>CM063529.1:39456180-40706180 GCA_032199755.1 Ambrosia artemisiifolia
GTTAAGATTCGACAAGGCAAAGATTTTGGCAACTCCGGTTAGGTTGTTTCACAATTTTATTATAGGTTTTTTTTTTGTGCTTTGTTTCTATCTTGACTTTAACAGCAGAACAGAACTACGGTTTCTTACTAAACCAAATTTGATTCTGTCGAATATGGTTTGCATTTTGATTGTCTACTTTGGCTTCTTGAATTTCTTTTGTTATTATCGATCGTATAATTTTATCAATCTTAGTTTCTCTAACATTTGACAATTTCATGAGTGATTTAAGGTATGTTTTGTAAAATTGTTCAACTTAGGGATGGTCGTTGTTAGATCCACGGAGTTCGTATGTTCGATATGTTTTGAACATGTCATAAGTTTGACTACTCTTTTAGCCAAAGGATCTCTTTGATTGATTAATATGCATGCTTTTTGGATGTGCAGTTTAGTATGAAATGGATTTCATAATATGAATACCATATCCCACTCCCAGAGTGAAGATGTGAATGTGTTCTTTTTTGTAAGCCTTTAATGTACATTTTTAAACCATCTTTCTTACCTTCAACATTTTTCAACTTTAGTTTATCATACCTGAGTTAGATATCATCACCACATAATTATTTGCCAAACACATTTGTATTGCCTAAAAAATTAGTTTGCAACATGATGGTGATGACGAGTCACCTTGGTTGCTTCTTTTTTGCTTCCTTTAAAATAGGTGTTCGACACTTCTTCGCAAAATTATTTGCCAAAGACAATGGTCTCGGATATGCTCTTGGGGACTGCTGGTCAAATAGCCTCGATACACCTCATGAGGCGCGCTTTATGCGCCTCTGAAATTGAAAAAATATTAAATTAAAACTGGAAAATAAAAAATTGATTAAACAAATAAGGAAAATTTGAATGATAGAAAATATAAAAGCATTAAATGAGTGGATTCGGTTACTGTATGATTAATGATGTTTCGAAGAAGGTTTAAGATGAATCTGAGTTTGAAGAAGATGAAAGTCATGTGGGAGATTGCATTTGAGCTACGGTTTTGGAAGTCTTGGTTGGGGGGTTCAAATTGATGATGTCCTAGCTTGGCCCCTTGTAGAATGCCTAAAATCTATTATCACCCAAAATGAAAGGTCTTACACTTTCGGTCTAAGGATACTCGAATTTTGAAGCTGACTATGCTACCATTAGGAATCATGATGTAGGTTTGTACTCTGTCATGTTAAGTATAATTTAGATTTAGTCTAAAATGTTATTATTATTAGATTGTATTATTGTGTTATAATCTAAGTCTTAGTTGGTTAACAAGTCTTAACCGATATAACTACTTTGTAACTGTCACTGTTGGTGGGTGGTATATACAACCCTCATCCGATCTTCATTTGTAAGTATGCATTTCACATGCTATCTAATTCCCTCTCAAATCCGATCCTGTGAAATTATCATGTGAGTCTGTGACTTCAATTGGTATGACAGGCCTTTAAGATCAATTTATGATGGATGAACAATATTGAGGAGTATGCATAATCTGTGTAGTGACTCACGGATGAAGAATATGAGTGGAAACAAAGTATAAGCACAATAAAATCAATCAATTCCACACTTTACAAATGACATGCGAGCAAGTATTTATACCCAAGACTTTGTCAATTAAATGTACTGTTTGACTTTTTGAAGCTAAAGTTTGACTAAATTAATTAAGATTTCTAGATTATTTCTAATCCAACAACCCTTTCCCATCATAGAGTAATGTAGCATTTGGTCACTACATTTTGGGAGAAAGGAAATTAGCTCATTGGCAACCTTACAAAGTAGAATATAGTTTTTGAAAGAACTAAGTTCAAACTTTATAGGCTTCGTCAGTTCAAATTAGTTATTTCTTATTCGACTTGATATATGCATTTGAGTGAGCTGTTTTTATTATAACGTAAATTACTTGCGTTTTTGTGTTCAATCATTTAACCTTAACCGAACACGTATGCAAATATTAGTTGTTTATTTAAAAAAATATTTTCAATTAGTATGTTTATAAGTATTTGATATATTTTGTTTTTGAATCTTTATAAAAAACATTAAAGCAGAAAATAAAATAAAGGATGATGTTGTCAAAACAATCATAGTAAAAGAAGGTGTTCATCTTACATTGTTCAAATATGATGCAATTATTTTTAAGATCAAGAATAAAGCAACCTAAACATACCGAAATGCTTGCATGCAAATAAATGGTTCGCATACGTAAATTTTTTATTTATTATTTATATGACCAATAGATTATATTTTTTTAATCTTTTAATTGGTTAATAATCAAATAGGTTATAGGTTGATCCATTTAAATGTCTTTTTTTAGACATTAGAATTGAATATGATATCACTCGAGACACCCGCTGCAACGCGCGGGCATTCCGACTAGTATGTATAATTGCTATATACACATATGTATACTTGACATATACACATATGTATAAATGAAAAAAAAATTCAAAAAAAATAAAAAAAAATTTTTCCTTGCATAAAAATGTGCGATTAAAGCAAAAAAAAAAAAAAAAAAAAAATTTTTTTTTTTTTTTGCCTTTATATGAAATGTGTGGCCCAGAATGGTTCTCTCAGTTCTCAAATAGGGGTTGGTTCTCTTAGGATCCCTACCCTATATATATATATATATATATTATATATAACAAAACTTGAAGCTGTTTATTTTTTATGTACTTTGTCTTGTAGGGGGTGTTTTTTTTTTCTTTCATTTTACTTGACTTGTAGTGTATAGTGAGCTTGTTTTGTGTTTTATGTGAACTTACGATATAAGTTTGCGTTTGCCTATGTTTTACGTCTTGTAGTGGTGTAAATTCATTTTTTTTAAATTTTCCTGGTTTTGGTCGTTGTTTGCTTACTACTTAACACGGTTTTACAACACACGCGTCGACTGCAATGCGGAGGACAACATCGTATTCACACCGTATTCATTTTTATGGTTTTTTTCTCGATGTGGCGGCATGAAATTCGTTGAACACTGAGTTGTATTCGTAATAAAATGTTTATTTTCGTATCTAATATCTAGTGCAGGTGTCTGCACTACCATAACGAACCAAACCAATACCAACCAAACAACACTTGTATTGGTACATGTATTCGTTTCTATGGTTTACAATTGATGGATTCCAAGTGTTGGTATCATTCTGGTATTGTCAAGAACCGAACCGGTACTGACTGGAAGCCCACCGCAAAGCACAATGGTTTTCTTTAAACAATTTTCCTTGTTTTGGTCGTTTGCTTACTACTTAACCCAGTTTACGGCCCTCACCTCGTCTGCAATACGGGGGTCAACATTGATATTGGTCTTGTATTCGTTTTTATGGGTTTTCTCAATATGATGGCATAATCTCTCGCCTGACAAATCTTACAGCGTTGGATTTATCTGGGAATTTGCTTTTTTTGGGTTTCTTAAGCTACATCGAGTGCAGATATCGTACCGTAACGAACCAAATCAATACCAACTGAACAACACTGGTACTAGTACATGTATATGTTTGTATGGTTTTCAATCGATGTAAAACACGTGTCGATTGCAATGTCGAGTGTCGGTATCATGTTGGTATTGTCATAAACCGAATGGAACCAAACCGATACTGACTGGAAGCCCTCTGTAAAGCGCAAGGGAATCCAACTAGTTTCGAAGAAATATTGAAGCTAGTATTAATTTATTTTTTTTTTTTTTCAAAAACTAGTGAAACCGGGGTTACTAACCTCCGATTTTAAACATCTCAAATATCGCCATCATAGTAAGGTGGATAGTTCGATAGATTCTTTTAATACTTGATATCTTAGTTTCTTACAATATTTAATATTCAATATATGTTTGAGCATATTTTGATCGGTGTTTTTTTCCTTCTATATTTGGATATATATTTTAGTTAACAAGTTATTAGCATCATATACAACTTATTCTTTGGTCACCAACCATCTTATATAAGCTTTATGGACAACTTTCAGAGAAAGGCTATAGAAAGCAGTCGCAGACCCACCCTTATGGCATGAGGGTCGTTTGCAGCCCTACCTTTCACCCTACATCTTGGAAAGGAGGCACCCATCTTGAAGCCCTATTATTTTTTAATTAAATTTAAATAAATAGTAAAAATAATAAAGAACATTTTTTCACAATTTTTTTATTAATATTCAAAACTAATTATAAAAATTAAATAAACAAAAAATACATCTTCATTAATTAGAAATTACAATAATTAAAGTAAAATACATAAATAAACTTGGAACCTAAAAGTGGCAAGGCAATGCTATCATCAAGTATAGTTCGTTCGAAGATGTTCATTGTTGCTGGCTCAAACCTTCAGCCTATATGGTTTTAGCTTTGAAGTGGGTTATGAATAAGTTTAAGTGTTGGTAAAAGTAGAAGAGTAGCAACGAAATAGGTGTGAAATTTTACAAGCTGTGTATTTATGGTATAAAAGATATGGGCATTTAGATTGGTTAATTAGATTTGTGACTAATAAAAAATACTCCATTAAATAGGCAAGAAATAGCGAAGTGCTAGTTCCCTCCAGTCCCACATAAGCATTTGAAATTGTTCCTCAGGATCTTTCTAATGTTCATACCAACAACTTTCAACAAATCAAGGACATTTTTTTATCTCCCGAGCTAGCGTAAACAGTGCATCCATGACAACATTATTTTGTTAAAGATGCTGAGGTATGGAGAGATGAGTTGAGAAGCATCTTGAGGTTGCAGTTGTTGCTAGCGAAGTTGACCATTGAATCGTTCAGCTCATGTATGATCTGGGACAAACCAGACTGCGGATCTTGAAGCTCAAAGAAAGAATCATGATCCACAAAAACAAGCAGTACAACCAGCTTCGGGGAACAAAAGAATTGGGCTTTCGAGAAGTTAAACTGAGGGATTCATGTGAATCAACAGATTTAACCTCATTTTGCTCCAACTGAAATGAGAGAACAATGTTGAGATGACCATTTTTGCCCAATGACCAGTCCAGCTTGCTCCCTGTGAAAGAAACGTCGCTTATTCTGATCATGCCTGTAGTGACACGAATTGAGGAAGAAGCTTGAGAAGCGGCAGCCATGTACTTTGCAGAAGATTCTGATGCATATGCAGGCGGTGCAGATATGTTTTCCAACATACAATTCCCCCTATGCAGAAACGGGTATGCAAAATCTGCACAGCCAAAGTAAACAATATCTTTAAATCACGAAAAGGTGTCAAAACTGGCGGTTGGTTGGCTAACAGTAAAGGTTTGCACAGTTAAAAACAGGTGAAGAAACGTCTTTGTACAAAAAGATTATACTAGTTACAAGTAAGGGCATTCCCAGATGCCACCTATTTTTTCGTCATCACTCAATCCTATTGTGACACTTTATTCATCATTTTAGCGGATGAGCATATATGCTATATGGCATCTCATTTGACATTTTACGCTTATTTTTAAGCATAAATTTTAAAAGGGTCTTTTTTTCCTTTTCTTTTCCAACCAGTGCTACATCTGCCATTTACAGTTGAAATCAGCTAAATGAAGTCGGGTGCTAAAAGCTAATATTGGTAATAAATTGTAGTTGCACCTAAATCAAAGTTGGTTGCTCATATCAAGAAAAAATAATAAAGTTTCCATCTATTTTTTTCCCTACAAAAAACTAGTGAGTACGATATGAACGTTAAAATTATATTATTTCGATAATAATCTGATCTTTAAAAAAATCTTCTGGTCAAGTTCCTTTAAGCCAATTTTGTTTTATGTTTTGCCTATGTGAATTGACACGTTCATAAATAAATAGGTTGAAAATTCCACCTCTAGAAAAAGCAAGATTCTGACTCTTACCTGTTGGCAAACCTGCATCCTCTTGCTTCAAAGAGGAAAGAAGATTGTTCCCATGTCCTTCAAACGGTTGTTGGCTTGCTTCACAAGGCTCGTGAGTTCTTTCCATGTTACCCGTTGCCAATTCTGGATGCTCTGCATTTGAGGTGGAGGCAAAATCACTGTCTTGCACTTCAAAGAACTCCTGGCTAACTTCACTCAATTGTTGAGTTTCTTCATTTGCATTTGCATTCTGGTTATTGAAAAACTGAATCAAATTAGATTACTAAGGGAAAATTAAAAAATAAAAGAAGATAGTGCAATAATGATGTGTTACCTCGAGAATATTATCATTCCCTAACAAATCAAAAGCATATTCCAAGCCGTCAGTTGGGAACGTGGGATACTCATCAAACATGTCCACGCCAGGTTCTGCCTTGACATCATTTGGTGCAGTAAGAAACGTGGAATACTCATCAAACATATCCAGGCCTGGTTCTGCCTTGACATCATTTTTGAAGTCAACTGCTTCCAAAAATGAACTTCCATCAACTTGAAAGTCGCTAGTAGAGGCATCAAAATATGGTTCATCGAGCAAATAATCCACATCAAGATCCTCGGTGTTGCTTGTTTCAGTAATGTATTCATGCTTAACAGATGTGGGGTCCAACTCATTTTGTATGGGCAAATCAAACAACTTAGGGGCGTCTGCTTGGTCAGCCTGTGGTTGACCCTCACCCACCAAGTTTTGTGGGTCATCAACTGTTTCTGTGGATACATCACCACTGCTGGCATCATCACCTTGATGAAATTCCAATTGAAGGGGACGATATTCCTCTGGCATGTCTGAGCCAAGAATCTGATGTGATAAAAAATTCGTTATGACAACAAAGAATGATGGTAATCGTCTGATTCTGCTGAAATATCATTGTATGTAGGTGAAAGACATCAATTAATGCTTTACGATCACATCAAGTAATTTTCTTTAGATACTCATGTAATGGCCTTTGGGGGTTAGTTTTATAGAAGAGGAGCAAAAGAATATGCTTAAAAGCAAAAATGAGAAACAGAGTCTTTGAGTTGCTATTACAATATAAGAAGGTTTGCAAATAATAATGTGGGATGCTGAATTAATGGCTATGTATTAGGTAAATACTAATGAAATATAGAAGTTTGAAAAATCATTACACTGACATGAAAATTACTAGCCAAAAAGAGCTTTCATACTCTTAAATCAGGAATCCTTAGCAGACTTGATGTGTACCAAAAAGAATAGTAGGAATTGATGGAAGCATGATAAAGATGGCGAGTATGTTAAAAGCCCAAACCTGCTCAAGTTCATCTGCATCTAGATAGGCATCATCAACATCAACAGGCAATGCCTCGGCAAAGTCCTGCTTGGGGACCATTGTTAGCTCATCATCCTCCCATTCCTCATCAACAAATGGTGCCCCGTACTGTTCACCGTTTTTCGGCCCGGAACCGCTCTTCCGAAAGATTCTACAAAGAACAAAGGAGTCCTGCCAACACAATATCCACAGTAAGTGAAAATGATACATCGACATCAACATAATAGAAGAAAACAAACATTTACTGAATCACACCCTGAGTTCTTATTTTTTTCAAGCATCCATGACCTAACAATTCATCAAGCCTGCCTTAATATTAACACACCCTCGACACCTAAGCCATATAACATCGTCATTTATGTTTATGTAATACAAAGTACATCTTCCTCACCTGGACAATTCCAGCCTTTTCTAACTCCTGATCAATGAGCCTGTATTCATGCATAACCCAGTTTGTTCTCTCACCCCTTGGTGCCCGACCAATATGATACACCAGAGTCTTTTTCATGCCAATCAACTGAGACCTATGGTAAACAGCCCGATCTTTCCCAGTAGTCTTCCAGTACCCTCTATCCGTCGCCCGATTTGTACGCGATCCATTCCCATACTTCTTATCGAGAACACTAAAAAAGTACCACTCCAGGTCTCTGGTCTTAAGCCTGGACAAACCTGCACCACACAATTGACCAAGTTACATAATCATTAACCCATCCAAACTCTTCAAGGGCAAATTAGACACTTGGAAAACAACACCGTCACCTCTTCCTCCATTAACCAATACAAAATAACAGTAAAAACAATCCAAACCATCTTTTAAAATCATTAACCAAACATAAAAGATGACATATTACTATATTAGCCCTATTTTAACAATACTACAACAATTTCTAAGCCTTACCACTACAAATGTCATCCAGAATCCAGATCACCATGATTGCAAAAGTCGCTAAGTGATCCCAGGTCAGTCAACCATAAAGATATTCAGGGAGTACTTGGACATAGTAAATCATAAAAAAATTATTTTTTGGCAAACTACATATGTGTCAAATACATAGTTGTTAATAACGCTCGCTATAGCGAATAACGTGGGGTGAGCTTCCCGCCATAAGGTCTTTAGCGCCTAGAAGCTATGAAATAGTGACCAAATAGGTTTTTTTTTAATAAATACAAGTATATACTGAAAAAAAAATAAGCGTATTTTAGGGTTTTTTGTTACAGGAATGTTTTAAGAACTGAATATTCTTCCATATTTACCGTTTTTTAAACATATAAATATAAACTATTTTTTAAATATATTCTAGTGTATGTTACTTATATAATAGCCCCAGCTATTTCATCGCCATCGCTACATAGCATATAGGTAGATTATCGCTATTTACCGCTATTCGCTATTAGCAACTATAGTCAAATATCATAATTTTACTAACATTCATCACAAAATACATAAACATCAATATAAATACAGGATTAGCATATCCAAATACCAACTTACTTCAAAAATTAATATTCATTCATTAATATCATACACATAAAACTTACGTTTTACTTTTTTAAAGTCAAACTCATCTCGATTTGACCAAATAGATCCAATTCTAGTCAAGGTTAGACCGCCTTTAATCAATTCCAAGTAATTAAACAGAGTCGCACAACGTTAATAATAACATAAACATAAACACCGAAAAAAAGTCTAAAACTACAACATCTTATTAATAATTTAAACGAAAATTGAGCGTAAAAAAAAAAAAACAGACCTGGAAGATCCCAGGGCTCGACTTTATAAACTTCAACATCAGAAATAGCGTCAAATCGAAAAGGTTTATTACAAATCTTACGCCTGAGATAATACCGAACAAGTTCTTCATCTGTTGGATGAAACCTAAATCCTGGAGCGAGTGAAGAAGCAGTGGCTGGAATTGCTGGTAATGGATCAATAACTACCGCCATATTTCTAGAGAGAGAATTTTTAGAGAGAGAGTATAATAATAATAAGGTGAATTGAGGATGAAGTTGGTAGGGTTTTGTTCAGATATTTTTTGGATTTGAAATAAAAGATGGAAGAGTTGGTACGTTTTTGACGACTTTGAATTACTTATAGAAGATGTTTTCTGGAAGTGTAAAATTATATCGCTACTAAAGAAACTTTTTCTCTTTTCTTTTAGATTTTAGATATTAAGTAGCAAAAATATATTATCCGCGTGTTACGGTGGGTGCTAAACTTTATGAAGCTTAGTTTTAACGATTTGTACATTAGTATTTAACAAGTAAATGGAAGAGTTGGTACGTTTTGGCCAACGTTAGTAAAAACATAAACATGATAACGCAACTAATTACTAATCTTAACCCGTCTTTATTTGGTTGAACTGGTTTTAAAACCTACGTAATATGACATATAATAAGTTAAATCGACCATTGGGGTTGATAGCCCAATGGTAAAAGCCAAGTTTCTAAGAGTGCCTAGTTGGAATAGTCATAAGTTTAAATATATAATAAAAACATACTTTATATAACTAAACGTGAACTTTTTTTGTTAATTTATTTAGTAATTGATTGATTTGATTATACAAGTGTTGCCTATATATTATATAGGTTAGAACTTTATAATATTTTCGTTACATTTGACTTCAACTAGAATCTTCTCTCTATACATAATAAACAGATTAAATATATAATCAATACATGATGTTATATACAATAAATAAAATAACTAAATGTGACCCTTGTTTGTTAATTTATTTATCCATTGATTAATTTGGATTATATAAATTGTGTTAACTACTACAAAGGATAAGATGGATCAAATGTGTACAATAGTTTTGAAAAAACATGCTTCAGGTCAGACCAGCCTATGCAAAATCCACCCATTTTGACCCGTAATATAATCCAACCAACCAGGGGCGGACCTAGCTTGAACCTAGGTGTCACGTCCGTTGCTACTCAACTTCGCGCATGTAGTGAAAAATTAGTAGAAAATTTGTTTTTTTTTTACAATATTTGGAAAACGTTACTACTAAAATGAAAAAAATGAAAAACGTTACCACTGAAATTAATTTCTAGATCCGCCACTTCAACCAACTCGTCTATTTTACCACCTCTATGCTAAAAGAAACACATATTTGACCAAGAATTCATAAATTGGTAGGTACCCAAATGATATATGTGGCAATGTGGCATGATGCAGGTTAAGCTTATTTGAGCATCAAAAAAAAAAAAAAAAAAATTCAAGATGATTTGATTGAAAACCAAAGCTTTATTTAAATAAACTTGAGATGGTCTAACATGTGTTTAAAAAAGGGTACATATGCACATAACAAAAATAGACCTCGATAGCAGCCGCTGTTCCCACAGACCAAAAATAACTACAGAACCTAGGACGCATCATGCGACATGAAATTACCTACACGCCACATTTCAAGTCGACGTTCTCCTTGGTCAACTCATCAATTCGAGACTGAAGAATGTTGATCGTCGCCTGTGCACGCATCAGTTCAATCTTCATAGTCTCTCTTTGCATTGCAATGTTAAGCATCTCGTTTTCCAAATTGTTGATAAACTTTAAGTATCCAGGTGGCACGGATTTTTCAAGAGTGGAGGCATGGAAGGAGGGTTGACGCGCTGAGGATTGACTTTTATCAGCTTCAAGAGACTGCAGCAGAGGGAACTCCATGAGTGCACTTGGGTCTTGACTTGTGGTCGAGTCTTCTGAACCATTTCCATTGCTGTTCGGGTCAACAATCTGTTTTGACTTTTTATTGTGAAACAAAGAGATGGTTTCCAACTCAGGCCCATGGTCTACAACACAATCTTCAGACCTTTCCCGTTTACATACAAACAAGATGGTTTGTGGGTCCACCATTGGCTTGCTTCTTAAAGGGACCGCGTTGACAGCTGCTTCCTGTGAAATAAGTTTGGTATCAACAATTTAGAGGACAAGCACACAATATGTTTCGGTAATTTGTACATGTATGCACACAAACTTCGAGTCATAACTTCAGTGTATCGTTTATAAACTGCAAAAACTATAATAAATATTTGGTTTGCTATGGTGTACACGTCAAAAAAGAAGTTTTTGGAGCCGTGTGTCTCAAAAAAGAGGAAACGCCCCCTCATCCCTCCCTCCCCAGTCCCCACACCCTACCAGTAGCTATGCTATGAGTAAGATTTTACTGGGTAAGTTTGTTTGTTTGTTTAATAAACGATAATATATGAATTGGCCCATAAGATCTTATTTTTACATTCAATAAAGAAACATGATTTTGGTAAGGTCAAAGTCAAAATGTCAAATAGAGCCCCGGTATGATATGTACAACAACAGTCTGGAAGAAAACTTGCTGATACTTACATAATAGTTCTTATAATCTAGAAATTAAGATGTTTACATTGTATGGAAACGCTTTCGCCACATGTCCATACGGACAAAAAGGAAGAAGAAATGAACACGCAAAATATAGAAACAAAATCTAAAAGTCTTGACATAACATAATAACTTTAATAATACATTTTACGGGTCCATGATCAATGACTCAAAATACACAAATTCGGTGTAGTGCACCTAAACAAAATACTATGTATTAAGAAAAGGAGTCCTTGTGCATTACGGTACTATATGTTTCCATTACCTTTTATCTATTACAAACACTTTCTGAACAATGCATGTATAAATAAAGGAAGGAATCCTTGCACATTAAGTTTCTCTTTTGCATCCTTCTTATTTATCCTTTTTTTTCCAATGGAAACAGGCTATATTAAAATTTTGAATGTACTATATTTGTACAGCAAAAATTCGCATTACCAAGAGTCAAATATATGAAAACCGCGGAAATAATCAATTTCGTGAAGGACTATATAAAATTCTGTGTATATCTTGGGAATTCCATTAGCGATACGTGAGTGGTGTCACTTTCTTTTAAGTTTTTCAACATAGCATTCAACTATTTAGGTAGAAAGGCGATAAAAAGAGCGGCCACATGAAGAAAAAAAATTAGGCTTGTGCTTTAGGCCTTTAAAAGGTCCCTTGATTATTATTTATTATTTATTTTTTAATCAAAAATTTAAACCAATTAATTGGTCCCAATGGTTGCTAGTGATATCTTTTCTACAAAAAATAAAAAATAAAAAAAAGCCTCGCATTTGATCTTCGCTTTAGGCCATAAAATAGATTGGGCCGCCCTAATAAATTATACAGGGCACAATAAATATAATACAAAGCTACAACAACAAATATGAATACAACATAATACCTGCACATTGTCATTTCCTTGAGCCTGAGTCTCATCACAAGGGGCCATATCATCCTCTGTCTCTCCACCAGGAACAAAAAGGGTCGCGTCGTCTTCCCATTCTTCCTCTAGAAAAGGTGCATAACGATTACCACTGGGCGGCCCTAAACCACTCTTCTGAAAAATTCTGCATAGCACAAACATATCCTTTTCCCCACCCACAAAACAAGAACACAAAGTACATTTAACACAACTTTGTAATAATATAATAGCACCATGACATATGCATCTATATAACTGCATAGATATACAATAATCATGAGTGATGCAAATTTCCAACCTGCGCTATGCCAGCTCTCACCAGTTCTTGATCCACAAGTCTGTATTCATGCATTACCCAATTAGTACGCTTGCCATCCGGGGCCCGCCCACTATGGAACACCAGCGTTTTCTTCATTCCTATTGTTTCAGACTTATGGCGAACGGCTCGGTCTTTTCCAGTTGCTTTCCAGTAACCACTACTGGTAGCACGGTTCAGTCGACAACCATTGCCATACTTCCTGTCTACAGGGCTAAAGAAGTACCATTCAAGGTCTCTTGTCTTCATGCATGAATAACCTAACAATCCATAAATAACAAAATATAAGAAATAGTATCTTAAATATCAAATGCACAATAGAATGTCAGATGATATAAGTAAATTCCATTTGTGATCTTATCATGACGATATAATCCACACATTATGAAATTTGATGTTTTTTTTTTTACTTTCACCCGTCTCCACAAAATATATATACAAGTAACCCCTAACACTAGGGGTGGCTCGACTGTATAAAAAGGTAAGTTGTCGCTTAGGGTCCCACATTTAAGAGGCGCACAATTCTCTTGATTTGAAATCTTGAATATGGTTAGGCAATTTTCGTCTTGTCAACATATTATAAAGTGTTGTTGTGTTGGGATAAAGAGTTTCCGCTATTTATATATATTTTTCTTAGCATTTCACAAAATTTAACTATAAGACCATGTGTAGCGGGATGGAATTCCACACCCCTTCTCCAATGTGATTGGCTCAAACATCTGGGGCAACTAATCACACCATACTTTGAATGGTTTTCTTTTCAATGAAACTCACCCCATCTCAATACGTGTGATTTTTGCGCATTTCGCAAAATCATATGCAAAACATGTGTGTTATCATATTTCCATGTGCTATATAAACCATAAAGGGCGTCGATTTTTAAATCCGCTTTGGGCTTAAAAAAAGGTTGAGTCGGCCTTGCATAGCACATAAGCACACCTCTGAATTTTAAAAAGCGCGCCTAGGCGCGAGGCGTAGAAAAAGCGCATTTTTTGATATTTTTTTAGTCGCTTTTTGCCCTGAGGTGCGCGCCTCTCGCACACCAAGTATTTTTATGCATAAAAATGGTGTACCTTGGTGATTTTAGCTTATACATATAGGTAAAATCATATAAAAACCTTATTTATAGAATTACAGCTATATTTTGGGTAAATGAAGCTAAAAACCTATGGGATATATAAAAAAAATTATATAATTAGTGCGCGCTTCGGGTACGAAAATCCTATGTTTTTTGCGCTTCGCGCAATGCGCTTAGACCTTGTCGCTTTTGTGCGCCTAGCGCTTTTTAAAACCAAGGCACACCTAGCTATATATATCACTTTGGGAAAAATTACATCTAAGAAGGCAATCATCTACAATGCAGATGTGATTATAAGGTTTCAATTGTTTTCAAGATACATAAAATGTTCATAACACATTTACCAGCCAACTTAACACACAAAAAAAACAAAAAACAAACAAACAAATGAATGAATAAGATAAAACTACCAGAAAGTTCCCAAGGCTCTGATTTGTAAACATCAACTTCTGAAACAGCTTCAAACCTAAATGGTTTTTTACAAACCTTTCGTCTCAAATAATACCTCACAAGCTCCTCATCAGTAGGATGAAACCGAAACCCAGGTGCTAGTGACGTCGGCGGCTGAGACGATGACGTCATCAAGTCATGACTCATTTTTTTTTTTTCTGTTTTGTTGGGTATCAGTTTATCACACTATATTGTGATTTAATAAAATAGAGTGATTTGAGGGAATTAAGATTGTTGGTGAAGCAAGTGAGGTACATGAACAGTACTAACCATGATGACTTGATGAGAGAGAAGGGGTTGCCCTTGAGTTAAGAAACCACCATTGATGGTTGGTTGATGAATGGATGCTTGCTTGACACGGAAATCGAGACATAGAGAGAGAGAAAACACTGTTGAAACATGTTTTATGTGTATGTTTCCCTTGTGTGTTTAATGTATGGTTTTGTTTTACAGAGATAAAGTTGTTAAATTTAGTTGGTTGTTGATGTGTTGTATGTACATGATGCAGTGGAACGTGTAATGTAGATTGTGGTTGAGAAGTTATGACTTGGAAGAATAGGTTGAGGATTAAGGGAAGGGTGATTGTATAGTGACATAGTGTTGTTTTTTTTTAGTTTTGGTTGGTGAGAAAGTAATTAACATTCTTTTGTAAGGTTATTGGATAAGTATGAGATTACATCATTGCATATTATGCTTCCTAGACTATTGTGAAAAGATATCATTTAAGTTAACGTATATAGAAATCATATACATCTTTACTTACATCACATACTAACAAGAGGCTGTCACATACCTTAGAATATGATGCCATACATCACAGAATGTGATGTCATGAGGTGTATGAAACCCAAAACCCTTTAAGTAAGCGACCAAGGGTTTTATATTCACACCTGGATGAGTGGATGGTGTCTCTAAGACTATTGGGTGTGGAGAGGGGTGACATTTTCATGATGGGCCTTCACGTAGGCGTCACGTAGGAGTGGGGGGGAAAGACATCTTCATGATGGGCCTCCAAGGGGGTGGTGTGCACTATAATGAAAGGCCTCCTCATTGGTCAGAATTATTAAAAATAATAAAAAAATCTATTAAAACTATAAATGTGGCCCGGCTTGGAAGGCATGGGGATGTCGGCCATGCCGATGATGGGCCTGGGGCGGTGTTGCCCCGGGGGCGGCATAGGCTTGCCTACCCTTGCCGGCCCTCTACACCCATTAGTCTAAGACTTTGTTGTATTCCCGAGTTAATTTAAGAGGAGAAAAGAAAGGAAGAAAAAAGTGTTTGTGTTTTCGAGTTTTTTTAAAGGAGGGAAATGGAAGGAAATAATAGAATGTGTGTTCCAAATATCTTTTTTAGAAGGAAAGGAAAGGAAAGGAAAAAAGAAGAAAATTAAGCCAAATTTAATCCTTTCAAATCGGAAGGAAATTGAAGGAAAAAAAATAAAGGAAAAGAAAAGAAAGAGAGATTTTCCTTTCTTTATTTTCTTTTCCTCCCTTAAGTGAACTCGGGAATATAAGGGCGTAGAAAATGGGGAGGGGCCTCAAACGCCCGATGACCTCTTCCCCCCTCCCAAGCCTTCCAATGTGGTCTATCTTGATTTGGAAAGTTTCACGGGCATACGGATGTCTCTACATCTTAATGTGGTCTAACAATATCACCAATGGAAGATGATTTTTTTTGTAATTTTTTTACCACATCACCTCACTATTCACTCATTTCCCTCTTGCTCTTTCTTCATTTAGGACCTCACTAATCACTGTTACGCTATGTTCCTGAATTCACTAAAGGGTAGAAAAGAAAGGAAGGAAAATCCTTCCCTTTCTTTTCTTTTCCTCTATTTTCTCTTCCTTTCACTTCCTTCCATTTCCTTCCAATTTGGAAGGATTAGATTTGGTTAAGTTTTTTTCTCTTTTCCTTTCCTTCCAAAAATAAACTTGTGAACAAACATTTCATACTTTCCTTCCATTTCCCTCCTTAAAAAAAAAACTCAGGAACACCCCTCTTTTTTTTCTTTCATTCCCTTTCCTTTCTTTTCTCCTCTTAAGTTAACTCAGGAACACAACGTTAAGAACCAGTGTACCATGGGAACAGACAGCAAATCTGTTTAAGGGAGTTGTGTCAAACACAAATCCGGTTCACGTTGAGGATTTCGTCTTCTAAGTATGTTCACGTTTATGTAACTTTTTTTCTAACACTATATACTTATATTTCTCAATAAATAAGACACATAAGTGGAAAAATACAAAAAGCCTGTATAACTACAGATTTTATAGGTAACAAAATAATAATTTGAATGTATAAAGGGTTTACCTAAAGTTGCTAAAGAGATATTAAAGAAGTCGCATATTAATTACTGGCATTTGGAGTGCAAGTAACGCAAACCTATTGCCCATCGTTCAAGAAACGCCTTGACGTTGATACCAAAGCTTGTCAACATAACTTAAGTAATCTCTGTCTCGATGTTTTAATTCAAAAAATAGTGTTTATGTTTTCTCTAAAATCAACAAAAACTAAAAATATACGTCTATATGTGTCTTTTTCACATGCTAAGCATGTATACACAATAAATTTAGGGTTTAGGCCAGCTGAGCCCTGCCGAGAGGTGCTCAAAGAAACCGGCTTAACAAGAACTCAAATCATGTCTATGTGTCTTTTTCACATGCTAAGCATGTATACACAATAAATTTAGGGTTTAGGCCAGCTGAGCCCTGCCGAGAGGTGCTCAAAGAAACCGGCTTAACAAGAACTCAAATCATGTCGGGTTTAATTTTTATACATAAGGCTGTGCGTTGTGGTGCGCGACCAGATCTGCGCGAACGACTTTGCGAGCCACGTGGATCGCCGAAACCACAATATCTACACGTCAACGACCACGCGAGCAAGCAGCCGTGAGCCGGATCGCGTGGGCTAGCGAGGAGAAATCAGATTTTTTTTTTTATTTTTTTTTGGTGTATTTTTTGTATTTGAAGAGGATGGAGGATGAATATATTTTTTCTATTTTTTTTTCTGGTGAGAGTTGAAGGTTTAGGGTTCTTTGTTGGGGAAAGAAGAAGACCCTTTGATGGCCGTTGACCGTGACCCCTTTTTACTTTATATTTATTATATATATATATATATATATATATATATATATATATATATATATATATAGGGACAGGTTCAAATACAAAGTAATGAAAACGTGCGAAGTGTGCGAAGGCTCACTTGTACATGATAATTACGTAATGATAATTACGTAATGCCTTCATGAATATACAAAAACATTACGTAATTATCATTACGTAATTATCATGTACAAAGTGCATGATAATCACGTAATGAGAATTACGTAATGATAATTACGTAATGATAATTACGTAATGTTTTTGTATGTTCATGAAGGCATTACGTAATTATCATTACGTAATTATCATGTACAAAGTGCATGATAATTACGTAATGACAATTACGTAATGCTTTCATGAACATGCAAAGAAATTACGTAATTATCATTACGTAATTATCATGTACAAAGTGAGCCTTCGCACGTTTTCATTACTTTGTAGAATAACCGTCCCCTATATATATATATATATATATATATATATAGGGACAGGTTCAAATACAAAGTAATACAAACGTGCGAAGGATGCGAAGGATCACTTTGTACTTGATAATTACGTAATGATAATTACGTAATGCCTTCATGACTTGATAATTACGTAATGATAATTACGTAATGCCTTCATGATCATACAAAAACATTACGTAATTATCATTACGTAATTATCATGTACAAAGTGCATGATAATTACGTAATGATTTCATGAACATAAAAAACATTACGTAATTATCATTACGTAATTATCAAGTACAAAGATCCTTCGCATCCTTCGCACGTTTCTTTTACTTTGTAGAATAACCGCCCCCTATATATATATATATATTTACTTTTTCTTTTTAGGGAAATGTTACTTGTTCTTTTATATTAGTTTTTATTATTTTACGCATTTTTTATTTTATGTAATATAATGTTTTTTATATTTTTTATTAATGTTAAAAAAAGCTGGATAAAGTTGTTGCTTATCTCTAGCCACAACACCATCAGGCGAGTGAGCAACGACTTTATCACTCTGCCATGTCACCGCCTACGTGGCTGAATATAAGAGGATAGAGCCACTGCTCACCTCTTGTCACAACGGATGGTCTAATAAAACAATTGGGTTTGAGGACACAAGGCACTTAATGCGGTCGTCATCATCCTTGAATTCTCCCCAAAACTATTAAAGTTGTTTTTTTCTCTCTCCACTTTCCCCGCGGTTTTTAAACGTTAATAACTTTTTAATACGACATTCTTTTAGAAAAACATTCCAAATTAACGAGCGTTTTATTATTTTTTCAACGAGTGCCATAATGCTACAAAACGAAGAAAAACGACCTTTTTTGTGGTTTTATGTTCATGCAGAAAAAAAACACAATGCACAGTACAGTAAAAAACACAAATCTGCAGCATAATAAACACAATGTGTTTTTTTGTCTTTTCAATGTGTTTTTTTTATCTCGTTCATTGTGTTTTTCAATTCCAATCTTTGTGTTTTTTTTGCTGTAGATTGTGTTTTTCCTCTGAATACGGTGTTTATTTAATGTTGTGCATTGTGTTTTCTGTGCATTGTGTTTTTCTAAGCTGTCATTCATGTTTTTTTATGTTAGTCATATTTTGGACTTAATAGTTAACTTAGTTTCGGTTGCTCAGATGTTTACGTTGTTTATATATTTAGATAACTGAAAAAAATACCAAATTGTAGCTTCTTTTTATACTCTAATATTATACTTTGACATAATGTATAGAAATTCATATCTATTTAAGTTGGTTTTTTACATTTTTGTCACTTTGTCTATAACTTTACTTTGGCCAATGTCTCCTTCTTATTTAAAGTTGAGGTTGTGCCCATGATGGCTTTGTATAGGTATTAGTGTGTTTGTGTTCAGGTAATGCATTAATCATGTCTAGGCAAATCACTAATCATATTAAGATAGTATATATGTTTTTTAATCTACTATTACATATAAGAACCAACTAACTACATATGCATTCACATATGTAGTCAGTTTAGTAAGAATCTAATTTTTTGCATTTTGATTGGTATTGCTAGAAATATTAATTACAAAGGTTGCTAAGTCAGTTAGACGTGACACCAGGTAAATCTCTAGCTGATAACTAATAATTAATCACCCACCATGCACGCCTCTTAGGTCGCTTTTAATGTATGTACTTTGAAATCAACTGACATGCGGTGATTACTAAAATAGATACGTAAATTATGTATGAGTAGAGAAAATAGCGGGAAGAGATGAAAAGTTATCATCTTACAATACTTTTAGTCGATAACAGTTACATCATTTTTATTTGTCTTCAAAATGAATATTTACTCCTTACCAATTGATTGTTTTATTCGGTGGCCCCCAAGCGAATTGATTGTATATCCAGAATAAAGATTGAACATGTATTTCATTCTTTCAAATATGCTCACTTTACACATCAGAATCGGCTATCGTCGTCATGATATATCATTGGATACCAATTTGGTTGTTTTTTACAGGTTCACATCACATCTTCAGAGTGTTTTGAGGAGGTGACACAGTTGTACAGAGACTTCACTCGAGCAAGAAGTGCACACATAGAATTAGAAGTGGGTTTTCTGAGTTATCGAGTGTTGATCATTTTATGATACACACATTTGATTATTGTATAAACACATTTGAGGTTTCTTTAAACCACTGGGTTGATTTAAGCTTTTGATATTATCTTCGAGTTCCTAGCCATATGATTGCGGGAACATGGCACAAAGTTCTATCATTTAGGTTAATCGTGATTGTAGATCCACCATACGAGACAATGTGAGCAAAAAACGTGATCCACATGATCTTGATATTAGAAGACTCCGTCAAAGTGTCTGCGATCTTGAAATGTAAATATAGATCAAACGGCTCCAACTATGAGTCTGGGAACTGGAGTTGCAACATGATAAATGGCGGGACAACTGACAGGTCACTAGAGCTGATTTTCAGGGTGTCTGTGCCATTAGACGGAACCCAAGGTCACTCCTAGCTAAATTAGCCATTAAAAGCACTGACACCATATAATTTAACAAAAACTCACATTTTTATAAATTGTTTTTTTTTTTACTTTTTAAAAACCTTCTACATCCCATTTCTCGTTTTTATCTCTATATTCAATTAAGTAATGTTTTAATTATTTTTCTCAATATTGTTTTTCCTTTTCTTCAACTCAAACCCACCCGTAAAAAAAAAAAAAAAACATATAGGGGATGAGTAATGAGAAACAAATTTGAGGGATTTGTTTGTTTTCCTTTAAAAATACGGAGGATGTGGATTGAAATGTCGAATGAGAAGTAGATGTTTTTTCCACTCCAAATTTAAGATTTTTTTCTCTTCATGTTTAAGAATGAAGTTTAGGATGGAGATAAGATAAGGTTATAAAAATCATGATTAATTACTAATTAATCGCTAGTTCCCACTTTACTAATTAATTTTGAGCTAATCACTAAATTAATCGATGGCGGTCCAGGGTTGAAATCGCGATTAATCACCGATTAGTCGGACCCAAAAAAACTCAAAATTAGGTCAAAACTAGAGCAAATCGATCAAATAAAACAAGTTCTTACCTCAAAATTGGATGATAATTCATGATTTAGAACCAAAATCGATGAAACTCCATGAACCCTAGCTACGTGTGATGGTTCCGTACAATGAAAGAAGGAATGAGAGGAAGAAACGGGATATGGTGAACAATGGAGGTGATTAGGGTTATTTAAGTTTAGGTATATTAATCTTTAACCCAATCCATGTTCACTAGTTTATATTTGACCGCTAAACTTCTAAATTTATACATTTAAGGTATAAAATTAACATTTTATATGTATAAATTTGAAAAAATATATATAAAAATCCAATCCGATCAATCCTGATTAATCTCGATTAATCCTTAGTCGGTACCTCACTGACCAACTAGCGCATAGCAAGTTCTACAACCTTAGATGGAGATGAAATGTTAATGCTATAGGTATTCACATTTTTCTTGGAACAATACCCTTTTTCTTGGGACAGTGAGGCACTAAGGCCCATTTTTATGTAATCATGTCTTAACCTCTTTGGGCCCAATTGTTCATATGTAATTTGTGATCGAGCCCTTCAGAGTTCAGAGACCGGGCTTTCTTCATATTGGGTTCAAAGTTCAAACTAATGCAATGAGCCTATGACGTTCTCTGTCTGTTCTCGTCGGCCCATTCTGTTTGAAAACAGAAAAGGTTGTCACAAACTTACAATTACAAATCATGTTAGAATTAAATAACATAGACGAACCTTCTTTGATCACTTGGTTGGCTTTCTTTATTTTACTTATACAGCTTAATAGTATCAGCAGTCAGTGGCGAAGCTTGGTTTCGGAATCGGTGGGGGCCGGACTCAATTTTTTTCGATCGGTAGTGGCAAATCGGTGGGGGCCGAACTCAACCCGAATTCAATTTACCTATGAAAATCCCAAATTTATACCACCGCGCCAGAAAACAGGGGGGGCAGGGCCACCCCTGGCCCTTCTTATCCTTCGTCCTTGTCAGCAGTGTTTCAAAATTTTGATTGGACTGGTCAGACCTGATGGGTTAAACCAGTAATCGTCGACGCCGTCGTTTATGAGCTAATGGACTATGCACCAACTGATTTTGAATGAATTAGGCTAAATCGATGGACACCACAAGAAACCTAGTGGAAGCCTATTGATCGATCGATTGAACTACAATATATTGTCTTTTTGCATCCATCCATCCATCTATCTGATAAACGAGTTGGTTTTGCTATTCAAAAGGGGATAGCGACACAGCTTGTTGCCCATTTATCAGCAGCCCACTTATAAAAATTGTTGGTTGTTTAATGAAATATTTTATTTATAATTAAAAAAATGAACACATTCTTTGATCTAAAATGTCTATTATACTCATTTTAACTCGTTTACAAAATTATTTCACACCTGACGACATGAGCAACCAGCCCAAGCCCCAAACCCACAAGGACATTCAACATGTGGAATGTCACGTTGTCTCAAACATGTATTCTCCAAGAGTTCATTGACTGAAATCAATAATCTTGTTGGTTACATTGTTAATAACCTTACTATACACATTTTTCCTTGATCACTCATACGGTCATACCAATATGTGTTAAAAACTCATCAACTTTACATTTGTGTGTGTACACACGCACGAGTGTAAAGTTGATAATAAAACTACGGATCTATGGAGATCAAGTTGTAGCATGTAGGTATCGAGTCACGACTCAAGGCCATTTGAACAAGAAAAGTCGGTTAAAGATCAAACATTACAAATTGGTCATATGCTTGGAACATGTGATGGTGAGCTTTTCAAGCTTTACATACAACAAGCAGAATGGAAACATAAACACCACAAAATTGGGTATTATAGTATACTTTTGCCAGATTAAACATGGTGGCTTGTGATGAGCCTTTTTAAAGATGTATGATTGTCACACCTTGACACTAAGAGATCACATGATTTACACGTGCAGTTGGATCACATTATGATTTATTTTTTCAAATACGTATCTAATTTCATCTCTGATATGATTCAATGTAACTATTATGTGTTATTTATAAAATTAACTATTTTGTTTAATGCTTTTAAAAAGGTTTAACTAACATATACTATCCGTTGTGGGCCGCGAGCGAGCTCCGGCGCGAGGGAGGTTTCATCCCGGTGCTCACCCCGGCCACAACAGCCCCACACGAACAACTGCGGCGCGAGCACAGGTGACGGTGGTGGCGTGCGTTAACGGGAGAGAGAGGTGCTCGCACAAGTGCTCACCCCCAGCCACAACGGGGTCAAGTGACCGGGTTACTTGACGGTGAAGTTTGTGGCCCGCGCCTACTCGCTCGTGGCCGAAAACGGATAGTCTTAGCAAAATCTTTTAATTTTCAAAACATTTTTTTAACGACTCCTAATCCTAAACTACCCATATGTCACTAACCACCTAAATTTGTTTATTTTAGAATTTGAACAATCCACGTACCTCTTGAATATAGGAGAGACACCTTAACACTGCTAATGACTATCACATGTCCCTTGAGGACTTCAAAACGATTTTCTGAGTTGGAAATTTGAATGCAAAGTCATATCGTCTAAATATTATTTGCATTTCGTGTAATATGTTTTACTCTAATTAACAAGTGAGATAAAATTGAGAAAATAGATATTATGTAAGAGAATGAAAACTTTGGGCAGATATTGTATCAAGTTAAACCATCATTTTATTTATATATATGTTTCTGCAAAATAAAAAATACAACTTTTTTTTTTCTGCTAACAGAAGCATTCCGTATGGCGTATGATGTTTCTTAATTAACACACCATTATATATACAAAACATCCAATCCAATGAATTAATTAAACTACAACTTATAAATATAATGTATAATTTTTAAAAAATTGAACCGGTCATGAACCAACCACCGGTTCAGCGATATCCAACCACCGAAATGGTTCAATCATTCTCGGTTCCATCCAAGCGAACCGAACTGGTTAGTGGTCCAATTCGGTTTTAAAAACATTAATAATGCTATTACTTATAATTTGACTAAGGGACACCGATAATTAATTGCATACTTTAAGAGGATCATACATTTTGACTTTTTGATTAGGACGGTAATGACAATACCTTGCCAACCTTTCTTTTACTCACTTGAAAAACAAGTAACCAATAGAGAGAACAACAAGAAAAGAATGTCACTTTTTACAAACTTAAAAATAAAAACAAAAAAGAAAGCAAATTCAAGTTCAATTGAAAAAGAAGTTTAAATGTATCAACAATTAATTGATCATATAATCAAAAGAATTTAATCCACAATAAAAAAATTATAAATTTGTGGGTATGATGAACAAATTTACATCTTACCTTCACAAAGAATAACTAGTTTTATACCCGTCCATTAGACAGATACTTTAATACGTAATTAGTTAAATACAAGTTATGATATTTGCACCTTAATATGTTTCAATAGTGACAATCCACTAATGTTGGAGCTGTAGACAAATGAACAGTAGCTTGTTGTTTACTCTCATTGTCTGAAAATTTAAAGCTCAAGCTCGGCTCATTTTGTTGATCTTGATCACGATCATGATCTAACACCGCCACGGTTACCTCCTGTGGTGCGGGAAGGTTAAGATCCAAATCAAACCCTAAACCATCATCCGTTGACTTTTGATAACCCCTATCATCCGTCACCACGGCTGCAACCGCGCTATACGGAACCAAAGACAACGTGGTATTGGTTACTGTATCCACCGCAGCCGTGGTGGTGGTAATATTAATATTAATATTACCACGGTGTCTTCTCATGTGTCCGCCTAATGCTTGTCCTGAATTAAACTCCGCTCCACATATTGAACATTCGTGAAGCTTTGATGACATTATTTTGTTTGTGTTTCTTGGTAACAAATTTAATTGTAAAGAGAGTGATGAAGAAGATGATGAATAGTTCTTCCTTGATTGTAATTGAACCGGTTCATCTTCGTCTGATAAAGCCATGTAAGGTGGCGGTTTTCGGTTATCGTCTTCTTTAATCAATCTTGGTTTCTTATGACTCGCTCGATGGCCTCCGAGTGCTTGAAACGATGAAAATGTACGGCTACATGTCTTGCATTCGTAGACATAAATTCCGGTCAACCCGTTCACAGCGTCCGTGGACGTTTGTATATATTTTTTGCTGTTAAACTTGTAACCAGATGATGATTCTTCCATATTAATATTATTATCATTATCATTAATATTAATAATATTATTATTAATATTGCTATTGCTATTGTTATTGGTATGCATGGTAATATTATGACCACCTTTGGAAAGAAGAATGAGGCAGTTGGCGGTGTCTTCGTCTTCGGTGGTGGTGCTATTGGTAAGAAAATGATCAGAAGATGAGGTAGGAGAAGGAGGGTTGGTTAGAATAATAATATTATTTGTGGGTCTTGGACGTTTTGTACGTTTGCGTTTGATGATGGTGGTGGGATCGGTAGGACCACCACCACCGTCGTTGTCAGAGGTGGTGGTGGTGGTGGTTTGTGGTGTGATGGGAGGATCCATGGGTGGTTGAAGAGGACAACTAGAAAAGAAAAAGAAAAGGAGGAATAGAGTAATTAAGAGGTGGTGGTGACTGGTGGATATATTTATATACGGTTGCCTCTGTGGGTGGATAAGAGAGATAAAGGGGTAGAGAGAGAGGGAGAGGGAGAGGGTGGATGATGTATGTTAAGTGTGAATTAGTCCACTAATATTCTTCTTATTTTTTTTTTACATGGATTGGTTTAGGAGGATTAGGATTAAATATATAATCTATATGGATAGGAAAGGATAGAACTGTATTAAACAGATTTTGATTGAACTCATTTTTGCGGTATTAAAACAGTCTCATCGAACTCTACGAACTTGGATTTAGGTTTTCGCTTTTGAAACTTTAGCTTGTAAATTTTAGAATTTTTGTTAGATCATCGTATCTTTTTATTTGAAGTTGTTTATGTTTTTTTCGCCACTATGTCGTATTTTGCGATAAATTGTGTGTTCTCCCCCTCATTATGTTATACTTTTCGGTTTTGTGTTATATTTTATGATTCATTGTGTTTTTTGTATTCTTATGACCATTCTTATTTATTTTACACTTTATATGATAACTTAACTCTACTTTACGATTGGTATAAATTTTTAATAAGCTTATCTTTGTTACTAAATCATATTAAAAATACGAATGGTATCAATCATAATTGTGTATCTTAATCTTTA
This sequence comes from Ambrosia artemisiifolia, assembly GCA_032199755.1. Lineage (NCBI taxonomy): Eukaryota > Viridiplantae > Streptophyta > Magnoliopsida > Asterales > Asteraceae > Ambrosia > Ambrosia artemisiifolia. The sequence continues at coordinate 39,482,258 of CM063529.1, forward strand.
TTAAGTATTGCTAGAAAGGAAGAGATTCACTCGTAAACTACTTGAAATATGCTCCTTAAAACCTCGTAGCATGTTTAGTAAACGAACCGAATTTGAAGTTCACTAATCGAGGCCCGATAAGTAGGCTCGCGAGACTAAATGGCCATAGTAATTATACATTGATTATGGAAAGGGTTATAATGAAAATAGTTATGCTTTATAGGTTTTATACAAAGGCTGGACTTTTCTTATATAAAACGCGGATCTTAGTTATTATCGTTATAATATAATAGCTATATGTTAATTTGATCATGTAATACTACACAATAATAATGTTATACAAAAACCTAATTAATTTTACAGTTGGAAAGGTTCGATTGAGTTTTGTACAATTATGTTAAAAAATTGACTAATATTTTTTTTTTGAAAAACAAATGCTTGGAAACGCAAGATCACCTTGATAAATGATCATCTTCCGCTAAAAAAAAATAAAAAAGAAAAACCAGAACGTGGAGAACCCGCCCACCCATCAAGCAACCTATAATTGGGGAAACCCTTTGGCTCAACCAGAAACACAAATTGTTACAAGCGAGACTCGAATCCATAACCTCCCATTTGAAAAAGTCATGGAACCATCCTAACCAGTTATGGAGAATCCATAACGGTAATTGCTTGATATCTAATAGATTCATTTGATCCTCCAAACTAGCGCAGCTGGTTTTGTGTAGTTTTATGTAAATCTTGATAGGTTTAAAGAAAAATAATCTTACTTGTAATTTACGTTTGAAGCATGTTTTTATAAATTCCTAATTAAACAAATGGCTTTATTAAATAGTGGTTGTAACGTTTAAGAAGACAGTCGAATCTTCATTTGAAACAGTTATTTTGCTTGCAAGAAAGTTGCTAAATTTAATGACAAAGTAGAAAATTTTCACATTCACCAAACAATCATGCTACTTTGTCCGTGTATGATCGATAAGTTGATATATATTTTTGAGTGGCAACACTCAAAATGACCTATACATAACGTAACGTACAAATTGTTTGGTTATACACATAAACAAAGTTTCAATCATTTTTTTTATAAATAAAAAATAAATGAGTAAGAAGAAATAGAAATTACCATTTTTTACATTTTTAAATTCTTTAAGATGTGAAAGTTTTAAAGTTTCATTTTGCTATATATCTTCTGGGAGTAGATAGTATCCTACGTAGATCTCACAATAATCATATATGATATGATATTTCATTTCTTAAAACTTATTAAGTTACGTCAAAATAAAAGGTAGACGGGCAACAAGCTGCGCCGACACCTGTTTTTGAATTACGAACCGTAATCTACCAAATACAAACTCCTACCCCCTGGAGATAAACTATTGCTATGAATAACCTGTTGGACCCTGGTCAAGAAACGAATAGTTTCTGACGCTAGGGAGCCAAAGGTATCAAACGCCAAGGGGACAAAGACATGTTGGTTCTCTGCACAAGCTTTAGCATGCTTATCCACTTTCTTCGATTCCGCCTTTCTCGATGCTTGTCAGGCCAACTACAAACCCGTTTTCCCTTAAACCAACCAAAGGAGATACCCCTGTGAGGTCCACACATGCATGTTTCCCCTCATCTCAACCAAAGATGAGCAGATCCGCAGGTCGCAAAGTAGATCTCCCTTCTGTAGGGTTTGTGAGAAAATTCACAGGGGCCTCCTTTTTGGCAGAAATCCCAGCTCTTCTCAAGATGTCCCACAAAATGTTTCTCACCCAGTCATGCCAATATTTGAAACCGGGGAGCTCTTTGCAATGAATTGCGTGCTCCTCATATTTGTCCATACAAGCTTTACGGCAGATCGGACTTGTTTTATCTTCCGAATACATAGGGATCATCAACTGGTATTTAAGAATAGCCATGTATTCTACTGCGGATATGCATTAACCCAAGCCCTCAATCAGGATAATGGTCAAAAAACCTGAGCATGGGGACCCTTCAGACATTCATTCACCGCCTTCTAGCGAGGGATAACTCAAAAACTTCTCCCACGATTTGAGTGACTTTGCTAAACAGAACATTCGCCAAAAAGAGGAGAATTGTATAATGCATTTATGTATAGCGTTTTGACACCAAAATGCCTTTGGCCTAGTGGAACCAAGATATACGTTGAAAAAATGTGTTCCTCCTAGGATGAGGGTTCAAGTACGTCCATGACAGCCTCTATAAATTTAGGAGTAAGATTTGTATTGAGTTAGCCACGCTAAAAATAGAAATTGCTATAAGAGTGGAGGGAGGGGGAGGGAGAGGAGGGCGGGGAAGGTGTCCACGGGCGGGAAACACCGGCCCGTGGTGGCGTGGAGGAGGCGTCGGGAGGGTGGGGCGGGGAGAGGAGGAAGTGAGTTGGCATGCTTTGATTGGCTGCTTTTTTTTAATCTAACACACAAATAATAATAATAATATTCCTTTCACCCCAATCTTTCCCCCCTTTCACTCCCCACAACTTCCCTCTCACATGGGTCTTATAAGTGCCATATGGCGCTTCACGCCCCTCTTTCCCCCCTTTACACTCCCTTATAGTCTAAAGGTTATATGTGATCAGACACGTACTGCATAAGTGTAACACTTTCTCTCTACCACTTCGATTATCTTCGCGATCACTATGTACATGGATATTATGTGGGTATTGCATTTACCAACATAGTATTGGCTCAACACAATTATATGGTATAATTGTATTCTTGTACCACTTATTCTATACCCTATAATTGTGTTGGTATAATGGTATAACTACACAATTATAATGGTAAAAAAAACACAACGTAAAACAACATAACTATAATGGTAAAAACATCATAGTTAAAATGATAACAATATAGTTTTCATGTAATACATTATACTTTTTATGAAGAAATTTCATAAAACCATATTCACGTAAAATAGATTAAAATTCTCAGAATTATGGCCGGTTTAATTTTTCTAGAATTAAAGTATATAAAAGTTATTTAAACTTAAAAAAATAGATGAATAAATACAAATGCAAATTTCCTCTTTTACTATTCTGGTTATCATTTACTTTAAAATCAATCTTTTTACACTTCTTTAAGATAAAACCTTACTTTATGTTTGATTCTCTCACCCCAGGTTATATACTTGTATATGTATTTTGTAACTATTTACAATTTTATATGTATAGCATATAAATATATAGTGTGTAATTAGTGTAATTATAATTTGGCACATTTAGTTGTAACTTGCATATGTATAGAGAGAGAGAGAGAGAAAGTGTATGCAAGGCTTAGAGACATAAGAGTGAGTGCAAGAGAGATTCCAGGGTGGTTGGAAGAAAAGCAAGGCAAGCCATTACTTCACCACCACTCTCTATTGCTAGCCTGTTTACACGGATTCTCCGCTTTTTTTCTATATTAATTGTTTTCCTAACACTCTACATCTAAAATATACAAATCTTTGTTCATAATTTTATATTTATACAATAACAAAAATACCTAAAATTATACACATGGTGGTGATAGATAGGTGTCAGTGATGAGTAGTTAGATAAGGTGATGACGGTTGTAGGGTTTCAATAGGGTTATATGAGGTTGTAGGTGACTGAAGAGGTTGTTAGTTGATGATGACCGGTAGTGTTGGACGTTGATCTCTCGATCATAGAAATTTGTTCGCCTTTTATACATAAAACCTAACATTTTTGTAGAAGAAAACATGACTCGTAAGTTGCACCCTTTAATTGTACTATCGTATACGGTGAAATCTAATTATAATCGTTGACAAAAAAGTTCTGGTTTCGTCACTAGAGAGCAAAGAAGTAGCGTGGGCGGTTGCCGATGGTACTTGAGGTGATAGTGATTATATAGAAATGTATCCTTGAGTGCAACATGGAAGATGTCACCCAAAGGGAACAAAACAATCATCAAATCATTAACTGCTTATAAACTAATTAATAAAAACATTATTTATATACTCATTTCTTTAATTTAAAATAGAGGTTGTGGATTCATACACCCCTATCTTAGGATTCATACACCCTGGCCCACATCACACACCAATAGGAAGCTGCCACATACCCAGAATGTGATGTCATACACCCTAAATATGATGTCACGAGGTGTATGAATCCTAGAACCCTTTAAAATAACTTGAAGTCTGTATTGAAATCTATGCTATCTTAATAAATAAATAAATATTTGCATTATATAATGAATCATTTCATGTGCAATTAACCATCCACATTATGTAAGCACTTTACAACTTTTTAGCGCAAAGTACAACCCTCCAACTCCTCCAATCATTTGCTTCTACTTCACTGTATACCTTCATAAAGACGTGCTATTTTTTAGTGATATCTTATTACATGTCATTAATCGTTTTGTTACATTAATGTTCACATGATTTAAATTAGTAAAATGTTTGATAATTGCTTAAACATCACTACATCAAATCTCTTCCTTTTAAAAATAAACTTGCATTTCAAAGACATGTTATTTAGTTGTGTTTTTTTCACAGTTTTACCTAAAACTAGTGGATCACGATAGCTCTGCTGATTACGGTTCAAACATAAAGTTCAAGTCGCAACAATCCAGCTCATTTATAAGATCAGGTGTAGTGCAGCGTGTAAATGGGCGTGGAAAGGGGGGAAAACGCCCCAAAACTCCAGGGCACACTGCCCCCTCATTTACCTCATTTATAAGATCAGGTGCAACCGTTTTATTTTCACGCTGGACTGCGTTTTATTTTTCACACAAATTTGAGTAGCCAATCAAATAACTCCATTTGAAGTGGAGGACGTGGAATTAAGCTTCCACCAGATTTGGTCTAAATAATTAAAATTTGTCTTATATGAACAAACCTATAATTAATATTTAAGTTTCACTTATTGTTATCAAGTCGTACCAAATCTATTCCAAGCTAATAATGATATGTTACATGCATCCCACAAGAAGAAGTCAGTGTGCATACTAATGAATTATTGAGGTGTTGGTTGGTTGTGATTGTGTGTGTGAGGCACGTAAAAGCACCAAATGGTGCGTGTATCTAAGTTTAAGGCCAAGCAAAGAATAACTTTAACATGGTTTCCCTCCCTTCATCACCTTCTCCCCACTCCTTGTAAAGGATCTTAATTGAAAAACTTTATATTATCTTCAATTAACTTTACAAACTCCATCTAAGCTATAATCTCTATTATATTATAACACATATAAGAAATAAATAAAAAAAACCTTTTTCTTTAAATAGTTCTAAGAGTTTAAATAATTACAAATTTTTAACACATGTACATATAAGGAAAACAAAAACTTTTTTTTAAGTAGTTTTATGAGTTTAAATAAAATTTAACATATATTGTACAAACTTTAAAACATATTGTTGAATTTTAAAACAACTTCCCCTAGTGGTTTTTAAACATGGTCATAGCCGTTTTCATACGTGTTAAAAATAATATTGTGATTAATTCAAGTACTGTTGGGCTGTATTGTTTGTAGTGTTGGGCTCTTTATGTTACAGGTTGTGGGCTTGGCTTAACTTAGCTATGTTGGGCCAGCTGTGTCATGGGCTTATGGTCAACATAAGTCAATGATATTTTGTGTGTTTCTTGTGGACGTCTACGATTTATTCTCAGGAGATCAACGGTTCATGTTTGTTGCTGAGGATTGACGCGGATCGAGCATTCATATATAAAGACTTTTTATTTTTTATTTTCTCATTATTATTGATTGAGTCTCTGTATTTCGTCTAGGGTTTTCTATTCGTCTCTCGTTGTATTTCGTCTTATCACAGTCTGTAAGTCTTGTATGTTGATTTCTTTGTTACAATCGTCTACTGATCTTGGTTGATCAGTAGCAGATTGTTGTATTGTACTATTCTTTGATTCTCAGTGATTTGCTGAGAATCTGGGTTTGGTTTGGGTACTTTTTGGGTTGGTTTAATAATAGAGTTTTGTCACCGTTTTCTGTCGCTATATCTCTTTGTTCTTTTGTTATTGTTGTTTGTTTGGTTGAAGCATCATAGATCCATTATTTCTGACATGGTATCAGAGCCAATAGGCTCCTGATGCTGTTGTTCATCGTCTTCCGCTGTGTGTCTTAGGGTTTTGGTTTTATTTTGAGTAGATCTTGTTTTTTGAGTGTCTGGTGGATGATTAGGGTTTTGATCTTCCTGAATAGATCTTGATCCATTTATCTGCTTAGTAATAGATCTGATCTGTCTAGATCTGGTCTATTATCTTAGTTCTTGGTATTTGTGTAGATTGGAGTAATAGTCAACTATTGTTGGCATAAGACTCTTGATCTGTGCTGAGCTTCTTGGATATACGTTGGAGGCCTATTGTTGCTGATTGCTCTCTGGCTTTGTAACCCTAAGTGAAGGTTACAGGCTACGAGTTTGTTTGGTGAGATTGTTCCATTCTCTTCTGATTTAGTTTCTGTTGAGTCTAGGAGCACTGCCCGGGTTAGGGGGACCGGTATTGGCTCATTATCTGGTTGTGTCTGTTTGTTGATTGATCTCTCTGCCTTGTTGATTACTGTGTTGTATTGTTGATTGATTGTATTACTAATAGTATAAATATATACTATAGATAATAAAAGGACTCCTGTGTTAAGAATTGGGTGGGCACCTTGAGTGATGAACCCACTATCCTTACACTGACACAGTTTCGTCCTTCTAGGGTTACATTGATTGATTGTCTGTGTGTATTGATTCTGTTGTTGTTATTTGACTTCTGTGGTTTGTATTCTTGTTTGTCTATTTGTGTGCTCTGTCTGATTTAGCATGGGTGATGTTGTTGACCCTAATGCTCCTGTTGGAGGGAACAATGATCCTCCAGCAGGAACTCTCATCAGTAAACTTGATATTAGTGACCCATTGTACATTCATCCTAGTGACACTAGCACATTAACTATCACTAGTATCAAACTTAAAGGAACTGAAAATTATAATGTCTGGGCTAAATCAATGAAGTTAGCACTTGAAACTAAAAATAAGTTTGGAATTGTTGATGGAAGTGTTGTTAAATCTGTAAATGATGATGTTCTGGGTAAACAGTGGGATAGGTGTAACTCAATTGTGTTGTCTTGGTTACTCAATTCAGTTAGTGAAGAACTTTACCTAGGACAAGTTTTTTCTAAAAATGCTAGGGATGTTTGGTTAGACTTAAAAGAAACCTATGATAAGGTTGATGGGTCTGTGGTTTTTAATCTGCATCAAAAGATATGTTCTATTAGCCAAAATGGTAGTACTGTTTCTGAGTACTATCATAAACTAAATACAATGTGGAAGGAATTTGATTCCATTGTTCAATTACCACCTTGTGTATGTGATGCATCTAGGGAATATAACAGTTTTAATGGGCTAATAAAACTTATGCAATTTTTAATGGGTTTAGATGAAATATACCAACCAGTTAGAACTACTCTTTTGATGCAAGATCCCTTACCTTCTGTGAAACATGCATTTTCTATAGTGTCTAGAGAGGAGTCCCATAGGAAATCTAATAGTAGTGTTAAAGGGTCTAATGTTTCTTTTTTTGTGAAAGGAAATAATCCTGTTAATACTAACAATAACAGGAGACCCTCTAACAACACTAATAGAGGACCAAATCCCAATCTGAAATGCACTCATTGCAATATGATTGGACACACTGTGGATAGATGCTATGAGTTAGTAGGCTATCCACCAGGTTTTAAAAAGAAAGGTAACACTCAACCCATTAGAAGTAATGCTTCTAATGGGAAAGTGCCTGTATCTGCTAATAATGCTGTATCTAGTTCTTCTGCTCCTTTTACTTCAGAACAGATTTCAAAATTAATGAGTCTTATAAATGAGAAAGGAGGAACTGATGCACAAAGCTCCAATGCTGGAGGTGAGTGCATTACAGTAAATGGTTTTTCAAATATGTCTGTTCTGTCTAAAGTATGCAATGTTATTAAGAGTTTGGATAACTGTTCTGATGAGTTAAAAACCGCATTATTACTTAAGTGGATCATGGATTCAGGTGCTAACCAGCATATGGTTAGCACTGATGAACACATGATTAATGCATTTGATGTTACTCAGTATAACATGTATGTTAAACATCCAAATGGAACCAATGCTAGATTAGTAAAAATTGGGGACATTAGAATTACAAAAGATGTAGTATTACATGATGTCTTTTATGTTCCTGAATACTGTGTTAACTTGATATCTGTTAATAAGTTAGCCAAGGATAGTAAAATGAGTGTCTTATTTGATGAGAATGAATGTTTTGTTCAGGATTCCAGGTCCAGGAAGGTCCTGGTGACTGGTAGAGCTCATGATGGTCTGTATTTTTTAGGAGATAATGTGAGTACTTCTAATGTCTGTTTTAGTAGTGTTGTTGAGTCTAACTTGTGGCATAGCAGACTTGGACACCCATCTGACCAAGTTCTAGCTGTGTTAAGAGAGTCTTTAGGTATAGGAAAAATATCTTCTCAGCCTTGTGATGTCTGTCACAAGGCTAAACAAAGTAGAAATCCCTTTCCTCTTAGTGATCATAAAACTAAGGAAGTGGGAGAGCTAGTTCATTTAGATGTATGGGGTCCTTATAGGATTACAAGTAAAGAAGGTTATAGGTATTTTTTGACTATTGTGGATGATTTTTCAAGAACAGTTTGGTGTTATTTACTTAAAAATAAAGGAGAAGTGTTTGATAATCTTGTTATTTTTTATAAACTTCTGAAAACACAGTTTAAAAAACATGTAAAAATATTCAGAAGTGATAATGGTACTGAATTCATAAATCAACAATTCAATAATTTTTGTTTAAAAAAGGGAATTATACACCAAACTTCTTGCATTCATACTCCACAACAAAATGGTGTTGTGGAAAGAAAACATAGACACCTTCTTAACATAGCTAGAGCTTTGTTGTTCCAAAGTCAAGTGCCACTTAACTTTTGGTCTGAATGTATTCTAACTGCTGTGTATTTGATTAACAGACTTCCTTCTTCTGTGTTAAATGGTAAGAGTCCCTATGAAAAAGTGTATGGGTTCCCCCCAATTGTGAGCCAGTTTAGAAATTTCGGTTGCTTGTGTTTTAAAACCATCTTGAATGAAGATGATAAGTTTTCTAGTAGGTCTGATAAAAGTGTTTTACTTGGTTACTCTATGTTTAAAAAAGGATACAAATTGTGGAATTTAAATACAAATCAGATAGAATACTCAAGAGATGTTAAGTTTTTTGAGGAAATCTATCCTTTTAAATTCAAAAAAGATAAACAGTTGTTTAAAGATTTAGATCATTTAAATTTTTTCGATACAAGCAATGAGATTTCTGAGTCTAGAAATCCTCCCGATGATGAAGGGGGAATCACTGTTACTCAAGACACCTTATCTGGGAAAGAGTTTGATGACTCTCCCAGGGCTGCAAGGGGGGTAGGTCAGAATTCCTGTGATTCTGATCAGCAGCCTAGGAGCCCAGGTATGAGAGGGACAGACCTTCCCAGAAATGAAGGGTCTGATGATGAGAACAATGCTCCTGAGGGAGATAGGATCAGTCTTAGAAGGTCTAGTAGGGAGTCTGCTTTACCAAAACGATTTGATGATTTTGTCATAGAAGGCAAAGTCAAGTATGGTGTTGAAAATGTGGTAAATTATTCAAAATTGTCTTGTGAAAATTACTGTTTTGTATCTAGTTTGAATAAGTCTATAGAGCCAAGTAGTTATTTAGAAGCTTCAAAAGATCCAAAGTGGATTGAAGCTATGAATAATGAAATAGAGGCTCTGCATAGGAACAATACTTGGGTTTTGTGTGAGTTACCAAAAGGTAGGAAGCCAATAGGCTGTAAGTGGGTGTATAAGGTGAAATATATGGCCAATGGTGAGATAGAAAGGTACAAAGCCAGACTTGTGGCAAAAGGCTACAATCAAAGAGAGGGTCTGGACTTTGGTGAAACCTTCTCACCAGTAGTGAAAATGGTTACAGTGAGAACTGTGATCAGCTTGGCTGTTCAAAACAATTGGTCCCTATATCAATTAGATGTAAATAATGCATTCTTGTATGGCTCTTTGACTGAGGATGTGTATATGTCCCTGCCTGAAGGTTTTTACTCAGAAAATGAAACTAGGGTCTGTAAACTTGTTAAATCTCTGTATGGTTAAAACAGGCACCTAGACAATGGAATGAAAAGTTGACCCATGTGTTGATACAAATGGGTTTTAAGCAAAGTATATGTGACTATTCTTTATTTGTTAAAGATGAAAAAGATGTGTTTATTGCCTTGTTAGTCTATGTTGATGACATAGTAATAACTGGTAATAGTGATAGTGAAATCAATAACATTAAAACTGTTCTAAGTAAAAGTTTTCAAATAAAGGATTTAGGACAGCTAAAATACTTTCTGGGTATTGAAGTTCTTTACTCAGAAAGTGGGATATGCTTATCCCAAAGAAAATATTGTCTGGAGTTGTTAAACGAGTTTGGTTATTTAGGATGTAAACCTGTGCATACACCTATAGAACCAAACTATATAGTGTTAAATAAAAACAGTAAAACTGAGAGTCTACTGGAAGATATAACTGGTTACCAGAAGTTAATTGGTAAACTTATATATCTTTCTCTGACAAGACCAGACATCAGTTATTCTGTACAATATCTTAGTCAATTTATGCACAAGCCCAGTAAGGGTCATCTTCAAGTAGCCTTAAGGCTACTAAGATATCTAAAATTGTCACCTGGAAAAGGAATTCTTTTCAAGAAAAGTGATAATTTTGACTTACTTGGGTTTGCTGATGCAGATTGGGCTAAGTGTCCAGTCACTAGGAAGTCAGTGACTGGGTTCTGTATTTATCTAGGAAATTGTCTAATATCCTGGAAAAGTAAAAAACAAAATACTGTTTCCAGGTCAACAGCAGAATCTGAATATAGGGCAATGTGTTCAGCCACATGTGAAATAATGTGGCTTATAAATGTGTTAAGTGAGTTGAAAGTGTTATGCAGTTTACCTGTTAAACTGTGCAGTGACAGTAAGGCAGCTATTTCTATAGCTGCCAATCCTGTGTTCCACGATAAAACCAAGCACTTTGAAATAGATTTGCATTTTTTGAGAGAAAAAATTGCAAATGGTGTTATTAAGACTGTAAAAGTCAATACTGATGAACAGATTGCAGATCTGTTCACTAAGGGAGTTGGTGTTGCACAGCACAATGTGTTGTGTGAAAGATTAGGCATGTTTGACATGTTCAGTACTTGAATGATGGGGGGATGTTAAAAATAATATTGTGATTAATTCAAGTACTGTTGGGCTGTATTGTTTGTAGTGTTGGGCTCTTTATGTTACAGGTTGTGGGCTTGGCTTAACTTAGCTATGTTGGGCCAGCTGTGTCATGGGCTTATGGTCAACATAAGTCAATGATATTTTGTGTGTTTCTTGTGGACGTCTACGATTTATTCTCAGGAGATCAACGGTTCATGTTTGTTGCTGAGGATTGACGCGGATCGAGCATTCATATATAAAGACTTTTTATTTTTTATTTTCTCATTATTATTGATTGAGTCTCTGTATTTCGTCTAGGGTTTTCTATTCGTCTCTCGTTGTATTTCGTCTTATCACAGTCTGTAAGTCTTGTATGTTGATTTCTTTGTTACAATCGTCTACTGATCTTGGTTGATCAGTAGCAGATTGTTGTATTGTACTATTCTTTGATTCTCAGTGATTTGCTGAGAATCTGGGTTTGGTTTGGGTACTTTTTGGGTTGGTTTAATAATAGAGTTTTGTCACCGTTTTCTGTCGCTATATCTCTTTGTTCTTTTGTTATTGTTGTTTGTTTGGTTGAAGCATCATAGATCCATTATTTCTGACAATACGTTAATATTTAAAAAAATCATCATAAAAACGAAGATTTTATTATCTTTAATTTGAAAATGATGCTGCTATATTTTTCTATATTTGAATTGTTTTTAACATATTATGTGATTATCTGTGTTTGTGTCCCGCGGCGCAACACACACGCACATTGTTTTTAACAAGCTTATTAGCTTGTATAAATGTATGATCTGAGTTCAAGCCGAAGGTAGCTTGCTAGTACAAAAATTCAACTCATTTGGGTTGAGTAATTGCTTGTTGAATTGTACAATAATAGGTTGGTAATCTATTTTTCGGTATTCATATAATTTGAGATTGTTGTAACATGTTATTTGAGAAATTACGCTTTTTTTTAATAATAAACGTACAACGTCATCAAAATTGAGAAAGTTAAAGACGTGTTAGCTTGTTGAGCCACAAGCTGGAGCATGGAGGCGAGTCAAATATGCGTTTTGTTTCTGACTCGGTTGGGAATATAGACCCTAGCCGGATATTATGTCTAGCTCGAGCTTGAATTAGTGTAGACTGGACTTGAGCTAATTTTATAAATAACCTTAGAAGATGACATAAGTATGAATTTAAGAAAAAAACATAAATATATGTTTAGCAAACGGATATTGAACAAGTACATGTTTCTTTAGTATTTTATGCATCTTGTTTTAGTATTTTATTCCCTTTACTCCACTCCACTACTTGTGTTCAAGTGTGTTGCTTCCAAGCAACTCAACATGACATGCCAGCTGCAACTAATCAAAACCCCAACACCATTAATTAATTAACTAAGCCACTCCAATTAAGTGATCAGCATTGCACACAACTAAGCAGGAGCTGACTTTCACAAAATTAATTAATAATACTAATAATTAGTACATAAAAGTCTAACTAAACAATACACATATCCAAATTTGACTTTGGCATGCATCTCGTCATCTTGGCATGAATAAGAATAATTGGCTATAAGTCTACAGTGACCCTAATTCGTCTCAGAATGGATCGTTCACTTGTGTTGTGCAAATGTTAGATAAGTAAAGATCCTTGATAAGTTTGTGTGCAAAGGAAACAACATATAAAGAAAGCCAAATTATCGTAAGCTTTAAAGACGATAACTTTATGCATAGCATGCTTACAATTGAGGGGTGGCATGTTCTAAAGGAGTTGTCAAGACTCCGATTACCATAATAGACAAGTTGAGTAACAAAATTATTAAAATAGACATTGATTTTCAGTGTATGCCAAAATAGACATGTAAAAAAAGGCCAATCAAGAGATCACAAATAAGATCCGCTGGCTGAAGCGGCTAAGGCTTAGCTGACACAAAACCTCGACAAAATGGTATACATAATAGCCATAAAGATTGAAACACGTGTAATGCATAATCTGAACTTAGTCGGCGGCTAGGATTTAGCCCACGTTTTTTCATCCCTTAGCTAACTTAACCCCTACTTTTTTTTGCTGGCTAATTTAGTCGCATATTTTATCGCCGGGTAGATTAGCCCTCGCTGTTCATTTTCCGGCTAAATTTTAGCCCATATTTAATACATTTATTTTTTTATTGTTTTTTTGACTCTATTGTCTTTTCTAAGGTTTTCTTTTGTGCCGACTAAACTAGCCGTCTTAGCCTGCTGATCCTCTTTTTAATCTTCTCATTGGCTGGTTTAGACATGTCTATATTTGCAATTTCCTTTCAAAATTTGACTTTTGAGGTCAAACAATCTAGTTTGGACTCAAAAGTTGATACCAAATCTTATCAACTTTCAAGTGAATTTCTTTAACTACTTTCATATTCATAACAAATACTAGTAGAAACATTGTTGATGGAGTCGGATACGTAGAAATATCTACACAAGTAAGATCAAAATAGAAAACAAGATTGACCTGAAAAGTCAACTCTTTTAAGAAACAATAATAGTAAAACAAGTCAATTCTTGATTATTTCAAGGCCCAACAAATATAGCAGTTGTTCTTGAAGGAACCCTGAAGCATCATGAGGGTGTTTGGGATTGCGTTTTGAATATGATTTTTAGTTGCGTTTTAAAAACGCAGATAATCAGTTTTTAGTGTTTGGGATTGCGTTTTGAAAACACAGAGAATCAGTTTTTAGGCTACAAAAACGCATAATCTATAAGCAGCTCCACCCCTGCTTTTTCAAAACGCATAATCTGTTTTTGAACAATCAATCCCAAAATCCTTATGATAGATTATATGTTGCGTTCTTCACTGAGTTATCAGTTGACATCATAAAAAAAATTAAAAATCATGAGTGCAACAAGTAAAAGGTGTTTTACATTTTACAAATATCATAAACAAATTATCCATTGTTAGTATTAACCATTAGGCCCACCAATACAAAAAGCAAATGCTTTCTATGAATGCTATATTAAAATATTGGAACAAACTATAAAACGGCATGAACATTGAACAAACTACATTGTATGAGTTTGTGTACAAAAAGTTGTGATATTTAGAACTAACGTTGCATGACTTAAATACTATATTATACGTAACATTACAAATAGTCTTGATAATATGGGAAATCACCAAAAGAAAAAAATACCAATCTCAAGTCTCAAAAACAATCTCATATGGTCGAATGCCATCTGAAAGTAGTCAATCTCAATCTTCCGTTGGTGTTAAATCTTTGTCAAGTACTTAACGGTTGCGCAAGTTCTAACAACAATTAACCAGGAAATTTTGGGAAATAAATGAAAGATTACTTTGTTGAGTTAGTTTATTTATTTAATATTTAACCGTTTTTTTTTTCTTTTAAATTTGTGTAATTAAAAAAACTCGGTTTTATTAAACCGATTTTTGGTTAGTCGGTGATGTAAAAACCTATTCGGTTAGACCAATTATAATTTTCGACAACTGAACTGTTTATTAACCAAATCGGTTTTTTTTTTCATAACTGGTGTTGACCGAGTTTGAAAAAAAACTGGTTTCTTTTTTTTCCTGAAGAAACTGGTCGAACTGGGAACTAGACCCTAGACCGGTCTGGGTTGATGGGTTTGACCGCATGGACATGGACCAGTTGATTCCACACTTGGGCCTGTCAAAAAATTAATTTTGCTTTGAGCACTTGGGCGGTTGGGTTGGGCCAATCAAACAGAAAACATAAGTGCACTTGGGCCACTTAAATATAAAAGTTAAGGGCTGGACTGTGTGCATAGGCCCACCTTACCAAAGCTGTGCATCCGACCTAGGTACTCTGTCCATCATTTACCAAACTGTCGAACAAAATAGTATCTTTCATAAGACTATACATTGTGACTGGGTGAGCACCGGTGTGAGCCACCGATCGCTCGCCTCCTCCGGTCACTTGACCCCTTGTGGAAAGAGTCCAATCGCTCGCGACCAAAGCCTACAAATCCAACACAAAAACAGGGTAAAGCCCCGTTAGCGCCCATGAGCCTCCTCACATTGGGTCGTCATGCCGGGCTTAGTGTGGGGCTGTTGTGGTGTTCGCGGTAGCGTCAGGCTCGGACAACTCGCGTCGGGCTATTCGCATGTAGACAACAGACGGTCTAACCGTATAAATGATACCAAATGCTAAAACTAATATGTGATTTTATCATTTATTTGATTTACATTAATTATTTATGATCTTAATAACTTGACTTGTTTAAACTAGTATAATGACATCTCAAATGGATCAAATCACACTATTATTAGGTGAACATAATATAATAGTCAATCTGAATTATAGTTACAAAACTATAGCATATATAGTCATTTATTCTGACATAGTTACATACCACTTAGACATATGTATATTTGTTATTTATAGAAATAATAATAGACAAGTAGCTATTATTTATGCCTTCCTAAACTTTATCTTGAAAGGCACATCACTTATAGCCAGACGTCTAATTCCATTTTCATCAACCTTAACACCAATATCTCCACAAACAGGCTTGCAAAAGTCGCACACTGTAGGACAGAACACAAGCTTGTAATCATCTTCATACTTCTCTATCTTGAACCAGTTGCTTAACGTGTCCTGACCAGGGTTGCCAGCCGTTCCATGACCCGTAACAATCAGTTGCCCCTGGTACTCTTCAATCATCCAAACGTTCGACTGAATACAGATTGACGAAGCCGAAAAAACAATGTTGAGATCCGTGGATTCGCGTATAACGCCTTTTTTGGGATCCAAAGGTGTGAATGTTAATGGGAGGCCATTTTGGAGCTCGAAGCCTTCTTGGACTACATCAAGTGGGCATGACTCGTTTCGTGTAGGGGCTAGTGTTACGCCACCGCCTCGTCCTCTGAAGACGGGTAGGATGTAGTAGTTTGTGCCCGACCGAAGTAAGTTGCCATCGATGTCACGAACCGCATCTGGAGAGGGTTGGGCTAAAGAAAATGAGAATATTGTGGAAAAAAGAAGAAATAAAAATATTGTTTTCATGATGTTATGTTGTATGTTTAATTGCATCGATTGGAATGTATTTATAGAGGGTCTGGATAAAAGTTTGGGAACAGTTAGAGGCTGCACGTAATTGTGTGCATGTATAAATGATAAATAAGTTGATGTCTGGCAATGATATCCTATATATATCTCGTTGTCATCTTTGAACGAAATCGGAAGTTAGGCATGTGATCCACTTAATATATTATTTAATGAATATACATATCTGGTCAAAAACTGATGAATATACATGTATGATGGTGGGAGATTAGGATGGGAGACCTTTAAGTTGGCTAGACGGATTCATGGCTAAGGTCCGTCTTATTTGGGGCGCAGTTTTTTTTCAAGGGAAATCGGATTTTAACACTCTGAACTACTATTGATTATTGGCCGCTGACACACTGAAGTACATAATTCTTCACTACCACACTGTACTTTCAACTTCTTGGCTTGTGTCACCATCGGATTAACCATGGTTAGTTTTTTTGCTCATGTGGACATTTTTGCTGACGTGGCTATTTTTTGCTGATGCACGGTGACGTGGCAATTTTGCTGATGTCGCCATGCCACATCATCAAAAATGGCCACGTCAGCAAAAAAAACTAAACATGCAAGGTTAGTTCGAGAGTGACACAGGCCAAGAAGTTGAAAGTAGGGGTGTAAACGAGCCGAGCCTGAGCCTGACTGGGCTCGAGCTCGGCTCTTCAAGCTTTTACAAGGCTCGAGCTCGGCTCGGTTCGAGCCTAATACTTTGAGCCCGAGCTCGGCTCGAAAGTAAAACCCAAGAGCCCGAGCTCGGCTCGGCTCGACTCGAAATAATTTTAGAACAATTTTAAAGGAGCTAAAAGCTCGGCTCGAGCTCGCTTCAAAGCTTAAACGAGCCAAAACTCGGCTCGAGCTCGGCTCGCCAATGTTAAATAGTAGGTATACTATATATAAAATAAATATAATATAAACTTTGTTTGGGCTCGCGAGCCTAAACGGTCTTTGTATGAAAAGCTCGATCTCGAGCTCGATAACTAAACGAGTCATGTTTCAAGCTCGAGCTCGGGCTCGGGCTCGTTAAAGCTCGGCTCGTTCGAGCTTTTTACCGAGCCGATCCTGAGTAGCTCTCGAGCCACTATGCATCATTTACACCCCTAGTTGAAAGTACAGTGTGGTGGTGAACAATTTTGTAGTTCAGTGTGTCAGCAGCCAATAATCAATAGTTCAGGGTGTTAAAATCCAATTTCCCTTTTTTTTATAAAATGTCTATATACATATGTTATGTGTGTGTGTGTTTTAGTTAGAAAAACTCATTTTAAACCTAAAACTTGTGCTCACCGAAAACTCATTTAAAACTAAAAACCTTATTAGCACATCTATAAATCCAATACTCGTTTAAATCCAAAATTTACTATCTGTGATGCATATTTTTTAAATGGCTCGGATTGAAAATCTAAATCTTTAAGGACGCCTCTGAAGATTAGCAATTAAAAAACTTGGTAAGAAATGGAGAAAGAGAGCGGATTTGTGATTTTCCGTAAAAAAAAAAAAAAATACTTACTTATCATTTGGTATGGTCTAATTGTACACGTAGGCCTTTTTCTAGTTTACTACTTCCTTGTAACGTAAGATCATATATACCACATGAAGTTCCTGGTTTACCAAGCAATTAATCTTAGATGTTAATATTTAAATAAAAAAAACCGATTTTTTTTTTGTAATCAAGAAATTGTTGCTTATTTGCTTGTTAAGCAACATGATTTGTGATCTATTTTATTCAATACATTTTGTTTTCTTACTATTCAATGTTTTCAGAACTGGACCAGATGTCAATGGTTGAACCGGTCTCGTTACCGGTCCACTAGTTCCACTAGTCAGAACATATCGGATGTAAGAATCGGATAGTTTCGTACAATTAATAGGGTAAATTTTGAAGAAAAAAATACACCAGTTCAACCAGACGAGTTCCCGGTCCACCGCCGGTTCACGAGTCCAACCCCTGGTTCGCTATCCCGTCCGGTTTCCATAACACAGGTTTTTTCGTTGTTTCTCATAATGTCCAACTCATAAATTATAAACTACAATATTACAAATATTACTGGCTAATTCATGTTTGTTGTTAGGTCCCATATATGTTTTGATTTAAAAAAATTGCAATAGATTGAAAGTTGTAATAGATTATTTAGCAACATGATCCACTGTTGGTGTTACTGCTAAAGAAGAGCATAAGTAAGAACTAGAAAAGATCAATTCATACTAGAGCAGGGGCTTAAGAAAAGCCAGGGGGTGTCTCGCCCCCATCGTTTTTTGACTCAGCAATGTAAATTTTTCCGTCTTTGTTCGAAAATTTTGAATATATTAAGTCCGGCCCCCACTGATGTGATATGATATTACGTAAATTTGGGTCTCATGACTTTTGGGCCCCACCATCTTAAAATTCAAGATTCGCCAGTGCATTAGATGTTGGATATTTTAGTGTAATTGGATTGACTATTTGACCAATATTTTCATAGTAATACATCATATAGGTATGGTGGTGCGGAGTGCACATCTATTTGAATTTATTATGAAGTTAGGGGCGAAGCCCCTAAGGGACGGGAGTCCGGGGGTAGCGCCCCTGGGAGCAGGGTCCAAGGGGCGGCAGCCCTGGCAGGGTCCAAGGGGCAGAGCCTTGGAAAACTGCCAAATTTTGGTAAAAATGTCTCAGAAAATTAATTTCAAAAATAGAGGGACTAATTTTAGCAATTTCGAAACCGTTGGAAAACTGCCTAAAAGGCAGTTACTGGCCCCAATTTTCATTACGAATTCTTCTTCTTCTTGGTGAAATTCTCTGGTTCTAAAAATCTCAATCACAACATATAGAAAATTCTCAGTCTCTGATTGTATCCGATTGAATATTCGATAGAACCGTCCAATTGATTCAATCTGAAAGCGATTACGTGCCTTCAGAGATTTCTGTTATCCGGTTATTTGTTCGTTTGTTACGGTTATTCCCAACACTAGAGTGTTGCTATTGACAAAGATAGCGATACTGCGGAAGGAAACATGGTTGTAATTGACATGTTGTTGATCGAGTAGTTATCACTGACCAAAATTATACTACTAAGCAGACTGTGGGGACAAAAAGGATTGAAGAAACCACTTTTGTTCCAAAGTTCAAATCCTATTTCTGCTATTATATTCTAAGTATGGAACTACTAAAGAGTAAAGATACAAGTGCTGAAGAAGAACAAGTCAAAGTGCTGAAGAGTTAAAGCATCAGAAGTTCTGAAGTCTAACCAGACATTTCACTGAAGAACTACTGAAGACAAACTACTCATCAGTAGTTTGTCACTCATCAGTACTTTCACATCAGAAGGTTCTAACCGACTCAGCAACTTCAGTAGTTTAGTATTATATTGTTTTGTTAAAGTCTTTGAACAAGTTTCAATGCTACAACCTGTTGTAAGCATTATCCTAAACATTATCTTAGCTTATTATAATGTTATATTACTTAGCACAACAGTTTGTACTCGTCTATAAACAGATAAGTTTATCTCACTATTTTAGACATGTGATTTACACTTGATTTTAATTGAAAATCCTTCAAAAGCTTTTATAACTTATTATCCATTTCACATCTGAGAATCATTCAATACTTGCATTTACTGCTTTATACTTTGAATTGCTTTGATTCTCATAAACTGCTATAGTAAAGGGGGAGTAATAACTCCTGTAAAAGTGATACTTTAACTTAGAACATTTATCATTCAGTTGTGCAAATAACTTTGATAAAACTGCAAACACATAAGTGTTCTATAACTTAACTGCTTATAAGAGACCACTGATCCAACACAGACCAATAGGATATTAATCAAGACCAGTTACTAGTGAGAAATTTTCATTTCTTAAACTAGTTGAAACTGACACTTACAATCTTACACTTATGAAGACCAACCAAGTAAGCATTGTGTACTGAACAGTTGACGCTGATTGAAAACAAAAAAAGAAGCCACTAACAGAAAAGGAACTGATGCTAGACTGGGATCTTAGCGTTTAAGGTGATGTTTGTTTTTCTAAAAAACGTTTGTGCACGCTCTTCTGTCTGCGCCGCGCAGAGCACGCGCAAAACATTGCCATCTTTAGACTGCTTGTTTTTTTTCAAAGACATTTCATTAAAAAAATGTATGCGTGAGTTCTTCTTGGTGCAGACTTGGTTCAGCCACTTCTAAGATCTTCTAAGGTCTGCAGAGGATTAAACACCACCACCGTCCAACAACACCGTCCACCCCCCCCCCCCCACCGTCCACTACCACCACCGTCAAATCCAAAACAAGGTAAACTTAAGGTTGAACACAACTATTAGTACAATAGCACTAACCGGATACTCAGGGTTGACTACAAGTGAATTAGCATCTCATGCCGATGAGTGATCTTGATCTTGATCTTGATTCTTGGTTATTTCGGAAATGATGTCGGGATTGGAAAAATGATTTGTTGCTTCCTAATTAGTGACGAGCAAATGGTACCCAACCGACACCGAATGTGACCATGCAGAACAATTTACGGACCGAACTTTTGCGTTTTTCAGAATCGATATTTTCAGTTAGGTACCAACATTTTGAGTTGATTTACACTTAATACCGTACCGGTACAGATAGCGAACTCATCAGGTTATATAAGCTTGTCAAACCGATTAAAAACCCTAAAACACGCTGCACGGTGTAAGCTACGCCCCTCCTGGCATAACGAACACCGCCTAGAACTCCTAGTCTCTGTGTTATGGTGACAAAAACGCTTTCGTTCCTCGTACAACCAAGAGGCTACTGCTGCGGTTCCTTTCTATCCAATTTGTGGGTTAATGTTTGGCGCAACAAGTCCATAAGATTTCAATAAAACCAAATAGATTTTACTTGTTCTTTTGTCCCATTTTCTCTTCACATGGGATTTGACTTTGGAGCTCAGCAAGTAGGCTGGAAATAACAAGCAAATAAATCAAACATATAAACTAGGCAAGTTCATTTTAGACCAATTTAATAACTTTTGATAATTTTTGTCATTCAGCTTATTATCATTATTTCTCCCAAGAATTAATAAGTAATTACATTTAACTACCTACAGTATAGTATACGAAAAATAAAGTGTACTCATTTGTTTAACCTTGCAATATCTACTTATCTACCCCTTCGTCAATAGATAGTCGATTTGTGTGTTACGTTCCTTGTTCATAAAAGTAATCAAATTTGATTCTATTTTCCTAATTGATTCCGTTTTCCTAAAGAACAAGTTTGTAATAACTACGCTATGGGCAACTACAAACAGTGGCTGAAGAAACACCAATATAACAGTATACTAAGATGAAAGCACAAGTAAGGACATGATTCTCATTAATGGTTCAATGATTATTACAAGACTAAGATAGCTACTGTTACAGCGCTTCGACTATAATCTAATTCTCGTAACTATGGTTGTCTCTCCGATTGTTCATCCCTTTCTTCGTCTGACCTCATGGGGTATTTATAGGCCACCTGAGGTCTTCTGTGATTGGATGAGGGGAGAATGACAGCTGGCTGTACGACCGGGTCGTTGTCATCCTCTGCGCTGTACCTTCGCTATTGGTCCACGTGTCATTGTCTGTCCTTTCTTGTACTATTCTGTACCTCGTACCTGCAGGCGATTATGGAGCAGGGAATGTGCGTCTCTGATTGGCCGAATGTCCTTTTCCTGTCGGTTATTAGCTGTCAGCCACGAGGTGCTCCGCGCCGCTTTCTAGAAGCCCACGTAGGCCTGCTGTGCTGGCCCATGTGGAGATGTGGGCCCGCGCTCTTGCGCGGTATCATATCTCTTCAAGTCCCCCCAGTGTAGTGTGCTGTATGCGTTGCATGCAGTGCGCTGCACTAAAGGAAAAGAAAAGAAGAAAAAGAGAGTTGGTGTGTTTTTGTTAGATGTTTAATTTGTTTGAGTGCTACTGCGCGCTGCGCGGTTGCTTTTCAAGTTGGTTTGTTGCGCACGTCAGTAATTAATGCACACATCAGATGTGTCAGGGCGCGGGGCGGATGGGACAGGTTGGTAGCCGAAAAGTCTCTGACGGTTGTACTGTTTGCAGAGACTGGTGGGTCCAACCTGTCGCTTCGCATGCCCCTGATTTTCTCTCTCCTGACGTGTCCCTTTTTGATTGGTGGGACGTGCCACACGACTGTAACCGTCTGTGTGGCACGTGACCTGTATATAAACGTCTCTTGTTCCATTTTTCAAACACTTGCATTTTTCAAACCTTTGGCGAAGAAATTTCTCTGCATTTTTCAAGAACCGAACTTCATTTGTCAAGAGAAGCTTTCAATATTTTCAATGGAGAACGTCGTTCAGGTCCCTAAGAAGAAGCGTGGTTCAAAGAGGAGGGACGATGGTTCCAAGAAAGCGCCACCACACGCCGGTGAAGTCACGGCGGTGTGGGCGAAAGGGGAGTTTCGCAAATTTAGGAAGGAACATGGGTTTCCTTATAACTATGGTGTTGAGGCACCTGCCCCAGATAAAACCATATTGGAGCCTCCGGTAGGCAAGGTGGGGCTTTATGCCACTTACTTCAAGGATTGCAACTTTAGGGTTCCGGTGACTCGCTTTTTGAAGACGTTTATTCAAACTGTTGGGGTGCATATTAACCAGATTCATCCTGGTCTGATGTCACGGCTGATGTTTTTTGAGTTTTGCTGCCACTCCCAGAAGATTGAGCCGCTGGTTGACATGTTCTATGTCTTCTACTCTCTTTGCTTTGTGGAGAGTTGGCTGTCTTGCCGTCCTCGCGCAGGAGTGGCTCCTTGTGCTAAGGCGGGGATGAAGAGCTTCCGTGACTGGAAGCCTAAATTTTTCTGGATTAATGAGGGTGTGATTCCCTTGGTTATGGGTCGCTTGAACCCGGACGATGGTGCGCCAAAGGCGGTGCTGATAGATTACAAAGAACAGGACTGGTTCCAGACCCTTACTGCGCACCCAGTGGACCTATGTGAGATCCCTGAGACGGCGCTGGTTATGGCGGGGATGAGCCTGAAGTATGATATTCAGGGGCGCAACCCTCACTTGACTGAGGACGGGAAGGGTATGTCCTCCAGTTTTTATTGCGCAGCGTTTTACCTTTGCATTTTATTGAGATTTGCTTTTTTCTTTATCAGATGTGGAGAGTTTATACAGCTTATTGTTGGGTGGTGACAACATGGGCTTTACCTTCCGAGAGCTTGCTGAGAATGAGCTCTATGTTTTGGAGAAGGCGTGGGATACGCTCGTGCGTCCCCAGCTGGAGGTTGTGGCGCGTGATGATGTCAGCGCGCCTTTACGGATTACTGAGACAGGTGAGCCTCCCTCGCTTTTTGATAACCCTTCTCCGGTGAACATGTTCATGCGGACGGGTTATCCGTTTATTGTTATTTCTAGTGACGAGTCGTCTGACTCTGACATGTCCTCTTCTCCGCATGTGTCGTCCGCAGGTGGGGGTGAGAAGGAGGTGCCGTCGACTTTTATTGTGGACGACAGCGGGGAAGAGACGGAGGCGGAGGAGTTTGCGCTTCGTCTCGTGCGGCAGCCAAGGACTGGGGTGGCGCAGGGTGTTGTCCAAGGTGAAGGTTTTGCCTTTGTTTTAGACCATGAGGTCATTAACAGGTATCTTCAAAATTACAACCCTATTGAACGAAGCTACGTTGAACTTTCAGATGCGTTCACGGATGAAGGGGCTGCTGCGTTGAAGGATATTGCGGAGGGGGTGGTTCTTCAAACGCCGTTGACTGTAGAGACGGAGATGGATCAGTCTGCGCCTCAACAGACCCCGCAGAAGAAGAAGCGTTCGAGGCGAAGCAAGTCTCGTAAGTCTTCCACTGAGGGGGCGCATGATACTGGCTCTTTATCCCCTGCTGAAAAGAGGCAAAAGTTGGGTGACTTGGTGCATAGCGCCGAGGATAGCTTGTTAGGTATGTTCCTTAGTGTCATGTCGTGTACGCTATGCCTTTGTCTTTATTTCTCCCTTTTTGATTTATTGTTTGTTTTGTGTTGTTTGCAGCTGATCTGATGGGTGAAGGGGCGCCCAGTCATGTGACTGAGGTTGCTGTTCCTGAGGGTTTCGTGGTCAACCCGACTGAGGTCCAGGGGGTGCCCTCGCCAGATAGGCGGGTTGTTACTCCTCCTGTTCAGCCTCTTTCGTCAAGGACTCCGCCGCCTTCACCTGCTCGCGATGTGGTCCAACCTTCTCCCCCGCGTCAGACGGCGCAACTTGATGACCCCCCTGTCCACACTGCTCCAGTGATCACCGAGGCATTTGTGGGTTTGGAGGGGGAGACCCAGCGCGTGTCTCCGCCGGACATTAGCGAGGGCGATACAAGGGGTCTGCAAATTATGGATGACGACTCCAACGAGAAGCGTCCAGTTCCCGAGTCCGAGGCTGGCTTTTCAGGGGCTAGCCTTAAGAGCGCGGATGTGAACCCTGATGAAATTTACATCCCCTCCTGGCAATTGACTACCAGCGCCCGGTTTGTGGATGTAAATAGCTGCAGGGAGCTGCTAGGTAATCTTGTGCCTCCCGCCGAACGCGAGCACCAGGCCAGTCGTCCTCATCAGGATCTTCTTGAAGACAACATGATGAGTCTGGCGAATCTGATCTCCACTTCTGCTGAGATTGCCCGGCAGTGGGGTTTCCTGGCCCATGAGCGCCAGGAATATGATACTAAGTTTAGTGAGGTGTACGCAGAGCGCGATCGGTTGGCCCAGGAGTTGAAGCGCGCTAAGTGGGATGCTGTGACTTATCGTGAGGAGCGCGACAAGCTTGACAAGCACTTGTCCGAGCGAGAGCAGCAATGGACAGCTGCCTGTGCCAAAACCAACCGGACTCTGGAGGTTGCAGCGCAGAAGCAACAGGAAGCTGAGCGCTTATGGGGTGAGGCGTCGCGGAAGATCCTCGAACTTAATGAAAAGTTGGATCAGCGTCGTGATGCCTTGGTTGAGGCTCGCGAGATGCTGAGGCAGAAGGATGCCAAGGTTGCAGAGTTGGAGGATAAGGTGGCAGGCTTAGAGGAGGCCAACCTGAAACTTGAGCAGCAGAACGCTGACCTTGAGGGGGAAGCGTTGGATGTTCGTGACGAGGCGCGCTTGGCGCATGAAGACCGGGAATGGCTTATGACCTGTTGTGTCCCAGAGGTTCGTCTTTTGCGCTTACTCTTTATTTTCCTGTTGTTTTTTCTTTTTTATGATGCTTAACAGGTTCTTGTGTACATTTTTTAGGTCGCTTATCACGTGAAGAACTGTGATGAGGCGCGCCAGGCGGTTGCCGCTGTGAATGCTGCTGCCAAGTTGGTGGGGCGCAAGGCTGGGTTCCTCGAGGGGTTCCAGCATGCGAAAGATGGGAAGGCCCTGGAACAGTTCCCTTTGTATAACAAGGACCTGGACGCCTTGTTTGAGAAGAAGACCGCGGAGTACGACCGCCTAAATGTTGAGCTGGTGGATTTCGTTGTGAGTCATCGAAACCAGCCGACATGTCATACCCTACGGTCGTCTTTTGAAAAGCAGGGTCTGACGCATACTAGGCGCAAATATGCCATGAAGAAGACTGATGCGGGTCCTCAAGTTGAAGGTGAAGCGCCTGGCCCTAGTGAGAAGCTGGATTTGTCTGATTCTGAGGAAGAGTTCAGTGATGCTTCTGAGGGTGCTGCGCCATAGATATATGTATTTTTCTTTTTTGTAACCCTGTAATGACTTAAGGAACAATATGTTTGCGGGTTTGAATGTTAGTGAGAATTTTGATTTTGTGTACTGTTTTGTTGTGCGATTTGTACGTCTTATGTTTTTGATCGCTGTGCAATGTTTAGGTGGCGCGCGATATCTTAGCCATATGGCGCACCTGTTTAGGAGATTGCAAATTATCTTTGCAATCTTTTAATTTTAGACATTGCATCTTAGTCATGCAATATTTAAGTGGCGCGCGATATCTTAGCCATATGGCGCGCCTGTTTTAGGAGATTGCAAGTTATCTTGCAACTTTTAGTTTTAGACATTGTATCTTAGCCATACAATGTTTAAGTGGCGCGGGATATCTTAGCCATATGGCGCGCCTGTTTTAGGAGATTGCAAGTTATCTTGAAACTTTTAGATTTAGACATTGTATCTTAGCCATACAATGTTTAAGTGGCGCGCGATATCTTAGCCATATGGCGCGCCTGTTTTAGGAGATTGCAAGTTATCTTGCAACTTTTAGTTTTAGACATTGTATCTTAGCCATACAATGTTTAAGTGGCGCGGGATATCTTAGCCATATGGCGCGCCTGTTTTAGGAGATTGCAAGTTATCTTGCAACTTTTAGATTTAGACATTGTATCTTAGCCATACAATGTTTAGGTGGCGCGCGATATCTTAGCCATATGGCGCGCCTGTTTTAGGAGATTGCAAGTTATCTTGCAACTTTTAGATTTAGACATTGTATCTTAGCCATACAATGTTTAAGTGGCGCGCGATATCTTAGCCATATGGCGCGCCTGTTTTAGAATTTGCAAGTTATCTTGCAATTTTTAATTTGACATTGTATCTTAGCCATACAATGTTTAAGTGGCGCGCGATATCTTAGCCATATGGCGCGCCTGTTTTAGAATTTGCAAGTTGGTATATGTAACGATATGATGAGTAACAGAATAGAAGTTTGGGTTAGGGAAAGAAAAACGATCGTCATATTAAATGGCTAAACAGCCTTCATTACAATACGCGTGGTGATTACATATAACATTTTCTTAGTTGCGCTGCATTCCACGTTCGTGGGATCAGCTTGTCCTCTAGTGTTGATAGCTTATATGCTCCTTTCCCTAGCACTTCGGTGATGCGGTATGGACCCTCCCAGGTGGGAGTGAGCTTGCCTGCTGGAAGCGCTCCGCTGGCTTCGTTGTTTCTGAGGACAAAGTCGCCGACTTTGAAGGTGTTCAGTTTGACTTTGGCGTTGTAGTACTTTTCCAACTGCTTTTTGTAGTTAGCTTCTTTTATCGCTGCCAAGTCTCGACGTTCTTCCAGCAAATCCAAGTTGGTGCGCAGCTCTTTTTCGTTGTCGGTGTGGCGTGCGGACAGGACCCTTGCAGAGGGGCACCCTATTTCGGCCGGGATGACTGCTTCGGAGCCATAGGTGAGGCTGAACGGGGTCTCGCCGGTGCTCGTTTTTGTTAGCGTTCGATTAGCCCATAGCACGCTCGGTAATTCCTCCGCCCAGGCTTTTCCTTTCGTCCCTAGGCGTGCTTTGATGCCTTCGACGATGCTCCTGTTGGCGCGCTCAACCTGGCCGTTACCCTGTGGGTGGGCGACTGATGTAAAGATGGGCTTGATGTGCAGCTCTGTGTACCACTTTAGGAGTCCTCTATCCGCGAATTGTGTTCCATTGTCTGTGACAATCTCCATGGGTAGGCCGAAACGGCAAATGAGGAACTCCCAAATGAATTTCTTTACTTGGCTTGCGTTGATTTCTGCTAACGGTTTGGCTTCTATCCATTTCGTGAAGTAATCGATTGCAACGATCAAGTATCGCCGCTTGCCTGTGGTCATGGGGAACGGCCCTACCAGGTCGATGGCCCATTTTTGAAATGGCCATGCGGATGTTACTGGTATCAAGTCGTTTTTGGGGCGCATGGTGTTCGGCGCGTGGCGTTGGCAAGAGTCACATCGTCGTATGATTTCCAGCGCGTCCAGATGCATGCCAGGCCAGTAGTAGCCGGCGTTCATGATCTTTGCCACCACCATGCGCGGCCCCGCATGTATACCACATATCCCTTCGTGGATTTCCCTGACAAGGTAGTCTGCGTCTGTTCCATCGACACACTTCAGCAATGGCCCCAAGTAAGATTTTCGATACAACACTCCATCTTGCATCTGGTACTGTAACGCTTTGTGTTGTATTTTTCTTGCCTCTGCGCGCTGACTTGGCAGTGTGCCTGTAGTGAGGTAAGAGACGATGGGGGTCATCCAGCTGTCAATACCTGTTTGAATTACATGGACCTCCTTGGGTGGTACTGAAGGTTCGGCTAGCACTTCCACGCGGACCTCTTTTGCTAAATGGCCAAAGTTTGTGGATGCCATTTTGCTTAGAGCTTCAGCTGGTTTATTTTGACTGCGACTGATGTGGTCGATGGTGCAGCTTGAGAAAGTAGCCATTAATTCCTTCGCGTACCGAAGGTATGTTGCCATGGATGGGTCTTTGGCATCATATTTCCCGGTGATTTGTCCCGCTACCAGCATGGAGTCTACATGTGCGAAGACGTGCTTGGCGCCCAGCTTTTGCGCGATGCGCAGGCCTGCAAGAAAAGCCTCGTACTCGGCTTCGTTGTTCGTTGTTTTGAATTCTAGGCGGATTGCGTAGGTGAACTCGGCCCCGTCAGGGTGGACGAGCCTGACCCCCGCACCTGCGCCATCGTCGTTTGAGGCTCCGTTCGTGTACAAGTTCCAAATTGCCTTGTCCTCGCATTGTTGCTGTGGGCCTTGCTCAGCCTTGCACTCTTCTATTTTTTCTTGTGGTACCTCAGCGATGAAATCCGCCAGGACTTGTCCCTTGATTGCTGGTCTGGACTTGTAGAAGATGGTATGCTCGCCTAACTCAATTGCCCACTTTGCCAATCTCCCGGACAGTTCTGGTTTGGAGAGTACATTGTTCAGCTTGTAGTCGCTAAGCACATTGATTGGGTGTCCTTGGAAGTATCGGCGCAGTCTGCGCGATGCATGCACTAGGGCTAGTACCAATTTTTCCATCGTTGTGTACCTGGTTTCTGCATCTGTCAGGACTCTGCTGATGTAATAGATTGGGGTTTGGACCAGTTTGCGATCCACCATGAGCACTGCGCTTACCGCTTTTTCTGTGGCGCATAGGTACATTGTTAAAGGCTCTCGTGGTAAGGGCGCAGTGAGCGTTGGGAGATCCATTAGGCAAGCTTTCATGTCTTGAAAAGCCTTCTCTGCTTCGCTGGTCCATTTGAATTGGTTCTTTTTCAGGCAACTCTTTAGTGTTTCAATGAACGGGATGGATTTGGTTGCGTGGTTGGAGAGGAACCTGTTGATGGCGACCAAGCGTCCGTTCAGGGTTTGGACATCCTTCAGCGTTGATGGAGACGGCATTTGTGCTATGGCTTGGATTTTTTCTGGGTTTGGTCGAAAACCATCTTTGGTGACGATTACCCCCAGAAACTTTCCCTCCTCCATTCCGAATGCGCACTTGCTCGGGTTGAGTTTCATGTGGATCTCTTTCAAGTGCTTGAAGGTCTCTTCAATGTCTTTCAACATCTGATCCTCTTCTTTGCTTTTGATGACTAGGTCATCTACATAGACTTCGAGGTTTTTGCCAATTTGTAGTGCGAACGCGCGGTCCATCAGCCGTTGATAGGTGGCTCCTGCATTCTTTAGCCCAAATGGCATCTTTGTGTAGCAAAAGACGCCTTTGTCTGTTCGAAAAGCAGTTTTGTCCTCGTTCTCGGGCGCCATTTGGATTTGGTGGTAGCCTTTGTAGGCGTCCAAGAAGCATTTGAATCGGAATGGCGCGAGGGAGTCGATTTTCAAGTCTATTTCCGGCAAGGGGTAGCAATCCTTTGGGCAAGCTTTGTTGAGGTCAGTGTAATCCACACACATTCTCCAGCTTCCGTTGCTTTTCTTGACCATGACTGGGTTTGCGACCCAGGTCTGGTATCTGGTTTCGCGCAGGATCCCTGCCTTCAGTAGCTCATTGACTTGCTCGTTCATTGCTTTGGCTTTCTCGGCGCCCATGCTCCTGCGCTTTTGTGCGATCGGCTCAACCGAGCGGTATGTGTTAAGTTTGTGTTGGGCGAGCTCTCGCGGGACCCCCACCATGTCTGATGGTTGCCACGCGAAAACGTCCAAGTTCTTTCGCAGGAGCTGCTTTAGGCGTTCCCGTGTGTTCTCTGAGATGGCTGCCCCCAGTGTTACCGTCTGGTCTGGGAACTTGGGGTTAAGGATCCACTTTTCCGGCTCAGTGCGCGGGGTGGCCTTTAACATTTTGGCAGGGTGTGGCTCTTCCGTCATAACGCACTCTCTGTTGGCCCATACGATTGCTACGCCCGTTGGTGTTGGGAACCCAATGGCTCCATGTATCGTTGACGGTACCATGTTGTAGGCAGCCATTGCTTCTCGCCCCAAAATGATGTCATAGGTAGACTTCGTTGGCACAACGAGGAAGGTGACATCTTCTGTTCTTGAATACGCTTTGTCCCCCATCGTTAGACGGAAAGAAATTTCCCCCAGAGGTGATATGACTTCATTTGAGAAACCCATGATAGGGGAGTTGACTGGGCGCAGGCGCTGCTTGTCTTCCTCGTCTAGGAGGTTGAAGCATTGCTCGTACATTATGTCAGAGTTGCTCCCTGTATCGACCAGCGCGCGAGTGGTTCGATAATGATCGAAAATGGCCGTGATAACCAGTGCTCGGGTGGATGAAGGTCCGCCCTTGACTGTTGGGAAACGTACTTGTTGTTCTTTCCATTCTGCCACTTGGTCAGGCTTTCTTTTCGCTTGCTTTCTTCTGTCAGAGTGGATCATCAGGCTAACATTTTTTATCTTCTTTTGTGGTGGCCCTTCTTGCTGCTTGCGCTCGACGTTTCTTAGCAAGTGCCCAAGTTTTCCTGATTTTAGGGCTTCTTCGATCGCTTGCTTCAGCTGGTAGCATTTGTCTGTGTCGTGCCCGATGTCTTGGTGATACGCGCAGAACTTTCCTGGATCTAAGTTATCTCGTCTTTTGATCACCTTGGGTTCTGGGAAAGCTACGTTTTCCGTTGCTAACACCTGCGCTGGGGTTTTCGTGAGTGGGGTCCAATTGTTGTGACTCCTTCTTCCTGACCTGTGGTCATTCTGTGTGTTTCCCTTGTGGTCTTGGACCTCAATGGGTTTGGTATCTGTTTGGGCGCCTCCTTGGAGTCGGTTCCAAACAGAACCTCTTCCCCTTCTGTCCTGTCGACCATGCCTGGAGCGCGCAGCTTGCGCTTGCACGTCCGTGTATTGAGGTGCTTGTACTCGGTTCCAGACAGACAGTTCTCTTTCTGTTTTTGCATATGTTTTAGCCCCCTTCATGATTTCATCCCATGTGTTGGGCATTCCAGTGCAGCCTGCTAGCGTGCGGATGAGGGAGTCGCATCGTACTCCCTGAGTGAAGGCTGCTTTCATAAGCTCGAAACCGATGGGCCCAATCTGCAGAGCTTCCCTATTGAAGCGGGTGATGTAATCTTCGATTGACTCATTGTCTCGTCGCCTGACTTGCAGGATGTCAGTTGAGTCGCGCTCAATTCGTTTGTTTTGACTGAAGTGGTCCGCAAACTTGTCTGTCAATTCTTTGATGTTATCTATTTTCCCATTTGGTAGGCTGTCAAACCATACTCGCGCAGCGCCCGTGAGCGTCTGCGCGAACATGTGACACCATGCTGGCAAACTCCACTGTGCACATTTTCCTGCGACCTCGAATGTCCTCAGGTGGTCGTCTGGGTCCCCTGTTCCATCAAACTTACCCAGCGTACTTGGGATTTTTGTTTTGGGTGGCAGGGGTGCCAGCGCAATGCGCGGGGTGAACTTTGACTTTTCCATGAACGATGGAGGATAATATGGTTTGGTTAGGTCGTCATCACCGGTCATAAAGTGCCCTCGCGCAGCGGTGTTGCTTAAGGGCTGGCTTATGTCACGCGTGAAGCGACTTTGAGACTCGTCTGAGTCTTCTCTCCATGTGGGGTCAGTTTCATGGTTGCTTCCGCCGTTGTTCCTTGTTGTGTTGGACGGTCCCTCGCTGTAGGAAAGCGTGCGGGCAGCCTCTCTGAGTTGTTGGTCCCTTAGTTTTTGGAGGTATACACGTTTCAGGGCTTCCTTTTGCTGAGTATACCATACCTCCGGACTAACCATCGGCGCGGCATTCTCGGCTGGGGAAACCTGATTCGTTTCGGTAATAAACTGGAAGGAAGGGGTCTGTCTTGTCCCTGAGGATGGGGTAACAGCTGGACCCGTGTTTGTTGTCTGTTGCTGAACGTCTGCTGTGTTCCCCGACTGGCCGGTGCCTCCCTGGGCAACGTCGGTGTCGGAGTTAGCATTCGTGAAGTTCGGTAACGGTGGTATGAGAGACATAGTTACTGTTTTTGAGAAATAGAAGCTTTTAATGTTCTTGTATGCTCAAATAGACGGATGGCGCCAATGAAGAAACACCAATATAACAGTATACTAAGATGAAAGCACAAGTAAGGACATGATTCTCATTAATGGTTCAATGATTATTACAAGACTAAGATAGCTACTGTTACAGCGCTTCGACTATAATCTAATTCTCGTAACTATGGTTGTCTCTCCGATTGTTCATCCCTTTCTTCGTCTGACCTCATGGGGTATTTATAGGCCACCTGAGGTCTTCTGTGATTGGATGAGGGGAGAATGACAGCTGGCTGTACGACCGGGCCGTTGTCATCCTCTGCGCTGTACCTTCGCTATTGGTCCACGTGTCATTGTCTGTCCTTTCTTGTACTATTCTGTACCTCGTACCTGCAGGCGATTATGGAGCAGGGAATGTGCGTCTCTGATTGGCCGAATGTCCTTTTCCTGTCGGTTATTAGCTGTCAGCCACGAGGTGCTCCGCGCCGCTTTCTAGAAGCCCACGTAGGCCTGCTGTGCTGGCCCATGTGGAGATGTGGGCCCGCGCTCTTACGCGGTATCATATCTCTTCAGTGGCGGATCTAGAAACATTTTTCAGTAGTAACGTTTTTCATTTTTTTCATTTCAGTAGCAACGTTTTTCAAATTTCGTAAAAAAAACCAAATTTTCCCTAATTTTCTACTACGCGCGCAAAGTTAAGCCGCAACGTCCGCACCCCCTGGTTGTGCGTTGGATCCGCCCCTGACTACAAATTATGAAAGCTTCCTACAAGGCTCATTCCTATCACACAGACCAAACCGACTAAAAGTCATCGTTATCCTTACCATTGTAACCATTAAAATCACCTCCTATAAAATTCGCTCTCCCTAGGCATGGACCAAGTCTAGGTAAACCAAAACTCCCAATTAACACTATCTTCCAAAGTTTCATTAAAGGAAAGAACTCAAAAGAAAGTGAAGGAGTTGGAGGGAAAGTGAAAAAATGTGTGGAAGTTGAAGGAAAATTATTGCTTAAAATCTTCCTTCCATAATGGAAGGAAATGGAAGGAAAGGAAAGTTATCAAATTAAAATGTTTTGTCATTTACTATTTTATCCTTCTTTTTAATCTAATATAACACCTAATAACGGCATTATTGTAAAATTAAATCTTTCTTTTCCCTTTCTTTGTACTCGGGAACACATAAAATTTTTATTATCTTTTACTTTCTTTCAAACTCGGGAACACAAAAATAAAAAGTTATATATTTCTTTTTCTTCCCTTTCTTTTCTATCCTAAATCTCTTTTGTCTTCTTTTCTTTCCGTTAGAAAACTCAGGAACACAGCGTAAGTGATTGTAATGCTCAGGAAAAAACATGAATATCAATTCATATGAGCAAAAATAGATATTATCGTTAATACATCTTGTAATCGCCTCCTAGCTTAACCGATCTGGCTCAATTTTCAAAGAATGAGATTTGTGATGTAGTTCTAGTTAGTTTAAGGAAATTGATGAGTTTTACATAACTTCTAAACAAATCATCCTACTACAATGTTTAGGTTTGTTTTATCTTCTAGTTTATTTCATCTAATTAATAAAATGTAAGTCTCACAACAACAACAACAACAAAATCAGTTCAAACACGATCCGTTTTATTGATATACTAATATTAAGAACTTTAATAACCTATCATTACATGATAAGACTTATGACCTTAATAATCAACCCATTAATTTCTATGCCTTTATGAACTTGACCTTAAGAGGTTCATTACTCAAAAGCAAACTTCTACGACCATTTTTAGCAATAGTAGTACCAATCGTTCCACAAGCTGGCCTACAAGTGTTGCACACACCGGGACAAAAAACAATCTTGTAATCATTATCAAACTTCTCAAACTTAAACCAATTGCTTAAGGTGTTTTTGCCCGGGTTCCCTAAGGTCCCTCGGCTCGACACAACTCGTTGCCCATTTACCTCTTCGATCCGCCAAACCGCAGGCTTGCCACATGTTGTTGCACCCGTGAATCTAATGTTAAGATCCGCGTTATCACGAATGACCCCTCCTCGGTTGGGGATGGCTAGTTGGAAATTTAATGGTAGCCCGTTTCTTTGTTCGTTGTTTTCTTGCGCCACGTCGAGTGGGCATGTTTGGTTTAGCGTTGTCGGGGATAGTTTTACGCCGCCACCCCTTCCGCTAATGGCGGGCACGATGTAGTAGGAGATGCCGGTTACTAGTGGCATTTGGTTAGTATCTAGGACGGGAGATTGGCTTGATGAAAGTGAGATGGTGGAGATGAGTATGAAAGCAATGAATGATATTTGCATGTTGTGGATATTTGGTTGTTTGTTGTAGGATGTTTTTCAAGTGATAATATGTATATTGCAATGGGGAAGAATGTGTTATGTTATATATATGTTAGTCATATGGCACAAATGGAATTGTGGATGATGATATGGTGTCATACGGTTGCTTTTGTTGACTTTATATATGTACGCACTACATGATGAATGGCGTAAAGTCTAACCTTTTGACCACAAAAGCAGTCACTAAAAACTGTATATAGATAAGGAAAAATCAGGGGAATGGCCCGTTGACCGAGCCAACTACGAGAATAGCCTGTTCCCGTCTCTTTGGAAAGACGATACACAACTCCCAAGACGTTTGAAACGTCTCCCGAGATGCCTTTGGTTCCTGCCAATAAAAGACCCCCACATGTCGTTGATCCCGAAGATTGTCAACCGATACAAAGGTCTTCCCGAAGATTAGCTGGAACCGAAGGCCTCTCGGGAGACATTTCAAACGTCTTGTGAGTCGTGTACCGTCTCTCTAAAGTGACGGAAACGGGCTATTCCCGTAATTGGCTCGGTCAACGGGCCATGCCCGTGATTTTCCCTATAGATAATATAAGTTATTATTGTAATTTCTTTGGAATATAATAGAAAACCGTAGTTCATGAGTTATAATGTATTTTTTTTAAATCACGTAAGGAATTTCATATCATAAAACCAACAAAAACGGACTACAAGTTGCGCCGCTAACCCCTTTTGTAATGTATTGAATAAGTCAAAACATAACATTAAGGGAAGTCTATATCGGTACGAGTTGTCTAATAGCAACTGGTACCAAGGAAGGATTAGTGCCGAAAGGGACTATGTTAGCCTAATTCTAATAGTTACAGGATAAATTGTCAATTCCCGCCTTCAAGTGTGTGAAACATGTAGGGGCTGTTTGGTTGATTAAGTGCTGAATCATTAAGAGGTCTGAATGTTTAAGAGGTCTGAATGGTTAAGCGCTGAATCATTAAGTTGGACCTCTTAATGGTTAGTTTTCTTGTCCCACGTTGGTAGGGGAGCCTCATTAAGGTTCGGTCTAGTTCAGTGCTTAATAGTTCAGTGCTTAATGGTTCAGCAACATCCCAAATCTTAATGATTCAGACTTAACCATTCCATTCAGAAGCTGAAACACACGCACTGAATGTTGAATCATTCAGCGCTGAATGGTTAAGAGCCTCATTAAGAGGCTACCAAACAGCCCCGTAGTGTCGGGTGAAAAGAGTCGCTCGTGCTTTTCTTTACGTTAGTTGTTACTTTTAGAATAGATCCAAACTCATAACTCTAGAATGATATAATTAGTGTAAACTTTAATTTTGATTGTATCTTTAATGGATAAGGTCTTTTGGTGTATTCCATGACTCTTAGCTTCTTTCCAGAATGTCATTTTCTCTATAATAAAATTTTCATCACCGTCTCAAAATAAAATGTTATTTGAAAACGTCAAATTAAGTGTTTACTACTCTACTCTTCATCGGTGTGGCAATATTCAATGGACATATTGTTTGTTGGTTGTTGAATGATTGAATTGATGAGAATCCAGGATGTTGTTTAATTTCTTCAAGCTTTCACGTGGGCGCCCACCTCCTCAACATTGTTTAATCCGTTACTCAATCATCATCATACTCAATTAATCTCACCTATAGCAAAACTAAGGTAGGGTCTGAGGAGGGTAAGATGTAGACAACCTTACCTCTACCCCTAAGAATAGAGAGGCTGCTTCCAATGAGACCCCCGACTCGATGTGGTTCGGTATCAAGCCTTGGACTTAAGGCACGGAACACTTAGCAATCGGGACAAGCCCGATCGGTGCATGTACCGCTTTGTCTTTTGGCTATCAACACCACCACATGATGCATGATTAACGTTCCGTCATTTTTAACGTTATTTTCACGAAATTAGTAAAATAACGTTAAAACTAGTGCAACTTTACTTTTGCCGCCCGATAGCCACACATATATACATTATATGCGCACAACGTAAGTGAGGCGTTAATCCCTTACTCAATCCACTTTTCAAAGCCCGGCCCAAGTAAAAGAAAACCAATCAATCTTAACTTTTTATACTATTTAAACCTACTTTTAAATATACACTTTTATTTAGGGGTGTAACCAATGACCTCTTGGTCTAATGGTATGGTGTCCCTCCTTACAAATGTAAGGTTGTGGGTTCAATCCTTGCAAGTGCAAGGTAAGGTGGTATAAAATTTGTCGTTCAAAAAAAAAATTTAGGGGTGTAGATGAGCCGTGAGCTACTCGAGATCGGCTCGATAAAAATAATTAATTAAATATTAACTAATTAAACTTTCTACTTTAGCCCATTCAACTTTACTACTTATTCAAGATTAATCTTCACCTTACAATATAGGAATGCTACTAAAATTACTTGCGCAATGACACACTTCGATCGGACAATCATAACCTTTCAGAATCATAGTTAAAATCTTTGTTTTCGATTGTAATTTGCACATGATCATAGTTCTCAAATGAAACCTTCCTGATCAGTTATGATCCAATATTTAAGTTGTATTACACTCTAACCCATTTTCCTTGCTACAATTAATCAACAAATATGTAACTAATAAACATTCAATTATTATTGATTTAAAACACTTATTTATACTCTAAGAAACTCTCTCTTTTATGATCAACACAATGATGTCGTTATTTCATATAATCATCATGCTTCTTCGGGCATTTATACATGTAAATAAAAAAAAAAAGTAGCTAGTGAGGCACTAACTAGCAAAACTCCCATGACAAGAAATTTAATGGACTTCACAACATACCATGGACATAGCCATAGCCATAACTATGAACATGAGAAGCACCAGATGATGATGAAATGATAGAATCAGGCTTCATCTCATAGCAATCAACACCACCTCTAATATTATTAATATTAGTACCGAAAATCGACATAGAATTAGAAGTTTCGGCAAAAAGCTTATTATTAGCTTGTATAGCAATAGTCTTCTTGAGCTCTTCCATTGAATCCTTGAGTTGTTCAAGCTCATGCAAATTCAAGTCCTCTATTGGTGCCTCCCACCAAAACTGGTTCCGGCCATCCTTTCTCATTTCGTCTAACGCCTCGCTTCTTTTCTTCTCGGTTTCTAACTCGTTAAGCATGTACATTAGCTGCATGTTTAATTCAGGAATGCTAGCTAACCTATGTGACTCCACAATATGTAAACTTGTTGGGTTAAGATTAGGATTTCGTGCTAGAAAGCGGTCAGTGACCAACTCGACTTTAGGATGACCAAAGGAA
Organism: Ambrosia artemisiifolia; assembly: GCA_032199755.1. Taxonomy (NCBI): domain Eukaryota; kingdom Viridiplantae; phylum Streptophyta; class Magnoliopsida; order Asterales; family Asteraceae; genus Ambrosia; species Ambrosia artemisiifolia. The sequence continues at coordinate 39,520,122 of CM063529.1, forward strand.
AAAACTTTCCCAGCAGGAGAGAATACCACAATCGCGATCTCAACACCGCACAATGTGCAAAGCTCGCTAGCCTTCTTGAAAAGCCCGGACCGTCTCTTTGAGAATGTCACTTGTAGATGGTTTTTTATCTGAATTTTCGCGATTTTAATCTTTTGGCGACCCAAGCTTGGTTTTTTAGCCATAGTTAGAGATCTTCAACAAGAAAGTTGACTAAAATTGGAGAATTTTGATGATGATTCAGGTAGGAGGACTAAAACATTGCAATTATAGGTGACAAAATAACTTTGTTTCTAGTTATGATTGAAAGCAATGATATTTGGGAGTTAGAAAATCTTCATGTTTTAATGTATGGATATCAAAACATTTTATTTCTTGTTGTTAACATTATAGAAAGCTATTTGACTTTTTGTCCGTTATAAAAAAAAAACACTGAGTTTGTGGCATCCAAAGATATCTTACATTGAATTAATATATTAAAGTCAACCTTTAAATTTGTAACTTAAGCACTAAATAACTGTTTTAATTAGTAAGACAGCATGGACAATTAAGCATTACAGGTAAGATATCAAGCATAAGAAAAATCAATTTGTTTATCTATAAATTGGCATTAATTTCTAATAACTATGGGAATATATCTATAATATTACTGCTGTCAAAGAATTCTTGATTCATTTATATATTTATTTATTTATTTTAACGGCTAGATTAAGTGGCAGCGTGCACACTTATGAACCCACAAGAAAGTAAGAATCGGTGAGACCTCCTATGATTCCGAAGAATACCAGTCTCCTCTCAACTGAGGGGAATAGAGATCAAGGATCGAATCCCCGTCGTATGAGGAAGTTTCCTCATTATTTATGCCACAAGTGTGACTCGAACTCGGTACATCTCCCTAGCCTCAGGACTAACATCATTATTGTTACCAACCCAACTTGTTACTTTTGAAACCCCAAGGAGTTAAATTCCTTTTTTCTTGAGTTTTAAAAATAATTAATGTATAAAATATCATTAAAATATAATTAGTTTGAATAAAACGATTTAAGAGGTTGTAAGTACTCCCAACACCATTTTCTTGTTAAAAAGCATATTATTTCAACTCCAATCTATTCATAAAATTGTTAGACTGTTTTTTCTACACTTTGTAGTTTAGATTTATACATTAATATGTTACAGTAAAGTTGTACGATTTATAATAAATAGTAATAATTTTGTTTTATATTTCTTAGATTTTTAGAAAATTAATTCTTTAATTAACTCATGAATAACCGTTACTTATGAGTAGGGCTGTAAACGAACCAAACAAATACGAACAAGGCCTTGTTCATGTTCGTTTGTTAAGGAATTAACGTGTTTGCGAACTGTTCACGAACACTTACCGAACGAGATTTTTTTGTTCGTGTTCGTTTGTTAAGAAAATAATGTGTTCATAAACTGTTCATGAACACTTACCGAACAAGATTTTTGTTCGTGTTCACTTGTATTTATTTGCTAAATTTAGGTGTCGGCCAAAAACGAACACAAATGAATGTAAACGAACACAAATAGGCATTACTGAACAAAATCGAGCACAAACTAGCACATTAAATTATGAAAAATCCCATTTTTCATCGCTAACATTGTCAGCCCAAAATATCTATACTATATTATAAACCATTTGACAAGGACTTCTTAAAATTTAAGAGGTACAAGTTCAATTGCTTATGGTACAACACCCAATGCATATAATAACTACTTTTTAAGGACAATTTTGTCTTTAGAACACCATATTTAATTACAATGAAGTCAACAGTTAAGTGATGTTTATGAGAACTTATGACATTTAATTTTACAATTACTTTGAACACATTAAATATATAAATATAAAAAATAATTCATAATGTTACATGTTTTGTTATAATATTTTATATAGAATTATATACTTTATAAAAGTTAACGTTTTATAAACTTGATAATACTATAAGAAATCGAGAAATCAATAATGAAAGATGTGTTTTTAATCATGAGGTAACGCTTTGCATTTTGAAATATATTCTTACACGTAAACATGCCTAATCTGATCTGAAATCTACGTCACTGGATTCTATGACCAGCTAAAAAAGTTTATGTTTATATAAATTTCAAACAAAGGTTTCATGTAATTACGTCAACTACTCATGATTAAATTAGATAAAAGTGAATTTTCTTCTACAAAAAGTATTTGACATATTATAATATGTGAAAATTTGATATCAACTTGTTATGATGATTTTAATACGTTATAATTTAGTTGAATGACTAATAATAAAAAAAACTCACGATGTTTGATAGATAAGTATTATTTGATTATTTGTGCTATATAAATATCATTATAAAATTTTGTATTCCTAATACCCTAGGGGGGGAAAAGGATTGAAAATGGAAACTTATGTTATTGAGAAAAGCGAAGTTTATTTATTGATTCTACTTTTATATACGTTTGAATGTAAGTTTCGTTTAAAAGAGAATTATGTGTGATAATATACAAGTCATCGAAGCATAGGCGAATAAGTCATGAAAGTATGTTTTTAGTTTTTTATTTCCTTTTTTATGTGGTTATGTTACGGTTTCGACTTACTTAACTTTTTCTATGATAATTTTTAACTTTTTTTTTAATATGGTGAGTGAACTCGTCGCCACGCGTGTGCGTTATTCAATGTTTTTGCCTATTTTATTGTTTTTTTAACAGTCCCGCCGCAACGCGTGGGGTTCCCACTAGTACTAATCAAATTACCCAAATATACGTGACATAACCTTGATCACATAATGTCTTATAAAAACACAGAGGTATCATATTAAACTTGAAATCCTCGTTTAATCAACCAAAAATAACAGTTAATCAAAATAGTTAAAGTAATATTAACATAGGATACAGTAATATATGTTAAATAATGTACCATTGGGAAATTTGAAATACTTCAATTAAATATAAAAATTTAAAAACCCTAATGAACTATCAAACAAAAACAAACATACACGAATACCGAACGTTCACGAACATAAACGAACGAACGCGGCATCTGTTCTTGTTCATTTGTTTAGCTAAACGAACTTTCCGCCGAACAGTTCACAAACTGTTCGCCGAACGTTTGGTTTGTTTACAGCCCTACTTATGAGTAATAAAATACCTCAAAAGATCATATTCTTTATAATACAATTCTTAAAAATTTGTGCACCTTGATAATGTTTTAATCATGCATACTTTATATATTTTTTTCAGAGTTATGCATCAATTAGTTATCTAAGAATTCCTTCTGGATTCCGGATGATTCTTCGTGGAAAAGATATTCAACATCATAATATAGGAAATGATATGATGAGAGTGAACGAGCTTACCTATCGGCCTCAGCCTGGTGCTAATAAGAGTTTCTCAGGATTCAAATGTGATGACTTTATTAAGTTTGTTACTTATGTATTATTTTAAATTTTATAATCATCTTTTAGGTATTTTAATTAACAGATAGTTGCAGTTGTTACTATGGGATTCGTCGAGGATGCGAAATCGACGTTCAAGGATACAATGTTTATCATAAAACCGACTCATTAAGGTTTGAATGCTTTTTACATGGTGATCCTTGAGGCATTTTACTTGATGGGTCATTTTGGGTTATAATTTTTCCCTAAAAGGTCAAAGGGGTCAAATAATTTTTTTTATTCAAGTGGGTCAAATGGGTTGAAAGTGCCCGTGTTGTATCTTTAGTGCTTACAAGCTTATAGCCGCTTAAATCATTTTATTTATAATCTAAAATAGATTATTATTGTGATACTATAATTTTTTGTAATCATATTTTGACATTGACTATTTGTAAAAGTATGGGGCGAGTTGACCGACATGAATCACTTTGCTCGCACTAAAGACAACCCGTTTTAATCCATTACCTAACACGTCCATTTGACCATTTCCACATATGACACATGAAGTTTTATTTTCCCCGCTTGTTATTTGATGTATTCCTTTAATCAAGTAGAGTTACGGCACTTCTTGTTTTGCAGCCATTTTGGAGACTTTGGAATGTTGTATCATATGCAAACAATTTGAATTTGCCATGTTAATTAGTTTCATAGTTGACCATAAAAGTCAAATTATTTTAATCTTTTACCCACCACAATGCACGGTGGGAAAACTGTTAGCGTATTACAAGTTTTTTTGGATCCCGTCGCAACGCACGGATAAACCCACTAGTAATTTATAGTGAAGGGTAATTTTGATATGTGTAGGACAAATGTAGGTTGAATTCTCGATATGTGTAGGATAAACGTGTGATAATTTCGATATATGTAGGATGAATTTTGTCATGTGTAGGACCAAATTTGATAATTTGTAGAATAAAGTGTTAATGACTAATTAATTAAAGTTTCATTTCTTCTTTTTCTCACAATAAGTTGCTTCTCATTTGATCATCCTGTAGGAAAATTAGTTTTTGTGAGAAGTATGAGAATGATCAAGAATTGACATGTAGTCATCATGTTTTTTATTTAGGAATGATGTTTTGGGTTGTTTTGGCTTGAAAAACACTAAACACAACAATTTATAACACAATGCAATGTATTATAATCATTAATTTAAAAAAACAAATATAAAACACGTTAATTAAACATTTAAAACACAGTTTAATGTTGTTCGCATGGTGTTTTGAGTTTTAAGCCTAAAGTACATTGTTTTCGATTTTTAATTGTTGTGTTTGGTGTTTTTCTAGGCAAAACAATCCAAAACATCATGAAATAAGTCTAAAAATGATGCATACATATCAATTTTTAATCATTCTCACACTTCTCACAAAAACATATTTTCCTACAGAAACCCTACCCATATATATATTATTTTTTTAAAAAAAATCGAGCCCTTAGGAAAATCGGGCCTAGAGTCGTCACCCCATACCATAGCCGGCTCTGTCTAAAACCATCGTAAGTTGCAGATTATAAGGTCCCCAAGTATCAATATGGATCAGATAAAAAATAGTTGTCATAAGTCTAGTACTAGTAAGAAATAATAGACAATGTCGTCTAGCTTGAGGCAGATGGCATAAGAGCATTCACAATAGGTTTCCCATATGTTTGAGTGACTTTAACTTATTTTAGGAAGTAGTTGTGAGTGAATAAGAGAGAAATGTTATTGTTTATCTCTTTATTGGGAAGACATTGTTTTTCCTACTTTATTTAATATTTTTGAAATATAGGAATAAGTGTATAAAAAGTCTTATTTAATTAAAAATGAGAGGAAACATGTAGTGATTTTAATTATGTAACTATGGATGAAAACATATTCAGAATGCTATAATGACCGAGCAAGAGTAATTGTTTGGATAATATATGTTTTATTACAAAGTTGATTCAGCTCAAAACATGCACACTGAATGCACCAACAATGTCCTGACTCTTTACATACATAACCTACATCTATTTATTATGTTTGTATTAATTGTATATTCTATAAATAGTGGCTCTTGTATATTGTATCATACACACTCAATGAATAACGTATCTTTATTCTATCTTTCTCTATATCTTCCTCTAATTTTTGTTCATAGTTCTTATACTTTGTATGTTGGTTGCTAGTAAGCCGTTGCTCTACAACACACGCTACTGCTTTTTTTATTTTTCTTTTATTTTTCTTTTATTTTCATTCTGGGACAAGGGTTTTCATATATGAAGTGTGGTAATTTGTGAAGATGGTTTTGTGAATGGGCTGGGACTTAGAAGGATTGGAAGCTTTAGAGTGATGGGCCCTTAAAGGGTTCATATTGGGCAGTCCTAGATTGTCATTTTGAAGCCCAAGATTTATGCTATCTCAAAGACTCAAACCGACCATAACCTTCTCCTTCTATTCAATACTTCAATAATCATAATATATGCTTACGTGCTTATTTATCTATTGAATAGCTATTGACATAACACTAGCAAATTTGTTGGGTTATATATTATATTATATTATAATAGTTTTTATATATTACATATACTAGTTATGAGGTTATTTTCAGGGGCTTCCCGACATAGATAAATTTAATATCAATTAAAACGAAAATGTATATTAGAAAGCAAACTAACCAGGTATATCATATAAAAATAATCCAATTGATTAGCATCTACAGTTCGTATGAATATGGTTAATTGAATTTTTAGGGTTTGGGCCTTGGGGTGAGAGAGAAGGGATAATAATTTGTACATATGAAATTATCTAATACAGTCCTAACTTTCAAAGTATTTTCTTCCATTGAGCTTTTGTTAACTAAGAACTAACCCAGTTAGTGCTCAGTTAAAAAAGGTTTACCAGAGGCCAAATGTTTGAAAGTTGGGATTATTATTGGGAATTTTTGAAGTAGGGATTATTATCAGCTAACGGTTGAAAGTTATGATTATTAAAATCCAATACCCCTGTAAATTAACACAAAACAATAAAGGTATCATTTTCAAATAATGTGCATTTGCATTTTAAAATATCGGCCATTAATAATCAAATGTAGACTTCTTCATAAGAATTTTCATAAGAAGACATAAAACGTTTTCTCCTAAAAACATTTAAAAAAATGTTATTTATCGTTATCTTGAATTCGGTGGTCAAGAAAAAGAAACCTCACCAAAAGTAAAAGTGACATGATTATCTATATTATAAGTAAAGCTAAAATTACTTCTATAGCAACTAAAATGTATATAGTTTTTTTTAGAGGTTCATATACAAAAGGAGAAATTTATGAGAAGAATAAAAAGAATAATGGTGTTGAGAATTGACATGTAGCCATCAGGTTTATGGCCTGGTCGTCGGGGGTTTTGCCGTAAAGCTTTCCTTCTGTGCGGATTGTGACGGGTTACAAGTTAGAGTCTTGGCTGGAGCGGGAATTTAGCCAGTACCCTTCAATGGGATCGGATTGAAAGTTTAACAGTTCCAAAAAAAAGAGAGAATTGACATGTAGTAATCATTAAATTTAAAGATTAAGCGTATTAAGGTAATTTGATAATACATATCTAATAAATATGATTGACATAAAACATCTATCAGGATAACGAATTTGATTCATATAAAACACACTACGGTTAATCCACATAAGCAAATTATTAAGTTATTGTTATAAAACATGCTAGCTTGTTTTTATTCAGTACATGTGTGTTTTAGATGAATCAGAGTAGTTTAGTGTGTTTTAAATGAATTTGACTAGTTTTACTGTGTTTTATAAAACAAAACACATCCACCAAAATTAAACGTAATTCTTATACGTATATATATATAGCCTCTGTTGCAAAACAAGGCCGAGTTGACCGATTACTCCCCGAGTACTCGCTCCAGGGTAGGTCACCGAGTATAGCCGAGTTGGCCGATTACTCCGAGTACTCCCCGCATAGGCCGATTTGACCCCCGAGTACTCCCCCGATTAGTCCGAGTACTCCCTCCAGGGTAGGTCGCCGAGTACAAGGCCAAACCGAGTTCTGCAACACTGTATATAGCAATATAATATTCATATTAAAGACAATAAGCGCTCATTAATATGGTGTATATTAAAAAATACATATAATAAAGTTATTGGCGTTCAAAAAAGAATGGGAAAAGTTACATGTGCCTTACATATGAGTTCTCAAATTTAGAGCACACCAAATTACTATCCCTATCTAGTCAAATCAATTAACCAAAATTATAACACATATTACAATTTTGTCACTGATAATATCCACTATCCATTTATAGATCTAATGGCCAAAAACACTCTAACCCTTTTCACAAAAACACCATTTGTATAGGAACCCTACCCTATAGTTTTTTTTCTTCTAATTATGTAAAACTCTTAAATTTACCTTTGCAAGCTAATATTATCAATTTAATCATAAATATAATAATCCCAACTATCAGATATTGGTTGTCACCGGTTCCAGCTAATGAAATGTGTGTTAGCGGTCCCAATTTTTAACATATTATCCACCAATGAACCAGTACTAACATATTGTCCACCTTTTAACTATCAGCTATTGGCCGACACCCGTCCCCACCGATGTGATATGCTTGCGTGTCAAATTCCCTCTTAGAATTCGGTTGGTAGATAATATATTAAAAGTTGGGACCGCCATCACATATTTCGTTAGTTAAGACAGGTGACGACCAATATCTTATAGTTGTGATAATTTAAGTTCAATACTCCTACTGGTATACGTTAAAATAGAGGAATTAGGAGAGTTTGTTTGGTAAGCATGCCCTATACTTTATAAAATGGATTGATTTGAGAAAAATAAATTGTGTATAGATTTATTTGGAACGGGTTAATCTGGGTCTACCCAAATTAGTTACGGGTTAAAATGGGTAATTGTAAATTAAAAAAGGTTCAAATGAGTTATCACCACCATAACAATTGTTTGGCTCTACACATAACTCGTTATCGCCGCCACCACCAACAATAGTGCCACCAATCCCACATCAAAGGCACCACAGCTCCGAGCCACCTACCACCACCACCCTGACACAACCTCATAGTCCCCCCCCCCCCCCATACACACACACACACACCCAAACCTCCGACGGTGGGCATCAAAAACCTTCACCGTTGTCACTAGCTACCGTAAAACATATGTAGTGGTTGAACCTATTTTTTTTTCCTAGAATGAATTATGTCAAACCGATTCAAGTTGCTCAAAACCCGTTTTGGCCCGAACCAAGGTAACATTTTTTAAAACAGCACATTTTGATCCAAACTCATTTTGCTACAAAACCAGCATTGAAACGTCACTTGAACACCAATTTGCAAAGATTTAAGGAATATTGGATTTAAATACTCCCAACTTTCAGAGTTTGGACGACAATACTCCCAACTACAAAAATGTTTATTAGCCCTCCCAACTTTTAAGGTATTTTCCACTGGCACTCCCAAACTAACCAAGTTAGTTTGTTCAGTTAGTTTGCTGACGTGGCCATTATTGCTGATGTGGCATGCTGACGTGGATGACACATAAGATGACACATCATCTTCCACAGCATGCCACGTCAGCAATAATGGCCACGTCAGCATGACACGTCAGCAAACTAACTGAACAAACTAACTGGGTTAGTTTGGGAGTGCCAGTGAAAAATACCTTAAAAGTTGGGAGTCGTGATAAACATTTTCGTAGTTGAAAGTATTGTCGGCCAAACTCTAAAGTTAGGAGTATTTAAATCTAATATTCCAAGATTTAATTGACAAAGTATTAGATATGTGGATTATATTAAGAGCATTTGTGTGGTTGTCTTTTTATTCCTTAGAAATATAAACATTGTTATGTCCTTTCGAAATCTCACAAATATAAAGTTGCTCACCATTAGGGCTGTTCAAAACGCTCGGCGCTCGCCGATCGCTCGCCGCTCGTTCGGAATTTGCTCGGAAATCGCTCGCTCGATTTTCCACTCGGTTGTATATGAGCCGTTCGGCTCGGTTCGATTTGTAAATGAGCCAAGCACGAGCAAAGGTACGCTCGGCTCGGTTCGGCTCGAATAAATTTTTATTTATCTATTAATAAATATACACACAATTTACAGATAAATTTATCGATTTATATATAAGATTCTATTGGATTTGTGTCAGTATATGCAAAAAAAATATAACCAACCCACTTACTTAACACAATAAAAAAATTAACACTAGATTTAATAGTAAAACAATAAGTCATGAGGTAACAGTCTTGACTTCTTTATGTTAACAGTCGTCCATCGCTAATTGTCGCTTGATATCACACCTACATCACAATGCAACAACTGTTGTCTAACGTATGCTCATCACCTCACCAGCCTTAATCTAAGCCTCATCTTTGGACACTGGGTTCTCAATATTAGTGTTATCATCGGACATTTTGACCTTACTTGTCACCCGACAACGAAAACATCTAAGGAAACATCCCAATTTTATAATCGTCCATATTATTCTCCGCTCGATTCTCTCTCGGCGCTCGCTCGGAAAATTTTTGCTCGAAGAATGCTCGTTCGGTTTTTGGCTCGATTATAAACGAGCCGCTCCGCTCGGTTCGTTTTGTAAACGAGCCAAGCACGAGCAAAGCTCCGTTTGGATCGGCTCGGCTCGTGAACAGCCCTACTCACCATTTTGTGTAGACTTGAGAAATTGATTCCTCATTTGAAATATCGATTGTGTTTTTTTTCTTCTTCTTTAGAGAAACGAGTAAAATTGAGATAAATGAATGAAAGTTGAAACCGGTTTATGAGAATTGAATCTAATTCAAAGTTCTGAAAGAAAACGAATAAAATTTAATCAAAAATTAGAAGAACTAGTGAATGAAATTAATCAAAGTTCGATTCAAAGACAAAGAACCGAGACTGAAACGAATACGAAGCTTAAAATGAAATTATTTGATGGAAATGAATTCGATTAGAAAAACAACATTTTTCCGGATGATGAGGAAGCTGAGGGTATGCATTTGTTAATCATTTGAATCTAATCATGTAAAACCGGTTAGATGGTAGTATAAAATTTATATTTTATATCGCTGTAACATATGATCAATCATCTTTAATCATTGTGGCGGGTGTGTAAGTATATTTTTATAATTAAATGTATAAATATCTGTATAAGTCTTAAAATATCCAAAATAATACTTCCCTACACAATATGATAATAATAATACCTGCTATAGAAAAGAAATGTAATATGGAGTGTTTGATAAAAAGAATTGATTAAAAACCGAGGGTTAGGATCATAGTTAAACAAAAATAAGAAGTCGTAGGAAGGGTATCAGACGGACTTCGATTGAACTCATTCAAGTGGCATTGGAATCGTCTCATCGAACCCTACGATCTTAGTTTTTAGGTTTCGCATTTTTGGAGTTTTAGCTTGTAGTTTTTAGAATTTACGTTATATCATTGTGTCTTTTATGTAATATGGTGTCTTTTTTTTATTTTCATCATTGTGTCATATTTCATACAGTAATTTGTTGTGTTTTTTGTATCTTTCTCACACTTCTCATTTTTGTATAACACTGTATTGAATAACCTGACCCAAACCGAAGGTGTAAATATTATAATTTTAACGTGTTTAACTAGGAACTTTTGCTACACTTTTTTAGTTTAATAACTTTGATATATTAGTATTAGATAGTTTTATTAAGTGGAAAAAAAATTAATATGTAGTTTTTTGCAATAGAATACCTGATGTTTGGATTTTCTTGTTATTTTTGTCTATTTCACTATGCCACCTTCCCTCTTCCACTCCATCCCTAACTCGGTCTACCAACCTAAAACTTTCAAAGAGCCAAATTTTCAAGTTTTGGATTTGGAATATCACATATCAAGAAGAATTTTATTAGTGTGTTCTTTGTTTTACAGTCGGGTGTTGGTTTCATTAAATTTTATATAGTTATCATAATTTCAATTTCTCACAAAGAATTTATGATATAACAAAGTGTAAAGTTGAGAGTATTGATAATCAAAGTTGAAGAGGTATAGAACCTCGTCTCCGAATCAGACCCTATAAGACGCGGCTCATGCCAATGAGCCACGACTCCATACGACACTAATCCTGCATCTCACCAGAATAACGATCGGAGGTTAAAGACCCCGAGGGACAGTACATCTAGGACGAATAAAGTACAAATATTCTGACTAGTATAAATACCCCCTCAAAAGTACAGGTAACACACGTTGACACACACTCCGAACCTCCCTCTTTCTCTAAACTCTCTTTATCTCACTAAACAAATACTTATCCTCACGCCGGAGGGTGGTCACAGAGAGCCCTCCCTGCCCCCCTGTGACGAGCCTAACGGTCTGCTAGTTTTGCAGGTCCAATCCATAAAATATCTTGTCAAGTTAGCAGCCTTCTTCTTCATTAACGAGGTACTTCCTAACTTTTGGATCTTCAATTGGCGCCATCCTTTTGCAGATCTACTCTCTCCAAACAGATCTGGAATGGCTAAAGAAGATTTACACATCGTTGATATCACCAACAGAGAAGATGACGATGTTGACACATCTGAACAAAACACAATTGTTCACTCCAAAGCTTCGTTTGACACCACTGCTGTCACAGTGGAAATGGTCACTGCAACCACTGAGATGCAAACCATGTCCACAGAGTTTGATGAAACTTTCCTCCAAAGAAACCGTGACCTCTTGCTAAGGCTGAAGGATCGGCAAAGTAAAGAAGAACGACTTCGTAGTGTGCAAGTGAACCTGTTTCCTTCGGAAGGGTTTAGCTCTGCCACTACAATGTCTACTCCAGCAAGTCTCCAAACATACTCCACTGTGGTTACTTCGGTTCCTATTCAGACTCCCTATGGTTATCTAATTCCCTTTGGGTACACTGGACCATTGCCAACTGGTCTCTCATCTACCGGGCCACCTGTTTCTAACCCGGTAATACCAGCCAAGCAACAATCCAGCTCCAACCTGATAGACGACGAGCTTATTGCACCATATCGTCCAGCGTATATGACTTCATACTCGAAGTTCACCCTAAAGATAGCCAGCGCCCCACTCCAATCTAAGCTAAAAATGCCAGTTACGGTAAAAAAGTATGATGGAACCACGGATCTGGATGACCATGTCTTTGATTTTGGTGGAGCTGCGGAGATCGAACTATGGCCCATGCCAGCATGGTGCCACATGTGGTTCAACGGGCTACTAGCCGGACAAATAGCAAACTGTAAAGAGCTGCGGCGAGTATTTTTACAAAACTTCTCCCAACAAAGACGATGCACGAAAGATATCACGGAGGTACACAACATCCGAAGAAGAGACGGAGAGTCTCTGGAAAAATTCATCGACCGTTTCAACAAAGAAAGTATGCAAATATCCGGAGCTGTAGATCAGCTGCGGATATCAGGCTTCTGTCATGGCGTTCGTAACAACCAATTGGTAGAAAAGCTTCATGAAGATCTACCAAAGACAATGGAAACACTGATGGAAAGAGCAAGAGCCTTCGCAAGGGGGAAAAGCGCCTGCGGCCAAACTGGTGATGGCGATCATAAGGGAAATCCAAGAGGAAACGTCTGGAAGAAAGGAGCTCCGGCACAACCTGAAAGAAACAATTCTTGGTCGAAGCACAGGTCACAACCTTATTCGAGGAATGATCGAAACGAGAAACCCAATTCCGGCGCTCTTCTCGAAACCCCAGCTATTCTGACCTCAGTAAAACCCCAAGTGAAATCTTGAGTACCGAACAAATACGGTTCCCAACTCCTCCGAAGCAGAAGCCCGCCTCAGACAGAAACACTAAAAAATATTGTGAATATCACCAAGCCAAGGGTCACAATACAGACGATTGTTGGTCTTTAAAACAGGAAATAGACAAAGCCTGCAAGGCAGGAAAACTATCCCACCTGATCAGAGATCTGAAATAAGGTAAATCAGCCGCAGCACATATTACCAACCCAAACAACCAAACTGGTATCCATATGATCCGAGCTGGTTCAGAGCAAGGCATTAAAAGAAGTCACGACCATATAGCTCCATGGATGGAACAGTTGTTGTTCTTTCCACCCATCGATCCGAGAGAAGCTAAGGAAGCACCCATAATGGTCTCCGGAGTAGTCGCCGGACATAAGGTCCGGCGTATCTACATTGACAACGGTAGTGCATCTGAAATAATGTATTACCAATGTTATCACCAACTAGCTCCGGCCACTAAAGACATACTCGCCCCTGTCCAAATGCCCCTAATCAGCTTCTCCGGAGAAATAATACACCCATTGGGTCAATTAACCCTTCCAGTAACACTAGGTACGGAAGAGAACCAAAGTACGGTCATTCTAACCTTCTTGGTAGTTGGAGCACCCTCAGTTCACAACATCATCTTGGGAAGACCTGGAATGAAAGCTTTTAGCATGGTTACATCAACAATTCATGGGGCTATCAAGTTCCCTACCGAAGCTGGTGTAGCCACATTATACACTGAATCCGAGCTCTGTGTCGCGGAGGTTTGCCAATCCTTAGGGCAACTTCCTCTGGGAGAAGCCGCGATAGACGCCAAAGTCACGGAAGAATGGTCTATCCACCCAACTTTCCCAGAACAGAAAATTACCATCGGTGCTCAACTACCAGACCACACAAAAAGATCCTTGTGGAGATTGTTGTCTACGTCTCTAGACGTATTTGCTTGGAAACAATCAGACATGACCGGAGTTCCAAGAGCTTTGGCTGAACATAAACTAAACATTAGTCCAGATAAGAAGCCGGTGGCACAAAAGAAGCGAAGCATGGCTCCAGACAGGATAAAAGCCATCGCCCACGATGTCAAGGTCCTGCTGGACGCAGATATCATCAGAGAAATAGATTATCACACCTGGGTATCCAACCCAGTCATGGTACGGAAGCACGATGGGTCATGGAGGATGTGTATCGACTTCAAAGACCTAAATGATGCATGCCCCATAGATTGCTACCCATCACCAGAAATCGACTCAAAAGTTGACGTTGTGGCTAACTTTAAGCTAAAATGCTTCCTAGACGCCTATAAGGGCTATCATCAGATCCAAATGGCCGAAGCCGATGAAGACAAAACAACCTTTGTCACGAATCAAGGGTTGTATTGCTACAATAAAATGCCATTCGGATTAAAGAATGCAGGACCCACGTATCAGAGGGTAATGGATCGAGCGTTCAAAAACCAAATAGGACGAAACTTAGAAGTCTATGTTGATGACGTTGTGATAAAAAGCTCGAGTGAAGAAACATTGCTAAAAGATATCGCCGAAACTTTTGACAAGCTCCGGCAGATTAACATGAAGCTCAACCCAAAGAAATGTTCTTTCGGTTTGAAAGAAGGAAAATTCTTAGGATTCCTGATGTCAAAAGATGGCATTCGGCCAAACCCAGAGAAAGTGGAAGCTGTCCTCACCATGCAACCTCCGTCCAATTTAAAAGAGGTGCAAGCCCTCAATGGACGGCTAGTTGCACTACACCGTTTCTTGTCTAAGGCAGCCGAACGAACTTTGCCCTTTATGGTGGTGCTAAAAAAGTACTTAAGCACGAAAGAATTTCATTGGACAACCGAAGCAGACATGGCCTTCAATGATTTAAAGAAATGCTTGGCAGAACTACCAACGTTAACCACACCAGAACCAGGAGAAACCCTCATCGTTTACCTCTCAGCTTCGGAAGCATCCATTAGCTCAGTATTAATGGTAACAAGATCGAAGGCACAAGTTCTTATCTTTTATGTCAGCCGAGCTTACGTGACTTCGAGACGCGGTATCCAGCCTTAGAAAAATTGGCACTCTCTCTGGTACACGCGTCACGAAGGCTCTGGCGCTATTTTCAAGCTTTTGAAATTGAAGTCCAAACGGATCAACCTATCCTGAACGTGTTAAGAAAGCCTGAAGTTTCAGGTAGGCTAGCCAAGTGGGCCATCGAACTTGGGGCCTTTGACATTTCATACAAAAGAAGAGGTCCGGTGAAGGGTCAAGTCGTAGCTGATTTCCTCACCAAACTAACAATGAAGCAAGTCGAAGTACTCACACCTCCTGAACCAAATGAATGGAGCATCTTCACTGATGGGGCCTCAGGATCGGAAGGATCAGGAGCTGGAGTCATTCTCCGAAATTCCGAAGGACAAGAACTTGTGTACTCAATTCGCCTTAATTTCAAAAGTTCTAACAATGAAGCTGAGTATGAAGCTTTTTTAGCTGGACTCCGACTGGCAAAAAAGGTCGTAGCCCAAAAGGTACAAACCTTTATAACAAATGATCATTTCTTCTCCCTAAGAAATCTAAAAATCATAAGAAATCTAAAAAGTGCCATGTTCCTAAACAGGTAGTGGCACATGTGGATTCTATGTTGGTAGCACGCCAGATAAGTGGAGAGTACGAAGCTAAGGAGGCAAATATGGTTCAATACCTACAGAAGATTCGACCTTAACCTCGTACTAAACGTACTCCGGCTTCTAAATTTGAGGCATCACTCCTAATTTTGTTTCCCTTACACAGGCAAAATGCTTGATCTCAGAGTTTGAAAAATGTGAAGTAAAGCACGTACCTGGATCAAAGAACAAACAAGCAGATGCCTTGAGCAAGCTTGCAGCCAATACACCGGATCACATGTCACAAGAAGTAAAGCTCGAAGTACTGAGTGCACCATCCACAGTGGAAGCCGCGGTCTGCATGATACAAGAGAATCCAGTTTCCTGGATGACTCCCATCTTGAACTATATCACAAAGGACGAGCTACCATGAGATAAATCTCAAGCTCGAAAACTTAAAGTAAAGTCCTTACAGTATCAAGTGATAGACGGCACACTGTACTGGAAGACCTTCTTGGGTCCCCTGCTCCGATGCTTAGATCCGGTACAAGCCAAGTACGTCATAGAAGAAGTTCATTGGGGGATATGTGGTATCCAAGCCGGACCACGAATGGTTGTTACTAAAGTGATGAATGCTGGGTACTTCTGGCCGGGCATGCACCAAGATGCCGTAGAAGAACTACAAAAATGTGAAAACTGTCAAAGGCATGCTCCAGTAAGCCTCCGAGCCAAGAACAAATTGATTCCAGTGTCAGCAGCCTGGCCGTTTCAGAAATGGGGAATCAACATTGTAGGTCCCTTCCCTATATCATCAGGTCAAGCCAAATTCCTACTAGTCGCAGTAGACTACTTTACCAAGTGGGTAGAGGCCAAGCCCCTGGCCAAGATCTCAGGAGCTGAAGTGAAAAAATTCGTTTGGGAAAACGTGGTTAGTAGGTTCGGCCTTCCAATGACCATCATAAGTGACAACGACACACAATTTGCCCACAACCCGTTTAAAAAATGGTGCGCCAACCTCGGCATCGAGCAAGCCTTCGCCTCCGTAGCCCATCCCCAGGCCAACGGACAGGTTGAAAGAGTAAACCGGAGCCTGGTAGAAGGTATCAAGAAACGACTTGGGAAGAAAAGAAGTGGTTGGGTAGATGAGTTACCGAATGTCCTGTGGGCTTACCGAACGATGAACAAAACTAGCACCGGGGAAACACCCTTTAGTACCACATATGGGACGGAGGCGATGATCCCGGTAGAGATCGGAATGCCAACCTATCGGGTCGTAGGGCAATGTGATAATGAGAAAGAGCTGCGGTCCAATCTTGACCTCTTAGAAGAACGAAGAGAAGCCGTAGCAATAAAAGAAGCAAAATATAAACAAACCTTGGAAAAGTACTATAATTCCAAGGTTCGAGAAAAGAAATTCAAAATAGGAGAGTACGTCATGCGGAGTAATGAGGCTAGTGGCATAGAAAAGCCTGGAAAGATGAGTCCTAAATGGGAGGGACCATACATCATTACTTCAGCAGGGGAAAAAGGAGCTTATAAGCTCGCAACTCTCGATGGGAATGAAGTCCCCCGAACATGGAATGGGATCCATCTTAAAAAATGCTTCATCTAAAGAAGGATCGACCAATAAAATAGTTGTTCTTTTCATTTTCTGATGTAAAAAGTGGGATGTGAATACCCCACCCTTAGTTTTCTTTTATTTCAATTGTACTACGGAATGGTGAAATTCTCCGTGTTAAATATTTCGAGACGCGGCCGGTCTCATATAATAAAACGAAAAGTTCGATCCTTAAAAACCCATTCTCATGTCATTTACTTATACGTATATTGAAAAAACAATATGCAAGCTTCGGTGAAAGAGGTAAAAGTACTTCGGCACTAGAAGAGGGGATAAGAATTAGGGCATGGGGGTATCGAAGGCCCTTTCGCCCGGACTTCTTGATCATACAAGTTTGAGGACCAAAAAATACCGAACTTAAAAGATACCCCAGAAAAGACTACGTAGCATTTTAATTTTACAAAACGCGAAAAACGAACGTTCTACTTCGAATGTTATAAGCAGTTAAGGATGAAAAATCCCGAAACACTTAAGCCATAACTTTTGA
This sequence comes from Ambrosia artemisiifolia, assembly GCA_032199755.1. NCBI lineage: Eukaryota > Viridiplantae > Streptophyta > Magnoliopsida > Asterales > Asteraceae > Ambrosia > Ambrosia artemisiifolia. The sequence continues at coordinate 39,537,934 of CM063529.1, forward strand.
CCGAAACTTAACAAGTCATGGACGCATGACAAAGTTTCAATAATATAAGCTGAAGCCTACATGAACTTCAGAACTTACATAAACAAATCTATACTTAGAAACAAATAAAACAATGACATCCGAAACACAAGGGTAGTCCACAAAATATTCCCATTCATTTGCAAAATATATGTTCACTCATTCTATGAGCTTCGGTTATTTTAGTTCTTTACAAAAACGGTGCACCATGTGCAACCAAGATCATCCATCATCAAGCTGAGACATGATCAGATGAACTACACAAACACCGACCCCTTACGAAGGGACGGGAGGTACAGTGATTCATAAAAAAGCTTCACAACTAAAACACCTAAAAACACCGAACCTATGTGGAGGAACGGGTGGTACAACGAGTTAATAAAAAGCTTCACAAATTTTAAGGCAAAGTAGATCACCGAACCTATGCGGAGGAACGAGAGAGAACTATCTACTTCACCTAACCCTGAGAGGAGTCATCAACCACAGACAAATCTTTAAAAGCTTTAACAACAGCTTCCGAGGGCTCAGGGACTAGATCCTGCAGCTTGGAGATGAATGGAATAGCAACTTCGTCATAGCATCTCACTGCATCAAGCAACAACTGCTTGGCATTCGGAATCAACTTAGGGGTCTCTTTCATCGGCACACCTTGAGTGGCCGCAACATAGCCTGCCCTTACCCCCGCATTGAACCCGACGCCATTCATTGCGTTGTTTACACCAGCCACCGCAGCCTTCATGGAAGGACAGTTGCGGATATGGTGAGATACAAGCTCCATCCCCTCGGTCAAGATAAACTGCTTCAGGCTGAACAACGACTCCAACTCTTTCAACAAACCATCCTTCTCGCCCTTCAACTTTGCCACTTCAGCTTTTAACTCTTCACCAATCCTTAAAGCTTCTTTCTCGCCTGCTTGAGCCACCTCCTTTTCTACATTAAAACAAAAACAACTAGAAATTACTAAGTGTCAAAAACGAAAGAAAGAATAAGGAAAGCAAGGTACGAACCTTTCACCAATGCATCAGCAGCTTCCTTAGTCTTCGCCATCAGCTTCTCAAGCTCCTCAATGGATTGAATATACTTCTTCTTTGAAGTCTCATGAGCTTGATCAGCGAGCTGAAGCTTCTCTTTCAAACTAACAACTTCGCCCTGATACTTGTCCCGATCCTCACCAGCAGCAGCAAGAGAAGCATTGGCCGACTTTAGTTGTTCTTGACAGTTCTTTAAGGCCTCAAGCACATTACCATCTGTAGCTCGCTTCATTAACTTACCCCTTTAGAGCTCCGACTCGACCCACCTCTGATAAACCTCAGCAACGAGAAAGTTAGACTGAGCCTGGTTCACCATCAAGGCATCACCTAAATCACCATCCTTCATCCTTCGGTAATAGGTGTGATCAGCAGGGGTATGAAGATTGAACAACATCATCTTCGACGATAAAGCATCAATTACCCTAGATCCATTCTTCAAGTCCCAATCAGGGACGAAGACATCCTCAGCCGTAGCCGGGTCCACTTCCATAAGGTCATCTAAAGGATCTACAAGATTAAACATAGTCAGTGTCTCTGCCTCGAACCAACAAGGAGAATAAGACGCGCCATACTCATTCTCCTCACTAGCACGAAAAACAGAGAAACGACCAGAGAACTTACCAGGAGAAGATACGGAGAAACCGCCTGCGTCCTCAACTCCCAAAGTTTGGGCCGAAATATCAACCATCTCCGGCAATACACTCTTCTCACCATCATCACCCTTCCCTCCCTCTGGAACATCCATATAGATCGGATCACTATCTCGGGAGGACTTGCCCCCACTGAGATGAAGATCAAACTCATCCAAGATAGTGCCTTTAGAAGGAGGAAGGGTACCTGACCGAATAAACCTCACTTTCTTGGAACTCTTCTTAGCCTTTGATGATTCAGGCTTCCTTTTTCTAGCATGAACATTCAAATCGAGGGACGCATCTTCCACAACCTCATCATCGACAGTGAAAGTACCAGATGAATCAACAGACCTTATGGGCACCGGCTTCGGAAATATGTGACCTACGGTAGCCCCCCCATCAACGTTCTCCTTCTCCAAGCCATTCCCACCTTCGATGTCCTTACCAACAACACCATCAGTCTTACCACCACTACCTTCACCACCAGCTGCGCCTTGCCCAACACCTTCGGCCTCTTCAACATTCTCTTCCTCAGAGCCTGGAGGACGAATTGGGGTCTGGAGTTTCGATATTTGCTATAAAATAGGCTTGCTTGAGCCTATAGGCTCACTAGACTCCTGAAAATCATCATCATCATAATCTTCAAACTTTAAAGCTGACAACAGCGACATCTCTGCATTAAGATAAAAAACAAAAAAGGTCAGACTCCGCATCACATAAAACAAGGCGAAGCTTAAGAAACGGCCCTCACCCTTATTCTTATACAACAAAATCGGCCACCGATCTGGTTCATCCCATATTCTACTAACACCTCCAAGCACCAAAACATGTTCCGGATACTTCCTAATATTAGACTTATGAGTCACGAGCTTATTATACAAAGAGGCATCACAAGCAAAATCCCATGGCAACTCCCATTCGGTAGACTCAAAGTCTTTCCTCCACACAGACACCATGGCCTTAGGTAAGCATCTGTCATCCAACCAGAAGAACTGCGTCTTCCAGTTCTTCAAGCTGGAGGTATCCTTACCATGGCACTCTGGTTTCTTTCTCCTTTTCTCAAAGGTAAACTAATCGCCAGCCTGATTTAGCTTGTAGAAAGCCCGGAATACATCAAGATCGGGCTTCGCCCTTAAAGCCCGACACTTCAATTCAAAATGACAAACCCTCCCCAAACCAAAAGGGTTCACTTGAGAAAAGTGAACCCCATGGAACGAAAGAACTTTGAATAAAAATTTCGTCAAAGGAATTCGGTAGTTAGCAAAATCACACACGCGTGTGTAAAAGCAAACTTACCAGTGGGAGGAGGATAGATAGACTGATCAGGAGCCGGAAGGTCAGGATTTAAATCAAGGGGAATTCTATAATCCCGTATAAACTTGTCAAGTTTATCTTGGTTTAATGTAGAAAAACTGATATCCATATTATCCTTCCCCATATTTAAAAAAGGAATTAAGAATCTTTAAGAATAGGAAGGAAGGACGAACCTGAACAAGAACAGATGGAAGATGAACAGATGGAAGACGAACAGGTGGAAGACGGCTTGGAAAAAGGATTTACAGCAGAAGAAAGATGAAATTTTTGAGGAAAGTGAAAAGTAAAAAGACAAAAGGGGAAAAACCCCCTTCTATAGTGAAAAAGAGAAACCCTAACATCAGGACAAGTGTCGAAATCCCAACAACTTGAGAAAAGATCTGACGGTCAGAAACATCTAGAAACAACCGTCATGTCCCATCCAATACACATGGCCCAGGATGTCTCCACGTGCCGCGACCGAAAAATAGCTGGCAAGCAGTAATGAGCCTCGACCAAACTCCACTAAGTTATAAACTAACTTATGGACTTAGGGGGACATGAAAAGGTATAGAACCTCGTCTCCGAATCAGACCCTATAAGACGCGGCTCATGCCAATGAGCCACGACTCCATACGACACTAATCCTGAATCTCACCAGAATAACGATCGGAGGTCAAAGACCCCGAGGGACAGTACATCTAGGACGAATAAAGTACAAATATTCTGACTAGTATAAAAACCCCCTCAAAAGTACAGGTAACACACGTTGACACACACTCCGAACCTCCCTCTCTCTCTAAACTCTCTTTATCTCACTAAACAAATACTTATCCTCACGCCGGAGGGTGGTCACAGAGAGGCCCTCCCTGCCCCCCTGTGACGAGCCTAACGGTCTGCTAGTTTTGCAGGTCCAATCCATAAAAGATCTTATCAAGTTAGCAGCCTTCTTCTTTATTAACGAGGTACTTCCTAACTTTTGGATCTTCAAAAGTGAGAGTTGACAGTGATATCGGCCAACGAACAATTGTTTGTGAATAGTATTCTACTGGTTTATAAACAATTTTGGATTTAAACCCCCTTTTTTAATCTCCTTGGTGTTGTATGTCGACCATTCTATCGAGCTTCGTATTCTTTCATTACATGTTACTTAATAAAACATAAAATTACATTAGATATTGATGACGTGGGTAGCTTAAAGGAAAAACAAATAACTAATATTATTGAACAAACGCTTGAAAGGTTGGAGCCTACAAGGGTTCTACAACCGGTGGTGACACAAAGTCAAAAAATGACTTGTCACGTCGTCCCTTTCATCGAGTCAAACAAACAGGACTGATGGAGTAACATCAGCCCATAGACCGCAGGTCCATAGCATTCTCTTACCTTTTGTGGCATGTCCTTTTGTTGCAAGCAGGATCAAGGTTTTATGCTTTCTTCTTTGAGAAGATCCTTTCTCTATAAAAGAGAAGCTCAGGATCAGATTTACACACACCAAATCCATCACTCACTTCTCACTCTAAATTATTCTCTTGGTCCCTCACGTGTGGAGAACAATTCTCTTCACTCGAGTTCCAAGATCTTCTACTTCTGATCTCGAGTTTACCTCAGATCAGAACCAAAAAGCATACATAATAAATAATCCAAGCCTTGAACCTCCTTCTACGTTTGCAACGTAGAAGGACACCACGACCTGCGTTTGGCAGATCGAATCCCTTGAACCTTTGAACCTCCCTTGTGACTCAGGACTATTGTTAGACAGATATTTGTTGTAGCAACAAGTTGGCGCCCACCGTGGGGCTGCGCCATTTTCTTTATCTGAAATCAGTTGTGTAGCTCCGACTCTCCCTATGTCTGACCCTGAGTCTACAGAGGAGGTCAACCAGATCTCCCCTGGCACAGATCATACCTCTCCGGCCAGATCTGTGTCCTTTTCCACTCCTGGAGGAACTTCAGCTGGGACTCAGTCCCCACTTGCTAACACAGCATCTGCAAACCTGCAAACTCCACCTCCTACTCGTTCTGGGGTAATGTCTCCTCTCCCTGATCTTACACAAACTCCACCCCGTATAGATCTTACCCCTGAAGGAGTGGAGAGAAACTTCTTGCAGCTAAGGTCCCTCCTGAACCAGTACGTTATGAGGGAAAGAGACAAAGGAATCCGTCTCCGACTGGATTACGACGAGGAAGAGGAGATCTCACTCTCTCCTATACCTTCTCCTCCTCTCACTGCTACCTATGGACGCAGACAGTCACCCAGAAACAATAATGCTGGACCCAGCAGCACTTACACTGCTTCCCACCATGAAACAAGGTCCAGTCCTACTGCGTTCCCCTTGTTCACCACTCAAGCTGCCACTACCGGCATGCCTTTGGGACACGAGCTGACTCTGGATCAACTCCTGCAATCACCAGTGTCCAGTGTCCCACCTCCAACTGCTACTTCCTGGGAGCAGGCTATGGCCTCACTTCCCATGGCCAGAAGCGCCTCTACGAGTCTCCCAGTGGCTACCAACACTGTAGTATCCGAAGGCATTCAAGGCTTCAACCTTATGCCCTACATGATATCTCAAATGATGGCTAACTTCCCTTGGCAGCAGCTCATTAGCCAAGCCATCGCTGAACAACAAGGAAACACTGGAAGGGTCAACAACAACAGGGTTGAACATACCGTCAACCAACCCTACAAGCCGAACAGCTTGTCTTGCTTCTCACCTGAGATAGCAGATTATGATTTTCCAAACAAGCTGAAGATGCCAGCCCATATAAGAACATACGATGGCACTGATGACCCAGAAGACCACCTCCAGATCTTCTCGGGAGCTGCCAGAATCGAAAAATGGGGTGACCCCGAATGTTGCTTAATGTTCATGCAAACCCTTGTTGGATCTGCACGAATCTGGTTCAACGGTTTAGCAACTGGAAGCATCCGAACCTTCGATGAACTCGGTAAAGGGTTCCTGGCCAACTTCTCACAACAAAGACGTTGTGTCAAGGATGCAACCGTTATCTTCCAGATCAAACAAAAAGATGATGAAAGCTTGAAGAGCTTCATTGAAAGATACAAGAAAGAGGGCCTCACTTATGTCGGTGCTGATGAAAAAATGAAGGTTGCAGGGTTCATGAATGCTATCAACTCGAAGTATTTAACTAGGGAGTTCAACAAAAGCCTCCCTAGAACCCTTGAAGAGGCCTTAGAAAGAGCTGAAGCTCACATTCGAGGAGAAGAGGCTGTGGATATCAAGGAACAAAGGAAAAGAGGTTCCAGCTGGAGGAGCAACAGTCCTTCCCGAAAAAGGAGCAATTATGGCACATATGACAAAAGGTCCAGAGGATCTGAGTCACGAAGGTCTGAAAGCAGGAACCCTCCAAGCAGAGACAGGAACGTCAATTTCACAGCACTCACCAAAACTCCTCAAGAAATTCTAGCAACTGAAGAAGTCAAACACACCTTCAGACCTCATCGTCCCTTACCAAGAAGTAAAAGAAACGAGAACTCAAGCCAGTACTGTGAGTTTCACGAAGAGAAGGGACACCACACCAACGACTGCTTCCAACTCAAGAAAAGGATCGAGGAAGCTGTCAAGTCTGGAGAACTGGCCCACCTGGTCAAGGGTGTAAAAGAGAACATGGCAGATGGTAAAAAGAAAGATGTTGCCATGGTCTTCGTTGAGAATGAAACTCCAAGTAAAAGGCAAAGATTGGAAGATTGGGAACGACAAGGCATCTACTTCCCTTACACTAAGGGAGAAAAGCACTGTGATCCGCTTGTGCTTGAAGCCTTCGTAGGTTCCACCAAAACACAAAAGGCCTACATAGACACTGGAGCTGCCACTGAAATAATGTTCGCCAAGTACTTCAACCTTCTAAGCCCCGAAGAACGCTCCATGCTACGGCCTGCTGAAGCCGCCATAAAAGGTATCGCTGACATACCTATCAAGCCTTTGGGCGAACTAACACTTGATGTAACCTTTTCTGATGGTCAACTACGAAGGACTGAACCACTCACCTTCGTGGTTTTGGACCTGCCATCTAGTTATGACGTTATCATTGGAAGGCCTGGGGTAGTAGTCTTCGACATGACTGTCTCCATTAGCCGAAAGAGTGCAAAGTTCCCAACCAAAGATGGTGTTGGAACCCTCCAACCCTCCACTACAGTACTGACCATCGACGAAGACCACAACAAACTTGGTCTCAGCATCAACCCCAGGTATCCTGATCAAAGGGTACGAGTCAACACAGCCCTTCCTAGTGACACTCTCACTAGGCTTGAAGGGTTACTAAAAGATAACATGGACGTCTTCGCCTGGTGCCCAAGTGACATGACAGGGATTCCACGAGACATTGCCGAACATGAACTAAGGATCCCTTCCAATGTCAAACCAGTTGTCCAAAAGAAAAGAAGTCTTGCCCCAGAACGAAGCAAGGCTGCATGCCAAGAGGTTGACAAGTTAGTTGGAGCAGGTATCCTTCGAGAGGTGAAATATCAATCATGGGTTGCAAACCCTGTGATGGTTAGAAAGCCTGATGATTCTTGGAGGATGTGTATCGACTTCAAAGACCTCAACAAAGCTTGACCCAAGGATTGCTATCCTTTGCCTGAGGTTGATCTAAAAATAGACTCGCTTACAGGCTTCCCCTTCAAGTGTTTTCTGGATGCCTACAAAGGCTATCACCAGATACAAATGAAGGAGGAAGACGAAGAAAAAACTGCTTTCCATACTGACAAGGGTATATTCTGTTATAGAAAAATGCCCTTTGGTTTAAAAAATGCAGGTGCAACCTATCAAAGGTTGGTCGACAAGGCTTTTTCCCTGCAGATTGGCAAGAACATGGAAGCTTACGTTGATGATTTGGTCATCAAAAGCAAAACTGAAGATCAAATGCTTGCTGACATACAAGAGACCTTCAACAAACTCAGAGAAATCAACATGAAGCTAAACCCTGTCAAATGTTCCTTTGGTTTCGAAGAAGGAAAGTTTCTGGGTCACGTTGTAGGGAAACAAAGCATAAAGGCCAATCCAAGCAAGGTTCGAGCCATCCTCAACATGAAGTCGCCTCAAACTAAGAAGGAGGTTGAAAGCTTGAATGGTAAACTTGCTGCCTTGAAGCGTTTTGTCTCGAAGCTAGCTGAAAAATCACTACCATTCTTCAAAACCCTCAAAGGTTGCACCGATAAGAAATACTTCAGGTGGACGGAAGAAGCAGAGGAAGCCTTCAACATCATGAAACATCATCTGGCTTCCCTTCCCGCCATTGCAACACCCGAAGCAGGGGAAATGATCTCTGTCTATCTTTCAGTTGCTGATGAAGCCTTTAGCGCTGTTCTCACCATAGAAAGAGACAAAGCTCAGGTACCCGTTTATTTCTTCAGTAAAACATTAAAGTTAGCAGAGGTCAAGTACCCTCCTTTGGAAAAATTGGCTTTAGCCTTAGTGCAAACAGCCAGAAGGCTTCGGAGGTACTTTCAAGCACATCCCATACAAGTGGTCACGGACCAACCAATTAAAAATGTGCTTGAAAGACCTGAAACTTCGGGACGACTAGCCAAATGGGCTGTTGAACTAGGTGGACACACAATCACCTACGTCCCTAGAAAAGCAATCAAAGCACAAGTACTTGCTGACTTCATTGCTGAAATTCCAAAGGTGGAACTGGCTGAGGTTAACATAACCATAGACGAACCTATCGACCCTGAAGCCTGGAAGCTGTACACAGATGGAGCTTCCAGTGTTGAAGGGTCAGGGGCTGGCCTTGTGTTAATCAACCCTGAAGGGTTAGAATTTACCTATGCCCTTCGTTTGGAATTTCAGACAACGAATAACGAAGCAGAATATGAAGCCTTGATAGCAGGACTCAAGCTTGCAAAAAAGATGATGGTTCACAAGCTTCAAGTGTTCACCGACTCGTTACTTGTTTCCAACCAGGTGAATGACAGCTACATTGCTAAAGAACCTAACATGAAAAAGTATAGAGAGAAGGCTAAAGAAATCATGAACACCTTCCAGTGTTGCAAGATCAAACAGGTCCCAAGGTCTCATAACAAGAAAGCTGATGCTCTTAGCAAGCTTGCTTCGTTGAACTTTGCTCATCTTACTAAAAAAGTGCTGGTTAAAGTGATCAAGCATCCTTCAATAGCTGAAATTGAGGTTCAAGACGTCATTACTGAAAGTGAACCAAGTTGGATGACTCCATTTGAAAGGTTCCTGCAAAGAGGTGAACTACCCCAAGATCCTGTTGAAGCTGAAAGAATTATGATCAAGTCTAAGCAATACACAATTCAAGATGACATACTTTATAAGAAGGGTTACTTGGCTCCATTGCTTCGATGTGTTGGTCCTGAGCAAAGCAGGTACTTGATCAAAGAAGTTCATGAAGGAATATGCGGAGCTCATTGTGGTCCAAGATCAGTGGTGGCAAAACTCATGAACCTTGGTTACTTCTGGCCTACTATGCATCGTGATGCGTCAGAACAATTGAAGAAGTGTGAAGCCTGCCAAATCCATGCACCAGTCCCAAAGACCCCCAAGCATGATTTGGTTCCAATCACTTCGGCATGGCCATTCCACAAATGGGGAATGGATATCGTTGGACCCTTCCCACCTGCCAAAGGAGGGGTCAAATTCTTGTTGGTTGCTGTTGATTACTTCACAAAATGGCCAGAAGTAAAACCGTTGGGAAAGATATCCGGAAAGAAGATAATTGATTTCGTGTGGGAAAGTATCATTTGTCGATACGGCCTACCCGGGGTGTTGGTCACAGACAACGGTAAACAGTTTGCAGAAAAACCGTTCAGTGCTTGGTGTAAAGAGTATCGGATTACACAAGTCTTCAGCTCTGTGGCATACCCTCAATCCAACGGGCAGGTTGAAAGGATGAACAGGAGTGTGGTTGAAGGGATCAAGGCCAGGCTGGGTCGTCAAGGGGGAAATTGGTTGGAAGAACTGCCAAGTGTTCTTTGGGCAACCCGAACCACCGAAAAGACAAGTAACAAGAAGACACCCTACAGCCTCACCTTTGGATCCGAAGCAGTCATACCTGCTGAGATTGGGGTTACCACACCCAGAACCCTTCATGTCGACATCCAGGCTAATGAGCATGAAACATCACTCAATCTTGACCTACTGGAAGAAGCAAGAGACTCGGCAGCAATAAGAGAAGCCAAATACAAGCAAAAAATGGAGTCTTATTACAATGCCAAGGTCAAGCATGAACGCTTCAAGCCAGGAGACCTGGTCCTCAGAAACAACGATGCAAGCAAGAAAGAAAATCAAGGAAAGCTAGGACCAAAATGGGAAGGCCCCTACACCATCCTTGAGTCTCACAAAGGAGGGTCTTACAAGCTTGCCGACATGGATGGCAAAAAACTCCCTCGTCACTGGAATGGTAAAAACCTTAAAAGGTTCTTTGTTTAAGATGTAAGACAAGTTGTTCTTTTCAAGAAAGCTATGTAATGCTATCACGTAATGAATGAAAGGATCCATGAATCCTCTTTTGAAAAATTTTGTCTTTCTATCCTATAATCAGGTTGAGTACCTAGCAATAAACTCCATGGCAAGGGCCATGTGAGGGGTTGAGCTCCCAGGCCATTTCGCTCAATAGGTTCGAGGGTTGAACGGACCTATATAAGGGGTGAGTTCCTAAATCAATTCGACTCCATGAGATAAACAAAAATAGTTTTATAAGTCTCATCGACAGGCTTGAACAACCTACACCAATCGTTCCTTAAGTTTAAAAAACAAACTTACGAAAATGACAAACACTTATATAAGTGTAAATAGGATAGCTGGTGACATGTTTGCCTAGACTACCTTAAGGATGAATGACTGCAGCGTTCAACCTTTGAAGGTGCTATCGGATAAACATTCCCAAACAATAACAAAGACAAACAAACACATCACAAAAACAAAATAAGAACGAACAACCATGAAACTTAAGCAAATAACCATAAAGACCTAACATTAACAGGCTTTATACAAAAGCCAAGCAAAGTCATAAATTGTTCAAAGGGCCTCAGCCCACAACCACCAATGAACCACCACAGGTTCAGACAAAAGATAAAAGTGTTTAAGACACAACGACATAGTTAATTGTTTTACAAACCACAGATGCTAAGAAAGCTACGAATAGAGGGTTCAGGCGTCATTACCAGAACCTGAAGGCTTGGAGGCTTCATCCTCATTCCTAGCCTTGACCATTTTAGCTTTCTTTACCTTCTTTCCCTTCTTGGGCAACTTCTCAACCAGACCAGCTTCGGAGGCTTCAACACTGGCATCCTTAGAAAGTGTATCAGTCATATCCAAGGTCTCTTCACTATCACCCGAGTGTGCTCTCTTCTTGGAAACAACCTGAAGTACCTTAGCAGAAACGGCTTCATTCAATCCAGCAGGCTTTAACTCCTTCAGCTCCTGTAAAGGTTTCCCATAAAGGGAAGAAACTTGGGACACATAGGGATAACTGGAGTGTTCCATCTTGAGCACAGTCTCCTTGAAAACATCTAAGGAGTTGGGTTGATAAAGAGGAGATTCTTCCAAGGCTTGACCAGAACCACAAGCTTTGAACCCTGCAACGAAACCGGCATGCTTACCATGGGTCAACAGCTTGGTATACACTTCTCCAAGAGCTGAATTGAACTCCGCAGAATGAAGGAGATAGGTAACAACTTGCTGAAAACCTTCTTCAATCAACCATTTGTTGTCACCTTGAGCAGCAGCAAGAGAGACTTCCAGTTCCTTTTTCTGACTCTCAAAAGCTTTCCTCTCTGACTCCAAGGCTAGTTGATCTGCTTCCACCTTCAATCTGACAGCTTCATGCCTTGCCATCTCAGCCTCATGCCCCTTCTTCAGCTCATCGATAAGGGCAATCAAGGTGACCTCCTTGTCAGCATACTCCTTAGCATCCCTTTTCATGTCAGCAATGGACTGCTTCATTTCTTTCTTCTTCTTAGCAAACTCACTATACTCACCCATGACCTTCCTAAACCTGCTAATCCCCTCTGGTAACATGGCTGCCAGATTACAGGTTCCCACCATCATCTTTGCTAGAAGAGCATCATCATCTAAACCCTCGAGACAAGCCTTAGCACCAGGAGTAGCAAAGTGTGCTAAGACTTCCTCACATACAGCAGAAGACTTGAAACTGTCAGTTGCCTTCACGTTCCACCCAGGCACATAAACACCCCCTTCATCAAAACTCCCAGACACATCTGTTTCCCTCACCACCTTAACCTTTTTTCCCTTACTCTTCTTCACCACCACATCCACAACAGCATCATCAGCTTTAATAAAATCCAGAGCAGACATGACTGCAAAATAAACAAAGTATAAGAACCAAGCAAAAGGAAACAATGAAACCAGTAACGAGCAAAAACTCATACCCCGATCACCCTTCATTATAACAGGATCTCTACCAGGCTTGTCCCAGCGAGTGCTAACACCAGATAATACTAGAAATGGTTCAGCAAAAGGACGAAGCCTTGAAGGACAGGCTCTAAGAGCAGTTAAAAAGCTATGATCAAGTTCAGATTCTGAGGGTTCTGCCTCATTTAAAACAGCCTCAGGAGACCTCCAAACAGGCTTAAAAGGGAAAATCGAATCAGAAACCCAGAAAAACTTGGTCTTCCATTGACCAACAGTAGTGACATGAGAAGAAAGGAGGTTTGTCTCCGCTGATGAACCCTCGAAGGTGAACCAGTCACCATTCTTAGCAAGACGAAAAAATCGCCTAAACATCAGCAAGGTAGGATCATAACCTAGGGCTCTGCATAGACATTCAAAATGCAACACACGGCCAACACCATGTGGATGGATTTGACCAAGAGACACTCTATAATATTCAAGTACATTTAAGAGAAAAACAGAGAATGGATGACGCAGATTTGCAAACTCAAAGTGACGACAATATAAAGCCACAGAACCAGAAGGACAATCAGAAACAGCAAGTTGCTTGGCTGGAGCAACAGGATTAAAGGAAAGGTCTATTTCCCATTCAGAACAGAACGATTCAACCTCTTTCTGAGAAAGGGTTGAAAACGTAACGGCCATATCCTTCTTAGCACCCATTGTGCCTATGAAGGATGATCAGTACACTAGACAAGAAAAAGAGAACTAACCTGATAATCGAAAAATGAAGAAACCCTAACGGTGGAAGAGACGGTCGTGAAGAAGAAAGTGAAAAAGTGAGAAAGGATTAAGTAAAAATGAAATGTAAAAGGGGTTAAAAAAGAAAAAGAAACGGTTATATTATTTAAATATAACTGTCATAATGACATGCAATAATACAGCCCTGAACAGACTGCCACATGTCACATCAGGGTCCAATCAAAGTTAAAACACTGAATATTAACCGCCTAAATCACAGCGAACCCTCGAACCCTTCAAGCAAGGAACAAATAACAAAAACAGTCAGAAGCTTTCAAGATAACTCGTCAAAACCTTTCAAGATAACTCATCAAGATAACTCGGCTTCGATTCATATTTTATAATATTTATGATTCCTTTTATTTATTATGTTCACATAGAGTAAAAATATACAACCAAACAATGTACCAACAACAGTACCTCCAATTTGTTTGAACACCACATTTATTTGCTACTTGCTATTATTTTACTCACCCATGACCCATTGGCTATTGCCAATTTGTCAATGACCCCAGTTCAAAATTATTATTATTATATACCTATATAATATCAATCACATTTCCCATAGGCTGTCTCCTTCCCCCCTCTGCCATTCATGTTGAACCCAGCTGTCTTGTTTGAGCTACCTTGACAAACCCATTAAACCCCTACCATTTATTGCATCCAATCCATCAAAATCCAAACAAAAGATGCCTCATGCTCACACTTCCAACACCTACATTTTATTATTTTGCCTATTAACATCCCTGTTTTCTGCTATTAGAGCCACTTTTAACCTCACACTCCCTCACCAACACCCTAATCCTGAAGCTGTAGTTCAAGAAGTACAAAGGTTAGATCTTGTTTCATATATTGGCATATTACATTAACCCATTATAATATTTTCACAATCTACCCAAGATTCTTGTATTTAAGGTCATATTTTTAGAAATCTCATCTGGGTTTTGCTCATTACTGTGTTTAACCACCTGGGTATCATTCTTTTTAACAAATAAAAAAGATAAAAGAAATGTTGTTGCATATTGCATAGCCTCATAACAATATCCGACTATCTTCCCATTTTACACAATATTTTTGTATTTTAGGTAAAAAAATAGAGAAATCTCATCTGGGTTTTGCTCAATAATGTGTTGTGCAATGTGCTAGTTGGGTATCATTCTTTTTAACTTAAAAAAAAGAAATAAATAATGTTGCATATTGCATAACCCATCATAGTATCTTACACAATATTACACAAGATTTTTGCATTTTGGCTTAAATTTGGAAAAATCTCATTTGGATTTTGCTCATTACTGTGTTCCACTAGCTGGGTTTATTTTTAACAATAGATAAATAAAAATAAATAAAAAAATATTAATGCATTACATAAAAGCATAACTCCATGTCCCATTCACAGTATCTTCTCCATTTTACACAAGATTCTTGCATTCTATGTCAAATTAGGAAAAATCCCATCTGGGTTTTGTTTATTACTCTGTTCTTACCTGGGTATCATTCATTTTTTAATAAATAATATAAAAAAAAAGATATTGTTGCATACTTGCATAACCCATCATATAGTAATTTTTTTTTCCATTTTAGACCAATTTTGTTGAAATCCCATCTGGGTTTTGCTCATTACTACATTTCACCATCTGGGTACCATTCTTTTCTAAAAAAATAAAATAAATAATAAATAATAAAAAAAATCAAGAAACATGATCATCAAGAAAAAAAAAACTAATCTTGGATTTACTTGCTCATTGTCACATTTTACCATCTGGGTGTCTTTCATTTTTTTTACTCAAATCAAACATTTACCTTTTATTAACACATAATCGTGGAATATTACATCAAGATAGCGGGCAACAAGCTGCGCCGGCACCCTTTTCTGGATGGCAAAAAGTTTCTTTCTTTTTTTACTTTTTCTGACATTTGCAAACATATCTCTATCTGCGTAGCTTGTTACCCGTCTTTCTTTTGTTTCGATATAATTTCACAATTATCTTATATACACCCTATCTTTTGTCACAGGAGACTAAATGTATCAATATACAGAAGACAAACCCTGGACAACACAGGTTCAAGCTGCCTAACCGGCAACCCAATAGACGACTGCTGGCGGTGCGACCCAAACTGGGCCGAAAACCGCCAGCGTCTGGCCGACTGCGCCATCGGCTTCGGACAATCCGCAGCCGGTGGCAAAGGCGGCCAGATCTACATCGTAACCGACTCGTCCGACCACGACGTCGTAAACCCATCACCAGGCACCCTCCGTTACGCTGTCTTACAACCCGAACCCTTATGGATAATATTCCAATCCAACATGGTAATAAAACTAAAACACGAACTTATTATCAACAGTTATAAAACTATTGATGGTCGTGGTGCCAACGTGGCAATTACTGGTAACGGGTGTTTAACAATACAGTATGTTAGTAATATTATTATTCATAATATAAGAGTGTATGATTGTAAGCCATCGGGTAATGTTAATATACGGTCGAGTCCAACGCATGTTGGGTATAGAGGCAGATCGGACGGTGATGGGATATCGATAGCTGGATCGAGGAATATATGGATAGATCATTGCTCTCTTTCGCATTGTACTGATGGGTTGATTGATGCTGTACTGGGGTCCACTGCTATTACTATTTCTAATAGCTATTTTACTAGACATAATGAGGTTATGCTTATGGGTCATGACGATGGCTACTCGCCCGACAAAGGGATGCAGGTTAGTTTTTATGACCGTTTTGTTGAGTGAGGTGTCTATATACGAGTAGTATAGTTCATGAAAAAATGATATACGACTCATGTATTTGTATATGAGTCGTATAGTTCATGTAACAATGGATATACGACTTGTATATTTGTATATTATATGGCTCAGATACTTGTCAGTGTGTCAAAAGATCCATCAGGGGTGTGCTATTATCCTCAAGGTTGTAAAAATCCCGATTAATCGGTGATTAATCGCTAGTCCTCACTTTACTGATTAATTTTGGGCTAATCACTCAATTAATCGGTTTTACGATTAATCACCGATTAGTCGGACCAATTTGGTCAAGACGGACCTAAAAAACTCAGAATTAGGTAAAAAATGAATTTGAACGGGTCAAAACTGGATCAAATCGATCAAATAAAACAAGTTATTACCTCAAAATCAGATGATAATTCATAATTTAGAAGCAAAATCGATGAAACTCCATGAACCCTAGCTACGTCTTATGGTTCCTTACGATGAAAGAAGGTGGTGAACGATGGAGGTGATTAGGATTATTTATGTTTAGGTATTTTAATATTTTAATATTTAACCCACTTCCATATTCACTAGTTTATATTTGACTCCTAAACTTCTAAATTTATACATATAAGGTATAAAGTTAGCATTATATATGTGTAAATTAGGAAAAATATATATAAAAATCCAATCCGATTAATCCTGATTAATCCCGATTAATCCCTAGTCGGTACCCCACTGTCCGACTAGCGCCTAGCTAGTTCAACAACACTGATTATCCTGAGCCTCAATTGGACTGATTATCTTGTTGGGTGTGTGTTTTGTAGGTTACGATTGCGTATAATCATTTTGGGAGAGGGTTGATTCAAAGAATGCCGAGGTGTAGACTTGGGTATTTTCATGTGGTGAATAATGATTTTACGGAATGGAAGATGTACGCGATTGGTGGGAGTGCTGACCCGACGATTAATAGTCAGGGTAACCGATACATTGCTCCACCGGATGCCGACTCTAAAGAGGTAGATGTTGTGTTTATTGTACCCTCAGTTGTCCAAAGCTTTTTAAGGCCCAAAGTGGATAATAGTACTTTAGGACATGCATCTTTTTCCTTAAAACAATGCTTTTGATCTTTTGGTCCACAAACCCAGCCACCAAAAATATCAAAGCCAAATTACCTTTTATATATATATGTATATATTGATATAGTCATATAGATATAGAATTTGAGACCTTTTTAAGTGGGTGCCGAAAACCCCTTTATCACATTCCCACTTGAGCCATGTGGGATTAATGTTATAACATTTTTTGTGGGTCTTGTACTCTTTGTTAAGATTCAAATGTAACACTTGTTAAATCTTTATTAACTATATGGTGTTTTTATGCTGGTAAATAGGTGACTAAGCGAGTGGACACGGATGAGGGACATTGGGCAGGGTGGAATTGGAGAACGGATGGTGACATAATGGTTAACGGTGCATTCTTTGTGCCATCTGGCGATGGCTTGAGCGATACCTACGCAAAGGCGTCAAGCTATGAGCCCAAGTCAGCTGCCATGGTAACACAACTGACCATGTATGCCGGAGTCTTTGGTGGCCCAAGGTAATTTTCACATACTCATTGCTTTACAAATTACAACAAACATGCTAGCTTGGGTTTTATAGTAATTTCACATCCATTTTAGGAGTATACAATGTTTCCCTTGCCGATCCTAATAACACCCCTTAAATGCTTCATTTTAGGAGGCTACACTTTTTTTTTTCAATAATTTTATCTGACGTACCAACGTAACAGACAATAATTTAGAAGGTCAAACTATAACGTTAAATATCACGTCAAAGGGTCCACAGATGCGGACCCCGATTCGCGACCCCTACCGCGACCTCTCTTGTCCTGCCTATCATGGTCTATGGATAATGCATATGCAAGTTGAATGTTAGAAGTTAGTAGCATTATTTGAAATCATAGTATCCCTATTCAATGATTTAAATCAAAGGACTCAATTATTATTATTATCATTATTATTATTATTATTATTTTTATCATATAATAATGTAATGAAATGGAAGTAGTAAAATGGAGAGTGGAATAAGTAAAACTACAGACACATAAAGATGTAAGTTGTAACGGCTCAATAAGTTTACATGGGCGCACGTGATGATGCGCGGGAATCTAAAGTGACAACAACAACACGGTTATATGAGTTGTATTCACGAATTTTCATATTCATGCCAATGTACAACTTGTACTTCTAGATGTACAACTCATTCTAGCCCCAAAATTCAACCTTTTTTTGTGAAAGTATAAATAATAAGGGGGGACGGGGCGCTACCTGAATTGGTCAAGGGTACCTCACTACCAGCACGGTAACACTGTCGCCATTCATTCTGGTAGTGGTCCCGTGAACCAAAATCTGGTTGTAGTTAACGGGCTGGTACCCGTGAGTTTCTCTCTCTCCCTTTTGTCTTTTTCTCCATTTTATTTCCAGTGGAGTTTGCTTCCAAAAAAATGTTTCAGTGAAATGATGTGACAGTGCAAGATTGGTAGAAATCAGTGAAGTTGAAAAAAACCTAGTGGAGCGCCCGTCCCCTAATACCCAATCCCAATGGTGTTCTAATCCAGGTTATGGCAAGGTTATTTTTTAGTTTAGAGTCCCCACTGTTGTATTGGAAAGTGGGTTACACCTTAAAAAGGGTATCAAAGGTGAGAGAAAAGGCCAATGGGACAAGTAAGTTACCTTTATTTTAAGGCCCCAAAGTCCTATTGGCATCATGTGATATTAGGGTTCCAATTGGATATTAGCAAAAAGGGTTCACAAGATGAAAAATGGTTTATTAGATTAGATTAGATCTAGACCAATAATATCTCACTATTAGGAAAAGGACAATCTTGTCTTTTCTTCATAACAAATTAAGCAAAGGAAAATTTAGATGATTAAGTCATGCCCAAATCTTATAAGTGAAAGGTCTTTGTATGATTATTGATTAAGGTTCTGGATCGTGTTAAGCTTGTTTATTATTTATTAAATATTTAACAATTTTAAATATATGTGTTATATAGTTTAAGTTTATGTTACAAAGATCATATATATAATGAAATTTTATGTGATTATACATTTGTTATAAACTTTAAACATGGTATATGCAAAGCTCGGGTTCAGGCTCGCTAGTTAATTGAACTCCAATTTGTACTTGAGCTTGAGCCCATTTAATTTTGGCTCGACCTGAGCTTTAAGTGAGTCGATCTCCCAGTTCACGAGCAACTCTACTCATTTACCCATAATAGTGTTGTCTAGTCCTCTCCTTACTATCTGGCAAAGGGGCAAAGCACGGCCGCGATTGAATGTATGTTGACGAAAATGCCCTCCTAAGTCACACGATTGAATAATTTAACAAAAGAGGAGATTATTATTATGTTGAAAAACCAGCTAAAGGGCATGGTGTCTTTTTCATATCGAAACCTGACCAAAGTGTAATGGGATCTCGTTTTCAAGGGTCGAAAATGTCAAAAGCATTTCTGTCGGGACCTGTAAAGAAATTATGACTTGTTGGTGATACTGTACTACTGTCCACTTGATCCAGACTTTTTTTCTTATATAGAAAATGGTCTTATTCCATTGTGGCCCATTTCTGGCCCACTAATGACTACTTATTCGTCTAAACGTTTTTTATATTACAAAACAAATAACCTTTTGTATTAAAAGACAACTTTACTAGATTTTAGCTATCTTAGAGAAGTTAACTGTCGTCCATCATTGTGTAAATCGTCTTTGATTTCCACAATGGCCTTTAATTGACTTTACAAAAGATAAAAAAAGTAATGCTCTTTATGAATGTCTACCTTTAAACTATATGTTACTATAGTGTATAGTTTCTTTTTTACAAGAGTGATTAACTAATTTACCATTTGTGTAGGGATGATGATGGGAGCGAGTCATTCACGGATGGGACGATCACCGGAGATAGCGCAAGCGGGAATACTGGAAGAGGTGGTGGCGGTAGTGATGGTGACTATTTTGGGATGATGTTTGGTGGTGGCGCGGTTGCAATACCGCTACCACCTATTACAATCTTTTTTATTACTTTATTTATATACATAACTACTAGCACTAACAATGGTGCTTTGTTTTCATCATCATTATTATTACTATTGTGATTAATTGGGGGATTTTGATTCTTTAAAAGGCAAGAAATTCATGATGAAAAAATGATCATATTGGTCCCATTTTTTATGGCCCATGGAGGTGGACAACTCATTTGTTAAAACTTGACAACAAACAATACACAATACACAATAATTCGTATAAATTTTCTATTAGGTAGTCTTTGATTGTAGGAATGAGAGGCGAATAAAATGGATTGTTGCGATGGAATATAAAAACATGTTTGGTTTTTGAAGGTAATGGAATCACCCGTGACCTATTCCATTCCCTTTAAAAAGCCTCAATTCATACCATCCACCCTTGCTTTTTTTTTTTTCATCCCCTCTATCATCCCTTTATTACCATCACCGACCACCACAACCACTCACCGCTCCCACGCTGACCGCCACTAGCCGTGGCCACCCACTGAACATCGCCGCCTCTAACCACGGTCGTTGCCACCCACACCCACTAACTGCCACCGACTGTCGACCACCGCCTCCCAATGCCGCCGTCGATCACTGCCACCGCCACCCACTGTCACCAACCACTGCAACGGCCACGCTCCGCAACCACCATTGACCATCGTCATTGACCTCTGCTGCCACCACTCGTCACTGACCGCCAACACCCTCCGTCACCACCGCCCACCGTTGTTGCCGAACCCATCACTGACCGCCACCACCGACTGCCATCGTCGCCACCGCCACTTCCACACACTGTCCCCACTATTCTCCACCACCATCTACACCACCACCATCTACACCCACCACCACTGATTTGATTCCTTCGTCTTATCCTGCATTCCAAACAACATAATGTAATAATTAACTTCATTGTCACATGGTAACAAAACAAGCCCATGAAATAATAATAGTCTAATCGATTCTCTCGTCAAGTGCTACTCTATCAGTCTATCATGTGTTTATATAAAACATTTATAGTAAATCTCCATCTCCTTATTTATGTAGGGAAACCGGATATGCTATTTTCTTTATAAATAAAATAAATAAAGGCTACTATATTTATAAAAAAAAACACCATAGTACAATATTGATTACAAAACGTATTACAATAAATATGAAACGCATAATGCATCATCGTAATACTTCATATCGTCTTCAACAATATCTTCTGTAAGAAATAAGAATTGAGGGGAGTAAGTATGACACGTTTTAGTTGATCGAAGCTTGTGTTAAACGCAATTTCCTTAAAACAATTTCATGTGTTAAATTGTATGTAAAGAAGAAGATAGTTTGGTAATGAAAAGAAGACCTTCACCTTTTTATCTAATGCAATGGGATACTACTTCAAAAGTATCCTTATTATTTTTTGTCTTATGTATATTGATATTTTGTGCATCTTACAAAATGATCACATTTCCTAGCAAACCCAAGTGAAAACTGAATGGTTTTTTTTTTTTTAACAAATGAACTTTAACATGCAATTATTTTGTTTAATAACTGTCAGATAAACTAACCGTTTCAGTTATGAATGAAAACGGTTACAACTAGTTTTAACCGCACACCAAGACCTTAATTGACCGCGATCCCTTAACAGGACCATTTGCGGTTAGATGTTCCTCAAACATATCATAAGTTAAAAAGTCAGCAAATGACTTTGCAACCAGATATTCCTCAACTGATCCGAATATTCAAAGCAGACTAATCCACGGTCTGAAGATCAGCACTAAGTCAGCGAAATTTTTGCTGGTTAGCAACAATAAACTAGTTCAGGAAAAAAATTAACAGGAGCAACACTCGATTGCATCTCACAACACCACTCTCACTCATCCCTGGTTGGCAAAAATAAGCGTAGCTTGAGAGTTTCTGTCCAGCATCCCTGACTGCAGCTCACAACACCACTCTCACTCATCACAAGTCATAACCGCTGCCCATCGTCATCCTCATGTTCTCTCCATTGCCAAAACCACTGTCTTGGCATGAAATATTCCGAACGACAAGACCAATGATTGCCGTGATCAATATGACATAGTGTATATATATCTCTTTCTATCATTTTCATATTTTTAATTATGACATGATTTAGTTAGAGGGTGGGTATGCGGCAACCATCAATGGCGTCATAGAGTAACATGGGATGTTCTTGTCTAATCTAGACATCATGAGATATAAATTTTACATGGTACAGTTTTTACACCGTCCAATTTAAATTTTATATACTCTTTTTTTAATCAAATTATCATGTGTCAATAAAGTTATATATATAAACTGAAAATCCATTAATAGAAAACATATATTTGAATTTACAAGCAAAACCTGGCCACTATATCAAACTTTTATCAATTTAATTTAGTCACTTTACGTAGAGATGTTAGAACTTATAATTTATTTATGTTTGACTAGGATTTTTCTATGATATATCTCATGAATTATATTACGATGAGGATATTGTGGTAATCTTTAAACGGAATGTTTATAATTCCATCACATACAAGAAGGATTGTAAAAATCCTTACGTTGTTGGAATTCGATGGAATATTTTCCAATTTCATCGAAAACCAACCAAACACAATTTCTTACGAAATATGTTTAAATTCTAGTTCCTTTGAACTCCACGAATCAAATGGAGGCAAGCCTTTATTCCTCTTCTTAAATAGCATAACAAGTGGAATGGTTGGTTGCCGTAGTTTTGATGATGATTAAACCATCTTTGTAGAACTACAAATACATCTAGTATCAAAACTATGAGAACGTGTGATATTTTTACGTGTTATTATCAGTCGCAACATGGAAATGAATTGATATGTAACGGTTCGGAATCCATGGATCGAATTAGGCTGTTACAAAAGCTCACAACTCGCAACTCGAGAAAAGCTCGAACAAATCTAATAAAAAAAACTTGATTTGAAACATAATGAGCCGAGCTGACTCATTTTGTAACCAAGCACATACTCGGCTTGTAGGCTCGTTTTATTTCAATATCATGCTCAAGCAAAGCTGCCTCATTTAATTTCGAGCTCAAGCTCGAAACCACTATGGTTCAACTCGGCTCGTTTACAGCCCTAGATCAAACCTGTACAAAGTTTTCGATATGTGAGGATGAGAGTAGCTGAGTAGGTACCATTTGATTGTAACTTATAAAATAAACTGAAATAAGTTGTAAAAAAATTGTATATCCGACCTGCCGGATTCGAACCAGCGACCTAAGGATAGCTATGTTGACACTACAGTCCTCCGCTCTACCAACTGAGCTAAGGTCGGATGATATTTTTATCCCTAAAGTCTAATATAGAAACAAAACATTGTTCCAAAATACTGATTATTCAAAGTTGACGATGTGTATGAGTTGATTTTTTCTCATAAAAAAAAATTGAACTTTAATTATTTTCTTTTAATAAATTAGAGTGAAAGCTTAAAATCTGACAATTATAAAACAAAAGTTTTTTTTATATAAATTTACGGACGCTATTATAGTTCATCTATCGATATGTTATTCGTATCTATATCTAATATATATAAATGTTGTATACAAAGAAGTATCCAAAGAGTAGTGATTCATAACTATAACACGGAATTTACCGCTGAAATACCACTCTCAAAAAAAAAATTCAGAGAGTTGTGATTCATAACTATAACTTTAGAGATTTTTAAATTATATAATTTCCGTTATTTAACCCTTCTAATACACTGTCTATATATAACCTAGTAGTATTATAAACGTTTATTTTTTTACCATTTCTGTTATGCTTTTCAACCACTGCTTTTTCAAAAGTAAACTATAAATCATTAGTAATACTAGCAGGGGTGCCCGCGCGTTGCTGCGGGTGCATCTGTTTATGTCGCCTCGTAGTTGTTATGGGTTGTGGTGTGTGTTTGGCATTTGTGGGTGATTAGTTATGGTGACGTGAAGTAAGTGGGAAACAACAACCTTGTTAACCTTTAATACTAAAAAAAGTTGAAATAACCTTGTTGGTGTTCCATAGCTACCCATCGACAACCAGCATCTGTTACCCCTAAATTCCTTAACATACCACAACACTGTTTGTCGCCCACCGCATTTAGCAAAGTATAACCTAACACTACAAATAGATCAAATATGGAAACACGTAAGTAGACTAACAAAATTATTAAAATAGGCATCAATCTTACATGCACCAATCGGTCTTTCTCCTTATTGCTAAGTGTTGTTTGCTTTATGTCCAAGGCTTGATTCAAAACTACTATCAAGCCAGGAGTCTTCGTGAAAGTAACCTATATTCCTACGGGGTAGACGTAAGGCTGTCTACATCTTACCTTCCTCAGACTCAATCTTAACTTTGCTATTAGTGAGATTTACTAAGTATGACAATGATGATTTTTTACATGTGTCGGCTATGTAGGAACCCTATTAATTATCGGAGTGTTGGCAACAAAGAAACTGGACTATCGGAGTGTTGGCTGTAAAGGAGCCGTCCCTGCTTCCACTGATTAGTTGTTTTGGAATAATTTAAAGGTCAAAAAGTCAATATTGCCTATTTTGTTAATTTTACCTAACTTCGTATATTTTCATGATTTTCCCAAATAAATATTAGGTAGGTTCTCATGATTCATAAACACTAACTATTGTTTATTCGTTGAGTTGGTTATAAATAGCCCTTTTAGAATAAGCAACGTACAGATTAACCTTAAATCAAATCCTAACCCAAATTTCAACCTCTGTTTTTTCATTTCTTTCCAATCTGCATCCCCTATCCTTTCATTCAACCTATGTCATCCCAATGCCAACTCCAATCACCACCTCCGATTAACCATCTCACGACTCACACTACCTTGTTTCAAACTGAATACAATACATATCTCCTGGTATTCATCCACATAGTATAAAAAAATATGTACAGTAATAACTGCAGCTTACTTTTAACTGGCAGCTAATTACATCAACAATTAGTCAAATCACCTTAATATTATTAACAATCATAACAATATGTGAAATAAGTAAATAATCTTTTTCAATGGCGCCTGCCAACACCCACCATGTCATAAGGTACAAGAACTAACCATCCATTCCACTACCAACACCCGACATGTATTCATCTGCTACATTCCTACATGAATAACATCACATACGTCCTCTTGGAACCATCTCAGTCAAATATTAATTTATCATAACAGTTTATATTTTATTAATTAAGTAGTAATACACTAATACAGCCTGTTTGTATTTTAATTAGTATGGAAATATCATTCAGTTCGAATTACATACATGTTGCTGCATCGTTGGAGGAAATTGTTAGACGAGACCAGTTCCACAGCTCCCACCTAAGTGTTGCCTACTCAGACAGCCGGTATAAAAAAGTCTGGCATATGACGACCACCAGGCGTCGTTTCAAGAACCAGCTGCGGTCGGTAACCAAATCCAACCTAACAGTCTAAAACCAAAAAATAATAATAATAATAATAAAACAAATAATATAAATAAAACTTCAACATGCTGCCAGTTGAGCTCGAATCTGTACCAAACAAATGTAGTAAACTGTCTATGCTTATTCTATTTCTCATGAGCAATGACTACTACACAAATAGATGTTTGCAGTAGGAAAATGATGAAATCAAAGACAAAGATTTAGAATTTTTAATAATATATCTCATGGAACTTTGTTTTATACTTTTATCTTTTAATAGGCCAAATGGGTCAAAAGTCATCCCAAGTTTATTCCAGATGTATAGAATCTCTAGAGCTCATAAAGGTTTGGTAAATGCCCTTTCAAAAGCTTTGCGAACCTATGTGAAATTAGCATCAAAACTATATTTGAAAGACACTGAATTAGCAAAGCAACTGCTAAATAAGCCCCTAGTTTCTGTCTTTGTTGCTGCAATCATTCCGATTTCTATAATGTAGGAAGAGGTTGCTAAGAAGATTACAAAAATCAGCAATGGAGTTGCGTTAATAGTCCTAAAAAGTGTTATTGTAGTTCCTAATCACCCCAACTGTTTATGCTTCGAAAAAAATAGTGGGTATAAAAGACGGGAAACTAAATTTAATATACTGTTATCTGCATTAAACTCGAGGAATAAGATCAAAACGACCATTAAACCAATTAAAACGTACTCAAACCTTTAATCCATAACCAAAAATTCAATCAAACGTTAATTTTGGGACATCAATGCCTCAAGTCAACATAATAAGAACACTACGATCAATTAATATGTATTAAGGAATAAGGATGAAATATCGTTCCAGGAAAAAGGAACATTCTAATCGACAAAAGTGTGTATAATCATCATTTTGACCACATGTGACAGGTAAATTCCAGTCATGTTTCTAACTGCTAAATTCACTTCAAAACATTCAGATAGCTCAAATTTATCAACAAATATAGGGGAATAACATCAACATTAAAGCTTATAAGTCAACATACTAATAGAATTAGCAGTTTAAATCCAATCCTTAGTTCCAATAAGTTAAAAAAAAAACAAATGACATGAAACGGTGTAGTTTACCTAAAATCAGTGTGAACATGTTAAACATCAAAACCATATCTCATCAACGGATCTTCACTTGTTCAATGTAAAGCAATTTCTTTGACAAATGGTCAAAATTTTGACTTAGATGTCTTCAAAGTTTAGCAAACATATTTAAATATTTTTCTTGTTTCAACACTAATTCAACACCGATAAGATTGTAACTTTGAGGATAAAGGATCAACAAATGGTATTGGGTGCCGGTACCCATTTTTTCCGTTTTTCGGTACCGATTCGGTACAGCACTGGTATCTACTGATTGTATATGCGAATAACGATACCGTACCGGTACCCTATCGGTTGTTTTCGGTATCGGTATCCTCGTACAAGCCTTTCCTACATGTTCTTCAAGCCCAACCACTTCCGAAACAACAACTTCTGCTAGAAGTTCCAATGTCCACTAATTTTCATAATTAAACTCAATTAAATCCTATCTTAAATTACAATAATTCAATATAGTACAAAAAAGAGATAACTTTATGATTAAAGAACTAACCGTAAGCAGGAAGATAAGGCGGTAAGCGTGGGAGAGCTCGAAAAGTACTATTAAATGCTCTTCCGAAAGCTCTATGTATAGTCCATTCATGTCTAAATCTCTTCCTTAGTTTTTCAACCTGAAACAAATTAAAAAAAACAAAATTAAAATTTCAAACATTGAATAGAATACATCTTACATCTTTGTATCATTAACTGATTAAACCTTGCAAGAATCAATCATTGATCACCCAAAATAACAACATAAACACTACTGATCACCACCTTCTTTCTTCTCTTTTTAGCCGATCAGGCAAGTGATCTCTCTCTGTTGGTCGAGTGTTTTTATGAGATCTAAACATATCTGTAAATTAAGTTGTATATCCTCTCAAGCAAATCACTTAATTACTTTTCTGTAGCTTTCTCTTCTGCATTATTTTTCTGTAAACCAAAACAATCCAAAATCAATGCATAAGTAATAGGTGGAATCAATTAACCTAATGAAAAACACTTGAAATGAATAAAATTAAAATGTGTTTCTAATCATACATACACCACATAATACAATATATCTGACGTAATAGCCATATATAAACCTGGACTCAGATATCAAATGGCACGGTTTGAATTTTCTTTTCGTTTGTTTTTTGGATAGTATTGTTGTTCATCCAACAAAAGCATCTGTAGAACAATAAGATGTCATTTTGAGTAATTAAAGGACAATATTGGAGTTTGGAAAAGTTATATACCTGTCGGGTCAGGGAAAATTGAATCTGTGTATATGATAGATAATATTTCCAAAGCATATTTTCCTGGGAACATGATTCTTGAGTTATAGATATGGTAAATACAATAAGTTTTGGCATGGGGTATTTGAATAATGCGGAATTTGGCAAGCCCTTCAAGATAAAGGAATATTTTACCATATTCTTTTTCAACCAAGGAACCTTCAGGCAGCTACATTCGTCCTTCATATGTCTTGAACACATCTTTGTATAGTAGTTTATTTATATGATAACAATTTAATCTAATATTTGTTGCAGGAATAAGGTAATGGGGACCGCGCGTTGCGGCGGGTCTCGACTAATATCATATTCAATTATGATGTCTATTACAAATGTTGGCGTTACAAAACCTAACCCATCACTCTAACCTTACAAAATATCGTTTTAGTAGTTTTGTTAGATGCACATCCCGTCTTCAAACATGCATAAGCCAGCATGTTAGCTTATTAAGATGCATAATTTACAAACATACCTAATAGCCTAAAACTCATAAGAATAATGGACTAATGAATCGAATGTGGCACTCAAAATCCTACATAACTAACAGAAAAATGTTGCAACTGGCAGAGATAACTGATCCTAAGTTAATTCATATACATCTTCAAATGTTCATTTGAATAATTTTCAGATTTCAATTGCCGAAGCGTCCAGTACATAGATCATTAAAAACAATAAGAATAACTCAAACCAACATGTATATAAGAGACTTTGAATGTCAAGTGCTATACATTTAACCAAAATAGGCTCAATTTGGTTCGGATTAATAAGGCCTTTGACCTAAACAGGTACAGGTCAAAATGGGTTCGGTTAAAAAGGTATTAGATGGCTGAGTTATTAGAAATATAACATAGATCATGTTAGTGGATGAGAACCAATCTACCTTTGATTATTAGGATTAAGAAATCCCAAATAGCGATTCAGTGTTTTTTATCCACAAAATCGTAATGACCCCTTAGCACACATCAAATACAAAAAAAAAAAAAAAAGAACAATCCAGCAACCAGCACACTAAAACAATTGTGAAAAAAACGTAAGTGTAAGAAGAAGATTACCTTAACCCCGACTGTCGTCACAGTTACAACCCCCATATTGCCGCTACCGTCCTTGACAGTACGGATCATTTGAAAATGAAGGTTACGGCATAACTTGACCATTCTTCACAAATGCCATCGATAACGAAATCCGAGTCGAGAACGCTTTAAAGTTGGGCCCTGAGGCGAAACAAAGGCAGTTAACAAACAAACTATATAATCCAGCTAAAAGCTAGCACTACAAACTGACAAAAAACAATACTTATTAAAGGAACAGGATATCTGAATCCCCAAATCAAAAGCACAATAGCTAGACACAAAAGAGTGAGAAAAAAAACCAGGAACTTGCTTAAAACTCATCAATACGACAACGAACATATAACAAACACTATAAACCACCTAAATGTCAACACCAAAACTGTAAAAACACGCTACGATCTATACAAACACAGAAAATGCTTACCCGTGTGAAAAAGTATAAGCTGTGAACAAGATTAGTAACTTATTATTACAACAATAAATTTCCAAAATAAAAATTGATAGATATTTTAGTAATTCACAATAAAAATATTAAAAAAGGGTGTGCTAAAGAAGCTAGCTTGTTTGGATTTCTTTAGAATAAATTGAAAACAAAGGAGGAGCAAGCAACACAACACCTCCTGTTTCTATTCCCCTAATTTTTAGGTGAGTATTCCCTCATCTATCATCCTTGAACGTGATTTTGAACGGTAGATTAGGCGCCCTAAGACCACCATCATCGCCGCCGTCATCCGCGTATTACTTCATCATCGCTTCTTGCTCTTCACCATGTTCTTCCTTCAGAACTTGTTTCACTTCTCTGTCTAAAACCATATCTCAAAGAGCCGTTCTCAATTTTGAGTGACTACCCATCCTGGCCCGTTCTAAACTTTAATGGATTACCCGTCTGACCAATCCTCACATTTAAATTTGTTTTTGGTCAACCCGAGTGTCCAGAATGACCCGGCGAGGTTTTGATAATGACCCACCCATGAGAACCCAAAATCAGGCTTGCGGGTTGGTTTTGGCAGGCGTAAATACAACCTAACAACCATTGACCAATTCAACATGCTAACAACTTGATCACACCCTATTTACAACCTTTACATACTCATTATCCTTAACACCGACATAAATATAAGCCCTAGAGTTGTTGAGGCATTCTAATCTTGTATAAACATTCTATAAATTATATCCAAACAAACTTATACATCTTCAATTACTCTTTTTCAACCTTATTTTCTTGTTATATCTAAAAAAATAAAATACAATCACTGAATTTAATCCTTAAAAAAAGTCAACCAATATCAAAACAAACACAAATTAACAACAAAAATTAGAACTTTAAAATCGTACCATAAAAAGAAACGAATACCAAGAGAGAATGATCGAAAACACCAACAGATTCAGCATTCATCAAATAATTTGACATTTAATCCTTTAAAATTTAATGCAGGGGATGGTGTGCCAAGGAAATGTTGATGAAGATCGTAACTTAGTGAAGAAGGGCAGGAAGGGAAAAAATGGATGGAGCAGGATTTGTAAAGAGACTCTTGGTACCCAGTTAAGAAGTCGTCCACTGAATAAGAAGAAAATTAGGGTTCTTATAAACCTTTGATGTTCACTGAACAAGACATACCGAAGGCCAAACGCTTCATATGCAGGCTTCAAGCAAAGGGTAGAGTAATTGAAACTGACCTAGGCATTGAATCCCATTAAATCAGTCATGAAGGTGAGGGTATATTGAAAAGATGATGGCGACATTCAAGAAGTGTACATTGAAGAGGAGGGGTAGGAAGGGAACAAATTTTATGTTAAAAACTAAAATGACATAGATACATTTACTAATATACCCTTCTAAGTGTCTTAATGTTCCACAAAGTTCCAATTATACCCTCATTATGTAAGCATAAATCACTTGTGCATGTTACTTCTTAAGTTGTACGAAATTGAAAATTACTATCCTAACCGTCACTCTTCCTTAATAAGATAATATAGATATAGATTGACGCCGTTTTGGACTCTTCCCGTTATTATGGGCTTGACTGCTTGAGTGTACGTAAAAGATTATCTCACTTTTGGGCCAAAGTGCCATTTTATGGATTATTTGATCTTCTTTGGAGTAACCGAGTAAACAAATTATTTATTTTACATTCTGAAAAATGAAGTAAACAAACTTTTGATGTCACATACTATACCCTTAATATCAATAAATAGTTGTTGAGCCCCTTTTGGTCTTCGATGATAAATTGTGGTTTTAATTATTTCTAACACATTTATGGTTTGATTTTAAAAACTACATGTTTGAGTTTTGTAGTTTTTAATTTGTAAATTATTGAGTTTTAGTTTCAACTTCCGTTAAAATGTATGCTAAATCCGTGCAAAATTGCTATTTTACCCTTATGGCAAAATATATTGATTATTGATGTAATTTACTCAAAATGGCAATAAAAAAAAAAGAGGAATTTGGTCATTTAAAGAAGAAAACTTCGCCGCTCAACATTCAATGAGAAAATACCGATCATAGCCCCATGTTTTAATTTAGTTCATATCATTTGCATTCACACACGAACCTCTCATGGTTCTAGTGCACCCGAATCATATCTCACATTCATCCACACGTTGATATGATTCACTTTTGAATTCGAGGGATTGTGGCGTAACACCAACAAATATATCACACAAACTTTGTTAATGCAACAAATCTTCATATGGTATCCCTCAACTTAAAACCTTCTAAAATCTCTACCTAACTGTATCCACGTGGAGTTTAAGGTACCAAATTAGGTATCCCCACGAATCATTCCTTTGCAAGCCCCAACAACTACTTATATAAAACCTTTTTTTATGCATTCCACAACCCAACACTCGTGATCCACACTCAACACTAAGTACCTTGTCATAACAAGGAGTTTTCTCTCACTTATCGTCATAAAAGTTGTCCTAAGAGCATGTGTAGTGGGGGGCTTTATATATAAAGCCCTCCTCCCTGATTGGTCCACGTGGCTGCTGAGTCAGCATGGAGAGATAAAGTGGAAAAGGGTGTAGTGGTGGGGCTTTATATATAAAGCCCCTTTTAATATTTTATTATATCTTTTAAATTTTTTTTTTTTTAAATAAATATTTTTCATTCATAAACACATAAACGCGACTAATTACATCAAGATAGCGGGCAGGCGGGCAACAAGCTGCGCCGCCACCCCTTTCTGGATGGCAAACCCTAACCTACTAAAAACGAACCCATGCCCCCCCGGAGTCGAGACACTGCTATGAATAACCTGTTGGACTCTAGTCAGGAACCGGATGGCTTCCGGTGCCAAAGAGCCAAAGGTATCAAATGCCAGGGGAACGAAAACGTGTTGGTTCTCCTCGCAAGCTTTAGCATTCTTCTCAACTTTCTTCGCCGCTGCTTTCCGCACCGCTTGCCCTGCTAAAAAACCACTATCCCTCAAACCAACCATGGGAGATACACCTGTTAGGTCGACGCAAGCGTGTTTCCCCCCCGGCCCACCCAAAGACAAGCAGGTCTGCTGGACGTAGGGTGGATCTCCCGTCAGCGGGGTCCGAGAGGAAATTCACAGGAGCCTCCCTCTTGGCTGAGATCCCAGCCCTTCTTAAAATGTCCCAAAGAACGTCCCGGACCCAGTCATGCCTATATTTGAAACCAGACAATTCCTTACAGTGAACCGCGTGTTCCCCATATTTGTCCAAGCATGCCTTACGGCAAATCGGACAAACTTCATCTTCATGGTACATGGGGATCGCCAAACGATATTTAAGAATTGCCCTGTATTCAACCCTAGACATGGTTTGGCCCAAACCTTCAATTGGGATAACATTCAGGAAATCTTGGGCATGGGGGCTTTGCAAGCATTCAATAACGGCCTTTTGGCGGGGGGACAGATCAAAAGTTTCACCCAGGCTCTGTGCGATTTTGCCAAAGAGGGCATTCGCCAAAGTTTTCTGAGGCTTTGGGGGGGCGGTGTCCTTGTTAGAAAAACCGCCAATATCAAAACCTGGGAGAAAGTCATTTATCCTTTCGAGGGCCTGTATGTAGTCCAAGTCCATGCCGACAACCCCACTATTCCTTAAGATGTGGTCTTGGAGATTCCAAGACTGAGCTCGCGATGCCACAAAAGCATACACCCCAACATCGTTTGCTGAGAGGAGCCCTAATCCCCCCAAACGCATCGGCAAGGATGCCAGTCGCCACTGTAGGTCACCAAAGAACGGACCCCCGCATACCACTATGTCTTCGATAGCTTCCCGCAGACCTGTGTCAAAACATGATACTGCTTCATCCATCATGGCGGGTTGGCAGGTCCGCAAACCAAAAAGCAACTTAGCGACCCCCATACAAGATCTGAGCAAGAGGAGTTCACTCTGGGGATCCCTAAGGCAGGGCAAAAGTTTCATAAGATCAACCGCACGCGAGGCTCTCCGCCTTGCCAATTCCCGTATAAAGTAAGAGTCCCGACTAACAGCCCCTCCAAGGAGCTTAACCCTTTTTTCTGGCCTGCCGATCCCACTGGAGAAAAGCCCGTCCCTACGTTTCACCCCATTACAAGACGGCCAAAACACCTCAGTTTTCTTAATATTCAGTTGAAGCCCCAGGGATGGTCCCTCCTTCCGGATGATGTCTAAGGCATTCGCAACATCAATGGCATCACCGATAATTGTCCCATCATCAAGGTACCACGCATGAAATGGGAGGTTACAATTTTCTTGCACCCGGAGAACCATAGGGTGTAATGCCAAAGCGAAAAGGAGGGGACCTAAAGGGTCCCCTTGCTGAACCCCCGTATAATAAAAAAATAAGAGAGAGAGATAGCTTTTGACATGGCTGCATTTGATTGGAGGGGCATGAAGGGATCCGGCGTTATTGAGATAAAGCCCAAGCTGATTTTTGTCCACCTCAGCCCAGGCGCTATATTTGGAGCCCGAGTACACATGCTCTAAGAATAAAAGGTTTTAGATTGAATCTCGAAACCGAAGCAAGGTCAAGAGCTATTAAAAGTATCATTATGCTTCAAGATAACTATAATGCAAAACTAATTTTAAATAAGGAACATAACAAAAATAGTACATTACTTATAGATTTAATTGCATTACAAAGGATAATACCAGGCCCTCGCTGTTTTTTTGCTCTGTAGTATAAATTTAAGCGTTTTGGTCCGAAAATTTTATACGTATTACGTCAGACTCCTACCGTTTTAAGGGTCCCGTAACTTTCGACCCCATGAAAAAAAATTCAACCTCCGTCACTAACTATATATAGATACTTATGCATATACGATATAACAATTATCTACTTAAATTTAATTATCTAATAAACTTATATTATATCAATAAAAATTAAAGAAAGAAAAAAAGTTTGTTGGGTGACTCAAAACTTAAAAAGAGTGGCATACTCTTAAGCAATCTAGTTCCCGCCACATAAAGCAAAAGCAGTTACTTACAAAAGCATTCAAAAACGACACCGTTTCAATCCCACCGCCCTTATTCTTCACTCTTTTCCGTTATGCTTTCATCATCCACTGTTTCACCATCTTTATATAAACCATCATTCATTTACTAATCTTTAACCATCTCTCAACAATGAAGAAACCGTTGTTAACATTCCCTTTTATTCTTTTTCTTATTCTTTTCCCGGTCGCTTCGACGTCGAATTTTGCGGAGAAGATGATCAGGGAGTTTAATTTGTTTCCTGAACGATTGGTTAATGTTCTGGAGGATGAAAATGATGTGTTGGGATTAGCAGGTTTAGGCGAAAAGAAGCTGGTTGAAAAACGGTTTATGTTTCCGGATTTTGTTGACCCGAATGGTGCGTCTGTTGAAGAGTTGGGTCATCATGCTGGGTATTATAAGATTGAACACTCTTATGCTGCTCGGTATGTTCTTATAAAAGTTTGTAAAGTTAGTAGTACTGTAGATTAGAAATGCACAACCCGGGTTTAATTGTTTAAACCGGTTCGGGTTGGTCAACGAAAAAGTCAAAACCGGGCTGACTTAGTTTCAAACTGGTTTGGGTTTTGTCAGTTTTGTTGACGGGTTTTGACAAATTTTTTGTGACCGGTTTTGAGCAGTTTTAATTGGCTTTAGTCCAATTCAGTTTCGGGTTAGTCAATGAGAAAAGTCAAAACGGGGTGAGTTTTAAACCGGTTCGGTTGGTCAATGAAAAGTCAAAACTAGGTTGAGTTTCAAACTAGTTTGGGTTGGTCAACGAAAAGTTGAAACT
Organism: Ambrosia artemisiifolia; assembly: GCA_032199755.1. Classification (NCBI taxonomy): domain Eukaryota; kingdom Viridiplantae; phylum Streptophyta; class Magnoliopsida; order Asterales; family Asteraceae; genus Ambrosia; species Ambrosia artemisiifolia. Next base: position 39,572,917 of record CM063529.1, read on the forward strand.
CAAAACCGGGCTGAGTTTCAAGCCGGCTTGGGTTTTGTCGTTTTTTTTAACGGCAAATGTTAAATCTTCCATACTATTACACCAATAATCCTAAAAGGGTTTGTCAGTTTGTTGACCTGACCAAGTTTTGACGAGTTTTTTGTCGGGTTTGGGCGGATTTGACCCGTTTTTCCTGGTTCGGTTCGGGCTTAACCGGTTTAAAATGGGGTGATTTAAGTGCACCAAGGCTCATTGGGTCCGGATGGAAGTCTTAATATGTAGCTTTCTTTTATTTGTGCTGGCTATGTTCCAGTGACTATAACATAAAGATGATGGAATTCTCTTGAGTTCACTTGGTATTGTTTATCTCACTTTATACAAGAACTATATTTTATTTGTTTGGTGTTTTGAAAGGGTTTTATGTTGTCTCTATTAGCATCTAAGGATACATATTTGAGTTTTGTAGGATGTTCTATTTCTTCTTTGAATCACGGGGACGCAAAACAGACCCTGTTGTGATCTGGTTGACTGGAGGACCAGGATGTAGCAGTGAGCTTGCACTCTTTTATGAAAACGGTCCGTTTAAAATTCAAAAGGACACTTCACTTGTCTGGAATGAGTATGGCTGGGACCAGGTAACATATATATGATATATCTATCTTGTTTGTGGAATGTCTTAATGTTAGCTGATACATGTTGAGATTTGATTTTTTTTGCATTGTTCAATCTACTGGTTTATATTATGCCTTAATAGACAAGGTTATATAATTGTTGATATTCAGGCATCCAACCTATTGTTTGTCGACCAACCTACTGGAACCGGCTTTAGTTACAGCACTGATAAAAGAGACATTCGCCACGATGAGCAGGGTGTGAGTAATGACCTCTATGATTTCTTACAGGTTTGTTCCTTGTGTTTTTGTTAATTTTATGTAATTATGCAACACTACACATTCACTAAAAGGGAGCTAGCAAGTCATATACAATCGTGTCGGATTTATGGGTTGTAATTGGGTTATGATCAACTTATAAAAAGAGGTCATAAATGGGTTTATACGGGTTGCCAGAATATGACATGTTAAACAGGTCGAATATATATCAAGTATTGTTACAATGTTACCCTTATCAAACATCAGACTCGTTTTAGTCATTAAAATCAAACATATATATATAATATTATATGGCTGTTTTTTTATGCATAATAGTGATCATGTTATGATTCAGGCCTTCTTCAAAGAGCATCCTGAATTTGTAAAAAATGACTTCTTTATAACCGGAGAATCATATGCTGGTCACTATATTCCTGCTTTTGCTGCTAGAGTCCATGAAGGAAACAAAGCCAAGCAAGGAATCCACATAAACCTCATGGGATTTGCCATTGGAAATGGACTCACTGATCCATTAATTCAATACAAAGCGTACACTGATTACGCGCTAGACATGGGAATAATTCAAGAGTCTGATCATAAAAACATTAACCGTAAAATTCCAGCGTGCGAAACAGCCATTAAACTTTGTGGTAAATTTTTTCCTACATCATAAGAAGCACCTGAAGCATATCTTATATTGTTGCTTCAAGGGCTAATTGAATTATTTTTCTTCTCTTTAATCAGGCACTGATGGAACAACAGCTTGTATGGCTGCGTACTTGGCTTGCAACGCCATTTTCAGCTCAATCAAATCTATTGCTGGCAATATCAATGTAAACAGATTTAATCTCATATTTTTTTTTTCTAACTTCTTGCAAGATATATAATCATCTTCGAATATGTTGCAGCATTATGACATAAGAAAGCAGTGTGAGGGTAGCCTATGCTATGATTTCTCGGACATGGAGAATCTCCTTAGCAAGAAATCTGTTAAAGATGCTCTTGGAGTTGGAGATATCGATTTCGTTTCATGTAGTTCTGTTGTATATCAAGCCATGATCATGGATTGGATGAGGAATCTTGAAGTCGGTATTCCCCACCTTCTTGAAGATGGGATTAAGTTGCTTGTATATGCCGGAGAATATGATCTCATATGCAACTGGCTCGGTTAGTGTTCATCGGCCCGTATTTAAATCATTTGAGATGTTCGAAATACGAAATGAATTAGTTAAACTTAATTTGGGTTCAACTTTGTAAATTTAGGCAATTCAAGATGGGTTCATGCAATGGAATGGAGTGGTCAGAAAGAGTTTGTTGCATCTGCAGATGTTCCTTTTGAAGTTGATGGTTCTGAAGCAGGCTTACTCAAAACCCATGGTCCACTCAGTTTCCTCAAGGTAGACCGCGTTTTATTTTTAGTTAACATACTACTTTCAACTTCCGAATCGCTAAAAAAACACCGACTTGAAAAGAAAAAAACATCGCACCCAGGGGCGAACCTAGTGTATAACTAGGTGCCGCGTCCGTTGTTGCTCAGCTTCGCGTGCGTAGTGGAAAATTTATTTTTTTTTACGCAATTTGGAAAACGTTGCTACTAAAATGAAAAACGTTACTACTGAAATTCATTTCTATATCTGCCACTGATCGCACCCGTTTATGTTTAGTTGAAGATTAAGATAGCTACACTACAACATTAAAGAAACATTGATTTAAAAAGAGAACAACATTGTTAAAGTATAAAAAGGTTGTGAGAAATATAGATTAGGAAGCACTGGTTTTTGACTTATGGAAGTCAAACTTAACATTTGTACATATAACAGGTTCATGATGCTGGACATATGGTTCCTATGGATCAACCAAAGGCAGCTCTAAGCATGTTAAAGAGGTGGACTAGGGGATCACTTTCTGAAGGTGCAGGCGAGCCTGAATCCGCTGTTTCTTCCATGTAATGTGATGTCAGCAGCCACCTTGATGGTGCGTCTAGCAGCTTGTAAATGAATTGTATCTGGTCTTAACTGAGTTGAACAATAAGAGCATCACCTGCTAGAATTTTCGATGGTTTCATTTTCTGTGAACTGCAAATTCGCTTCTAAATCAGTAGATGCTATTGGGGCGAATTACACCAAAATGTAATGAATTTTATCTACATGTTATAAATGTTACGAAGTTCGAAAAAGGTTTTTACTTACTTTTGATATATGTGTATATGTATATTAAACAAACCACCTGGGCCATCATCTCGCCGACCCATACTCACAACATCGCACCTATCTCTGTCCACCCCTTCCGCTAATATGACAAACATACTAGCACATGTTAAGCACATCATATATCATGATCGGTTTTTGCTCAACACGAATCTCCACCATGCCGACCCATTTGGGTTTTGGTGATTTCATCTGCATCACAGTTTTGGAATAGGACTTTGACTAATTTGAGTTGCATGTGTGTGTGACAGTGTAGGTCCCAAACCACTCAAATAGCAATGAATCAATATTAACAATGATACATGTAAAGTAACTTTTATACATAAAATAATATTGAAACAAGCAAGATAAAATAACTATAATAATCACCAACTGTCTAACCAACTATAATACTTGATCTTTTGAGATTGGTCAAAGTCCGAAGATTACAAAGAACTAGAACAACGATAATGTTCTTAGCTCGCTCGCTCACTCACTCACTCACTCACTCACTAAAAGGCTAATCTTCCTTAAACTTTTTCTCTCATTCTAGACACTTATTTACTAGAGAGTATGGGATGAACGATTATGCATCAAGGGTTGAAACTGCACCACGTGTCGCTCACCCACTGCCACTGCAATTGTACTATAGTTAGTGGTGTGTGCAAAATATGAAATATGTCGAGAGTATTCTTCCCTAATTTCGTTCGCATAACATCCTACATGTCTAGTCTTGATCTTTAGAAAGCGAAAAAGTTGTGCTTGTATGAAGAGTTTATTGACATTATTTGTGTAAAATACTATTACAATACAAAACAAAATAGTGAACTAACAAATGGTGATTTGATTTAGAGTTGCAACATCTGTGGTCATGGTGGGGAAAAGTTATGGTGGATACAAGAGGTTGTTTATGTGTGTTGATGTGTTTGTCACCGGAGATAACATTGTCGTCATAGGACATGGTGTAACCAGAGGAGATGTCGATTAGGAGATGATGTCGATAAAGAGACAGCGAGCGGGGGTTGTCGACAAGAGTGTTGAATGGGGTCATGTTCATGGGTTGACATGTCAAACCAATCACGAACCAAATATTTTCGCGTCTTTATGGGTTGACATATTATGACCCGTTTAACTTGATTTTCTTTACATATTATTATTATTATTATTTTAATTATAACCCTAAAACACAATCTACAAAACAGTTGGGCTAAATTACTACGTAAAATAGAGCATCATCATCTAGATAAAAAAATTGAAGGTTCACTGATTTTGTGTAATACACCTCAAAAGTCACTTTGCGAAGTTCTTATGACAATACAGATCCCTTTTTACTTGCATCATCTTCAGTATGCAATTATGTGCCACACAAAAATTACAAAAAGATGAATCCGCGACATTATAAATTTATTCATGTTAAAGATTTCAATCCTAATCCCACATACACATAACTTCGGCTCAAACCAAACACGATCCGTTTAACCCATAATGTTTAAATGAGTCACAAATGTTAATGAGTTATAAGCATGTTGTTGGGTTGTAAACGAGTTATCGACTACGTCTTTAATTGTGAGTATAATTATGACAAACAAATAATATGCTGGGCCAAAACTAATATTATTATAGAAACCATGTAAAATAGATAAAAAAAACAAAAGCAAAAAACATTTTTTTCTTCTAAATACTTAAATCGGTTAAACCATTTTTATACTGGCCAACCCGAATCCAATCTGTTTTTAATATGGGTCAACTAGAACATGATTCGTTTTTCAAACACGTCATACTAGTCGACCCATATCTATTTTTTTCCTTGTCGGTATTAAGTCATGTAAAAAATTGCCGTCCCTAATTAGAATACCACCTCTACCGAACAAAAAAAATACCAAATCAAATTTTAAAATGACGATATTACCCCTAACCACGTACGCGCTTTGGTAGAAAGCTACAACCTCCTGATGTGGAGGTGGGTCATATACATCATCTAGTCACAATGATATTGGTAGAAAACTCAACCATGGTTAAAAACTTAAACAAATACATCTAGTCACAATAATAATAATATTATTATCAGTACCTCTTTCCTTCCCTTTGCTGGAGCTCCCGTCCAGATCTTCGAATCACAACCATCTCCGTACCATTTCCTGGTAATCAATCAATAATATTCCTTCTTCTCCTTCCTTCAACGCTTTTTTCCGTACAAACTCGATTCCAATTCATGTTTAATTGATCTCTTGTTTACTTGCAGAATTGTGAATTCGATTTTTCTGTTTAGTTGTTTTGAGCTATGGGACTCTTTGATGGATTACCTGTTCCTAAAGATAAAGAGGTTAGTGTGTTCTAATTAAGCATTGCAACAATTATTATTATTATTATTATTATGATGATATTAATAATCTCATGTGTACGCCTCCTGTCCGGTAGTTTTAAGGATTTTAGGATTGTAGGAGTTTCGTTGCGAATCTGTTGATTTAAGTATGGTATTAACACATTTGGGATCACATAATATCACTTATAATAATATTTCATATCTCATGTGTTCGCCTGTTTGGTAGTCTAAACGATTTTAGGTTTTTAAAATTTTAGGAATTCCGTTGGAAATTTGCTGATTTAAGTATGATATTAACACATTTGGGATCATATGATGTGTGTTAACTGTTAACTAATTTCACTTATACTTGTAGTGACGTTGATAATCTCATGTAATAGGTAGTTTAAAGGATTTTAGGTTTTTAGAATTTTTGGAGTTTCATTGCAAATCTGTCGATTTAAGTATGCTACACTCAGCACATTTGGTATTGTATGGTGATTGGTGTGTCTAACTAATTTCACTTATAGTAGTGTTGATATTCTCATGTGTCCGGTAGTTCAAAGGATTTTAGGTTTCAACCATTTTAGGAATTCCGTCAGAAATTTTCTGACTTAAGTATGAGACTAACACATTTGGGATCATATGATGTGTGTTAAGTTATTAACTGATTTCATTAATAGTAATATTGCTAATCTTATGTGTCCGGCCGTTAGTTCAAAGGATTTTAGGTTTTAAGAATTTTAGGAATTCCATAAGAAATTTGTTGATTTAAATATGAGCCTAATACATTTGGGATCATATGATGTGTGTTAACTAATTTCACTTATAGTAATATTGATAGTCTCATGTGCCTGGTAGTTCAAAGGATTTTAAGTTTCTAGAATTTTTGGAATTTCTTTGGAACTTGTCGCTATAACTATAAGTATGATACTAACACAGTAACACATTTGGGATCATTTGATGTGTGTTAAGTGTTAACTAATTTCACTTATAATAAATAATTTTAGGAATTTCGTTGGAAATTTGCTGATTTAAGTATGATACTAACACATTTGGGATCATATGATGCGTGACAACTAATTTCACTTGTAATAGTATTGATAAGGGTTAATTGTATGCGTTTTTAGCAAGAGTTAGTTATAAGAGATGAGAGATGGGGTTGTGGTGCTGTTTGATCTGATATTAATTGTATGGTTTGTTTTCGTTGCAGTATTTAAGAGAGGATCTAGAGAATGTAGATGAGAGTTGGACCGTGGCACGATTTGATTCGTTACCTCATGTTGTACATATCTTGACTTCGAAAGATCGAGATGGTGAAATCCAAGCATTGAAAGACCAGAGTGATATTGTTGAGGAAGTTGTGGATGAAGTTGTTCAAACTTATCATGGTGGATTCAACAGAGCAATTCAGAATTATTCACAGATATTGCGATTATTTAGTGAGTCTACTCAAAGCGTAGGAAAACTTAAAGTTGATTTGGGTAATGCGAAAAAAGTGATTAGTGCTCGTAACAAGCAGTTGCATCAGCTTTGGTATCGGTCCATGACATTGAGGCATATAATCTCCTTATTAGATCAAATTGAGAACATAGCTCAGGTTTTTGTTCACCTTGCAACTATTTTTTATTGTTCAATTCAGAATTTCATTTGCTTCAAGAAAGATATGACCATGAGTAATGCTGGACAAGATTTTAAAGAGAGTCAACTGTTCATATGTTTCAGGTTCCAACTCGTATAAACAAGCTTATTGATGAAAATCAGCTATATGCAGCAGTTCAAGTACATGTCCAATCAGCTAGAATGCTTGAAAGAGAGGGACTTCAGTCGGTGAGTCAACTTAAAAAATTCAGATAGTGTCTAGGTTGCCCTTCTTCGTGGAGAGATCCCAAATATGATGTCTTGCTGTAGTTCAAGCTGGAATCCTAGATTTAGCACAGCTAATATACCATTACATGCCGTAAATCACGTGTATAGAATAGAGATGAACAAAGAAATTAGCCTTTTGATCTATTTGATGAGTTACACATCATAACTTTAGTGTACATGACAATGAGACTATGCTATTCTTGGTTCTAAAATGGTTAAGGAGACATGCCTTTAAGTACCTAATACTTAGTTCCCTTTCGAGACATGTTTAAGTTTAAGTTGGAATATTTAAATCCTTGCTGGTTTGGCCAGGTTGGTGCTCTTCAAGATGTCCGATCTGAGTTGGCGAAACTGCGAGGAGTTCTTTTTTACAAAGTGTTGGAAGCCTTGCACGCCCATCTTTATAATACTGGTGAATATAGGTAAATTTTCTTTTCTGGTTTTCACTTGGAGCAATGATTACTTGCCTCATCTTGGATTCTGCTCGATTGTTCTTTGTTTTGATTTTAATGTGGATGGAAGAGTTGAATTAGTGTTAAGAATCGTCTCATCTTCATTACTGTTCTTTATTTTGAGTGTTCTTTATTTTAGATTTTATCATGGATCTAAGTATTTTGGCCGCAGCTATACATAAAAAAGAATACAATGATCTTTTAGAACTGATATTTTTTAGTGCAGCTCAGCTACTCCTAGCATGAATGAGAAGGATGATGCTATTCCAACCACAACTGTTGCCGCATTTTCAATGAATCATTCCCAGTCTCTCTCACGGAGAACCAGATTGCAAAAAGGTGATAGTCACGTGGGTGCATCTGGATTTGCTAGTTCTGTTGATGGAGGGTAAGATGAAATCTCAGTTCTTACTGGAAATTGTATGCAATTTTTTTTGTTGATATTTTATTGTGGATCCCTTTTAACTATGAATCACTATAAAGCACATGGATAATCTTTTTTTTTCAATGTTTTCCAGTTCTTCATATGATGGCCATGATGAGGATGACATTCATGATGGTGCTGACAATACTAAGAATATTCCTCGTCTTCCACCATGGCTTTCGGAATCCACTCCTGATGAATTTGTTGTATGTACTGTGCATGCTATGTCACCGCACCTTATACATTTTGAAAAAGGTTTATTATGTCTAATAATATAATAATGGGTTACTGATTAATTGTAGGAAACAATGAGAAAAAGTGAATCTCCCCTTCATGTGAAGTATTTGCAGACTATGGTTGAGTGCCTTTGCATGCTTGACAAAGTTGCAGCTGCTGGTGCAATAATCTGGTATTCGCTTCATCTATGTATTCTCTTTTCAAATCTTATTGGTCTTAAAAGTATTACACCGATATTGATATTTGTTATGTATTTCATGTACAGCCAAAGATTGAGACCAACAATTCATGATATCATTACATCGAAGATTAAAGCTCAGGCAGAATATGTAAATTCTTCTAAGTCTGGCGTGGGCCATGCTGCTCGAACTGCTACAACAGGTCTTCAGTATGTAAAAGGACAGTTACAGAAAGAACATAAAAATGGGACATCCTTAGCTGGATCACTAATGGCAGTCAGCCCTGTGACACCTGTCATGGCTCCAATGGGTGCTGCACAATGTGCAGCAAAGGAACTTCTTGATCTTATTCTAGATACTGTTGTTCGAATATTTGGTTCGTATAAGTAACCTTGCTGCTCATTGCTTTGTGCGTCTGTGTGTACTCACTATAAGTTTTTATTTGCTAATGTTGTGTGGGTGTTATATTTTTCAGATAACCACATTGTTGTTGGGGAGCTACTTGAATCAAGATCTTCTCAACAAGCACCAAAGTCTATGGTGCGTGAGATGTCTGGGAACCCTGATTCTGAAGCATCTCAGGCCACAGGTGGCTACACTATCGGCTTTTCCATGACAGTTTTACAGGTAGCTGATTTTTACAAGTTTTGAATATTAACGTTTAGTCCCTTATGTCAAGCTGCGTTGTATATATCACAGAGTGAGTGCCAACAACTCATATGTGAGATTCTGAGAGCAACTCCTGAGGCTGCATCTGCTGATGCAGCTGTTCAAACAGCTAGACTTGCAAGCAAGGCTCCTTCAAAAGAAAAGAGGCAAACAACTATAGTTTAAATTTGTTTTTATTTTTAATATATTGAGAAAAGACTAAATAAAGAGCGTTATAAGTTTTTGTTGCAGGGACAAGTCAGAAGATGGTCTTACATTTGCCTTTCGCTTCACCGATGCTACAGTTTCCAGCCAGGGTATGTGAGGTTGCTCTTTGCATATGCTATTTTGTTGAATTTCTATGAAATTTAACTCTGGTTTGGTTAATTTAACTAATACAGGTGCTGATTTGATTCGCCAAGGACGAAATAGAAAAGGTCAAAATGTCCAAGAAGGTTATGGTTCAGCTTCCGTTCTACCAGAGCAGGGAATATACCTAGCAGCATCTGTATACCGACCTGTTCTACAGGTTTGGCTGTTTGACCCACTTTAGATCTGTTTTAATTTTTATTAAGTGTGTAAGCATGCTGTATTTTTGGCTCTATTGACCTTTTTGCATCTGCAGTTCACAGATAAAATTGCTACAATGTTGCCTCAAAAATATTCTCAACTAGGGTAAATTTGTTGCTGATTCTGTATTTCAGTGTATCATGCACAATTTGAATGTTTTTATGCACCATTATTCATATGCTGCAGAAATGATGGATTGCTGGCTTTTCTTGAGAACTTTGTAAAAGATCACTTCCTGCCAGCTATGTTTGTTGATTACAGGAAAGGCGTGCAACAAGCAATATCAAGTACGTTATATTTAAGGTGTTTCTTTAAGCTGCCCGATGGAATGAACAAACTATTTGATGTTTAACATTTTGTCTATGTTATGCATTACTTATTTATTCTTTTTTTTTTCATGGTAAATTAGAATAGCCTGTATGGTCATAAAATACCGTAACATTAAATGTTGACACTAGAAATTGTCAAACTTTTTTAGGCCCAGCTGCATTTCGCCCACGAGCAAATCCTACTGCTGCTTACACACCATCAGTTTCTAAGGGACGGCCTATCTTACAAGGACTTCTGACCATAGATTTTCTGGCTAAAGAGGCATGCTTCTTTTCTTTAGAGTCTATTCTCCTTATTTCATTACCATGTCATTGATTTTGATTTTACAGTTTTGTCTTAATTTGCATAATGTTATTGTAGGTTCTTGGGTGGGCCCAAGCAATGCCAAAATTTTCTGGCGACCTTGTGAAGTATGTGCAAACATTCCTTGAACGAACATATGAAAGATGCCGCGCATCATACACTGAGGCAGGGCTTATTCTTTACTTTCTTGCTTCTCATTTGCCAACTGATAGTTATTATTTCATATATTTAATTTATGAGTTATGAGATAATTTCATGTTTTTATTGGTAATGTTCTCTAGTTTTATATGGTTGGTTATATATCAGGCAGTTCTTGAGAAGCAAAGTTATATGCTTATTGGAAGACATGATGTTGAGAATCTGATGAGACGTGATCCAGCAAGTGCTTTTTTACCAACTTCACTTGCCCATGCAAATGCAGATAACCATATTGCTGATGCGGAAAATGATGGTGTTGAGCTGCAAATTAGTGAATTACTGATGAAACTAAGGCCAATAAAACAGGTCATTTTTATTCCTTTGAATGTTTGCAGATTCTGCTTTTATGGTGCTTAATGGTTTTTCTTTATCATTTTCATGCATATTCCAAAACTGAAATTTAAATAAATAAAAAAGATTAAATGGCCGGTTTGGTTTACATGTGGGTTCTAAGTTTCAAACTGTTTCCTGGATTGTTAAACTGCCAAACTGAAACTTGAAAATCTCAAACCGGTCGACGTGGTTTGGTTCGGGTAGTTTCAACAGTTTATAAACACATCTACGGCTCTACTTGACAGTAATGTTCCTAGCTTTAATCATCTGGAACATGAATTTTGTATAAGCAAGCACTTATAAGGATTTGCTTTTGCAGGAGTCTTTAATTCGTGATAACAACAAGCTTGTATTGTTGGCATCCCTTAGTGATTCATTGGAGTACATTGCTGACTCTATAGAAAGGCAAGTTCTTACTTAACTTATCTTTAAAAAAAGTACAGACATTTACAGTCATGCCACCAATGTGATTAACTTTTAGATTTACCATCACACTACCAATTTGATTAACTTTTAGTTTTGAAAATAAGGAGATCAATGTCTTAGTTACTCCTGAAATATATTTTGGGAGGGACAGTTAAGTAATTTGAGTTTAAAGCTTTTTTAAGAATGGAGCAACAATATTAATTTGCAATATCCCAAAATCAATTTGTTACACTTTTCATGGGCAGTAAGCAGTTGGGTGCTAAACTATATGTTCCTGACCATATGAGTGAAGATATTTTTGGTTTATTTGTTTTATTTAAGGGTTTTAGTTCTAACTTTTGACTCAATGCTTGTGACCATAGTCTAACAGTCTTCAATATTATATAGAAAATAAGAGATCAAAAGAAGTGGACAAATGCGGGCATTAAAAAATAAAAGAAGTTATTGACTTATTTCTAATTTTCTAATGCTGTCAATAATTATTAGACGCACTATCCACATAATATAAATTGCAACAAAAAAAAGTGCCACCTTACCAATTAGCAAGCACTACAGGATTGAAGATAGTTGTGATATTGATTGTGAGCCATACAGGTTTGGGAATGTATCAGCCAAAGCATCTGATCAAACAGAAGTTGATTTGAAGCCGACACCTGCCCATCATAAACGAAATAGCAGTTTACCTCCTAAGGATCTAGCATCATTTGCGGAGGATTACAGAAAGCTGGCAATTGATTGCCTAAAGGTTTTACGTGTAGAAATGCAATTAGAAACAGTTTTCAACATGCAGGTTTGGCACATTTAAAAGAAATAAAAACTGATCATTAAATGATGAATTATCTTTTAACCTTTCAACATTGCTTTTAACAGGTAATGGCAACAAGGGAATACTTGGAGGACCAAGATGCTGAGGAACCTGATGATTATATCATATCCTTAATCACGCAGGTGAGTTTTTTTTTTTTTTTTCTAGTATGTCTTTCATGTAATAATTTTATTTTTACCAGGTATGAGTGGGATTTTACTGGGTTATATTATTTTGGAATTTGATTATATTAATTGCATATATTCATGTTATAGATAACTCGTAGAGACGAAGTGATTGCTCCTTTCATTGCTCCAAGCAAACGAAACTATATATTTGGCGGAATCTGTGCTGTTGCCTCACATGCATCCATCAAGGTTTCTAATATCGTGCCACAATATTTGATAGTTATATTTCTTTTTTGCCTGGTTGTAATATACAAAGTTTCCATATATATTCTTCAGGCTTTGGCAGAGATGAAACACATCAACCTTTTTGGTGTTCAGCAGATATGTAGGAACACAATCGCGTTAGAACAGGTTTGCCATTTCTTTCTGAATTTTGTTAGTTTGTAGTTTTGTACACAAGATTGATAGATTGTGTAAAATTATCAAAACTGCATCTAAGAATTCAAATAATTAATGCTGTAACAGGCGCTGTCAGCCATACCCTCAATTGATAGTGAATCTGTGCAAACGAGATTAGATCATGTCCGAAACTACTACGAGCTGCTAAATATGCCAGTTGAGGTAACATCAATGCAAACACTCATTCTCTCAGCCAAATGTAGCTTATTCTTTTTAGATCTTTTTTGGAAATTAATTAAACATGTATATTTAATATTTTGATTTGCAGGCCTTGCTTGCCTTCATTACCGAGCATGACCGTTTATTCACTGCCATAGAGTATGTCTATCTTGTTTCCGTACACGTATCACAATTTCATTACAACTATCTGTTATGGTGGTTGACTTTTGTTTACCTGTTTTAGGTACTACAACCTTTTAAAGGTCCAAGTTCCTGGACGTGAAGTTCCAGACGACGCTAAAGCTAGAATGGCAGATATATTACCAATTTAAGTGCTGGGATGGCATATTTGTTTGTTTAGATGTTCAGAGGTTGTTGTCGTTTGTCTGTTTTGTTTTTATAATTTTTTCCGAAGGTATCAATTTTGTATTCTTCTGTGTACTTTTGGTATAAGGTTTCTTTTGGTCCGGCTGTCCAGAAACCATCGTAAGTAGCATGTATTTTCGTGTAAATTGATTGCGACAAGGGTTACAATTTCCGCTATTATCAGGATGAATTTTTATTTAAAAAGTATTGAAGTCTCAGTTCTGATGTTTTTATATGCACATTTGCATGGACCCGAATCTAATAAAGTACAAAAATCAATAACATATAAAGATTTATGTTTTGGGTAGTGTTTTGTGTTTTCTATGCCAATTTTCAAGATTTCTGAAACTGAAGTAGATTTATAATTTCATTGAATGATTCTATGACTATATTGTCAAATAAAGTAACGTTAGGAATAATGTTCAAGGGAGATACAAAATGTGTTGAGAAAAGTCACACAAATAATTAATATTTCTTTCGAATAGTGAAACGATTCACCACCCATCTCCATCTCTGCAGTCATAGCCATCGCTGTCACCACCACCGTCACCCCTCACCAGAGCTGCTACCTTGAACACTGTCGTCAGCAGCACATTTAAACTTATTTAATAAAGTTATGAACGAAACGTGAATACTTTGTACAAATTTATCATACTATCAGCACCAAAAAGTTGGGATTTAAAAGCTTTCATTCTTTTACAGGTATTTTCATAGAAAAACATAAAGCCGTTCTAGCTCAGTTGGTAGAGCGCGTGGCTTTTAACCACGTGGTCGTGGGTTCGAGTCCCACGGATGGCGGTTTTTGCAATTTTTTTTATATTTTGTCTTTTTATCTATCGTCACCTTTTAGGCAGCCCTTTTTATTATTGATAAATTCAAAAGGATATTTCTTGAGTTCTACTGGATTATCAGCGTTTCTTTTAGCTAATAATAATAATAATCAAAGCTCACCAGCAGCCGATGTTTGTTCGTCTGAGTTTCCCGATCACAAGTTTTGGAGTAACAGACAAAACGTTAAGACTTTCTAACACGTAGTTTGAAGTCAATGCCGTGTGTATACATGAACACAGTTTGTATACATGAACAATGTTTTAAAGCTGTGTATTGGTTAAGTACATAAGTACATGATTAATTACTAGTCTTTTACAGTTTTACCTAACAAAAATTATTGTTATCAACAAGAAGTCAACAACCACCAATAACAAATATATGGGCCACAAACAATAGACCACGGTTTTTTTAACTTTGCACAAAAAACATTACAATGCTAGTTAGCATGCCTGCCCAGTCAACATAATCACATGATCTTTCAAACCATGTCATGAAATTATCTACTTTAATAATAAGGTTGAATTTGACATATGAGGTCAAATGGACTAACATTCAACTTCAAAATAATTAAGAACTCAAAATCAAGAATAGAATACGAAGACATAATCTTGAGTCATGGAATCGGCTTCGAGTATTCCAAAAATAAATTTACTAATTGTTGCAAAGTTGGGTTTAAATTAAAAACATAAATATTTCAGTTTTATGTTTGAGACCGGATCATTCCATTTCCAAACTTTAATACTTTATTGGGGGCGAAGATAATTTTATTTTTCAAATTTGCTACGAGTTAATATTAATTTGTGATGGACCATAATTGCTCTCGCAACCATAGTCACCTAAATCGCGGTTCGCTTCGGTACGGGAACGCGGTACGTATACGCAATTCGTTAGGCTGGACGAATTCGGTACGGGAACGCGGTTCGCTTCGTTATGGTCAATGGACGTAACAGGCAAGATTTACAAACAGAAAGCACAAATCTCATCAATTTTTAAGACAAATTACTTGTGTTGAAATTTGATGTATAAATAAATGACAAATTTTGTAATTTACTCTTCGCTTTTATGGTTTCCTGTGAGTCTAGCCAATAATGACCAAAGTCTCACCGTCCATAAGGAGAAAAATAACTAAACTCCCAACATGTAGTGCAAAAAAGAAAAGACTACTTGGATTAATAAATAGAGGATAAAAGCGCACCACACGGCCACATCTTAATCCATAAAGTCTCAATCCAGTTGACTAACCCAGACCAAACCTCATCACTTTCAAGCACCAAATCATAACCGATACGATATTCCTTGTTCTCCCCCATATTTGCACAAAATAGTTTTGTTTTTATCTTAAACTATTTAATAGAGTAACTTGCTTATTAAAAAAATCTGGATTCTATTTATTCGCGACATATTATCTTTTAATGATAAAAAGTTAAAAACTCATTTTTTTAATTGTCAACGAAATATTGTACAATTTCAGTTATTTGGGTAAACTTATTGACGAAAGGCCACTCATGCTCTACGAATACATATAGTGCTAATGACCCAGCTCGCCCATCAATCCAGAAAAAACTCACTGCCTAAAGGCACAATATGATAAAACCACTACCCACTGAAGCTTGCACCTATGGGTGTTCGGATTATTTTTTCGAGTCGGGTTGTTCAGGTTTTTGGTAGAGAAAAAGTGACCCGGTAACAAAACCATTTAAAGTTTAGGTTGGTCGGGTTTGGGTTAGTTCGGGCCGGGTTATTCTGTTTTCGGGCTTAGATGTAATAGAAAAATGTTTTTTTTTCTTTCGCAAAATATAATCAAAATTCATCATGTTACTTAAAATTTTTTTTTAACAAAATTCAAACATTATTTGACAGTATGATATAAAAATGTTTAAAATCTCTAAAACTTAATGTTTAAAACATACCAAAGACTCTAATCTTAAATGAATCTATAGAATAAGACATTAAATGTTCGGGTTTCTCCGGGTTTCAGATTTTGGGTTTTTCGGGTTCTTTGTTGGGAAAAAGTGACCCGATACCCAACCTCAATAAGGTTCGGGTTGGGTGAGTTTGAGTTATTTGGGCTCGGGTTTTTCGGATATTCTCTAGTTCGGGTTCGGGTTGCTTGGGATTCGGCTTGGGTTTCGAGTTTCGGATAAACTCGAACAACCCTACTTGCACCAAGTGTTATTCGAACCCATAAACTCCACATTGGAAAGTCATGAGACTTCCTCATCCCATACCAGTTAACAAGGACTCATTGACAACTAAAAGTGATCCATATATTACACTAAAACACACTTCATTTTATCGCTTCTTTTCAATTGAATAATATTTTTTATACATTTATCATTACATTTACTCTCTTCTCCACTCACAAGTCACAACCATTTTAAAAAAATATTAAAAAAATAAACGCAGGAGAACAATGTTATCCATATATACTGATAAACGAAAATATATTTTTTTTCTCTTCCAATCACAATCCTATCTTAAAATACGAGGAATTCATAAAAAAAAAGGAAACCTACCTCTAACACCCACTTTTAGGGTATGTTTGGCAAGAAGCTTTTAGGAGCTTCAAGCTTCAAGTTTTTAAGAAAAAGCTCCTACTCAATAGAAAGCCTTGTTTGGTTGAAGGAGTTGGAAGCTTTTAGGTTGGGGAAAAAACTCTACAGTGAAAAGCTACTAGCACTAGCGTTTAAGAAAAAGCTCCTACTAGCTACAAGCTTTTAATGAGTAAATGACACAAATACCCATTCTATTTTAAAAAAAAAAATAAAAACCTTCCTTACAAGCTTTTAATTATGCCCATTTTGATCATTTTATACATTTTATTAAAAGCTCCAGCTATTCTGCCAAACACCAAAATATATTTAAAAAGCTTCCAGCTACCAGCTAGTTTTGCCAAACATACCCTTAGTAAACCTCTAGGGTCTGTTTGGTATGGGGTAATGGAATGGACGAGGGAATGGAATGAACAAGGGAATGGAATAGCCCAAGGAATGCAATGGATGATTACCATTCCATGGTCTTGTTTGGTTACCACAGGAGAATGGAATGAATCATTACTTTATATTGTTAGTAAACGAGCCCAAGCTCGAGCTTCACTTATCAAGCTCACGAGCCTAAAGGAACTATTATTTATATTATTTTTATTTAATATATTAACTAATATATAATAAACGAGCCGAACCCGACCTTAAGAAATTACTAACGAGCCATGCTCAAGCTCGAGCTTTCATAAGCTAATCGAACTCAAGCTCGAGCCTCCTTTGCACCCCTGGTTTGGAACTGAACCAAATAATAGAAAAAAGATTTCAGTTTATTTTTTCATTGATGGAGAAGGTTCAATTTTCGGTTACTGATAATTTTACACACATTTAAATACCAACCTAGTTCAAGCTTCAATATTGGGGGTTAGACTTATTTATTAAAAAAGCTTCAATTTTAGCTTGGGAAAGTTTTAATCAATTTGGTTAATAAAATTTAATTCAAACGAGAAAAAAAAATGAAAGTTTAATTCAAACGAGAAAGACAAAACTTGGAAAAGCTTGAGGAAATTTGTAAGAAAAAAATACAATATATTTTCATTTCTAAATGAATTTGGTTAAGAAAACAGACTTACGTATTTTACATACCATCATTAACAAACTAAGAGCATTTACATCTCACTCTTTAAACTAATTCATATAATTTAACTAAAAGTCATCATTTCGTAAATTTATCTCTCATTTTTAATACCCTCCCACATTTCACTGGTAGTTTTCCTTTGCAGCCGTACTTAGTTGAGTTTTTTCTTATTTAAATTATATATTGAAAATTTTATTACGTCATATTAGATTTTTCAACTCCGGGACGCTCCTGGTGTATAAACTAGCTCCTTATATATAAGAATATAAGGTTTTGTTTTCATTTTTCTTAGATATAAGAACTCAATTTTGTTTTCCTTAAAAATATATAAATAAGATATAAAGACAAGGAATGAGAGGTAATGATCTTTTTATGTAGTTTAATTAAATTATATGGTTTGAATGATTATAAAAAATAGGGTAAGAATGCTCTAAGGGGCTGTTTGGTAAGCCTCTTAATAATTCAGCATTCAACGCGTTTGTTTCAGTTTCTGAATGATTCAGCATTCAGCGTGTTTGTTTCAGCTTCTGAATAGGATGGTTAAGGCTGAACCATTAAGACTTGGGATGTTGCTGAACCATTAAGCACTAAACTAGGCTAAACTTTAATTAAACTCTCCTACCAACGTGGGACAAGAAAACTAACTATTAAGAGGTCCATCTTAATGATTCAGCACTTAACCATTCAAACCTCTTAATGATTCAGCACTTAATTAACCAAACAACCCCTAAGTCTGATTAAAAAACAATCTTGATAGCAGATAAATTAGTTTTACAGAATCGGATCACAAACTACATCTTATTAATACCGAAAACATTGTATAAATTTGAATTAAAACTATAAAATCTAATTAATACTCCCAATCCAATTCAATAAAAAGCATATTCTTTGAATATTCCATTAAGCTTTCTTTCAATATATAAAGAGAATAATATATTACTATTTGGGAGGGAATGAGGTGAATGAACCTTTACTAGATAATTCTCTTATTACATGTGTATTGTATGTCTCTAGTTTAGTATAGGTGTTTGTTATATGTTAGGGGCGGTTTTGTAATTATTAGAGGCGAAGAGGTCCCTTAGACACGAAGGGATCACCCCTTCGTGTGGTTTTAGAGGCGAAGGAATGACTCCTTTGCCTGAACCTCTTCGGGCAACAAAAACCCTTCGCCCTCAGACATTAGGCTAATGGATATCAGCGGTATAAATAGTTCCCATTAGTTGTTCATTTTGAAAGAAACTTGGTGTATTTGGTCTGAAAAAATTGTGTAATCACTCGAGCTTTGATTTTAATGAAGTTTTGACCATTTAATCATATTTAAGCAACTAGTTGTACGTGTGTTGATTGTTTTCATTAGTGCACTTGTTTTCAAACTTCAAACAAAGAATTCTGCACTTTGTTTGTTGACCCGTGTAGGTTCGTCCAGAAATCTATCCTACACAAATGAGACACATTAATAACACATCATATCCATAGAATTAGATGCATCATTTGTGTATAAAAAAGATATTTAAAAGCATATAACATTTCTTTCTTTTTTAAACATAAATCACAATCATTACATAACCGAAATCTTAAATAATCAAAATAATATAAAAAAACTTAAAGAAAATGTGTTTAAAGGATGTTCACATGAGATTAGGTATATGGTGTGATTAAATAATTCTTAATCCGCCCATGGTTTTGGTTAACCTCCTTTCCAAAGCCAAAATTGTCAAACCTAGATCAATGTACGAATAGCAATGCACAAAATACATGTCACAATAGCAACACTATTATAGTTGCATCATTTATACTTGGGAAAACGTAATCCAGAATCTTAATCACTTCAAATATAAAATCTTGAAACCACTACACAGGATAAGATTAACATTATGAACATTTGATTAAACAAGAGGTTTAGGTTTATTTATATATTTACACTTTTCTTTTAATCAATATTAATATAATTAAATTAACAACATTATTTTACCTATAGTGGAGTACTATGTCAATTAGATTCTCCTCATGGTCACCTCTTAAAAAAAATATTTGTGACTATTAATAAAAGCTCTTAGGTGTAACATGACACCATTAAGATTCCAATAGTTCATGTATTGGATTAATCTAACTAGCTGCTTGTTTGTTTGTTAATATGTTTTTGTTTTATGGAGAACTAATTTTTGATGAATTAATGATGATTTCTTTCAATTTTTTGATCTTGTAAATTTTTAGCATGCAAAGGTGATAATTGATTGTTAGCTTTAGGTTGATTACAACTTAACTGATATAGGTTTTTATTGCCGGTCCTAAGGATTTAAGTGCCTTGTACGCATTTAAAAACAAGGCCCTTAGGTCCTAACGTAAAAAAAAAAAATTTAAACTATGGTTAACGTTATAACAATAAACATGGCAAATATATAGGATTAGAATTACATACCGTAATAGTTAACCGATGATGAGTGAAACTCTTATGATATTTTTAACTACAAATTGTATAAACACCTCTTCATGGTTTGTACTCACTATAGTAAACAAGAATAAACCAAAAAATATAAACCTATCAAGATCAAAGTTGAAGTTATATAACAAAAGTTGAGGAATTTAGGAGCCTATGCGTGACACAATGACCAAATTAATATACATATTTTAATCTTATTAAAGGTAAAACATTTTTTTCTTAGTGTTTGTTAATTCTAATATCATTATGAGTATGATGTTATTATTTTGAAATTAAATTTATTAAATAGTTATAAAAAATAAGTAAAAAGCTCTATAAAATTGAAAAAAAAAATATATATTTTTTAGGAAGTTTACCTATTTTTTAATTAGATGCAATGGAAAGGTTCTTGACCACGTAGTCTCTTATTTGTGGGTTGATATTAAAAAAAAAACAGGGGGTGAAAAAACAAATTAACAAGAAAATAGGAAGAAAACCAAAGATGGCATGAAAAAAATATTGAAACAACCAAAATGGGTGGCAAACGAGAGTCGAACCCATAACATACAAGAAAGGAAGCAAGGCCCTTAACCACTTGGACAAACCATCATTTCTTTTCAGTAAATAATATTCTGTATATTTATATAAAAACTGTATAAATAAATAATCAAAATTTAGGCCCCTAGGAAAAACGGGCCTCGGCCGGGGGTGCGGCTCGCCCACCCCTAGGGCCGGCCCTTTTTAACCAATAGGTCATCATTATTGGTTTAATTCTAAGTTTAGGTGAAAAGTGGAAGAAAGTAAAAGTTGGAGGATGGTTATGTTAATTGCTATGAATTAAATTAGAGATAAACGTTTGTTTAATTTAGATTGTGGTATTTGATTTAGTTTGAGTTAAGTTAGTATTGGTTTAGGATACCTTGTCTACAATATTAAATGACCTTATATTAGAGGTGCACAAAAAAATGGAAACGGAAAAAAAAACCCGGAACCGGGTATTAAAAAAACCGGAACCGACCCTACCCGGAACCGGAATTGACTCTACCCGTCGGGTACGCATAGGGTATAGATTTCTATGTAAAAAACCGAACCCGGTTTGTACCAAGTTGTACCCGGTTTTTTAATACCCGAAACCGGGTTGTACCTGGAACCGGGTTTTCCTAATACACGGTTCATGACCCACTTTAGACTTAGCCAACAACCCAATTTATGGACACCAACCTATGTGTTTTCGATGTTTTTTTCTATGTTTTTTAATGTCATATGTTAGTACTTAATAGTATTTCAAACATTTAATATATGTGAACTTTAGTGCCACTAGAGACCATGTCCGCAGTTGGTGCCTCGTGATGTGCCCCTTTTTAACTCTTTGAAAAATTGAGTCGTGATGGGCCTTTGTTTGGTCCTAGACAGTAGACATATCTTTATATTTGATTCAGTTGACTTATTCTGCATCATGATGCATTGTCCATTTGTTGCGTAAGATCTGCACTTGATTTATGCTATCATTTGACATCTTAATATTTAACACTTTTAATCGGCTACCTTGAATTAGATAGGAATTTTTGTTTTATATCTTCTTATATATACTACTCAATATGCACAATACAACCACGTCTGTATTTTGATTAATTTCCTTGAAAATATGGCCATCCATATGGCCAGATTCCATACCCGGTTCTATACACGGAACCGGGTATTGAAAAACCGAAACTAGTATACAGGGTATGGTTTTTTATGCTAGAAATCGGAACTGGTTCTTTCAATACCCTGTAGAAGTAATACCCAACTCTACCTGAAACCGGGTATTGAAAAAACTCGTTTTGTGCAACTAATTACTAGTCGAATGAGATTGTATTATGTTATATAATGCTATAAAAGCCAGATTGTAGGTATTTGAACCGATTGATCTGTTGGTTTATTGGTTTTATTCGTTTGGTTGGTTGGGCCGGTTATAAAAACTCAATAACGTACAAATATTTTGAAAGTCCAATTAGAGGTTGTTTCAGAGAGAAAATCTTGGCGATCTTAATTCGGACAACTTTGATGAAACCCTCCTCAAACAGTACCTTACACTTTCTTGGGTTTATATTGTATGGCGAGGGAACGCCATCGAGATAGTAACCCCCCCCCCCCCCCTCTTCATTTTCCTTTACTTTCAAACAAAAAGAGTCTCTTACATCATTGTTAAATATATATTTGTTTACCGCATAAGTTTCATAGTTTTTGTAATTACAGGAAATTAAGAATATATTTACTATTATTTATTTGTAATTAAAATCAGTATTTTCGAGGGGTTACCATGAAAAAAAATCAGTCAACGGCCCATAAATACTCTCGTCATTGAAGTCCTTATCCTTTACGATTTGGGTCAACCATACATCATGTCTCTCGCATTGTATTCTTGGGTTTGAAAGTAAAATAAAGTTAAAATAGAATAACGTAAGTTACCCTTTAAAAATCATTTTCTTGTCCGCCTAGCTACTATTCTTACGTAATTTACCTTTTATGATATGAATAATTTGTTGCCACCGTCAAAAAAAAAAAAGAAGAGAAAGAGATAATAACTTGTATATTCATTAAAACTAACAAGTTTTACAAGTGGCCGGAGGGTAAACGGGCTACCAGTTGTGTCGCTACCCCCCTTTTAAATAGAAAAACTTACTCTATTGAAAATAAAACTTAGGCCCTTAGTCGTCGGGGAGTTACTCTGCAGCAGCTTTTGTACTCTCTTTCTCTTTAAGTTGAATACAGAAATATATTATATACATAAAAAAAACAAGTTTATCGGATTTAGAATACAGAAATATTTTGTAACACCCCCATGACTTAAATTCTAAAAGGAAATTACCCATACATGGATGGCGCCGTTTGTAAAAAAAAAAAAAAAAAAAACCTAAAATATAATCTATTCATAAGAAGATTTTTTTTTTGAAAATCACGTCATAGTGGTACAAGGTTGTTGGCCACAAACAGAGGAGTGGATTGGATCATCTAAAGTGTTTCCTTTTCAGTTGTTTAAAGTGTTACATTTAAGCCTCGTACATATTCACTACCACTTTTCAACACAACAATAATTATTTTGTAGAAGTTAATATCTCTATACGTGTGTAGGATAGTTATTGTAGAAGCGAGAGGGGCGTTACACTTAAAAATTTTCAACTTTAATAATTCACTAATAATGCACTATCACATCACTTTACTTGTTCGTTTTATCAAAATACAGTTTTAGCCAAACCACATCAATATTTTTGGCACTATTAGCTGTAGTGATTGCCATGTTGGAATAATTTGGCCAACTAACAATATGCAACAACACTACTAATGAAGTACTATCTAACCAAAAGCAACGACTAAATATTAATTGCTTAAGTGTTAAACGATCTAGCACAAATTACACATTATGGCAAGGATTACTAAGGAATAATCAAATAGCTATGTGGTGACGATTATTAGAGATTAATCGGATCTAAGTGTTGATTGTTAAGTTGTAAAATTGACAGGATTAAATGATGGATATTAAATAAATAGTTATTTAATTGTTTCATTAAATATTAACAAACTTGATTATTTAATTAAAGTTGTTAATTAAATTAATCAAAAGGAAATTTTTTTTTTGTTATTTATTTACCTAGGTTAAATAAATTAAGGAGTTATTTAGAGTTAATAGCCAAAATCGTCCCTGAGGTTTGGTCATTTTGTCACTTCAGTCCAAAACCCAAACCTTTTATATCTGGGTCCTTCAGTTTTATTTTTCTTGCCAAATTCGTCCCTGACAACGTTTAAGTTGTGGACTGAAGTGGCAAAAGTGACCAAACCTCAGGGACGAATTTAGCAAAACCCAAACCTTTTTTGGGACGAATTTGGCAAAAATAAATAAAACTGAGGACCCAGACGTAAAAGGTTTGGGTTTTGGACTGAAGTGGCAAAAGTGACCAAACCTCATGGACGATTTTAGCTATTAACTCTAATTTATTTAAATTATCTTGGATATAGTTATCCGATTAATTTAAATTATTTAATTCGTTTTAAATAATTTAATTAGATAAACCTTAGCTCATTAGAGACATACACAAGGGCCTGTTAGAGATAAACCTAATGGAAGATTTGAGGGACTATAAGTAGGATGCAATATATGGGTTTTAATTTTGATAAAGAATAGCAGAGTACAAATCGGATTTCACCCAACCCTGAAACCCCTCCCTTATCAATGGCCACCGTCACTGCCGCACTACCTTGCACATTGGCCATGCGGTGCCGGTGGCTGGTCAGTCGCGGCCCACGCGCCTTCGCTTTCCGACTTGTTGCTTACGTTTTGCCGCCACCGTTGTCATGTCACCGTTCGAATTACAATTTTTGGTTCGATTCGAACTGTTCCAATTCTGCGTGGTTTCAAACGAGTAGAACCGAAAGTGTTTGAATTTCGAGAATACTTGTAGGTGCAAGTTTTTGTTACCGGATCTAACACTCAAGAGTTTGTTGAATCAAAGTGTCTCGTAATTTAGAGTCTGCTATAACCGGTTTGAGGTATTGGTTTCTAAACACCCTATTTGGGCTGTAAACGAATCGAACGACCACTTAATGAACGAGTTTTTTTGTTCGTGTTTGTTTGTTAAGAAACACTCATGTTCGTGTTCGTGTGTTAAATTTGTTCACGAATGTTAATGAACACAAACAAGTGTTTATGAATATAATTGAACACAAAGAAGTGTTCATAAACAGAAACAAAGACAAACAAATCTATATTAACTTTCGAATAAGAACGAAACGTATACTTAGCAGTGAGCATGGAGACTAAAAGTAGGGTTATTGATCTCATATAGTCATATATTTACCTAGATAAATTATTTGTTTATTTATTTATTTAGGTAAAATAAATAAAAATAAAAGAATAAAAAAATTATAAAAATTAAAAACCCTATTAAACTATCGAACACAAACGAACACGTTACCGAACGTTCACGAAACACGGCCTATGTTCATGTTGGTTCATTTATTAAACGAACGAACACAAACGAACTTCCCGCCGAACGGTTCATGAACAGTTCGCTGAAAGTTCAGTTCGTTTGCAGCCCTACACCCTATGGTTGTGTTCATATTTATTTGGTTTGCGTTTAGACTCCTGATGAGTAATTCCAAAGTTTGGTTTGGATTGGTTTCTACACACGTTTCCCCCGCTTAAATATTTTAAATAGTGTACCGAAACCCAACATGCCAATGCCGTACATGTAACACCATAACCAATTCGGGTTGTTAAGATACATGTATCGTTAGCAAAACATGTGTTTATATCATTTGGAGGTTTTCTTGGGTTTTCTCTTTCTGTTGCTATACCTAGTGCCTGTACACTATTGATACTACAATGAACCGAACCGATATCACATTCTTCTTAAGACTTTATAGTTTATATTTTTTATGTTTTCTCTTATTGTTGCTATACCAACAGCTGATACCGAAATAGATTAAACCAATATTGCACAAAATCAAATTCCGTTGTATTTTAGGGGTGAATCCCACTAGTACTATTTTTAGATAGTAACTAAATTATAATAAAATTTTAAGAAAGATCAAACTTGAAAAAGAAATAATTTATGCCTTCGATAACCCAAAATTAAGAAAAAATATTTGCACCAGACAGAATAAATGTCAAGTTAAATATCAAGAAGATACCATAAGACAGGAAAATAATAAATCAATATCAAAAAAATTGTTGATAAATAAAATAAAAGGTTAAATCTATATATATATATAAAAGAAAAGACCTTTGCTGACGTGGCGTGCAATGGAGGCCTCAACCTTATGCCACGTGGCATCATAATGGAGAGTTTTTGGTGTTTTTAAATTGTTTCCTTTTTTAATTAAATTGAGTTATTTTAGGAAAAAAGAATTTAAAAATAAATTTAAAATTTTCTCTCTCATATTTCCTCCCATAACTTTTAAACGTTTATATCTTTTATATACGGGATTTTTTAAAGAAAAAAATTACACCAAATTAACGAGCGTTTTATTATCTTTCCAACGAGTACCATAGTGTGCTATATAAAAAACGGAGAAAAAATCGACTATTTTTTGTGGGGTTTCGTTCATACAGGAAAAAAACACACAAAGTGTTCATGTTATCACGTAAAATTAGATTTTGTGGGGAATATGAGTTATTACTGATTAGAATACTATAAACATGCAATAATTGGAAGATTTTGTGGTTAGTTAACTTGAGCCATTTGTAATAGGTTATCACGTAAAATTAGATTTATCAACCCCGGGACCTCCCGGGGTAATTAGCTAGTTTAATATATAAATTCTCCAAAGCAAAATGTTTTGTTTCAATTTTAGACGGGAGCGATTAGTTGACCACAGTACCTCGGACTCATTTCACCTGAAACTGTTTGCCACTCGTCAGATCTTACGGGACAACTAGCATTAAACAAATACTTTATTAACTAAAGAAAAACAATTTAATAATAATGGTAATAAAGAAAACACATAGTTCTACATGCTTTTGTCACAACATATTGCAAATGTTGCGACACGTATTTAATTGTAATTGGTTTGGCTTATTTATTTTTAACAGAAATTCTACTCTTTAAAATTATTCATTGTTTGTTTTACAAGACCCGAACTCACATCACTTTCTAAAGTCTAATACCAGATGTCACTAGACTAAGGGGTTGTTTGGTAGCCTCTTAACGAGTCTCTTAACCATTTAGCGCTGAATGATTCAGCATTCAGCGCGTTTGTTTCAGCTTTTGAATGGACTGGTTAAGTCTGAATCATTAAGATTTGGGATATTGCTGAACCATTAAGCACTGAACTATCAAACACTGAACTAGGCTGGACCTTAATGAGGCTTCCCTACCAACGTGAGACAAGAAAACTAATCATTAAGAGGTCCAACTTAATAATTCAGCGCTTAACCATTCAGACCTCTTAACCATTCAGACCTCTTAATGATTTAACACTTAATCAACTAAACAGGCCCTAAAAGAACCAGTAGTGAAACTAGAGCTATGTAGTTAGAGGATCACCATAAGGTTCTACAATCACCAATTAAAACTTAACCAAGAAATCTAGCTCATGTTTCTAAAAAAACTCATTTTTATGTATACAAAATTAACAAGCTCCGTTGATCAGAAAATGCTTCTTAGGGGACAGATCAAATGTTCACACCTGAGTAAGGGTAGTATTTTGTAAAACTTTGGTATGATATAATAGGATTACAAGAAAAATTGGTTACGCCTCTATATATAAGATGATGAGGTCGCTTTTTCTTTTTGAAATACATAATTTTTAAATCTTTATTTATATCTATATTATATAAAAAAATAAAATTACATAGGACACCAATAATTCACTGTATCCATTGCTAATTAGTTTTTTTTATCTCTCTTCTCCTTAATTACGATACTTATCTATATTATCTTATTAAGGAAGAGTGACGGTTAGGATAGTAATTTTCAATTTCGTACAACTTAAGAAGTAACATGCACAAGTGATTTATGCTTACATAATGAGGGTATAATTGGAACTTTGTGGAACATTAAGACACTTAGAAGGGTATATTAGTAAATGTATCTATGTCATTTTAGTTTTTAACATAAAATTTGTTCCCTTCCTACCCCTCCTCTTCAATGTACACTTCTTGAATGTCGCCATCATCTTTTCAATATACCCTCACCTTCATGACTGATTTAATGGGATTCAATGCCTAGGTCAGTTTCAATTACTCTACCCTTTGCTTGAAGCCTGCATATGAAGCGTTTGGCCTTCGGTATGTCTTGTTCAGTGAACATCAAAGGTTTATAAGAACCCTAATTTTCTTCTTATTCAGTGGACGACTTCTTAACTGGGTACCAAGAGTCTCTTTACAAATCCTGCTCCATCCATTTTTTCCCTTCCTGCCCTTCTTCACTAAGTTACGATCTTCATCAACATTTCCTTGGCACACCATCCCCTGCATTAAATTTTAAAGGATTAAATGTCAAATTATTTGATGAATGCTGAATCTGTTGGTGTTTTCGATCATTCTCTCTTGGTATTCGTTTCTTTTTATGGTACGATTTTAAAGTTCTAATTTTTGTTGTTAATTTGTGTTTGTTTTGATATTGGTTGACTTTTTTTAAGGATTAAATTCAGTGATTGTATTTTATTTTTTTAGATATAACAAGAAAATAAGGTTGAAAAAGAGTAATTGAAGATGTATAAGTTTGTTTGGATATAATTTATAGAATGTTTATACAAGATTAGAATGCCTCAACAACTCTAGGGCTTATATTTATGTCGGTGTTAAGGATAATGAGTATGTAAAGGTTGTAAATAGGGTGTGATCAAGTTGTTAGCATGTTGAATTGGTCAATGGTTGTTAGGTTGTATTTACGCCTGCCAAAACCAACCCGCAAGCCTGATTTTGGGTTCTCATGGGTGGGTCATTATCAAAACCTCGCCGGGTCATTCTGGACACTCGGGTTGACCAAAAACAAATTTAAATGTGAGGATTGGTCAGACGGGTAATCCATTAAAGTTTAGAACGGGCCAGGATGGGTAGTCACTCAAAATTGAGAACGGCTCTTTGAGATATGGTTTTAGACAGAGAAGTGAAACAAGTTCTGAAGGAAGAACATGGTGAAGAGCAAGAAGCGATGATGAAGTAATACGCGGATGACGGCGGCGATGATGGTGGTCTTAGGGCGCCTAATCTACCGTTCAAAATCACGTTCAAGGATGATAGATGAGGGAATACTCACCTAAAAATTAGGGGAATAGAAACAGGAGGTGTTGTGTTGCTTGCTCCTCCTTTGTTTTCAATTTATTCTAAAGAAATCCAAACAAGCTAGCTTCTTTAGCACACCCTTTTTTAATATTTTTATTGTGAATTACTAAAATATCTATCAATTTTTATTTTGGAAATTTATTGTTGTAATAATAAGTTACTAATCTTGTTCACAGCTTATACTTTTTCACACGGGTAAGCATTTTCTGTGTTTGTATAGATCGTAGCGTGTTTTTACAGTTTTGGTGTTGACATTTAGGTGGTTTATAGTGTTTGTTATATGTTCGTTGTCGTATTGATGAGTTTTAAGCAAGTTCCTGGTTTTTTTTCTCACTCTTTTGTGTCTAGCTATTGTGCTTTTGATTTGGGGATTCAGATATCCTGTTCCTTTAATAAGTATTGTTTTTTGTCAGTTTGTAGTGCTAGCTTTTAGCTGGATTATATAGTTTGTTTGTTAACTGCCTTTGTTTCGCCTCAGGGCCCAACTTTAAAGCGTTCTCGACTCGGATTTCGTTATCGATGGCATTTGTGAAGAATGGTCAAGTTATGCCGTAACCTTCATTTTCAAATGATCCGTACTGTCAAGGACGGTAGCGGCAATATGGGGGTTGTAACTGTGACGACAGTCGGGGTTAAGGTAATCTTCTTCTTACACTTACGTTTTTTTCACAATTGTTTTAGTGTGCTGGTTGCTGGATTGTTCTTTTTTTTTTTTTTTTGTATTTGATGTGTGCTAAGGGGTCATTACGATTTTGTGGATAAAAAACACTGAATCGCTATTTGGGATTTCTTAATCCTAATAATCAAAGGTAGATTGGTTCTCATCCACTAACATGATCTATGTTATATTTCTAATAACTCAGCCATCTAATACCTTTTTAACCGAACCCATTTTGACCTGTACCTGTTTAGGTCAAAGGCCTTATTAATCCGAACCAAATTGAGCCTATTTTGGTTAAATGTATAGCACTTGACATTCAAAGTCTCTTATATACATGTTGGTTTGAGTTATTCTTATTGTTTTTAATGATCTATGTACTGGACGCTTCGGCAATTGAAATCTGAAAATTATTCAAATGAACATTTGAAGATGTATATGAATTAACTTAGGATCAGTTATCTCTGCCAGTTGCAACATTTTTCTGTTAGTTATGTAGGATTTTGAGTGCCACATTCGATTCATTAGTCCATTATTCTTATGAGTTTTAGGCTATTAGGTATGTTTGTAAATTATGCATCTTAATAAGCTAACATGCTGGCTTATGCATGTTTGAAGACGGGATGTGCATCTAACAAAACTACTAAAACGATATTTTGTAAGGTTAGAGTGATGGGTTAGGTTTTGTAACGCCAACATTTGTAATAGACATCATAATTGAATATGATATTAGTCGAGACCCGCCGCAACGCGCGGTCCCCATTACCTTATTCCTGCAACAAATATTAGATTAAATTGTTATCATATAAATAAACTACTATACAAAGATGTGTTCAAGACATATGAAGGACGAATGTAGCTGCCTGAAGGTTCCTTGGTTGAAAAAGAATATGGTAAAATATTCCTTTATCTTGAAGGGCTTGCCAAATTCCGCATTATTCAAATACCCCATGCCAAAACTTATTGTATTTACCATATCTATAACTCAAGAATCATGTTCCCAGGAAAATATGCTTTGGAAATATTATCTATCATATACACAGATTCAATTTTCCCTGACCCGACAGGTATATAACTTTTCCAAACTCCAATATTGTCCTTTAATTACTCAAAATGACATCTTATTGTTCTACAGATGCTTTTGTTGGATGAACAACAATACTATCCAAAAAACAAACGAAAAGAAAATTCAAACCGTGCCATTTGATATCTGAGTCCAGGTTTATATATGGCTATTACGTCAGATATATTGTATTATGTGGTGTATGTATGATTAGAAACACATTTTAATTTTATTCATTTCAAGTGTTTTTCATTAGGTTAATTGATTCCACCTATTACTTATGCATTGATTTTGGATTGTTTTGGTTTACAGAAAAATAATGCAGAAGAGAAAGCTACAGAAAAGTAATTAAGTGATTTGCTTGAGAGGATATACAACTTAATTTACAGATATGTTTAGATCTCATAAAAACACTCGACCAACAGAGAGAGATCACTTGCCTGATCGGCTAAAAAGAGAAGAAAGAAGGTGGTGATCAGTAGTGTTTATGTTGTTATTTTGGGTGATCAATGATTGATTCTTGCAAGGTTTAATCAGTTAATGATACAAAGATGTAAGATGTATTCTATTCAATGTTTGAAATTTTAATTTTGTTTTTTTTAATTTGTTTCAGGTTGAAAAACTAAGGAAGAGATTTAGACATGAATGGACTATACATAGAGCTTTCGGAAGAGCATTTAATAGTACTTTTCGAGCTCTCCCACGCTTACCGCCTTATCTTCCTGCTTACGGTTAGTTCTTTAATCATAAAGTTATCTCTTTTTTGTACTATATTGAATTATTGTAATTTAAGATAGGATTTAATTGAGTTTAATTATGAAAATTAGTGGACATTGGAACTTCTAGCAGAAGTTGTTGTTTCGGAAGTGGTTGGGCTTGAAGAACATGTAGGAAAGGCTTGTACGAGGATACCGATACCGAAAACAACCGATAGGGTACCGGTACGGTATCGTTATTCGCATATACAATCAGTAGATACCAGTGCTGTACCGAATCGGTACCGAAAAACGGAAAAAATGGGTACCGGCACCCAATACCATTTGTTGATCCTTTATCCTCAAAGTTACAATCTTATCGGTGTTGAATTAGTGTTGAAACAAGAAAAATATTTAAATATGTTTGCTAAACTTTGAAGACATCTAAGTCAAAATTTTGACCATTTGTCAAAGAAATTGCTTTACATTGAACAAGTGAAGATCCGTTGATGAGATATGGTTTTGATGTTTAACATGTTCACACTGATTTTAGGTAAACTACACCGTTTCATGTCATTTGTTTTTTTTTTAACTTATTGGAACTAAGGATTGGATTTAAACTGCTAATTCTATTAGTATGTTGACTTATAAGCTTTAATGTTGATGTTATTCCCCTATATTTGTTGATAAATTTGAGCTATCTGAATGTTTTGAAGTGAATTTAGCAGTTAGAAACATGACTGGAATTTACCTGTCACATGTGGTCAAAATGATGATTATACACACTTTTGTCGATTAGAATGTTCCTTTTTCCTGGAACGATATTTCATCCTTATTCCTTAATACATATTAATTGATCGTAGTGTTCTTATTATGTTGACTTGAGGCATTGATGTCCCAAAATTAACGTTTGATTGAATTTTTGGTTATGGATTAAAGGTTTGAGTACGTTTTAATTGGTTTAATGGTCGTTTTGATCTTATTCCTCGAGTTTAATGCAGATAACAGTATATTAAATTTAGTTTCCCGTCTTTTATACCCACTATTTTTTTCGAAGCATAAACAGTTGGGGTGATTAGGAACTACAATAACACTTTTTAGGACTATTAACGCAACTCCATTGCTGATTTTTGTAATCTTCTTAGCAACCTCTTCCTACATTATAGAAATCGGAATGATTGCAGCAACAAAGACAGAAACTAGGGGCTTATTTAGCAGTTGCTTTGCTAATTCAGTGTCTTTCAAATATAGTTTTGATGCTAATTTCACATAGGTTCGCAAAGCTTTTGAAAGGGCATTTACCAAACCTTTATGAGCTCTAGAGATTCTATACATCTGGAATAAACTTGGGATGACTTTTGACCCATTTGGCCTATTAAAAGATAAAAGTATAAAACAAAGTTCCATGAGATATATTATTAAAAATTCTAAATCTTTGTCTTTGATTTCATCATTTTCCTACTGCAAACATCTATTTGTGTAGTAGTCATTGCTCATGAGAAATAGAATAAGCATAGACAGTTTACTACATTTGTTTGGTACAGATTCGAGCTCAACTGGCAGCATGTTGAAGTTTTATTTATATTATTTGTTTTATTATTATTATTATTATTTTTTGGTTTTAGACTGTTAGGTTGGATTTGGTTACCGACCGCAGCTGGTTCTTGAAACGACGCCTGGTGGTCGTCATATGCCAGACTTTTTTATACCGGCTGTCTGAGTAGGCAACACTTAGGTGGGAGCTGTGGAACTGGTCTCGTCTAACAATTTCCTCCAACGATGCAGCAACATGTATGTAATTCGAACTGAATGATATTTCCATACTAATTAAAATACAAACAGGCTGTATTAGTGTATTACTACTTAATTAATAAAATATAAACTGTTATGATAAATTAATATTTGACTGAGATGGTTCCAAGAGGACGTATGTGATGTTATTCATGTAGGAATGTAGCAGATGAATACATGTCGGGTGTTGGTAGTGGAATGGATGGTTAGTTCTTGTACCTTATGACATGGTGGGTGTTGGCAGGCGCCATTGAAAAAGATTATTTACTTATTTCACATATTGTTATGATTGTTAATAATATTAAGGTGATTTGACTAATTGTTGATGTAATTAGCTGCCAGTTAAAAGTAAGCTGCAGTTATTACTGTACATATTTTTTTATACTATGTGGATGAATACCAGGAGATATGTATTGTATTCAGTTTGAAACAAGGTAGTGTGAGTCGTGAGATGGTTAATCGGAGGTGGTGATTGGAGTTGGCATTGGGATGACATAGGTTGAATGAAAGGATAGGGGATGCAGATTGGAAAGAAATGAAAAAACAGAGGTTGAAATTTGGGTTAGGATTTGATTTAAGGTTAATCTGTACGTTGCTTATTCTAAAAGGGCTATTTATAACCAACTCAACGAATAAACAATAGTTAGTGTTTATGAATCATGAGAACCTACCTAATATTTATTTGGGAAAATCATGAAAATATACGAAGTTAGGTAAAATTAACAAAATAGGCAATATTGACTTTTTGACCTTTAAATTATTCCAAAACAACTAATCAGTGGAAGCAGGGACGGCTCCTTTACAGCCAACACTCCGATAGTCCAGTTTCTTTGTTGCCAACACTCCGATAATTAATAGGGTTCCTACATAGCCGACACATGTAAAAAATCATCATTGTCATACTTAGTAAATCTCACTAATAGCAAAGTTAAGATTGGGTCTGAGGAAGGTAAGATGTAGACAGCCTTACGTCTACCCCGTAGGAATATAGGTTACTTTCACGAAGACTCCTGGCTTGATAGTAGTTTTGAATCAAGCCTTGGACATAAAGCAAACAACACTTAGCAATAAGGAGAAAGACCGATTGGTGCATGTAAGATTGATGCCTATTTTAATAATTTTGTTAGTCTACTTACGTGTTTCCATATTTGATCTATTTGTAGTGTTAGGTTATACTTTGCTAAATGCGGTGGGCGACAAACAGTGTTGTGGTATGTTAAGGAATTTAGGGGTAACAGATGCTGGTTGTCGATGGGTAGCTATGGAACACCAACAAGGTTATTTCAACTTTTTTTAGTATTAAAGGTTAACAAGGTTGTTGTTTCCCACTTACTTCACGTCACCATAACTAATCACCCACAAATGCCAAACACACACCACAACCCATAACAACTACGAGGCGACATAAACAGATGCACCCGCAGCAACGCGCGGGCACCCCTGCTAGTTTTTTTAATTAAAAAGTTATTATATCATTAACTAAATGTAATCCATGAAATTAATTATTAAAATGTTAAAATAAACTTATATTTTCTTTTCTTATAAGTTTTACTAAGTTTAAAATTACGTGATTAAAATATTGAAAAATAAAATATAACTATGATATTATGAGTGATTTCTAAAAATTTTCAAAATATCTGGTAGAATTGTAGGAATTATAAAATACAAATGTTAAAAATAATAAAAAAATAGGTGTATCTATATCTATATATAATTCCTATATGAAAACGTATATGTTGAAAACTTATATGTAATTAACAATCATTAGTAAAATATATAGAAATCATGTCAGATCAAATTATTTAGAATATTCGTTAATCCGTATATGTCAATAATCAATTAACACCGTAAGTTAATTTTTTTATATAATAATTTATATTTGTTATGAATAATAATGTTGGGAATCACGTGGATCGTATGGGTTATAACCTACTAATACTCGCCGATGATGTCCAGCCCAGCTGGTTGGAGGTGGGAGGGTTTACTCCTTAGGGAGGTTCCCGCCCGGGCTTGGTCTCAGGTTCGAATCCCCCCACTCGCAATAAGGGGTGAGAAATTCAACACCCGCATTTGGCCTGGATTCGAACTGGGGTTGAGGGATTGTGCGTCGTTTGGATTCACCGTTGAAATACACCTTCCAAAAAAAAACCTACTCAAGGGAAAAAAGTCATTGAATTAAAAAAGAATCTTATGAAAATATAAAATTGAAATCTGGTACATATGGGCCCCATCATTCAAGCACTTTTTCTCTATATAATTTCTCCACAACCGTAACCCCTTCATCACTTCCTCATCACACCTCACTCCTAAACAAAACTAGGGTTTTTCTATCCCTAACCCAATTAGAATACGCCACGTCAGCATTTTGTGGCTGCACATGAAACCCGCCGTTTAGATCTTAACATCGACTGTCATTGCTTACTGGTGCGGCATCTTCAAGATTCACATGCCGTTGTTTCTTGGTTATGAGAATCTTGATGATGCTGCATCGGAAATCAATTGACTACTTTAATGATCAATGCATCGAACACGATTATGATGGATCTTATACAAAAAGGTTATCTTTATTATAGTTTTTTTGATATGATACTTTGTTGGATTGATCAAGTCTTATTGATGTTCTTATTACAAATTTATATGGTTGATCTATCTCTTGCTATTCATTTGTGTTTCAAACATTTGTTTTTGAAGTTTATATATGTAAAAAATATTAGATCTTAGACTATATATAGTTTTATCAAAAGACATAGAGATTTTTAGCCTTTGTTCACCAAGGCTAGATGTTGAATAATATTCGTTTCTTGCTATACGACTATAACATCTAGTCTCTCGTATCACCAATATTATCTCCTTTACCACAAGGAGCTTACGGATTTTTTTTGGTTATCTAGAGTGGAAACTTTTCAAAAGGCCATCGTTCAAGAAATAGTGAGTGAGTATTTGAGGCCGGATGTTATCTCTCTTTAGTCTCTTGTTGAACGAAATATAACGATGTGAGATTTGCCTAAGTTGTCACAAACATAACACTATTTAATTACAAGATCTGCTAAAAGAAAGTAGTGATGGAAGGATATCGAATTCAAATACTTCGATGGAGTCTTTTATGCAACGATATATCGCATCTCTCGGGCTGTATTATATTATAAGGTTTGCTTTGAGTATTTGTTAACATGTATGAGTCAATATATTGCTTTCTGTTTTCTTAAGTTACAGATCTTCTGTACAGATCAATGTAAACTCTTCTATTATTTTTATGGCAAGGAATGATATGCTAACTACCATGACACTGTGCGCTATATGGCCAAGGGTGCTACACAATCTAGACGTGTTTCTTGTATAAACTCTTCCTTAAACACAAGAAACACGTCTAGATTGTGCAACACCCTATATGGATAGACTACGGTGATCAACAACTTGCCAATCTTTGGAAAGTGTTGAGTCTTGCAATCTTGTTTTTTCTTCTTAACACATAAACTACCTGATTTTTTTATACATCATATCTCCATGCTCATGTGTGTGTGTATATATATGGTGTACCTGTGTACACATACATATATGTTTTTAGTAGCGAGTATATCAAATAAGATCAGCTAGGTTATTGTTTTATAACAATCATAAACTTAACTACTAAAGCCTTAGTAATGAGTTTTCGTCAAAGTAAGCTAATAAAATCAATACTTTCGCTGTCCCCCACTCGATCTTCATCATCCTTTGGGATAGAGGTATAGTTAGCCTACATCCACCATCTCCAGACTCTACCAATAGCTTTGTTATCGTTGGATTTTAATGTGTGCTCGTTGTATTTTCGATGTCCAAGAGATAAATAAACTTAAAATGTACTTACTACCTTAGACAAACTGTTGTATCCTATTTCGCATGCAATATCATATTAATCTTGAAAATCAATTAATGTTCCTGATGTAATTCTGTAGATCTTATGATGGATTTTGCAGTCATATAAGCTGAATTTTATTAGAAGGAAGAACATGTGGTTGTGGTGTTCTTTTGTTCCAAATTATTGACCCTCGGTACTAAAATGATGGTGATAGCTGTTTGTTCAAACTCCAACCAGCTTTACATTTTTATTTTTCAATCTCTCTCTCTCTATATATATATATTATATATACACACACACTTGATGATGCAGTTGTGTAAACAACATGACGTCAACCTTTGTTTTCAATTGAAACCGAAGTGGTTTTCATGTGGCATACACTTATGTGATCAGTGGACTCAAATATGTAACGTGATGCTAGCCCAACTGTCCAACAAATTTTTAGAAACATTAGTATGGACTATGGAGTCTATAAGTTCAAGCTAAATTACATTCAAAAGAAAATCATCACAACAATACATGGATGTAATCATGTAACTATGTAAGTATGTAACGAACATTCAAATCGAGTCGTTCCAAGGATCAGCCATTTGTTTTTTCAATTCTGTGGTGTTAATTTTACGTGAAAGTATATATACAATTATACATCACGTACAAACAAATTTCAAAATCTGAATAATTCAAGTCTTAGAAATTCGATTTGTTGCGCACCCATACTGTTAGATCTCCAATTGCAAGTTTTTATCCGAGCATAGGTAACTGCGTTTGGGATTGATTATCCAAAACAGATTATGCGTTTTGGAAAAGCAGGGGTGGAGCTGCTTATAGATTATTGTGCTTTGGTAGCCTAAAAAACTGATTATCTGCATTTTCGAAACGCAATCCCAAACACTAAAAACTGATTATCTGCATTTTCAAAACACAATAATCTAAAAATCAGATTTAAAACGCAATCCCAAACACCCTCTTAAATATCAAGCTAACCCAACCCAAATTCTCAACCAACTTACCTAACGAACAATTTTACTAATCCCATGCTGATCAATTCAACTTTAATTGGGCTTATCAAACAATACACTTACACACCAAATGGATAAAGCCCAAAAAAATTAAGGGTCGATTTGAGTCTAATCAACTTAAAAAATCAAAACTAATTTACTTTGCCCACTCCCATATGCATTTTAAAGTTAAAAGATACATTTAGTAAAGGATCACAGACATACTTAACGATTGTTTGTCAATATTGGTTGATTAGCTCATTTTACAATTAGTCAATTTAGTACATAACCAAACGATTGTTTACCAATTTGGATGATTAGTTCATTAGCTCATTTTACATTGAGTCAGTTTAGTACATGACCATTTTAGGATTTAACATGGATTAAAATCCAAGTCATTTTCCATGATGATTTAAAGTTAATAATCGTCAATTGATGGCCGCGCATTACAACGGTTCGGTTTAACCATAGATAAGAAAAACATGTCGAAATGGTGTATTTAGAGATGAGTGCCGGCAGTCTAAGAAACTAAACGGTTTATAAACAACGTTATGAAGATTTATGCCAAAACATAGCTAAATAAAATTGCATGGAGCGGTGATCAAAAAATGATTCTACACGTAACGAAGAATTTCAACTCAAAATTTAGTAAATTTTTGGGGTTTTAGTGTACAACAACAACAGCCATACCCAGTAAAATCTCACAAATAGCAAAGCTATTAGCAATGTTTGGGGATGGTGAGATGTAGGCGAGCCTTACCGCTATCCTTAGGAATAGAGAGACTGCTTCCAGAAAGACCTACGACTCCAAGGTTATTAAAGATCATCTAAATGGACATCCACCACACAATAAAGACAACAACAGTAGCAACAACAAAACCAACAATAGTAATAACAACAATAACAATAATAATAATTGTAATACCTAAATAAAATAGCTACAAAGGGTGAGAGAGTGCAATAAAGAAACAGAAATGGCTAACACATCGCATGGTAAGGCCAAACTACGTTGTCTGGAAAATATAAGCCCCGAAAACCTGGCTAAGGTACAAATTGTACCCTCTCCTAAAAGTCTTTTACCTTAATCCTACGTCTCCATGAACTCCTATCATGGACCATGTCCTTAGAGATGTGCAACTCTAGCAAATCTTGCCTAATTCAGTCATCCCAAGTAAATTTGGGTCTGCCTCTACTTCTTCACCCCTCTATGCAGAATGTTTCTACTGCTCTAACTGGCGCTGAGGTATGCCTACTCTTAACATGCCAAAACCATCTCAATCTCCCATCTTGCATCTTATCTGATATACTAGACACCCTTAACATTTCCCTAAAAACTTCATTTCTTATTCGGTCTAACCTTGTGTGCCCACACATCCATCTCAACATCCTCATCTCTGTTATATCCATCTTCCGTGCATGCGTTTTCCTGATGGCCCAATAGTCTGTCCCATACACCATGGCAGGTCTAACAACTACTATAATATATAACTTCCCCTTTAGTTTAGTTGGGAACCTTTTATCGCACAAAACCCCAGAGGCTGCTCGCCACCTACACCATCCTGCCTGTATACGGTGGGTTACATCACTATCTATCTCCCCGTCTATTTGAACAAACGATCCTAAGTACTTGAACTTAGTTTCATGCGGGACCGCATGGCCCTCAATTGTGATCTGGGTATCCTCGTCGTCGCCTACTCAACTAAAGTCGCAGTGGAGATACTCAGTCTTAGATCGACTAATCCTTAGCCCACCCCTGAACTTCAATAACGTTGTTTTTTCCTTTTTATTTAATTGATTTACACTAAAACCCCAAAGGCTATTGTTAAACAAATTTACACCGAAATTATGGTTTATTAACAACTCCTTAACCTCCTAATGTAAAGGTCATAGGTTCGAGTGTTACCTGGAGCCAAAATTGCCCTGGGTTGAGCCAGTGGTATACCAACGTCCTTTGTGTTCGCGGGGGTGAGTGACCTTTTGTCATTGAGTTTATCTGAGTGACCAGACTATCGTTGGTCGTTCAACAACAAAAATAAGTGGTTATAAAGATAAGTAAGAAAGCCGCACATTATAGCGAGTCAGTTTAAACATAAATAAAAAAGAACTTTGCGATGATGTATTTAGAGATGAGCATCGGTTTATTTAAAAAACCGAGTTGTATATAAGTGTTTAAAACAACCGGTAGGTCTAAAAACAACTTTACGAAAATTCATTCTCACACATAGATAAAAGACGAAAACACATAGGAGAGTCATTTTAGTTGACGCAAATTAGTCTCATGTAATCCTAGATCTAAAGAAACCAGTATACATCTTTATGGTTCATCCCACTGCCACCACTCCATCACCCACCGCTAACATAATTACAATCGTCACGGTACCTCCACCACAACCTTCCTTTCTGTACCCACCACCAATCGACGACGACTAACCATCGTAACCACCATCTCACGCAGCCACGAAATCTTCCCTATGAGTAACTCCTTAGCAGTTGCGTAACCACCGCCTGTTCTGCTTCTCCTGCTTCGATTGGTGAGGTAGTTTTATGACCCTTGTTTCGGTATATATATGTGTCATGACTCATGTGTGTATGTATATGTATGTCTTTGACATAGATACTTGTGTTGGTATGTGTGTGAATTGTGTTTTTCACCTTATTGTGTTTTGTTAAAACAATGAACAATGAACAATTGTGTTTTTTTTGTAAAAAAAAAAAGAAAAGAAAGAAAATCACAATCAAATACAAAACCACATTTGCGTTTTAAAAAAAGAGTGTTAGATTTAAATAATCTCAACTATTAATAATTGACTACCACTTGTCCCCAACTAACAAAATGTGTGATGACGGTCTCATCTTTTAACATATTGGTTACCAACGAACTATGACTAACAAAATAATATCAGATTATATAAATTGAACCGATTTTGTTAGTC
Source organism: Ambrosia artemisiifolia (assembly GCA_032199755.1). Lineage (NCBI taxonomy): Eukaryota > Viridiplantae > Streptophyta > Magnoliopsida > Asterales > Asteraceae > Ambrosia > Ambrosia artemisiifolia. The sequence goes on from CM063529.1 coordinate 39,613,747, forward strand.
ACGGCCCGTCGGTGGCCAATATTTTGAAAGGTTGGACCGCCAGTACATTGGGAACGAGGACGACCAATATACTCATCCTAAAGTTATAAATTTATCGACACATGTCGTCCCTATAGTTTAAGTTAATTAATAAAGCTGAAATGTTCTATCATGACGACATATCGTCCCTAAATGTAGACCTGTAGAGACGATTATTATCGTCCACTCGTCCCTATATGGTTATTTTCTTGTAGTGATATGCCACTTCATAAAAAAATGATTGGCCGTTTTTGTCACATATGTGTAGATAAATTTACAACTTTAGGATGTACGTATTTTAAGTAATTTGTATCGGTTTTTTTCATGATTTTAAACGTTCTTGTCCAAACAATTAGTTATTTAATTTCAAATTGGTGCCCTACTCAAGATTTTCATGATCTTTATGAAAAGAAAAGAAACCAAATTCCTAGCAGCTTTTTATACCATGTACTCGATCGTGAAGATGCCCTCCGTCCTCACTTCTCAAAACATATGTACTACTATTGTTTTTATTACAAAGTGGCAGTTACATTTATAACAAGGGTTGTATTATTTAAACCCCCACCCTTCTATTTTAACCCCCTCAAAGCACCTCGCTTAGGCCTAAGCGAGGCGCTTTGAGCTAAATTCGAGACGGTCAGTACGAGAATCAGAAAAAGCTGATTTTTAAATTCCAAGCGCCTCGCTTAGGCCTAAGCGAGGCGCTTCAAGGGGGTAATTTATTTTGGTAGTTGTTTTGATATTTTGAGTTGGTTTTTTTATTTTTTTTTAATTTAATAATTATAAAAAGTTACAAAAATTTAAAAAACAAAGTAATAACCCAAATCATTGTCAATGACTTAAACTTGACATCATCAACCAACTTCAAAATTTCAACTTCCCGTTCAGGTGCTTAATACCAGATTGATGATACCTTGTTCCACCCAAATCAAGGGATCCGCTTGGAGTCTAAAGCTTCGTGTGTCATCTTGGTCGAACTCATGTTGCAACATTCGTCTTGTGTGTGTTAGGGTCCGAAATTTTAGGCTTTTTAGTGGATTTTTCCATCTTGAAGACTGGATTCGGTGCAATCAGACTCCGAATGCGGTATGCGCGTTAAATTTCATTAAATGCGGCTCGCTCAAGGTGCAGTCGACGAACATCATTCAAAATTTCAACTTCCCTTTCAGGTGCTTAAGTCCACCTTGAAGACTGGATTCGGTGCAATCAGACTCCGAATGCGGTATGCGCGTTAAATTTCATTAAATGCGGCTCGCTCAAGGTGCAGTCGACGAACATCATTCAAAATTTCAACTTCCCTTTCAGGTGCTTAAGTCCACCTTGAAGACTGGATTCGGTGCAATCAGACTCCGAATGCGGCATGCGCGTTAAATTTCATTAAATGCGGCTCGCTCAAGGTGCAGTCGACGAACATCATTCAAAATTTCAACTTCCCTTTCAGGTGCTTAAGTCCACCTTGAAGACTGGATTCGGTGCAATCAGACTCCGAATGCGGTATGCGCGTTAAATTTCATTAAATGCGGCAATCAAGGGATCCGCTTGGAGTCTAAAGCTTCGTGTGTCATCCTTGTGTTTTCAAGACACAGGCAAGTCATCGTTGACCGCTATCTGTCGGATAACAACTGAAAAAGTTGTAATTACAAGAAGATGATCAAAGATGCTACAACATAACTTGCACCGGCTTGAGATATGAGTTTGATTAGCTTGAATCTCTCTGATCTATGGTATCCACTTTTCAGGTTGTCTTCATCGTTGACCGCTATCTGTCGGATAACAACTGAAAAAGTTGTAATTACAAGAAGATGATCAAAGATGCTACAACATAACTTGCACCGGCTTGAGATATGAGTTTGATTAGCTTGAATCTCTCTGATCCATGGTATCCACTTTTCAGGTTGTCTTCATCGTTGACCGCTATCTGTCGGATAACAACTGAAAAAGTTGTAATTACAAGAAGATGATCAAAGATGCTACAACATAACTTGCACCGGCTTGAGATATGAGTTTGATTAGCTTGAATCTCTCTGATCCATGGTATCCACTTTTCAGGTTGTCTTCATCGTTGACCGCTATCTGTCGGATAACAACTGAAAAAGTTGTAATTACAAGAAGATGATCAAAGATGCTACAATATAATTTTCTTGGCTTGGAAACAACTTAAAAGAAGCAAAAATGAATTAAAATTATTTTTTTGTGATTAACAGATAATTTTAAAGAATTAAAAGAAATTCAAGTTTTAAAAAAAAAAGGCCAAAGCGCCTAGCTTTGGTCAAAGCGAGGCGCTTGGGTGCCTAGCTTTGGCCAAAGCTAGGCGCTTGACTGGTTTGATTAGACCACAAGCTCCTCGCTTTGACCAAAGCGAGGCGCTTTGGCCTTTTTTTTAAAAAACTTGGTTTTCTTTTAATTCTTTAAAATTATCTGTTAATCACCAAAAAATAATTTTAATTCATTTTTGCTTCTTTTAAGTTGTTTCCAAGCCAAGAAAATTATATCTCTCCGTTTCGCTTCGTTTATTGCTCGTTTTGGTTTTCCAGTAAAAACATCCAGCTTTGTACAACTTTGATGAATCATTGTAAGTGGTCCTCCGACTAAACCTAACTCGCAACAATTGTTTTTAATTCATTTTTAAGTGTTTTTAATTACTTTTCGAGAAATGATAATTTTCAAATATTACAGAGGTGTTACCAAGCATGTCAAGAAATGATAATTTTCAAATATTGCAAGTCCAAATTATTGTACGATGTCTTTTTTCAGAGGACCTCGACTCTTGAGATGTTGCAGGTGTTTGAAAAGTTTGAACTGAAATTGAACTGTTATTTGGAATGTTCCTGTTTTCATATATTGCAGATCAAGGTGTTACCAAGCATGTCAAGAAATGATAATTTTCAAATATTGCAAGCCAAATCATTGTACGATGTCTTTTTCAGAGGACCTCGACTCTTGAGATGTTGCAGGTGTTTGAAAAGTTTGAACTGAAATAACTTTTCATGCAAGCAAGTAAAATTCAGTTGTTTTACTAATTTCATAGTCTTGATACCTTAAACAATCGGATCGGCATTAACGCGGAAACCTTCGTTTTTGCAAAAACCTTCCTTCCTTATTATTATTATTATTATTATTATTATTATTATTATTATTTACATCATTATCGTAAAGCAAATACGATAATAATGTAAATAATAATAATAATAATAATGTAAAGGTAGATCAAACCGATTAATGTCCTTTATATATGAATAGTGACCCTCTGGCAAACCTGCGTAAAGGACAGTGAGATTGATAACTGGACAGGTTAGCCAGGTGTTTGTCAAAAAGGTAGACCACACCACTAGAGCCAAAAGTTGTGTGTATGAATAGTGACCCTCTGGCAAACTGGACAGGTTAGCCAGGTGTTTGTCAAAAAGGTAGAGCACACCACTAGAGCAAAAAGTTGTGTGTATGAATAGTGACCCTCTGGCAAACTGGACAGGTTAGCCAGGTGTTTGTCAAAAAGGTAGAGCACACCACTAGAGCAAAAAGTTGTGTGTATGAATAGTGACCCTCTGGCAAACCTGCGTAAAGGACTAAACCCAGTGAGATTGATAACTGGACAGGTTAGCCAGGTGTTTGTCAAAAAGGTAGGCCACACCACTAGAGCAAAAAGTTGTGTGTAAGTTTTATTTAGCGTAAAAAGTTCATTGTACATATACCTCCTTATCTAAAAACAAATCACATCATTTGTATGAATAGTGACCCTCTGGCACACAACTTTCTTGAACCAAATCATTTCTTCAAGTTCATTTCACCAAAAAAAGCAAAACTGTAAATATCAGGAACATTCCAAATAACTGTTCAACAACTGTAAATATCAGGAACATTCCATAGAGAAGTTATCAATCTTACTTCTATTGTTTCGGGTTCCCTTTCATCGTTGACAGATATCTCTCTGAGATGATAAAGGTAGATCATGGAAAGTTCAACTCAAGAAAACAAAGATGAAACCGATTAATGTTCTAGTGGTGTGCCAGAGGGTCACTATTCATACGCAGGTTTGCCAGAGGGTCACTATTCATACAAATGATGTGATTTGTTTTTAGATAAGGAGGTATATGTACAATGATGGAAGAAGTTATCAATCTCACTTCTATTGTTTCGGGTTCCCTTTCATCGTTGACAGATATCTCTCTGAGATGATAAAGGTAGATCATGGAAAGTTCAACTCAAGAAGTAAGATTGATAACTTCTCTATGGAAGTTGCTAAAATAGTTAAACAAAAGCTGAAATTGAACAGTTATTTGGAATGTTTCTGATCATTACAGTAAAATTCATTAGCCAGACGTTTGTCAAAACGAACAATTAAAATAAACTTTTCATGCAAGCAAGTAAAATTCATTTGTTGGACAGTGAGATTGATAACTGGACAGGTTAGCCAGACGTTTGTCAAACGAACAATTAAAATATACTTTTCATACAAGCAAGTAAAATTCAGTTGTTGGACAGTGAGATTGATAACTGGACAGGTTAGCCAGACGTTTGTCAAAACGAACAATTAAATTATACTTTTCATACAAGCAAGTAAAATTCAGTTGTTGGACAGTGAGATTGATAACTGGACAGGTTAGCCAGACGTTTGTCAAAACGAACAATTAAAATATACTTTTCATACAAGCAAGTAAAATTCAGTTGTTGGACAGTGAGATTGATAACTGGACAGGTTAGGCAGACGTTTGTCAAAACGAACAATTAAAATATACTTTTCATTCAAGCAAGTAAAATTCAGTTGTTCGGACAGTGAGATTGATAGGTGGCAGGAAAAAGCTGACATTTTGTTCCTGTCGGATCGACGATTTTGTTTACCCTCCCATTGACATAAAAATGTTTTTTTGAAAAACGTCTGAATGAAAAAAAAAAAAAAACTAACTCAAAAGTAAAAAAAAAATGTTAAACCTTAAACTCAAAAGACCAAAAAAAAAAAAAATTTATCCGAAGCGCCTCGCTTAGGCCTAAGCGAGCCGCTTCGGGTCAAAAATCAACTTTTTCTGACCTCGTACCGAGGTAGTTAAAAAGTAAAGAAAGCGCCTCGCTTAGGCCTAAGCGAGGCGCTTTCAGGGGGTGAAAATAGAAGGTGGGGGGTTGAAATAGACCATGCCTTATAACAAAACTAGAATATGTGTTACTTTTTATTTTATTTTATGAGAAATAAAAATTAACATGTGCAAATGGAAATAGAATAAAAGTGGGCTAAATAGACATGATACAACTTTTAATAAAAAATTGCTATTAAATCATATTGATTGTCATCCTATTAATCCTCAAACCTTTTGATGTTGATTAATTTTTTCCTAATCACTTTACTTGTGTAACACTGATTTTGATCTCCTGATAATGATGTGAATTTGTGATGCACACATGGCATGCAAATATGCAATAATATTTATGAAATCATAAGAATTTGAATGAAAGAAAGAAGACAAACAATAACTTATCGGATTAGGATGATTAGTTGTTACAATTTACTTGGTCAAATAATTGAATAATACATGTATATCTTAATACTAGTAGGAAACCCGCGCGATGCGGCGGTAACAACAATTATAACGCGAAACTTGCGCTCTGTTAGTTTATTAAACCTCTCATTATATATTGTGTAGTACAGTAAAAAGTTGATCAAATTGTTTTTCACATTGTGCTAGCTTTGTTAGAAGATGTGCATATAAACCTCGCTAGTCTTCTATAGTCAATTAATATCTTTATTTTTTGCACCAGCAATTATAACCATACTACTATTTTCATCTTCTCCTTAACCAACTGGATATTAGGAAAGAGTAACCCGAAGGATATGGCGGCGACGACAATTTACACAACAGTACTCTTTAAATAGTTAGTTCATTAATCATTTCGTGAGATATTATATAATACTTTTGTTAGTTTTCATTATTCACGGCATCGATATGGTCTATCTATGCCTTATAGATCTCAATTAAAACTAACAAACACACTGATTAGAAAATATAAGTCACAAACATAGTAATTTAAAAATAAAAATCCAAACACACGTATAAGACCGCCCTTTTCTTCTTCCTTTAGTATCTATCATCTATCCACCTAAAATGACTTTTTTAATATATGCATATTTCTTGTCAATGTGGGGCTCGCCCACTTAGTAGAGGGACATAGAGGGAAAGTCTCATGTTCAAACATTGCAATGAGAATTTTTTATAATGTTTGGTGTAAGAATAGAGTACCATTTATCGTTTGAAAAAAAAGCATATCTTTTCCGTAGAAAGATGCTACATTTGATTTTGAAGATGTGGGCCATAGTCAGAATGTATGAAACATGTTGACAAATTACGTTTGTAATATCGATATCAACACTATGTCACAAAAAGGTCAAGAACCTACAAGTTCATGTGGTTCTGGATCACAAGGTTTTGAGAGCTCAATAGTCAGTTAGTCATGTTAGTTCCTTGTTTGTGTTGGCACGTGTTGATTAATTATCCAATTATGCTTCAGTTTGAGGTTTATGGTTTGAAAAGTATATAAAAGTTAAAATAAAAATAATAAGTATCAATGTTAGAAGCCAATCTTATGAACGCTGATATCCCGTTTTCATAACCTAAAGCTTACTCTATTAAAAGCTCGATAGAGTTTTAGGTTGTGTGTCAAACGCTCGTTGTTTGTAGATCGAAAAAAGGTTCATGAATTAAAAAAGAAAGTCATCTATTGGTCTACATAAAAAAAAATCAAAATGAGCTTGTGCCATAAAATATAACCTATTTCTAATTCATATTACAAACTTCATTCTCTTGATATTAGAAAATTGGTTGGTAATTAATCAATCTCTATTCAACTCAATACCAAACATCAATAAAAACAAATCATAATCATTAAACCCATCTTCAAGTGAGTTGGAAAGTACTATGGATACATAGATTGTTTACTCATTATATAGTTGGAGGAGTTTAATCTCTTTTCAAAACAGGACATCAAGCCTGATGATCTTATATCATCTTTTGGTACTTGTTGCATCAATTGCACCTTTTTTTTTGCTTTCCCATCTTCATCACCAACCTACACAACCCAATGGAACTCTCATCTGTTCGTTCATCCACCCCTATTATACAAGGTATACAACCAAGCCTCGTGTTTTTTTTATCTCACATATAACTCGATTTAGTATTCGATAGTAATGATGAAGCTTACCCACAACCTAATCTTATTTCTGTAATCTATTTTTTAGTCATAGCCGGCTTTCGCTTTGTACTCCTTTCCAACTGTGTGTTCAAATATAACACTCCAATCATTTGTATCAAAGTTGTACAGGTAACTAAAAATAAATATTAGAAGAAACTTTAATGAATCTATGGATATATTAGTATTTGGATAACAATTCATGTTAGATGGAAGATCAGACTATCACATAGTACATAGGCAAAAAAAACATAATAAAAAAGCAAGTTTCGTCATGATTCAAAGCTCCTATATGATGCCAATGAGATTTGGTTTCTAGAAAAAACAATTGGAATGAAAGATATAAAATTCTATAAACTTCAAACTAAAAAGAAAATAACAGGTAATGATCTTAAATTCATGAGATCCAATAATCATTACTACACATCTCTTTCAAATTGTATGTCCTATCAAAACGTTAAGTCTTTCTCAAGATCAAAGGAAGTATAACAGCATAGCATATGATATTTACTAACAAAATATGTAAACTTAGAATTTTAAAGTATTAACATGTAAACAAAACCTGGTTGAATGGGCCCCGTTCGTGTCAACCCATGAATACATGTGTCATTTCCGGTTTATGTGTGACATGATTCTCAGGTTCATGTCGTCTTCGGGATCAACCCACTAACTGGCGAACACAACCAATCTAGAATCTGAATTCAATGCTTCCAAACACGATAAGGTATGAAGTATAAAAATAAATTGTTTTATAAGAACCAAAGACCTATTTTCTCCAATCGCTTTAGTATCCATATGTCCTCCTAAAAGTCTACAAAAATATCCTATAGAGAACAGGATATTAACACATATAAGAAAGCTTTATAGAACAATATAATTCAATTCAAGTTGCTTAATTTGTTCACTAATGACAGCTATTTTACTGAACTATCATTACAAATTGGTTTGCGCCACACATTTCGTCAAATTTATAGTTTTACATGTCATTTTACATCTGGCAATTGGAGAAAATATGTTTGGAAGCACTGCACTATCACTATAAATGATATCATCAATAAATATTGAGGATTAGCCTTCAAGGCCCTAGCCTCCGTCTCATGCGCTTTTTAACTCTCTTTCTCACAAAATCAATTTGTGAAGCAGAGAAAAGGCCTTAAACCATTTCATTTGCTTTTAACCCTTCAAATTAGCTCGAATGAAACAACTCCTCCTGTAGGAATCAAACAAAGACATCATCGATGAAGACAATGTTAAAGAAAAAACCGTTAATAATAGCCAAGAAATTCAAAAATAATAATAAAAAAATACCTGTGGTGGTGGAGGTGGTTGGGCAAAAACAATCGGCAACAATTGGGTAATTGAGTTTGCATATCAAAATTTATTATAACTCAACATATTTATTTCTATAAAACTGATTTTGACATAAAATCCATGCATAATGTACCAAAAGTTGCACCGGTTATACAAGAATGTATGTTACGATCCAGGAAACATGTAGTTTTAGTATAATGATAGGAAAAAAAAAGAGAAGCTTGAATTGATGCTCACAATCGAGATGTCTCATGTAAGAATCACTTGGGCTCTGTACATCCGGGCCAGTCAAGATCTATATGTAAAAATGAATACATAAGTCATACACTAAACAGTTTTATATAGTTTTGGAGTGTAGAAAGTTAGGAAATTACAATATATAAGAAAATCCACCAGCCGTCGATAATATACCCATCAACCCACTCACTCCGCTTCCACACCACCATTAAACATTATATCCCTCGTCTAACATAGTCATAACCACCGCCCATCACCTCCAACTTCAATTGTCACTCACTTTATGTTCCTCAATTGATCCCTAATTCCACCATCGTTGCCACCTTCACATTCCATTCACGTCACCGTCACTCCACTCATTTTGACCACCAATTAAGAAGTTGTGCATGCCGATTACCAGTTTAAAGAGTGTGGCTACATAAGGTGATATAAGGCTGGAGATTACAAATGTAGAGAGGATTAAATGGAAGCATTAGTTGCAGTCGCAAAAGGTAGTTGAGGAGAAGTTGTTGAGTCAAGGAGAGCAAAAACCGTAAAAATAAAACCAATTTTTTAAACTAATTGAGGAGAACGTACTTTATTTTCAAATGTTTTCAAATACTTCTATTGTTTCGGGTTCCCTTTCATCGTTGACAGATATCTCTCTGAGATGATAAAGGTAGATCATGGAAAGTTCAACTCAAGAAAACAAAGATGAAACCGATTAATGTTCTAGTGGTGTGCCAGAGGGTCACTATTCATACGCAGGTTTGCCAGAGGGTCACTATTCATACAAATGATGTGATTTGTTTTTAGATAAGGAGGTATATGTACAATGATGGAAGAAGTTATCAATCTCACTTCTATTGTTTCGGGTTCCCTTTCATCGTTGACAGATATCTCTCTGAGATGATAAAGGTAGATCATGGAAAGTTCAACTCAAGAAGTAAGATTGATAACTTCTCTATGGAAGTTGCTAAAATAGTTAAACAAAAGCTGAAATTGAACAGTTATTTGGAATGTTTCTGATCATTACAGTAAAATTCATTAGCCAGACGTTTGTCAAAACGAACAATTAAAATAAACTTTTCATGCAAGCAAGTAAAATTCATTTGTTGGACAGTGAGATTGATAACTGGACAGGTTAGCCAGACGTTTGTCAAACGAACAATTAAAATATACTTTTCATACAAGCAAGTAAAATTCAGTTGTTGGACAGTGAGATTGATAACTGGACAGGTTAGCCAGACGTTTGTCAAAACGAACAATTAAATTATACTTTTCATACAAGCAAGTAAAATTCAGTTGTTGGACAGTGAGATTGATAACTGGACAGGTTAGCCAGACGTTTGTCAAAACGAACAATTAAAATATACTTTTCATACAAGCAAGTAAAATTCAGTTGTTGGACAGTGAGATTGATAACTGGACAGGTTAGGCAGACGTTTGTCAAAATGAACAATTAAAATATACTTTTCATGCAAGCAAGTAAAATTCAGTTGTTCGGACAGTGAGATTGATAGGTGGCAGGAAAAAGCTGACATTTTGTTCCTGTCGGATCGACGATTTTGTTTACCCTCCCATTGACATAAAAAATGTTTTTTTGAAAAACGTCTGAATGAAAAAAAAAAAAAAAAAACTAACTCAAAAGTAAAAAAAAAATGTTAAACCTTAAACTCAAAAGACCAAAAAAAAAAAAAAAAAAAAAAAATTTATCCGAAGCGCCTCGCTTAGGCCTAAGCGAGCCGCTTCGGGTCAAAAATCAACTTTTTCTGACCCCGTACCGAGGTAGTTAAAAAGTAAAGAAAGCGCCTCGCTTAGGCCTAAGCGAGGCGCTTTCAGGGGGGTGAAAATAGAAGGTGGGGGGTTGAAATAGACCATGCCAAAAAAAAGCCGAAATGGCAAAGCCCAAACCATGCACTCTGAAACCCCTTGAGCGTCATAAACCCATAAATCTCCTTCTTCGACTTGGATGCTTGACATTTGACCGATTTTTTTTTCAAAGCCTTGCAATACTTCAATTGTATGTGGTTCTTCAAAGTTGTATCTGCATCTTTCGAAAAAAAAAAAATTATCACAAAACTTGCAACGAGCCTGGTTCAGCCCACTTGACATTTCGCATAATCGAAATTGCGCCATATTTCTGGATTTCTTTTTGTAGGTAGCTTGCGAATCACTGTATGTTCCCTAATGGTCCACAACCAACCGAAGAGTTTTTTAATCGTTGTGATTCCGCCAAAACTTCTCCCCATAAATCAATACTAGGTTTGGGGGGGGGGGGGGGGGGGGGGGTTTGCAAAAAAACACAAAAAAAAAAAAAAAAAAACACGCACACACGGTCACAAATGACCCTAACGGTCATTTTAACAACTACATAGTTGTTGATATGTTCAAGTGTTCAACCGTAAAAAACGAACCGGTTTTTTTCGTGCATCCTTGGTTCGGGATGAACCGGCATTTTTAAACATATCTGCAAGATGGTCCAAACTCCAAAACCGATAGGTTGGGTTAGACCCAAACTGGTGGGCCAAACCGGTTTTTCTTTAAGAAATCGGGCCGGGGAGTGGGCCATTGGGCCATAAACCGGCTTTTTAGCCCTCTAGTATTGCTTTCTTATTTATGTTTTTTTCAATCTAATTTCCACATGATTTACATAAATATTTAAATTCTAAAGAGTGAAAACAAAAATACATAAAACAGGATATTATTTTTAATATGACATGACTGGAGCCAAGGATAAGAACACCTACTCCGGGGCCCGGATTAGTCCATCAATCATCAATATACACGTAAGATTGACCCATATCCTTCCAGCCTGCGTCCCCACCGTCATCATCTAAATCACATTCGATTATGTGGAATTTAGACGATGCATCATGAGTTTTAGTTAAATGGTAGTTGCGTGTTTCAGTTACAAGTGTTGTTTTAGATGCATGTACTATGGTTTGAACTTATCCTTGTTATTAGTTTATGATGTATTGTGTTAACTGTTAACAGCTTTATAGTTGCACTTGTTTTAATTAATTGTACTTTTATGACATCTTAAAAACGTCATTTCTAAAAAAAAGTTTAAAACATATCATACCCAACTAAAAGAGAGTTCCCGCCCGGGTTCGTCACATGCTCGATTCTTGTCCATCGAAAAATCATACCCATTAAGGTTGAAAGGGCCCGCGTGTTGGAGGACACGAACTTGTGACCCGGATGTTGTTAGGACTAGGAATTTACCATTGAACTACACTTTAAAAAAACTAAAAGAGTATATTTTTTTTTGAAAACTAGAATCTGTTAAGAATATTGAGAATCAACCCAAAATTGTTTATCAATGGAGCTTTTTTCGTTTTACCTTTAATCCATTTTTTTTAGTATTTACGATCTTGACAGCGCCTCAATCTTACCCAGGTTTGAACCGTGGATCACCCCTTTAAGAGACATTTGCCTCTATCAAGTGAGGTAGTCGCATGTTGGTTGTGATAAAGTTTGATTAGGGGTCCAATAGCATTTCCTACATGTCGCACAAAAAAACTTTCTTTTATCCGGTCCTCATTTGTACATTAAGACGATTATGTAGTATATTTTTTTTGGTATTTGATTTCTGGCAGAAGTGAAGTTAACAAGAAGAGTAGAAATGGTGCCAGGTATGGAATGGAGCCGGGCTCTATTGCGTCGCATCAGCGTCACGTCTACACCACGTAGATGGGGGGTTTCATTGCCTTTCTCTTTAACACTCATGCAATGGAATAAATCCCCTTTAATGAAAAAATATAAAGAAAAACAACAAAAATCAAATCTGATTGATGCAAGACCACATGAGCCCAACTACATCTTCCCATAGCGCTCGTTATTTCCTTGGCAAATTGGAAAATAACGCTCCCCAATAATGCTCGGGAAACAGTGCGGAGGCGCTATTGAGCTAAGTTGGCAGGAGGCGCTGCGCCATACCACCCAGCCATATGGGCTTATGGGCCATTGTTGTTACAATAATGCCATTTTTTAATTGATTTTTTCCAAGGCAACGTTGCAGGTTTTCAACCATCCAAAGATGTGAATGTGTAGGGTCATCAGTTATGGCTTCACTATAGATCATGAATCTCATGAGCCATTTCGTATTTTGGTGACCAGACAGATGTATTACTTTTTTTTTAAGGCTTAGTTCAGTGGAAATCCTTGTACAACCCTAACCTAGCGGTCCCAAGTTCGAATCCCTACTCACACACCGGTGTCCTCCTTGCCTAAGCTCAAACCGTCACGGGGAATTTTTTTGTGGTGTGCATGGATCTAACCTATGACCTACCCTCATGATGGAAACCCCTAAGGGAAAACCCACCCTACCTCAAACCAGTTGGCATTTAGATCATTGGCAATGTATAATTACTTCTTAATTAAAGTTATTATAAGCTGACATCCTTGTATAATTCTTTCTTAATTATGTTGTTCATGTGACGTTTTTGTAACATTTCGTGTACACAGTACATATGAACATATTAAAAGAATTAATGAGAACCAGCTGGGCTAGCTCAGTTGGCCATCTCAATGAGGTTTCGGAAACGTGGCCTAATGGTCGCGGGTTCGATTCTGAGGGGGGGAGGGTTTACCCACATTTGTGGGGTTCCCGCCCGGGTAGTCCCCGGTTCGACTCGCAGCTCCAGCAGACCGGCTCTCGTAAGTCCTACGGGCAAGGGTATCAAACGGCTGTTGGTCGGGTTCGAACTCGGGTGGATCAGGGTTTCACACAAGGATTTCCCATCTGATCTACGCTCTTCAAAAAAAAAAAAAGAATTAATGAGATTAAAATAAAATAAGACCATACGGCTATTTAATAGTGTTTATAAATGAAACGACACTTAGTCGAATGTGAACTAGTATTAATCGGATGTAAAAATTTATATATGAATAACATTGATTAATTTTAACAAATTGTAGCTCATATATGAAATTTGCATTGAGTTTCAACCAAACTAACGTTTTTTTTTTAAAAAAAAACTTAGCCTAATTTTCATGTTTTACATGTGAACACTGCTAGTTAAACTTTAGAAAACGTATGATTGTATAATGTGACTTATTTGATATTATTATAAAATGTACTTTTATTTTCTACTTTTGATTCTTTTTGTGGCCATATTTGAAATTAAAATAATATATATTTGATTGGTTTTTTTATTTTTTATGGTTAAAGCAAAGTATTTATCCATGTTGTATACATGTGTTCTAAAAATATACCGTTTACATAATTTTGGGTGGAATGAAATTTGTTGTTTGCCGATAAAAAAACATTATTTTTTTTAGTAATTCTGATAGTTATAATTATCCTGAATAATAATTACTGTTGCAATTTTTTTTTGAAAGGTATAATTAACGTTGAAATGATAAGCTTGTGAAGTGGAGAATCGATAGCGATTACCAAATCTTTTATTACTAGCAATTTCCAAGCATGTGACATATAACGTTATCTGTCTCACTCATTTCGATCTATCTCTCTCCACATAATTGTTTTCAACTTGACAACATATATTCATTTCATATGAATAAACATGTCATGAACTCATATGAATACAACTTTTTAAATTGTTGTTTTCAATATTTAGATATATTATTTTATTTTATCATATCTTATAATTGGCAAAAATAAAATAAAATAAAACATGAGTTGGCCAATCTTTATAACTCGATATAATTATTTATAATTGCCGGATTGCAAGACAAATTGCTTAGAACATCTTAGATTTAACGATATTGGTTCAAGTCTCACTAATAGAAAGTTTTAAAAAATTCACCTTTCATTTTTTATTTTTGTTTTTATAATTATGTACATGTGTTGTACACATGAATCGAAACCCAAGTTTTCACCTTTTGATATAAACAGACTCGTTTAATCCAGGGGCGAAGCTTTGTTGGGGCCATACAATGCTCTGCCCCCTCCATTTTAAATGACCTATGACTTTCGGCCCTCACTGAAAGTTTTTTTAAGCTTCGTCACTTGCCTAACCTAAAACATATATTTTTGCATGTTAATAATTTAGTAGTGCTAAATTAAAAATAAAAGAAATGGTTTCGATACCAATATTCATTATTTATGTTTTCAGTTTCAGTATCCTTCGGTATTGGTATTTTCGGTATTTCAATGTTAGCAGCTCTCGCGGTACCGCACCGACATAATCGGTATCGTACACAGTTTAAACTTCCACTGATTTTCGGTTCTGTAAATAGTGAAAACGAAACACTAACCAATCACATGCTCATCTTGTCTTCTTCTCCATGAGTTACAATCCCATGAGAGATAACCCACAACTCTGTGTATGAGAGAGAGAGGTGTGACATCAATGGTTCTGCTACTATAAATAACATGCAACTTTAACAGACCATATTATTATCATCAGAACAAACACAATACTCTGCTGTTTTATCCTTTCTCTGACATCTCAAACCTCTGTTTCTCTCTACTTCATACGGTAACCATCATATTTCTAGCTAATTATTATTATTATTATTATTATTATTATTATTATTATTATTATTATTAAAGTGAATAGTTTTACGTAGATTATATGATTAACAATTGCGTTCATTTGTAGACTCCAATCGACACAGCTTGTTGTCCGTTTGCATGTTATTTTTACATAATTTTCGTTTTTATGGAATAAAATGAATTATTTCTGTTAAAAAAAAAAAAAAGATCCATATCCAGATTTTGCGTAGTCAATGCGTGAATATATGATATCCTAATAAATCTGCGTATCCGTTACATTTTTCAGCGAATTTAGCGTAAAGTATCATACGCATGTTTGTTTGTGTATGTATACGCACGTGATATTATCTTCTTAACATAATTGACAGCTTAATTTACACAATCACGCACAGCTAAATTATTAGTGATTTATTATGTTTGAGATAGTAGAGATCTGAAAAGAAGGCTAACAAGTTTGCAATAAGATGAAGAATTCGGAATCAGAACAAGCGTTTTACATTGAAAGTGATGAAGATATTAATGATTCGATTGTGGGAGAAGATGAAGGGAGTGAATCAGAGTGTTCTAATTATTCAGATGATAATATTCAACATCAGAGTAAACCTAATTCGTTAAATCCTTCATGGCCTCAAAGTTACAGGTATGTCACTATATTATCGGTTTTGAGTTTCTTCTGTGACTGTGAGTAATAATTGGCTGATAATATATGCATGATGTTACAAGTAGGTATGTAAATATTGTTACGCGTATCGGTTGTATGGGCAATAAATGTGGGGTTTGGAGCCAAATAGGGTCTCTTACCTAGAGGCGGCAAAAAAAAAAAAAAAAAAAAAAAAAAAAAAAAAAAACCGGTTTGGGTACTGAAACGAGAACCGGCACCAAATACTGCAACCGAAGCCAGGTAAAAAAACCAACGCTAAACCTAGCCAAACCGTTTTCACCTGAACCAGTACCAAAAACTGCTACCAAAACCGGGTTAAAAAGCAACGCTAAAACCGGCCAAACCGATCCACAACCGAACCAAAATGGTACACGAACCAGTTGGAACTGGGAAAATCGGAACTAAACCGGTGGGAACTGGAAAAACACGAACTGAAACCGTTATAGGAAAAACCGATTTTGGCCATTAAATTTATGTTTTCTTTGTATTGATTTTCAATTTGCTTGTTCAAAACTCTAAAAATTAATAAACGTTGTTTGGGATTGAGTTACAAAACAACTTATTGGCTTCTTCCAAAAGTCAATAAGTCAATAAGCTGTTTATGTAAATTAAAAACACTTTTGGTTTTGGTTTTTCAATAAGGGTGGAAAAGCTGTTTTCAAAAAGTCAAAAATCCTGGCTTTTGGTTTTTGACTTTTGGTTATTTTACACTAATAAGCTAAACCAAACACCTTTTAAAATACAACTTATTGACTTATTGACTTTTCCCACCACAAAAGTTAATCCAAACACTTTTTTACAAACTTCTTTTCAAAAAGCCATAAGTCAATAAGCACTTCTAACCAAAAGCACTTTTCGAGTTAATACATCTACCGGCTTGGAACCGAGCCGAATCAACTCTCGAACCGGCCAAACCGGTATGGAATCGAACTGGAACCAAAACCAGTTTGGCTCCAAACTAGTTTTGCCCCCGTTGTCACCCATCAGACTAGTTTTTGAGTTAAGCTCTCCTGTTTGGGCCGCAACAAATATGAATATTGATTCTCACTAAGGTTTCTAGTGATAGATTAATAATAAAAACCTAATAAATTATGTATTCAAACAGCTAATTGTGTAGTTTGACAAGGAAGAAAGTAGTGAAAGTTTTTTCATGTATGATGTTTCAGGCAATCGATTGATCTGTACAGTAGTGTGCCATCACCGAGTCTGAACTTTCTTGGGACTCCCACACTGTCTCGATTCGGCAGTTCATTTTTTTCATCATCATTGACACAAAGGCATACTCCTGAGATACTCCCAAGTATTAGCAAACCTTTTTTGTCACAAGTGACAGACAACCAGCAGCCACAAGAAAGACTGAGTTCACATTCTCTTCTTCCTCGACGTGGATCATCGGCCAAGAAGTTGTCACATTATCAGAAATCTTCTAAGGCTTCACATGGGCTTCCTCTTTCTAGACAGAGCTCTTTTGGTCAATCTGTGATTAATGGTATGCAACATGAACATACTTCTGTTTTATACAGTCTAGTAGAAACTGCATGAAGGTATGTTTTGTGTGTATGCCAAACACCTTGATCTTTACACAACATTTGGTAGTTTGCATATAGAGTATAAGGTCCTGTAGCTCGAAAGATACTTGTTTACCATTGGCGTCAAAACATTTATTTTCATGTGTTGGTACTTTTTCTAGTTTGCATACTTCAAGGTTGAAGCATGGAGTTTGTTTCGACAGAGCAGAAGCACATAAAAGAGACAGTATTGAGGAAATTCAATATAACTGAGTAAAACAATGGGTCAAGCCCTTTATTATAGGGTAGTTCTAGGTATGGTAGGTCGAGTTCAAGTGGTTGAGTTAAAACATTGGCCGACTTATTTCTGGGGCATCAACTTTCGTTTTTTGCTTAGTCAACTTGGTCTCAGAGACCGTTTTCAACTGTCTGACTTAATTCTTGGTCCCCAACAAATCATTTAACCAAGGCAAGATAGGTCCATGGTTTGGTCTAATATCTGTCCTACCACACATTGTTGGACCACACACATTTAAATTAATCTCTCAGCACACTGTTCAGTGCAGTTAATACTATGTTAGATTTGATTTATAAGTTGTTACACTTGTTATGAGTGACTTGTATCTTTGATTTTAGTAAAGTAAATTATTTTTTAAACATTACTTAGTAGAATAAATATTTATTTACATGGCAGTGTACATAATATTTACAATCTTTCGCGTTATAATTTTGTGCAGGCATAAATGTTCTTTGTGGAGTAGGACTTCTTTCAACTCCTTATGCAGTCAAAGAAGGAGGATGGGTTGGATTATTATTGTTGTTTGTCTTTGCTGCCCTAGCTTTCTACACTGGTATACTACTTCGATACTGTCTTGATAGTCATCCTGGTCTTGAGACTTATCCAGATATCGGCCAGGCTGCCTTTGGAACCACAGGACGTCTTATCGTTTCTGTAAGTTTACTTTATTATCAACCGCCATAGTTTTCTTTTTAATTATTGAAAAGAACATTCACATCGCTGCCAGAAATTACGTTATGACTAGTTGCTGACTATTTTTTCCTTTTTTTTGGTTTCTGTTTTGGTGCAGGTAATTTTGTATGTGGAGTTATATGTAAGTATATTCGTCTCAAGTTACATTTATATCTGTTGATCCTTATAAATTTAATCATATTAGTTAGGTGATCCAGAAGATTTATAACTATTTCAGTCTAAAGTTAATTGCAAGGATATCTGAATATTAAGCCACCCAGAGGCAGACCTAGCTTGAAGCTAGGTGCCGCGTCCGTTGCTACTCAACTTCGCGTGCGTAGTGGAAAAATAGTGGAAAATTTGTTTTTTTTACGATATTTGGAAAACGTTACTACTAAAATGAAAAAAAAATGAAAAACGTTACTACTGAAATTAATTTCTAAATCCGCCACTGAAGCCACCTGTGGTTAAACTTGTGTGAATTTGCTGCAGGCATGTTGCATTGAATATATAATCCTGGAGAGTGATAACCTATCGTCTCTGTTTCCAAATGCACATTTACATCTCGGAGGATTAATGCTTGATGCACATTATTTGTTTGCTATTATCATCACTATTCTCGTGCTTCCTACAGTTTGGCTTCGTGACATGAGTGTTCTCAGTTACATCTCTGGTAAGCGATATGAAATATATTCAAAATCTTTTAACTTTTTAAAATGTTTTAACCTTTGTCAATGTTTTTTATCCAGCCGGGGGAGTTATTGCATCGGTTTTAGTAGCAATCTGCTTGTTTTGGGTCGGCTTGGTTGATAAAGTTGGCTTTCAAGTTGAAACTACAAAGGTCTTCAACCTCTCCGGTTTCCCTGTGGCTATAGGGCTTTATGGCTACTGCTATTCAGGACATGCTATCTTTCCTAATATCTATACATCAATGGAGAATAGGAAGCAATTTCCTTTGGTCCTGTTCGCCAGGTAAAGTACCAGTGTTGACGATGAAAAAAGTCAACATACACGTCTAGTCATTGACTCATTGTTGAATATGTCATCTGTTTTCTATGCAGTTTTGGTATATGTGCTATTCTTTATGCTACAGTCGCTGTAATGGGATACATAATGTTTGGCGAATCAACAGAATCACAGTTCACTCTTAACCTGCCAACCAATTTAGTTGCATCCAAGATTGCTGTGTGGACAACAGTAAGTTAGCTACAGATTATGGTAATATCATGCATCTATTTTCCAAAACTTTAGTGCACTTATATTTTCCTTTTATTCTTCTGCAGGTAGTCAACCCATTTACCAAATATCCTTTTGCTTGAACTAATTGTATAATGAGCTAAAATCTTTCTTTATTAGAACTAAACTATATTGGAAAATATTAGGCAATCAGTTAACTGTTTTTTCTTAACTAGACCTACATATGCTTTGACCATATCTCCGGTGGCTATGAGTCTTGAGGAATTGCTACCAGCGCATCGTGCAAAGTCTCGTGCCTGGTCCATCTTCATCAGAACGGGTTTGGTGCTATCTATTTTGGTTGTAGCACTCACCATTCCCTTCTTTGGTAAGTCCCCCCCCCCCCCCCCCCCCCCCCCCCCCCAATACCATACAAATGCCTTTTAGGTTCTTGTTTAAACTAAAGATTTTGATTTTTTTTTGTTTTTCCTTTTTCAGGTCTTGTGATGTCACTTGTTGGATCTTTACTGACCATGCTAGTGGTATGCCCTCCTTCATAGCATGGGTGCTAAACGGGTCGTTTAACAAACTATAATTTATAACAAAAAAAAATGCAGGTGCATACAAATACAATAACGTTTAAACTTTAAACTATAAAACCCGGTGCAATTTCGCTTATATCTTAAATTAAGTCATGACACTATTTTTTTTTTTTTTAAATACATAAAAGAAAGTGGTCAACCAGTGAAAACTGACTGAACCGAACGTATTTAGTAGCAAATTTCTGACATTTTCTAGGATCAAACAGAATTTACCTGAAGTAATGTGACTGACTATATGTATATGACTGGTTACAGACGTTGATACTTCCTTGCGTTTGTTTCTTGAGCATCCTTAAGGGAAACATAACCCGGTTTCAGGTATAAGTTAGCATTCAAATTAACGCGTAATTCATTCATTTGTTTATTAAGTCTTGTGTTTTGTTTTACTTGTTGGTAGGGATCATTCTGTGTATTGATCATCATTGTTGGAGTCATGTCTTCAGCTATTGGAACCTATATGTCCATATCGGAAATCATTCATCAGTTGTCCTGATCATGTCAATTTAATTTCCTACCTTTGTTTAATCAAGCTTTATTGTTGCTATCACTATAAATATAGAACAAAAGTTTTATTAATCAATTTTGTAATTGTTGTTAGTATGGAACTTTACCTCTCCTCTCTTATAGTATTGACATTATTTTTGATATATATGTTTAGAATACAGAGTTAAAATAAAAAAAGGTTAACACATTTTATTGTTCAAAAGACATTATCATGCTAACATTGTGGAAAAATCAAGACCGTCTTCAATATAGAAGCCAATATAGAATGGTAATCATGTTATTCAACTATGTATTGAATGTGTGCCTCAAAATCAGATTCAATTCACAATTTCATCTTTCTTTAGGCAAGTTGTTTATGTTTCATTGCATCTTCATGGCTTTCGAGTCATACAAATACAAAATTTTACTGTATAACATCTATTTACATCGGAAACTCACTTGTAAAATATATATCATATTGATATCAACAGAGTGTTTTGGAGCACTATGATGATCGAAATACACAAGTTATAATGGATGAAATCATGAAATCTGTTTTTACTCTAGCACAAATCCAACATGGTAATGAGCCATGACAAGTAGGAAATCCCAAGTCGTGAATTCACCTCACGCATAAAGGTCAATTGGCTACTCTAAAACAATACACATTTGGTAAACATATGGTTTCTCGTGTGGGAAAAACTTATCTATTTAGGACCAGAGAAACATGATCCAAACACACTATCAAAATCTAGACTGTCTTACATCCTCTCATGAAATTGTTGTAATTTAAAAGACATATTGCATCATCAACTTCTTTTAGATCTTGAGGTATTATACTTTTGATATCATTTTGCTAAAAATAAAATAGAGCATAGATAGAGTTGTAGATGGACATGCTTATCCTTTTTAAATATCCTTCATGGTTTTTATATCTTGTAAGACTGTGTGTAGTGGGTCGTTAATGGGGCCTTAAAACAAAATTAGCGCCCCTAACACTGCTACATAGGGGCCTTAAAGGACGCTAATATTGCAAATTTGGCTTGGAGCGTTAAATTTTTAACGCCATTTCTTCTTGGAAATTGTGCCAACCTCTAGTCTTGCAGCCAATCACTTTGAAGGTGAGGGGCGCTAACCAAAGACTTCACCACGTATGCTTTAAGAAGAGTTTTGTGAACAATCCATTATTTTTTTATTTTAAAAGATATGTAATTTCTAGTTTGTTTCATGATGGTTCTTGATACACATACATGCATGCAAGATACATTGTTATTCCTTGAAATAGTCAAATACTAAATACCCAAACTTCTTAGTTATTCATTTTAACCTCTTGTTGCTTCTTGTTATTTTCTGTTGCTGCCATTTCTTCTTCTTCTTTTAACATTGCTTTGGCCTCTTCAATCTTCTTCCTTTTTACATAAAAAAACTCAATGAGGCCACCAAGAGCAATGTCAGGGTCGTCATCTTTTAGAAGTTGTTCAGCTACTTCAGCAGGGTAACCTGCACTTCGGAGAGCAGTTTCTCAATTTCTTCGAAATGATAGTGTTCGCTGGTACTAAGGTAGTTGGAGGCTAACAGTCGAAAGCCACTCGGGGTGCAATAGGACATGTGGATCTGAACATCCATACGACCTGGACGAATGAGTGCAGGGTCAAGTTTGTCCTTTCTGTTTGTCGTGAATATGATGATTCTCTCGTCACCGCAACTTGACCATAATCCGTCAATAAAATTAAGAAAACCTGACAATGTTACCTTAACATAAAATAATTGTTGTTAGATTGCTGAAATTTTAATTACTAAACTACATTAACTAGGGGTTTTATTGCCATTGAGACACGGAAGGAGCATATGTTTAATATGCATGTAACAAAGTGTACACTAATAAGGAAAGCATGATAAACTTCTTCTAATTTACTAGCTATATGTGAATAAGTATTTTTTTCGGATCACCCATTTTATAAATATTTTTACCACCAACACCCATTTAAAAAACAATGTTTACACTAACCTTCACTCGATCTTCACCATTTCCTCGTTGATTGTTTGTAGCCACGACTTTCGCGACTTGTGCTTGCACTCGATCATGCAACTCTACCGAGCAATCAATATCCTCCACCACCAATATCGAACGGTTCGCCGTAGTCACCATCAACCTCCGCAGCTCAGAGTTCGACTTAACATTAGTCAACTCCAAATCATATATATCAAAATTCAAATAATTCGCCATGGCCGCAATCAAGCTAGATTTCCCAGTCCCAGGAGGCCCGTACAACAAGTACCCTCTCTTCCACGCCTTTCCAACTTTCCGATAATACTCTCTCCTCTCCAAAAACCTATCCAAATCCTTCATCACCATCTCCTTCATTCCGCTATCCATCGCCACCGTCTCAAAGCTCGCTGGATGATCGAGGTTCACCGAGGTCCACGCCTTATCTCTCGAATAGCTAATCATTCCATGGACCGTGAATAGCTTTAGTGTTTTCACGTTTTGTTTCTTCACTTTAGCATAGTTAATTATAAACGGTATGTAATCGTTCAAAGCCATATCTTTGTGTTTCGAATGAAACGTTAGTTCCATTGATCGAAGCTCAGATCGCGTAGATACACCGTTTTCGTCTTCGTAATATTCTCTCGAAGGGTTCTTTTTAGAAACTAATGACCAAATGAACTTGACTCCGTTATATATATCTATGTACTCCTCATTGATTTCCATTGCAACATTAATATGTTGTTCGTTAGGATGTTTTGTGACCTTTAGACGGTGGATATTGGGGGATATTCGGTCCGCGAGGTAGAGTTGTGTGGCGGTATAGATTTCGTTGTCCCTAATCCCTTCGAACTCGTGAATGACCATAGTCAGTTGTGTAGAGAACTTATTGATAAAATTACGAAAGCCGAGATACATGTATTCTCGAAATTCAGGGGGTAAGTAATCGCGAGAGACGCTGCTGATTACCATTACAGTGGCCGTGATGGATCCAACGGTGGAGATGATTGTTTTGGTCGTGCTAGTTCTTGATTTAGTTGAGAGGGAAAACATTTTGAAAATGTGAAGTTGGTAAGGAAACTAAGAACTACAATTGTTATAAATAGTTGAGTTAATACTTAATAGCACAATGCATATGGTATGATCATGAACTGGTTTAAACTTTCATTTAGTGATTTGCACGATTCATATATATAGTATGATCATGTGCTTGTTTGAGATAATTGCACAATGCATATAGTATGTGCATAATGCATATAGTATGTTCATGTTTCATGTTTCATGTTTCATGTTTCATGTACACTTGTTTTAACTTTCATTTATCATAAATTGTGAAGTTTTCTTAAATTTATTTTGTATAATTAATAACCAACATACCTTAATATAAATGCTGAAAACTAGTACGTTTATTGATAATATTTGAACTCAAAATACCTGGTTAACATAATTGAAATAATAGTGGATGAATATAAACACATATCAAAATCAAGGTTTTCTTATATTCTATATCATGAAAAGAAATTCTTGTATTTGCATAAGAAAGTGGCATGTTGCATCATCAACTTCTTCTAGATCTTGAGGCCATCATGCTTTTGATAACAATTGTAAACGATCCATTATTTCTTGGTAGAGAAGTTTATAAACAAACATGGTCTAAGGCTATGTACAGGACTTGGCCTTACGGTGTTCAAAAAGCATGCGGCTTGCTCAAAGCTTGTTCAGAAAAAACTAAAAAAAAGCTCGGTTGTAAACGATCTGGCTCGGCTCGGCTTAACTATAAACGAGCCGAGCTCGAGCTGGGCCTGGTTCGGCTCTTGAGCTCTTGAGCCGGCTTGAATTATTTTATTGTATATATTTTAATTTTAATTTTAAATGTATAAAAGTAAAACATATGGGGGCCGGAGGGTTAAACCGGCTTGAGAGCTGAGCTTGAGCTCGATAATATAAATCAGCCGAGCCGAGTTGGCTCGTTTAAGTTTGAGTTCCAACTCAAGTTCAACATGCCTTGGCTTGTCTCGGTCGATTAGAGCCCTAGGACCTGGTTTGTATACGAAAATGGTGCATTTTGATTCTAAAATATATAGCTTGTTTCATCATGACATATGCATACACACGGTGGATACATTGTTTATTCCTTGCAATAGTAAATACCTAAACTTCTTAATTAGTTTCATCATCTTGTTGCTTCTTAGTTTCATCCGCGTGTTGCTTCTTAATTTCATCTTCTTGTTGCTTCTTTTCCATCCTTTCTTTCTTTTTTGCAGCCTTTTCTTCTTTTAACCTTGCTTTGGTCTCAATTTCCTTCTTTTTTACATCAAAAAACTCAATAAGGCCGCAAAGAGCGTTGTCAGGGTTGTTATCTTTCAGAAGTTGTTCCGCTACTTCAGCAGGGGTAACCTCCACCTCGGAGAGCAAGTTCTCAATTTCTTCAAAATGTTCGTGTTCGGTGATACCAAGGTAGTTGGAGGCTAACAATCGAAAACCGCTTGGGGTGCAATATGACATGTGGATGTGAACGTCCATTCGACCTGGACGGATAAGTGCGGGATCAAGTTTGTCCTTCCTGTTGGTCGTGAGTATGATGATTCTCTCATCACCGCAACTTGACCATAACCCGTCAATAAAGTTAAGAAAACCTGACAATGTTACCTTAACAAAATAACTGTTTTTAGATTACTAATATTTTAATTACTAGGCAAGTAAACTACATCAAGTAGCCATTTATAAAAAATGTGCATTTATAGGGGTCACATTGCCATTGAGATCAATGCTATTACCTTATCTAATTTCCTATAACTATGTGTTTTTTTCTTGTTAGCATATATATATTCTGAAATGGAGGGAACAATAGTTAACATGTAACAAACTGGAAAAAGATTGTAAACTTTTAGATTACTTGATTACCTCAAGGCCGTCACTATAGCCTATAAATAAGAATAGAGAGAAATCATCTCCCCCCCCCCCCCCCCCCCCCCCCCCCCCCCCAAAAAGAAATAATAATAAATAAAACCAATGTCTTTTTTTTAATGGCCAATGAAAACAATTTTATTCATCGTCAAAAATCGCTAGCGGGATACTAACATAACAACAAACATCAAAACAAAACATAAAACCAATGTCTCGTAACCGGAATTAAGTAGACACCTTATCTGGTTTCCAGATACCATCCGGTATATCTTGTTGGAGGGGCTCTTAACCATTATACTATGAGTCGGTCGCGTTTTGACAAGTTTCGACTGAATCGGTCCAGCCGATTTTCAACTCTTTTTTTTGTACAAAGGAGTACTAAAATAGATATATCCATGGTTTTGAAACCCGGACCGGACTGGCCAGTCCGACCGGTCGTACCGAGAAACGGACCTCTTACCGGTCCGGATCGATACATTGAACAGCTTGTGAAATGACCCGGAGGTTGACCCGCCGACCCGGCAGTCGGACCGCCTTTTTGGGCGGTTAGACCGGTTTTTTAATTTTTTGGGTTTTGGTTTGATTTTTGGGCCGGTTCATTGGGCCGGCCAGACCGGTGGGGACTCCGGTTCAACGTCCGGTCCAGGTTTGAAAACATTGGATATATCCTCCCTAATATGTATTTACATTGTTATAAATCCGTATAGAAAAACTAACTGCTTTAATATTAAAAAAAAAACTAAATCTTATGAGTTTTCAAATATTTTTAAAATTTATTTGTTAATAATTTTAAGTTATAAAACATATTTTTCTAAAAATGAAAGTTTAAAGAAATATACTCAAAATTAAGTTTGTAAAAAACAAGTGTGTAAGTTTTGGTTTTTATTTTCATTTTATTTTTATTTTTATATTAAAGGATTAACTTTTAACAGTTTTAAGTTCTTAACTCAAGTTTTAAAATGGCTTGCGTGTAAATTTTGGTTTTCTTTAAAGATTAAAAGATAAGTTTTAATAATTTATATTTTCAAAATATTTAAAAATAATACTAAATTTCTAAATATTTGTAACAAAAAATAAAAGTTGTTATTAGTGTTTGTAACTAACGTATTAAATAAGCTTAAAAATTAAGTATCTAATTATTTTTATCTTTTGTAATTAATAAATAAAATATTACCAAAAAGTAAAAAAAAAAATTGGCAACAACGTTACAATTTGTAGTATAACTTATTTATTTGATCAAATGGATATAATTAATTCTAACCTTGGTTCGTTCTTCATCGCTACTTCGAAGTTTACTACTTGTTCGAGCTACAGCTTTCTCGGCTTCTACTTCCTTTCGATCATGCAACTCTACCGAGCAATCAATATCCTCCACCACCAATATTGACCGGTTTGCCGTAGTCACCAACAACCTCCGCAGCTCAGAGTTAGACTTAATTTCCGTCAACTCCAAATCATATATATCAAAATTCAAATAATTTGCCATAGCCGCAATCAAGCTAGATTTCCCTGTCCCAGGAGGCCCGTACAACAAGTACCCTCTCTTCCACGCCTTTCCAACTTTCCGATAATACTCTCTCCTCTCTAAAAACCTATCCAAATCCTCCATCACCATCTCCTTCATTCCGCTATCCATTACCACCGTCTCAAACGTCGCAGGATGATCAAGATTCACCGATGTCCACGCATGGTATCGCGTATAATTCGCCTTCTTTTCTAGCGTGAATAACTTTAATGTTTTCACGTTTTGGTTCTTCGTTTTCGCATAGTTAATTATAAATGGTAAGTAATTGTTTAAAGCCATATCTTTGTGTTTCCAATGAAACGTTAGTTGTAGTGATAAGAGATCGGTTCGTGTTGATCGACCGTTCTCGTCGTGAGTGTAAAACTCTTTTGTTGGTCTCTTTTTGGTAACTAAAGACCAACTAAATTTGACTCCTTCATACACATCGGTATACTCCTCGTTAATTTCCATTGCAACATTAATATGTTGGTCGTTAGGCTTTTTTGTGACCTTTAGACGGTGGATATCGGGGGATATTCGGTCCGCGAGGTAGAGTTGTGTGGCGGTGTAGATTTCGTTGTCGTGAAATCCTTCGTGTTCGTAAATGACCATGGTTAGTTGTGTGGAGAACTTGTTGAGAAAATTACGAAAGCCTAGATACATGTAGTCGCGAAACTCTGGGGGTAAGTATTCGCGCGAAAGGCTGCGAATGACCATCGCGGCGGCCGCGATGGAACCGATAGTAGAGATCACTGTTTGGGGTTTGATAGTTCTTGATTTAGTTGGACGGGTAGACATTTTGAATGTGTGAAGTTTTTGGTTAGGCTAAGAGGGACAATGATATTGTTATAAATCAATGTTTTGATGTTGGACACTTTGGATGTTTGTCTTGGATTAATTCTTTATTTCTATTTTATTGCAAAAAGACAAAATACTCGAACAACTGTTAGACCCTTGGAGATTGTCACCAACCACTGAGCCAAAAGCAAATATCAAAGGCCAGTTCCTAGCTTATTAGATTAGTTTGGTTTTGTTATTTTTTATTAAGAAAAGTAGGGCTGTCCAAAAAGCTCGTGGCTCGGAGCTCGCTCGAAGCTTGCTCGGATTTAGCTCGGAAAAAGCTCGCTTGATATGGCTCGGTTTGAAACTGAACCGAGCCGGCTCGGATCGGTTAGAAAGTGAGCCTAGCTCGGCTCGGTTCGTAACGAGCCGAGCTGGCTTGGTTTGGCTCGAATAATTCTAATTTTTAATATATATATTTTTATATACATATAATATATTACCAAAATGTAAAACAAGATGGAGAATATGCTACAAATTTAATATTTGGTAACATTGGTATGGAGATTCTTTGTTTGGGATTGAAGTTATAGCTAATCAAGTTATTTAAATAAACTCAATACTACTTTTGATTCAAGTACTCAAGTTAATTCGTATGTTGATGAACTTATACTGTATTCCGTTAAAATTTGAGACTTATTTTGTACTTACTTGAACTTGATTTTAGCGTGCAATGTATAAGGTTGAACTTATTTTAATTGTGTTATTTTTAACTATTGAATATTAGTTTAAACTATGGAATTTTGAAAGCCATTTTTCTTTTTTCTTCTTAAATTCGAGCCAAACCAAGCCGAGCCGAGTCGGCTCGATTTAAAACCAAGCCGAGCTCGAGCTTTAATTTTCAGCTCGGTTTCAAATCCGAGCCGAGCCGAGCTGGCTCGGTTTATAACCAAGCCAAGCGCGAGCTTGACCTGGCTCGGCTCGGTTCGGCTCATAAACAGCCCTAAAGAAAAGTAATAAAGAGGAATTATTGTTCAATGCTAGTATGCTAGATATGAGGAATATCATCTTACGATACGTAGAGTCAATTTATCTACACAGTCTAAAATAAATGAAAATTGTGAGAAGGATAAATAAAACATAACAGATCATGAAATATGACACAATTGGTCACATATGATAATATAACACAATGTCAAAAAATATGATATAATGCTGAGGAAAAAAGACACAATAAATCGTAAAAATGACACGATGGGACGAAAATAAGAAAAAGACACAATGCAACATAAAAGACAAAATAATTTAACACAAATTCTAAAAACTACAAGCTAAAAATCTAAAAAAGCAAAAACCTAAAAACTAAGATCGTATGGTTCGATAAGACGGTTCCAATGCTTTTTTAAATGTGTTCAGTCAGAATCCCTTTGATACCCTTAATACGACTTTCTATTTTTTTAACCACTAGTTGGTAACCCGCGCGTTGCGGCGCCGGCGGATCTAAAAACTACATCAAATTGTATCAATTCATTAAGACGTAAAATTCATCGAAAACTTTTTATTTAAATGATATATTAAATAACGAATACTTGTAACAACATAAGATAATTATTCTTATCTCATCTAAAGTATAATAACATTCGCACGGATTATTGAAATACTTTGATTTTAGGTGGATTCTAGTAATAATCCATTCAACAACTCGTAAGGTTAGTTCCATAATACATTTATTCTCAAGACTACACTACCTCACACGTAACACTTTGGTCACGCCTACCACTTAACGATATATACTATTAAATGATACAAACAACTTTGCCAAATAGCTCGTAAATCAAAACTTTACGTTTTGTTTCATACGTGACATACACACATGAATTCACCAAAGTGCTTCATGTAATAAATAATAAGTAGGAGAGGGGATGTACAAGAGGTTTTTGCATATAAGGGTATTTTTGGGAAAAATTTCATGACATTTTGGGTGTGAAGCACTAAACTTTTCATATGCCATCTTAAAAAACATAGGAAATTACTAATGTAGCCATCTCTGTTCCTTAATAAGGTAACATAGATAACCAAGATACGTATTTAGTATTTGTAATAAGTAATAACCACGTTTACGTACAGAAATGTAACAAGTATATAATAAACTTGTGATAAAGAAAAACTGTCTTATGCTTATACTATTAAAAAAACAAAATGACATCTATAATAACTTATAATAAAAGAATTGAGTTTGTATGAGGTGTCATTCAATGGAGGCCTCAACCCCCTATTGAATGTGTCATGTGGCACCTTGAGGTGATAGTATTAAATTTATTATTAAAAAAAATATACCATGTGGCAAATTAAAAAAAAAACAAATAATAATATAAAACCTAATCTACTAAAATTAAATTGAGTTATTTTAGGAAAAAATAATTTAAAAACAAATTTAAATTTTTCTCTTTTATGTTTCCTCCCATAAATTTTAAACGTTAATATCTTTTATATACGAGAGTTTTTAAAGAAAAAAAATTACACCAAATTAACGAGCGTTTTATTATCTTTCCAAAGAGTACCATAGTGCTATATAAAAAACGGAGAAAAAAACGACTATTTTTGTGGGGTTTCGTTCATACAGGAAAATAAACACAAAGTGTTCTGGTTATTCATTAATCATGTTTTTTTTTATTTTAAACCAGGTTCTTATCTACGATGTTGAAATTCAGTCCAATCGTCATGCTATCATTGGAATTTTACTCTTTAAAGATGCATAGGTATACTTCATCAAGAGAAGTTAGGAGAAAGAATCGCGCAACACAGCAACACATGGTATCACCTTATAGCAAGGTTATTTTTTTTATTTATTTAATTACAAGAGTAATAATTATAACTATTAGTAGTAGTATTATTAGGATTGTTATATTTGTTAACCCCGGGACGTTCCCGGGATAAAAGCTAGTGTATATATATATATACGGTTCTCAAGATATTTACTTAAAGCTTGTGTTTTTTAGCGTCCACGTCACTATATATAAAACTAAAATATAGGGTTAGGTTGAAATTATAAAATTCAATAACGGGCAAAATTTAACTAAAAGTAAGATATCACGTCATTGAAAGAAAATCATGGATTAAAAATGTTAATAATGACAAAACTCGTAAAAGTTTGGGCCCATTAGTTAATAATGGATGGTTGTTTTGTGTAAAAGAAGTCGTTCTCAAATTTATAGATCGAGCAAAGGTGTAGAATAAAAAAAACATTTTATTTGGTAAAAAAGTTGAATAAATTTTTATCTTAGTTTATTCGTTTACAAAAAGCAGCATTTGGTACAGCAAATCTTGTCTTTTATAATAAGTTTCTCTAGTCTCAACTTTTAAAACCATACCATTGATCAAACTTATTAGTCAGACCAATGCAAAGGTAAAGGTTTGGGTACAAATAGAATCTTTCATAAGAAGTTAAGAAGTGTAAGAAAGATTATAAATTAATATGTGGGTATTATGTTTAGGATTTAGGCATTATGTTTTGGGTTGTTTTTGTTAAAAAAAAAATCAAACATAATAATTTAAAACACAATACAATGTATTAATCCGTTGTGGCTAGAGGTGAGCCATGACTCTATCCTCTCATATTGCGCCATGTCAGCGTCTAATTAGCAGAGTGATAAAGCTGTTGGTCACTTACCTGATGGTATTTTGGCTAGAGGTAAGCAGCAGCTTTATCCAGCTTTTTTTTAAATTATTATTTTTCAAACTTTGTTCTTTTAAATTTATGTAATATTTAAATTTTAAATTTACATATACATAATTAACAAAATAACATAAAACACTATAATTAATAAATATAAAACATAAAATATTTTACAAAAAAAAATAAAAAAATATAAAATAAAAAAGAACAAGTAATAAAGTAAAAAAAAAAATAAAATAAAAAAAGAATATAACAAAAGTAAAAAAAGATGCTCCATCCTTCCACTTAGTCATCTTCCCCAATTAAACCCTTCCACCCTTAGTCATATTCCCCATTAAAACCCAAACCCTAATTGTGACTCCATCATTTACAGGCTCTCTTCCAAATCATCAAACGTTTATTAAAACCTTAAAAACCTAAAAAAATATGAAAAATATATAAAAACACACATCTTTCCTCGCCAGCAGACGCGAGCAGGGATCTCCCCTGCTCGCTCGCGCACTCGTTCACGTGTAGGTGTTGTGAAGTACGCGAGACACGTGGCTGGTTTGGTGGTTCGTGGCTGCTCGCTCGCCCACCACAACGGACAGTCTTATAGCAATGTAATTTAAACATAACTAAACACGCAAGTAAAACACAATAATTTAAAACATATGTTCTTAGCATAGTGTTTTAAGTATTTAGGCCTAAAATAGATTGTTTTGTGTTTTTTATTATTATGTTTATGTTTTGGAGTGTTATTTTAATCATTCTCACACTTTTTACGAAATATGACCTTTGTATCATAACCCCACATCCACTGTAAATACTAGATGATGTCATTTAGTATTGTGAAATCTTGATTTTGGTTGTAATAAATTTCAAAAATAAGATATTATTTGAAAATGTCAATACCATTGCAGTGTAGTAGTAGGGACATTGGTGGACAATGATAGAAGACTCGGGGGATCTGGGTTCGATTCTTGAGTCAGACGGGTTTTACCGGTAATTTCATCGTCGTGCCTACGGGTGGATGGGTTATCGAGTTTTCCACGAAATTGGTGTTTAACAACTCGCGTACTCTCAGAGTACTTGAATTTGTCGAAAGGGTGCCCTAAGAGTGCTCGAGTTTGATTTGTTAGCCGTTAAAAAAATTATATTATTCGAAATATTCGTCTATGTGTGTCGACATAGTCGTAAATCAATCCGGAAGTTGGAATATGTCTAGAATTGTTGTCTCTTGAACCAAAAAGTAAATATAACTTAAAAAGGCTTCTAAGGCTAAAGGGTGCGGGGAACGGCATTGGCCTTGCAATGGCAAGGAGGCCCGGCAACACCGCCCCCCAGGCATGGCATAATCATCAACGGTATCTCATTGTTGTCCTTGCCGATCCTCCACCTCACCATATCACCATTTCTAGCTAATGATGAGGCTCATCATCATAGTGCATACCACCTCTAGACCCATCATACAGAAGATGCCCCTCCTCTACTGATATATTTGCCTACGTGGAGGCCCATCCTCCCCCAACCACAGCCTAAAAACTTCAGTGGCAAATATAGGCAAGTTTCAAACTATATAAATTGCATGATAGATTTGCATAAAAACAAGTCGGTTCTCATGCGACTCATAAGCAAACCGAATGTATTAGAAGAAAGAACATCGAAAAACTGACTAAAAAAATACAAAGTAATTCACAAAATCTAGTTGTAAATCATCCTTCTAAATTCTAATCCTTTCACAAGTGATTAAAACTTCTAAATTCTACTTATTATCCTTCCACTTTTGATGTTGCTAGAGTAGCTAAGCAGAGGTTAAGACGGGGTGTAAACGAGCCGAGCCTGAGCTTGACTAGGCTCGAGCTTGGCTCGTAATGCTTTTATGAAGCTAGAGCTCAGGCTCGGCTCGTCATGCTGTTATGAAGCTTGAGTTCGAGCTCGGTTCAACTCGAAATAATTTTAAACAATTTTAAAGGAGCTAAAAGATCGGCTAGAGTTCGCTTCGATAGCTTAAACGAGCCAAAGCTCAGCGCCATGTTAAATATTAGCTATATTACATGTATAAAATAGGAATATAAAATTTGTATGAAAAGCTCGAACTCATACTCGATAACTAAACGAGTCATGTTTCAGGCTCGAGCTCGGGCTCGTTCGAGCTTTTACCGATCCGATCTCAAGTAACTCTCGAGCCGTTGCGTATCGTTTACACCCCTGGTTAAGAGAAGCTAATCCATAATTAGTAGACTATCTAATCTTATTACTAGCTGGGGCATGTTTGGAGAATTATCTTTGATTACAAAAGTTTCATTGTAACATAAGTACATAACACTTTCGGTCAACTTCTTGTATTTCAATTAAAATAACCTTTAACAATTAATAAAATGCACTAACTCACACATTAACTTTCACTCTGCTTCATTTTCAATAAGCCCATAATTCATTTTCAAGACTTCACATTTACTAGAACCAAACCTGCCCTTTAATGGTCAAATGTACCATTTAACATGTACTCATTTTTTAAACTTTTCCTTCAATCATACTTGCTACAACACAATAGTTAGTGACAGTAGAAAACTTGATACATGCACTGTATATAAACCAGAATCAACCACTCAGCCTTTCCAACAATGTAACAAAATTTATTAACTGCTGTAAAACTGCCGTTGTTAGGCCGAACACAACATAGCTCAGACCTCAAAATATACAGCAATTTGAAATCTAACTGAAGCAAAACTCGACTTGTATAGTAAAATGCAACGACACCAAATAATTTGGTATAGGAGACTAACAACAATGCTAAATAGACGATAATAATGATGCTCGCTCCTATAGAGAACCGGCACTGGAAAAATTGGCTATGCGCGCTCAACAGGTAGATTCTGAGACGTTGAAATGACCAAATCTAGTTAAAATCGGGCTTCTCTGGGTAGGTACACCCTGATCTTTGGATAATCACATTAGAGGCATAGCACCCGGCTCTCACACATTCAGCAATCGGCTTTTCAACAACCAACTGAGACAAAAATCCACCAACAAACGCGTCACCTGAATACAATTTAAACAAACCCATTAGACAATTTATTTATTTATTTCATATTTTCCATTTAGAACATTTGGTAAGATTATACAAACCCGCTCCATTGGTATCAACGAGTTTCGCATTCTGCAAGAAGATGACAGGATATGTTGTAACTTTTCCATCCTGAGCAACTACAACGGGGTCAGCACCTTGAGTGATCACTGTAATCCTCTTGCGCGTACTGGATGCTTTTGGCAATTGAGAGATCTTGATTGCGATCTCCTCTACGTTATCTGTCTGAAACAATGGCGGGTCTAGAAATGAATTTCAGTAGTAACGTTTTTCATTTTAGTAGCAACGTTTTCCAAATTTCGTAAAAAAAAAAACAAATTTTCCACTAATTTTCCACTACGCGCGCGAAGTTGAGCAGCAACGGACGCGGCACCTAGTTATACACTAGGTCGGCCCCTGGTCTGAAAGACGAACGCTTATAGTTTTATATACGCTTTTAACATATATGGATGTGTATATTGTTAAAACATAAAACGGTTCTTACCTCCCAACCATGAACCTTTGAGAATGTTCTTGCTTCGGTTTCATTTCCAAAAACATAATCCACATACCTGCATTATTATTTAATACGAAACAAATTAATAAATTTTGGTATCGTTGACTAATAACTTGATAGAGCAACAGATTAAACTCACGGTAAGGCTTTATCTTGAGCGTCTTTAAAGAACTCGCATATGAATGGTGCAGACAGGTTCATTGTGAAAACCTACAGTGATCACCAAACCAAACGACAACTTAAAATTCATTTGAGGGTTTAATAACTTTATTGTTAATTACCTTGTTGGTTGCAGCCGCGTGCTCAGCTACAAGCTGAATTGATTCAGGAGACACCGTAAGGAAAAAGCCAGCGATATAGATGTACTTGGCCTTTTCAACTATCAAAAGGTTTGTCTTAGCAAGCTTGAAATATGCACGAAAACATCGGAATGGTTACAAAAATTAAGGGATCAGTAGTTCAGTACCAAGTGCCCAATTCTCTGGACGTTTTAAGTGCTCGGTCTTGTAGCAGTTAGCAGCAGACAAGTTGGCAATAAGCGACCTGTCATGACAAAATGTCAGTTCAGGCGAACAAATGCATAAAACAAAAGGCGAAACGTTTTGTAAAACTTATGACTAACATGATTCAAAAACAGACTCATATATACAAAAATAAAGATATTACTAACCTCTCGCCACCTACAACACAGACAGCACATGTACCAGTTGGTGCGGTTTCATCCTCATAATAGTGCACCTAAAAAACATCATTATTAGAAAAAATCATGTAGCGCATTCGCTAGTATAAAAACAGAACTTTCGAACAATCATAACCAACTAACTAGTTGTAATAAAATGATTTAGCGAACAGTAAAAGATGGTGTTTGGATGTGCTGTTAACCAGCTGTTTTGAGCGTTTTGTTGCAACTAATATGAGACTGATTATTGACTATCAGAGTATCAGGTAAATGATTTTTAAACACTAATCCAAACACCACCTAGAAAGATCTAAATCAAACAAAAGAAAGGAGATTATTACATTAACACCAGCATTTTTCGAGTTCTTTTTCATCTCCGCCCCATACTTGTCCTTCCCAATGCAGCCCATATAACTCGTTGCTCCCGGGATTTGAAGTAACCACTGCAGACCAGCACAGAAAGGGTAAACCAGAATTTTCATTTACATAAATCCAAATAAAAGTACAAAACAGTCGTTCAACGACTTACCTGCGCAACTCGGATTGAGTTCTGAGTAGCACCTACAATAACATATAGAAATTTAGAACCCAATACCACAAAGTAAAAACAGTTTAGCTTCTTTTTTTTTTTTTTTTTTTTTTTTTTTTTTTTTTTTTTTTACAAATCATAAAAAAAAAGTCACCTCCAGCAATGTACTCTACATTGTATTTGGAAGACATTTCATCATACCTGGACAAAATAAGACAACCAAGATCAATAACATAACAAGAAACATGCAGCATGTGATCATAAACTGTTATAGACCCAATCATTGGCGCAACTTTTAAGGGGCGGGACCCCCCCCCCCCCCCCCCCCCCCGAATTTTCGCTTAGAAGGTCCTATTATATAGTATTCGTATGGAAGTTTTTTGGTATATACGGTTTCGACCCCCCGATACTGGTTTTCGACACCCTGAAACCCGTGTTTTCCAACCCCCCGTGACTTCCGACCCCCCCCCCCCCCCAGTTTCGGGTCAAGCTTCGCCATTGGACCCAATGTAGGATGTTACAAAAGAAGTTTTAAATAATCAAGGTGAAGAATAAATACTTACATGGGCAAATGCTTATCTTCAGCAAGGATGGCATTGTTCACCTTGATATCATATCTAAAATTCAAAGAAAAAAAGGTTAAGGGGAAAACAATATTGGTCCTCAAGTGATCATGAAACCATTAGTTGATAAGCAATACTAATATCAAGGGTTCCTTATATACACGGGCGGATCTATTAAGGGCTCAGGGGGTGCTTTGGATACCCCTCGACCAGTGGCGAAGTTTGACCCGAAGGTTCGGGGGGTCGGAAGTCACTAGTTTCGGGGGTCCGAAACCCTATATTTCCAAAATTTTCTATACGAATACTATATAATCGGAATTTCTGCGCGAAAATTCGGGGGGTCGGCCGCCCCTCCCCGCCCCAACTAAGCTGCGCCACTGCCCTGGACTTTCTTAGCAAAGTGCAAAATACTCCCTAAATGTACGGTAAAAAGTATTGGTTTTATGAATGTACGGTAAAAGAATTGAGATACCGTATACCCCTAAATTTTTTTTTTTCTGGATTTGCCACTGCTTAATTAGGTACACCACCACAACTAACACGGACCTAAGAAAAAGTGATATTGGCAGTATCACTCCATACATGGCGTTGTTGTATGGCGAAAAAAAGTGGCACGGGTCGTATTCGTCACATCACTTTCATTTCGTTGTAAGGTGAAAAAAGTGATGCATGCCATATCGGTGCGCCAAGAAAGAAAAAAGGCGTTAAGCGCCATATTAGTGGGCGAAAAAAGTGATACGCGCCGTATTGCTTGTGATGTACCGATATCATGTCAGTCGTGTGTACTGATATCAGCAGGCCCAGTGTTGGCTCAAAAAAATTTAGCCCCAAAGGGGATAACAAACATGGAGCCTTTTTCGTAATTAATATATTGCTTTAAATCCTATGAAAGGCTATGATTCATATATCATCTTTATGTATGCATAGTTATAGATCATTAATCTCAATGTCAACAATTTCAAAGCCAAAATAACCAACATATAATATATTCTTTTTTAGAATTTGGGGCGTAAAGCCCTTAGCTTTATTTCACTCCCCCTTCAGCCAGCCTGTCAGCATGCATGTTAAAATGATTACACGTTATGAACCACATATTGTATTCAAAATTCAGAATTTCTGCAAATAAAACTTTGAATCAGACTAAATCTGTTATATCATCGACAGTATAATAAATCATAAGTTGTTAAATATTAAACGAGGTCACATATCTAAATAAAATGCCACATAAGAACCAAAATATTAATAGATCATAATGCAATGAGGTTAGATCAGATCAACATGATAAAATTTGCATTACTTTGTTAGAAAATCTTGATCGACTACTGCTGAAATATCAAGAAGTGGGTTCCCCATACCCAATAGGATTCCTTCGTATTCTGTTGACATTTTAGAAACAAAGAAGTGTTAACGTAAGAAGCATGCAGGGTTTGAGGAGTGAGACGAAGAGAGGGTGAAGGGAAGTTAAAAAGAATTTACATGGTGGAAATTGGGATTTGGTAAAATCTATAATGTCAGCTTTCAAGACTGGACGTTGCGGTTTAACATGGAAGGGGGGCGTAAGGCGTTTAAAGGTCACGTCATTGCCATGTAGGCAGCGGGGCGTTAAATAACTTAATCTTTAACTTTCGTGTCGTGATGTAGTGCAGACCTTGTTTAATGTTGTCATTCAAAAAAACTATCACGTCGTGGTTTAACTAACATTTAAATAAAAAAAATATATAATTGTTGTTTTTGTTTGAATGTGATTGGTGGAGCTAAGTAGGCCCCACCCATCCTTTCATGTGCAATTCGTTAAGGGGCTAACGATATTGAGCCTAACGCCCTTTGGTGGCGATGATGTTGTGGTTCGGCGGACACTACATCTAATGTGGAGGTGGGCCGTTAGCGGGTGGCGACTACACAACACCCATTTTAACCATCCCCAATGGGTGTTGTGTAGTCATCATCTTGCTTATGATTTACGCGAGGAGGATACTTTTCACATCAAAATATGTAAATATGTATTTATAGTATGTATTGATGTCTTTATAATTTAGCTTGTATATATTTTTAAACATTGTGGACACACCAATTGAAATAAGGTTAGTAAGCTCACCCTAATGACCGCATGGTCCACCTATACAATCTAGAACAACAATATGAATTAAGCTAGGAGGCATTAAACATATCCACAAAGGAGCAACACCAACATGACCAGCTAATGGAATTAAATTACACCTTCTTAGACCATTTGTAATGGCTCGTTAAAGGGGCGCTAATTGCCCATTTTCGTGCCCAATTCACAAGGAAACACCGCCCCCCTACTAGTTAAATGGGCACGAAGAGGAGCTGAGCGAAAAAATTCGCGGGGCAGGGGCATTGTTACTACCAACCAGCTTCCTCCACTGTATTTTGCAACCTATTTATGATTTTTTTTATTATTTTCGCGCCCCATTCACATGGGAACACCGGCCCCCTACTAGTTAAATGGGCGTTAATGGTTTTTTATTATTTTTCTGCCACTTTTTATTATTTTATTATTATTTTTTTGCCCCACCATTGCACCACTTGCTCATTTCAAGCCTCTTTCACCTACCAAGTGGCCCCACATTGTTAAGTGTCAAAAAATGCCCCTTTCACCCACCAAATTTCACCCACCATTACACATGGTGTTATGTGGTTTATCCATGAGAATAAGTGTGTTACATGTACAACTGACTTTGATTTAGAATACCTAACTTTGTTGAACACTAATATATTATGCCCTTTCCATGTGAACCATACCGTAGAGTAAACGGTGGGCATCAAAGAGGTTTTTCCACATTTTCAAATCTTGACTCGATGCAATATCACCTGCGACTTGATGAATTTGTTGCGCTCCTGAGAAGTCATGACTGCACCACACATAAACTTGCCTCCATACTTCCTTTGTGAATGAGCAAGACAGAAACACATGATCTATAGAGTAATGTGCCTCAATATGGATGACAAATGACAAGCTAACTAGATGTGAACAACCACGTAACAATATACAACCTGGATGAGAGACCACATGCCATGTCACCTTAACCGTCCGAGTCACCTCTATGGTATATACGTAACACTTAGAAGCCCAAATGAGGTCAATATGTCATATTCATACATTTCTCTCGTAACTCATCATGAGTCTAACTCTCAAATCCAATGTTGGTCACGTATCATAGACCCTCCTTTTTTTAAGTGAGCTAACTGATGTTGCCTTATATAAATCCAATGTCGTAGTCATACATGTCCATTAGTTATTGCAGCCCAAGAACTTCTCTCATACAAGTAGCTAAGATCTTTTGAAGCTTAATTGTAAATCAACTTTTAAATATTCAAGGTGTTTGTATTTTATCTATCACTTCAAAACATATAACACTGTGATGGGGCATGAATACATTCTCTTATCTGATATTCTCAACTGTCGTAACTCGTAAGTGTAAACAATCGGCCGCTTGAGTCAGCCTACACACTAAAAACATGAAACAAGTGTAATTTGTAAGGCTCTTTACTAAAATGGCCAATACTTTTGATATTGGGCTTAAATCAACTTATAATGTTTTTTGTAGCACATACCAACGGCCCACCCAATTATATAGTATTTATTATTATGATACATTATTATTATTATTATTATTATTATTATTATTATTATTATTATTATTATTATTATTATTATTATTATTATCTATACTATAATTAAGCGACACTTGAACAGTGTCGCATATTATATAATAAAGAGAGGCATCAATTTTGACTTCAAACTGTTGACTTTTTGTGTGTTGTTTACGCCCAAAAAAAAGTAAAAAGAAAGTTTAAAAGCTGGACATGTGAAGTGTGAACACGTTTATGAAAATTAAGTTCTTTAACAGTGTTGACAACACACTCATTTGATTTTTTGTAAGCAAACATCGCCTAAAGTGATATAATATTATTGGCCTATGTAATTGAAGATTCATGGCCCATGTAACTGAAAGTTATTGCTAACGTAATTGAAGACTAGTAGGTTTACCCGCGCGTTGCCGCGGGATTCAAATATAGCTTGCAATACAACAATGTGATTTTGTACACAACGGAAAAACACATATTTAATAGTACACCCAAGTGCCTAATGTTGTGTTTCAAATAAGCCCTTTTGTTAGCAATTTGTTGGCATGCTTCTATCTTCTCTTTCAGTGCATTCCCAAATCTGGATATTAACAAATACAAGGCATAATATTTAAAAAAATAAAGAAATGGTAGCTAGCATATGTCATATTTGAAAGAAATAAAGAATGGGAGCCAGTATATCTATATTGGATCCACTAAAACACTTGTATCCTCTACATTTTTCGACCATTTTTTTAGAAACTCCGAAGAATTTTAGCAAATATATACCAGATCATTAACATATCTGCTTATATTATGACCCTGCATTTTCAGCATAACCATGAGATTCTTACACTATATTTGAGTTAGAATTTTACATGTGCATTAAGCAAAGCTAGCTCACATACAAACTTAATTGTATTACACTAATATTGCATTCAAGGTTTTAAAGGGTCTCAATATATTAACTATTTAAATGTTATATTACAATATAAATAACTTTATATGTTATCTATCACGAATATGAACTTAGTAAATTTCAAGTTGAGCTGTTGCTACCAATGACAAGGTTATATATCTTTTAGACACAAAAAAAGCACGTATCCCATATTGGCATATTATATGAAATCAAAAAGTAAGCTATAGTTTTAAATTCTAACACATTTAAAATGGGAGAAAACTCTAACCTCTAGCTTTAAATGATTCATTTTTTCCTATTGGTATTTCGCCTATTGAAAAAATCTTAACCCCAAAAGTTAGTCATAAAACAGATTCACTTGGTATTTCTTGAAGATCAAAAAATAAAAAGACATAAACTTGAACTTTAATTGCTAAAGTCAAAAGACCAGGAAAATGGTTGTCGCTGGAAAGATCGACGGCTGGAACATTTGAAACTATATATGGTGCTTTGTGGTTTATGAAGGTGGCACGCGGATGAGATGATTAGTGGTAGTGTTGGTTCTGGTTCTAATGTATGAAAATGGCATGGCTGGGTTTTTATCACATTGCCCCAACTAAAAAAACGTATACAATGACAGCGAGGGTTATGTGGTGTTCTCAGTAGCTGCCGAGTAGTGGCATTGAGTGGAGAGGGACAGAGATGGGTTGGTTTTCTTTATAATTAACCACAATATTTATGCAACTTATGCAAGTACTCATCCTGGTTACTTACCCTGCCCCTTTCCATAAGTTGCATCATTGAATGTAAACCTATGAAGATATTTGTAACATACCAATCAAAATATACCTAGCTATGTTACATGTATCCACAGCACTTGATTTCAAATACTTTAGATCCTCTACAACAGATAACTGGGATGGAGGTTTTGAATGAGCAAAAGAATTCTCTTCAAAGATTCTTCCAACAATAAGCCAGCATGACCCTTTTGAATTCAACTACGAGTAGTATATTAATTAAATAAGATTAATTGTTTATTTAAGTTGTAAACTATAGAGGCTATGTGTATGAGTAGCAATTATTCGCTAAAGGAGGTGACAACCAATTGCACCCTACGAAATAATTGTGTTTTATATATGCAGCATATGAGGTGTTTGACTTTAAAAGTCAAAATGTCCAATGTTTCTAAATTGACACTTAATAATTTAGTTACCTGCAACCATTCTTATCAAATCAATAGCTTTAAAATTTGTTCCTTAACTATCCTTGTGTAAAGTCCAACCCGTTATCCTAAACTATGAACCACTTAATAATTGAAACTTGAAATTAAAGTACTATACAAAAAGATAGAACATTTACCTTTTCAATTGTATAGCTGCAACAACTTTGTATACAGGTCCAATATATATAAACTATTAAATCTGCATAGTAAGGAAAACAATGCATATTAAAAAAAGTGTTTAATATCAAAGTGCAAGTAAAAAAAAAAAAAACAGTAACAATCAACAACTCTAAATGGACATGTACATGTTTTTTGGACTTTTTTCTAAGCTACTTTCAACCGGACTACCTATATCTCATAAAAAAAAATCTAGAGACAAGAAAATTAAAGCTATTTAAATGTAGTTTGAATATCTCCTTTCGTGATTTTCTGTTCTAAGTTTGTAAACAAAAGTAACAATGGAAATTTTGCCACCATCTATTTTTCACAGTTCACACATACTTCAAGGAAGTCAAATATGACAATACAATAAAATAAGCATATATCATAAATCTGAAGCCAAACTAAAAAAATGGGAATTGCCAATACATAAACACATAAAGCCTCACCATCATAAATCTGAAACATTAATTACCGTCATATTAAAATGAATACATATCTATTTCATATATCAAAACAATATCTCAGGTCAGATTTTCATCAGTAACCGAAAGAGTTACCTGATTGTGAATCCGGTTGTCTTGAACGGAATAGTGACAGTCGTGCGGCGACCGGCGATTCCTGCATAACACAGAGAAAACAGGGACAGTGGTGTGGTGTGGTGTGTCTCCGATTGCAATGCTTTAGTGATTACTATAGATTGAAGAAATTAAAGTAGCAGATGATAATCGCTTAAGTTGCATCACGTTGAAGAAATTAATTAAGGGAATAGCTACCTTGTAAATCCAAAATCTTGTGGCATTACAAACCTTTTGAATCTTCGTTTTGGGGAGCATTCCCTCTCTCTGCTGGAAAAAGAAAATCCAAAATTGGTAACTGAAAAATGTTTTTAAGTACATACAATTTGAAACTAAAACTCAGCATGTATAATATAATAACCAAAAACAACGACTCCTCACTTATGTGGAATTTTGTTGCTATACAATACGTAGTAACAACGTCCCTTCGAAAATAAGAAACAACATGTTGAAACAACACGTTGAATGATAAAAGATGGGAGAAAGTAGAAGACTTCTACTTTCGTTAGGATCGATGTGGGCTACAACGTTTTGGCATATTACATGATACCTCGTGGAGAATCAAAAGACACGTGACTGAAAATTGATAGGCGACTGTGTATCAGGTAGA
The DNA here is from genome assembly GCA_032199755.1 of Ambrosia artemisiifolia. NCBI lineage: Eukaryota > Viridiplantae > Streptophyta > Magnoliopsida > Asterales > Asteraceae > Ambrosia > Ambrosia artemisiifolia. The sequence continues at coordinate 39,657,574 of CM063529.1, forward strand.
AAATGCAATTTAGAGTGTCGTAAGTCGTAACTTAGGCAACACTATGACATAGCCATAGCTATTTGGTAACCTTTATTCATCAGTTTCAAGTAAGACCACCAAATCTCCATCTTCAACTTTGATATCTCAAAGAAAGAAAAAGATTAGCTGATTAGTTATCTTACAACTTATCAACAACGCTTTCAAACGATCTGGTGAATTGAGGTCATTGATTCAAATCTACACCTTTAAAAAATTAGACCCGTTTTTATGTCATCATCTCATCGCCCTACCCCATGACACACCAGTAATGTCGATCTGCCCCGCGCTACGCTGCGGGGACGTATGGTATCAAAAGCTTTGTTGTTTTAGTATTAAGAAGTTAGCATCTGATTTACGTGAAATGGGCCATGATTGTTGCTGCTGAAATACTAAACTAAGAGATGGATAGAGTCCCAATAACGTTACAGTTACATGTTATTTACATGAACATTGGCAACGATTACTACCGCTCCGCAAACACTGAACAAAACACTGCCTGGAGTGACTCATGCAGTCCATATCCACTGTTGTTGCTGAACTGCTTTTAAAACCTGTGGCTATCATTCTTATTTTGGGTTTCATCTGTACAAATAGGAAACAATTAGTTGTAATGCTTGTCAGTAGGTGTATGTTTAAATTACATAGAAGTATGGTTGATAGCTTATTAGTCTAACAGTCGCCTCAATGCAGTATAAATAAATAAAACGATTAATTCTTAAAGATTTTAAACCCAATCGAGGGAAGCAAACTCTACAAATGCAGCCAAAGAAAAGCTTGATGATTTTCACAATGCACCCACCAACGTAGGTCGAAAATAATCCAACTACAGAACATGGATAATTATTAATCAACAGAAACTATAAAAGGCTAAAGGCTGTTTAAAATGTATGCACAACAATTATAACCACATCGCAGACGTTACAGGTATAGTGAGGAACCGTAACAAGCATATTCGCCCCATTATCCACTTCCTCCGACCACTTCCTCGACACATGATTCAACCCCAAATCCAACTCATAAAACGTCAACACCTTCTGCGCCTTAGTCGCCGCCTGCCCCGTCGCATCCTGATCCGCCTCCGCATAATCCAGCTCAATCGCCGCAAACACCGGGTTATCAAACACCCCGAAAATAGATGAAGAGTGAATTTCTCAATCTTCATACCATCACTAAAAAAAAGTATGAAATTTGTTAAACAAATTCAGAATCGATTAAAATACTTTTTAAACTTGTGAAAACCAGGTACGGACATTATAACATATATTAAACATCATATGCAACTTGTACCTAGTTTGGATAAAAGCTGGGTGAGTTATAATTTACACATAGAATAGGAAATTGCAAATGAGGTTATTACCTACAAACATGCTGGAGTTGGAGTGGTTTACTGAATGAAATGAAATTTATGTAAAAGAGTGGTTTTAACCTGTAAAACCACAAATCGAAAAAAACAGTATAAGCAACAAAAAACGAATCCAAATAATAAGCATCCGGAACAACAAATAACATATAACATATAACCTAAGAATATGAAGATAAAGATGAGGTTACTGAAACAAACTATCCTTGTGTAAAGTCCAACCCGTTATCCTAAACTATGAACCACTTAATAATTGAAACTTGAAATTAAAGTACTATACAAAAAGATAGAACATTTACCTTTTCAATTGTATAGCTGCAACAACTTTGTATACAGGTCCAATATATATAAACTATTAAATCTGCATAGTAAGGAAAACAATGCATATTAAAAAAAGTGTTTAATATCAAAGTGCAAGTAAAAAAAAAAAAACAGTAACAATCAACAACTCTAAATGGACATGTACATGTTTTTTGGACTTTTTTCTAAGCTACTTTCAACCGGACTACCTATATCTCATAAAAAAAAATCTAGAGACAAGAAAATTAAAGCTATTTAAATGTAGTTTGAATATCTCCTTTCGTGATTTTCTGTTCTAAGTTTGTAAACAAAAGTAACAATGGAAATTTTGCCACCATCTATTTTTCACAGTTCACACATACTTCAAGGAAGTCAAATATGACAATACAATAAAATAAGCATATATCATAAATCTGAAGCCAAACTAAAAAAATGGGAATTGCCAATACATAAACACATAAAGCCTCACCATCATAAATCTGAAACATTAATTACCGTCATATTAAAATGAATACATATCTATTTCATATATCAAAACAATATCTCAGGTCAGATTTTCATCAGTAACCGAAAGAGTTACCTGATTGTGAATCCGGTTGTCTTGAACGGAATAGTGACAGTCGTGCGGCGACCGGCGATTCCTGCATAACACAGAGAAAACAGGGACAGTGGTGTGGTGTGGTGTGTCTCCGATTGCAATGCTTTAGTGATTACTATAGATTGAAGAAATTAAAGTAGCAGATGATAATCGCTTAAGTTGCATCACGTTGAAGAAATTAATTAAGGGAATAGCTACCTTGTAAATCCAAAATCTTGTGGCATTACAAACCTTTTGAATCTTCGTTTTGGGGAGCATTCCCTCTCTCTGCTGGAAAAAGAAAATCCAAAATTGGTAACTGAAAAATGTTTTTAAGTACATACAATTTGAAACTAAAACTCAGCATGTATAATATAATAACCAAAAACAACGACTCCTCACTTATGTGGAATTTTGTTGCTATACAATACGTAGTAACAACGTCCCTTCGAAAATAAGAAACAACATGTTGAAACAACACGTTGAATGATAAAAGATGGGAGAAAGTAGAAGACTTCTACTTTCGTTAGGATCGATGTGGGCTACAACGTTTTGGCATATTACATGATACCTCGTGGAGAATCAAAAGACACGTGACTGAAAATTGATAGGCGACTGTGTATCAGGTAGAAAATGCAATTTAGAGTGTCGTAAGTCGTAACTTAGGCAACACTATGACATAGCCATAGCTATTTGGTAACCTTTATTCATCAGTTTCAAGTAAGACCACCAAATCTCCATCTTCAACTTTGATATCTCAAAGAAAGAAAAAGATTAGCTGATTAGTTATCTTACAACTTATCAACAACGCTTTCAAACGATCTGGTGAATTGAGGTCATTGATTCAAATCTACACCTTTAAAAAATTAGACCCGTTTTTATGTCATCATCTCATCGCCCTACCCCATGACACACCAGTAATGTCGATCTGCCCCGCGCTACGCTGCGGGGACGTATGGTATCAAAAGCTTTGTTGTTTTAGTATTAAGAAGTTAGCATCTGATTTACGTGAAATGGGCCATGATTGTTGCTGCTGAAATACTAAACTAAGAGATGGATAGAGTCCCAATAACGTTACAGTTACATGTTATTTACATGAACATTGGCAACGATTACTACCGCTCCGCAAACACTGAACAAAACACTGCCTGGAGTGACTCATGCAGTCCATATCCACTGTTGTTGCTGAACTGCTTTTAAAACCTGTGGCTATCATTCTTATTTTGGGTTTCATCTGTACAAATAGGAAACAATTAGTTGTAATGCTTGTCAGTAGGTGTATGTTTAAATTACATAGAAGTATGGTTGATAGCTTATTAGTCTAACAGTCGCCTCAATGCAGTATAAATAAATAAAACGATTAATTCTTAAAGATTTTAAACCCAATCGAGGGAAGCAAACTCTACAAATGCAGCCAAAGAAAAGCTTGATGATTTTCACAATGCACCCACCAACGTAGGTCGAAAATAATCCAACTACAGAACATGGATAATTATTAATCAACAGAAACTATAAAAGGCTAAAGGCTGTTTAAAATGTATGCACAACAATTATAACCACATCGCAGACGTTACAGGTATAGTGAGGAACCGTAACAAGCATATTCGCCCCATTATCCACTTCCTCCGACCACTTCCTCGACACATGATTCAACCCCAAATCCAACTCATAAAACGTCAACACCTTCTGCGCCTTAGTCGCCGCCTGCCCCGTCGCATCCTGATCCGCCTCCGCATAATCCAGCTCAATCGCCGCAAACACCGGGTTATCAAACACCCCGAAAATAGATGAAGAGTGAATTTCTCAATCTTCATACCATCACTAAAAAAAGTATGAAATTTGTTAAACAAATTCAGAATCGATTAAAATACTTTTTAAACTTGTGAAAACCAGGTACGGACATTATAACATATATTAAACATCATATGCAACTTGTACCTAGTTTGGATAAAAGCTGGGTGAGTTATAATTTACACATAGAATAGGAAATTGCAAATGAGGTTATTACCTACAAACATGCTGGAGTTGGAGTGGTTTACTGAATGAAATGAAATTTATGTAAAAGAGTGGTTTTAACCTGTAAAACCACAAATCGAAAAAAACAGTATAAGCAACAAAAAACGAATCCAAATAATAAGCATCCGGAACAACAAATAACATATAACATATAACCTAAGAATATGAAGATAAAGATGAGGTTACTGAAACAAACTATCCTTGTGTAAAGTCCAACCCGTTATCCTAAACTATGAACCACTTAATAATTGAAACTTGAAATTAAAGTACTATACAAAAAGATAGAACATTTACCTTTTCAATTGTATAGCTGCAACAACTTTGTATACAGGTCCAATATATATAAACTATTAAATCTGCATAGTAAGGAAAACAATGCATATTAAAAAAAGTGTTTAATATCAAAGTGCAAGTAAAAAAAAAAAAACAGTAACAATCAACAACTCTAAATGGACATGTACATGTTTTTTGGACTTTTTTCTAAGCTACTTTCAACCGGACTACCTATATCTCATAAAAAAAAATCTAGAGACAAGAAAATTAAAGCTATTTAAATGTAGTTTGAATATCTCCTTTCGTGATTTTCTGTTCTAAGTTTGTAAACAAAAGTAACAATGGAAATTTTGCCACCATCTATTTTTCACAGTTCACACATACTTCAAGGAAGTCAAATATGACAATACAATAAAATAAGCATATATCATAAATCTGAAGCCAAACTAAAAAAATGGGAATTGCCAATACATAAACACATAAAGCCTCACCATCATAAATCTGAAACATTAATTACCGTCATATTAAAATGAATACATATCTATTTCATATATCAAAACAATATCTCAGGTCAGATTTTCATCAGTAACCGAAAGAGTTACCTGATTGTGAATCCGGTTGTCTTGAACGGAATAGTGACAGTCGTGCGGCGACCGGCGATTCCTGCATAACACAGAGAAAACAGGGACAGTGGTGTGGTGTGGTGTGTCTCCGATTGCAATGCTTTAGTGATTACTATAGATTGAAGAAATTAAAGTAGCAGATGATAATCGCTTAAGTTGCATCACGTTGAAGAAATTAATTAAGGGAATAGCTACCTTGTAAATCCAAAATCTTGTGGCATTACAAACCTTTTGAATCTTCGTTTTGGGGAGCATTCCCTCTCTCTGCTGGAAAAAGAAAATCCAAAATTGGTAACTGAAAAATGTTTTTAAGTACATACAATTTGAAACTAAAACTCAGCATGTATAATATAATAACCAAAAACAACGACTCCTCACTTATGTGGAATTTTGTTGCTATACAATACGTAGTAACAACATCCCTTCGAAAATAAGAAACAACATGTTGAAACAACACGTTGAATGATAAAAGATGGGAGAAAGTAGAAGACTTCTACTTTCGTTAGGATCGATGTGGGCTACAACGTTTTGGCATATTACATGATACCTCGTGGAGAATCAAAAGACACGTGACTGAAAATTGATAGGCGACTGTGTATCAGGTAGAAAATGCAATTTAGAGTGTCGTAAGTCGTAACTTAGGCAACACTATGACATAGCCATAGCTATTTGGTAACCTTTATTCATCAGTTTCAAGTAAGACCACCAAATCTCCATCTTCAACTTTGATATCTCAAAGAAAGAAAAAGATTAGCTGATTAGTTATCTTACAACTTATCAACAACGCTTTCAAACGATCTGGTGAATTGAGGTCATTGATTCAAATCTACACCTTTAAAAAATTAGACCCGTTTTTATGTCATCATCTCATCGCCCTACCCCATGACACACCAGTAATGTCGATCTGCCCCGCGCTACGCTGCGGGGACGTATGGTATCAAAAGCTTTGTTGTTTTAGTATTAAGAAGTTAGCATCTGATTTACGTGAAATGGGCCATGATTGTTGCTGCTGAAATACTAAACTAAGAGATGGATAGAGTCCCAATAACGTTACAGTTACATGTTATTTACATGAACATTGGCAACGATTACTACCGCTCCGCAAACACTGAACAAAACACTGCCTGGAGTGACTCATGCAGTCCATATCCACTGTTGTTGCTGAACTGCTTTTAAAACCTGTGGCTATCATTCTTATTTTGGGTTTCATCTGTACAAATAGGAAACAATTAGTTGTAATGCTTGTCAGTAGGTGTATGTTTAAATTACATAGAAGTATGGTTGATAGCTTATTAGTCTAACAGTCGCCTCAATGCAGTATAAATAAATAAAACGATTAATTCTTAAAGATTTTAAACCCAATCGAGGGAAGCAAACTCTACAAATGCAGCCAAAGAAAAGCTTGATGATTTTCACAATGCACCCACCAACGTAGGTCGAAAATAATCCAACTACAGAACATGGATAATTATTAATCAACAGAAACTATAAAAGGCTAAAGGCTGTTTAAAATGTATGCACAACAATTATAACCACATCGCAGACGTTACAGGTATAGTGAGGAACCGTAACAAGCATATTCGCCCCATTATCCACTTCCTCCGACCACTTCCTCGACACATGATTCAACCCCAAATCCAACTCATAAAACGTCAACACCTTCTGCGCCTTAGTCGCCGCCTGCCCCGTCGCATCCTGATCCGCCTCCGCATAATCCAGCTCAATCGCCGCAAACACCGGGTTATCAAACACCCCGAAAATAGATGAAGAGTGAATTTCTCAATCTTCATACCATCACTAAAAAAAAGTATGAAATTTGTTAAACAAATTCAGAATCGATTAAAATACTTTTTAAACTTGTGAAAACCAGGTACGGACATTATAACATATATTAAACATCATATGCAACTTGTACCTAGTTTGGATAAAAGCTGGGTGAGTTATAATTTACACATAGAATAGGAAATTGCAAATGAGGTTATTACCTACAAACATGCTGGAGTTGGAGTGGTTTACTGAATGAAATGAAATTTATGTAAAAGAGTGGTTTTAACCTGTAAAACCACAAATCGAAAAAAACAGTATAAGCAACAAAAAACGAATCCAAATAATAAGCATCCGGAACAACAAATAACATATAACATATAACCTAAGAATATGAAGATAAAGATGAGGTTACTGAAACAAACATATGATCATTTATATTTATACATAGAATAAGGGGGTTATGAAGTTGAATGATGAATTGGTACGGACAGGAATTGAAGGATTAATTGTTACGAATTGAATGATGAATTGGTAAGGGTATCTCATGATTACAGCAAGGGGGTTACAAAGTTTTATCACAGAAGAAGAATTTGGCTGAAATTATTTGGTGGTACAAGCATCTTAATGCATCACATGTACAAGCATCTTAATGCATTGACAAGGGCATAAAGGGAAGAAAAGTGGTCAAGTTTAGAGAATTACACTTGTGACTTTTAAGTTGCCACCTTAACTTTGACATTTTGGACCTTTTTACCCATCTCTCCCTCTTTATAATGTAATATAGATTATTGGCCCACGTAATTGACGGAAAAAGCTAGATAGCGGTACGACACTATTGCCAATTGGTGGAAATAACTAGCAAAGACATTTGTTTGACTGCTTTTTTTAGCTACATATTTCTGGGCTCCAAATAACGGCAACAAGGGGCAACCTAAGTGTTGTAATCTTAAGACTTGTCTGGAACTTAATGAGCCGCGAGTATTTTTGTGAAGCCCAGGCGAGAAAAACAGTCACCTTAATGTTATCTCTACTGTCTGCCAAACCCGCAACAAAACAGAAGCTCTCGCAGCGAAGCGCGAGTAACTAAAACACTAGTTATTATTATATTTACTTTATTTTTTTTAAAGGTTATGGCATTTTATTGAATGCATTTTTGGTTACTCGTCAAAGTTCAAACGTACAATAAACACATGTTTCAAATATCATCCGAATCATATGAAGTTTATCATATTGTTTTCTAGATATTGATAAAATTATGATAGCTTTCTTTAATCAGCGACAGCATGGAAAAGATATATTCGATGTGTTTTTCTAGAAATTGCTAAAATTATGATAGCTTTCTCAAGCATTAAAATTAAAATTTTAATTTTTACAACTTTCATTTCTTTTAAATTATATTTGAATAAGAAACACCCAATCAAATCCTTCTATTATCATCTTACACAATTTACTTTTGTTACTTGAATTCTTGTATGAAATAAATCTATAAATTCGTGGGTTTGAGTTTACTCTAAATAATTTTGAGTTAGTTTTAAGTTGGATCATGAATGCATTTACAATTGAAAAAATATTTTATATCGATGTAATAGATAAAAGAGGATTAAGTTACAAATTATATAATGCAAACATAGTTTTTATTGTTATAAAATCAGATATACATAACTGCCCTCTTTTCCCTATAACTGATTTACAGTTATATCTACATGTATATATACACTTTGTAATTACCAGAATTGATAATAAGAATTTATAGAACACTCTCAATTTCTCTCTAAACCTATACATTTCTTATAAAACACTTTTTTTTTAACCGGCAAATTTCTTACGCACATTTCTTTATACATTTTTTTGCACACCCTTGGAGTTGAACTCACAACCTCACCCAAGAGAGGATTTCCTCTCTACCACTAGGCTATAACCTAAGTAGCAGGTATAAAACACTTATATCGTGTTTTTGTTCATATATCTAACCCACTTTTTAGGTTCTTGTCCAATTTTTTAGTTCGTATGGGTTTCACCAACCAACCCATGAATATGGTCCATTTAACACACTTAGTTTTACATGCTCTATCTAAAGATAACTTTATACTTTTTTCATTATTGCATGCATATAGTTATGGTCACAATATTATAGTCACGTACTCACGTACATATGTAATATCTAATAATATTTGTCCTCGTAGAATGCAAGTAGACTAATTACATAAAAAACGAATGCGATAGCAAAACATTGATTTTTATGAACTCACACCATTTTTAGAACAAAAGGTTCGTATTTAACAAAAGAACCATATACTTTCTTATCTAATTTTAGTTGATAAATACTATAGATTTATTTTTTTAATCTATAAACTAATTATATGATACTTGTGCAAAGTGTGGATGGGACTCATGTGCGTGCCAAATCATGAACCAACATCACGAAATGATGTTTTAGGAAGTAGGAACTCACTATGGTTCATAATGGTCATGAACGCATGGATTATGGTTTGACTTAGTTGGGTTGGGTTCATGATCATTGAATGGGACATCATGATTAACACTAGGAAAAGAGGGGGGATGGTTCTATTATTACCTAACATTACACTTTATCTTCGATTCTTCTCCTAACCATGCTTTGATTTCGAGTTTTTGATATATGATCAGGGCGGACCCAAGCAATGAATATGGATTGGGGTGTTAATCATGTAATGTTAGTGGGTTGAGGGATTTTCGGGCTGGCAGGTTGAATAGGTTAACTGAACATGACCTATATTTTATTCGTGTTGTGTTTGTGTCGGACACACTTAAATTAGGTGTGTTTCAGGTCGACACGTCACCTTGATGTCTTTTTTTAACTTTGTCAGACACGTCACCTTGCTATTAAACACTTCCATTTCTAGAGTGCCCATATGCATCACATAGTACTAATAATAGTAGTAACAAATATAGCACTTAATAACTTCTTGTGTGAGGCATGCAAGAAAAACGTTGATATAATCTCAAGTACTTCCATAATTGAAAACACCATGAGTTGCACCATTTTACAATTTGTGTTCAAATCAAATCAGCCAAATTAATCACAATCTAACAAGCAAGTGTAACGAACTAACAATCGATGATTCTTATTCCATTCAACATATTGATTAGTTAAGAGTACCATAATTATTCTCGATTAGCAAGCTCACCGATTGGACAGTAAACTCGCTAGACTTCAAGCAGCCAAATGTATTTATCGTTTTTTTGTTTTTTTGAATTGCAAACTAACATTACATACTTCTCTTATACATGCATATTGTAGGATTTGAATGCTACATCTCCTGGGTAGAAATAGAATTATAGAAACGAAGCACCTTACCACTACACTATGTACCGGGCGCCAAATTCATTTATCTATGTTGTCGGATCGGATATATGTTTTAGAGGTGCAAACCTCAAGATCTTGAGATAGTAATTGAGGGTTCCATAAACCATGGTCTAAACTGGATTATTAGGGGATTAACCCGATGTAATTTCATTGGAAAACTATAAAAATAATAATTGTTATTTTGTTTAAATTATTAACAAAAGATAAGACAAAAACGAGTGTTAATTAATGACCCCAGTGGGGAATCACCATTAGAGCAGAATTTTGTATATTAAAGGTCAGCTTTTGAGTTGACTTAATCTCCCTAAAAGTCTGCAATTTGAAAGGAATCCTATTCTTATCCTTCAGCTAAAAAAAAGAGAGAGAGAGAACTAACGAATCTTAAATAAATTTCACATGTTTATAAGTAGTGGCCACACCTCTTTGAGCTTTGAGTAAGTATTGCTACGGTTTATTACAGTATATATACTAGTGGTGAAGCTTGACCCAAAGGTTCGGGGGTCGGAAGTCACTAGTTTCGGGGGGTCGGAAACTTGTTTCGGAGGGTCGAAACCCTATATTTCCAAAATTTCTATACGAATACTATATAATCGGAACTTCTGCGCAAAAATTAGGGGGGTCGGCCACCCCTCCCCGCCCCAACTAAGTTGCGCCCCTGATATATACAATACTGGTATTTGGCATAGCAACCGAAAGAGATGCTTAAAAGAATATCGATGCATATTTTACATCCATAGAAAACTATAAAAACAGATATTAGCACCAGTGCCAATGTTTGCTCGGTGTCGATTTGGTAACCGGCATTCCCTATAGCTTACCGTACCAAAAAAAACTACTTTCTTGCAAATACAACTATGTTTTCAGTGAATTTCGTATTGCCACACTAGGAAAACCATAAAAATGAATACGGCTCCGATACTGATATTGTTCGGCCTGTATCCATCTAGTTCGTCAGTCCTCATGTTAGCGAAAAAAAATCAACTATTTTTTACCTGTTAAAAGAAAACTTTTATATAATTGTAGATAAAAATAAGCAAATCGTAACAGTAAATTCCAAATTTTATAAAACGATATATTATATTGCTAATGCAAGAAAAAGGGTAAACAACGTAATTTTATATATATAAAAAAAACTAAATGCAAAAAACAATTATCATAATTTATGCACACGTACAAGACACAACAATAACCTCATATTCACCAATAAGTTTATATTACCATCCACCCCTACATAACTATAACTTTTATTATGATTTTTTTTCATTATTTACTGTTTAAAAGATATTGTAATTATATACATAAACATATTTAAATAAGTATGGAGTTAAGTGTGGTGGTTTACTATATTGGATGATTATATCCTTGTTAATGGAACCTTGTATCTCAAATTCATAACCTACACTCTGCATACAAACAAAATTGTTGGTCATGGGTGGTATAAAAAGTAGGGTAATTTTGGAAGAAGAAATAAAGAATGGATATTTTGATGGTTCTAGTAGATTGTTGTCTTGTGGGGTATGGAATATTTTAACTTTTGAACCCACTAAGATGTTTAGAATCATGCATACACTAAACACACTCCTAATTGTATTTTATATCATTTGATAAAATTGATATATCATTTATAAAGATTAAACTCTACACAACTGGTTTGTAATTAACTAACGAGGACAAAATACAAATAATTACATGCTAAAAAGTGGATTTTTAAGTCACTCGGTTCATACAACTTTAAACTTATAGTTACGACTAGAACAACAAAAAAAAGAAATAGTAATGATTGAATCAAATCAACCATATCCTGATAGCCAAACAACATTTCGAGCTCTTTCAATAATCCACCAAGCTACAAAAATGATAGTCTCAATCCATGCTCATTCGATTAACTCAAAGGAACATAATCCAACCAATTCATAAGTGAATGAGGAACTTTAGAAACCAGAAACAAAGTAATTAACCACCCCCATTCGAAATCTTTACCGCAAAGCTACACTCCCCAAAAATGTGATCCAAAGAATCAATCGTTTGTGTGCACGTCGTTCATAAAATATTAGGAATATCCAACCTTTTTATACTTAAGTTAAGATGGGTAGGAAAGACGATCCAAAAGCAATCATCACACAGGAATATTAACCTTCCTTAGGGTAAGTCTACCCCATTGAAGAAACACCAATATAACAGTATACTAGGGTAGTAGCACAAGTAAAGACATGATTCTCATTAATGATTTAACGACTATTACAGGACTAGAATAGCTACTGTTACAGCGCTTCGACTACAATCTAATTCTCATAACTATGGCGTCTCTCTCTCTGATTGTTCATCCTTTTCTTCGTCTGACCTCATGGGGTATTTATAGGCCACCTGAGGTCTTCTGTGATTGGTCGAGGAGGGAATGACAGCTGGCTGTACGATTAGGCCGTTGTCATTCGTTGCGCTGTTCCTTCGCTATTGGTCCACGTGTCTTTGTCTGTCCTTTCTTGTACTATTCTGTACCTCGTACCTGCAGGCGATCGTGGAGCAGGAAATGGACGTCTCTTATTGGCTGGACGTCCCTTTCTTGTCGGTTATTAGCTGTCATGCTACGAGGTATCCCGCGCCGCTTTCTAGAAGCCCACGTAGGCCTGCTGTGCTGGCGTATGTTGAGATGTGGGCCCGTGCGCTTGCGCGGTCTCATATCTCTTCAAGTCCCCCCAGTGTAGTGTGCTGTATGCGTTGCATGCAGGGCGCTGCACTAAGAGGAAAGAAAAGAGAAAAAGAAAATTTGTGTGTTTGTTATTATTTATTTTATTCGTTTAAGTATGACTGCGCGCTGCGCGGTGATATTCCAAGTGGGATTTCTGCGCACGTCAGTAATTAATGCACACATCAGATGTGTCAGGGCGCGGGGTGGATGGGACAGGTTGGTAGCCGAAAAGTCTCTGACGGTTGTACTATTGCAGAGAGTGGTGGGTCCAACCTGTCGTTTCGCGTGCTCCCTGCCTTTCTCTCTCCTGACGTGGCATTTTCTTATTGGCAGGTCGTGCCACACGATTTGTAACCGTCCTGAAGGCACGTGACCTGCATATAAAAGGTTGTTCTTGTTTCCTTCCATTCTTACATTTTCATTTCAAACTTAGCCAAAAAGAAAACTCTTTCTCTCTGCCTTTTTCAATAGTTGAATTTCTTTTCCTAAAAACTTTCCAACTTTCGTTATGGAGAACGTTGTTCAGGTCCCCAAAAAGAAACGTGGTGGGTCTAAGAGGAAGGATGACGGTTCAAAGAAGGGACCGCCACACGCCGGCGAAGTCACGGCGGTGTGGGCGAAGGGGGAATTTCGAAAGTTTAGGAAGGAATATGGGTTTCCTTCCAGTTATGGTGTTGAGGCTCCTGCCCCGGATAAAACCATACTTGAGCCTCCAGTGGGCAAGGTTGGGCTTTACGCCACGTACTTTCGAGATTGCAACTTTAGGGTTCCGGTAACCCGTTTCTTAAAAACGTTTATTCAGACCGTTGGGGTCCATGTTAACCAGATTCACCCTGGTTTGATGTCACGACTGATGTTCTTCGAGTTCTGCTGCCACTCCCAGAAGATTGAGCCCTTGGTTGACATGTTCTATGTCTTTTATTCTCTCTGCTTTGTGGAGAGTTGGCTATCTTGCCGTCCCCGCACAGGGGTGGCTCCCTGTGCCAAGGCAGGAGTGAAGAGTTTTCGTGACTGGAAGCCCAAGTTTTTCTGGATTAATGAGGGTGTTATTCCCTTGGTTATGGGTCGCCTGAACCCGGATGATGGTGCGCCCAAGGCGGTGCTGATTGATTACAAAGAACAGGACTGGTTCCAAACCCTTACGGCGCATCCAGTGGACTTGTGTGAGATTCCGGAGACGGCGCTGGTGATGGCGGGGATGAGCCTGAAGTACGATATTCAGGGGCGCAACCCTCACTTAACTGAAGATGGGAAAGGTATGTCTTTCCGTCTGTATTGTGCGGCGCGTTAACTTTACCTTTTACTAACCCTCGTTTTTTCTCTTTATCAGATGTAGAGAGCTTGTATAGTTTATTGTTGGGTGGTGACAACATGGGGTTCATCTTTCGGGAGCTTGCTGAGAATGAGCTCTACATTTTGGAGAAGGCCTGGGACACGCTCGTGCGCCCACAGTTGGAGGTTGTGGCGCAGGAGGGTGTCAGTGCGCCCTTGCAGATAACTGAGACAGGTGAGCCTTCTTCTCTTTTTGATAACCCCTCTCCGGTGAACATGTTCATACGGACGGGTTATCCTTTTATTGTTATTTCAAGTGATGAGTCGTCTGACTCTGGTGCATCCTCTTCTCCGCGTTTGTCGCCCGCAGGCGGAGGCGAGAGGGAGGTGCTGCCGACATTCAACGCGGACGACAGCGGAGAAGAGACGGAGGCTGAAGAGTTTGTGCTTCGTCTGGTGAGGCAGCCAAGGACTGGGGTGGCGCGGGGTGGTAGTCGAGGTGAAGGTTTTGCTTTTATTTTAGACCATGAGGTCGTTAGCAGGTATCTTCAAAATTACAACCCTATTGAACGAAGCTACGTTGAACTTTCAGATGCGTTCACGGATGAGGGAACGGCTGCGCTGAAGGACATTACAGAGGGGGTGATTGTTCAGGCGCCGTTAACTGTAGAGACTGAAGTGGGTCATTCTGCGCATCAGCAGACTCCGCAGAAGAAGAAGCGTTCGAGACGGAGCAAGTCTCATAAGTCTTCTACTGGTTCTTTGTCCCCTGCTGAAAAGAGGCAAAAGCTGGGTGACTTGGTGCATAGCGCCGAGGACAGCTTGTTAGGTATGTTCTTTAGCGTCGCGTCGCGTACGCTGTGCATTTGTCTTTATTTCTTCCTTTTGACTTATTGTTTGTTTTGTGTCGCTTGCAGCTGACTTGATGGGTGAAGGTGCGCCCAGTCATGTGACCGAGGCTGCTGTGCATGAGGGTTTTATGGTGAACCCGACGGAGACTCAGGGGGTGCCCTCGCCAGATAGGCGGGTTGTTACTCCTCCTGTTCAGCCTCTTTCGTCCAGGACTCCGCCGCCATCCCCTGTTCGTGAAGTGGTTCAACCTGCTCCTCCACGTCCGACATCCGTGTAATCCACACACATCCTCCAGCTGCCATTGCTTTTCTTGACCATGACTGGGTTTGCGACCCAGGTCTGGTATCTTGTTTCGCGCAGGATCCCTGCCTTCAGTAGTTCATTGACTTGCTCGTTCATTGCTTTGGCCTTTTCGGCGCCCATGCTCCTGCGCTTTTGTGCAATCGGCTCAACCGATCGGTATGTATTAAGCTTGTGTTGGGCAAGCTCTCGCGGGACCCCCACCATGTCTGATGGTTGCCACGCGAAAACGTCCGAGTTCTTTCGCAGGAGCTGCTTTAGGCGTTCCCGTGTGTTCTCTGAGATGGCGGCCCCCAGTGTTACCGTTTGTTCTGGGAACTTGGTGTTGAGGATCCACTTTTCCGGCTCAGTACGCGGGGTGGCCTTTAACATTTTGGCGGGATGTGGCTCTTCTGTCATAACGCACTCTCTGTTGGCCCATATGATTGCTACGCCCGTTGGTGTTGGGAATCCAATGGCTCCATGTATTGTTGACGGTACCATGTTGTAGGCAGCCATTGCCTCTCGCCCCAAAATGATGTCATAGGTGGACTTCGTTGGCACAACGAGGAAAGTGACATCTTCTGTTCTTGAGTGTGCTTTGTCCCCCATCGTTAGACGGAAGGAAATTTCCCCCAGAGGTGATATGACTTCATTTGAGAAACCCATGATAGGGGAGTTGACTGGGCGCAGGCGTTGCTTGTCTTCCTCGTCTAGGAGGTTAAAGCATTGCTCGTACATTATGTCAGAGTTGCTCCCTGTATCTACCAGCGCGCGAGTGGTTCGATAATGATCGAAAATGGCTGTGATAACCAGTGCTCGGGTGGATGAAGGTCCGCCCTTGACTGTTGGGAAACGTACTTGTTGTTCTTTCCATTCTGCCACTTGGTCAGGCTTTCTCTTTGCTTGCTTTCTTCTGTCAGAGTGGATCATCAAGCTAACATTTTTGATCTTCTTTTGGGGTGGCCCTTCTTGCTGCTTGCGCTCGACATTTCTTAGCAGGTGCCCAAGTTTTCCTGATTTTAGGGCCTCTTCAATTGCTTGCTTCAGCTGATAGCATTTATCTGTGTCGTGCCCAATGTCTTGGTGATAGGCGCAGAACTTTCCTGGATCTAAGTTATCTCGTCGTTTGATCACCTTGGGTTCTGGGAAGGCTACGTTTTCCGTTGCTAACACCTGCGCTGGGGTTTTTGTGAGTGGGGTCCAATTGTTGTGACTCCTTCTTCCTGACCTGTGGTCGTTCTGTGTGTTTCCTTTGTGGTCGTGGACCTCAATGGGTTTGGCGTCTGTTTGGGCGCCTCCTTGGAGTCGGTTCCAAACAGAGCCTCTTCCTCTTCTGTCCTGTCGACCGTGCCTGGTGCGCGCAGCTTGTGCTTGGACGTCCGTGTACTGAGGTGCTTGTACTCGGTTCCAGACAGACAGCTCTCTTTCTGTTTTTGCATATGTTTTAGCCCCCTTCATGATTTCATCCCATGTGTTGGGCATGCCAGTGCAGCCTGCTAGTGTGCGGATGAGGGAGTCGCATCGTACTCCCTGGGTGAAGGCTGCTTTCATAAGCTCGAAACCGATGGGCCCGATCTGCAGAGCTTCCCTATTGAAACGGGTGATGTAGTCTTCGATTGACTCATTGTCTCGTCTCCTGACTTGTAGGATGTCAGTTGAGTCGCGCTCAATTCTTTTGTTTTGACTGAAGTGGTCCGCAAACTTGTCTGTTAGTTCTTTGATGTTATCAATCTTTCCATTTGGTAAGCTGTCAAACCATACTCGCGCAGCGCCCGTGAGCGTCTGCGCGAACATGTGACACCAGGCTGGCAAACTCCATTGTGCACATTTTCCTGCTACCTCGAATGTCCTCAGATGGTCGTCTGGGTCCCCCGTTCCATCAAACTTACCTAGCGTACTCGGGATTTTTGTTTTGGGTGGCAGGGGTGCCAGCGCAATGCGCGGGGTAAACTTTGACTTTTCCATGAACGATGGAGGATAATATGGTTTGGTTAGGTCGTCATCACCGGTCATAAAGTGCCCTCGCGCAGCGGTGTTGCTTAAGGGCTGGCTTATGTCACGCGTGAAGCGACTTTGAGACTCGTCCGAGTCTTCTCTCCATGTGGGATCAGTTTCATGGTTGCTTCCGCCATTGTTCCTTGCTGCGTTGGACGGTCCCTCGCTGTAGGAAAGCGTGCGGGTGGCCTCCCTGAGCTGTTGGTCCTTCAGTTTTTGGAAGTATATACGCTTCAGAGCTTCCTTTTGCTGAGTATACCATACCTCCGGACTAACCATCGGCGCGGTATTCTCAGCTGGGGAAACCTGATTCGTTTCAGTGATAAACTGGAAGGAGGGGGTTTGTCTTGTCCCTGAGGATGGGGTGACAGATGGACCCGTGTTTGTCGTCTGTTGCTGAACATCTGCTGTGTTCCCCGACTGGCCGGTGCCTCCCTGGGCAACGTCGGTGTCGGAGTTAGCATTTGTGAAGTTTGGTAACGGTGGTAAGAGAGACATAGTTATTGTTTTTGAGAAATAGAAGTTTTTAACGTTCTTGTATGCTCAAATAGACGGATGGCGCCAATGAAGAAACACCAATATAACAGTATACTAGGGTAGTAGCACAAGTAAAGACATGATTCTCATTAATGATTTAACGACTATTACAGGACTAGAATAGCTACTGTTACAGCGCTTCGACTACAATCTAATTCTCATAACTATGGCGTCTCTCTCTCTGATTGTTCATCCTTTTCTTCGTCTGACCTCATGGGGTATTTATAGGCCACCTGAGGTCTTCTGTGATTGGTCGAGGAGGGAATGACAGCTGGCTGTACGATTAGGCCGTTGTCATTCGTTGCGCTGTTCCTTCGCTATTGGTCCACGTGTCTTTGTCTGTCCTTTCTTGTACTATTCTGTACCTCGTACCTGCAGGCGATCGTGGAGCAGGAAATGGACGTCTCTTATTGGCTGGACGTCCCTTTCTTGTCGGTTATTAGCTGTCATGCTACGAGGTATCCCGCGCCGCTTTCTAGAAGCCCACGTAGGCCTGCTGTGCTGGCGTATGTTGAGATGTGGGCCCGTGCGCTTGCGCGGTCTCATATCTCTTCACCCATCTAGTAGCATGAAACCCCTCCAGAAGAAACTTAACACTCTATAAATGTATCTTCTATTAGACTTAACCGAGAATTCATCATCAAGATCCAAATCCCATTGCCATTTATCCTCGTAACCAATCATGATAATGTTTGTCACAAACGATTCTAACATGTGAAATTGAGCATCTTTCGCTCCACTCCTAGGAAGACCCCTCCAAGCTCAATTTAACCTCTTAAGTACAATTTTAATTTTTTAATATTAAGTTTCTAAAATGTTAAATTCACTCTAGTTTTTATTTAGTTTTCCGATTTTGCATTATGTATTAATATATTTGGTTTTGATATAGGTAAACCGGTATATTGATTTTGTATCAAACCCCTACATAATACAATCAATGTCATTGTCATACTTGAACCTGTAAACAAATACAATGGAACAACAATGGCGTGTCTATACAAAGTTGAGGTCAATACCCAGCGGCCTTCGTGGGGTTTAGGGGCTATGGACTTAGCAACGTATGAAAGTTTCACATATCATATGCATTTGAAACATAATCGGTTTGATGTTACTAACCTAAGTGTATAACTATTATTGGAATTATAGATTAACATGTATGCTTGAGAATAATTGATAGTATGCTTGGCACTAGTATACTAATGAGATAGTTTTAGCCTTTAAGGTTGACAGATCAATTTTGTATTATATTTAAAGTATATTATGGTTTCCAAATTTCAACCATGTGGTTTGGTTAAATTCTATCATGTAATCCTTTTCACTTGCAAAACTCTATGGGTTATTTATTTGTTTGTCATTTTAGTCCATCTCTCTGAAGACATCCATTTTTTAAGTTAATTTTTTTATAAGCTAGCCAAAATACCTTTTTATTTTCTTATGTGAAGCTTGTCAAAGGAATTGATAGCGAGTATGTGAAATTTGATGATAGTGTTGTTGTGTTATATGTTTTCATATATAGATGGGTTGATTTAGCAACAAAAACAAGTGTTGCATATTGTGTTACTAATGCACTTAAAGTAATATCAATATGAGACGGGGCTGGATGTTTCTACTACACCAAAACCATAAATAAGAAGGGATGGTTGTACAAATTCTTGAAAGAGATCCTTTCTACCTATGTGTGAGATTCACCGATTTTGATTTAAGGGATTCATCAGCTGCTGAGTTGGCAGGTATGATCCCTAGTTGTTTAGTAAATCAACATCGTTTTACCTTAAACCATGGTGGGAGAGGCTTTGGGATATTAAGATTCAGGACTCCGAGTTAAGAAAAAAAGGCACCATGTGTGTGTGTGTGTGTGGGGGGGGGTTATGTGTTAGGTGCTTTGGGGTTGGGTATTAACTCTACGACAATAATATTCGTTTAATACCTTTTTTTAAATAATTTAACGGTGTTAATGTCATGAATAAAATGACAATATAAAAAAAAGAAATCTTAGATGTTCAAAACAAAAAAAACAAGATTAAAATTGAGAAACTGACCGAATCACATGGACAATCATAACTTACTCTTGTATTTGTATAGCAAAAGAACACACATTCTAAAAGTTTATTGATAAACGTAAGGGTGTACTCAATGACGAGTAAGTGCAGTTGGGGGAGTGTGGGGTATGATATACATGGTCATCTTAAGGGTTTGTGGGGTTATGTGGTCTTGCAGTCTCAAGCAAGAACAACCCGTCGTATTACGAAGACCGAATATTTGTTTAATATACATAAAAATCTTGTTAGTGAAATTGAAAGAATATCGCAAGATAATATAGAGGTATCTGGTTTAAGACTTGGGTCCAACACCAAAAATCTACTTTCTTTTCGTTAATCATTCCGCTTAACTAAAATGTTGGCCAAACTTTTTTTTACGTATTTCTCGTTACTAAAGCTATGAATTACATATTTACCAAATCCTTAAAAATCAATTAATTATTTCTTAGGAGGAAATAATTGACTTTTTAAGTTTGATAAATATGTAATAAATTGTCTTAGCAGATGGGACACGTATAAATGATCCAACTATTTTACACAAGGGACCCAAAATTTGTTAAGGGTTTTGGTCCTCCCTAATTTGTTATTCAAAAGAATCTCTATTTTGGACAGGGTGAATTTCATATGTATTTATATCCAGCCATAATGGTGTAGTGGTAGCAAGGTTGTAAAAATCCTGATTAATCACCGATTAATCAGTGATTAATCGCTATTCCCCACTTTACTGATTAATTTTGGGCTAATCACTAAATTAATCAGTGGCGGTCCAGGGTTGTAAAAATTACGATTAATCACCGATTAGTTTGACCAAATTGGTCCTAGTCGGACCTTAAAAACTCAAATTTAGGTAAAAAAATGAATTCAAACGGGTCAAAACTGGAGCAAATCGATCAAATCAAACAAGTTCTTACGTCAAAATTGGATGATAATCCATGATTTAGAACCAAAATCAATGAAACTCCATGAACCCTAGTTGCGTCTAATGGTTCCGTACGATGAAAGAAGGAATGGGAGGAAAAAAGGGACATGGTGAACGATGGAGGTGATTAGGGTTATTTGAGTTTAGGTATTTCAATATTTAACCCCCATCCATATTCACTAGTTTATATTTGGCCCCTAAACTTCTAAATTTATACATAATAAGATATAAAATTAACATTATATATGTATGAATTTGGAAAAAATATATATATAAATCCAATCCGATTAATCCTGACTAATCCCGATTAACCCCTAGTCGGTACCCCACCGGCCGACTAGCGCCTAGCGAGTTCTACAACCTTGAGTGGTAGGAGGACTGGTGTTCTCCTTGTGAGACACGGGTTTGATCCCCATTACCACTCCTTTTGGTGGTATATGGCAATGATGGGGAGAGCGAGCTTGGCCTTCTCGGTGGAGGGAGCTCGAACCTGAGCTGACCCGGTTTTCATCCAGCCGTTACTTCAGTAGGCGACAGTAAAATTGAGCTCGTGTGGAGGTGGTACGGTTTCAGACAGGAGTCGTTAACAGCCCACACAACCTCTAGCATGAACCACATTAACACAACATAGACTGAAGATGTAGATAATTAGGGCCTGGTATACTAGGGGGTGTTTGGGATTGATTATTAAAAACGGATTATGCGTTTTGGAAAAGCAGGGGTGGAGCTGCTTATAGATTATTGTGTTTTGGTAGCCTAAAAAACTAATTATCTGTGTTTTCAAAACGCAATCCCAAACACTAAAAACTGATTATCTGCGTTTTAAAAACGCAATAATCTAAAAATCAGATTCAAAATGTAATCCAAACACCCTCTAGTATGATAACTTTGGAGTAAAAGAATTTTATCTCCTAAAAAAAATTATGCCACTTTATAAAGCACTACAACAACACTTATTGATATTTATTGACTTTTAAAGCAGTGAGTGATGAGATATAAAAAGAGGCGCCGCTTACTAAACTAAACCACTCTCACTCAAAACACATCACCAACCCACCCAAAAGTCAAACATCACTAACCACATAAGGAAACAAACCATCCAAACCATCATCTCCTTCATCTCTCTCTCTCTCTCTCTCTCACAACAAAAATAACACTTCAATCAATGACCACCATTAACATCACCACTAACCTCTATTAATCTTCACAGCATCATTCATCATCTCTTTCACTCCACAAAAAAAAAAAAAACCATCTTTCCTTACCCATTCTCTCTCTCTTTCTCTCTTAAAAGAAACCAAACACTCATCGGTTTTCGTGCCAAACTTCAATTATTCACAAAACCCACCTCCCATTCTTCAACTCACATCTTCTTGCTCAATACCCACTTCCAGATCTTCTTCTAATGGGGAGTAAATGGAGAAAATTAAAAAACACTTTAGCCACCAATTTATGTGTTTATGTCACAGTTGATGCAGATGAATCTCCACCGTCCGATGAGTTTTCCGGTGCCGGTTTATTGTCTCCGTCGCCGGTCACCCATCTGTCTTCTCCTCGTTTACGTTTGTCCAAAAGCTTCAACACATCTTCAAAGGTTTATTACTTTATTGTCTTAATAATAATATTGTTTTAATAATATTGTTTTAATGTTTATTACTTAACTACTTGACTTAATGCATTTTTTTTTAATTTTTTTAGTTGTGAATTTGACTATGGAGTATGGAAGATTGGAATCTTGGATTTGTTTATTATAATATGTTAGAAATTTAATATCTTTGTTTTTTATTTTATTTTTTTAATGTCTTTCTTGGTGGCTGTTTTTGATGCTTTTGAGTTTAAAGATTTGCATATTCTTGCTTTACATTACCTTTTAAGTGTTAACCATTGAATGTGTGATTACTTTTGGAGAATAAAAAAAAGGAAAGATTTAGAGGTGTTGGTGGCCTCAATTGTTGACTATCAAGTTCATGATTTAAAAGATGAATTAGGAAAAAAAAGACAAGAAAAAATCCAAAAACAAAAGGAAACATTTTTCTTGGTTTAGGAGTTTTGATTCTTGTTTGTTTTCTATGTTGTTGTCTTTCACTGCTGCTTATTGTCTTGTAGTTACCAAATACATCTTGTTTTGTTGTGTTCTTCTGTTGTTTGTGTGAATCAGGGTTGGTTTGACTTTTGAAAGTCAAACAACTTGCTTTTTGACTTTTGATTTGATTTGTATTTGAATTTGACAATTTGTTTAATTTATGGGATAATTATTGTTACTTAAAATTATTGGATATGTATTTGTGAAACAAAAAGAGAACTTTATAATAAAAATTGTTTTAAGTTTTGAAACTAAGTTTACTTAACAAGTACATGGTTTTGACTTTTGAAAGTCAAAAGGCTAAGACTTGTTGCTGTTTTTTTTAAGCAGGTTTACATTTTACAAGTCAAATTCTTGGTCTTTTTGGTGTGTAAATTATGTCGTTTTCGTAATGATTTGGTTCACGAATACCATGAATCTTGGAAATATTGATTACGTTTTCTAACGAAAAGAAATATTGTTATGACAGAAAACGTGCACGATATGCTTAGCTTCAATGAAACGTGGAGAAGGTCAAGCCATTTTCACAGCAGAATGTGCGCACTCGTTCCATTTCCAGTGCATTGCATCAAACGTAAAACATGGTAATCAGATTTGCCCGGTTTGTAGAGCAAAATGGAAAGAAGTTCCATTGCAGGTACCTACTAATTCGGGCCCACCATTAGGACGGACAAGAATAAATCCTGTAAACTGGTCACATGACAACTCAGTTATGACTTTGCTCCGCCCGATACCTCCTCGCCATGCTGCAGCCCTGATTTCGCCGACCCCTGAACCAAACATTTTCAATGATGATGAACCGCTAGACCTTAAGTTGACAAATAAAACTTCTTCAGAAAACTCTAATTTGAAAAGGGTATCAGTCAAAACATACACTGAGGTTCAAGCGGTTCCACGTTTCAGTTCTGCTAATGATTTCACAGTTTTGATTCACCTTAAAGCTCCGGCTCCAGTTTCAGGGGTGAAGTCTAGTAACGCTAACCAAGGTCCCACTTTTAACCAAGGTAACCAGACGCCACGAGCCCCAGTTGATCTTGTGACGGTTCTTGACACGAGTGGTAGCATGGCAGGTACAAAACTCGCTCTTCTAAAGCGGGCCATGGGTTTTGTGATACAGAATCTTGGACCGGCTGATAGGCTGGCGGTGATCGCCTTTTCCTCCACAGCCCGTCGCCTCTTTCCCCTCAGGAAAATGTCTGATACAGGAAAGCAACAGGCCCTCCAAGCTGTCAACTCGTTAGTGGCTAGTGGCGGTACTAATATCGCTGAAGGTCTAAGAAAAGGTGCTAAAGTGATGGAAGACCGAAGGGAGAACAACCCAGTCGGGAGTATAATTCTGCTATCAGATGGACAAGATACTTATACTGTGAACGGAAGTTCCACTGGCGGTCGGAAAAATCAGTTGAAGTACGAACTACTCCTTCCGCAGTCTATCCACCGTGGTGATGAGAACTTGGGGATCAAAATTCCGGTCCATGCTTTCGGGTTCGGGGCGGATCATGATGCTTCTTCAATGCACTCGATTTCGGAGATTTCAGGTGGAACATTTTCGTTTATTGAAACAGAAAGCGTGATTCAAGATGCATTTGCGCAGTGTATAGGTGGACTTTTGAGTGTTGTGGTCAAGGATGCTAGAGTGATCGTTGAGAGTGTAAATCCTGATGTTGTTATTGGATCTTTAAAGGCGGGTAGCTACAAATATCAGTTGATGGCGGATGGGAAATCGGGCTGCATCGATGTTGGAGATTTGTATGCTGATGAAGAGAGGGATTTTCTGGTTTCAGTCAACATCCCGAAAGAGTTGACTTTTAACGAGACTTGTTTGTTACAAGTGAGATGTCATTACACCGATCTGTTGACCAAAGAGACGGTCAACTTAGAGAGCGTGGTTGTCGAAATTAAAAGACCTGAAAATGTTGGTCAAGAAATTGTTTCTGTTGAAGTCGATAGACAAAAGAACAGGTTACAAGCAGCTGAAGCCATGGTACAAGCAAGGACTGCAGCCGAAGAAGGTGATCTCGCACAAGCCATTTCAACCCTCGAAAACTGCAGACAGCTTCTCTCCCAAACAGTCTCGGCTAAGTCAGGTGACCGGTTATGTGTGGCACTTGATGCCGAGCTCAAGGAAATGCAAGAAAGAATGACTAGCAGACAAATGTACGAAGAATCAGGAAGGGCTTATATATTATCCGGCTTAAGCTCACACTCATGGCAACGAGCCACAGCTCGAGGAGACTCCACCGATAGTTCAAGCCTGGTGCAATCCTACCAAACCCCATCAATGGTCGAGCTACTGACTCGATCTCAAGCTTCTCTTTTGGGCAGTCCGTCGGCTCAAAGATCGGTCCATCCTATTTGGTCATTTGCATCACCAAAACCAAGGTGAAGTTTGCATATATATTTCTTTTGGGGGGGGGGGGGGGGGGGGGGGGGGGGGGTAGGAAGAGCAATTTTGGGTGTTGATAGTTTTGTGCTTTAGATGTTTAAAGCAATAAATTAAAGGGGTAAAACTGTAAGATTGGGGAGTGGGGGGTATAAAATGGTGAATGGAGAAAGATAAGGGGGTTAGGGTTATTGATTTAGTTATTGTGGTTAAAATGTTCTTCCTTGTGTAATTTTTGGTGGTGATGTACATAAGGAGAAATGGTTTTTATTTTTATTGGGGTATAAGGTTTGTAATTGTGGGGGGGATAATTGGTTGGGTGGTTATTTTTAATGTAAGATACAACTTGTAATGCATAAGGTACAAGTGTATGGGTATGGTATGGTATTTCTATCTTTGAATAATAAAGGGTTTACCTTGCATGAAAGTGATTGGTTTGAAGATGAGGATATGGGTGATGAAAAAGGGGTCTTTTTGACCTTTGGTCACACATGGTGGCCCATGCCATGCCACAATGGTGTACCATCATAATCATGGCCACCTTTTGATGGTGTTATGTGGTTTTACACTCAGATTTGCACATTAGTTAGTACTTTACAATTTCACTTCTATGAAAGTATGGAATGTTAGTTTTATGGTTTGGAGGGAGACTTGTTCACATTGTCATACTTTAGCAGTGGGTAAAACTGATTGAAAGTGTATTTAAAACGTTAAATAATGTGGTTATGCTTAGTATAATTCTGTCCATCATAAATTCAACACTTATTTTAATAATCACTACTAATTTGAAAATCAATATGATAATTAAAAATAATATGCTTGCTACCTTATCTGCTAAGCTACTAATAACATGAAATTGAGAAGTTGATAGTTATATAAATGATGTTCGCTTTAAAATTCTAAATGATATACAATATCATAATCACACACCCCTTATATATCATTTTCAATAGTAAAGGATTAAGGCACTATTTTTGTTATTTTGTTGGCAAATAGTTAACTTTCCATGAGAGCTAACATCACACGTACTATCATAAGTTTGAAGAATCTTCCTGTTGCTTGATGCATTTAATCCGGCGATTTTAGTGTCATTAGTATTAGTCTAGGGTGCTAAATGGGTTGAGTCCGGGGGTTGACGGGCCCAACCTGACCCAAACCCAAGAATTACACAACTAAACACGACCCGAATATTTACGGGTTGACGCTAACACAACTCATTTAACCCTTTTTTTTCGCAAATGAAGTAT
Source organism: Ambrosia artemisiifolia (assembly GCA_032199755.1). Taxonomy (NCBI): domain Eukaryota; kingdom Viridiplantae; phylum Streptophyta; class Magnoliopsida; order Asterales; family Asteraceae; genus Ambrosia; species Ambrosia artemisiifolia. Next base: position 39,684,152 of record CM063529.1, read on the forward strand.
AAGAATATTATCTTTCATCAATTTCGATTTTAAGTTAGAAGTATAACATAAAATACCTAATCAATTTAGTTTATGACATAAACATATTTTTTTAAAAACAAAATAATAATATAAATGCGTTAAATGGGTCAACCTGCCAACCCGACCGAGTTGACCCAAACCTAACCCATTTAGCTAAACTGGTTCGCATGTTCAACCTGAAAATGACTTGAACATGTTTATACTAAACCCAAACCCGTGAATTTCGTATTAGACTCGTGTCGTATAAAAAATTCACACCCATAAGTATTACTTTAGTATAACCAAATTCACTCAAGACTAAAGCAAAATTATAATTAATATTGATGCAAGTAATGAGGTGTGGAGTAAATGTTTGTTTAAGACTATTGTAATTTCAGACACCTCCGAACTTGAGGTTCTAGGTGGCAACTATACATGGTTCAAAGAGTTTGTCCTTTTGAATATCATTAAGTTGTAACTGTTGGAAGTTAATTCTAAAACGAAGTTGAAAAAAAGTTGAAGCGTCAAAGTGAAAGTTTATATATTTAATTAGTTTTAATTAAAAAGTTGAATTATCTAGTAAGGTTATGTTTTGAATTATCTAGTAAGTTTTAATAGTAGAGATAATGTTTATAGATAATGAAGTGAGTTGGTATTAGACTAAAATTAGAGAAGTATTTGACTAGGATTAGTTTGGTTATGACAGTATAAATAGATGGTTATAGCCTATGTGATTTGTGTGTCAAGAATTATAATAAAAGAATGAGTCGATCATGGTTGAGATCAAAGTTCGTGTTCTTGGCCCTGATCACCAACAGTAACTCACATCTATTGCAACTTGTCCCATTACTTGCAAGTTGGGAGATCAACAATAATTGAATTATTGTTAATAATTGATTGACAACAATATCTTCGTTACTACTGATGAAGTTGTTGCTAATAGTTTTAATACTCATGTAACCTAATAACTGTTGACGTTGTAACCAACTAATACACTCTAGAAGTTGTCGATTTGTTTAAAACACACTACTTAGAACTTATTTTTCATAGTAAATACACCCCCGTTCTTTGTAGAACTTTTCGTATTATCCTATTTGGATTTTATACGTATTAAGCCAAGCATGTAACTTAATTAAATAATCTTGATCAAAAACTTCTAGTTTATGCTTATAAATACTTTAGCTGCGCGTTTCCTTGTTTAATGCAAAACATAAACTACAAGAGCATAGTGTATAGTCATAAAAAAATTTTGTGTTAATGTGTTATACTTTTATATTTTTCATGTTTTATTCTTATTTAATCACTCTCTTAATTTGGTTCCATATCATTACTAAGTGGAATATCTTAACAATATTCTTAACAATATCTATGATCACGGCTTAGGCTTCTATACTAAATTGGGTTCAGCATTGGGCCAATAAAATTCTCTCTTTTTTTGTATATCTGTAACTTTATCGGGCCTAGAATGTTTGTCTGTTTATAGCGGTTTCTAGTCCCTTCATAATGCCCCATAACGTCCCGCACACCGCCCTCAGGGCGTTTTCCTTCACAAATTGGTTCTGGCGTGAAAAGAAATCCGCCGGATTTGGGCGTGAAAATTGCCTATTTTTATGGAGCCAATCAAATTAGTCCAAGGTGGACAGGGACGTGAAAATGGAAAATCACTACACATGGTCTTAGAAGTTCTTTCGTTTTTTCTCGCAGCCGTTCAAAATATACTAAGAAAACTGATTCTAGATTTTATTCATTGAAATAAACTTTAAACGACTTAAGACTTTTTTGATGAGATATATTAAACACTGGCTAATAATAGGAGCTAAGAGCTCAAAAATATTCAAGTCGATCCGCATTTTCTTTTATACAATTGGCAACATATCTTATGCCCTTTGCTAATTTCAGTTCAAACAATCACTAAAGTTAATTTTAATTTGCATCCATCAATTTTAATTTGCACCCATCAAAATATTATCGAACAACCCAAACAATTTTGTTTGGGAATGAACCCAAACGATGAAGAAACCTACGTTGCTTCTATGTCTTCTCTTGAACTCCAAAATAAAAGACACCCCCTTTCAAGGGCGGATCTAGTGTATCAGTAGGGCAACGCCCGCTACCCCTCAACTTATCCGGCGTAGCGCATATTTTTTTTACGCTTTTTTTGTATCACGTTACTCCTAAAAATTATGTAACGTTATCCCGGAAATTTTGGTCCAGACCTGCCACTGCCCCCTTTTGTCTGTATTTTTTTTTTCACTTGTAGTTGTCGAACAACAATGTATACAATCTCATGTTGGGATTATTCCTAGACAGCCATGTTCTACTTTTACAAGAAAAACATGTCTTCTTCCTCACTAATTACATTTTTTAAAACAAAATCCTCATCCCTCAAGTCTTCATTAACCATTTATAGTCCAGTTCCAGCTTGAAAAAAAGAACACAAACTCTAATAATTTAAGCCTCCTGTTTATAACTTTCACCGATTTTTTTCTGGCTTACCGCCCACAGCCATGGATAGTGATTTAGTTAAATCCTCATCATCATCATCGTCGTCTGCATCTGCACCATCTAGAAGATGGACGTATGATGTGTTTTTAAGCTTTCATGGCAAAGACACTCGAAACAACTTTACAGACCATCTTTATGCAGCTCTTGATCGGGCAGGAATATACGCATTTAAGGATGATGAGAAGCTGCGGAGAGGGACATCTATCTACCCCGAACTTGTGAAAGCAATTCAAGAATCGATAATAGTGGTGGTTGATACGGATCCGGACGTACTTGAAGAACCGCCCGGCCTTAGTAACACAAGTGTTGGGCCGGTTATAATTCGTGGCTAACTTTGGACCTACAAGATATTATCAAGACCCATTCCAACCATCTTTTATTTTAAGTATTGTTTGAATTTTAGAACTTTATCTTTTCCTTATTTGTTGGGATTTTTCCTATGTTTATCTCTTTAGTTTTCTATTTAAGTATTGTAATCAAAGGTTGGAATGTTATGCAATTTTTATCAAAGAAAGAGTATTATCTCCTTATTTTCGAGCAGGCTTTTGTTCGAGGTTTTCTCCTTTCGGTCGTCCGAAGGAGGTATTAAGCTAGGGTTCTAGCTTCCACTAATACGAATCCGTATCAAGTGGTATCAGCAGCTTCAGGTTCGTCAGGATGTCCAATTGTAGGAGAGATCGTCAACCGCCCCACAGATTCGCCGCCAGAGGCAGTGGTCCGGAACAACGTGATCCTCGTGACATCGAGATTGAGCGTTTGCAACAACGGATTCGTGAACTCGAATTCAACCAACAACCAGGATTTGATAGGTACGACCCCGTTGATCATTCGGTAACCGAGTCTGTTCTCTGGGAAGATGAAGAGGAGGAACGGTTCCACAACGTTTTTGCCCGCCAACCACGAAGACAAGAAACTCCACCACCGCCTCCTGTTGACCATATCCGAGCCCTTGGCATTCGAACCGAAATTCCTGAATTTGAGGGCCGCATGCAACCGGACGATTTCATCGACTGGCTCCATACCGTGGAACGTATCTTCGATCTCAGACAAGTCCCCGACAACCTAAAGGTAAAACTCGTAGCTATTCGTTTACGTAAATATGCTTCTTTATGGTGGGAACATGTCCAAAACCAACGTTATCGGGAGGGTAAACACAAGGTTGAATCGTGGGAGAAGATGAAACGCTTAATGCGTTCCAAGTTCGTTCCCGTAAACCATAAGCAGGACTCTTTTTTAGAATATCACAATTTTAAACAAGCAACTCTACCCGTGGAGGAGTTTATCACCAAGTTTGAACAATTACGCATGCGGTGTGGTATTGACGAAGATGAAGAGCAAACGATTGCTCGCTTCTTGGGTGCTCTACGTCCCGACATAGCGGACGTCGTTATGTTGCAACAGTATTGGTCTTTTTCTGATGTGTGCAGGTTAGCACATCGAGTGGAGCGTCAGTTCGCAAGCAAACCAAAAACCACCACTCGGTTCTCTTCCTATAAGCCGATGGCTTCTTCATCTCAAACACGGGCAGACAACCCGAAACAGGAGCCTCCTTTACCCGCACAGCAGCCCGCAACACCTGGGAACGCCACCACACGTTGTTATAAATGTCACGGTATTGGTCATGTAAAGCGGGAATGCCCTAACAAGCAGGTGGTCGCTCTTCTTGACGATACCGCTCCCAATTATGATACCGACGCTGACAATGACTCGGACGAACCATCCGAGGTCCTTTACCCTGATCGTGGTGAAGCACTTGTTATTCGCCGAATCCTAAGCACCAATGTTCCAGATACAAGCGATGACACGGCCTGGCTTCGCAACAATATTTTTCGCACAAAGTGCACGGCGAAGGGCAAAGTTTGTACCGTTATTATTGATGGGGGGAGTTGCGAAAACATTGTTAGTCAGTCCATGGTTGACAAACTTAATTTACAAACTCAAGATCACCCAGAACCGTATCAACTAACGTGGCTAAAAAAGGGTAATCTGATAAAAGTCACACATCGCTGCCTGGTACAGTTCTCGATTGGTAACAAGTACTCGGATGAAATTTGGTGTGAAGTTCTCCCTATGGATGCATGTCATATTCTTTTGGGCCGCCCATGGCAGTATGATCGTCGCGCGAAACATGACGGCTTCAGGAACACATATACATTCAAAAAGGATGGTGTTAATATCACCCTGGCTCCATGCGACCCAAGACAAGATGGGTCTGAAACCATGTTAATCACCAAGTCTGAATTTTCGGCTTTAGCTCGCTCCCTCCACCCTCAACTTATTTTTGGGTTATTGATTGCGGAAGAAAATCCAGTTGCACCACCGGTTCCGTCTGAATTGAGCCCCTTATTGTCTGAGTTTAGCGATGTGTTTCCCGAAGAAATTCCCGCGGGTCTTCCTCTTGTTCGAGACATTCAACATTGCATTGATTTCTTGCCAGGCGCCAGCATCCCAAACAAGCCAGCTTATCGTATGAACCCGAAAGAATTTTCTGAATTACAACGCCAGGTCACCGACCTTCTTCAGAAGGGTCTCATTCGGGAAAGCATGAGTCCATGCGCTGTACCCGCTCTATTAGTTCCCAAACCCGATGGGTCTTTTCGTATGTGTGTCGATAGCCGAGCCGTCAACAAGATCACCATCAAATATCGCTTCCCGATTCCGAGGTTTGACGATCTACTCGATCATCTACATGGCGCACAGGTATTTTCTAAAATTGACTTACGTAGCGGGTACCACCAGATACGTATGCGGCCCGGGGACGAGTGGAAAACCGCTTTTAAAACACGCGATGGCCTGTACGAGTGGATGGTCATGCCGTTTGGCTTATCTAATGCACCAAGCACTTTCATGCGGTTGATGAATCACATCTTTAAGCCATTTATCGGCAAATGTGTCGTCGTTTATTTCGATGACATCCTGGTTTATAGTTCAGATATTGCTCACCATTTATCCCACTTGCAAGACATCTTCATGGTGCTCCGTGATCAGAAGCTATATGCAAATCGGAAGAAGTGCCATTTTATGTCCTCCGAAGTCCTTTTCTTGGGTTACTTGATTTCGGGTTCTGGCATACGTATGGATGACTCCAAAATTTCGGCCATTACCACTTGGCCGACCCCTAAGTCCCTTCATGATGTTCGTAGTTTTCACGGGTTGGCATCCTTTTACCGCAGGTTCATCAAGAATTTTAGTTCTATTGTCGCTCCAATTACCGAATGTCTCAAAAGTAGCAAGTTCGTGTGGTCTCCCGCGGCTCAATCATCGTTTGACGCCTTAAAAATAGCCGTTACACAGGCCCCGGTTTTGGCACTCCCCAATTTTTTGCACGTCTTTCAGGTTGAATGTGATGCATCGGGCCTAGGCATCGGGGGTGTACTAAGCCAACAACACCGTCCGATTGCATTCTTTAGTGAAAAATTAAGTGACACAAGGCGCCGCTATAGTACTTATGACAAAGAGTTTTATGCCATTGTTCGTAGTCTTGAATATTGGCGACATTACTTACTCCCCAATGAGTTTATTCTGTATTCGGATCACCAGGCTCTCAAGTTCATTCAAGGGCAGGCCAAATTAAACCCGCGACATGCCAAGTGGGTTGAAACATTGCAAGACTTCTCGTTTGTTATTCGACACAAGGCAGGTTCCGCCAATTCTGTAGCCGACGCGCTAAGCCGCCGTCCCGCTTTAACTACGGTGATGTCTTTTGATGTTGTGGGGTTTGACTCCTTCTCCACCCTCTATCAAGATGACCCGGACTTTCGTAACGTATGGCAGAAGACTAGAGATGGCCCATACAAGAGCTTCTTTCGCAAAGAAGGCTTGTTATATCAAGGGACACGGTTGTGCGTCCCTCTTTCGTCTTTTCGGGAGGCTATTGTGTTGGAATGTCATCAGGGTGCACTGGCAGGTCATTTTGGTAGGGACAAAACTATTGCCCTTGTGCGGGATCGTTTCTATTGGCCGAAGTTATCCAAAGAAGTTACCAAAATTCTGGCTCGTTGTCGTATTTGTCACGTTGCAAAGACCCGCCACACGAACCAAGGCCTTTACACTCCCTTACCTACACCGATTCGCCCCTGGGAAGATGTTAGTTTGGATTTTGTGCTTGGTTTGCCACTAACACAGCGCAAGAAGGATTCAATCATGGTTGTTGTGGACCGCTTCTCAAAGATGGCGCATTTTGTTCCGTGTGTTAAGACATATGATGCGTCCCAGGTCGCGCGTCTGTATTTTGCGGAGATTGTTCGTTTGCATGGGGTTCCAAAGACCATAACCTCGGATAGGGATGTCAAGTTTGTTAGTCATTTTTGGCGCACTCTATGGAAACGTTTGGGCGCCAAGTTGCAGTTTAGTAGTTCGCACCACCCTCAAACGGATGGTCAGACGGAAGTAACTAACAGAAGCTTGGGTAATTTACTACGAAGCCTTGTGGGGGATCATCCGAAACAGTGGGATCTTGCATTACCACAAGCCGAGTTCGCTTACAATAGATCCAACCATAGTTCTACGGGTCGCAGTCCCTTCTTTGTTGTCTATGGGCGCAACCCTTTCACCCCACTTGACTTGGCTCCGTCTCCCGATACCGAGTACTTTAGCGCTGAAGGTGATGAACAAGCTAAACAAATCAAGTTGCTTCATGAGCAAGTTCGTGAGAAGATTATCCAGCACAACTTACAGTATCAAGCTCGCGCTAACCAGCATCGAAAGAAAGTCGTCTTTAATGAAGGTGATCTCGTTTGGGTTTATTTACGTCGTGAACGGTTTCCGCAAGGACGTTTTGGCAAGTTACAACCTAGGGCGGATGGTCCTTTTCGTGTCCTTAAGCGCATCAATGACAACGCCTACAAAATTGATCTCCCCGGTCATTACAAGGTGTCCGCTACTTTTAATGTGGCTGACCTCTCTCCTTATGTTGCGGGTGGTGATGATGACTCGCGGACGAGTCCTTTTTTAGAGGGGGAGGATGATACGGATCCGGACGTACTTGAAGAACCGCCCGGCCTTAGTAACACAAGTGTTGGGCCGGTTATAATTCGTGGCTAACTTTGGACCTACAAGATATTATCAAGACCCATTCCAACCATCTTTTATTTTAAGTATTGTTTGAATTTTAGAACTTTATCTTTTCCTTATTTGTTGGGATTTTTCCTATGTTTATCTCTTTAGTTTTCTATTTAAGTATTGTAATCAAAGGTTGGAATGTTATGCAATTTTTATCAAAGAAAGAGTATTATCTCCTTATTTTCGAGCAGGCTTTTGTTCGAGGTTTTCTCCTTTCGGTCGTCCGAAGGAGGTATTAAGCTAGGGTTCTAGCTTCCACTAATACGAATCCGTATCAGTGGTGGTCTTCTCAAAAAATTATGCAAAATCCTGTTGGTGTTTGGAAGAACTAGCCAAGATCATCGAATGTAGGCATCTGACGGGACACACTGTTTTACCAGTATTCTACCATGTGGATCCATCGGACGTCCGTGGACAGAAAGGAAGTTTTCAAGCAGCATTCGAAAAGCACGAAGTGAAATTAGCATATGATATGGAGAAAGTGAAGAAGTGGAGGGAAGCTTTGGTGACCGCCGCTAGTTTATCTGGATGGCATGTACCCAGAACTGCCAGTGGGTTAGTACTTCTCGCTCTATTGTTTTAACAATTTTAACACTGAACAATTTGTCAAATCGTGTTGGACTCAAAGCAGACTTGATAGAAGGTGATGAATGATTTTAGTATTTGGTTATTGATAAAAAGATTTAGGAAAGTGCAGAAAGAATAAGTTTATGGGCAGAATTTTGTGAAACAAAGAGATTGATTTTACACAATACTAAAGATTCATTACATACAAGTTTGATATATATATATATATATATATATATAGGATTATAGATCCTATATATACTTTGTATAACGGTGCCATCCAAGAGAAATGCCTCTTTGAACTGCCGCAACATATGAACTGCCATAACTGCCTTCTAACTACTGGACTTATGTTAACGAATAAAGTGTGACATATTTAACTACCCTTTAATATATAGCACACAAAAAAGTGTAGATTAATTTCTAACTAGAAACTGAATCACATCACTATCAAGTTCTAAATTTGTTATCCTTTTAGCTAAAACTATTCTCAACATACAGGCGTGAATCTGAATGTATCAAACAGATTGTACGAAATATCTTGAGCTATATGGAATCTCGTAATTGTCCAGATAATCTGATTGGGATGGTATCACGTGTACAACATGTGAAGTCATTATTAGGTAAAGGATCCGATGATGTTTGCATGATAGGAATTTGGGGAATGGGTGGAATAGGCAAGACAACAATCGCAAGAGCCGTGTATCGTCAAGTTTCGCATGAGTTTGAGGGTAGTAGCTTTCTGGAAGGTGTAAGAGAAAATAGTTCTGATAAGAAAGGTCTCAAAACGTTACAAGAGAAGCTTCTTTCTGAAATCTTAATGGAAAAATGTTTTGAACTAAAAGATTGTAATGACGGAATTTGTCAGATTCAACGAAGACTTTGTCGGAAAAAGGTTCTTATTGTTTTGGATGATGTTGATAAAATGGAGCAACTTGAATTCCTGGTTGGTTCTAATGACTGGTTTGGCCTTGGTAGTAGGATCATCATAACAACCAGAGACGAGCATTTGTTATCATATGCACAAAAGAAGTATGCACCTAAATTGTTAAGAGAAAACGAAGCTATGCAACTCTTTAGTAGATATGCATTTAAGTCAAACTTCCCCCCAAAAGCTTATGAGGATGTATCAGGTGCTGTAGTAAGTCACACAGGTTACCTTCCTTTAGCCCTTAAAGTTTTAGGCTCCCATTTTTATGGTAGGAATTTGGTATTTTGGCAAAGTGCGTTGAACGTGTTGTCCAAAGTACCACACAAGGAGATCATTGAGATTCTAAAGATAAGTTATGATGGACTGAATATCCTTGAAAAGAAAATATTCCTGCACATTGCATGTTATTTCAATGGTTGGGAAAGAGATTATGTCATAGGACTTCTTGAGTGTTGTGGCTTCCGTTTCACAAGAATATCATCATATGTTTATTCATATCATGATCTCATTCAAGATTTGGGTAGGTTTGTGGCCTCCGAATGCTATCCATACAACATGGTGTGGAGTCCAGATGAAATCAAGGAAGTAATTACCGCATCAGATGTAAGTCATCTTAATATTCCTAGTATATGCATGCATATGCACATGTAAACGGCTCGGTCACGTTGAACAAAAGTTTTCACTTATACTAAAATTTTGGATGCTAAACCACAAGTCCATTTCCGACTAAAGATGCAAACCGAATATATCCAACAAATGATATATCAAATTTGCTTGTGTAAACTTTTGGATAAGCATACTTGGAACAGATATACCCATTCTCAAGATAGCATCAGTCACTAAAAATAGTTGCTATAATGATTTATTACGTAAGTCTATTAATGCTTCTCTTTATGTTGTCCATTAGTCCTAGTAGCTAGTAACTTCCGTGTTCCCGAATAAACATGTAATTTATTGATGTTGAAATATATACACTATATTGATTCGCTGGTTGCAGAGATGGGTTTGTTGGTCCCTGAACCCAGGCCAGTCTTTAATAATAACAAAAGATATGGCCACGCTTGTTGACGTTGAACTTTATGGTGGCATAGAACAACTACACATAGAGAATAAGGTACATGTTTGTGTACATGAAAACTTGTATATGTATTCATCTTATAACCTTCATCTTAACAAACCTCATTTATATATCTCAGGTCAGCCTCACTAACCTCAAGTACATGGATGTAGGTTGTTCACGATCAATAACAACTTCCCCAGATGTCTCGGGGATACCATATCTCGAGTACCTAAATTTGTCACAATGTGATAGTATGGTGGAGCTTCACCAATCTGTTATGCTTCACGAAAGAATTATTCACTTAGATCTTGGCGATTGTTACTGCCTTCACATTCTCCCGCATAGTATCAAGATGAAATCTCTGCAGATTCTAATTCTTTATGCATGCGAGAATCTCGAAAGATTTCCAGAAATCTCCAAGGAGACGCGGAGGTTATTGGTGTTAGATCTGAATCGTTGTATCGGGATAAGAGAACTACCATCATCATTCAGACTTTTGACTGGCCTTACCATTTTAACTCTGAGTGAAGATCATCATGCAGATATAATGTATTCTATGGGCATGGCTAAAAGGTGTTTGCAGAATTTCACACAGTTAAGATCTTTGAGAGTACTGGATCTAGAAAATAATAATTTTGTAGAAGAGGACTTCCCCATGGATCTGCAAAATGCATGGCCCTACTTGGAAGAGTTGAATTTAAGTTTTAACTTCATGACCCGGCTACCAGAAAGCATTTCTCATCTCTCTAATCTCAAATACCTAAATCTGACTTGCTGCAGAAACCTCAAGGAACTGCCTGATCTTCCATCACTTATTCAAGTTTTGAAGGCACATGGTTGCGGATCACTACAAAAGATTGGAGATTTATCAACTAAATATAAGTGGCTGTTTCAAGTCTCATTCAGTTACTGTAGGATGCTCCTGAAGGATAAAGAAACTCGAATCTTCGTTGCTAATATGTTGATGCAATCTTTCATCCATGTAACATATTCATCTTAGTCTCTCGTATGTACATAATGCAATTTTATACCCCAAGTTAAAAGATTACCTTTTTTGATACAGAAATGTGCAGCTGTGAATCATCGATTGAGTATTGTAGTTCCTGGAAGAAAAATTCCCAACTGGTTCAACAATCAATGTTCGGGTAACACGGTTACAATGGACTTGGCTCAAAACCAGATTGCCAAAATGACAGGGTTGGCCATATGTTGTATCATTGGTCCGTCTTCTGATATGCATACGTTTCCAAAACTTTTAATTAAATTCAAAGCTTCAAGTGGCGAAAAACTTATTGATCTGCCACCACGTGGTGCTAAAGGGAAGCATGTGTGGATCGGATACATGTCAACTGATTTCCTAGGGATACATGGTTATGAATTTAATGATCTTATCTTAGAATTTGGAACATTTTATAGCATCGTGAAATGTGGGGCGTGTGTAGTATACAAAGATGATATCAAATCAATGACTAGTTCTTGGTCATGGATGCAAGATTACGATGAGTTGGAGGAGGTTGACAGACACAATCCAAGTGGTAAGCGCTTGCCAAATGGAAGATGGTCGTTCCCGACCTTTTCTATTGAACGTGATGCAACTAGACATAGCAACAAAGTCAAAGTATCCGGCTTCACTTTATGAGGTTGACGCCAATACGCCTGAGGTTTAGATCCTCTGTTATGTATCCTTAAATTGAAGTGATTAGAAATTAGTACTCTTTTTTGTGTTATTAGGAGTCACTCACTTTTATTTTTGATCAAGTCCTTTGACTCAATGAAAATGATTATTACTTTTGTTCTCTAGGTTAGATAGTTTTTAAAGCACTAAATTAAAAACATTATTAGTGGAAACAGTACTACTGACTAAATGGAATTTGGAGCCGATTAGCTTTAGCTCAACTAACATTAGAGGGAAAGTGAAGATTTGGGCTGAAGGTCACATGTCTTAAGTTTGAATTTGATCCCAACTAGGTTTTACCGCAGTGGGCATCACTACTAGAAAAGTGGCTCTTTTGCTACAAAATTTTCTTACAGAAAAAAATGCGTCACAAATTTTGACAAATTTGCTACTAATTTGTGACGAAAAAAACACCCTTATTTTTGTGACAATAAGGGTGGATTAAGATGGTATGGGCATGTAAAGAGGAGGGAAATGACGGCCCCAGTTAGAGTAGTGGAAACCCTCACTATAGAGGGGAAAAGGTGTAGAGGAAGACCCAAATTGACTTGGGATGAGCGAATTAAGCATGATTTAGTAGAGATGCACCTCTCTGACGACATGATCGAGGATAGGAATTTGTGGAGACACAAGATTAAGGTTAAGGATTGTTAAGGAGGGTTAGATTGTATCATAACGTGGTTATAGGAGCTTAGACTTTCTCTTACTCTGGTAGGATGTTGGTAAAGAACTTGTTTTTGGGTGTTTATTGATTTTTTATGGCATATATATCTTTCTTTGTTACGTGTCGCTTTTACTGTCTCTTTTATTGTTTCTTTAAATTCAGTAGTTTTTTTTTTTTTTTTTTTGATTATATGTTGTTGAGCCGGGAGTCTCTCTGGAAGCAGCCTCTCTATCCACTAGGATAGGGGTAAGGTCTGCCTACATCCTACCATCCCCAGACCCTACTCTTAGCTTTGCTAAGTGTGGGATTTACTGGGTAAGGTTGTTGTTGTTGTTATTTTTGTGACAAATTTGCTACGCAATAGCGACCAATACTTTGAAAATTGCGTAAGAGATGCGTAGGAATTGCGTCACAAATTTCGTACACCCAATTTTCGTAAGAAATACGTTGAAAATTGCGTAGTAAATGTGTAATAATTGGTTTCCGACGAGGGTTTTTCTAACATCTAGGTTTTGGGTGAAAATGCGTTACAAATTTTGATTAGAGACCCAATAGTTACATATACAGATATGGATTCACGTGGCATATCCATTTTATTCGTGTATGAGGCGGGGATAGCAACACAAATAATCTTGGGTTTGCTATTCAAGGGTAATGAGCATTACTAATTAATTACACAGTTAACATGTACAAAGAGAGAGAGTTATATATATCGATGGGGTGTTATTGCCAATGATGATCCAAACATATCACGTGTTTGTAATTGTGGAATAACAAGATCAATTGTTGTTCATCGTTGGTTCTTAATGTATGGACCAACTACTCATCAGTCATCTATCTGGATGGTAGTATACAACATTGTCAACTTATCAAAAGATGAGAGCAGCCGGAAAAGGTGGCGTATATGTCTAGTTTAGTGCTCATGTTGGGCGGTTTGGATTCGAGTACCGACCCTATATACAGGGGCGGATTTAAGAAGGCGGCTACGGGTTCAGGCGAACCCAGTCGGTTTTCGATTTTTAGTATAAATATATATGAAAAATGAGCCATGAACCCATAAGAAAAATTGCCATAAACCCATTAACATTTCACATGAGTCGCTCAATGGTCAAGTCCCCTTACTTTAAAGTAAGAGTCCGAGGTTCGAAACCTGCTGGTGTCCTCCTTTTTTTAAATAGCCTTAATTTTAAAACAGAGTTTAATTATTGTCCATTTTAATTTGAGTAGAAATATTTACGGTTGTTTAGAAATTGTAAGATAGTCAATTTAAAGAATGAGGAATATGTATTTAGTGTGAATAAATTCGGTCTCTTGTTCCATTTTTACTTATTTACTTTTTTACTTTCGAGTATATCCATTTTTAAGTGTTATAGTCTTCTAGATAATAAAGTTGGTTGTTGTGGGTATGCATTCTTTATTAGAGAAAGCATGTGCAAGGTTAATATCATTGTACTTATGAATTATGTGTTGTAATGTTGCTGCTATTATGAACTTGGGTCATTTTCAGCTCGCTTACTGGTGGCCATAACTTAGTAACTTACAACCCTTTTTTATTGTACTTTGAGCAAGGATGAGAGAGATATTGATGAGATGTGGTGAGTCATAGGGCGCAGAGATGGAGCTCGATACCAGGTTAGTATGAGTCCTTTTGAAAGATTATATTTTGTTTGTGCAAATCATTTTTAGTATTTAAGAAAGCTATGAATTTGCCGTTATATGATAAATTTACATTTTGGAGGGGCCCAAATTTAGAGCTTGCATTAAGTCTCAAATATGTTAAGTCGCCCCTAACATTGAACCCATGGAAAAAAAATCCTGGATCCGCCACTGCCTATATAATGACTTTTCCAACTGCATCATGGTTTGCAAGAGCAGTCATTCGAGTGTCATGCAACTCTTAGTTTAACTTATTAGAAGATGAGAGCATGACTTATGTCACGTCATAACTAGATGTATCTTTGACACCTATTTGGTGGTGCATGCCCCATTAGTGCTCATTTTAAGAGAGTCTTATTTTCCTCTTTATGATTTGAAAATTGCATAATCTCTATGGTGGTCAAACATTGTCCTCGGCGACACTTTATCTTCACTAGGACAACAGTTCAATTAAAACACAATGTATTTCGAACGGTTTGTACCGTATGAACATTTTACATTGAACATCGTGTTGGTGTTTACACGTGTAACACCCAACTCCAAATACCAACCAATATTATCTGTTTTGCCCTTAACAAGCTCATGGATTTCATTCTAGTTGCTTTAGTTGAGAATTAGCCCCAGGCATGCTTATTTATAGAGTTTTCCTCTCATCCACAACTAAATTGTCAAAAGTAAATTGCTTATGACATTAACCCTTTTTTATTTGGGTGAATGCCTTTTCAATTTGACTTTTAAAAATAGCAAAATTGGGTTAACTTTTTTGTATTTTTTGACAAGTACAAGGATTTTCATATACCAAAATATGGGTTTTTATGATATTAATCCATAAAAGACTAGACATTTTTTATAGTATATTCAATAAGGGTAGCAGAGGAGATGGCCGGAAAACGCGAGGAGGGATGAAGTTTGTGATGGAGGGCTCGGCGGAAAAACAAAGTCGCCTATGATGGCCGGTTATTAAGAGTGGGGTGGTTGGTTTGGTCTTTTAAGCAGCTGTAGGATGACCATATGATATGAGCAATCTAGGTAATTAACTGATATAGTAAAGAACATTTCAAAGATGGTCCAAAATCTACAACTTAATTATTTTTTTAATATCTAAACGGCCAAATGTTACTCTTACTCTACTTTAGACCAAATATCATAAACTACTCCCTATGCCACAGGTTTGAATCCGAGACCTCCGTCTAAGAGGTGCGTTTCTCTAAAAACTGATCCCATCAAATTACAAAAATTAACCCAAATTTATTCAATCATGAACCTTATTCCCTCCTTAACTCAATCATCCAATTCACCAATGTTCTTGATCTTGAATTTTTCCTTTATGAACATCTCTTATTCTTGAAGAAAACAGCGCCTGCGCCCTCTTGGTGCCTCGGTCCATGCTCGAAGTACAAGCTTTATGATAACGAGACTTTGATTTTAATCTTAATCTTAGTCTAAGCATCTTACACAGACTGTTTAAGCTGAATCCTTTAGTCTTGACCAGCTTATCAATCTCTTTCTTGATAGTCAAACACTCTTTCTCGAGCTCATTAACCCGTCCCCTCATCTCATCTACCGCTACAATCTGCCTGTTGTTTTCTCGAGTGGCTAAAAGATGGAGACTCTCACTTCCTGGAAACAACATGCTGCTGCTGCTGTTCAGGTTGGTCTGTGAGTTGTTGTCAGAAATGCATAAGCAGTCTGATACAGACGTGCGCAGCTGCAGCTGCTCGAAAAAGAGAACTTGGACCATGAACCGAAGTGGTAGTCTCTCGTTTTGGGCTGCATGGGCTCTGGCTTCTAGTGAGAGTTTCTGGCAGTCCATGAGACTGCAGAGTTGTTCGCGGTCTGAATCTGTTAGCCATGGATGTGCCTGAAAAGTGTGAAAAGTATGCATCACTAAGTTGCATCATACACAGCATTGGCATTGTTGAGTTGATCACTTTATGATGTTGCTTATTGAGGATACAGGATAAACTACATGGGGTAGGTTGACTTTTGAGGTCAAACATACAAGACCGAAATTGTTAAAAAATTTGAAACTTTTTGAAAAATAAAAAAAAAGATGATAGGTTTCTATAAACCATTGCAAACACTACGTATATGAACATCTTGATCTTATATTTCTTAAATAAATTGGTATCTCTATGACTAGGAAAATAATTGATTTGACTACCAAAAGTCAACGCTTCTGATATGCAGAAGAGGGAATAACAAAGCAACAAGCACATACTGTAGCATACTATTTTGATATATATGGATCGGTCAATTCGGGTTATATTCTATCTCTAACGTGTTAGACATTTAACATAGAAAAAAAAGTTAAAAAAGGAAATGGGTCAAAAAAGTCGAACAGGTCGTAAGTGGTCTTTTAAGGTGACAAACCTCATGATATTTGACACTAGTTTTTTTGTTAAAAAGGAGTCAAAAACTTTGTACAAAATGTGCTGCGGTTTACAAATACGCCACTATGACATGTACTAAAAAAATTCACCGAGCAAACTGTTACCTTGAGGTATATATCGATGGCATGGTACATTCCATCATTCATTGGCCTTGCATAATCAGGAATAGTAGCAGCCAAAGACTCAAACTTTTCAAGCGTTAAGTTAACATCAGACGCCACCTCAGCAAGAAAGTTGTCAACAAGATTAGCCACCATTGTTATAGGTGTGAGCAAGTGAGAATACCTGATCAACTCCTCCTCATCATCATTGTCTTCGTCGAAGGCTGATTCAGTACTTTCGCTTTCGTCCTGACCACGATCAACGACCATAAAATGATCAAGAATCCTTTGAACACAATCAATCTCATAAAGTGTCTCACTTGAGTAACC
Organism: Ambrosia artemisiifolia; assembly: GCA_032199755.1. Classification (NCBI taxonomy): domain Eukaryota; kingdom Viridiplantae; phylum Streptophyta; class Magnoliopsida; order Asterales; family Asteraceae; genus Ambrosia; species Ambrosia artemisiifolia. The sequence goes on from CM063529.1 coordinate 39,701,095, forward strand.
CATATTAGGAATAAGGATATCGTCAACAGAAGTTTGATCCAACTGCATCCCTATCCGTCTTTCCAAATTCTCACGACATGACGAATTACAATGCAACATCATTGATGTTCTTAGCAGCCTGAGAAGGAGTTTAGTGGGAACGACTCGCTTTTGACTAGGGAGTAAGTCAACTATCTCTTCAAGAAGAATCTTTTGATCAGAATAAAGATTCCCATCTTGAAATATTGAATCTCTACCAAGTAAAGGAAGATGCTTTTTCGCGTAGAACATGAGGGACCCGGCTATTAGTTCTTGATCAAGACTTCTTGATTCAACGGCCAAGATGAAGCGTCTGTAAAGAGGTAAGCTCAGCTTAGAAACATCATCATACCACCAATCTTGATTCGGCGAAGTGGTTTGACTGGTTTGGATTCCATTCCAAACGACGGTAGCAAAAGGGTTATCTTCTAATCCCGTTCCATTCGATCTAACCACATCTTTATCAAATGTGCACACTTTCAATGCAAGAGAATTGATGCATCTTGAAACTATATGCAGCTTTTCCGCAAACTCAACCACTTCTTCACACGATTCCAGCGCTTTCATTGTATCGACCCAAGTTTCAAAAACTTCACCAAGGAATGTTTCGGTTTGATTAACAAGATTCCCTTCTCCATATTCTTCAGTCATTTCAAGATACTCAGATGCACATCTAAGATGAATTACATTGGTTGAGTTAACTTGTAGTTTGACCCCATAGCAGAATTTAGCAACAAGCGAAAAGGTTTTCGGCCCTCCTGGTAAATCATGTAGTTTAAGAATACAAGTTTGTTTTTCATCATTAGAAGAAGCTCTAATCAGATATTCCAATGTTTTGCATCTAGATAACAGTGGGAACTGCAAGTTAACCAAACAATGGATCCTTTCAACATTTTTATACACTGTAAAGGTTATTATTGATCCAACATAAACGCGTAAGCCGTAAAGACATACCTTGTGAAGTTGAAATGAAACATCTCCAACTTCAATGGTAATATCACTTGGAAGGCTAGTTGAGCAAATCCTGCAAAAGTTTTTTTTTTTTGTAAATTCATATTAGTCCAACTTATCAGCACACAAAACTTCATTTATCTTCTCAATACATGTTCTGAATTTCTGTTATTGTAATATTATGTTAAACTCAAAAGATAATACAAGAAATACAACTAATAAAGCTTTTTGAGCTTCCTTTCTGTTGGCCAAATTTGAATAACCTGAAAAGTTTGACTTTCTAAAGTCAAATGTAATATGTTTTCAATGGACTTTCATATGACATTTGTCAACAATTTAATAACAACTGTATCGTCAAATGTAACAATTTGGCCAAGCTTTAGCATAGTTATCCAACTTTGCTTGAAAATAAGGGAATTCCATATCAATTTTTAATGCTGATATCTTTGTTTTGACTTTTTGACTCTAGAACATGTACATTTATAACGAAATCAGACCAACACCTAGGCCTGTAAACGAACAGAACGTTCATGAACTGTTCGTGAACTGTTCGGCGGGAAGTTCGTTTATGTTCGTTTATTTAAATAAATGAACGAACACGAACACAATTTTTTGTTCGTTTAATTAAACGAACGAACATGAACACACGTTGTGTTCGTTCATTTATGTTCATGAACGTTCGTTTATGTTCGTTCATTTATGTTCGTTTATGTTCGTTTAATTAAACTTAACTTTAATTTTATTATTTATTTCCTTTTGTTAAGTAACCTTACTTAATATGTTCTAAAAACTTAACCCTAACCCTAACATTCTAAACATATCACTTATCAGCCACTCTCCACACTTCACAGCCGCTCTCCACCCTAACCCTGACATTTATGTTCGTTTATGTTCATTTGTGTTCATTTATATTGATCATTTGTGTTCGTTTATGTTCATGAACTGTTCGTTTAGGTTTAAATGAACGAACATAAACTCACACGAACATGACAAATTTCTTAATGAACGAACACGAACACAAAAATGTGTTCGATTATATGTTCGTGTTCGTGTTCGGTTAAAGTTAAATGAACAAACACGAACATACCTGTGTTTGTGTTCGTTCGGTTCGTTTACAGGCCTACCAACACCCTCCAAAAAAAAAAATTACAACCGAATTCAAATGTAAACATTTGGTTTCCTAGCCCCTGACGCCGTAGAATTCCTGAACAAAGTCCATCAGGTCGTGCATAGTACTTTAAGAATGGAAAAGATTCTTCAAGCGTCTCAGGTCCTAAAAGTGCATGATAAATACCGGTCGTGCATAGTACTTTCTGGATCCCTAAGACCGGTAGTTTTATCTTTAGTAGGATCAGTTTTGATATCCAAAAAGGGTTGCGGCACAGCTTGTTGCCTATTTAACTGCTAGTATTTTTTTGTAATTGGTTCTTTTGTCAAGATATAAACGAACCCACTAGACAATTTCATAACAAAATAATAAATAAAATAAAAGCATAGAAATTGCATGATTGTGGACAACAAAAACTAGTGTAAAAAAAACAAAAAAAAACCAATGTGGGTAATGATCAAAACTAAAAAAGAGAGATACCCATGAATCAATTTCCATAAAACAATAACAAATTACATAAAAAATGGATAAGCAACTAACCAAGTTTTGGAATCTTGATGTAAATGAAAGACCTCTGATTTAGATCCTAATTTCATGCATGCAATAGCCATGTTAAATGCAATGTGATTGGATTTAATATTATATATACATAAACATTGAAAGAAAAAACACAGAGTGAGAGTGGAGGCAAATGCAATGAGTAAAAAACCAAAAATGCAATATATATTTTTTATATTTGTTGTTGGGTTTGGAGGGAGTAATGTAATGGTCCCGGGTCTACAGGTAGAAAAATCCAGGGAGTAGAAAAATCTGTTGTTGCTGTTACATGACTACTCTTTTTTTCTTAAAAGGACCCTCAATTATTATTATTTATATCACTACCAAATTAAGTCCTTTGAGATATGTATTTCGCAAGTGTAGTCGTACATGTTCGTTTCATTTTTTTTCTCTTCTGTTAGGGGGTTATTTGGTAGTATCTGTCTGATTAAGTGTTAAATTATTAAGAGAGTTTGAATGATTAAGAGCTTAATGGAAGCATTCAGATACGTTTTTTTAGTTTAAACAAACTCCTTATTAAGAGGCTAACAAACACCCCCTTAATAAAGAAAATAGTAAATAGTTAGTAATAAAGATTTAGAAATTATAAAAATATTTTGAGATAAGATTTGATTAAATTTTACGTCCAATTGATGCCACATTACATGCTTATGTTGATACATGTTTACCTCATTGTTTCTCTCGTTTAATCGTTTAAGTTTACAAACCTATAAATTTTTATAAAACTTTTTAGAATTTAAGAAAGGAAAACAAAAAGTTGACAAAACTGTAAAAAGTGTAAACACTTTTACACTTTTATTTAACTTGAAAAATAAAAACTTATGCCTTTATAGATAACCGTCCTCAAGGAGGCATACGTTGTCGAGCATATGGGGGACCAAACAAAGCTTTCTGTAAAAAGGAGGGGGCTTTTAAGTTGTACGGAGTAATTAAGAACACAGAATCTCATAATTTACAGTTTCAGTCCTTGTAATTGGCAAGGTTTGGTTTAGGTGATTATTTAACGTAGGGCTGGCAAATCGTGTCCTAACAGGTTAACAGTTCTCTGACACGCGCGAACAAATCAAGTTCTAAACATGAACACGACTCGTTTAACTCATTTATATCTCATGTTTATAACACAGTTTTATGTTTTATGTACCAAAAAAGGGAAATGAGAGATTTTTGCCTCTTAATTCTAAGTATTAAAAAAAAGTCAAAAATTAAATAGTGTACTTTTCAGTCAAACAGATCTTATCGTGTCTTACACAGGTTACCCATTGCCAGCCATGATTTAACGTGTAGGTCATCAACAACCGTATATACATATTATACTCCCTCCGTCCCAATTTAAATGTCCTAGTTCAAAAAACACACATTTTAAGAAATATTTTGTTTGTATGTGGTAAAATGACAATAACATCCTTAAAAGTGGTGATTGTGTTTTGTCTTTTACGGGCAAAACTGGAAATTAGATTTCTATTTTTGGAAAGGGACATTTAATTTGGGACAAACAAAAAAGGAAAGTAGGACATTTAAATTGGGACGGATGGAGTATGGTTTTATTGGCACAATGTCTTTGATCTCGTGTTAAAATTCGATAATCAGTTTTAAGTTATTTGGTTTTGGGTGAATTCGGTTCAGGTTTAATTGGTAATCCACTTGTGATGTTGGGTTATAAACGGGCTGCTTGATTAATTTTGGGCGAAGAGCTGGGTACTGGATTTGTAATCGGGTTGGGCTGCTAAGAGTTGTTCAAAGTAGTCCTCCAGGGGGCATCATGGAGTTAAGTAGTGAACTCCACAACCAAAAGACTAGAAATTCAAATACTGTCGTGTGCATTTAATGTATTTATCCTAGAAAATCTGAGAATCGTTAAAAAGTTGTTCAAAGTAGGTTGCCTAGTAAATAAACAATAACTTACAGCATGGCTGATAAAAAAATAGGCCGCTAAACAATGATGAAACAATTTTCATCATGTCTTATGGAACATGAAACGCCAAAATTTGGTCATGGTATACCAATCGATTAGCGATGTACGCGTCGTATCAGAACATGAAAAGGTAAACCTATAAAAAAATCGGAGTCAATTTTAAATCCATAAATTGGATAATCAGGTTAACCCGATTCTGCCATATATTCATCCGAATACCAAGCCAAATAATAAAAAATCGGGTTCAGGGTTATTCCTTGTTCGGGTCAATCAGTAACCCCATAATCAGGTTTAGGTTAATTTTTACGGGTCTGTTTTTGGGTTCGCTTAAAAAAGCCACCCATAATTTAGGACATGTTGATATCCAAAATCAAGTCCGACCCATAACTTGTATAAGTCTAGGTGTCTCGCATACGTTTTTGTCGGTCAAACCCGATCATAACTTATGTGGGTCACTCTAAGAACCTTCGACTTCACTCTTCAGATTAGAGTTGCTTAACTGGCGAGTTGAGTCAAACCAAGTTTACCACGGGTTGAAACTCAAACGGCCAACTACTTTAACAAAAACCGTATGATGTCAAAACTGTTAATAGATTATACAAGTATAAACTTGGATTTGATCGTACTAAATCCATTGGATTTAAGTTACCACAACATACACCTAGATTAGGCAACTTTTTATTTTTACTCTAAAAAGATTCCAAACAAGTGAAGAATGAGTGATCTGTATTAGTCTCTACCTTGTCCTCTTTTAACTTATGGCCGTGACAAAAAGACATGTCAAAATCAAAATAAATATATGAGATAAAAAGACATATTATCATAAATGATAAATCAAAGAGTATTTTACATTCTTTGTGTGATGTTAGTCAAAACTTCAAGTCAAAAATTAAACAAACTTGGACTATAAAAGGTAGATAAAAGTTTTAATGTATAATAGACTTCAATAACCAGAACTTCCTGCTTGCAGAAAATGGTAAACATTTTTACTTTTTTTTAACTACAATTCTTTAAGTACCGCCTAACCTTAGGGGGGGGGGGGGGGGGGGCGCCACCAGAATTGGTCACGGATACCTCACTACCGGCACGGTAACACCACCGCTGGTGATGCCAGTAGTGGATCCGTGAACCATTTTCTGGTACTAGTTAATGCACGATAACAATGATTTCTCTCTCTCTTTCATCGATTGTGGATAAAGAATCAGTGAAGTGTTGCCTCCAAAAGACTGTTTCAGTGAAAGAAATCAGTGAAGTAATGTGGCAGTGTAGGATTGGTTGAAATCAATAAAGTTGAAAATACTCACGGGTAGTGCTCTATCCCCCTTACATTTGCAAGGTAAAATTTTTACTTTATTATAGAAAATCATAAAAATAATTAATTTCAGCAACATATCCATGTGAATTCTAAACAATAATTTTCCTCTATAGCCTTGAAAACCCAAAAACAAATTTCACGTATCCATGTTCTCATATCACCATAGCATATAGTGGATACACAATAGAAAATTAAGATACATAAACTGTAAATGCATAAAAACTAGATTAAAAGAAATTGGTAACAAGACAAAATTGTTGATTGGTGTTCCAACAGATAAATCATAACCATGAAATAGCTAAATATCTATCTATCTATCTATTAAATTTCTTTTTTTAAACCTTTTGAACGTTATTTTTGGAAAATAATTGATAATCAAGTGATCATCACTCATCAGATGAAAGCCACTTCTGTTGAAGGACATACTAAGAGGCCAAACCAATGCAGGATGCATTGTTCTTTTGTACATTTTCAGATTAACAGTCATCGATTGCGCTACTTCAAACACGATCAAACCAACGTTGCGTCATATATACTTTCCAGAAAGTATACTACCTATATCTTAAATCCAACCACTGGCAGGTCCTAACAACCATTATTAACTTAACAAAATCCAAAAAACAACAAAGATATTTTTTTATTAACCACGCAAAATAAGACCCCTACAGTTAAAACTCTGAGTATTTTCTCTCAAGAACTTGAAAAATCTAGCCAATCTACCAACTAGACAATGCCTAACAAAACTCAACAAGCTTCAGAAATGAATATGTTAAAAAAGGAACTAACATCCAATCGGACCAATCACATATAACATTTAACTATTTATCAAATAAAAACTAATGACAAATTAATGCGCAATTAGCTGATGAACCCAGTAGATAGATTCTCTAACATCCAGAATACAGGAGCTAGAGGCGCACACCTAGGCGCTCAGGTGCAGCCTAGCACAGACAAAACGCCTTCCGTCCATCCACATGCAAAAAACCTGGAAAACCAGCCCACTCAAGCAAACCTGTCTGAAATGGCCTAAACGAGTCTAAAACAGTCTAAACAAGCCAAAAAAGCATCTAAACTAGTCTAAATCAGCTAAATATTGTCCCCTAAACTGTGCGCCTTGCATATCTCAGGTCCTCATTTTTAAGCGCCTTGCGCCTAGGCAACACACTCACCCTTCACGCCTTGATTGCGCATAGCTAGTGCCTTCGACTATCTAAATCCATAAATAACCGATCACACTATCATACTATAAATTCAATAGCAAATCAAACAAAAACCAACCAATCCATATACCTTAACATCAACAGACAACAACCAACAAATCCGATCATCAACCATCAAAAACACAAAATTCAACAATTTATAACAAAAATATTTCCACAATCGTACACAAAGCGTTAAAATTCAGCAACCAAACCATCAAATCACACAAAGCATTAAAATTATTCAAGTATTAATCAAACATCAGCTTACGTAACCATCACAATAGCTTTAATCATCTCAATTGTAGTACAGTTCAAGGCCCATACCATCATGAATCTCGTAATCCTTGAGAGTGATATGATCTTTATAAATATTGTACCATTTCTGGATCCTTATCTTATCTGCACGGGTTCCTGTTTGTGCTGCTACCAGCTTCTTTAGGTCTCCGATTGTGTCGTCGTCGTTGCACTTTACGCGTACCTTCTTCCCTAAACGATCGTTCAACACCACCTCGATCATCTTATTATTATTGTTATTATTATTATCCCCTGCAATTCGATTTGGATTGTATCGTTGTGTTTGAAACCCTAAAATAATATAGCAATAAATACGGTAACATGTGAAATTTTTAATCAAAATCCGGTTCGACCTCCTCAAAATCCCGGTCCGACCTCTTATTCTCATCACATCATTCCTATATCCTGAACCGGAACAGAAAAGTTGTCAGTTTCCGGTTTAACCGGCTGGTCCATTCCGGGTTTCAAAACATTGCTTTTTGTAAAGTATGTCGTCGGGTAGAATCTAGTTTGTGACAAATGTCATGCATGAGCCAGGTGCTTACTACAGTGGGTCTGCAGGCAGTGAGTTTCCCCTGTAATTGGTGACAGGTCGGATCACCAATGTTGTCTGTGATCACATGTGTAGTTGGCCTTTGTGCCTATGGGTGTAGAGAAATAATCGGTCTTTGTAAAATGTTGAAAAAAAAAGACTTTTGGTTTCGAGGTTCATGTCATTCGACTTAACAAATTCCCGCGAATCGTTAGGTAGCGTCTGTTCCGTTGGATATCATGGAATTGGAATTTGTGTGGAAACTATAGTTTGATTTGAAATGTAGTTGTGTTCATTTCACAAAATGAAGTTACATCATGATACCATTTAATTCTATGAGTTCAGCGCTACAAAACTTCTACTTAATATAAGATCAATAATTAGAAACATTATCATTAAAGTATTCAATTAAATTATATATGAAAGTGATTATTCTGATTCATTGCGGGGCTGTTTGATAAGAGACTACCTCTTAGTGATTATTTCATAGTTTCTTAATGGTTATTTCGTACGTTAATGTTATTTTTTTTTAAATTACACCTAAAAACGAGCATTTATATAGTTCTTAAATTAAAAAAAAAATAACATGTTACATGATTAATGGTGTCTACGAGTGATCAATAATTGAATCGTTAACCGAAATCAAACCAAAGACAGACGAAACTGAACCTTAATCAACCAAGAACTGAATCAACCCAAAACCGAATTAACCAAAACTTGGTTATGATTTTTTTTTTTTTTTTTTTGTAACCTCTTTAACCAAAATTAACCAAACCGATCCATTCATATTTTCATATATCTCTATTTTTTATACCTCAAGTTCATAAATTTCATATTTTATACTTCCATTTCTTGTATTTATGCCTCAAATTCTTGTACTTTTAATCAAAAGTTTTAGCCCAAGTTTAGTTTTGGCCATTAACTGAAAGTAAACGAACCAAACAAAAAATTGCCAATTTAACCGAATAAACCAAATTGATGATAACAAAAACCGATTAAGTAATAAAATAGCCTAACCGATGTCTTCGGCTTCGGTTGAAGATGATAACTGCGCTAACCAAACCGTGCACACGCTGGCAGTGTCAGTGTTTTCCACCGCACCGCACTTACACCCTTCTACTATACTCGAAGGCTAGATGGTTCAATTACTTAATTGATGAGCTTGATTCATGGTTGCTAGCTTATGCATCTACTTACATTTAGCTTAACGGATTGAGTCAGTCATGATATCATTCACACAAAAGGTTGGTGTCATATCATTTTCCACCATAATGATGGTGATCCAGGGCTTGGATACATAATTCAACACATATATAAACGTGCAAATATAATGGTCCTAAAACCAGGTGTAATGGTCTCGTGAAAGGGCGTGAATGGGGAGTTTTGTGCCGGTTTGGCGCCCTTGGATTATCAACCAAGCACACAAATTACAATAGATCTAACAATCTATTTGTACTAACCTCGTACTAGTTCTAACCCACTCAAACACTAATTAAACCAACTAGATAAATGTATCTAATTAAAACCAACAATGATCCAAATTAAAATATAAAAAACTCAATAGATAATTCACCAAGAATTATCTATAACCCGTCTTGATCTTTATCTCCTAATTCAAGATTAACATTTTCAAGAGAAATGTAAAATTTACACTAAGGAATGCCCCAAGTAAGGTACAAAGAAAAGGTTTCATGTGTCAGGTATTCATGAATAATTTGGCTTCTGCATGAAATCTGATAAACTTAATACAATCAAAATTTTAGACCCTTACACCATCTGCAATCACAAGTTCTTAGGGTCACGGACAGCAGACATAGAGAGAGGGAGGATACGATTCGTGACCGCGGCTGTCCACAGAAGGGGAAGCCAAGCTCTGTGAGATTAGGCATAAGGTGTCGCGGTCCATGGGAAAAAGAGATGCCACGGATGGTTCATGGGGACGATCTTCGGTCACAGGCTGACGTGGATCCATCCATGACATTCCACATTGCTGTAGCTCTTAAGAATCTTAAACTATTCTGGTCAAAGGAGGCTAGTTGCCTTACCCATGAAGAAAGTCAACCACATGTCTAAAATCCAAAATCCCAGCCAACATATCCCTTATTCTTTGCACCAAAACCAGCAATTTTGTGACCTTCATCACCAACCACAATTTAAAAAAAAAAAAACAATTTTGTGCCATAGCCAAACATCAAATTATACAACAATTTCGTTTTTTCAGATTCTACCTACACCCCTCTCAAGTCTCACCACCATCATGTTTACACCAGAACAAAACCGCTTGTTTTTATCTTCCGCTTGCGATCAAACTTCACCCAAAAACACAACAAGCCGCCTCCTCCTCGTGTCTGGTCTCTTCCCACAAAATAACATATAATATTTATATATAAACCAAGAGTAGCCGAAAGTCTGATACCTAGATATATAAGTTTTGCAGTTTTCTTTTCTAGTCGTTTCTCACCTCATATCAAACTTGCAACTCGTTCAGTTTCTCTTCCAATTTGGTCTCCTCTTCCTTTGGTGTTGACAAACCGGTGATTGCGCTAGCAGAAACGGTTGGCGGCTTCATGGGAGACTTTGAATCTTGGGCGGTGGAGACAGTTTTTCCTTTTTCTTCTGTTGGTGGTAACGAGGTGGGTGCTGACGATATGATAGGGGGTTTAGGGATGATGGGAGCGGAGTATACAGGCACAGCTTGTCGTACAGTGACTGGCGGTGCTACATTGCACATAGTTGGCGGCATGCTCCTGAACTGCGGCGGTGCAATACCCATATGTGGAATAGGAAGCGGAGGAGCAGCGAAAACGGGAATTGCGTTGCGTATGGTGACTGGCGGTGCAATCCCATGGTGAGCCCTGAAGTGACCGACAGGGATGTAGGGTGCGGCTCCAACTGCAGGGAACTTGTGGGGTTGGATCATTGTAGGGGTTTTATTTATAACGTTGATTTTGATGTGTTTTTGTGGAGGTGGGTTTGTGGGTACGTTGTTTTGAGGCGTTTTGTTGGAGGTACCTTCATTATCTAATGATGGGGCGACATTAGACCTATTTCTAGGGGTTGTTTTCGGGCATATTAATGGAAGTATCTTTGATGTTGTGGGCGGTGTTGACTGTGCCGTATGCGGCTTTGGATTTGGTGACGGGAATGGGATTGGAAAGGGTATATTGGACATTCTCGCCTTAAATCTGAACTTCTGTAACGCACGAGCTACAACCACATGCTCCTGCTCCTCAACGATCCCTTTTTGTAATGACGAACTTTCTGTTTGTTGAGTCACTGGACAGAAGAAAACCGGGTCATTTGTGTCTTAAAGTTCATAAGCAAGATTACGCAGATATTAAGACTCAAACCATAACTTTACAAAATGAAACGGCTTACAAAGTTTTAACGATGACCAAGCTGACATGGCAGCATTCTTTTCAGCTTGCTTCTTATTCTTGGCAGGTTCACCCGTAAACGTACAACCAGCCAACTCAACAGTACAGGTGAAGATCGGCAAATGCCCAAGGCCTGACCTAATAGTTGTATATGTTGGTAAAGATGCCCCTACCCTTTGAGAAACCTCCTGCAGTAGGTTCTTGTACACCCCTGTCTCATCCTGGCCATAACAAAATTTATAAAAAAATCAAAATCAATAACTTAAGCAACAACGAGCATGAATAACAATGAATAATCAAACTCGTTCGTTTCATGAGTACTTAAAAAGACCACCTAACTCACCACATGCCTAGTCACACATTGCTCGCAACTGCATATTTTATCATTCACGGACAAATACACAACGATAAGGTGATAAATTTCTTATCTTTTTAAAACAAATCAAGAGACCACGTATCCGGTCTCCCCTCACACGCCGTACTCACTTATATCAATATTTTACCATATGTATTCCTTAATTAAGTTTTAACTTTTAATGACTAACGCACACCCTCTAATCCTACTCCTAAATCTACTCAGATATTAATACGTTACCTTATGTATTCCTTAAATCTACGCCCTCGAAAACAAAATATCATCAATAGCATTTTTACCTTTTTCTCACAATAACCTCATCATAACACCATATCGAGCAAATTTCGATCAGAAATCTATATCTAAATTTCCCCAAATCAAAATTATCCTATAAATTCATGTCAACTATTAACTTCCTACACATTTACTAAATTAAAACATCAATCAAATCTAATAATTAAAACACATAATAAACAAAAACAAACATCCAAAATCACAACTTTCAACTAAATCAAACCATACCAATATCCTTGCAGCCAACGAATTCGACGGACCGCGGCTCGCGAGTGCATTAAGAGCCACCTCAGCAGCCGAATGCTCCGCCTGCCTCAACGTGGTGCAGTAGTTAGGACTCTCGTACGTCTCACCGTTAAAATTAACCGTCGCCTTAAACCGGGGTGCGTGATCTGGACCTTCCCTTATACTTATATAAGACGGTAGATTAAAACAGCTCCTTTGTGCCAGCTCCTGCAGCTGGTTCTTATACATCTCTCTCAATCACAAATCAATCACAAACGCAGTTTGCTGTCCGTTTACCTGCCAATCTGCTGTTAATTTCTTCCGAATATTATTAAATAAACACATCAAATTTTACAAATAATAATAATAATTATTATTATAATAATATAAATACAAACGCAGCTAGTTGCCTGAATCTGCTGTAAATTTCTTCTGGGCATTATTAAATAAACACATCAATTTTTAATAATAATAATAATAGAAACGCAGTTTGTTGCCCCAATCTGCTATAGAAAAATTTATGGGCATTATTAAATAAACACATCAAAATTTACAAATAATAATAATAATAATAATAACAATAAAACGCATCTTGTTGCCACAATCTGTTGTAAATTTCTTCTGGGTATTATTAAATGAAGACATCAAACTCAAAAGAAAAAATAAAAAAAAAATTGAAACCTTTGAAAGTGGGTGGGATGAAGATTCGGATGGATAATGCGGATCATGGATTTGGATAGTGGGTTTGACCGATCGATCGGAGTAAGAGGAGAGGAAGGCTAGGGTTTTGATTTGGTGTGTATATAAATGTATATTTGGGAATAGATAGATATAGTGAGAGAAAGTCTAGAGAGAGAGAGAGATTTTGTGAACTTAGATAACAACGAAGTGATGAGAGAAAGAGAGAGAGTGAAAGAAGAGTACAATATGTTAATGTTATGTAGGGAGGGTTTTGTTTGTGAAGGGGTCGTCCTCATGATAACATATGTACCTCACTTATTATTTATTCCCAGACGTTGGATTTCTAAGAGGGTGTTTGGGATTGAGTTTCAAAACAACTTATTGATTTATTGGCTTTTCCAAAAGTTAATAAGTTGTTTGTGTAACTAAAAAACACTTTCTGTTTTAGCTTTTGGCTTTTAGCTTTTAAGAGTGGAAAAGCTGTTTTTGAAAAGTTAGAAATTCTGGCTTTTGACTTTTGGAAAAAAAATTACAAATCTACCAACCATACAACCAATATTTACAATAAGTTGAGCGAAACACTTAAAAAATAACAATCTATTGACTTTCTGACGTTGCTCATTCCAAAAACTAATCCAAACACTTTATCTAAAACTCATTTTCAAAAAATCATAAGACAATAAGCACTTTTGACCAAAAGCACCTTTGCATTTCCAAACTCAATCCCAAACACCCTCTAATGTTGGGCTTGTGTTATTCTAGGGGACGGGGCACAACCAGAAATACTTACGGTATTCCGTTATGAGCACGGTAATACTGTCGTCAGTGGTGCTGGTAGTGGATCTGTGGATGTTTCCGTGAGATTGTTAACGGATTGGTACCCGTAAGTTTGTCTCTCCTCTTTTAGTCTTTTTCTCTATTTTATTTTCAGTGGAGTGATGTTTTCAAAAAACTGTTTTAGTGAAGTGATGTGGCAGTGCAGGATTAGTAGAAATTAGTGAAGTTGAAAAAAAACAAGTGGAGCGCCCCGTCCCCTCTAAGAAGTTTTTAAATTTAGAAACTGTATAAAATCACAATTAATCGGTAAATATATACTATATATAATACATTTCATGTATAAGGTATAATTGTAAAATAGGAGAATTTAGTCTTTTAAACACTATAATTACAAATAAACTCATTATTTTAATTACACTTTAATTTTTTCATCTTTAACTGAATTCTAGATAATTAGTTGGAGTTACACTTCTCACCTTATACAAAAACTAACTACTCCATGATTTTTAAATGGTCATAACTTTTTTGTATGTTAATATTTTCTTAAAACAAAATATACCATAAAAACGACTATTTGATTCTTTTAAATTTGAGTATAGTATTTATATGGTTAATAAAATCGATTAACCAATGACTTTACTTTCACTTTTGGTTGAGGCTAATAACTAAACTAAATTGAATCATGCACACCCTTAAATTTGAGTATGGTATTTCTATGGTTAATAAAATCGATTAACCGATGACTTTAGTTTCTGTTTTGGTTGAGGCTAATAATTGAACTAAACTAAACAATGCACACTCTTAGAAGTGCATGCATTCCCTAACGCATCGCGCATGCGTCCTGCTAGTATAACACAATTACGAAAATGAAAAAAACATAATGATAAATAAAAACACAATAATTTGAAACAAAAATTCTACAATTTACAAGCTATAAATTCAAAAGCGAAAACCTAAAATCTAAGATCGGTAAATTTTGACGAGACAGTTCTAACGCTGCTTAAGTTAAAGCAGAGTTTGTTTGATAATTTTCTAAAAAAATTCTTGTTGTAGGATACTGGATACTGTTTATTTGATCTGATGACTTGTAATGTTTGAGGATAGATGTATATGTTTTATGGGTATGAGTTATGATGAGGACCCGTGCATGAGATGTATTGCTTTTTGATCGTTTTTTATTGAAGTATATAATAATATACCCTCTTTTGTAATTTGGTTGTTCTTAGAAAAAAACAAAAGGTGTTTTGTTCTTGGTATTTTTGTTTATATCTTGAAAAAACAAAGTTTGAACACCACTTTGCATAATAAAATAGTTTGTTATACAATTATATATATTTAAATACTTACTTTCTGATAAAAGGTCATTTTTATGTAATTAGGTTCAAGTGTTTGAATAATGTACACATTTATACTTAATTAACCCATACTTCAAATAAAATGAGAATTTCACTAATATTTTGTTAGGGGTTAGGATAAAATACACGGTGAAAAAAAAATAAAAAGTTGTATGAATGGTATCAAACTGACTTCGATTGAACTCATTCAAGCGGCATTGGAACCGTTTTATCGGACCCCACGATCTTAGTTTTTAGGTTTTCGCTTTTTTTATTTTTAGCTAGTAGTTTTTAGAATTTACGTTATATTGTCGTGTCTTTTATGTAGCATTGTGTTTTTTTCTTATTTTCATAATTGTGTCATTTTTGCGATTCATTGTGTGTGTTTTTTTCAACATTGTGTTATATTTTATGACTCATTGTGTCATATTTCGATCTATTGTATTTTTTTTGTATCCTTCTCACTCTTCTCATTTTTGTTACGTTGTATATGATAACTTAAACTTTTGTTACGTAAACATGATAATAGTGAAACGTGGGTGGCGTAGTACCATTAGGTCAACATCGAATTTACGAAAGAAAAATTGGAAAAAACATCATTACCATATTTATACATGATCAAGAAGATAAATGTTAGTTGACATTTGGACTCTTTGATATCACGAATAATAATCACTATAAGGAAACTAATTCAACAAAATATACTGAAATTTTACGAATGACTCCTAATAAAAGGTTGTTGGGGATTGATTTTTCAAATCAGATTATGCGTTTTGAAAAAGCATGGATAGGGCTGCTTTTAGATATTGCGTTTTGGTAGCCTAAAAATCTATTTCAAAACTCAACCCTAAACACTAAAAACTGATTATTTGCGTTTTCAAAATACAATAATCTAAAAATCCATTTTAAAACGCAATCCCAAACACCCCCTGAATCAACAAGTATTTTATCAATTTAAATTTTTTGACTAATAATAAATCTAAGGCCATGGGGTGTACCTTCACACCAAGTGTACACCACTCCCTTCCCATGTTAAGAGGCATTAAATTGGCACAAAGTTAACATGTTAACATGACTTAAAAGAGAGAAAGTTAAGAGGATGAGAGACAAAATGAAGTATGTGACATCTAGGTGGAGTTAAAGATGGTTAAAGTATATCTCATGGCCTAAAATCATATTAATCAAATCATCTTCATCTTAATCCTTGGATATGCTCTCAACATCTAAACCCCATAGAACGCACATTAAAACCGCAAATGGAGAGATAATGCCGGTAGAAGGGAGAGGAACCGCCGAGATATCACCAATCTTACAACTTTATAATTGCCTTTATCTTCCTTCTCTGTCACGTAACTTATCATCGATCAGCCACGTAACAAAGGAACTGAATTGTAAAGTGCTAATGAACCCTACTATCTATATATTTCATGATATCAATATGAGCTCCTATTATCAAAGGACAAGGCTTTCGTTATTTTTTGATATTTGTGGACGACTATACTCGTATGACTTGGGTTTATTTTTCAAAACAAAAGTCTTTGAAAAATTTACCATGTTTTATACTATGATTCATCCCCAATTTAAAAAGGAAATTCAAATTCTTCGTTTTGAAGGGGGGGGGGGGGGTTTCGTCAATTCATTTATGAAACAATTCTTTCAACCTAAAGAGTTATTCCATCAAACCATATGTCCACACACTCCCAAATAAAATGGAGTCCCTGAACACAAAAACCGTATAACTCGTGATGTAACAGTACCGATTTCTGAGAAGATTAACATGGACCATTGTATGACACCCTAGGCAAATCCCACATTGGTCGTGGGCAGGAGAGATCTTTGGTTCATAAGTAATCCAAAGCTTCTTAAATCACCAACGCGTTTTGGGCTTAATGCTAGTGGATGAGAGGAGAACTCCACAGTTAAGCGTGCTCAGGTGGGAGCAATATCAGGATGGGTGACCTCCTGGGAAGTCTCCACCAAGTCAACCAAAAACAAATCCGTGAGTTCCTGGATGGGCAACCCATCGAGGGCAAAGCGGACAATATTGGTGGTAAGAGAGGCCGGATGCTACACTTGAGATGACTCAGACGTTTCTAATTGAATCCAAAGTTCCCAATTCGTTTGGCCTGAAGCAATTGCTACTTCGGTATATCTTTTAAATTGACTTCCCACCAAAATTCTCAAACATAAAACACTTCTACAAGTCCTACGGGTGTAGTATCATTTTCATAATTTCATGTTAAAACTTGTTTCTGTTACCAATCTAAGGGAAAAAAAATACCCTTATCAAGTGTTTTGACACTTTCGCATAATGATATTTTAATAATATGTATAATAGGAATGTATTATATATATTTAGAATGTCATTATTCTTGTAACAAACTCTAGCTAATCTCTCCACGATTGTAGGATAGCTAGTTATTATTATTGTATTATTTATAGTCACAATGGTATTCAATGAAAAGGCATCTTCTCTGTAATCTTTTATGGTATCATTCCAGCCGATCACTATCCTTTAACCACCACTATTTCCGCCGCTGCAGCTGCTGCCGGCTTCCCTTCTGCTCCCCTTTCATCTCCGATCATCCCTCTCAGCCCTCTTCACATGGATTCCAAACCATTACACCCCGCACAAGCCGTCTCCAACATCAAAACCCACATTCCGCTGCTCCTCGAGAAAGATTCGCCGCATTATAATACCTGGAAGACTCTCTTCCAGGTGCATTGCCAAGCGTATGACGTCTCTGACCACCTGTCTCCCAAGCCCGCAGCTGCCTCTTCTCCTTCGTCTTCTGATCCAGCCACTGCTGCCCTGGCCGAAGCAGCGGCTGCTGCTGCCGAACAGACCTGGAATCGCATCGATGCCCTCGTGAAACAGTGGATTTATGCCACGGTCTCACAATCTCTGCTTCGCATAATTATACAACCGGGTCAATCTGCATACGACGCCTGGATGGCTGTCGAACGTGAGTTCAACGACAACCAGAATACTCGTGCCATTTTTCTGGGTCAGGAATTCGCGAATCTATGTCTTGAAAATTTTTCTTCCATGGGTGACTACTGTGATCACGCCAAGCACCTGGCTGATCAACTGGAAAGTGTAGGCGCACCGGTCGATAATCGCATGCTTGTACTCAAGGTTTTGACGGGGCTGACGGAACAATATGATAGCATCTCTACGGTTCTACAAAACCGTGAGCCGCTTCCCATGTTCAGTGAAGTCCGCTCTCGTCTCAATCTTGAGGAAGGTAAAAAGAAACGCCAAGTAAATCGGGCCTCAAGTACTGCTGCTACGGCTCTATCAGCCACCACCTTTACACATCCTAAAACCTCCTCTAATACTACACAAAACACACAGCCTGCTTCCGGCTCAAACAGATCTCGTGGCAGTGGATCCCGTGGACGCGGCCGTAACAGACCCGCAACAACTCAGCCCCGGTCCAACAACCAACCCGCCCCGAGTCACCCGTATATTGTTTTCCCAAGCAACTGGACCGCTTCACAGTGGGCCTCCGTCCTTAATAATAAACCGGCTGCTCCACCATGTCCTTACCCATCAAGGCCCACTTCTCAAACCGCTCAAGGCATACTTGGACCCCGGCCCGATCAAGCCCATCATACCACTTACTCACCCACAGACATTGAGCAAGCACTCTACTCCTTGGCCCTGAACCCACCGGACCACGGTGTGATGGACACTGGCGCTTCCTCTCACTCCGCCAATGAACAAGGTATATATTCCCCGTCTAATTTTAATACTTGCACTAATAAAAATATTGTTGTTGGTAATGGCATGTCTATACCTGTAGTGGCCCAAGGCAACCAAATCCTACCCCCACCCTACCCCCCCTTAAAACTAAATAATGTCCTTTTTGCCCCTCAAATAATAAAAAATCTTATTTCTGTTCGTCGCCTAACCACTGACAACTTAGTGTCTGTCGAATTTGACCCTTTTGGCTTTCTTGTGAAGGATCTCAAAACACGGGCTCCTATCCTACGATGCAATAGTACGGGTGATCTTTATCCCCTTACTGAACCGCTGCCACTCAAGACCACACAACCCTCCTCTTTTGTTGCTGTTTCTCAAGATTGCTGGCATCAACGCTTGGGTCATCCCGGGAATGATTTGCTTCGGTCTTTAAAACTGAATAAATTTGTTGATTATGGAAAACTTAATAAAACACTTTGTCAATCTTGCATTTTTGGCAAAAGTGTTAGGCTGCCATTTTATGATTCTATTAATTCTACTAGTTTTGCTTTTGACATTGTTCACAGCGATTTATGGACATCTCCCATACTTAGTACGGGTGGCCATAAATATTACATTTTATTTTTGGATGATTTTACGAATTTTTTGTGGACTTTTCCCTTACCTAATAAATCCCATGTCTTCCACACCTTCACCACATTACACAATTACATTAATACACAATTTGAACGTAAAATCAAACAATTCCAATGTGACAATGGCACTGAATATGCAAACCAGAACTTTAAAAATTTTTGTAATCATAATGGCATGCAATTTCGCTTTTCATGTCCCTACACCTCCTCCCAAAATGGTAAAGCGGAGCGCAAAATCCGCACCATTAACAACATGATCCGCACCTTACTTGCCCAAGCTTCCCTCCCTCCCAACATGTGGCACCATGCACTTGAAACGGCAACCTACCTCCTCAACATCCTACCGAGCAAACTCCTCAATTTTAAATCCCCAACATCCCTACTTTACAATTGCACCCCAGAATACGATCATCTTCGTGTTTTTGGGTGTCTTTGCTACCCTCTCACACCATCCACCAAAATACACAAACTCAATTTTCGATCTCACCCATGTGTCTTTCTTGGTTACCCCAACAACCATCGTGGGTACAAATGCCTTGACCTCACCTCTCATCAAATTATCATTTCTCGCCACGTCTACTTTGAAGAATCAATTTTCCCCTATGCCATTCAATCCCCCACCTCCTCCCCTTCATATGACTTCCTAAACCCCACCATCAACCCCTTAGTTTGGGATTTTTTACGAAACTCACATACCCCTATCACAAATTCCCCTACCCCTTCTGCCCCACCAATCGAAAATAACCCATTACCTTCCGGCCCAAATGTTAACAGTCCCCACCCAATGTCTTCATCCCATACCCCACCTACTGACCCACAATACCCTCACAGCCCAGTCCACCTTCAATCCTCTAACAACCCTTCCGTCCAAGCCCAAACATCACCCATCCCCACGGCCCAACCTCCTCCAATCCCCTCGGCCCAAACATCTCACGCCACTTCCACCCATCCTCCTTCACAGAATACTTCCCCTACTGATCACCTTCCATCACCACCTCCCCCACCTCCTCGTACCATCCACACTCGCTCCATGAGTGGCATTCATAAACCAAAACAACTATTCAACCTCCATACCTCAACCATCGTTCCCCTTCCCAAAAATCCTCAGGTTGCCTTGACCACTCCTGAATGGCACACTGCCATGACCAATGAATTTAGTGCACTTATTAAAAACAAGACCTGGGAACTTGTACCTAGGACCCCTGACATGAATATTATACGTTGCATGTGGTTGTTTAAACATAAATTCAGGTCAGATGGAAGCTTGGAACGCTATAAGGCACGTTTAGTGTGTGATGGTCGTAAGCAACAGACTGGTATCGACTGTGGTGAGACATTCAGTCCGGTGGTAAAACCCTCTACCATTCGCCTTATTTTATCTCTAGCTCTCTCCAAGTCTTGGCCCATTCACCAGTTAGACGTCACTAATGCCTTCCTCCATGGCAACTTGGAAGAAACTGTGTATATGCATCAACCCATGGGTTTTCGCCACAGAGATTTTCCTGATCATGTTTGCCGCCTACGAAAGTCTCTATATGGTTTAAAACAGGCCCCTCGTGCCTGGTATCAGCGATTTACAGATTTTGTCACCACTAAAGGTTTTCAGCAGAGCAAATCGGACAACTCATTATTTACTTATCATCACGGGTCCGAAACCGCATATCTTCTGATTTACGTGGACGACATCATTCTCACCACATCCACCGAGGCTCTTCGCACCCGCTTACTCGACACATTATCGGGAGAATTTGCTATGAAGGATTTGGGTCCCCTTTCTTATTTCTTAGGCATTCAGGTCTCCAGAAATGGTAACAAGATGTTTCTCTCTCAGCAAGCTTATGTCAAGGACATCATTCATCGAGCTGCCATGGACTCGTGTAAACCAGTGGCTACTCCTGTTGACACTCAGTCCAAACTTTCTGCTGACGCTGGTCCCCCTCATGAGGACCCTTCTACTTATCGCAGTTTGGCTGGCGCCTTGCAGTATCTCACCTTCACTAGACCTGACATCTCGTATGCGGTTCAACAGATTTGTATGCATATGCATGACCCCAGACAGGATCACTGGAACGCTTTGAAGCGTATCATTCGTTATCTACAGGGTACTATAGATCACAGTCTTCATCTAGGACCAGTTCCTAATCTATCGTTGGTCGCTTACACGGACGCTGATTGGGCTGGTTGCCCTGACACACGCCGCTCCACGTCTGGTTATTGTGTATATTTAGGAGATAATCTCATCTCATGGTCTTCCAAGCGCCAATCTACTATCTCCAGGTCAAGTGCTGAAGCAGAATATCGGGGTGTCGCCAATGTCGTAGCCGACATTTGTTGGTTGCGTAATCTATTACTCGAGCTCCGGCATCCTCTCTCTCGTGCCACTCTCGTTTACTGCGATAATGTTAGTGCCATCTACCTCTCTGGCAACCCGGTGCAACATCAACGAACAAAACACATCGAGCTCGACATCCATTTTGTTCGAGAACAGGTTCAGCGAGGTCACATTCGTGTTCTTCATGTACCTTCGAGACATCAGATTGCGGATATCTTCACCAAAGGTCTCCCTCGGGTTCTATTTGACGACTAAATTTATTATCACATAGAAGTCCGGTAGTAATGTAGTATGCTATAAAGTTAAAACCAAGTTACCAAGGTAGTATGCTTTATAAAAGATATCAAACACAATGCACATGGTTAATATGATGCATGGTGATAAATGGAATACATGTCATATTCTATGGATCTTATGCTTTGTTGTGTTGACTAAGCCAAAAGTCAACGTATGTGAATGATGACTTACCAATTTAAAGTCAATGTTATGGATATGACTCTACCCATGTGGTGTTTAGTCCATGGAACTCATTAATTAGATTATATCATGATGGGTGAAAATATGGTAACTTAAGAAATAAAAAACATGGTTAATGATGATGTTGGTGTCTCTTATGTCAAAGGGGTTAGAATACTTCAACATTGGTAGTCTAGACTGTTGAAGTTATAAAATCAATTGCTCACATGTCCTTGTGTCATGTTGTATGAAAGAAAGGTCAATGTGTATTTATCAATTTAAAACATAAATTTGTGAAATAGAAAAGTCAAAGAAGAATTTGAAATATCAGTATATAAGTATATGATCGAGTAAAATAACACCTATGGCATAGTGCCTTAGTGGTATGGTGATTGTCATCCGTAAAAGTGGTGGAAGTTTAAATCTTTATATGGTAAGTTGATAGATGGTTTAGGTGTAAAACATTATTGTCAAAAAAGAAAAAAAGATTTGATGAGTGAAACGTCTATAGTGATAGATGTCATGTTTATGTTAATCGCCTTGTTTTAAAAAGCGCCACAATTATATTGATTACCTTTTGAATCTTGAAGCAGTTTTTTAAAATGTAACATGACTTAATTCTCAATGATAATTTTAAATATACATTAAATCCAATTATATAAAGTTTTATTGACAATTTTGTGTTTATATTTTTGTGGTAAGATGAATTGGTGTTTTGAGTAAAAACATCTTTACGAGAGTACTATAAACTTTGTTTAGTTTTACACAATATCATAACCTATTTGGTTTTTAGATTGATTATGTTAACACCTATTTTCAATTTATTTTTTTTATATTTATATAGATTATTTTTTTTAACGGTAAATGTTACTCTTACTCTACACTTTATATCATGCTCCTCTTACCAAAGTTTCTTAAGTAAAATATTTAATTTTTGAAGTAATGATATTGAACTATTGTATTGTATTTTAATACAATGAATGAAGAAGGAGAATAAGGTTAGGGCCTCTACAATTCAATGGCCTACATGTGGCTATATTTGTTTTACAAGATAATTTGTAACGTATATTAAAGTTTTCTTTCTTGTTTTGTAAGTTACGTTTATTACCAAATTTAGTGTGTTTCTAATGTATAACCTTTTCATTTCTTTTTCACTGTATAAAACAAGGGTAGATTCAAGTTTTGGATATTAAGGTCAAATGGCACTGAAGATCTTCTTATGTTTCTTTAGAGTAATATACTATAATCATTATTAGTTTTACCAACTACCTTATAATGGAGTGGTATGGAGGCTCAATGATGCAAGACTCATGGTTGAAAGGTTATGAGTTTGATTCTTGAGAGAGCCGGGTTTTCCCGATTATTCTATTGTCATGCTTTCGGGTGGGTGGATAGTCGGGTTTTTCTCGGAACTGGTGAACTTGGTGAAACCAGAAGCCCTCTTACATGTCTGCCTATACCGGATGAAAGAAGTCCTGATTTGAGTAAATAGCGACTCCAAAGAAAGTTCTTGGTGAATTTCGTAGGCCGTTCAAAAAAATATACTATAATCAAGTGTTTATGGTATTATGATTTGATGATTATTTCAATACATTGAATGGGTACATATATAGGATGCATTCCTAACTAACCTCTCTCTCAATATGGACAATATCATACTTTCCTAACATACATGATATGGAAATATATTATGCAAATGCTCTCTCTGATCAGTTTGAGTGGAGTTTTGACAAACGGTTAAACTGGAACCGAAATTTTCAAATAATTGTTGTGACAGTCAAATATCACATTTAAACTAAAAAATCGATTTTAGAAAATCTATTATAAAAGAACGTACCAAGTTTAATTTTTTTAAACGTTACTTTTTATTCAAAAGCCAACACATATATACAACAGGGGAACGTCCTACAACCATTTGTCACAACCTTCGGATAATATTACCTCTTCCACCATTTGCTTGAATCGATTCAGTTTCATAATTTCATTCCCTAACATAGATTCCCGCCCCCACTCCTACGACCCATGTGTAGTTAAATTAGAGGAAGTGATCCTTTTATCCACTGTTGCGTTCTTATGAGCCTTTAATACAAATAACGCCGAAAAGCAATCGATGCAGGAGCAAATTGACACCCCATTTTCAGTCTTGTCCTTTATCAAACCACTAACCTGGATGCTTGAGATTCCCAACTCGTTTTCAATTTTAACAATAGAATTCCAAACCCCCAAGATTCCTGATTTTACCGGAACATGAGACCAGGACCGCGGGTTGGAATGAATCGATTCCTGATTCATATCTTGCAAAGCCCCCAACCCAATACTCCCTTTATCTTGAGGAGCAATTTCCCGACCCCACCTCACTCGTTTCATTTTTTTCCTCTCATCATCCCTAGGGCTGTTCACGAGCCGAGCTGATCCGAACGGAGCTTTGCTCGTGCCTGGCTCGTTTACAAACCGAACCGAGCGGAGCGGCTCGTTTACAATCGAGCCAAAAACCGAATGAGCATTCTTCGAGCGCAAATTTTCAGAGCGAGCGCCGAGGGGAATAATATGGACTATTGTAAAATTGGAATGTTTCATTCGATGTTTTCATTGTCAGGTGACACCTAAGGTCAAAATGTCCGATGATAACACTAATATTGAGATCTCAGTGTCCGAAAATGAGGCTTAGATTAAGGCTGGTGAGGTGATGAGCATACGTTAGACAACAATTGTTACATTGTGACGTACGTGTGATGTCAAGCGACAATTAGCGATGGACGACTGTTAACATAAAAAAATCAAGACTGTCACCTCATGACTTATTGTTTTACTATTAAATCTAGTGTTAACTTTTTTATTGTGTTAAGTGGGCTGGTTATATTTTGTTTGCATATACTGAGTCAAATCCAATAGAATCTTATATCTAAAGCCATAAATTTATCTGTAAATTGTGTGTATATTTACTATTAAATAAATAAAAATTTATTCGAGCCGAGTGTACCATTGCTCGTGCTTGGCTCATTTACAAACCGAACTGAGCCGATCGGCTCATATATAACCGAGCAAAAGATCGAGCGAGCATTTTTCGAGCATTTTCCGAACGAGTGACGAGCGATCCACGAGCGGCGAGCGATCTGAACAGCCCTAATCATCCCTACCACAAAAAACCTCCTCCTAAGCCCTTCTAAAATTTCCAGAATATACTGATACTAAACCGATTAAATAAAAGTCCTAGTTTACACTATCATGCGTCTTCTAAATGTCGAATTTTAAAGTAAAAAAGTTGGGACTTCGAGTTTTTCACCCACGAAATTAACTCGTTTAATATCAAACCAATTGGTTCCAATATGATATGGTCAAATTTCAACTTAATTGTCATTGACTTTGTACGATTTAAAAAACATTATCATCATTTTAATCTACTGTAATAAACATTAATTATACAACTCAATAACTCATCGATGCATGTTCTTCGATCGAATTCTATGCTGGTCAACATAGTGAAACTCCAACTAACGCCCATTGTCTATAAGTAAAAACCCTTAACATTAATTAACCCATTAAAATGAGTTAAAGTTCGGAAAAATATTAAATCCTATTTTCAACAAAATAAAATACTAATACTTTGTACATGATAACACATTATCGCAAATACTAATACTTTGCATTGATACGCAAGAAGAAGGATCCCCTTGATTTCAGAGACTTCCGGCCTATTAGTCTTGTTGGGTGTGTTAACAAAGTGCTATCAAAGGTGTTGATGACCCGTTTCAAGTCGGTCATTGGGGGCCTCATATCGCCCGAACAGTCCGCTTTCTTGTCTGGCAGGAATATTACGGATGGCCCTCTCATCTTGAACGAGATCATAGCTTGGATGAAGAAGATGAAACGAAATGGAATGGTCTTCAAGGTGGACAAGGCATATGATTCTTTAAGTTGGGAATTCCTTGCGTCAGTCATGGAACAAATGAACTTCCCGTCGAAGTGGTGCAAATGGGTGATGGCGATCGTTTCCTCGGCACGTGCATCAGTTTTGATCAACGGTTCACCTACCCAAGAGTTTGCTTGTAGCCGTGGCCTTCGGCAAGGTGACCCTCTTTCACCATTTCTATTTCTAATAGCGATGGAAGCCTTGTCGGGTGTCATTAAAAGGGCAACTAGTGTGGGTTTCTTCCGAGGGTTGTCTTGTGGTTCGACTGAATTCCCCATCTCACACCTCCTCTACGCGGATGATGTGGTATTCCTCGGGGAATGGTCGCTAAATAATGTCGTGAATCTTAGAAGGGTTTTAAGGTGTTTCTATTTAGCATCCGGATTGAAGGTAAATTTAAGTAAATGCTCGATTTTTGGGGTGGGTATTCAGCAATCGGAGGTCCAACAGTTGGCCGATGTACTTCGGTGTAAAGCTGGCACGCTTCCTTTCATTCATTTGGGCTTGCAAGTAGGCGCTAATATGAACTTGTCAAAACATTGGAAGCCGGTGGTGGATGCTTTTAAAAGTAAATTATCGAATTGGAAGGCTAAGACGCTATCTTATGGCGGTCGAGTGACGCTCATTAAGTCGGTACTAAATGCCCTACCTACATACTATTTCTCACTTTTTAAAGCCCCGGAGTGTGTCATTGAAGTTCTTGACAAATTGAGGCGAACGTTCTTTTGGGGTGGGTCGGAAGATAAGGATAAAATGAACTGGGTTGCGTGGCATAGGGTTTGTTCCCCGGTGGACTACGGTGGCCTAGGTTTTGGATCTCTTCGGGACGCTAACTCGGCTATGCTTGCAAAGTGGTGGTGGAGGTTTAAAACCGAGCCCACCGCATTGTGGCGTAATATCATTTGGTCTATACATTGCTCTAGTCGGGATTGGAATCCAATTCCGACAAAACTTTCTATTTCAGGTTCTTGGAAGCAAATACATTCATCGATGCAGATTGTCAAAAGGGCTGGGGTGGATGTGGGTTGGGCTATCAAAGGGGTGGTGGGTAATGGTTTGGGAATACACTTCTGGTTGGACTGTTGGGCTGCAGAAGTTCCTCTAGCAGCGATCTTTCCGGCACTTTTTGAGCTTGAAAGCAACAGATTCGCGAAGGTGGCTGATAGGGTGAACAGAACGGGTAGTGGGTGGGGTTGGGCTTGGAAGAGAAGCAGCTTCACTGCTGCCGAAACAGTTGAACTGCAGCAACTCTGCGGCACTGTGGAGCCTCCGGTTCTTACAAACGCTGCTGATGGGTGGGTTTGGGGGTTGGGACAGGTCTGTGATTTCGCTGTTTGCAGCATCAAAAGCGCTCTGCACGCGGTGAGATTTGAGCAGGCCCCATCCGTGCTGCATTGGAATACTTGGGCCCCAAAAAAGGCGATAGTTCTTGCGTGGAGGGCTGAACAGGATCGGTTACCGACTCGAGCGGCTTTAAGAAGAAGAAACATCAACATAAACTCTGATTGGTGTCCTTTTTGCGGCGAACATGTGGAAACTACGGAGCACCTGTTTATTTCGTGCTCGTTCTCTCAAATCCTATGGAATCTCGTGGCTCAATGGTGCAATTTTGGATCAATCTTCATGTTTCACTTTAAAGACATCTTGCAATTACATTCACATATTAGCGGTTCAAATAAAAGGAAAAAGGCGTTTAATGTGGTATGTTTAACGACGATTTGGTGTCTATGGAAACATCGGAACGAGGTCGTATTCAACAATCAACAGGTTCATCTTACTAAGGTTCTCGGTGATATCAAAGCTTTAAGTTATCTATGGGTGTCGTCTAGGGCGAAAATACCATCCTTAGATTGGAACTCTTGGCGTGGTCTTAGTTTTGCTAGTATTGGGTGGTAGACTCCTATGGTGGCATATTGTATGTATTCGTTTGATTTATCTTATTGTACTTTGGTGATACGCTAGCATCCCGCTAGCTTGGTGAAATAAAATCTTTCGTTGATCGTTCAAAAAAAAAAAATTATCGCAAATTTTAATAATACTAATAATAACTATAAAGACAACACTAAATGCTTTAATGGTGAAAGTTACTCTCTAATCAAAGCCAACTACTACGGTGTCTTCTAATTAATTTTGTTTTAATTATTTGATGTCCAGTCTAAAATGCAAAATCAAACTCTTTTTCATGAAATGTCTTTTTCTATAATTATTAAAATGAAAACGCTATAAACTCATTTATCAATATTAAAAACAAGATTGAAACATCTATCAAAATTACACGTATCACATTTCTCATTCAAGTCTATGAATTTGTTGATAGGCTTTAAGTACATGTAGGTATTAATGTGATATGGTATATTTCACGCATGTAGCTAGGTGATTATGATTTATGAAGATAATATATAGAAGTAATCGGAGTTTACTCCTTAGCACCAAGTGGGCCACTCAATGACCTAACGATGGCATGAGATGGTTTGATGTGAATTGGTTATCTTATAATTGTTAAGATTCAACCATTTTGATAAAATTTTTGAGTATTGTAACTTATACCCTAACTATATGTCGAATATATATATATATATATATATATATATATATATATATATATATGGGACGGTTATTGTACAAAGTAATGAAAACGTGCGAAGTGTGCGAAGGCTCACTTTGTACATGATAATTACGTAATGATAATTACGTAATGTCTTTGTATGTTCATGAAAGCATTACGTGATTATCATTACGTAATTATCATGCACTTTGTACATGATAATTACGTAATGATAATTACGTAATGTCTTCATGAACATACAAAAACATTACGTAATTATCATTACGTGATTCTCATTACGTAATTATCATGCACTTTGTACATGATAATTACGTAATATTTTTGTATATTCATGAAGGCATTACGTAATTATCATTACGTAATTATCATGTGCAAGTGAGCCTTCGCACACTTCGCACGTTTTCATTACTTTGTATTTGAACCTGTCCCTATATATATATAGTGTAAGTATCTAGAAAAATGTATATATATATAGGGTGAGGTTCCTGTACAAAGGCTATATTTCGTGAGAAGTGTGAGAAGGATTAAAAATTGATACTTAGGCATCAATTTTTGAACTTATTCATGATGTTTTTGATTGTTTTGCCTAGAAAAATACCAAACATAACAACTAAAAACCAAAAACAATGTATTTTAGGCTTAAAACTTAAAACACCATGCTAAGAACATTAAACAGTGTGTTTTAAGTGTTAAGTAGTGTGTTTTAGTTATTTTTTAAATTTAATAACTATAATACATTACATTGTGTTTTAGATTGTTGTGTTTGGTGTTTTTCAAGTTAAAACAACCTAAAACATCATTCCTAAATCCAAAACATGATGCCTACATGTCAATTCTTAATCCTTCTCACACTTCTCACGAAATATGTCCTTTGTACAGGAACCTAAACCTATATATATATATATATATATATATATATATATATATATGTATAATATCTAGAAAATCACAAATCAAGTTAAAATCATAATAAATACAGGGGATACGTAGAAGAATTTTATATGTCAAAATAGTTGAATTGCGTTTTCTTAAACTTATATTCATTGAATGCTAGAGTTTTGACTTCCTACAAGAGAGTTGAAGTTTCAAACCCTTGCTTTTTTTTTTTCTATATTAAAAACATGAGAAGAATTAAAAGTGGCAGGCTATTATTCACAGTGTAACAAAAGTGAGAAGGGTGAGAAGGATACAAAAAGCACAATAAATAATGAAATATGACACAATGAGCCACAAAATATAACACAGTGCCAAAAAATATAACACAATGCTGAAGGAAAAAGACACAATGAATTGAAAAAATGACACAAAGATAAAAATAAGAAAAAGACACAATGATATAACGTAACGTATATTCTAAAAACTACAGTACAAGCTAAAGGTGAAGATGGTGGTGGGTGGTGGGTCTGATTAGGGAAGAAGAAAATGAGGAAGAAGATGAATTTATACGTGAGTTGACGAAAATGCCCCTGACTTAACATCAAAAACTTAACTGGGTTATGTCATTAGACTGTTTTGGCCTATTTTCTCAAAAGTCAAGGGCTGTTCAAGCAATTTTTAAAAAATTGGGCTGAAGTGACAAATTTGGTCAAAACATAGAGACGGTTTAAGTAATTTACTCTTTTTAAAAAGTTCAGCTTGTAAAGTCAAATGTGCAAAATAAACATACAGAAAATTCAAATTTGACAAATCTTAGGAGTATTCCAAATCCAAAAGCTTCTGAACACTTTCAAGGCCCACTAAAAGTTCGAAATTTACAAACCTTATAAACAAGGTCCAAATCTAAAAGCTTCTGAACACTTTCAAGCTAGTCCCACTAAATATTTATTCGATTTTCGGGCTGGATCTCTAGATCAGTGTTCACATTGTTTTTTCATGTCACTTCTAAGGCCCATTTAGTTAGTTCTGGTAACTACTGGACTCTTTAATAAATAAACAACCTATGTAATTTTGTATTTTTTTTTATAAATAAATAAAATTAGAAAGTTAAGCTCCATCATTTCTCATTCTTAGTATATAAAACATATAAAAAACGTATAGACATGGGATATAAAGTAGTTAAGCGAGTCGTTTTCATATTTGATACATGTGTTAATCATGTTGTCTCTAATTTGTTTAACATGATTAAACTTGTTTTGACAACCCTACATCATATTAACAATAAATTCGAGATGCGTGGGTTAAAAGATCACATTTTATTAATTTCATAAAATAATGAGGTGTGACATTCCAACCATAACTAGATAATTAGTCCGTTGTGAAAACAACCGAAGTTTTCATTTATATATATATAGGGTGATGATAAGTGTCTCCCCTCTATCTAAAAGATAAAGAGTTTAAATTCTGCAAGCCGCAAGTATAATCATATAATAGTACATAAAGATATATTAGTGTAAAATGTAAACCCACATATGACATATTGCACTTGTATCAACCGCTATAACAACAGTACATTTGTATGGCTATTGCACTTGTCAACACTGCCGACGATGGCTCACCAATGTGAGCTTTTCCGGCGCAGATGACCCACAGGTCCAGGTGTGGACCGTCCGTTGATCTCAGACCATACGATTTATGACCATTTTGTTTGGGCCTGCCACTTAGACTTGTTCGTAAAATTACTGTTTCCCGTCCACATGTTACTAACAAATGGGCCGAATATTGAGGTTGTTTCTTAATTATTTGTTTCAAAAGAAAAAAAAAACCACTAGTATTTTTATCTTCTTTTGATTGTACCTAATATTTAATCAAAATTAGTATAAGCCAAGTGTTGCGGGCGTAGAACTGTGCCAAGTAGCATCAATGCTACACCACTGTCAGCAACTACCAACATTGGAAGTTTGGAACTTATAAAACAAAAGAAAAAAAAGGACGAAAAGTAGAACTAAATTGTTGAACCATGCATGCATATTGCTACGTGTTAATACGCCATAACTAGACCGAAACATGTAATATGGAAAAGAACAACTAAGTTGATTTAGGACCCCTCACGTTGCGAGTTAAAAAAATAGTCGTAAAAATGTTGAACCACGTGCGCATGTTGTAACTTGTTGATTCACAAAATTTAGACCAGAATGTAAAAAGAAAATTTTGTAAAAGATGAAAAATATAGGGGACCAAAGTTGAAAGTGAAAAAGTATTTGATTAAAAATGAAAAATGCCTTCTGACAAATTTGTACAAGATGAAAAATATACGGGTTCAAAAAATAAATAAAGGGAAAAATAACAAAGCAACAAATAGGTACAACAAATCAAGCCTATGATACACGACATGAACTTAGACGGGTATGCGTTGAGTGTAAACATGTACTAGTCAGGTTGGTCAAATGTGCAAATTTGACTACTAAAATCTAGTTAAACAAGTCGTGTTTATATTAACCTACATGCTATGTAACAGTACTGATTTCTGAGATGATTAACATGGACCTTTGTATGACACCCTAGGCAAATCCCACATCGGCCGTGGCCAGGAGAGATCTTTGGTTCATAAGTAATCCAAAGCCTCTTAAATCACCAACGCGTTTTGGGCTTAATGTTAGTGGATGAGAGGAGAACTCCACAGTTAAGCGTGCTCAGGTTGGAGTAGTACCAGGATGGGTGACCTCCTGGGAAGTCTCCACCATGGCAATCAAAAACAAAACCGTGAGTTCCTGGATGGGCAACCCATCGGGGGCAAAGCGGACAATATTGGTGGTGAGAGAGGCCGGATGTTACAAATGGTATCAGATCCACTCCTGTGTCGTTCGGGATGGTGGGGCAAACCTCATCGAGGACGATGAGTCCCTAAGGGGGGGCGATTGTAAAAGTACTGATTTCTGAGAAGATTAACATGGACCTTTGTATGACACCCTAGGCAAATCCCACATCGGCCGTGGCCAGGAGAGATCCTTGGTTCATAAGTAATTCAAAGCCTCTTAAATCACCAACGCGTTTTGGACTTAATGTTAGTGGATGAGAGGAGAACTCCACAGTTAAGCGTGCTCAGGTGGGAGTAGTACCAGGATGGGTGACCTCCTGGGAAGTCTCCATTGGGGCAACCAAAAACAAATCCGTGAGCTGTGGATGGGCAACCCATCGGGGCAAAGCGGACAATATTGGTGGTGAGAGGGGCCGGATGTTACATGCTACACATATATGTGTAATTTATGGATATGTCTTACAAGATTTTTGAATTGTGTTGACTTCTAATATGGTGTTTGGGATTGCGTTTTAAGAGGGTGTTTAGGATTGCGTTTTGAATCTGATTTTTAGATTATTGCGTTTTGAAAACGTAGATAATCAGTTTTTAGTGTTTGGATTGCGTTTTGAAAACGCAGATAATCAGTTTTTTAGGCTACAAAAACGCAATAATCTATAGGCAGTTTTACCCCTGCTTTTCCAAAACGCATAATCTGTTTTGAATAATCATTCCCAAACACCCCCTAAATCTGATTTTTAGATTATTGCGTTTTGAAAACGCAGATAATCAGTTTTTAGTGTTTGGGTTGCGTTTTGAAAACGCAGATAATAAGTTTTTTTAGGCTACCAAAGTGCAATAATCTATAAGCAGCTCAACCCCTGTTTTTTCAAAACGTATAATCTGTTTTGAATAATCAATCCCAAACACCCCCTAAGTTTTTGTCATATTCATGTTTATGTGAGGTTCATGGATTCCGTTTTTTTAATATTTTATTTTTTTCTATTACTATGACTGAGAAAATTACATTAAGATAGCGAGCAGGTGGGCAACAAGTTGCGCCGCCATCCCTTTCTGAATGGCAAACCCTAATCTGCTAAAAACGTAACCTTGCACACCCAGAGCCGAGACACTACTCTGAATAACTCATTGGACCCTGGTCAGGAAACGGGTACCCTTCGGTGCCAATGAACCAAAGATATCAAAAGCGAGGGGTACGAAAATGTGTGGTTTTCCTCGCAGGCTTTAGCATGCTTTTCTAGCTTCTTCGCCTATGATTTCCGCACTGCTTGCCCTGCTACAAACCCGCTATCCCTCAGCCCAACTAGAGGAGATACACCTGTAAGGTCAACACAAGCATGTTTCCCCCTGGCTCACCCAAAGACAAGGAGATCTGCTAGACGCAGGGTGGATCTCCCTTCCACGAGATCCGAGAGGAAGTTCACATGGGCCTCCTTCTTGGCTGAGATCCCAACCCGTCTTAAAATGTCTCACAGAATGTCTCAAACCCAATCATGCCAATATTTGAACCCGGGTAGTTCATTGCAATGAACCGCATGTTCCCCGTATTTAACCAGGCAGGCCTTACGGCAAATCGGACAGATTTCATCCTCCTGATACATGGGGGATCATCAAACGATATTTAAGAATGACCGTGTATTCAATAGCGGACATGCTTTGACACAGACCTTCGATCGGGATTCAATTATATAGAGATTAAATTTATTTTAAATGAATAAATTTGAGGGAAAATGTTAATACTTCCTTAAAGACGTGAAATTAAGAGAGAGAAAAAAATGCATCGTATTCGCAAATGATGTATTATATTGTTAGACTTCAGATGATAATTTAGAATTAGTCTCTGTTAAAAAAAAAGAAGATCATTTAGAATACTCTTCTTATACATCGATTATTAATTGGCTGACGATTAACTAAAAAATTTGTGTCAAAGAATACTAGAAAAATATCACTCTTATCGCTATGAATTATAATATTCTTTAATCTTATATAATTAAAACGGTTTTTATACAAGCCTTAAAAATTCAAGGACAACCATGATGGAGAAGTTCATGAATCAGAGTACACTCAATATACTCACAATAATTTCATACATAATTAAGAACAACTAAGATAATCTAACCCCTTCAATTTTGAAAGATCGCACTACTAAAGAATTTGTCGATTATGAAATAAAAATATCATCTATATATATATATAAAAGAAAAGACTTTTGCTGACGTTGCGTGCAATGGAGGCCTTAACCTTCCCTTGAGAGTGTCACGTGGCATCATAATGGAGAGTTTTTGGTGTTTTTGAATTGTTTCCTTTTTTAATTAAATTGAGTTATTTTAGGAAAAAAGAATTTAAAAATAAATTTAAAATTTTCTCTCTCATATTTCCTCCCATAACTTTTAAAGGTTTATATCTTTTATATACGAGATTTTTTAAAGAAAAAAATTACACCAAATTAACGAGCGTTTTATTATCTTTCCAACGAGTACCATAGTGCTATATAAAAAACGGAGAAAAAATCGACTATTTTTTGTGAGGTTTCGTTCATACAGGAAAAAAACACACAAAGTGTTCATGTTATCACGTAAAATTAGATTTTGTGGGGAATATGAGTTATTACTGATTAGAATACTATGAACATGCAATGATTGGAAGATTTTGTGGTTAGTTAACTTGAGCCATTTTTAATAGGTTATCACATAAAACTAGATTTATCAACCCCGGGACCCTCCCGGGGTAATCAGCTAGTTCAATTATAAAATTACTATAACAAACTACACAGATTGGAACGCCCCACAATTTTCTTTCAACTTTGCCAATTTTCTTTCATTTTAATTTATATTTTTTCATTATTAATATTTTCATCCCGGGACGCTCCCGGGTAAAAAGCTAGTACTATATATATTTTTAAAAGCCAAATGAAACCTTTATTAATACTCAAACCGCCAGCAGGTTGCTTTGAAAAATAAATAGAAAAAAATGTTTCAATTTTCAAATTGTATAAACCCAAAATGATAAACCATCAAACCGATAAGACTTGTCGTCTGACCGATCTATCTAACACGACTAATTTAATTTGTCATTCTCAAAAGACATAGTTAACAATACGACCCATATTGTCAAAGCATATGCGCAAGCCCATTATTACGTAAATATCCTTGTTCTTATGTAATGTATAAATCTTCATTTTTACCCAAGGCATTATAGCCTAGTGGTATCTTGGTGGTGAGATAAGACTTAAGGGCCATAAGGTCCTGGGTTCGAATCTCACAAAGGGGGTTTTCTCATAATTATGAGTTTCCTCCTGAATTGGTGACTTGGTGGTGGAATATGATCGCGTGGCAACACTGGTGGCACGATGATACTCCAGTGTTCCGTGAGTGATTCCAATTTGTTGGCCGTTCAAAAAAAAAATAAAAGTACTAGCTTTTATCCCGGGAGCGACCCGGGTTAAAAAATATAATCATTATAATAATACTAATGCTAATAGTAATAATTATTACTCTTGTAACTAAATAAATAAAAAAATAACCTTGCTATAAGGTGACACCATGCGTTGCAGTGTTGCGTGATTCTTTCTCCTAGTTTCTCTTGATGAAGTATACCTATCCATCTTTAGAAGAGTAAAATTTCAATGATAGCATGACGATTGGGCTGAATTTCAACATCGTAGATAAGAATCTGGTTTAAAAGAAAAACATGATTAATGATTAACCTGAACACTTTGTGTTTTTTTTCTGTATAAACGAAACCCCACAAAAAATAGTCGTTTTTTTCTCCGTTTTTTATATAGCACTATGGTACTCGTTGGAAAGATAATAAAACGTTCGTTAATTTGGTTTAATTTTTTTTCTTTAAAAAATCTCGTACATAAAAGATATTAACGTTTAAAAATTATGGGAGGAAACATAAGAGAGAAAAATTTAAATTAGTTTTTAAATTCGTTTTTCCTAAAATAACTCAATTTAATTTTTATATAGATTAAAAACATATTATTAAAATAATAAATTCAATACTATCACCTCAAAGTGCCACATGGCACATTCAATGGAGGGCTGAAGCCTCCATTGAATGCCACCTCATAAAAACTCAATTCTTTTATTATAAGTTATAGATTATAGATACTTAAAATATTACAAATTCTATATAGAGTAAATTCCTTTTTGAGTCCCTGAGTTTTCTTGATTTTAACTACTTGAGTCCAACATTTTCATTTTTAACATTCTGAGTGCTAGTGTTTTAAGTTTGTTATGGTTTGAGTCCAATTTTCTAACTCTGTTAGATTTTTTTCTGTTAATATTTATGAAATGACCAAAATACCCTTACTATTAAAAATAAATAATTATTAAATATTATACTTTATTATATTATAATCTATACACACTACATCCGCACACACACACACATCTCACCTCTCTCTCTCACTTCTCTCTTTCTCTCTCTAAGTACCAAATCCACCACCACCATAAATCTTCATCAACCACCACCACCACCATCAATCTCCATCGATGGTTGAACCACCATCAACACAACCACCAGTACTATTCGCCCCTTTTATCTTCTCTTAAAACTCATCACACCACCCAAACCCACCATTTATCTACAAAACACACACACATCAGAGGAAATCGGTGGGTTTCCACCACCACCACAAGATGCGGCGGAACCACTGTAGAAAAGAGAGAGAGAAGACAGAGGATACCGGTGGGTCTTCGGTGGAACCAAGGCGGAGCTCCGGCGGCAAACCCACCACCCGCTACAATCCCAAGATAAATACCCAACCCAACCCTGTCGTTCTGTGCCGCCGCTGCACCACCACCATCTGTAGAGAGAGAGAGAGAAGACAGAGGATACCGATAGGTCTTCATATATGTGCCGCCGCTGCACCACCACCATCTGTAGAGAGAGAGAGAGAGAAGACAGAGGATACCGGTGGGTCTTCAGATCTGTGCCGCCGCTGCACCACCACCATCTGTAGAGAGAGAGAGAGAAGACAGAGGATACCGGTGGGTCTTCAGATCTGTGCCGCCGCTGCACCACCACAATCTGTCGTTCTTCTTCCCCTGCTACTCTTTCTCTCTCTCTCTCTCTCTCTCTCTCTCGACATCTGTCTCTCAGAGGCTCCCTCTCTCTCTCTTTCTATCTACGGTTCTATCTCTCTCTCTCCTGGTGTCTCTTTCCTTCTCTAAATAAAGGGGTATGAGGTGGGTGTGTGGTTGAGGTGTGAGGTTTGTAGTGGTGGTCAGGGTGGTTCGGAGGTGGAGGTGGAGGTGCGGTGGGGGTGGATTGTGGTGGTGAGGCAATGGTGGAGGTGCAGGTGTGTTTGTGTGTGTGAGGGAGAGAGAAAGCTTTATGTGTGTGTATATATACTTATTTATATATTATTAAAAACTTCATGCATTAAAGACTTGTTCCTAATACATTATGCATTGGAAAGTTGTACCTAAGTGTTAAATGACTGAAATACCCCTATACTTAACTGACTTTATTAACGTCGTTAGAAAATTGGACTCAAAAGGTTACAAAATTAAAACTTAGGCACTCACAATGTTAAAAATGAAAATGTTGGACTCAAGTAGTTAAAATCAAGAAAACTCAGGGACTCAAAAAGGAATTTACTTTTCTATATACACTTAAAACACAAAGTTAGTGCCCCATTCGCGCCAATGACACGCCCCCACGTGTCCAACAGTTACGAATATGCACTTCTTTCACACAACATAATTACGGTATTGCCATTCTCTCTCTCTCCGTTTTATTCCTTTCATTTTTTCTGTTTTGACCTGCTCCCTTCCCGTAACTA
The DNA here is from genome assembly GCA_032199755.1 of Ambrosia artemisiifolia. NCBI lineage: Eukaryota > Viridiplantae > Streptophyta > Magnoliopsida > Asterales > Asteraceae > Ambrosia > Ambrosia artemisiifolia. The sequence goes on from CM063529.1 coordinate 39,739,124, forward strand.
CCGCCGACACGACGACTTTCTCGCCGTCGCTGGGAAAAAAACATCTGATATCCGAAACACATGTCATCAATCAAAATCCTAACTTCCAGATCCGGTCCTTGATGTAAAGAAAGAAGGTAGAAGTGGCGGTTGTGGTAACGAGGGTGGCGTCGTGGCTGGGTTTTTTAGAGACATAATGTAAAGGTTTTGGTTTTAGAGAGAGAGAAGATAAATAGCGAAGGTGGTCAGTAATGAAGCGGATGGTGGGGATGGTTTCGTTGTAGGAGGTGATACACCGCCGCTGTCTTGAAAAAAAGGAGGCAGGTAGAGGTTAGAGAATTGCAAGGAGAGAATGAGAGAGTGGTTGTGGAGTAGCTAGTCACTGCATGCGGCGGAGACGTGACTGCGCTACAGCGGACCCACAACCGCCTCACTTAGAATTTCGGCGTTTGGACTACCTCAAGATCGAAGGGTAAGAGAGTTGTTGGCGGTGTCGGTGCTACTATTTGTGGAGGTTTCGATTGTTCATTATTTGTCAGTGGAGGAAAGATTAGAAGGAGAGAGACAGACAAATGAACAATTAATTAAAAGTAAATTGATGAGGTCATGAACATATGTACATACCGTCCTTTCGTTTTCTTTTCTTTACGGTTGGCGGTAAAGCTTATAAAAAATACACAGCCGGTAAATATTCATCAGCTTTTTACATTCTACATTTTCTTTTTTTTTTTTTTGACCAAACAAACACTGCACAATTTATTCACCCAGATAGTTCCAACCCAAAGTTTACAGCCATAAGTACAAACATAAACAGAAACAAAACTAGAGAAAGCATCACCCCAAGCCCATTAAGCAAGCAAGTGGCTACCTGGGGATTCCATACCCAAAAAATACAGAAAACGAGCTGCACTATCTAACATTCTACATTTGCTAGAATAGTAACTTAGGCCTCAAGGGCGCTCAACTGAAGGTGATTTCACATTCACTGATTTCCTTTACTGAAACACTTTTTTAAAGGCAGCAGCACTCCACTGATTCTTTACCCAACTATTCATTATTTTCACACATAATAATATTAATAATAATAAAACAAAGGAAACAAATTCGTTTTATAATAATAATAATAATACGTTAATGTGTCTAAAAAGTCAGAGAAAAAAATTTGAGGCCACATTCACGATCGCTTCCGCCTAAAAAGTCAAAGAAAAAAATTTGAGGCCACATTCACAATCGTTTCTGTCTTCATGTTTGTTTATTTGGTTATGTGTCTTTTTGTGTATTGATATATATAAGTGAATGTGAGTTTGGTTTGGTTTGGTTTGTCTCATGTTGGTGGTAAGATGGAAAATAAATGAGTTTATAACTATATATTTTAAAATATTGATTGATGTGATTGTTTTTATTAGGTTGTTTTGTAAGTAGAGAAGTGAAGTTGGGGTATGAATGAGTGGCGAATCCAGGACGGATTTACAGGGGGTTCCTTTCGTAGAGTTTTACTGATTTTCACTAATTTTTCAAAATTTTCCACTAAATTTTTCAATTTTTTCCAAACCGAGGGGGTTCGTGGGAACCTCCTAAAACCCCCTGGATCCGCCCCTGTTTATAAGGTGAAACCAAATGGAAGAGATTAAATTCTTTGTGTTACATTATACTCTGACACTTACACGCGCGCACAGGGGAGGGGGGTGCAAAAAATGGGTTCTGGTTCGGGAAAAATTCTTGAACCAACGAGACGCCCGCATCTGCGGACACGAATGCAGCTCGAAAAAACCCGGGTCCCCGTGGCGTTGGTTTTTGCTTTCCATTTTATTTTTTATTTTAATTATGGAGTAAGAGATAAAAAAATAATAAATTGTGTGAAAGTTTGTGCCCAAACTCTGTGAACCAGCACGGTAACTACAACCAGAATTTGGTTCACGGGACCACTACCAGCGTAGTAGGTGGCGGCGGTGTTAACGTGCTGGTAGTGAGGTACCCGTGACCAATTCTGGTGACGCCCCGTCCCCCTTAAGAGCAATATTGCAATTCACTGTAGCTCAAAATTTCACTACAAATTAGTATATATATTAACTAACAAATGTTTGCGCAACAGTACCTCTTTTGTTTTTTTTCCTTTTCTTTGTTTGTTAGTGAGGTGGAACGGAACCTCACGTTCTTTGCTAGTTTAAATAAGTTTCTATTGTTTTCATTCATTTTTGGCACAACGTATACGAGTACGATTTAATCAACCTTCATTTATAATTCTTTTTTAGTTTTGTCATTCATTCTCCTAAGGCTGAGTGTAGTGGCCCGTTGTGGGGCGTTTTAAGCCCCTATAACGCCCGCCAACACCGCCCCTGGGGGCGCCATAGGGCGTTTTGGTTGGGCACCGCCTTGCTCATAACGAGCGTTTTGAATGGATGTTCGTGCATATGACCGTTGAACGGTCTTGTGATTTTATTTAAAAAAAAATTCCAATCTCTATATATATATGTTGAGACACATAGAACACACACATACAATACACACATACAAAACTATAACCCTCAAACAAATTCAACACACAAACAAATCACCAAAATGTCGTCTCCTCCCTCCGAAGACTCGTTTGTCGATCTATATAAGCAGTTTTTTCACGATGACGGCGCGGAAGAGGAAGAAGCCGTTACGAGTGCGGCTACGCTAGCGGCTAGCGCGATGCATCATATAAATAATTCCGCCCCACGGCCGATATTGTCTAGGCAATATATAGAGCGAGACCGTATAGCCGCCAATGAGCGTTTGATGAATGACTATTTCAATGAGAATCCGGTTTACGGCCCTGGTATGTTTAGGCGAAGATTTAGGATGCGTAAAAACTTATTTTTGCGCATCACCGAAGATTTAGAGTCCGCCTATGACTACTTTAAGCAAAAACCCGACGCTAGAGGGTGTTTAGGATTCACCGCAATTCAAAAGGTGACTTCCGCAATACGTGTACTCGCCTACGGGAACACATACGATATCAATGATGAGTATTTGAAGATGGCGGAGAAAACCACACGCGATACCTTGGAGTATTTCTGCTACGGTATTTACAAATATACATATATTTTTTATATATACATATAGTAGGTACATATATTTTTTTTTGATACATTAGTAGTTACATTTTATATACACATTTGATTTTTTTAGGTATATGCCAATTATATGGAAAAAGATACTTGAGAAACCTGACATGGAGCGACCTTCAACAACTATACGAAGCGCATTTAGAAAGACATGGATTACCCGGTATGATTGGTAGTATAGATTGTCGTCAATGGCGATGGTATGCTTGTCCAACCGCATGGCGAGGTCAACATACACGCGGTGACCAAAAGGGACCAACGTTGGTTTTACAAGCAGTTGCCTCACAAGACATGTGGGTTTGGTCGGCCTTCTTTGGTCTAGCCGGGTGTATGAACGACATAAATACTTTTCAGTTTTCGCCATTGCTAGAGTCTTACATTGCCGGAACAATACCGAAATGTGGGTTTTATGCAAATAATAATTACTACGAGCATGGATACTACTTAGCGGATGGTATATATCCGGAGTATTCAATGCTCGTCAAAACGTTTAGTCAGACACAAGATGAAAAAAGGCAATATTTTAAAAGAGTTCATGAGTCTGCAAGATAGGACGTCGAGAGGTGTTTTGGCATTCTTCAACAACGATGGCATTTTGTTAGAATCCTTATCGTATGTGGGAAAAAGAAAGGATTAGAATGATGATGTATGCTTGTATCATAATGCATAATATGATACTTGAAGACGAAGGAAAGGCAATATGCCCAAACTATGTAGCAGAAGAAGATGTTCCAGGGACGCAAGCGACACAGGAGGAGAGATTCCAAAACAGTGCCATGTTGCGTTCCAAGGATATATGTAGATGCGTTTTGCGACTAGTGATTAGATATGTTAACATGTGTTAGAAGAGGCTTGATGGGCGAATGAAGACAGAATGGGCGAAGGTGAACATAATGTGGGCGAAGGTAGAAGACACTTGGACGAATCAAGATGGAACTACACTGTGAAGACACATTCGACCACCTGATGTGGGCGAATGTGGAAATGACCCACGTTCGACCAGTGCAAAGGGGCGAACGTGCAGGTCCTATATATAGATTTCGTGTTTTTGTAAGTTTAAGGGAGTCATTTAGTGTGTGTGTTTTTGAGGTGTGTTCCAGAGAGGTCTGAGAGTGTTATTGTGTGTGCTAGATTAACTGTAATCAAGTTGTAACCAAGTATTTGAAAGAGTTAATCTATGAAAAGCTTTTAAAATGACTTTGATTGTGTTTTGATTGAGTTTATATCAGTTTGTTCTAAGCTAGGGTTTCCGCACCTGGTTTAGTAACTTGTATGATCATATAATCCTGTTTTCGTGTCAAATCACATCCTTTACAAAGTGGTATCAGAGCCTAGAGGATCATACAACAACAAATTGATAAACTCAGAGCTGATTTGGACATTATTTTCATCAATTCATATCTGTTTTCATATAAAAATGGTTTTTGAGTGTTTTTGAAAGAATTAGAGTTGATTTTGTGGATAAAATTCAAAATTCCAAGTATTAAAGTTGTTCCAAATCATCTCCGAAGCAAAACCTAATCAAGATCATTCAAATTCACAAACTTTTGAAAATCAGAGATCAAAATAACCGTTTTTCAAAGTGTAACCGTTTTTCAAAAGTCAAAATGGGCGAACCTGGAGTGTTCTGGTCGAACGTGTGAGTTTTTGGTCGAAGGTGAGTGAAAATTTGGGCGAACCTAGGGATTTCTGGGCGAACGTAGAGTTTTTCAGTTGAATATTTTACATTCGGGTCACATTTTTCACTTTCGGGACATCGTGCGGGCGAACCTGAAACTGAAACGATCGAACCTAGGTTATTTTGGACGAACGTAGAAACGTGTTAGTGTGTTTTTACATTCTGGTGAGAATTTACCTTCGAATGCTACTGTTTGGGCGAACCTGAGTCAGAAAGGGACGAACCTGAAGCTATTTTGGGCGAACCTAGACTAGTTTTTGGAAAATTTTTCTAAGTGTTGAATTTCTCAAAGTTCGTGATCATGTGGCGTTATCAGACTACTCCTACACCAGCAACTACACAACCACAACAGCAGGTGATGGACCCATGGACAGTGGCAGCACAGAAGACAAGCACACAGTCTTCGCAGTCGGTTAACTACATGACTCAAAGTGCACCTCCAGCACCACAGTCTGACTACTGGGGAGTAGCAGCAGCGGTGGTAAACACTCAAACTACTAATGCTATTTCCACACTGATTAATGATTTGTCTTCAGGTAGCGGGACTCGGCCACCGAAGCTTATGGAGATTCAAGAATACAATCAGTGGCAGAAAAAGTTCAAAATACATTTGGAAGGCATGGGAGTGGAAGGTGCTGAAGCATGGAACATGATTGCTAAAGGTTACACACCACCAGTTCTGGAGAACACAGGTGAACCAGTGCCATTGGAGAGCATGGCTGAGGATGAGAAAAAGAAGTTTGCTGTGGAAAAGAAGGCATTTTCCCAATTGACACAGGCAATCACAAATGATCTTTTGCATCAATTTGGGACTTGCACAACTTCTAAGGCACTGTGGGATATGCTTAAAAGGAAGCATGATGGAAATGAGAAGACTCGAAGTTTGAGGACGGAAGAACTTATAAAGGAGTTTGAGAATTTTTCTTATGTTGGAAATGAAACTTTGAAAGAACTAACTCCTAGATTTAATCATTTGATATCTGAATTGTCTAGCTATGGTATACAGATTCCTATGGCAAAACAGGTGGACAAGTTTGCAGATGCATTACCACCAAACTGGGATCAGCATGTGGATGTTCTGAAGGAGAAGGATGCTTATCAATACTGGTCTCTTCAGGAGTTCATTGAGAAGCTGGAAAACAAAGAATTGGAAGAGAAGAGGAAGGCTAGGAGAGCACAGATTCCTCAGAATCCAAACTTATACTTTGGAGGATCTTCAGTTCCAGCAAGTACAAGCTCAGGAGGGCTTGTTACACCACATGTTGCATGTATATCCAATGTTGTGGAATCACCTACCATTAACTACCATCAACAAACTTCATCTTTATCACAACCACAACCACAAGTACCATACCAATATTCATACATTCCACCATTCTCCCCAAAGCAACAAGCAGCTTTCTACACTGCTAGTCAATCTCAACAACAACCAATGAACCAACCTAACCAACAAACGGTGGTTTTGGAGACATCTAACCTTGGTAATGTGACAGTTGAAGTTGCTCAGCAACACATTGCATTAGTCTCTGCAATGGTTTCATCCTACAATGGATTAGTTGCTAGTCAAATTGGTAATAACAACTTGACCAATGAAGACTACGCACAAATTGACAAGGAAGAGATGGAACTCATTGATATTCAATGGGCATTTGCGAGCATAATGCGAAGAGCAACGGAGTTTATCGAGAAGACAGGTAGAACAGACTTGGGAACTTCTCCTAACACAACCTACGGGTTCAATAAGGAGAAAGTGACTTGCTTTAACTGTGGAGGAAAAGGTCACTTTAAACGAGAATGCACCCAGCCACCAAAACAAGGCAATAGGAATCCATTCAATGCTACCTATCAGAACCGTCAACAACAAAACCAAAACCAAGTTTCTTACCAAAACAACGACAACAACTACCAAAATCGTCAAAACAACTTTAATAACAACCAAAATAGACAACCAAACACAACAAACCAGACACAAACCCAAACACCAAACAATACTAACCGAACAGTCATACCAATCACTACACCAAATGAACAACAGAATACTAATCAAGCATTGGTTACTCAACAAGATGAGAGGTTTGATTGGTCGAGTATTCAAATAGGTGTTGAGGAAATCACTACTGGGGGCAATGTGGCTTGTGTTGCATATCAGGTTGATATTGAAGATTCAGTGACGATGGAGGAGAAGGTAGGAACTGAGGTTGAAAGTGATGAGTCTGAGGCTGAGATGGATGGGGAATTTGAACCTGTTAAGGTTAATGCTGAGGTTGATGTTGAAGTTCAAACTGAAGAGACAAATTCTGGAGTTGTGATTGATACTGTTTCTGATATTTCCGAGGAGTGTGAATCTGTTTATTCTGATTCAGACAGTGAATCGGATACGGAAGCAAGTGTTAATTCTCTTGATGAAGATATCGATCAGTTGCTTGCAGAAGCAGATTTTCTGATGACAAGGAAGTCGTGCATTGCAGATGATGCTTTCACAAAGATTGATTATTCCAGATTCTTTGCAGGAAAGGAAGCTCATTTCGCATTGATGGCCATGACTGATCCGCCAAAACCTGTAAGTTCTGCATGTAGTACTGATAATACAAGTGAAAAATATTGTGGTACATGTGATAGATTGACTGAGGAGATTAAACAACTCCGTGTTCAACGTGATAGTGCTATCATGAACAGTCAATCTACTCGCAAAGAGTTGAATGATTTTAACAAAGTATTAGATGGCTACAAAAAGGACATTTCCGACTTGAAAAACACGTTGTCTTTAAAACAATTGGCAATTAACAATTATATCAATGAAATTGAAAACACCAAGTTGGAAATGGCTGCCATCAAATGCTTTGCTGAGAAAGTAAACAAAAAGCTGGAAAGTTATAAGCATATTGCTTATGTGGTAGACCACATTATTGATGATAAAACCACCAATTATCGGTCTGTACCATCTCCGGTTCTTTTTGAAAACCATAATTGTCACCAAGTGACACCGGAGAGTTCGGTAAAATCTGATTCAGCATCGGAAAATGAATCTAATACTTCAAGTATTGGTGATCCAAATTCCGATGTTAGACCGATTTTGGGAATCAATGATGAGGGTGTTACTGCTGAGAGTGTAGATTCAGACTCAGAGAGTGATGATACTGGTTGTAACCAAACTGTTAATGCATGTGAAATTCCAAAAGAAAATCACATCATTACAAATGAACCAGTTTCATCATCTCAAATTGTGATTCCAATGAAAAAGATTCATTGTGAAAAGAAGTCTGAAAAGAATGTTGTGAAGAAAGATCTTAATGTGGTGAAGAAAGATCTTGAAAAGAATGATAAAAACGAACAATGTGACAAACCTGTCAAGGTGTTTTATCGGATGGAAGGATCCGATAAGATCATCTCTGACGAGGACTTTCCAATTAAAGATGTTAACTATGCTAAAATTGACAAGATTTGGCAAGAAAGTACTATTTGGTTCCCAAAACATGAGAGAACAAATGAAATTCCACCAGCTTTATTAAAGAAATTGTATTTGGATGTTCCTCAAGAACCAAAGGCCCATGTCACAGAGTTTGTTAGACCCAAAAACAGAGCTAATGGTTTTAATGAGCCTACTTACTCAAAAGGGCCACTCCCTGAGAGTTTAAGAAAGCAACAGTACAATGATCAATACCCAGTTAGATCATTTGCTCAATCAAATGCTCCGAATGTTTTTGAAGAGTACCGTGCGTGCTTTAAGTGTGGGGAACGTGGGCATTTACTTGCTCAGTGTCCATATGTAAGGCACAAAAGGCACGAGGTTGAAGTGAGAAATTCTATGCGAAAACCGATTGATCATTATGTGCCACCACATAGGAGAGTTGTTCCTCAACAACCACAACCGTTTTATAATCATAACAATTTTCACCAAAGGAGGAACACTCGTCCAATGCACTATGATAGAAGGAATCGGATTGCTATGGAACACTCATGGAGGAAGCCTGTGGTGAACACAACAGTTGAGAGGCAAAAGGTTCCACCAAAACCGATTGTCAAATCAAATGTTGGACCTAAGTCTGTTAAATCAGATAAGGTTACCAAGAAAGTTACATTTGCTAACAATGTTCAGAAACCGACTGAGAACCCAAAGTCTCAGATTCGTTTTTTGAAAAGGTCTGAACAATCTTGGACACCCAATGGTACTCCAGGAGCCTCAACTTCAAGGGTTAATGAGAGAAAGGAAACTGTTTTGAACAATCAGAAAAAGATTGATCAAAAAGTTGTTGAAAATGCTTGTGAAAATGTTACTTTGAAACCTAATGTTCAAAGACCCAAGACTCAGGCTTGGGTCCCCCGAAAGAACTAACTGATTTACTTTGTGTGTGCAGGGAGCTTCAGCTGGCCCTATTAGCAGTCTTTGGATTGTTGATAGTGGAGCTTCAGGCCACATGACAGGGGATCTTGCGTTGCTGTTCGACGTGAAGATCATCAATGGAGGGTATGTAGCTTTCGCGGGAAACAAAGGCGGATATATCACAATGGAAGGAAGTGTGAGCAATGGGATAGTGAGTTTCGAGCGGATTTCGTATGTGAAGCAGATAGACTATAATCTGTTGAGTGTCAGTCAAATATGTGACAAGAAATTTACTGTGCATTTTGATGACAACTCCTGCTATATTCTGAAACCGGGCTTTACAATTCCTAAAGAGTGGATAATGTTGAAGGCACCTCGCGTCAACAATCTATACATTCTTGATATGTCCAAGGCGATGACATCACAAGGGCAGATAACATGCTTTTTGTCCAAGGCGACAGAGAAAGAGTCGATAATGTGGCACCGAAGAATGGGGCACATTCATCTGAAGAAAATGAATCAACTTGTGAGAAATGGACTTGTCGATGGAGTAAACGTCAAACATTTTCATCTAAATGACAAGTGTGTGAGTTGTAAAAAGGGGAAGCAACACAAACAGTCCCACAAAGTGAAAAAGGTTAACTCTGTTGAGATGCCACTAGAGCGATTGCACATGGATCTTTTTGGACCGGTCAAGCGCAAAAGTCATCTTGGAGAGCTTTATTGTTTAGTCGTCACTGACGATTACTCAAGATTTTCATGGGTGATGTGTTTGCAGAATAAAAGCGACACTTTTATCAATCTAAAAGTTCTGTTCACTCGATTGGAGAATCTCTACAATGTGAAGATAAAAAGAATTCGGAGTGACAATGGGACGGAGTTCAAAAATGCCAAGATGGATGAACTTTGTGAAAACAAAGGGATACATCATGAATATTCGGCTCCGTACACCCCTCAACAGAACGGTGTTGCTGAACGAAAGAATAGGACTCTAATTGAAGCGGCTAGAACAATGCTTGCTGATTCAAATCTTCCAGTAATGTTCTGGAATGAGGCGATTTATGCAGCAAATTACACACTAAATCGGGTTCTAACAGTGAAGAAGTTTGGTAAAACATCTTATGAGCTGTTACACCGAAGAAAGCCGAACTTAGAGTATCTAGAACCTTTTGGGGCGCCTTGCACTATGTTGAATCCAAGCGAAAAGTTTAGTCCTAAAGCCGAGGAGGGTTACTTTGTTGGATATGCAACCCCGCTCAAACGGGTATACAACAAGCGAACTCGTCGTGTGGAAGACTGGGCTAACGTGGACGTTCAACGATATACTCAAAATATTCAAGGCACGGGTCCTGATTGGATGTTTGATTACAAAGATTTCTTTGAATCATTCAATCTAGATAGCTTGGTTGAAGAAGCTGTTATTCGATTACTTTACGAGTGTGAAAATGCAACAACTTCACCGTTGGTGCGTCCGATCACCGTGAACCCCCTACCAGCTTCTAATGATACCAATGCTCCTATACAAGAAGAAGAAATATTTCAAGAGGCTTCAACTTCATTAGACACTTCAGAATCTGAAGATGAACAATTTGAAGAAGCTATTATTGATCAAGCTGAAGAACCAGAGGCACCTCCAGTGAACCCAACTCCAACTTCTGATGTGGCTTCATCATCAAATACGGGTCATGATCTGGATGCTGTAGAGAACTTGACTGTTCAGACGGGAGTGCAAGTACCTGATTATCCGGATTCTCGGATTCATCGTATTCACCCGCTGGAACAAGTTATCGGTGATCCTGGAAGTAGTGTTATGACCAGAGGGCAGCTTAAAAGCGTTAATTCGCCGGAGAGTTTTGGTACTTTAGCTTTATATGCCAAAATTCAACAGTCTGGTAGTCAAAATGATTGGTCGTTTGCGTGTTATGTGTCGCAGGTAGAGCCAAGGACATACAAGGACGCTTTGAAGGATAATGCCTGGGTGGAAGCTATGCAGGAGGAGTTATTACAATTCCAGAAATTGGGAGTTTGGACGCTCACGGATTTGCCGCCGGATAGGAAGAAGATCGGCACCAAATGGGTGTTTAAGTGTAAGAAGGATGATCGTGGGGTAATTGTTCGTAACAAAGCCAGATTGGTTGTGCAGGGTTTCCATCAAATCGAAGGGATTGATTATAACGAAATCTATGCACCGGTAGCACGAATCGAAGCTATTCGGATGTTCCTCGCGTTTGCTTCTTATAAGAAATTCAAAGTTTATCAAATGGACGTGAAAAGCGCATTTCTGTACGGGAAAGTCAAGGAAGAGGTGTATGTCGGGCAGCCACCAGGCTTTGAGGACCCAATCCACCGGGATAAGGTCTACGTGTTGAACAAAGCTCTATATGGCTTGCACCAGGCTCCGAGGCAGTGGTACGAGGAGCTAAGTACATACCTCATCTCCAAAGGATTTAAGCGCGGCCTCGTCGATTGCACCCTCTTTACGAAAAAGACGGGAGATGATTTGCTTCTAAGTACAGATATACGTTGATGATATAATATTTGGTTCAACTAACGAGCTTTTATGCAGGGAGTTCGAAACTGTCATGCAGGAAAAGTTTGAAATGAGCGCAATGGGGGAGATGCAGTTTTTCCTAGGCTTGCAGGTGGACCAAAGACCCGACGGGATCTTCATTCACCAGACGAAATATGTCTCCGACATCTTGAGCCGGTTCCAGATGGAGGACTCAAAGCCGATGGATACCCCGATTCAACCCAATCACGGGATTGGAGTGGACGCTAAGGGGGAGCTGACGGATCCTTTTACATACAGAGCAATCATCGGATCTCTGATGTATTTGACGGCGTCTCGACCAGATATTATGTACGCAACGTGTCTCTGTGCCCGTTATCAATCGAAGCCGAAACAAAGTCATCTGACAGCGGTCAAGCGTATCCTTCGATATCTGAAGGGTTGTCCATCAAAAGGACTTTGGTACCCTAATGATGATAATTTTGATTTCATATCTTTTAGTGATGCAGATTGGGGCGGCTGTGACAAGGATAGCAAATCTACTACAGCTGGTTGCCAGTTTTTCGGGAGCAGGTTAATCACCTGGCAATGCAAGAAACAGACTTCCGTAGCACAATCTACCTGTGAAGCCGAGTACATTGCAGCCTCGAGTTGCTGTTCGCAAGTACTCTGGATTCAACAACAAATGGTGGATTACGGTTTGCAGTTTCTAAAAACTCCTATTTACTGTGACAACGAAGCCGCAATTGCATTAACTAAAAATTCGGAAAATCATTCTAAAGCGAAACACATCCGGATCAAATATCATTTTATCCGAGATTGTTACGCTAAGGAATTGATTGATATGATCAAAATACACACTGACTACCAACGTGCAGACCTGTTTACTAAAGCTTTTGATCGTTCACGCTTTGAATATCTTTTAAAAGTAAACAATATAAAGGAAAAACAGGACTAATCGGCACCTCGGTTTATCGCTTTTTAGTTTTTAGTTTTTATATTTTGCTAATTGGGAATTTCTTTTTGCTAATTGGGAATTTCTTTTTACTATCGTAATCCTCAAAGAAGTTGATGCTTTCGAGGGGATTGTTTAATCCTCAAAGAAGTTGATGCTTTCGAGTGGATTGTTTCTTTCAAATTTTTGTTTTTATTTTTCAGAAAAATCAAAAATCTCAAAAATATGTTCTTTATTTTAGGGGGAGCCATTTTATCAGAAAAACTAAAAACATTATAAAATTCAAAAAGACCTAAAAATTAGAAAATCAAAAATGATTTCCTGGTAAAACAGAGGAAATGATAGTACATCAGTGGGGATCTGACACAGGCTAAAGAATTGTATAGTATAATGAGGCGTGTGTTGCTTACGTGTGATATGCTGATAGGCTTCGTAGACTAAGTATTGCGTGCATTAGTGATACAAACATAACGAACTACGCGTTCGTGGCTGAACACCTCATGGGCATATGGTCTTAGTACCGTAATTTCGTTTGATAGGATTGCCAAAATCTGAGGTTTCGGGTCGTTATGTTATGGTTATCCGGGATATTCTGATAAACTTTTGTCGTATTGATTTACGGACCTAGTTTTATCAGAATATTTGCTAAAAAGAGCTTAATTGCCAAAACCGGAAGTTACCGAATTGAGGAACTTTATGTTTTAATTGATCATAGATCATTATTACATCGTATTGATCATCTGATGCAAATCTGTGATTAATATCAGCCTCAACCTAGTGTATACGCACATGTTACTCTGCTGCATTCAATTGCTGACCTGTACACCTCTGTGCTATATACTTTGTAACTTTTACGGATAACTCTGGCATAATCACGCGTTACGACGAAGCTTTGTGCAATTACTTGATACGGGAGTATGTCGTGTGTGTGGGCACCACATCGTGTTAGTCTAATACACCTAATTCGTATCATTTTAAAGCATTGCGTAATTGTCTGCATGTGAGCTTACGTGGACCACAATATCAGCAATTGCCGTATCACATACTGTTTCTAATGATAATATTAAACAAAAAGATCAACGCTGTGATCAGATTTCTCAGAAAACTGATATGATCCTCTGACCGGATTTCACAAAATGTTTACTGCTTTCATTTACTTTGATGCATTTTATTTTGTTGCAATTTACTTTTAATGTCAAAAAGATACAAAATCCAAAAAGTTTTTAGGTGTGTTTTGATAAAATTTCAGAAAAATTCAAATTTTTGCATTTCTGCTTTATTTTTGATAACCGGGGATGCTTGATAGTCAATTTCTGAGATTTGACAACACCATCTGGGCTTTGTATCATTCTAAAAGTGAAAATTTGTGTTTTGGAAGCTTAACGGATTGAAAAATGTTGAACGGGAGTTGAATTTGTAATTTGGCAAAATTTTTCAAAATTTCCATTTTACATTCGCCCTTAAATGGGACGAATGTGGGAATTTTTTCCACCTTCGGGCAGTCTATTATTGGGCGAATGTGGATTTTTACTTAAAGTCCACCTTCGGGTAAATTCTTTTTACCTTCGTGCCATTTGGTTGGGGCGAAGGTGAAACATTGGTACATTCGTCCAGTGGCATTGGGCGAAGGTGGAGCTTATATATAAGCCCAAACCAGATTCGACCCTTCATTCTAATTTTTCAAAATTTTTCTTCGTACCAAGACCTTGTTGATTTTGAATCCTTTGCTTGTGCATTTTGTTCTCTAGTGTTTTCTGATCATTTTCATATATTGATTACAGGTAATGGAGACGTAACGAATCTAGAATCCTTGATTCTTTAATCGCACTAAGGGTTTTAGGGTTCTTGAATTTCCAGTGTTTGTTAATGATTAATGTTGATAGCAAATCATTCCATATCAGTTTTAGGGGGAGAGGATGAAAGGAATTAGGTTTTAACAATTGTTTCAGTTGTGATTGATTGATTAAATAAAGAAAAACCCTAATTCTTATTAAAAACTGATATAGAATGAAAATTAGGAACAATTGATAGTACACGAAGGCTAATCGGCCATGTTAGAATGAGTTTTGATCAAAATTAAGGGTTAAAAAAACAGGTTTGATAAATTTTTAAATTTTGGGATTGAACCATTTCCACCTTCGGTTCTTCGTGTGGACGAAGGTGAAATAAAATGGACGAAGGAGATCAAAAACGGACGAATGTGTTCTTCTATTTAGACTTATTCCACATTCGGCCTGAATGATGTACATTCGACCATTTTAATCTACATTCGACCATATTTTTTGGGCGAATGTGGAATTACAAAGACCTAAAATTTTGAATTTTTGACGATTTCGTGTTTTAACGTTTGTTTTTGATTTTATGTTTCAGATGGCTGAAGAACAAGAGAATATTGAGATTCCTATTGAGACTGCAGTTCCTGATCCTATTCCAGAGACTGTACAAGAAGGTGAATCATCAAGCGGTAATAAATGGCCGTTTGAGAAGACTCACAACTGTTGCGCGTATCTGGGAGATGTGGAGAAGAACGTGGAGTTTACTGAGATTATCAAGTTTCTGAAGAGATGCAGAGTGGTTTATGCTTTGGCTACACCAACTATCATCTATAAGGATATAGTTGAGGACTTTTACAACAACGCCAAGTATGATTACTTTGATAATCAGACTATTATCAAAAGCAAGATTCAGGGAATGGAGATGTTTATCACTGAAGCTGATATCAGAGAAGCTCTCCAGATCCAGTTTGAAACTAGTGAGGATCCAAGAGAATTATCATGGACTGAGCAGAAAGCCTGTTTCCTTAGGATGAAGTACAAAGGACCGATCACTGATGGTTCGATGTACAAAGGGAAACTGAGCGTGCAGTTCAAGTATTTTGCTCACGTCATCATACTTGTATTTGGATGTGTTAGTGGAGGTTATGACGTGATGAGGAAGAGTTTGAGCTCGTTAATGGTTGCGTTGACTCTCAACAAACCATTTAATGTTGCTGGGATGATTTTAGATCACATGCTGGAGATGCTGAAAGGATTGAAGAAGAAATACTTTATGCTTTATCCTAGATTTCTGATGATGATATTCGATCACAAATATCCAAATCTGAAGAAAGATCCAACACAGATACTTGCTATGGATCATATGAACATCAGAACTTTAGCTAGAATGAAAGGTTACAAAGGTGTGCCTGATAATGAGAGACCACCTTACAGGAGATTGTTTGGAGCCTTGGCTAGAGAGGATTACATGGATCCTGGAAAGAATACAGCGAGGCATCCTGATAGTGATAGTGACAATGATGATCCGTTGGTCTATGCTGATGCAAGTACAAAGAGAAAAAGGCAAGTAGTCAATCCTGGAGCCAAAGGGAAGGGCAAAGGAAAGACTGAGCAGGTGAGTTCAAAACAACAAACTGTGAGGAAGAAATCTACTGCAAAGAAGGGTACTAGTTTGGTAGATGAAGAGTCTGTAGATTCAGAGGAGACTGAGACTGAAGAACAGTGGGATTCGTATGCTGAAAATGTCCGGACTACCAAACAAAAGGCCACTTTGGTTGGTGAGTCTGAATCACTAAACAGATCAATTGAAGAAGCTAAGAAGAGCAAGCAGTCTGTTGGTGCTGAAGATGAAGGGTTGACAGTGAATTTGGACGAGTTGAATGAAGGTGAAACCGTAGTTGTTAACTTGCCCAAGCCCAAACACAAAACCATGGCTAAGAAGACCAGTACCAAGCAACTAAGAGAGAAAGAATTAAACCTACTTTTGAGAGGAAAGAGATTACCTGAAGTTGGTACATCATCAAAACAATCTTCACCAGCCACTAAGAAACAAAAGACTGTGGAGGCAACAAAACTACCAGTGGATCAATTCAATATCGCACTGGATAATGTTCTTAACATGTTTACACAGCCTCAGAAAGGAAAAGAAACTGAGATTGAGCCATCAAAGTCAAAGTCCAAGTCAAAGAAAGTCACTGTGGATGACGAAGTGATGAAGCAGGTGAATAAAAGAATGGACGACATGATGAAGATGTTAGTGGCTCAGCAAGCTGAGATTGCCAAGTTCAAGCAGAATGAAGAGAAAATGCTTCAGATTGTAGTAGCTTCTAAGTCTAATCAAGATGAAATAGACGAGAAAGTGAAGAAGCTAGAAGCTAAAAATAAGAAGCTTGAAGGAAAATGTTTGAGAAACAAGAACAAATACAAGGCGATTAAAGAAGATAATAAAGAGTTGAAGGCTGAAAACAAACGCCTTAGTGAATTGATAGACGATCTGTACAATGTTGCACCCAAGCTGAAGGAGGGTGAGGAAGATAAAGAGAAAGAGGTTGAACAGGTTGACTTTGAACCATCTGAATCTGAGAAAGAGGAAGATGAGGATGATGAGGATGAAGAATCGGAAAAGAGTGATGATGGAGATGATGATAATGATGATGATGATGCTGAAGGTTCGGGAAGTCAAAAGGAGGATGAGAGTAGTAGTAGTGATGATAATGATGGAGGAGATGATACTTCGAAGTTTACTTTCGAAAAGAGACCACCTTCAAAGAAGAAGAAAGACACAGGTGAGTCAAGTTCAAAGAAGAAGAGTGAGAATGTTGATGATGAGACTGTGTTTTGGAATGAGAAGGTGAGGTCCTTGTCTGATGATGCTAAACAAGTCTACAAGGACATGTTAGAAAGAAGAGAATGGACAATTGAGTTCACAGGTCGTTTTGCAGAAATATTCCAAACTGATGATATGCGATATGAGTTGGAATATAATGATCCTGATCTAGAAGAAGGGGAAGTACCTGCATCTGTGGCAAAGGAGATTTTAGATGGGCTTGCACAGAGGGTAGGGAAAACGTTTGAAGAGTTCATTGTTGATGAGTCGATTCCACATATTCCTGAAAAGGATATTGGAAGTCACTCTGATGACAAAAACACCCCTGAATTTGAGGAAGTTGAAATAGAGGATATCACACATGAGGAATATCCACAGTATTTCAGACAAACTGATGAAGACTTGGTGTTTCCTGATTTTACTGAGAGACATAATACGTCTGCTAAAAGAAAGGCAAAGAAGAGGAGTGCTGAGTTTGTAGAGAAAGTGCTTGGAGCTGATTTGCCAGAATCTTCAAATAAGACTGATGAATTGAAGGAGTATTTGAAGAAGTTAAGACTGATGGATGAAAACCGACCGAAGCCTGAAGCTCAAGGAAACTTTTATAGGTTTCATAATGCAAAGTTCAGAGGCAGAGCTCTCGGGTGGACATACTTAGGCAGGCTGAAGTGTTTAGCTGCTAAGTGGGAATCTGGAATCTTGTACTTTTACAGATTCATTGACTTGCTGACTCTACCGTATTGGGCGGTTAGAGATCTTTGCAGATTCCAAATGTCGGGTGCTTCAGTGAATAATTCACATGTCGGTTGGTGTGCAGACAAATTGGTTTGGGAAAGCAGAACTAAGTGGAATAGATTCAAACCACAATATCCCCGGAGGAAAGTTCACAGGGATATTGATCCCAGAACCAAGTTGAAAAGGGTTACCTTGATTTATAAGGCACCTGAAGTAATGAGAAAGATACCTTTGATGCCTATGCCTCAACACTTCAGTGCTGACTTCATTTTCTGGTATTATGATTGGAGGAAGGCAGAAGCGGTGATTGTGTTGAGAGATGGAAAGGACAAATACAAGCATGTTCATGTATTTGATCCTATGTGGCTGATCAATTGCACCTTTGAAGACATCATCATGCTCTTTTATAATCCGATTCATCATGAGCCAAACGATGCAGATCAAGCAAAGAAATACACACAGGTTGTTGGTGTTTGCTTTGCTTATGACATTAATGCTGGTAGTAATTTGGAGGGAAAGCTTGGCAAGAAGGTGAAGATGGCAAATGTGTCAAAGCCGGTAAAGAGAAAATTAGAGCCTGAGATGACGACAGAGCAGAAGAAACAGCTCAGAATCAAGTTGCTGAACAAAGCCATGGACGAGGACAGAAAACGATCTAATCAATAGTCGAGGGGGAGTTTGTAGATGCGTTTTGCGACTAGTGATTAGATATGTTAACATGTGTTAGAAGAGGCTTGATGGGCGAATGAAGACAGAATGGGCGAAGGTGAACATAATGTGGGCGAAGGTAGAAGACACTTGGACGAATCAAGATGGAACTACACTGTGAAGACACATTCGACCACCTGATGTGGGCGAATGTGGAAATGACCCACGTTCGACCAGTGCAAAGGGGCGAACGTGCAGGTCCTATATATAGATTTCGTGTTTTTGTAAGTTTAAGGGAGTCATTTAGTGTGTGTGTTTTTGAGGTGTGTTCCAGAGAGGTCTGAGAGTGTTATTGTGTGTGCTAGATTAACTGTAATCAAGTTGTAACCAAGTATTTGAAAGAGTTAATCTATGAAAAGCTTTTAAAATGACTTTGATTGTGTTTTGATTGAGTTTATATCAGTTTGTTCTAAGCTAGGGTTTCCGCACCTGGTTTAGTAACTTGTATGATCATATAATCCTGTTTTCGTGTCAAATCACATCCTTTACAATATACATAACGCGTTGAAGGCGGATTTGGTGGAGGAAGCATGGGCGATTCACCCGATTCATCACAACCAAGAAGAAGAAGAAGGAGAAGAAGAAGCAGAAGCAGAAGAAGAAGAAGAAGAAGGAGAAAACGAAGAAGGAGACAACGACGACGACTAGTTTTTTTAAGTATTTGTAGTTTTTTACGTATTTGTAACTTTTTTTAAGTATTTGTTGTTTTTTAGTATTTGTAATTTTTTTAGTATTTGTAAGTTTTATATATTTAATGAAAAATAATTTAAACTATTTAATATTCTTATTTAAATAAAAAACAATAATTAATCAATGATTACCCAATCATTTATAACCCCCTCATAACCCCCCTTCCCACTACACTCTCTTTTTCCATAACCTTCTCATAACCCCATTCTATTACTTTTTAATATTTTAATACAATAACTCCCACATAACCCCCCACCACTACACACAACCTAATAATGGGTTTTAAATTTACTCGACGTACTTTTTTTTGTCAGAATGTTTGGTCTTTTCACTATTACAGTTATTTACAGCGAGGCTATGACTATACTTTAACGAACACGTAAGATGTCATGCTATCCATTCGATATTTACGATGTGCCGCGACGGCATCACGCGCGGGCTATTTACTAGTTTAATTATTAATAAAAACATGAATCGATTACATATCTAGTTCATGATCTTGTCGATCTCCAAACTTTTGGAACATGTGAACCAAATCTTAATATTTTGTTTTTTTCTATTCATCATATATTAATTGAAAAAATGTCAACCAATAAGTAGAGTACACGTGGACGTTCATTGACAGAGGAGAAGTGTCTGTGTGTGATCTGGTCATGGATGGATGTGCCGTGTAGTGGTGAGACTAATACTACTCCTTTCTACAGTATTTCCAAATCATTTATTATTTCAATCATAGAGTCATATACTAATAATACTGTTAAAATAAAATTACTTTTTTAAACTGAAAACACAGGGGGTACTCTACTCAAATACTATTAAAAAGATAATAATATAATTTTTTTAAAGGTGCCAATGACCTTGTGGTCTAGTGGTGGAAAGAACTTGGTTTCTCCTTGGAGATCCATGTTCGATTATCACTAACTGCAGGTGAGGTGGGAGGTTTTCAGGCTTAGCCTGTTTTCTACCCTGGAGTGCCCGGTTCGAATCCCACGTCGGCCGGACTATGCTCATGTATAGCCCTGAGCGAGATGCAGTTAAAAAAAAATTAAAGGTAAATTGTTACTCTACTCTATTTTACACTAAATATTTCCACTATCTAGGGTTGAATCTGTAACTTTTCATGTGTATGGGCTAGCTCAACCAAATATATAATTATAATGGTAATTTATCTTGAGTTAGTAGCGTTTTTTAGTTAATGTTTATTCGTTTTTGGTATGGTATATATTTGGAAGTCTAGTATGTAGTATATACGGTATATGTCCATGAATTTGAACAAATCACGACAAAAAGGTCGTAATAGTTTATGAATAAAAACATTTTATGAGCAACAATTTGATCAACTGAATCGTGTGATACGAATCCGAACAAAATACGGCAAAAACTCGTGTGATACGAATCAGTGCAACAAAGATCTTGACGATGATCAAAATTAATGGGCTTGATAAGAATTAAGAAGCAAGGAACAATGTTGTCGAGAGGGCATGGAAATGAAAGAATGAAGTTTCTTAGATTACATGTAGTGGTTTGTTGATGTAACGCTCGATTGAAATTGAAATTGGCCAATAGGCAATAGAATGCATTCAACGATCATATAATGGCTAGAATGATTTTATTTTTTTATTTTTTAATTTACTTTTAATAACAATATATACACGCTCCTCAAATAACAAAACACACACTAACACAACACCACACCACCTTCTAAAAAAATGAGTTCCCCCACATCCTCCTCGCCCGTTGCAAATTATTATTACAAAGAGTTTTTAGCGGATGCGAATGAGTCGACCGGCGACGAGATCGAGCAAGAGACGGTTACGAGTGCGTGTACGCTCGCAACGAGGTATATGAAACACGTTAGTAAGCCTCCACGCCCTATTTTGCAAAGACAATATATGGAATACGACCGTATGAAGGCAAACACTCGCTTGATGAAAGATTACTTTGATAAAGCGCCGACTTACCCAGACCCAAAGATTTTTAGGCGTCGTTTCATGATAGAGCAAAAGTTTATTACTACGGATTAACGGGAGACATGGAAAACGAGTTTGATTACTTTAAGCAAAAACCGATGCGAGAGGCACACTTGGGTTTACTGATATTCAAAAGTGTACTTCAGCACTACGCATACTTGCATAAGGAAACATGACCGACATCAATGACGAGTATATAAAACTTACTGAGAAAACAACACGCGATACCTTGGAGTATTTTTGTCACAGTACACTACATTTTCTTAAAAATTATATTCATTCACATTTTCCTAAAAATTATATTCATTCGCATTTACTTTTTAGTTAGTTTAATAGTATATTTATTTGTTTTTTTAAGGAATAATACATTTGTACGGTGCGTGCTACCTGAGAAAGCCCACTTTGTATGATCTACAAAAAAATTATATATGACGTGCATTCAAATGAACATAGTTTACCAGGAATGCTTGGGAGTATAGATTGTCATCATTGGTTGTGGTATAATTGTCCAACCGCACGACGAGGTCAACACACACGAAGAAGATGTCAACATGCATGGTCGGTTCGGTATATTCAAAACTAGGGTGAAGAAGAAGTGGAAGATGACAACGAAGGCGAAGATGACGACAATGAAGATGTGTTCGACGAAAGCGAAGATGAAAATTATGAAGATTAGAATTATTTGTGTGTTTTTAGTATTATTTGTGCTTTATTTTGTATTATTTGTTTTAATTTTCAAAAAAATAAATAAATAAATAATTGGGTAATCATTGCAAGGGGCATAATGAAGTATTATACCACTACACCCCTTTTTAAGTTTAAGTCTCATAATGTCTTATTGCTGATTAAGATGACACATGTCACAAAATGCCTAAGAAAGAGCGTTGAAATTTTGTTACCACTTTTACATATTGTCTTACTAGGTAAACTATAAAATTATACAAGATAATCGTGGGTACGTTTCTTGTAGCATCTTATTTGTTTGTTTGTGTCTACGATTGCCCCAACAATTTATAATGGTAGAACAATAAAAACTACATTTGCACGAAGGAGCATACAACCATCATACTTTTGTTTACGGGTTAGAGGTTTTAGGTTCCCTCACTCTTTCGACAAACCTCATCTTCTAGTATTAGTACCGTAATATGTAACTTTTTTTAGTTTGAACGTTTACTTGGCACTAATCTATAATCTATGTTACCTTATTAAGGAGGAGAGATGACTTCAAAGGTAATTTTACACTAACTTTAAGATGGGAGTTGGAAGGGCTCTTCACAAATGTGTAATCTTTGATCACTTTCTTCCATTTGTGCCCTTAGGTACAAGCTATAATGCTCATTGTATATATCACTAATGCAACCAAAGATCCATTGAAAATGACCGACAACATTTAACTCATGGGGATTTCAATCAATTGAAGTTATGGTTTTGCATCGGTTAGAGAAACCAATAGTCAGCTTACAAGTTACCATACCTTCATTTGCCCCCACCCACGGCCACCTCCCAAATTGTTTCCTTCGCTCACTATTTTTCTCTAAAGCCACTACCTTAACCAACCATCAACCGATGCGCAGCCACCACCTATTCTGCTGGTTTTCCCACTACCAATCGCCGCACCGTCGTCAACCGTAGCAGCTGATACCGGTATGAATGAAAACCTAAATTGTTATCTGGATGGACCGGTGTGGAAATTTTCTTATAATTAAACAAATTATCTGTTGCCCTGGCCTTGTGAAAGGTGGAACACATGGTTGATTAGCTGTTTTTTAGTGGATGGAATGGTATGAAAAAGAAAGTTCATCTATGCTCAACTAATAAATCGGTTAGAATTACTTGTTTGAATTATTGATATTATTATTATTATTATTAGGAGAAATTACAGAAATCGTCCTTTATGTTTACCTGTTTTTTCAGTAGGTGTCCTTAAACTTCAAAAGTGATGAGAATCGTCCTTTATGTTGTAAAATATTTCAAGTCTCGTCCTTTAGCACTAACTTGGTTAGATTTTTTGGTTAAATCCAGTCATGTGCATTGCACATGAGGGTAAATTTGTCTTTTTACTCTTTTAGGGACTAGTTGTGTAATTAACTTATACTTTTGGTCCAAAATTAAAAAAAACAATTTACTCTCTCTTCTCTCTATCTCTCTCTCTCTCTACCTGTTCACAACCACCACCCATCACCATTGCCACCATCATCTACCATCACCACCATTGCCCCACCTGCCACCACCACTCCACCCACCTTCTTCCAATTTCCCTAACCCCTAATAAACTAATCTTAATTGACGAGATGTTCCAGACCATTTTTGATTGAAAACCATTACCCACCAGCAACCATACCCATAACCATAACTAGCCTAACACCATCACCGAGCACCACCTCACCTCCCCCGCCGCCACTGTCTGCTCCGGCAACCACCACCCGAACCAGCACATGCAGCCTCCAAATCGGACCATCCACAATCACCTTGGTCTGCCACCGCCCTGCTTCTTAACCACAGCCGCAGCCCGACTAAAAAACCCTTAAACCACCACCATCCGTAACCGAGCAACATCCCTACTCGATCCCCAATACCCTGTGCCACCCCGTCTTCTGCCCGACGCGAGTGCCTGGACCACCACACTGCCGCTGCCACCAAGGAGGTGGTCGGACGGCTCTTGATACATGGAGGAAAAGAGAGAGACGAGTGAGAGAGAGGTAGGGGTAGAGAGAGAGAGCTTGAGAGGTTTTTCTAGAGAGAGAGAGTTTGAGAGCATTTGTTGTTGTTGTTGTCTGAGAAAATGAAAGAGGTGAAGAAGAATAAGCTTTTAAATAGCTAGGGTAGATGGAGACATTAAATGACTATTTTGCCCTTATGTGCAAGGCACATGACCAAATTTAACCAAAAAATCTAACCAAGTTAGTGCTAAAGGACGAGACTTGAAATATTTTACAACATAAAGGACGATTCTCATCACTTTTGAAGTTTAAGGACACCTACTGAAAAAACAGGTAAACATAAAGGACGATTTCTGTAATTTTTCCTTATTATTATTATTATTATTTTTATTATTATTATTATTCATTGATGGTTTTTCATATGGTTAGCAGCCTTCAAGGCCTTATGATTGTGTAATTTTTTGTTTATCAATAATATCATTTTATTCCTCGAGAAAGTGCACCTCTAATGCTAGCATCAACGACACTTTGTGGCATTATTTGTCATTATTTACTCTATAGTTGGACTATTGGAAGACGACCATTACTAAGGGTTAAAGCTAGCTGTTATCTAAGAGATTTGTTAACAAACTTTTCAGATTAGATCATGTGATTTTTATTGATATTTTATAATTGTATTTGATTTAATAAAAATATGACAAGAAAATGAAGAAATTGAGTAGTCCCTGATTGAATAGAGCAATTGAATCCCAATGAATGATTGAATGGAACTGAATGATTAAATTACGTTTGAATGAAGCAATTGAATCGTATGAGGGGCGCTAATTCAAGTCGCTAATTCAATGAAGGGGAAGTTTCAGTTTGCTAATCCTATGAAGTAGCTAATTTATAGTCAAAAATCCGCATTGGGGAGTCCAAGTTTCATGTATCGCTTATATAGTTTCAGGTTACACTTCTTTGTTTACTATTTCTAATTTGATTGTTCTTTATTTTAGTGATTCATTTCTTCATTCTTAGTTGAATGCCTCTTTTCTTCATTCTTGGTTATCTTTTCTATTTTAATTTTGTTGGCTTCTTGATTTTAAGTAGCTTCAACTTTGATTCATATGCAATTGTGATGCATTCTAAGCTTCAGTTCACTATATAGTATTAGAAAACAGTTACACAGTCTCTTCACTATATCTGGTTAACATAATTTAGTGGAGCACAAAGCTATTGTTGCCTGTAGTAATCTATATGGTTTATCTCTTGGTCTTTTAGTTAGGAGTTCAAGTTAGACAACAGTTATTAACATCAATTTTCATTAATTATCGAGAGATTGAAATCAGGACTGGTTTTTAATTGTTGGCACCTACGTATTAAAACATACCTGATAACTTGGAGCCTTGTTATGCATGACCAGAAGTTAGAAACACCAACAAGCAGTCGTGTCCTTTCTTTTTAAATGCCCAAACCATTTCGGGTCAATCTGGTTGAGCACAACTGTATTATAGAGTTCCAGTTGAAGAAAATGAAACACCATTCCTGTTTAACATTCAAAATAGGATGTGTACCTACCGGTTCTGGTTTATCAGGTTAGACTAACAAGTTGGGTCAGGGTTTTTAATAAATGAGTTCATATATCCAGACCATGAGAAGAAAATTAAAACAATTTGTCATCAGGGTCTTCAACTTAGGTGCCTATATACTATACTGCACAATAGTAAAACCACCCATTATTGCTATATATGACTCAAATACGACACTTAACAACACAGGTTCTTGCATTATTGACTTCCTTAACCTTTTTGATCAAATTCAGCTAAAATTTCTTGGGTGAAGAATATTGTTATAAAGTTTAAATCTTTCTTTTATTGATTGGTGCGGCTACCCCAAAGAAAGCTAAAAATGGAGCAGAGCATTTGGATCTCCCTATTTCCAACTCAGTTTCCATTACCGAAGGAATACCACAAAATGCTATGGTAACCAACGTTTATTTTATCTTATATTATTTTATGGAACTATGAGTATGTGCTTTTGCCGTAGAATTAGTAATAATTCTTTATCCTTTTAATATTATATATGCATACAAGGCTACTCTTCTTTAGCAGTTAAAAACTTGGTTGATTGGACCTCATTGCCCTGGTATCGTTACGATTGGCGAATGCAAGATTGGAATTAATCCTGGTTATATTCACAAACCAGGAGGCATTGGTATTGTATCTCAGTCCGACACACTAACTTATGAAGTAGTAAGATACGTTTGACTTGACATCACTTTGTTAACTTATTTCTTTTTTTCTTACAAGGCTCATTATAGCATTGAGAACCTATAGAAAATTGTTTAGGAGGTTTGTTGCTTATCCCTTTTGTGTAGTTTCTTCTATTTCTTGGTGTAATATATCTATATAACAGCCTGGGTTGAAAGTCCGTGTTCACATATTCTTGATAGCTGATATCACATATATGTTAGCATTGGTGTTGAGTTGCGACCACATATGGAGTAAGACCTAACCTTGAATTGTTTAAGCATTACAAGTGACCTCTTGCAAACCATCCTTGTCGAATTTATTACCTTGGCAAATGTTAGAGGTTTTACTATTCGAAGAAGCTTGACCACCTTGTGTATACCTTGCTGCTTTTTTAACAGTTTAACTTCTAGGACAGGTTATCGCAAAGTTGTTTATTTACCTTTCCATTCTCTACTACTCATCCAACATTCCGAAACCTTAATTATAAATGCCTACCTCCAGTAATAAAATTGATCGGAATGGTTCGTTTAGATGGATCAACAACTACGTTAGAAAGTACACTAATTAAGAATATACAAATAATTCATGTTAAATTTTAGGAGTATTGGATTTAAATCTTCTCAACTATCAGTTATTAGTTGCCACTGGTCCCAAATAACGAAATATGTGTTGACGTCCCACCTTTTAACATATTGTCCACCAACGGACCACAACTAACGTGCACAAAAAAATAATAATAATAAACACCCGCAGCAACGCGTAGGCCTTCCCACTAGTACTATATAATACATTCTAGATGGGCAACAAGGTAATTTGCTATCTTTTTTAAGATGGCATATGAAGAGTGTTTTACACCTAAAATGTTATGAAAAACTTTCCAATACTACCCCTATTTGCAAAACTCACTTGTACATGTCAATTCAATTCAATTGAAGGCATAATTTCACATTTAATACACGGGTAATCATATCTATGGTATAAAAATTGCAAGGTTAGGAACACCTAATGATAAACCTATATAAATAAATAAAACATTAGTTGTACATACGAACCTTTTATTGTATAAGGAGTTGTAAATGGTACAAATTAATATACAAAATTAGTGACTTTTACCTTGTCCCACTCCCGAATCATTAGAAAAAAACTGAAGCCAGAGCACATGGAATACTGAAAGTTACTTGAGTTGTAAAAAAAAGTGTCAATGGAATTAAACAACAATAAAATTAAAAATATTATTATAAATTGACCCATCAGACATATAATTATGCACCCCATGATGTGAACAAATGATCAAGTATATAAACGTATAAATATAAACAAAAATATAAATATTTAGACACCAGTTTCAATATATATATATCAAAAATTCAAGTTTCTAACAATTTAAATATACTTTTTATTATAAATTTTAAAACTATTTAATATATTAGTAAAACCAAAATAATTGCTTGCCCGTAAAGTGTCCATTACATTAATTTAGCCTAGAGATAACCCTTTTTTTTCTCAAACCAGTTCACGTTGAAAACAGGTTTGGGTTTTTTTAAGAGGGAATAGAACTGGTTTTGGTTAAATCGGCATAGGCTAGAAACCAAAATGGGCTAAAATTAAACCAAATCTCCTAGAACCGACTAGCGTTGAAGGAAACTAAAACATTTTTTAATTTTTACGATATTTTAGTTTTAGGTTTTTTTTTATTAGTGTTATTATTATTATTTTGTCTAAATTTCCATTTAAGTTTCATCTAAAATTAGTTTATCCCACCGCATAGCGCGGGTTACTCTAAACCATAAAGTGTAGCCCAATGAATGGAAAACAATAGGCGAGTACAATATACATATAAGGGTACATTTAATCTCATATTCTCATCCAATAGGACCAATACTAAAATATAATATAATAAATTAATGATAATATAATAAATTAATGATAATATAACATAAAATGTGCGAAATCTGTAATGCATGGCAACAAATACATGGGCAAAGAGACGTTAATAATTAAGGTAGCACATCCCATTTAAAGTACTTGTATAGTTGTATGCTCACAAAACAATTTATACACCAAGGTCGTGCTAAGCCACCCAAATGTGCAAGAAAAGCTAAGGCTTCATTAAGGAAAAAATAACTTTATACACTCTAAACAAAATATACAACTTTTATCCAAAGCCTTCAAGAACTCTTATCTTGGATTACAATCAAACCACAACCCATTTTTACACACCTCCTGCGCGCGCAGGTAGGTACCTAGGTATAATGTGACTTAACATTTTACTCCTAATTTAGTTTCATCTTATAAACCATCTACTTTTCATTCTACAACCAATGTGAAACAACTCACATTCAAAGACATAAACTCCAACATTTTATACATTTAGTTGAAAACATTGTGTTCTACACATCGTATCTTAAGTCACATTTTAACCTGTCATGCATCGTTGCAATGCGAGACGGGAAAAGTACTAGTTAAAACATTGAAAAACAAAATAGACATCTATTATGGGAGTATGTGCAGTCGTAACCTCACCATGCTCGAGCCACGTCGTTGTCCATAAAGTAAAGGCTTCATTGCATAAGGCATATTAAATATCTTACAACAAAGCTAAAATAATGAAATGTAGGATGCGTGTAACATTTGCATGCATATGCCATACTGACACGTGTCTACGTATACGTTTCTTGGTATATTTTATAAACCAAAATACATCGTAAGTCGTAACAAACACACATGATCGAAGATAACACAAAAACCACGTGGGACAACGTCAAATGGGTAATTAACTAAACAAAAACAAGCATGAAAATTTTAGGTTGATTCTATTTACATATTTTTTGCATTTTTTTATTATTTACACCAAATGTGTGACGCTAATTAGCTGGTAACTCTTAATCTATCATGTTTTATATAAAAAAGAAGAATTTGATATTTTTATTTTATTAAAAAACGGAGATGTATGAAATACAATGTTTTTTAGGGGTACGGGGCGCTACCAGAATTGGGCACGGGTACCCCACTACCAGTACGGTAACACCGCCACCACCCGTGCTGGTAGGGGTCCCGTGAACCGTTTTATGGTTCTATCTAAACGGGCTGTTAATCGTTTATTATTTATTTTTTAAGTTAGTATAATTCAATTTTTATTTATTTATAACCGTTGTCAACAACATTTTGGTTATTTTTTTTACTTAAATCGTTAGTTTTAAATATAAATGAAACCAAAAATAAATAAAAAACATAAAACAATATTTATTAATATTAAACATAATTAAAAATACATAAAAACATAGAAGATAAAGCTTAGAGTTGACACATGTTTTGCCAGGCCTGGAGATGCTCAAAGTTGTCGCGACCCGCATAGTTCACCTGGGTCAACTCCACAGCCAAATCTGGCACAATGCCTGGGTGCCAGCTCATGGTGCGCTCATAGCAGGTGATCCACCGATCACACTTGTTGTTTAGATTGGTCTATTTGCTCTGTAGGCTCTCAATTGTGCGGTCGCTTTCGTCGACTTGTTTGAAGTCAGCCAAGACACGATCCCAAAAGCCTGTTTCCCTACCTCCTGAGCTCCCTAGCCCCTACGGGGTTAGCGTTGCAAGGATGGGTCGTTTGTGCGTCCTTAACGCACACAACCAGAACGATTTCTTCATTTTTGGTCCAGCGAGTCATTTTGAAGGTGTGGGTGTTGATGTTGAAGTGTGTTTTCACCACCGTGGTATGGTGGTTTATATATAAAAAAATCTCAACGGTTTTGCATGTGAAATTCAATATTTTTCTGACGTTTAGATAAAACCGATTTTAATGCACATAATTATTTTTGACCATGTTGGTAGGACGGTTTATGAGAAATCTGACCGTTTTGTGGTAAAATCGTGTGAATTTAAAAAAAAACAAAGATTAGATTTTAATTTAAAAAAAAACAAGATTAGATTTTAATTTACAACAAAAAAAAGAATCAGTGGAGTGCTGCCTTCAAAAAAGTGTTTTAGTTAAGTAAATCAGTGAAGTGATGTGGCAATGTATAATTGGTTAAAATCAGTAAAGTGATGTGGCAATGTATAATTGGTTAAAATCAGTGAAGTGAAAACAAAATCCTACAAACGCCCGTTCCCCCTTTCAAAATATAAAACTTTAAATTCAATACAACTCTACTTTTATATTGAATTTACATAGAAACGTAGATATAAACAAGTAATATAAAAAACAAAATACAAATTAATTATGGAAAATCACTAAGATAAACTTTAACCAAGCTGATTTGTCTAAGACTGTGTGTTGTGGGCACGCGAGTCACCGACGTGACTCTCAAGTAACCCGGTCACGCCTGGCTGTTGTGGCTAAGGGTGAGCACTGGCGCGACCACACCCTACAAATTCCTTTGCTCACGTCGTGAGCCGCCGTGAGCCTGCTCGCGTTGGCTCGCTCATGTCAGGTTAGCGTGGGGCTGTTGTGGCTGCTTGCGCCTGATCGCTCGTGTGTCCATAACACACAAAAAATGTGTAACATTTTCTTCTTTTCTTTTCACCATAATTTCTAAAAGGGCATAACTTATTCATGGTAGTCCTTGGTGAAGGATGAACCGTCTTTTGAAATGGTTTCTAGAGAGAGAAAATATGTTTTTTTAAATTACACCAATCAAAGAGAATGAAATACATTTTAATTTGAAATATTTTTTTTAAATATTATTATTTGAAAAAATGTGGAAGTAGTCTCCCTGTTTTCAGGGATAGTGATAACTAGTAAGGATGCCGTTTTGCCCCTAGTTCACAAAGTAAATTACAAGTATGCCAAAAAAACAAAACGAAAAAAACAAAAGGATACTGTTGCGCAGACTTTTGTTGATTAGTATATATGGGGAAAGATCCGGTACAAATAGTTTTTTTGGTAAGAACTGTAAGAATCAAAGGAGGGTATTTTTTTAATTTTTTTTCACAATTTTTTTTCCCCATATTGTTAAACATGTATTATAGTATTGAAAACTAAAAAAAAAAAGTTTGGTGTAGAGTAATTACATAATTACTCTAGTGTAAACTAATGTATTTACCTTAATGACGTAATTACAATAAAAAAATTTTTTTTAATTTTTTTTTTTGTATTATTCATCTAGAAAGAATGTTTAAGCACATGGGAAAAAAATTCTAAAAAAAAAATAAATTTTTTTACCCCCTTTGATTCTCACAGTTTTTATCAAAAAACTATTTGTATTTGATCTTTACTCTAGTATATATATACTACGCCTGGGCTATCCTATATGCCTGCATGACTCTAGACTTTATAAATAGCTCTTTTTTTTTGAACGGCTAACAAATTGGAATCACTCACGGAACACTGGAGTATCATCGTGTCACCAGTGTTGCCACGCGATCATATTCCACCACCAAGTCACCAATTCAGGAGGAAACTCATAATTATGAGAAAACCCCATTTGTGAGATTCGAACCCATGACCTTATGGCCCTTAAGTCTTATTTCACCACCAAGATACCACTAGGCTATAATGCCTTGGATTATTACTGTATTAAAAATTTAACTCTGTTTAAAAACGATTGTGTATGTGTTTGTAATTTTTTTGAACGATGTGACAACCACTGTGACATCAGGCGCTGTGGCTAAGGTCAACTACAACCCTTTGGTTTTCCCAGATGAGCGGAAACCCGACCTCCACCCGTTTAAAGGCACAATAGTGGAAAATCGGTAAAACCTCGCTTCCCATCCAAGTCGAACCGACGCCACTCGTATTCTCTTTTCACCCGGATTCCGCAAAAAAAAATAGAGAGAGTGAAAATTAAAACTGAGTTACAAGAAACACCAAGTCTTTCCACAACCTCAACCGCTACCTCACTGGCGTATTTATACATACTTAAAAAAATTTGGTTTCATTTTTTACAATGTTTTAAAAACCGGTAAATACTGGCCAGTTATATCGGTATTACCGTTTTCGGATAGAAATTTGGTACGAAACACTCCGGTAAATATGCAAAACGATATCGATTTTATACCGCCGGTAAAATCCAGTATACCAGTTTGAACCGCTATACCGGTATCGGCATAGGTTAGTTTTTGGGTTATTTTTAGATATTTTTTATAAAGTAATAACTTTTAAAAATTAAAAACTTTAGATTATCTTTTGGAATATTTTTTAATTACTGTTTAACTTTTTTATAGTATTTTAGTATGTAATTATGTGCTTTTAGATTATTTTTTGTGTTAATGTTGTAATTTATAAATTATATAGCTAACTAATCAACCCGGTTGAACCGCCCGATACAACACGGTTCAACTAGTTGAACCATGTTTTTAGCTAAATCCGATATAATTAAAAAACCGATTTTAAGAGTGGGGGGAGTGGGGGGTGGGGGGGGAGGGCTTCAATGGCGGGAACACCACCCCTTAGGGGCGTGGAAGAGAGGGCGGGGGTGAGTGGCGGGGAGAGGAGGCCGGGCGTGGGGGGTTTTGGGGTGTGAGGTGGCAGCATCCAGTTGGTTGTTTTTGTTTTTTTTTTAAATCTAACACACACATAATAATATTTCTTCCCTCCTTCCACTCCCTACAATTTTTTCCCTCCCCAAATAGGACCCACAAGTATCACATGGCGATTCACCCTCCTCTTTCCCCCTCCACTTCACTTCCTGTGGTGTAAAACATTGATATTTTAGGCGATGCCATAGGCCCATAGTTACATTTCACGTACTCTTTTTATAGCCATTGCACACTTTGCACCCCTTCATATTCTTCCCTTTATATACCCTCCACTCATCAATCATCACCATCTTACACCACCATAACCACTTCTCCGACACCTAGTTTCTCTCTCTAAAAACCATGACAAATGATGATTCATCATCCGCCAAGGACTACAAGGAACCACCACCGGTGCCTTTTATACACTCCAATGAGTTAACAAAATGGTCTTTCTACAGAGCAGTGATAGCTGAATTCATTGCAACACTTCTGTTTCTTTATATTACGGTGTTGACGGTCATTGGGTACAAGAGCACCACTGACCCTGCCTTGAACGCCGACCAGTGTGGCGGTGTTGGTATTCTTGGTATTGCGTGGGCCTTTGGTGGCATGATCTTTGTTCTTGTTTACTGCACCGCGGGTATCTCAGGTAAGCTTTTATTTTCTACGGTTTGATTGCGACACAACTTGGAGTCCGTTTACCTTCCCGTTTTATAATATTTTTTTCTATTATCATTTGTGAAAAATAAAGAAAACGATAATTTTTTAGTTGTTTATTCTAGTGTGCCAAAATTACAAAACTAGCCCTGCATAATGCATATGTAACTTATAAGTTCTAAAGATACCATGTGGCTGTGGATAATGGGTAAATATGTAAATTGACAAACTTGTGTTTCTAATTTAATTTAGGGGTCATGTGACTTTTGAGCTCCCTAAATTTTTTTTAAAGCTCCGCCACTATTAAATTCGTATAAAAACTTTAAATTCAATTGATAGCAAAGACAAAACAAGTTACATTTAGATGGTGGGTAAGCGGGCAACAAGCTGCGCCGCTATCCCTTTTGAAAAAATTAACCTTGCAAACCCAATGGATGTATATATTTGATAACTTTCGGATATACTCGATACCCGACATATAATTTCATGAAATTTACTCGATACCCAACATACTCGATACCCAATAGATAATTTCATAAAAAACAATAGGTTGAGCTGGATATTAAATACAGTTTACTAATGGGGCATGTGAATAGTTTTACAACTTACTCGTCTCATTACCACCTCCAATAAAAATACCCTTATGAAATAGGACTAACCCAAGGGTAAATAGGTAATTATAAAACCATTCATATGTAACGTTGGTAAACATCTAATGTATTATGTGCAGGAGGTCACATTAACCCAGCGGTGACGTTTGGTCTATTCCTGGCTCGTAAACTGTCATTAATCCGAGCCGTTATGTACATAGTGGCTCAGTGCTTAGGAGCCATTTGTGGTGTGGGCTTGGTCAAGGCTTTAAACAAAAGCCTTTACAACCGTTACAGTGGAGGCGCTAACGAACTAGCAGCTGGCTACAGCAAAGGCACTGGACTTGGTGCTGAAATCATTGGCACTTTTGTACTCGTCTACACCGTCTTCTCAGCCACTGATCCCAAGAGGAGTGCCCGAGACTCGCATGTTCCTGTACGAATGCTAACATTATTGTTTGCTTGTAGATGCAGTTTGTTTGTTGTATGAGTGAAAATGAATATGAATTTGGGTTGTTGTTTTAGGTTTTGGCGCCTCTTCCGATTGGGTTCGCGGTGTTTATGGTGCACCTTGCCACTATTCCGATCACTGGAACCGGTATCAACCCTGCCCGGAGTCTTGGGGCAGCCGTCATCTACGGCAAGGAGAAAGCGTGGGATGATCAGGTATATTATACTTTAATCGTTTTATTTGTCTAATAATTTAGGAGTTTAGTAGTAAAATTGGAGAGTGAATAGAAATTTAGGAGCTTAGACCATGTGTAGTGGAGTAAAAATTTCAAACCCCTCACTTGGGCATTTTTTTTAAACAAGTGGCATGTGGGTCACACCAGGGGTTTTCAAGGTTTGAAATAAAAGGGGTGTAGTGGTGTTGTGTGTTGTGAGTGTGTGTATATAAAGATATTAAAATTGAATTAAAAAAATAAAAAAGGAAGTAGCAGGTGGGTGGCGGCAGTTGATTTGTGGATGAATTGGAGTTTGTGACGTGAAATATTTCACGCTAGAGAGGTTAGCACCCAATTCACGAAGAGGGGGTGGTGTTTGGGGCGCGAAAGGGCTCCAAATCCCCCCTTTAACGCCATTTAACTCTACCACTACACGTGGTCTTAGTACTAAAATTGGAGAGTGCATGAGTTTTTGCTCTATAAAGTATGTAATAACTTAGGATATGAATTATATAATACTAAGATTAATAACCAAAATGGCCACTTCTTTCTTCCAAAAAAATCATATTTTTAAGTTAAGAAATTGTTTCGGCCAACTCAAAAAACTTACACATTGGCATACCCTATTGTGGCAACATATTACATCTGTCGTGGGAGGATGGATCTTCTGCGCCAGATATAAATCTGTTACACCATATTGAAATTTGTTGCGTTAAGGATATTTCTCAAACACTTGGTCATTGTTAATTTTTTTTTAAATCAAGACTATTTTGTTACTTAATAATTATTTTTGTGATTTTCTCTTTATTTTTCCTCAAATAAAAATGGAAAGTCGCATAGCCACCCTCTTCGTGCTGCATTCCATCTTTAAACAATCTAGTTTTCTTCAGACTATTAGTTTGTTTTCAATGATGCATTGTTAAGTGTTGCAAGTAGACGAAACACACGTACAAACCGTGCAACAGAAGTTGTGCTTTATGCAATAGTGGTTGTACTATATTATTCCGACGTTATGTTATGTTTTGTTATGGCAGTGGATATTCTGGGTGGGACCGTTGGTGGGTGCAACGATTGCAGCCTTCTACCATCAGTTTATATTGAGAGCAGGTGCAACTTTCAAAGCCCTTAGTTCGTTCAGAAGCAGCAGCAGCACCCACGTTTGAGATTTTATTTCGCAATTGTTGTTTTATCTTTCAAACACAAAATTTTAAGATCTGAAATAATATTTGTGTTTGAATTTACGGTTTTGCCCCCCTCATATTGAAACTTTTTTTTTGATCGGCAAACATCGATTTCATTCTATCACCCAAAAGTATATGTACAAGGTTGAGCCTATGATATGTGGGTTTCATAAGCTCAAGGGCTTATTTGTAATTGTCAATAAGTGTAAGGGGGTAAGATGTAAAATGGTAGTTATAGTTAGTTAGCTCAATAGGTTGTTAAATACGGTTGAGAAAGATAATGAGAAGCAGTTATGATTTGAGCTAATTCTTCTGTGTCTTCTCTCTCTCTCTATCTCCTCCTCCCCTGTTCTTCTTCTCCGATCAATCACCACCACTTCTCCATCTTATCACCACCATAATACCACCATTATCATTTGTTATAATTCCACCACGTATCATTGGTATCAGAGCCAACGATTCTCGGAAGCTCTTGATTCAATCCAATTAAGTGTAACCGATTCATTATCTTGACTCTGCTCTGTTTCATTTCTTACCGGATTGATTGTTCTTGATCAATTCACTCCATTTTTTTTGTGATTCTGTCCGTTCGATCAATTTCTTGTGAAATTGATCCATTAATTCTTTGATCATTTAGAGTTGCAATTCTTGTTCATTGCTACTCATTCTGTTCATTTCTTGATCATTCAGACTGCATTTCTTGTTCTTTGCAGAATATCCTATAATAATAATAATAGTATCACATACACAATTCTATTTGATAATAATAATAATAATACTTTACTACAATCACAATGACAACTACTCGAAATCAATCAGAATTAGAAAAACAGCTTCACAATCATTCAACAGCCTTGTTGAAATTGGAAGCATTCATGGAAAGGGCTGAACGAAATTTTGAAAAGAATGAAAAAACTACTGAAAGAAATGAAAAGAAATTTGATGAGATTCATCAAATGTTTGAGAAACTTATTAATAATCAGTCCACTAATGGGGTTGTGAACAATCAAGGTTCCAATCAGTTTGTTAACAATCAGGATCTGGTCAACAATAACCAGACAAACAGAACAGAAAGATTGTTTAGACTGGGAAAGATTGAGTTTCCAAAATTCGATGGTAATGATGTGGAAGATTGGATTTGTAGGTGTGATCATTTCTTTGATGTAGATGACACACCAGCAAACTTTAAAGTTCGTTATGCTGCCATCAATATGGAAGGCAAGGCTATGAAATGGCATGCTAATTTTGTCAAGAACCTTACTAAGCCTATTTCTGAGGTCTCTTGGACTGAATACACTAACAATATTATTGATAGATTCTCTACTCAGCAACACAATGATGCTATGGGAGAACTAGCTTCTACTGTTCAAACAGGCACTTTAGAGGAGTTTTGTGAAAAGTTTGATGAAAAACTCTTAAGGGTTACAATGTGTGAGGAATATGCAGTGAGCCTATTTCTAAACAACTTGAAACCTGATCTTTCAGGACCTGTCAGGTTGTTTGAACCCAAGAATATGAAAGAAGCATATAAGTATGCCAAGAAACAAGATCTGGCAAACAAAACCTCTGTTTCCAAACCAAGAACCTATTCTAATCAAACTGGTAAATTCTATCCTAACCCTACACCTGTTTCTACATACAAACCACCATTTTCCACTTCTTCTTCTTCTTCTTTTAAACCACCTGTTAACACAAACCATTTACCTTTACTTCCTACACCACCACCAAATCAAAGACTCAATACCAACAAGAATAGACTCAGTTTACCAACAAAGGAGATGAATGAAAAAAGGTTGAGAGGAGAGTGTTTCTGGTGTCCAGAGAAATTTTCTTCTACTCATAAGTGCCCTAATAAGCAGCTTTTTGTGTTAGAAATTGATGATGAGGAAGAAGAATTGCAAGATCCTGATCCTATCATTGACACAACAACTGATGACCCTTTAATTTCTATTCATGCATTGACAGGGGTACCATCCTTTTCTACCATGCAAGTGGTAGGTAATATTGGTACAAGGACCTTAAGGATCTTAACTGATTCTGGCTCTACTCACAATTTCTTAGATGAAAAATTGGCCACAAAGCTGAATTGTAAACTAGAAGATATCAACCCAATGAAAGTGGGGGTGGCAAATGGAATTCCTCTTATTTGTACTAAGATTTGTCGAAATTTTGAGTGGCAGATGCAGGGCCTTTGGTTCAAGGCTGATGTCCTGGTTATCTCATTGGTCACTTATGATATGGTCCTAGGGGTTCAATGGCTCTTACCGTTAGGAGACATTGTATGGAATTTTAAGGATCTTACTATGCAGTTTAGAGTGGGAAACAAGACTTATCAGTTAAAGGGAAGTAAAAGCAACAAACTCTCTTTATGTTCTATGGAGGTCATGAATCACTTGTTATCAAATGAGGATCAGATTGTGCAGGGTCAATTGTACAGCTTGAAACTGGACTCTTCTGATGACCAGTTCCAGCATCAGGCCTTAGTGTCTAATCCTGTAAGTCCTAAAATCTTTGATAAACTTTTAAAGGAGTTTGATGATGTTTTTCAAACACCTACTAGTTTACCACCTCATAGGGCTTTTGACCACAGGATAGTATTAAAGGATGAGTCTGTTACAATAAACCAGAAACCCTATAGGTACCAATTAGCTCAGAAAGATGTTATAGAAAAAATGACTAAAGAGTTAGTTGATACTGGGGTAGTAAGGAATAGTATGAGTCCATTTGCAGCACCTGTAGTCTTAGTAAAGAAAAAAGATGGTAGTTGGAGGATGTGTATAGACTATAGAAAGCTCAATGATGCAACAGTTAAGAATGGCTTTCCTATTCCTTTGATTGAAGATTTAATGGATGAGTTAGGGGGCTCTACAATCTTTTCTAAGCTTGATTTAAGATCAGGATATCATCAGATTAGAATGTATCCTGATGATGTTCCAAAGACTGCATTCAGAACACATGAGGGGCATTTTGAATTCCTAGTTATGCCTTTTGGCCTCACAAATGCCCCAGCTACTTTCCAGGCTTTGATGAACCATACATTTAAACCTTTACTGAGAAAATCAGTTCTGGTATTCTTTGATGATATATTGGTCTACAGTAAAAGTATGGAAGACCATTTGGTTCATTTAAGGGAAGTCTTGCAGATCTTAAGAACTAATCAGTTGTATGCTAAGTTGTCTAAATGTTCTTTTGGAGGAGAATCAGTAGAGTATTTAGGTCATATCATAAGTGGGGCAGGAATTGCTACTGACCCTAAAAAGATTGAAGCCATTCAATCCTGGCCTATACCTACAAACATTAAACAGTTAAGGGGTTTCTTGGGGCTCTCAGGATACTACAGAAGATTTATCAGGTCTTATGGTATTTTAGCTAAACCTCTCACTAATCTCTTGAAAAAGAATAACTTTGTTTGGACAACTGATGCCACAGAAGCCTTTAATAAGCTGAAAGCAGCCCTATGCTCTCCTCCAGTACTAGCATTACCAGACTTTTCTAAGCCTTTTGTCCTAGAGACTGATGCTTCTCAGTTGGGATTCGGGGCTGTACTCATGCAAGATGGCCACCCCTTAGCCTTTCTCAGCAGGGCTTTGTCTCCCAGGCAACAATCCTATTCTGTGTATGAAAAAGAACTGCTGGCAATCATTTTTGCAGTAAAGCATTGGCAGCATTATCTTTCTATGGGCCATTTTCTTATAAAGACAGATCAAAAGAGTCTAAAGCATCTCTTAGAGCAGAAATTAACTACTCCACTACAGCATGTTTGGTTATCTAAGTTGATGGGCTTCAGCTATGAAATTGTATACAAAAAGGGGGTGGAAAATAAAGTTGCAGATGCTTTGTCTAGAGTTCAAAGTCCTACTTTGTGTGCTGTTTCTCTATCCACCTTAGATGATTCTCTTTTCCAAAGGATTACTGATTCATGGCAACAAGATGCTAACATTCAGAAGAAGCTTAAGCAATTAATGAATGGTGAATCTATTCCTAAGTACCAATGGAATGGATCTATTCTCACAAAAAATTCTAAGATTGTGGTAGGCAAGAATGAAGCTCTGCAGCATCATATTATTGACTTAAGTCATAAATCTTCTATGGGTGGACATTCAGGGGTTCATGCCACTGTGCAGAGAATTCAGTCAATGTTTACTTGGAAGGGCCTTCATAAACAGGTCAGACAGATTATCAGAACCTGTGATATCTGTCAGAGAACCAAGGCTGAGAATGTGGCTTCACCAGGCCTCTTACAACCATTGCCTATTCCTAAGTATGTCTTTTCAGACATCTCTATGGACTTTGTGGGTGGCTTCCCGAGAATACAGGGCAAGGATTCTATTTTGGTGGTTGTTGACAGACTTACAAAATATGGTCATTTTATTCCCTTAGGCCATCCCTATTCAGCAGAAACAGTGGCTCAGTTATTTTTAGATCACATTTTCAAACTTCATGGTTGGCCACAAACCATTGTTTCAGACAGGGACCCTGTCTTTTTAAGCCAGTTTTGGAGAGAGTTCACAAGGAAGCAGGGCATCCAGTTGTCTATGTCCACTGCTTACCATCCTCAATCAGATGGCCAGACTGAGGTTGTCAACAGATGTATTGAGGCATACCTGAGAAGTATGACACTGGCTACAGATTCCAATTGGCTAAGATGGTTATCTTTGGCAGAATGGTGGTATAATTCTAACTATCATACCTCATTGAAAATGACTCCATTTCAGGCCCTATATGGTTATCCACCACCCATCTTTATTCCTTACATTCCTAAAGACTGCCCCTTAGAAGCTATGGATCACATGTTAACTGATCGAGAAACTATGATACAACAGCTTAAACAGTCCCTGTTGGTGGCCCAAAACCGCATGAAACAGATAGCAGACAAGGGCAGGACAGAAAGGGAGTTTAAACCTGGTGATTTTGTGTTTTTGAAGCTTCATCCCTACAGACAACAGTCCCTACGGCCTTCTAAGCACTCTAAGCTAAGCCCTAAATTCTATGGTCCCTTCATGATTGTGGAGAAGATTGGTAAAGTGGCATATCGTTTAGACCTACCTGCTGAGTCTCAAATTCACCCTACTTTTCATGTTTCATTACTTAAGTTAGCTCAGGGTGATTGTTCAAAGATCATACCTTTACCGCAGCAGCCCCGTTTTCAATACTACCCAGCAGCTGTGATTGAAAGAAAAATGGTTAAGAAACGCAATCGAGTGGGTGTACAAGTCTTAATCAAGTGGGAGAATTTACCTCTGTCCGAAGCTTCGTGGGAAGATTTGGAAGAAATGCAATTACGCTTCCCTGATTTCCAGTTTTAAATTTTGGGGCAAAATTTTAATTGGGAGGGAAGTATTGATATGTGG
This sequence comes from Ambrosia artemisiifolia, assembly GCA_032199755.1. Taxonomy (NCBI): domain Eukaryota; kingdom Viridiplantae; phylum Streptophyta; class Magnoliopsida; order Asterales; family Asteraceae; genus Ambrosia; species Ambrosia artemisiifolia. The sequence goes on from CM063529.1 coordinate 39,780,154, forward strand.
GTTTCATAAGCTCAAGGGCTTATTTGTAATTGTCAATAAGTGTAAGGGGGTAAGATGTAAAATGGTAGTTATAGTTAGTTAGCTCAATAGGTTGTTAAATACGGTTGAGAAAGATAATGAGAAGCAGTTATGATTTGAGCTAATTCTTCTGTGTCTTCTCTCTCTCTCTATCTCCTCCTCCCCTGTTCTTCTTCTCCGATCAATCACCACCACTTCTCCATCTTATCACCACCATAATACCACCATTATCATTTGTTATAATTCCACCACGTATCAGCCTAGCAAGGTGCTAGCAACAAACAACATCAAAACAATCACCAATAACAACATAAACAAGACTACTCAAGCTACCGAAGTATTAATCCAATTCTCCCACCTCCAGTTGGATTGCTTACCTTTGTGTTTCACCCACATATACGCCGTAGCCTGAATTTCGCCAAACAACCCAGTAGGATTCGCTCTTTTACCGGTGAAGATAGCCTCGTTCCGTGCTTTCCAAACAATCCAACATGCTGACAAGATCACAATTCTCACCAAGTACCTCTTCGGTTTACTCGCCTTAATGTGGCTGTACACTTCCAGAAGGTCTTTGACAGTGAACGCATAGATAGGAGGGATGTTAACCCACGAGCTTACCTTTTGCCATACATTTGATGCCAATATACACGAGGTAAAAAGGTGATCTGCACCTTCATCCGAATCCCCACAAAGCTTGCAAAGTGAGGGTCCGTGCAGGATATTACGCTTCTTTAGCCCTACCAACGTCGGTAATCTATCTTGACTCGCCCTCCAACAAAAGATACAAACCTTTCTTGGAACGCTTTTGACCCATTCAAATGGGTAGAATGGAACTCCATATCTACACAAAAGTTGTATGGACTTTGGATGGAGGGTTTATGAGTGCAATTTCGTCCTTTTGTCTTATTTGGGAACAAATTGCTAAAAAACAATCTAACCACCTAAAAACCAGTCTAACCACCTAATTGGGTCATCAATTTAACCAACATTCGTCAAAAAACTATCAATCTAAACTAGTTGATGGTCAACCCATGTGAATCAAACCGACATAGTTTGGTTCGCATTCCTGCTGGTTTGATCCATGTTAACAATAATAGTTATAGACTATCAAATTGCCCGTGTGATGTGACGAGAAACACCTACACTGTTAGGGTGTGCATGGTTCATATGGTTTGGTTGTTATTTTCAACCAAATCATAAACCGAAGTCATCAGTTAGGCTATTTTATTAACCAGTCGGTTTTCGGTTAATAGGTTTGGTTTATTAGTTTAGATAGACGATTTTTTGTTTACGTTTAATTTCGGTTATAAACAAAAACCAAACTTTATAACTTTTGATTTGAAATGCATGAAGTTGAGACACATACATGAAATGGAGGTATGTGTAAATTCATGAAATTGGATGTATAAAAGCTAAAAATATATAAAAATATGAATGGTTCAGTTCGGTTAATTTTGGTTAAACGAAAGTATAAAAAAACGATAACCGATTTTTGGTTAATTTGGTTTTCGGTAACATGTTTCTAGTTAATTCAGTTTTTTGTTGATTTTTGCTTCGTTTCGTAGCATACCAATTTTTTTTTTAATTCATAAACTGTAGGAATATCATACTCAAATTTAAGAGATTAAAATACTCGTTTTCATCGGGTATTCTTTTTATAAAAATATTAACGTATAAAAAAGTTATGGTCGTTTTAAAAAGGGGTAACTTTGCTAAATAGGAACCTAATTTTAGGAGTGTTCTAATCAAGTCACTCATAAAAAAAATTGTTCCAATTAGGTAACTAAAGTTATTTTAGTGTTCTAATCATAGATAATTTACCCATTAAGAAGGTCATCAATCCATATGACTTTTATTTGGTTATTTTTTTAAATTTTGACTTGGATTATCAATAACAACATGGATTAAAAAATTGAAAAATAAAAATTTAAAATTATGAAAATTACAAAAAAATTATGAAGAAAAATTTTAATAATTATAAAAAAAAGTAAAAACTAACAAAAAAATAAAAAAAATGAGAACTTTTTTAAAAATGGCCAAAAATAATAATTAAAAAATATAAAAAAATAAAAATATAAACATTTTTAAAATTTTTGCAATTTTTTTTTAAATATTCACAATTTTTATAAAACATTTTTTTCCCAATTAGATAAGTCAACTTTACTTTGATGTTCTAATCAAGTCACTGAAGTTTAATTTTATGTTCTAATCATAGATATTATACATGCTATTCAGGTAAACTATATAGGATTAGAACATAAAATAAACTTTAATGACTTAATTAGAACAAATATTTTTATGAGTGATCTAATTGGAACACTAGTAAAAGTTGATTACCATTCTATAAAATATTCCCTTTTAAAAAATCGTGGGGTAGTTAGATTTTATAAGGAGATAAAGTATAACTACTAAGTAACCAAAATTTGAATAAAGTTGAGGTAACTCCATTGTAGTTAAGATGAACTATTAAAGTGCAACTAGTGTTAAAAGGCTAATTAACCTTATTTTAGGTTTGTACTTTATGTATTAAATTAACTTTTAGGTATCTTAAAATGTCATTCTTAAATACATTACAATATAGTATGGATAATACATATTTGTATGACCTAAATAATGGTTTCGGTATGTTTTTTTTGAACAATCAAACGGAACATTTCATTTCACCCAAAATTAAAAGCATACAAGTTACAAAACCGGATCACCCAGGCATAGACTAGCCAGCGGCTACCTAGGCCGACCCCAAAAACTAAAGATTATACACAAAACATTGTACAAAACCAGAAAATAAAAAGCGTACAGCCCCAAACTTAAAACCCAGGTCCAGCGATTCTCATCCATTATCGAACAGTGAGAAGTCCCACCAAGTATCTCTTTCTAAACCATGAATTTTTGCCTTTTCAACCATCCACCAGAATGGTTTCGGTATGTAAATGACTAACAAAATAAAATACTTGAAGGAGGTGAGCGGTGTAATTTATAACATTGTTAATGCTTAAAAGTTTAATTTTTAACAAAATATATTTTTAGGAGTTAGACTAGAGGGAGTGGAGGGGCGGGAAAGAGGGGGGTGAAGCGCCATGTGGCACTTGTGGGACCCAAGTGGGGGGGAAAAATTGTGGGGAGTGGAAGGGGGGGGGGGGGGAAAGGGGGGTGAAAGGAATAATATTATATTGTTTTAAAGTTAAATAAAAAAAAGAAAAAAAAATCACCCAACCAAAAGCTGCCACGTCACCCACCCAAACCCCCACCGCCCGGCTTTCCCCCACCGCCCCCCCTCTCCGCCCTCCTCTTCCCGCCCCTCGGGACGGTGTTCCCGCCCGGCAAACAAATACCGCCCACCCTTCCCCGCCCCACTCCCTGAAGTCTTAGGACGGACATGGAGCCCAAATTTAATATAACAGCAGGCCCAATAAAATTATCAAGTTCATGGAGCCCGAATAGAACATAACAGCAGGCCCGTAAAAGCCCCATTAGTTAGCTAAGAGCCTAATGAGGTAATCCTGCGGGCTGTGACGATTTTTTTTTTAAAAACATTACATTTGTAAGCAAAATCTTTTTCATTGAAAACTATTAAAAAAAAAATCAAAACTAGTTCTGATAATAGTGATATCAGTACCAATGTTGAACGGTATCAGTCCGGTTTATATCATTGTACCAGTACCGGCAATTGATATTAAGTTCACGACACAAGTCCATACATATTTTGAACACAACTCGGTCCGTTAGTGGTTACCAGTACTTCTATTGTTACGGTACAAAAAAGTTTATCTACACTGGTTTCATAACAAAATTGTCTAATGTAATCCAAAGAAATAAAGTCATGTAATCAATAAAACAAAGTCATTTTTAACAACGAATCGAAAATCAAAAAACAAACTTTACCGCTTTCGACAATACCAGTATCACTATCAAAATTGTTCCACATGTATAGGTTTTGTTCGTGACGGAAATGGTAGATATCGACATCTCATATAGTCTCCAATAAAAAAAATACTTTATTTTGAGCACAATTATGTTTCCAACAAAATTTAATCTGGAACGTCGAGAAAAAAGTAACACTGTATATTCAGTTTATTTATTTGTAAAATAACACCTATTTTAGTTACTAAATAACTAAATGGCATGTATGAATATGTAATAATTTTTTGCATTTGGATAAATAGATAATCAAACTTAGCTTATATAAACAAGCAACATAAAATTGCTAAACGTAATTTTGATATTTCATCGTTGACACCAAGTGTTCATTATTTATTTCAATAAAATGTTCAAATTCATTGGATATAATCTCAATGAATTTTTTTTTTTGATAAAAATTGTAACATTCAAGATACCTTCCATATAAACTTATGCGCGTTTAGTTCTATTTTAAAAAGAATATTATCTTAATAATGTTTAATGACTAGCAAAAGTACCCGCGCTATGTAGCGGGTTTTGGTCGGTATCAGTTCGTTTTGGTACCACACTATCACTCGGTATAGCAACCACAAAAATATGCCCGAGAGGATATCAACACTTGTTTTATGTAGATCAAAACCATTAAAAGAAATTTGCATTGTACGGTAACATTGTGACGTGTTAAACCGATGACAAAAATAGCTTTTTTAAACCATTAAAGGGTCTTAAAAATGTGACAAATGAATTATTGAGACAGGTCAAATTTCATGTATTTTATTAAAGTGTATGAGGCAAAAAAACGCCTAATACTTCTTCCACTACACCTAGTCCTACTTCAAGTAAATGATCCAATTGAAATTTAAAACCACAAATTTAAAACCACAATAATCAATTCAAATAGTCATACTGATACACATAAACACAATCACATTTGATCAGGCTCTCAACAATGGCACCAATCACCACCTTCTTGTTCATCATCATCAACTCGATTTCTTGAATTTTTTTCAATTGTTTATTTTACTAGTGAACACTATTTACATGTTAAATAGAGTTGTCTTGTTAATAGACATCCTCATCCTGTTGTAGTACACCCATTTGAAGTCTCTTTCTCTCTCTCTCTCTCTCTCTCTCTCTTTTTTTTTTTTTTTTTTTTTTCTTTTTTGAGTTTGTACATGAAAAATCTCTTATTTTGCTAGCGAAAAGTATGTCAAAAAACTTTTTCAAGAATATATTTATCGTAATTTCTCATTATTTATAATCCACTTAGTGGAGGCAAGTTGTTATAAGTAACGGTGTCACCATTATACTTAACTTAGTGGAGGTGATTCGCATTTTTGCACCTGTTGAAACGTTAAGTTCAACATCTTCATGATTTAAATACCAACCACACTTATTATTTCATCCTTTTTAAAGTTAAAAATGCATTCGTTGAATTTAATTTTTAAGGCCTAATAATTGATTCCCATAATCATACACCCATCGGGCCATTACCATACACTCACACAGTTTTCTCTGCCTACATACTACGTAGCATGTCATGTTATGCATTCTATTAACTCATTTGCACTTTATGACATACTATGTAAGCAGAAAACTAACCGAGTTAAACCTAATTAGTTTTTGTTTAATAAAATAAAAACAAATACAAGTTGACCTGTTAGATTCTAATTTTCAAGTTTGGATTATTGCCTTCCAACCCGACAAAATTAGGATTATTTAATTCCAATTCTCCTTTTATAAAATCCTCTGCATGCATATCAAGAACGTGGCACATTAGAGTTTTTTTTATATGTTATCTAACATCTAACTTTCGAGTGACATGATTCGACATATATATTCAAAGAATGACACCAATAAAAAAAGTTTTCAAGTCCGTCACAAGAAAAACTATATATATTAAAAAAAATGAATATTAAATCCAATCAACTACAACAAGTAGTCCGACAACCGCTCTTTCAAATGGCAGCATACATATGTAGTTTTGTACATCTTCATAATGCTCAAACACTATCGAGCACTTAAGTAATAACAATCAATTATTTAAACCCCACTTATCTTTATTTATTTATTTATTTATTTATCAAAACATAGCAATTGAAATATGTAAATCACACCTAATGCCTATAAAATCCACATAGTGATACTGAAAAAATATCTCACGAAAAATATATGGCACCAATCACCAACTTGTTGTACTTCATCATCACCTCAATTTCCACAATTTATCATTTTGTTCTTCAACAACGATTTCTTATAAATCACGATCCACTTCATTATCCCCATATTCACCTTACTCTTGTACATCTTTACTGAATTTATAGCCGAAACTCGGTTAGTTCTTGATGGAGCGCGGTCAGGGGATCGTCTCTAGAGCTTGATTATCTATGGTCATGAAATGTAGTTTGCTATGCGACTCGATAAAAGTTCAAAATCATCAAATGCTTCCATGTATGCATAAAAGATGTGATATGTTTTATATTCTAGTAAGTATAGTAAAGGTAGTGTCAACCGCGTTTATTATTTATTATTGTTGACATTTATCAATATCTCAATATGATCTTGTGTAATTCGGTCTTGTTAATCAGCGAAAAACAGTGAATTTATCATGTATACATACGTGGATACGTATTCGATGTAAATTTATAAAATTATATTCAACTTATTATTTTTCTTGTGTTTTTGCTGAGTTTGTGACATGCATTATGGCCATATGAGAGATTAATATGGAATCTACGGATGATGAAAAGTGCGAAAGACAAAAAGAATTGCTCATCATCGGGGATCAGTAACGCGGATAGACTATCGTGTGGGATATGATATCAATAGGATGAATTTAATAGTTGTGTGTTTATGGTTTTCTCCTGTTGTTACTACTGATGTGGAGGTAATCTTGTTTTCTATTTGCATTAGAGATTTTTATTTGATGAATATAGTTAAATAATCTCATAGAGTAGGCCGGTTGGAGTTATGTTTCTTATTATGATTATGCTATTTGAAGTTATGATCATGAATGAGAAAATAGATTGGAAGTACTAGAAAGAAACACAATATGAACTTGGAACAAAACTCTGTCAACTTGTTTACGGCGTGTTTACAACTTGATTACAACTCATTTAAAATCAACGCACCCATTTAGATAGACTGGGTACATGGGTTGTGTTCGGATGAATACTAAAAAAGATCGATGCATCATATTTATTGGCAGTAGTTTATCTTAGGGAAGGTATACTGATCTTGAGAGCACTCATCTTGCAAAATATATTGTTTTTGTCATGATATTGAATACATTGGTCATGGCATATGTTTCTTATTGCTAATATTATAAGAAACAAGTACTTGATTTATCACTTGATTGGGCTATTAACTACACTAATTGGTATGTGAAAGATTACACATTCAACTTTTCTTACTTTTATTTAGCACACCCATATATTATGATAGAATACCAATGCTATTCATATGTATGATCATTACTGAACACTAAATTATTTCGAGAAAAAAATCTAAGCGGGTCCCGTAACTTAAAAATATTATTACCGTTGAGATATTAACGGTAACATATTTTTGGTTTCTTTTACTTGAGAATTGTAGGTTATTTCGCTATTTACTCTATTTTAACTATATCTATATACCATTATACCTTTCTGCCTGCAGTCATAGCAACAATAAATCCTGTTTTGTTCTTAATGTGTTTTTTACTGAGTCTCCAATTCTTGAGCACAAAGTTTCGGATTTACATATGCTAAAACACACATTTTTATATTGTTTTCTCATTAAAACTATTGTTTTCATCACCCAATTTTTATATTTAAGCTATGCTTTTGATCGGTTTTGTAACGCTGCAATGATGAAAAAACACTTTCAAACATTTGTCCTTATGGTTTTGGTTGTGGGATCACTCCCAGCCTTACAAGGATCCCGTAGAAGGCTCCAGGCTAAAGCTCCTGCACCTTCTCCACATGATAGACATGGTCCTGCGCCTTCGCCACACGATAGACATGGTCCTGCACCTTCACCACACGATAGACATGGTCCTGCACCTACAACACCACGGCTGCCAACTACGCCAAGTGGTGGTGTGTCTCCAATTAAGGATGGTGGTGGTGGTGGTGGTGGAATGAGTGGGGGACAAAAGGCTGGGATCGTTATTGGAGTGTTGGCTGGTGCGGGTTTGGTCGGGTTTGGTGCAATGGTGTACATGAAACGCAGGAGTAATATCCAAAGAGCACGTTTTAGTGTGTTAGCTAGAAGATCTCAACTCTAAGTAGTTTATTGCTTTTGTTTTGTCATGTTTACACGGTATGAGGAAAAACAATATACGTGATTTGTGGGATTATGATTATGTGACAGATAATATATTGGTTCATACTCATCCCAATATGATTCAAATAGCATTTGAGACAAGTACAAACGATATAATGCATTTAAATAAATTTAACATAATAACCCTAGATTTATCTCTTTTTACATTATAGTTATCATTAAAGGTCTTTAACTTAACCTGTTAATGATTTTTTTTTTATTTACAAAAAAAGAGAACATTTCCTTATTCACCATATGAGTGATAGAGAGACTCATCCCGTTAAGGTCCGATAAAATTTCACTTATAGCAAAACTATTGGTACATTCTAGAGAGATTTTGACGAAAAAAAACATTTCCTCTATTGTAAGGGAGATCAAAAGTGTCCAAAGATCCAATAATACGCATATTATATACCGGATCCGGCATTTGACAAATCTTCTCATTGTTAGGTCTCTTCTTCTTGCTTGTTATCTGCTTTGTAGATCAACATTGTCCGCTGTTGCTGTAGATTTGACTTGAAGTCTGAATCGCTTTCTCTTATTTCTATTGACTTTTTCGGATCTAATGGAGGAAAATCTAGTGTTAGTTTTCCATTTAGCAAAGCGTCTTACTTGACAAGATTTTAACTTTTTTGATGAGGGGTCCTAAGTAAATAACAATATCTCTTGTGAAATTTTGCAATGATGTAGCAAACATGGATGCTGGCAGCAGGAGCCAAAATGGAATCCAACAACCGTTAACAGCAGAGCAAGAAGCGCAGCAGACTGTCAATGTTGCGCGAACCAGTTTATACCTTTTATGGTTGATTTGGATACTTATGACAACTGATTTGACTCCAAGAGTCAAACATACCATGGATTTTAGAACAAAGACATATTAATTGGTGAATAACTGATATTTTAGTAGAATATGTAATGAACAATGAGATACATCTTCACAATGTGTTGAAATTCTCATTGATTTTCAAGGGTAAATCTTGAGACGTTCTATGAATAGTGCTTATTTTATGACCTTAGTGGTGCGCAAACATACACATGCCAAGAGTCAAGTGTTGCTCGGGTGCCAATGTGACGCGTCTTGAGAAGTAAACCGAGGGAAAGATTCAACACCTCAAGACAGAAGCCGATAGAATCGCATGAGATGCTTCTGAAACATGTCACCTCAGGTAGGTACTACAGATTTCTAGATCTTTCATGGTCTGTAGAACATGTTTTTGTCTAGTATTATTATCATTCTTCCTGTGTGTATGTCTTGTATGCCAAATCATTTAATCTTTTAATTCTCGAGCTTTTCTTGAATACTTTTCGCTCATTTGACATTAATGATTCAATCTGGGTTGTGACTAAAACTGGTCTGTCATCCTCATTTGATGTATACGTGTATTCGCTGTTATTAGAAGCCAGTCAAAAGGCCAAAAAACATGTAGAGCTGACTTCAGGTATTGATAATAATTAATAATCAAGTCAAAGTACCCATGAATCATCATAATATGACTGAATCCGAAATCAAATATAGCATTGACTATGGTCCAATCGCCATTGCCTTCAAACCTGACGGCATGGTCTCCCTCCAAATAGGATTGCTAGAACCTCAATTGATTCCGGTCAAGGGCGGACATATGTATAGTGGAGGGGTAGCATCTGCTACCCCTCTACTTTCCTGGTGTGGTGAAACGTTACCCCTCAAATAAATTTAGGTTGGGCCTTTATTTTTTTTTATTTTTTTTTTTGTTTGTAAAACGTTACTTTAAAATAAATTTTAAGTTACCACCGGAATTATTTTACGTTACCTTTTAAGCTTCAAATAATTTTACTTAACTCTAAAAGCCCAACAAAAAATTTAAGAAACTCTAATTCTTTAATCTAAATTCATCTTGGGCTCGAATAATTTTCCTAATTCTCTAAGCCTAATAACCCAAACCATTGAACCAAATCAAACCCAAACCATCAAACCAATCCAACCCAATCACCCAAACCAATCAACCAAATCAACATTCCAACCCAATTAGGCAATTACCCCCTGCAGGCTGCAGTGTCGACCACCAAACCAAAACCCACTGTAGCCAAAAACCCTATTCACGGCAGCAAGCAGCCATGCGAGACTAGATCTAACTGTTTATGTACATTTGATTATTTTCAATATTTAGGCCCAAAGGTTTATGTAAAATTGATTATGGTTTACATTTGATTTGATTTTAATGTTTTTATGCAATTGTCAAATTAATTATGACTTACGTGAAACCACTTTCTAAACAAACTCATATTTGCAATTTGTCAAAAAAAAAGCCTCAAAAAATTATTACTGGTGCAAGTTTAAGTCTAATTATTGCCAATAACAATATGCAACTACGGTAAAAAAAAAGATTTTTGAACATCGTATTAAGGTACGGTAAAAACAATTTTGGCATTTTTGTTTCGTTCACATTGTATGGAAGCATGGGGAATATTTTTTTTAGCGTTACCTTAAAATTTTGGTCTAGATCCGCTACTGAATTTCCGGCCACCTTGTTGTATATAGAGGTGCACAAAACGGGGTTGTTCTATTCAATGAGTCAATAACTGGGTATTGATAGAATCATTTTTTGATAGGAAAATGATCATTTCGCTTCATATTTGCGGTTTTTTTTTTTTTTTTTTTTTGTGTTTTGACCAGTTCGTGTTGGGTATAATCAAGTTGGAACCGGTTTCAAATCGTAGGGTATGAAACGTATATATAATTGCGGGTAGGGCCGGGTATATAACTCTATAATACTTGGTTCCGGGTCTTTTATCGGTTCCGGTTTCACATATGGTTTTTTCACCTCTAGTTGTACATAAGCTTGTATTATTAGCCTTTTAGGTATCTTTGGGCTAGGGTCTTGTTGTCATTTGTGGCCCAAAGTTAGATTCTTTTTTTCTTGGTTTGTCCTTGAGGTATGTCTAGAAATGTTACTATACGTATCATACAAACTTTGCTTATGACTGACTATGACCTAACTTTAACCTTTTCTTTTTTCGTGTATAAGCCAATCTTTTGTGCATGCAAAATTTTCAGGTAATATTTTCAAAAATTACAATTTTATAAAGTAAAAGCGTAGGGTTGTATGATGCGTAATGGATTGAGGGCTACTCAGGATCAGATCGGTAAAAAGCTCGAACGAGCTGAGCCTTAATGAGCTCGAGCTTGAAAATGACTCATTTTGTTATCGATCCCGAGCTCGAGCTTTTCATACAATGACCGTTTAGGCTCGCGAGCCTAAACGAGCCCAAACAAATTTTATATTATTATTATATATATAAAACACCTACTATTTAACATTGGTGAATCGAGCTCAAGCCAAGCTTTGGCTCGTTTAAGCTATCAAAGCGAGTACGAGCCGAGTTTTTAGCTCTTTTTAAATTATTCTATAATTATTTTGAGCCGAGCTCAAGCCCTAGCTTGGGTTTTACTTTCGAGCCGAGTTCGAGCTCAAAGTATTAGGCTCGAACCGAATCGAGCTCGAGCTTCATAAAAGCATGAAGAGCCGAGCTCGAGCCCAGTCAGGCTCGGGCCCGGCTCGACTTATTTACACCCCTATAAAAACGTCTGAAGACATGTATGAAGATTCAGAAAATTAAGTGTGGATTCATAATTTTTTTTCTTGATTGCTATGGCTATATAAGAATGAATTTGTGTATTTACGCACTAGTTAAGAAACTAGTTTACACAAGGTGGATAAAGGAAATAATATTAAATAGCTATAAACAAGTAGAAAAATAAAGGAAATAATTAAAAAAATAAATTGTAGATTTGGTCCGCAGACTAAAACTACAGACCGTTACCTCTGAAAAAACAAACACCTAAATCTACATGCTATAGTTGTTTAAGGTTCAATATGCCTTCGCAGTTAGAGTACACTAAGTGTTGTGTTGTAACTTTCCACTTGCATCGACAATGAAAAATGCCTGAAAATTACCCCAATTTAGCTGTAATTTATGGGTCAAACTTATAATTACTTGGATTAGTAAAATGGTTGAATGAGCTTAACAGTTTGATAAGAAAGTCAACTTGCATTCTATTTTTAATCGTCCTTATTTGGGTTTACCGTGCAGAGAAAGGAGGTGCACTTCATGGTAAGTTTTGTGGTATGAGTTGTGATATATGACGAGAAGAGTCATCCAACAAGAACCATGATGTCCTATTAATTAGCTTATTTTGGTGAAAGCAACTTCTTGGGTTAACACTCCTCAGGGCCGGCTCCAGGGGTGGGCGAGCCGCACCCCCGGCCGAGGCCCGTTTGTCCTAAGGGCCTAAATTTTGATTTTTTTTGTTTTATAGATTTTATAAATAAATAAAGAAGTTAACAACGGTACATGAAATATGAATTGACTTGGTGGTTAAGTGCTTTATCCCCTTGCCAGTCAGTCGTGGGTTCAATTCGTGCTTGCCACCAATTTTCCTTTTGTTCTTTTAGCTTTTTCTAGGCCATTATTTTGGAACTGTTTCTCATTATTGTTGGAATACAGTCAAACTTTGGAGGCTGTAACGCTAATTTTGAAATATTGAATAAATAGCAAAGTTTGGTAGAATTAACTCACTTAAGACACTTGCACTCCTTAATATACTGCTTTTGGAGAGCAAGTATCAAACTTTTGAAATTACATGCAAATAAAAAGGGAATATTTATTTTATAACGCTATTTACTATTTTTAGAACACCTAGAGAGCATAAATTGCAAATAGGTGATCAAACAATTTTTTATTAAGAATGTCCGGAGAGCTTCACGAGTTAACGGTTAACTATTACGTATATCATTCAAACAATTTGCTCAAGGGCATTTTTTTCAGGCTCGTACAAAGCACTTAAATCCTTAGGACCGGCTCTGACACTCCTCAATGAAGATGTGCATGTTTGATGATTATGATGGTTTTGAGGTCATTTGGATATTAGTTTATTTGCTAGGTGTATAGTAAGCATTATATATAATTTTTTTTTCAAATATTTGACCTTGTTTTGGTTCACTTGGAAGAACCTTAGTTTTGATTTAATAATCCGTGGTTCTATTTTAATTTGAATGGTTGCTATCGCACGTACACCAATGCCGACTGAATAACCACCGTGTCCCTGCCGCAACGTACGGGCTGAATCCACTAGTAAACATTATTAATACATGCTTTGTTCAATTTAAAGCATACTAAAATATAATAAAATATAAAGTTGAACTTTATTAATAAGACCATTTTTTTCATTTACATTAAGCTAAATCTAATAATAACACTAATTATTAGGGCATAAATCGAAATTGGTTAAATGAGTTAAAAGGCTCAAACATATGATTAAACGTTTATAGCTTTATAATTAAGCATTTTGTCTATAAAAACTTCTATAGTTGTTTTACATCAAAATTATATTTTAAAAATATAATTATTTGTCAATATTCATACGGTCTAGGGGTTTCGCCAACCTTTAACGTTCCTTTATGCTTTAAATCATAATAGTGTTGTGTTGATCAAATGTGTATTCCATGCCTCCAAAGTTGTATAAATGTTACTATGATTTTTCATTTGATATTTAAGTAGAACCCGATCAAAAATAGATTGACGGTGCTAAAATCACCACCATCACCATCACCATCAACCACTAAGTTATTTTAAATCACGTTTGAATAACGAAATTTGAAGAAACATGTGTAACTGATCAGAACCACTACAACATCCTTTTCAACATAATTGGAAAGTGATCAAACTCAATCTAACAATTCATGCCATACACACAAGACCACCTTAATCGTAACCTATTCTTTGATCCAAAGATGCATTTATCAAGAGGTTATGCTAAGAAATCCAAATTTACACTAATGTATCTTTAAAATCAACTTTAAAAAGACTATTTTTTTATGTTGCACAAAAACATGATTCAAAATTTCATTAGTTGTTAAAATCTCTATCCAAAACTTGATAACATTCGCTACCTTTCATTCCCAAGATCCTAAAAATTTTATACCTTTATGATGCATGGCCAAGATTCATTACAAATCCGGGTTTGGTAAAAATGGTTATAAATTTTAATAGTTCAATTAATTATAAGTTATCAACTAAATAAATTGTATGGCTAATATAATTGTATAAGTATGTGGAATTCAATTGCAAAGCTGAAAATCAGTTAACACACTCTAATGTGAGTTTATCTTTTTTTTTTTTTTTTTTTTTTTTTTTGAACGGCTATTGGTGATGGCGGTGGAGCTCCGCTTACACCCCGGGCCATGCCTGTACATGTAACCCGTCCACCCAGGATCGGGGTTCTCCCCCAGGTGAAATCCCCAGTGGAAGGGAGAAACCGCTCAAGGCAGGGATTGAACCCAAGACCTTGAGGGTGAAAACTCCCACCACACCTCCCCATAACCAACTGGGCTATGGCTCATTGGCTAATGTGAGTTTATCTAACTTGATTAAGAGGAGGCCAGGATGGGAGACTAGACACACTTTTGAGTTGATGCATGGTTAACTCAGGAACCTTTAATTAAAGGTCCGCTTTCCTAAAATATTTAAACTTGAGAAGGATAAATGTTGTTTGGTCAATTCATGCTACATTAGAGACGGTCAAAATTTAAGGTGGAAATGGAGGTGAAAAAGGAGAAGTTTCAATCAAGTAGTTGGGTTGGAATTTGAGGACTGTTTGCATCTTTTACAACAGGTCATGCTGATCCATCATCCGGATCGGTGGGTTTGGTTCGACAAAGGATAAGAACGTAATGTTTATGGTTTCATCCATGAAAAAAGTGCTCCTTGACGCTTCGCAGGTTGCTTCCTCTTTTATTATGGTATAGAACATGGAACACGTGGGTCTCGAAGAAAGTCAATTTTTTTTGAACGGCCAACGAATCAATTTCCGATCACTCTCGGGCATCATTTTGGCGAGTCAGGTACTCGAGAGTACCCGGGCCACCAATTGCCACCAATTCCCGGGAAAACCCGACCACTCACCCGCCCGAAGGCACGACAGTGAAATAATCGGTAAGATGCTAAGTAGATATGTATCAAAAAACCAGACCTAGCACACCAAGCCTAACAAACTGATTACACATTAAGATCAAAAGCTATCCATTTGTTCCAGTCCTTTGAGATATGCTTTCCTCGATTCGTGACCCAGTTGTAGGAGAGTGATTTTATTTCGCCTAGACATTGCTCAAGACACGGTCTTTTCCCTGAAAAATTTTCTTGTTTCTTGTTATCCAAATTACCCAAATAGTTGTTAAGACAATTGCCTGGATGACCTTTTTCTTTACGGCTCCCATCCCATTGATTTTGTGAGTCTTTATGAGGTCTCGGAATTCAAAAGCGATGATTGGAGGAATGTTACACCATTCACATATTTTCAGCCATAAGTGGGTTGCAAAAAACATGTTGTAAAGAGGTGTTCTGCACTTTCTTCTTGATCGTTGCATAAAGGGCATAAGGTGGAGGTGTTGATGATGTTTCTTCGTCGCAATCCTTCGAGTGTGGGAATACGCTCTTGCTCACTCCTCCAAGCTAGTAGGTTGACCTTCTTTGGCACAAGTTTACTCCACTCGTAAGGGAAGAAGGGAACGGCAGCAGCAGCGAGCATTCTTCTACACGAGGCGATGGAGAAAACACCTTTTGAATCTGCCTCCGAGGTCCATTTATCCCGGTTATCCGATAATATACAGCTTTGCAGCAAGTTGGAGCATTCCGGGAGTTCTTGTCTTTCATGAGTTTGTAGCGGCTCTCGTTTCCAATCCCAGCCCAAGACCCGATTGTCCCCCTGTTGAATAATTCTGGCTGCAACACTGCAACATTTATTAGTTTCTAAAGAAAATAAATGCGGAAATGTGTACCTGAGTGGGAGTTCACCAAGCCAGCGATCAAGCCAGAACCGAATCCCCATGCCGTTTTCCAGCCCCCATTAATCAGACCATCAACCTGGATGTTAACCTCGTCGAAGTCCTTCCCGATCTTTGTGATAGAGTTCCAAACCCCGGAAATGGTTGATTTAATAGGTAAATATGACCATGCCCTATCATTATGATGAATGGCGTCTATGATTCTTCTCCAAAGGCTGCGCGGTTCGTTTTTATAACGCCACCACCACTTGAGGATCAAGCTCATATTCATGTGTTTCAGCGAGCCCAAGCCAACCCCCCCTTTTTCTTTCGGATTTATCACTCTTTCCCATGCTACCCAAGCCGTTTTACTTCTTACATCATTACCGCCCCAAAAGAAACGCCTTCTTAATTTTTCTAATTGCTCTATGACTCCATTTGGGGCTCGGTAAAGAGAAAAATTATACAAGGGGAGACTATCAAGCACCGCTTTTAGTAATACTACTCGGCCACCCATAGATAGCGTTTTCGCCTTCCACTTTGATAATCTCCCTTTACATAACTCGATTACCTCTTTCCAATGCTTGATTTGGTTCATGTTAGCACCAATTTGGACCCCTAAGTAGGTGCACGGCAAGGCATCTTGGTTGATATTCAATTCATTGGAAGCTTCGAATAACAACTCATTGTTAACCCCCACGCCAAATAGTTTTGTTTGTTAACCCCCACGCCAAAAATAGATCTCCGTTAACTTGCTTTGTAGTGTGTTGTGTTGTTGGTTGGCTATAGTGTCTTGTTAGATGCCGTTTTGCGTGAAATTTGTTGTTAAAGAGAATAATTACTTTTTTTTTTTTAATATTTACCAAAAGCAAAAGACGATAACAATGTTTCCTTGTTGATGCCAAAACAACCAAAAGAAATGATAGGGAGATGGTTGCAGGTGATTAATTAGCAAGAAAACCCTTGTTAGTGGTCCCATACATATAAAAACCACAACCAATAGGATTAAAGAATGAAATTTTCAAGACAACCCCACATACTATATATCTAAATTTTGCTACAATTTTCAATAAATTAAACAAGAAAAGAACAGAGAAAAACTGAAAAAGCCTGTAAAAACTAAAAAGGAGAGGAGGGAATATGTATATATATAAACACTGATTTAAGAATATGATATACTTTCCTATTGCAAATATGTCTAGCACAAATACTCTATTATTACCTCCATACTTTTATTACAATATATTTAATAAATAAATATTTTTTAACTTCACATCCTCTTTGTACGTTTACTTTATAGGCAAGTGGATTAAAATGTTCTTTATCTATTTATTAATTTTGATGAAAAATCATATTTAATATTAATATTACAAAATGATTTCACTATTAGAAAAGTGATCATTTGCTACAAAGTTTTCTTACGAAAAAAAACCGTCATAAATTTTAACAAAGTTGCTTTTCATTTGTGACGACAAAAAAAAAACTCCAATTTAAATAAATTTGTTACACAATAGGAACAAACACTTAGAAAATTGCGTACGTAGAAAATGCATCGCAAATTTACTACACCATATTTTCATTGGAAGTACATTGAAAATTGCGTAGTAAATGTGTAGTAATTAGTTTCCGATGAGATTTTTTACAACATTAAGGTTTCGTTGCAAATGCGTCACAAATTCGTATTTGTTACGCATTTGTCACAAATTGCATTAAGGTTTCGTTGCAAATTCAGATGTTGGAAAAAACCACGTCGGAAACTAATTAATACGCAATTTCATTTTATTTTCTACGAAAATATATTGTGGTGAATTTGCGATGCATTTCCTACGCAATGCATGCGCGGATGTAGACTTTGGGAAAGGAGGATGGGTCCCCGAGACCCCATAGCCTAATTGATTTGTGAACACCGCTAATAAATACGTGGAGATGAGAGGTGAGACAGTGAACACAAAAAAAAAAAAAAACATGGTAAGGAGCCATGATATGCTGATTGATGTGATTGGATTCAAGAACCACTTTCCTTGCAAACATTATAGTACTAATTGTTAGACATTTGATATGGCACTTTGAGCTGTGACTTGTGACATTAATAACATGTTCTGTTTTCTTAAAATATTATAGAGATGGCAAAAGAAAAATAACTATAAATAACATTGTAAGATTTACTAATTACTAACAATAGTTACAAAGTAAGGTCAATTGCAAGGTTTACTAACAATAATTACAAAGTCAGGTCTTTAATTCAGGTTTCGTTTAGCATAACCAACCGAACTGTTATGGTTATATATAAGGTTTGGTCCAAGACCAACCACATGCGGGTAACAAAACAAAATTGTTTTAAGAGTACTTTGATTTGGTCGGTTATATTTTACTGTATCATGTAGCCTTGTGGTATTCTGAAACAGTGAAACTCCATACGTAAACAATTTATTTAATGCTTCTACTGTCATCATCTAGTAAGACCATATCGTCTTCTTGCTTAGTAACTTTTCATAGTTCTCCACTCTTAAACTCTACATTTGTATATTACTCTATGAATTACAAATATGTTAATGAATAAACAATGAAAGTGTTTAGACATCCCCCATAGGCATTTTTGTATAAGAGTAGTTTTTAAGGTTTTGAGATAACTTGGACATGTTTTTATGTTCTTTTTTAATGACGGTTTTTTCTTTTTTTTTTTCACTTAATTATTTCTTAATCTTACACTTTGTAAGTTTTTGAAGTAATGCTATTTTTTTACCGGCCAAACACCATGGTATTATAGTTTTCTTTCAGTATTTTTCACCTTTTTTGGTCTTTTTAATTTTGCAAGAACATGAAAGCACCTAATTATCCAATACATATATGTGGAACATATTTATTTACAAACCGAATAAAGTTAAAGATAGAAAACCACCTAGAGATCAACACTAGTGCCCGTCACTATATGTGAAGCAAAAAGAAACCCTAATCACATGTGGAAGTGGTCCACCAAATTCTCCCTTCGTTTCTTTTCTTCTCACCCCTCGCATTCAACTAATTTTTTTATTGCCCTACTATACACAAATCTATAGAGAGAAACAAAAAATCAAAAGAAAAGCTTAAAATTTAAAACTTTAAATATTACATAGTTCAAATATTTTGATGTATTTATCCTATAATCTAGAAATAGCACAATATGATACACCCGTAATAAGCTTTTTCTAATAAGTTAAGAATGTTAAACACAAGGCGGAAGCTAGAAGTTACAAACAAAAGAAACACAAACAATACATCGAAAATAAGTGCAAATCGAGATAAAAAATATATATATGACAGGATGAAACTACTCCACTTAATACAACATATAGATTCATGTTTTGAATGGCAAGAAAATAAAATAAAACAAGAAACACATGACAAGCCGGAAAGTAGCCTACAAAGTACAAAATACATCAAATATGTCACCTAATAGTTCACACCACCTGACGACACCTAAAACACCAAATACTCCTTTAAAATTCAACTATTCAGAGGACAGTTGGATTATGGCACCATTCAATAGCCTTCCATGTTCTGTTTTTAATCCAATTAAATGATTGAACAATTGAACTTACACTTCTTGGAATATTATATGATGAGGCTATACGGTATGGACTAACGCCTCATCCATCTTAGCAAAAAACTCATTAGTGATACCTACCCCCCATCCATTTTCTAAGTGTCATTCGGGGTAGCCATTGAACGGATGTTAGAAAGGATAAACATTTCGGTATTAAATACCAAAAATACTTGATAATGAACCGGTACGGTACCAAGAATATATATCGATACCGGTTCATTTTCGGTACCAATTCGATATCAGGTTTTGGAGATAATCAGTGTCGATTTTTTCGGTTTGGTATTGGTATCATTTCGGTATTAAAATACTGATACAGTACCGGCACTGTACCGCATATATTCAATGTCGGTACCAAGTTTTGACGAAAATCCGTACCGACACTGTACCGCATATATTCAATATTGGTAGCAAGTTTTGACGAAAATCAGTATCGATGTTAGACTCATCCCTAAATGTTAGAGAGAGATTCCATTTCTGCTTTTCTGTTTCTGCTCAAACACATTCCCTGTTAGACACACTTTCACCAGGATCCATAATTCTCATGATGAGTAACACCACTAATTATCAACACCAAAAAGGAAACACACACACTACACTTTTACTGTGTGTATCCCTTCTAGAGAGAGAGAAAGAGAGAGAAAGAGAGAGAGAGAGAGAGAGAGAGAGAGATAGAGAGAGAGGGGAAACACGTGAAACAAGCTAAGCTAGTTCTGGCTGGACACGACGAAAACCCTAGCTTTCTCTTTTAGACTATGGGGAGTGGAGGGGGGGGAAAGAGGGGGGGGAATCGCCATGTGGCACTTGTGGGGTCCATGTGGGGGGGGGGGGGGGGGAAAAGTGTGGGGAGTGGAAGGGGGGGGAAGAGTGGGGGGAATTGACATGTGGCATTTCTTTTTCCTTTTTTTTTTTAAAACTTTAATATATTAATAAATATAATAATAATAATATTAATCCGAAAATTATTTAGATTTAATAAAATAATAATAAAAAAAATAAATTATATAAAAAAATAATATTTATTAAAATTAATAAAAAAATTAGATTATATAAAAAAATTATATTCAAACATTTGAATTTTAAACGGTTACTGTTCAAACCGTTTGAAATTCAAATTTCCCCCCCAAACGTTTGAATTTCAAATTAGTTGTAATATGTTTTAATTTTTAAATATTATGTATTTTGTGTTTTAAATATTATGTGATTTTAGTAGTTGGTTAAAAAAAATTAAAAAAAAAACTATAAAGGTTGTTTATTAATATTTAAAAAGATTTTTTTTTTTTTAATACAAAAATACCCAACCAATAGCAACCCACCACCTCACCATCAAAACCCCCCCACCGTCCGTCTTCCCCCCACCGCCCAACCCTCCCCGCCCCCCCCTTCCCCGCCCCCTGGGACGGTGTTACCGCCCGGGATTGCCTCGCCGCCCCCCAAACCCCGCCCCACTCCCTCAAGTCTTAAGGGCAGATGTTCCTATTACTGTACCACTTGCTTCACTTACCCCATACATGCCTAGTTATTAGAAACACTTTATCTTGACTGCCGTACGACCACCTTCATGGTTTGACCCAGTCAAACCTTAATCATTATTTTCCTAATTATGTTTTTCTTTAGAAACAAAAACTCAACAACACTTTAAACTTACTATTCGCCATGAGATTATGCACCCAGAACCGCAACCACTCGAGTAGCAATAACTAAGGCTGCAAAAGTATTAAACTTTTAGCAAACAGTTTATTAATCGTTCGGTGGAAAATTTCTTTGTGTTCGTTTGTTTAATAAATGAACGAGCACAGGAAAAAAATTTCGTTCGTTTTTGTTCATGAACGTTTTGTAACGTGTTCGTTTGTGTTCAATAGTTTAATTAGTAGGATTTTTCATTTTTATAATCTTTTTTTTATTCTTTAAATTTTATTTATTTTACCCAAATAAATAATTTATATAAGATTAATAAACCATACTTTTAGTATAATCATTAAGTAAAGAACAGTTCAAGTTTAAATAAATTATTAATAAAGACTTGAAGTTTAAGATGCGAGCTTAGTTTTTTGAAATACTATCTTATTATGTTTACCAATATTATGTTAATTACTAAGTCTATTATGTTATATTTTGGGGGGATTTAGTTGATTTCTTAATATATATGTGAATATGTCCCTTTGTGTATGTTTCCTTTCATGAACACTTTTATGTGTTCGTAAACACTTGTTTGTGTTCATTAACGTTTGTTTGTGTTCATGTGGGTTCATGAACAAAATTAACAAACACGAACATGAGTGTTTTCTTAACAAACGAATTGAAAATCTCTTTTGGTAAGTGTTTATGAACCGTTTGTGAACACATAATTTTCTTAACAAACGAACACGAACAAGGCTTTGTTCGTGTTCGTTCGGTTCATTTGCAACCCTAGCAACAACTTTATTACAAGCCCTTTGGTATTTGCTCTCAAAAATTATTTATCTTAAAAGATGTGTGTTTGCTGAGCGGTTAAATTTTTTGGGTAGCCAAGACGGTGGCGGCGTTGTTGCCGCACGACAATCTAACCGCGCTCCCCTTGCCGTGGAAGCACACACACAAACACACAAACAAACAAACACCCACCACCCACCCCCCTAAACTTATGAGAGTAGATATAGTATGGTCAATTTCTAAAACATCCTACCAATTTTAGAGCCGATGAAAATCAAATATAAAAAATAGGATGAGAATAATATATGAACAACGTTAAAGGAATTTAACATTTTTTATCAAATGTACCAAGTTTTTAGTTATTTAGCCAACCATATATGAATGATATAGTGCTAGACCAGACAAGTTGATCGTTTTACTGGAATCCAAGATTTTATGTCTGGCAACTGCTTGGTAAAAACCTAAAAAGAAAAAACCATGAAAAGACCAAATCTTTTAACTTGATGCGAAACTTATAAAAAGAGAAAGTAAACATTAAAAAATTAGTAATTATCAAAGTCTGATCACTCCACAATTAAATAATGTGGGTATTCTTCGATCTCGTGACATTACATGGATAAATAGTTATATTATATACAAATGTACACTGGTAGCTTATAAATTATGGATCAGTGAATTCAATAAATAGTATATTATATATACATTTACACTGGTAGCTTATAAATTATGGACCAGTGAATTTAATATAAAGTACATATATCATTTAATCACAACATTATAAAGTACCTTTCGGAAACTATTTTAAACTAACCAGTGACGGACCCATGAAATATTTTTTGGAGATACGATCAGGGGTTTAACCAAACTTTTAAGGGGTGCGCCCGCCTCACTTGGGATATAAGTAGGTTCGCCACTGAAACTAATTAAGATATCTTTTAAAACAAATTAATATTTTGAAAATAGTGTTTTGGAAGTTCATTACCGCCCCTAAACACACAACATGTGTTATGTGATATATGAGTGGCATTAAAAAGATTGTTATACTAAAACCCTAGTTCCGAAGAAATGTAATATATTAATTTGTTTACATGTGCAACAAGCCATCAAGAGCTTAAATAATTTTTGTGGTTTGTATTGTGGAATAGAAACCATGTAAGGCTGTAAATGACATTAAAGAATATATAAACACATTAGCTAGAGTTGATCAAACTTCAAATGTTATAAAATCAAATTTTCATCAAGATAACTCTTAAATTCCAAACCTATGCTCAAGAAGTGAAACTTAACAACATATAATATGATATCCATTAAAACTCCAAACATTAAAATAAGTTTCGTTTATTGAAGTTCATTTAAGATCCAAATTAACTATTTGTTTTGTGGAAAAGAATAAAGGGTAAAGGTGTCTTTAAAAAGATTGTCGAGTTAGCCAGATTGAATTTGTGTTGTGTTACTGTCAATGTTCGTGGAATCTTCTCACATATCCAAATTCAAGATAAAAACATCACATCATGGAAAGGTATTCTCACAAGCAAATTCGTTCTATGTAACAAGTAAAACCCTAAAATGGAAATGGTGACAAAGATAATCAAGAAAGTTGAAGAAATTCTACCTGAAAGCTTCCATTCATAATGGAGATCAATGATTTAGTTAACTTGGTATGCTTCTTTGATAACTTTTCAATGCTACAGTTCAACTTCAACAAAATCTCACATAACAAGAGGAGGAAAAAAAAACTACACATATAGTGCTTACTTTTTAATCACAAGTTATGGGCAAAAAGTGCAAAATAAAATAAAATTAGAGCATATAAGATGGGGAATATGCTTGGCTCCTCATACGCCATTCACGGAGGCCGCCAGATATACGGCAGGCTCTGGAAATGGCATACAGGGAGCCAGGCATATACTTATACTCATCTATATATGTATATTAATATATGTGTATATTTATATGTACTTTTTACCTTGAAAGAATATGATACATCCAAGAAGATGATTCCATGGATTGGGGATATGCATGAAATATATGGTAAATGAAATCAAGGTTGAAACTTTATATATTTTCAATGAAAAGGGGTTCAAGAAATGGAAAAGATAAGCATAAATAGTGGTTTTGATATGAAACACAAGAAGATAGGAATAAAGAAGGATGTGGGGTTCAAGTTTCACATGATAAAGAACACCATTTAGTTTGCATGCTACATATAGATACTGCAATATATATAGAGAGAAAGTGTAATCACACAAAGACACACTCTTTCTCTCATCTGAAGGTGGGTGGTGGTGGCTGGTGTGGTGGTTCTGGCTTGAAGTATACTATATTGTTGTTATTAAGGGGTTGTAAAGGAAAGATGTCTTTTCTCTTCTGAAGCTTATTTGTCTGGAAGTGGTTTGGAAGACATGATTCCTTCCCCCTCCATACATATATATGTATATTTTTCTTAAAGTGATACATATCTCCCATTAAAACTATTAAATATAATACATCTTCACGCGGATTTATGAAAATTCTAATCATTTAATTTAATGTAGAATGTTAAAAAAATCATCTGAATATTTATAAGATTTCTTAAATATAACTTGGGTAAATAGAAGATTTTGATAATATCTTGTAAAACTTTTTTATGATTTGAAATATATGTCCATAAACGGACAGTATAAAGATATAAAAAAAATCTCACAAGTTCTTTATTATGATACCGACAAAGAAATATGTTTTGATTTCGTGTAATGTTTTTCAAACAAAATACTATGGATTTGATGAGATGTATTAAAAATTGATGCATTATGTATCAAGATATGTAAGAAAGCTTTGTATTTTGTTTGTCTCCCATTTTGCAAGTTGTTCAGTGGTAGAATTATAACTTGAGAATCTAAACTATAATTATGTCTCAATAAATTGTGAAGGTTGATCTTAAAATGTTTAAAATTGGATGGACAGATAAATAAGTAGGTCCATTGTGATCAGATGACACGGTAAGAAGATAAAAAAAGAGACAAAATCAACTCATTCATCAAAAACTTAATTCTACTTGAGTTAATACACTATATGTAGCCTCAATACTAGATTGAGCAATATATTTTATTTTGCTTCTTCAAACTCCAATGGGTGATACTAATTCCAATGAAAAAACACAATATCAATGGTAGATTGACAATCATGACGACAACTTGCAACAACTAGATCCCTTTACCTATTTAATCCGTCACATTTTTATCTACTTTTACTATGAGGTACATGATAATATATAGGACACGTTTAGCATCACCCGTATAAATTTCTTTTTGGACAGTGAGTAATAAAAATGACACTATTTAACATAATAGAATCTTTAAAATAGACATCACAATTTCACATCATGGGCAAGAAATGAAACATATGCTTTAAATGAGCAATTTCTTTAAATAGAATATACTCTTATCATTTCATAACTGTTAAATTACATCAAAATAGCAGGCAGGCGGACAACAAATTGTGCCTCTACCCTTTCTGGAAAATTTTAATAATTATCACATAAAACCCAACAAGCTATTTGATTTTCCTTGATTCTCCCTAGAAAAATTATTCCATACGAGAATGACACCCTTTGGTTTCATGAGGAATGGGGTTTCATGAGGAACCATTATCATGGTGACTTTTCATTTAACCGTAGATTTATAAAAAGCATAGACTTTGATAATAGATGGATGACTTAAAGACTTTGTAGTTCACAAATCAAGTATAACGGGCTGACGTTGAAAATGCTAATGAATAAAGAGAACCATAGGGACCAAAATTATAATCTTATGGCTTGTCGCTTCAACCTTTGGCTTGCATTTGTGCTTGAGGATTGTTAGGACCACGTATAATTGCTCCTTCGTTGTGGATGTCCCTTTCTCGTATATGTCCTTTCGAGGTTGGATATGTAGCTAAATTGGACCATGTTAGCTCGTTTTCGTGTTTTTAGTATGTTTATTCTTTATATGTGTAGCTTGTATGCCTACTTAGTACATATGCTTTTATACATAGAAACATAACCACCATATTGAATATTTTTTGGTTATACGTGCATAAAAAATATATGCATGATGGAAAATTGTAAATCGGTAGTATATATGCTTTTGACACTTGAAAGTTAAAAGGCGAGTACAAGTAAAAGAGAAATTCTAAGCTTAAGCCTTTTTAATTAAAATATAAGTTAGTTGAATTCATTGTTTCTCTAGGTAAGTACCTAGACACAGAAAGAGAGATGGTTAATAATTTTTTTATATATAATCATAAAAATAAAAATAGTGTGAAGGGTCAAAATCAATATGGGAATCTTTTGCTGAGAAAAGGATGGAAGAATATATTAGGGTTGACACCAATACAGTAGTCAGTTTCCAGAGGCATTCTTGTGTACCCTTTGATTCATCTACCCTTGATTTTTGCTCCTTCCCTACTCTAATCATTTAACATTAGTGCAATTCGATACTCATTAATTTTGGTTATGTATAGAGTTTTTTCTATCTTCTTCTTCTTTTTTTTATTTCTGCGTCTTAGATCATCCGTTGTGGGGTGAGAAATTTGACACATCAGTAGGGAGCGAGAAGGGAACACTACCACATAGGGGCGCTAGATGCAGCAGGGAATGATACAGCTCGTAGGCGCTAAGACAAGGAAAATGATGGGTTAGAGATAACTTTTTTTCAATATAAAAATCTATATATATATATAAAACAAAGCCCTTTTGCTGACGTGGCGTGCAATGGTGGCTTCAACCTCTCCATAAAAATGCCACGTGGCATCCTAATTCAAAGATTTTATTGTTTTTTAATTATTTTGTCTTTTATTAAAAAAAAAAGGAGAAAATCCTCCAAACCCTAATTAGCCTAACCCCTTCCCGTTGATTATCCCTCCTAAACCCTAATAATCTTTTATTCTCAACCCTCATTCCATCGACCACCACATTCCATCGATCCTCTGCATCACTTCCATTGATCCCCTGCAGGCCTTCATCACCTTCCATCAGTAAGCATCTACCGATTCATCTCCATAACCGATTATAAAAAATAAAAGAAAACCCTAATATTTCACCGAGCTCCTCTCTCTCAATTATTCCTTCTCCTTCTCCTTAACAAAAGTCTCTCTTCTTTGTTTCATTGAAAACCTAGCGGTGATCATCTCCTTTAATTCATATCTTTTATTCATCTGTTGACTTTTTATCTTTTTATGTTTTGTCAATAGGTTATTATTTCCTTCTTTCTTCAATTATCAACCATGGTACTCGAGGTAAGTTCGCATTCACACCTTTTTATTTTAAAATCTAGGGTTTAATATTGTGATTTGGCTAATGCAGTTAATCTTATTTTAAAATCTAGGGTTTAATATTGTGACTTGGCTGATGCAGTTAATCTTATTTGTGGCCCTAAAACCCAGGTTTCATATACATGTGTTTTATATACATTGAAGTATGTGTGTTTATTGGTGATTTATGTAATTATTGGATTAAAAACTGTCATTGGTGATTTATGTAATTATTGGATTAAAAACTGTCAAAGGACCAAAGCAATTGAAGCTGGACCCGACTATTTGTGATGCTTTGATTAAGGAAAAGGTATGATGTTTTTTTTCTGTGATACAATTTATTCATGTTAACAAATCGTTGGATATTTGTTTTCTTTACCAATTAATGTGATACAATTGTCGGATTTTTATGTTCGATGGTATGGATGCCCACAGATCCGCCGCTGCCTCCCTTCTGCCATCCTCTTTTCGTGTTCCAACACTTTCGGCCTTCTTGACGGAGGTGGCAGGTGACCATGGTGGTGACTTTGGTTTCTGTATCGGTGTACATGCTTCTTTGGAACCTGTATCGGTTGACCGGCAGGTGGGAAGATGCATTAACGACGAGAAAGCTGATGAGAAATCGGAATATTAAGAAACAACCCGGGTGTAGTTGGATTGAGATCAATGGTGTTGTTCATGAGTTTACTGCAGAGAGCACAATGCATCAGGTTGACACTGATATGCAGACTGTTTTAGAAGTTCTGAGTGGTCAGTCAAGATTTGTTCATGATGTCTTTATACATTGATTTATAAAATTTAAGATCATGTAAGTTTATGGATTAGCATACTGTATTTACAAGTGATAGGAGATTTGATTTTGTCTTTTGATGATGGAATTTAATTGATTGTTTTCGTGATAATAAGACAAATGGTTCATGTTCCTCATCTTGATGAAAGAAATCTCAAAAGGGAAGCCACGTAATAAATGTGTAGGAAATCATCATCATTTATTCATATAATTACTTAGTTGCCGCTTTGATTAAATACTTATTAATGTTGTTGTATACAGACTTTGGTAGCGGTTTTTCAGGAGTACTAGCTGATGACCATGGAAGATTTAAAGCTATATGGGGCAGCTTTTCAACTTAGGTTCGTAAAAAGAAAAGGAAGGTTAATAAGTTCCGCAGATGCACCGTGTTATAGAGCTCGATACTGGTACATACTACATTATCATTATCTTATTAATATGAATCTTACAAATTCATTTACCGAATTGCTGTGTAATTTGATAAAATGATTATTATGTTCTTCACTAACAATTAATGTTGCAGCCATGGTGGTCTGATAGCAGGATCCGAGTCAACAGAAAGTTTGGCAGTATGCAAAGCACATGTTTCTATAATAAAGAACATTGCAGCTAATTTACGGAAGCCAGTTTTTCTATCCCTTAAACAAGTGACAGTAGCATTAATTAATTAATTAACTAGATCCATGCTTTGATTTGAAGGAGACTCATATTCAGATGCAGCGGCAGCTGCTGCTCTAGCCGTGATTCTGTGAATAATAATAATAATGGAATTAAATTAATTAATTAGTTAGTAACATATATATATATATATATATAATTAATAAAGTTGTAACAGCTAAAAATATCAGAAAATGTTTGCATACATGTGAGAATGTTAGTGATGTATTGTTGTAATTAGCTATTGATATTGGGTATTATAGATATTTACGTCGGTGATTTATATGTCCAATGCAGGAGTTTATGTCTTTTATACGATCCTATGTGGTTCCGGAAGGATTTCCTGACAGTGTTAGCCATTCGTATGCGCCATACATGACATGGAGAGCTTTAAAGGTACACTATTTTAATGATAAGGAAGAAGAGTCTAATGTGATACTATGTAATGTGGTTTTATATACTAGAAAATATTACACTCTTGATGATTCCCTAACACATGTGTATGTATTTTCAATGCGAGATTAAAGAGATGTGATGAGTTTTTAAAATAGTTGCAGTTTACCTAAGTGATTGCTTAGCTACTTACTGATTAGGTTTTAGGTTAGAAAATATGAGTTATTACTGATTACAATATTATGGACATGCAGTGATTTAGAGATTTTGTGGTTAGTTAACTTCAACAATAGGTTATCACGTCATATTAGATTTTTCAACCCCGGGACCTTCCCGGGGTAGTTAGCTAGTAGTATATAACACAATCATATAGACACCTCACTTTCACCCTAACTCTTCACACACATGCTTTAGACTTAAAATATGAAACACTTTATTATGTACGTGGTGCACTTTTTTCACATTCACTACAACGCATAATTTTATATTTGTTTTTTTTATCCATTATACACTTGTCATAATATAATGTACACTATGGTATAATATAAGGGTATGTGGAGGAGACCCTCTGGCCCCTGGTATTCATATTGGATACCGATCATCCCACCCCACAAGGGTTATGATCCCGGCAAAATACCTCAAAGTGCTGCCCACAAGATTCGAACTTGTCTCCTCTCATGCCAAACACTTATCATTGGTAGTGGGTACCACTAGGCTATAAGCCCATTGGTCTATGGTATAATATAAGTCTATAACTAAAGGTGTATATGTAGATATCATGTTGATAGATTAAGGATTTTGGGTTTCTAGGTTGATGGATTAGACATGTGAACTAAAATAATGAGACATATATCTATTCGTGTCAAGCAAATTAACCCTAGTGTTTTTTTAGTATGAATATTGTATGGTGATTTAGTAACAATTTAAATAACTAATAAGGCTGGTGGGTGTGGAGAGATGATGATGGGCCTCCACGTAAGCTTTACGTAGGCAAATATATTATTGGGGGAGTGGCATCTTTATGATGGGGGGCCAAGGGTTGGTGTGCACTATATGATGATGAAACTCATCATTGGCCAGAAATTATTTAAAAATAATATATGGATGAGGTGGAGGCACATGGAGGAAGGGCTTGGACGACATGTGCTTGCCGTTGAGAACGACGCCGGCCCGGGGGCGGTGTTGCCGGGCCAACTTTGGCCTTGCCGTCCCTATGCCGAGCCGCACACCGCCCAGCCTAACTACACACATAGATATTGGAATTTGTGCCTTTAAATTGTTTTTGTTTATTATCTCACGTTCACAATTAACAAATTTTAGTTATATACTTGGCTTGAGATTAGAGATAATATATAAAAAAGATTGGAGAATGGAGAAGTGACAATGAGTAGTTAGGATCAACAGAAAAAAGTTGATAAGTAATTTACGAAGAAATTTAATTTTAATTTTGAAAATTAAGTTATGACAACAACTAAAAATCAAATTATCAACCTCTAACGGGATGTGTGGTAAGGATATTTTAAGAATTTTTATGAGCTTTAAGCTTTTAAGAAAAAATTCATACTCAATAGAAACCCTTGTTTAGTTGAAGGAATTTGAATCTTTTAGGTTATGAGAAAAAACCATATATTGAAAAGCTATTAGTACTAACGTTTAAGAAAAAACTTCTACTAGCTACAAGCTTTTAACGAGTAAATGATACAAATACCCAATACCCATTCTATCATAAAAATATAAAAAAAAGATGCATACAAGCTTTTAGTTAATGCCAGTTTTGGCCATTTTATACATTTTGTTGAAAGCTCTAGCTACTCTACTCTACCAAACACCAAAATATATTTAAAAAGCTACAGTTACCATGGCTTTCAGCCACCAACTAGTTTTGCCAAACATACCCTAAATGTTATCACTTTCTATATAACCCTCTACAAAAATAAAACATGACCATTTTACAAACTCTTAAAGGAGTTAACATGTTAATTTGTCTTTTTAAAAAGAACTCTGCTGATGCATTTAATAAACATATTATATCACCCAAGCCATTCTTTTTTTTTAACAGTGAACTTCATTGAAAAAAAAGGCGTGTCCTCAAATCAAGGATCGGTAAGGGAATCATTACAACATATACAATGGATTAACAACCCAATCTTTCCAAACAATATCATTAAATCTAGACTAGTTTTTCAACTACAAAAACGCCCAAGACTTCACCATAGCAATGACCTCAACCACTTTTGCATTCGACCGGTTAAAGATTTTGTTGTTTCTATTTTTCCAAATCGCCCAAATGGTAGTCATGACAATGCCTTTAATCACTCTTTTCGTCCATTTGCTCCCATCGAAGTGAAGATGCATTCTCAGTAGATCATTAAAGTCGAAAACTAGGAATGGAGTAATCTTACACCAATTTCCAACACCCAACCAAACCCAAGCAGCAACAACAACAATCGAACCCAGGAAATCCCATGAATAGCAACGCTATTAGTAGGGTCTGGGGAGGGTGGGATGTAGGCAAACGTTACCCCCATCATTAGAGATAGAGAGGCTGCGTCCAGAGAAACCTCAGCTCGATGTCAAACACACACTATAGATAATTAAATAGACAAACACCAAGCATTGAAAAAATAGTGAATGAATAACATAGAAGACTAAGTACATAAATAATCTCATGAGATAGAAACTATCCATAAACGCACAAAGACCATCCCTAAAAAGGAGGTACTCTTCTCCTAAAAAAGGCACTCTTCTCCTAAAAAATCCTTAAATTTGATCCTACGCCTCCATGAATTCCTATATTGGACCATATCCTCAGAGATGTGCAATTCCAACAAATCTTTCCTAATCCGTTCCACCCAAGTCACTTTGGGTCTGCCTCTACCCCTCCTCCCCGCCACAGTGAGATGTTCCACTGTTCTAACAGGACCTGTCATTTGTCTCCGCTTCACATGTTTAAACCATCTCAATCTCCCCTCCTTAATCTATTTATTTGTTTATTGCTTTCGGGCTAGTGCTTTGTTTCATGTCTTGTAAGGTAAGATAAGATATTTATGGTTATGGTTACATATACATCACTTTTTTAATCTAACGATCTATTTCATAATAATAATAAATAATAATAATAATAATAATAAAAGAAAGCCATTTTGATGACATGGCACTCAAGGAGGCATTCTCCCCCTTGAGTATGCCATGTGTATCCTATGTGTCACTTGGTATTTAAGTTAAAAAAAATTAAACATCACAAGAAAACACAAACGGTCACTCTCTCATTCTCTCTTCTCCTTCAAACCCTACCTAACTCTTTCTTTCAACTTTTAACAACAGATCTCGGCGCCTCACAGTTTTTATAATATCCAATCACTTGCAAACATTAATAATGGCAAAAGGGTCAAACGCAAGAAGAGCTACAATAAAACCCCTGGATGATGAGATTGATGTTTGTAAGTTTATATACTTATTGTTTATTTTATACCCTTTTGGTTAAAGTTTGTGAATTTTATGAATTTATTGGTTTTGTTTAATACCCTTTGATTAAAGTTTATTAATTTTATAAATTTGTTGGTTTTAGTTAATACCCTTTTGATTAAAGTTATTAATTTTGTAAATTTATTAGTTTTGGTTAATACCCTTTTGATGAAAGGTTGTAAAGTTTATAAATTTGGTATTTTTATGCAGTTCATAAGCAAAAAGATGTTGTTTCGTTGGATTTGGATACAGATGTTGGGGCTTCTGATGAAGATAATGATCAACATGTCTTTCAAATTGAGGTTTTTGAAATCTGATTTATATTATTATTATTATCCTAACAAATCTAAGAATTGGACAGAGGATGATCGGGAGGTTAATTTGAAGGTATATTATGCTTTTGAGGGTGTAAAGTCGTTTCCTTTTAAGAGGACAATTTTTCAGTTTTGGCGACCGTTAGATGACGACAGAAGCTTGCTGCTTGAATCTTACCGTAGCCGCTTTTGCTGCTTCGCCTTATAATCGCCGTTTACATGAAATATACAGGGCATGTTCTATCAAGTATCAATATCGATGAAAGAGATAACAACCGTACTTGGATAATAAGTGGTGCTCCAGTCGTCACTGCCTTCCTCAACCATTTTCCAGAGGTGGTTCTGGACCTCAGGGCTTCCGCGCCTCTCCGTTAGCTGTTTATGCTTTGGAGTGTAAGTTGACGTGTTCTGTGATGCTCACTATTCTTCATGCTGGCTCTTATGAGTGTCTCGGTGTTGTCGGGTGCTCTATGCATCATCATGCCCTTATCCTTCCAATATTCAATGAGTTGAAGCGTCAACTGGAGGTATCTATCTATCTCTTATTATTACTTTATCAAACTATTGGTTATTTATTGGTTGCACTTTTTTTTATCTTAGATTGCCAATAGTTGCTTAGGGGAGTAGTAGGAATTAAAGTGGAGGTACGGTATGATTTATTTAAAATTAACCCTCTTATATGGTTTTTTGAAGTTGTAGTTCGATTATATTTGATGAAACTGTAAGTTTTCTACTTTGTATCCATATAAATATCACTTTTAGTTAATAGCATATGAAAATAGAATATGTGACTTGTGGGTGCTTCCGGTGTTATATGTCTTGAATTCTTATGTAGATGATTATGCAGTTAATGAGGTAGCAGTATATTTTATTAATGGAATAATGGATAATGTTTATAGGATTTCATTGGATCATTGTATCAAATTCATGATGGAGTGATGGACTTGATTCTTATACTATATTTACTTTTCAAATTTTATAATATCAGACTGTTAGTTGATTGGTAGTTCTTTCAGTTAATTGAGTGGATATAGATTCTCTCTAGGTAGTTAAAGGCCCAAGGCGCAATAGGTAAAGGCATAAAGCCCAAGGCGCAATAGTTCTTTCAGTTTTTTTTTGTTCAGTTGGATAATAATTTGCATTGCGTTACTGGGATGCTTCCACAACACCTAATTTGGATACATTTGCACGTGATCTTCGGAATGTTGCAAGGCTGCTTGATGTATCTTTTCTTACTTCACTGGTAATGATTATAGTTTGTTTAGTGTTGATCCATGTTATTGAGTTTATGATTAGTATGTTTTCTTTATTTATCAATTTTTATTAATTTATATTATATTTTTCAACCCCGGGACGTTCCCGGGGTATAATCTAGTAACACATATATTTTAATTGGTCGGTGAAGTTTAATGCCATAACCTATTAGGGGTGTTTGTGATTGATTATTTAAAACAGATTATGCATTTTGGAACAGCAGAGGTGGAGCTGCTTATAGATTATTACGTTTTGGTAGTCTAAAAAACTGATTATCTTTGTTTTCAAAATGCAATCCCAAACATTAAAAACTGAATATCCACGTTTTCAAAACGCAATAATCTAAAAATCAGATTCAAACCACATTCCCAAACTCTATCTAAGTATTTTAGAAAGAAGTTAGAGACACATATGACATGTATGTTTACAAAAAAAAAAAAAAAAAGAATAACAATAACATAATGTTAAAAGTTGATTATGACTATCAATCCACATATAAAAACGATATTGCTTTAACATTATTGATGCGGGTGTCTTTCATTCTGGCATTTTGATATTGAATGAAGCACCATTGTAAAAATATTTGTTATTAAGAAAGAAATATAAATAACGTGTACAAGTTTGTCTTAGGCTTCGGGATATGGATCGGTGAGGGCAATCAGTGTGCTGAGTTGGAGGGACTCCCCTTCGAGGAACACCCCCTCCTCCTCCCCCTTAGGTGCGAAAGGTTAATCCCCGATCAATATAATATTAATACTTTATTTTATATATAATTAAATTGTACCACCATTAATATTATATATATATATATATATGTCTTTTCTCTTTAAGAAAGCATTATAAAAAGGGAATGAGGAAGAAGGGGGAGCCATTTCTCTGGTTTGGAGAAGGGGAAGGGAAAATGACGTGACGCTAACATAGACAAGGGGGAGAAAAGGAGGAAGAGTTCCACACCCCATAGCCTTAGTGTCTTTTTTTTTTTCTAATGCAAATTTTGCTTTACTCTAATTTATATTAAATATATTATAATATTCTCTATGTTTGGATTTAAACCTGAGATCTTAATTCTAAAAAGCATATGTTTCTATTAGGCCATGTGGTGTACCTTCACATCAAGGGTGTTAACGGTGACGTGACATTTTAATTTTCATTGTACACCACTCTCTTCTTATGTTAAGAGACATTAAATTGGCACTAAGTTAACATGACTTAAAAGAGAGAAACTTGAGGGGATGAGGTAGAGTTAAGGGCGTTAAACCATTTCCTTAAAGCGAGCTAGTGTGAAAAGAGACAAAATGAATAATGTAGCATCTAGGTGGAGTTAAAGATAGTTAGAGTATACCTCATGGCCTGACCTTAAGTGTGTTAACCACGTATCGTTTGTTTTAGTCTTAATCGTACTTAATTAAATGATATTGTAAGATATGTGGTCTTCCGTACAAATGTGTACATGTTCCAATAATTTTCTAAGGGGCTGTTTGGTTGATTAACTGTTGAATCATTAAGAGATATGAATGGTTAAGAGGTCTGTATGGTTAAGTGCTGAGTCATTAAGTTGGACCTCTTAATGGTTAGTTTTCTTGTCCCACATTGGTATGAGAGTTTCATTAAGGTTCAGCCTAGTTCAGTGCTTAATGATTCAGTGCTTAATGGTTCAGCAACATCCAAAGTCTTAATGATTCAGCCTTAACCATTCCATTCAGAGGCTGAAACAAACGCGCTGATTGCTAAATCATTCAACACTGAATGATTAAGAGCCTCATTAAGAGGCTACCAAACAGCCCCTAAGTCTGTTAAGTCTCACATGTATTCTTTTAGTATATATTAATATTACCAATGATGATGATGATTATGATTGAGATGGATGGAAAAAAAAAACACCCTCTTTGGTATACTACTAATAGCAAGTTTTAAGAGCATGCATGTTTTGTAAATTTTTGTATAAAAACCAATAGGTAAATGCTAACAGAAAACTCTTAAAGAATTTTGACAGAATTCTAACATAAGTAATTGAACTTTGTTATTACATTATAAATCTCACAACTTATAAAAACTCCACTACATACTTTAAACGTGGAAGTCTCAAGTTTTAAAATAGCTATTTGTCTACCAAAACACAGAGCCCAGATATGAGCAAAAACTAACTACGAAGTCTTCTAAAGCTTACAAGATTGTGGTATTTATTTAGGTGTAAAAAAATTGTTATAAAAAGTCTTTCGAACCTTTTTTTGGACGTTAAGTTATTATTTTTCTTTGGCTACATGCTGAAAGACAAGCAATGTGGGTGTATTTTCTACTATAAACAAAATATGTTGCCTATCTATACCTAACAAATTAGTAATTGGTTACGCTATGTGTTACAATTATTTCAGTGCAAAAATTTTTGCTAGTCCTTTTATTTTACGTACCCTTCGTATTCTATTTCATAAATTCACTCACATGTTATCTCAAAATATCGTTTGATGAAATTGGGGGATAAACCGATATAGAGGTATGGTACGTGACCCGACATACCGTCTTTATTACTTATTACTTATTATATTATTTACTAATATTGGGGTGTGGAGGTAACCCCCTAACTTGGCTTTATGCCAATGGGCTATGTGCCCATATAGTTAGGGGTCCATGATGTTCGGCCCATTAAGGCCCATGAGAAGCCCTATATAAGAGGTTTTCACCTCTCATTAGGGCACAAGTTATCACACTTGCTTACCCCCTGATAACACATGGCCGCCGCCATCACTTTTTGTGTCTGTACGTTGGACTCCACTCGTGGTTTCCTAGCAGTCACCTCCACACTCCACCTTTCCTTTCCTTCTTGCAGATCTGGATCTCACCGGAGAAGACGAAGGCCGAGCTGTGGTTCCACTATTCAACACCGTCGAGGCATACACCGGACAGCCGTTTCGGTTAGTGTTTCTTCAGTTACGCTATGTGTTACAATTATTTCAGTGCAAAAATTTTTGCTAGTTCTTTTATTTTACGTACCCTTCGTATTCAATTTCATAAATTCACTCACATGTTATCTCAAAATATCGTTTGATGAAATTCGGGGATAAACCGATGTTATAGTGCATGAACTAAAAGTTTGTGGTTAAAATGATGATATTGATTTCTTTAAAAAAAACAGTTATATTGAAATTTAATTATAATAAAAAAAAAAGCGATGTTCAAGTTTCAACTTTCCACTATGCAAAAAGGAGAAAAATGGTCAAAAATAAGACTTCTTACTTACGACTTTTGACTTGACATAAAAGTATAAAACACTTCACAAGATCTCAAACCGAATCATGTGGCACCAAACATGGGTACTTTGATCAGCAGACATCAAATAATCACTTTATTTAACCAACTGGGTAGCACAGTTGGCCACTCCAATGAAGATTCGGAAACACAACCGTAAGGTTGTGGGTTCGATTCCGAGGAGGGGAGGGTTTACCCACATTTAGTGGGGTTCCCGCCCGGGTTGCCAGTTCTCGGGCTTCGGTCCGTAGAAGGGCCGAGTAGGTCTGGCCGGCCACTCTCTCAGGGCTTAGTGCCCACTACGAGATTCGACCCCGAGGCTGGAGGTTCTCACCCCAGTGGCCCAACCGCTGGGACGCCGTCAAAAAAAAAAAAAAAAGTAATCACTTTATTTCTTTTGGTTATCTTTGTTTGGAATTAATCATTAAATTAGCTTTATTATGCATCCCAAATTTTGTGTAAATGGATATGTTGATTGGTAATCGATATGCTGATTTTATCAACCTATCTGCTCATAAGAAAAGATATGTGATGTTATTGTTTTTGCAAACAGGGGAAGTTTTTATATTTGAAAGTGGGATAGCGAGTTGTTTGGTTTGGGATCTTTGTTGACCAGTTTTTTTTAATTGAAATAGCACGATGACACTATAATACTATTAAGAATACTAAAACATAAGTACATCTCTAATTGTAAGAGATTTGATGTGTAACCAACAATATCCTTTAATTAAAAATTTAGATGGCTCAAATTAGTCCTCACATTATTTTACAATTACCACGGATTGTATCGGATCTTAACTCTGATATCATATGGGTTATCTTTAACATACTTTAAATGTAACACCCCAAAAATGTTAAAGTAGTAATAATATGGTAGAAATTAATTTATGTAGGTATGAGTATGTATGTATGCGTGAATATATATGTATGTATATGTTTGTACTCCTAGTTGTAAGTAGTGCATTGGTGGTTGTACATTTAACAAACATAAAATTTACCAAGTTAATTACTTGGGTAAAAATGGTGGAAGTTTACTTGATAAAGGGAGGGACTAAACATGAGTTAATACTCATGTTGAAGGGTTGTTTTAGAAAGGTTGGAGGTATGATTAGAAGGAAAATGAGGGATAAGAAAGAAAAAAAAAAGAAAAGAACGCAGAGAGAGAGAGAGAGAAAGGAGAGAGGTGACATAGGGAGCTCTCCAAATTGCCTCTCCAAAGCTGAAAATTAAAGCAAGAAATCATCCCTAAATCCCTGCATGTCCATGAATTCATAACTATCTAGTGGCACTAATACTATTGGTAAGTTGTAGAATCAATTTTAATGGGTTTAGAAGTGGTATGGTAGGATTTCATGATCATGTTGTGATGATTATTTCTTGTGGTTTAGGAAGAATGTGATTACTATGTGTGGTAGTGTAGAATTGATGAGATTGCATGTTAAATTGGGTATGTTAGGGCTGAATTGAGAATTTGTTAAGTGGGTGTTGGTATGAAGGTTTCCTGTTGACTTTTAAAAGTCAAACAAGACATCAACACCAAGGAAACTCAATTGAACATGTATTGTTGTTAATTATGAAGTAGATTGTAAATGTTAGTGTAGAAAGGGAGATTCTTGCATCATGGGATGGTATGATAACTTGGATGTATGGTAATGCATACCAATTGTTTGATGAAATGTCTAGACTAGTATGATGTGTAAATTTGTATGCAAGACTTGACAAATGTGAAGTAAAGTGATAATAGATATAATTGATAATAGGTTAACATGAGGATTGTGTCTTAGAAAGTATTCATGTGAGAATTTAGTTGATTGTATGATTTCACAAGAAGTATGCATTAGAGTGTACACTATGCTTGAATAATATGATGCATGCCATGTGTTGGATTAATTGGTAATATGAGTGATCTTGTACGTTAATAAGATATGAATATGATGTCTATGGTGAATTTCATACAACCTAGTATGTTAATGTAGACATATGTTTGTAAAAAGGAAAGTTAGTATGGTTGAAAGTTGACTTTCTGACAAGTCAACTGACATGGAAATAACATGGTAAGTTTTCTAGCAGATTGTGAGATTGGGAATTTCGTGTGAGACACATTAGCTTGGTTATTTGATATATACGATGTTAAGTTTAATTGCTTTGATGATGAATCAAAAAGAGTGGGAAGCTATGTTTTATGCATGTTAGAAATTGACATATGCAAGTCAATGTGATGCATGAGTCGAATATGATTGGTTTACGTATGAACATGTATGCTAACAAGGGTGTGAACATGATGATGTGAAAGGATAGGAATGATGGACTCAAGCATGGAAAGCTAATGGGTCTAGAAGAGGCAAGTAAACAAGCATGAACGTGGAGGACTTGAGGTAAGTGATTCTTATTCCATTTAGGATAATGAATCTTAACGTGTATTTATGTGTGCAAGTAAAATGGGAATCATGAAATGATGGAATGTTAGTAAGGATGCTAAGGCATGTTTGGAACTTGAAGTGGGTAAAACGCGGCTTCGGTTGGATCGGAGTGGGATGGTTCAAGAAAGAATGTAAAGGAGAAACGAGAGGGTGGACTTCAGAGTCCATCGTAAGCTACGGTGGCACCATAACTTACGGTAGCCTCTACACCCAAATTCCCACCGTAAGCCAGTAAGGAACTGGCGTGGGTTTTTGGGGGTCCACCGTAACTTACGGTGGACACCGTAAGTTACGGTGGGGCCTGGAACTTTATATTTTTTTTTTTAGTTTATTCTATCGTATGTTGGTGTTTCGCTTATGTGCGCGACCCGTAATTGCGTTTAACGCACCAAATAACATTGTTGGACCATGTGTAAGGCTATGTAAGAGTGTAGTATGTAATAGTAATGTCGGTTTTGCAAATATGATCCTATTACGGAATGATACATGTGCGTGTAGTTTAATTGATACATTGTTTGACAGTATCAAATACGGTAAGTAGATTGTCATGCTTATGTAGATTGAAAATGTGATGTATATATGAGTGCTCATACTCGGGTTTGAGTGAGAGTATTCATGTATGTAAGGGTTGGTAATTATGCGTAGATTGAGTATAGGATTGGAGCATCATATTGTCATAAATTATTCATGAGGAAAGAATAACATGACGGGCCACGGTAGGTTGTGTGTGGGAATTGTACGTGGTCACGGTCACTTAACATAATAAAGATGAGTTTGTTGAATGCAAGAAGAAACGATAGAATATGTAATACTTAAAATACTTAGTAGATTTGATTTCTAATCATTCAAGGTTGTTATTAAAGAAATAAATTTTTCGGTTGGTATTTTCCGCTGCGTATAATCTGTATTACGGATTTAGGGCGTTACATTAAAAATATAAGTGTTGTCCTCAATTTTAGTTAGTTGATTTGTATAACTTTGTGTATAAAGTGACACTTTTGTCCCTGTGATTTGTTTATTTTTGTGACCTTCTTTCAAAAACCTTTTCAATATGTTGCCATATGATTTTAAAATCTTTCTATCTCAATCCATTTTGTTAACACCATCCAAGTTTTCCCGTTAAATGATGGGTTAACGAAGTGGGTTGAAAAAGACAAGATTTTGGAACCATAAGGGTCCATATGTGAAAAAAAATATTTAAATGAAAGTGCGGTTTACTCTACAACTTTAACTATTATTTGTTTAGGTTATTAATAAAAAAAACATCCTTATTAATTTGGTTGAATATTTGAATGTTTATAGTAACTTGTTGAACTGATAAATAGTAAAGTTTTAGGACGGGTCGATACTTTTATCTTAATAGATCCAAGAACAAGTTTATGAGCAAGTCTATGTAACCAAAGTAATTGAATCTACATTGAATAGAACTTAAGGGGAGGATGAGAGATGCGCATAGGACAACTCAACATTTTATACTATAACCGAAAAGTTAAAGGCCACTTGGCATCCACCAATAGGGTCGGTTCATGTTAGCCTTAGACACTATTGAAGTGTCATTGGTTTAATACAGAGATAATTTCCAATTTGACATGAAAATGTTAGCAAAGCAGAATAAGTAATTAACGCAAAAATAGGAGACACTCAAATAACAAGTGAAAATGAAATACCGCATAACAAGTGAAAATGAAATAGTACACAAGGTCGATTTAGTTAACAAAATCGAAACACTAAAACACACAAAATTGATTATACTCGTTACACATAATGTCATTTAGGTTAAACAAAGTTGCAAAACACAAAATCAGGTATTTAAATTAAGTTAACACTTAACAAATAAAACAGAAGCACAATAAAGAACTAGGAAGTTGGCAAACTATGTAGCCTCAAAGACAAAATACGAAAATTCATTATCACGTGGAGAACTAGGATTTTAAAGGAACATACGAGGATCAATAGTTGTCCTTGAATTGGGAAATGCATGGACATATTGGCATCATGGAAATGCATGGACAATAGTAAAGAACCGAAATTTTGTAACATTAGCTACTAGATGTATTTGTGGGAAATACTTAACACAAATCACAATAATTATTATTCCTTTTTGTTTTCTTCCAG
Organism: Ambrosia artemisiifolia; assembly: GCA_032199755.1. Taxonomy (NCBI): domain Eukaryota; kingdom Viridiplantae; phylum Streptophyta; class Magnoliopsida; order Asterales; family Asteraceae; genus Ambrosia; species Ambrosia artemisiifolia. The sequence continues at coordinate 39,822,084 of CM063529.1, forward strand.
TTAATTAAAAGGTTTAAATATCAAAATTTGGAAATAGTTAATGGGTTCCATTTGTTCCAAAATTGAAAGACAATATGTACAAAAATATCATCTAGAGATGGACAGAATTGGAATAGACCACACTTTGTGGTACCAATAAATCATTGCATTTCCATTTTCTTTCTCTTTTATGTTTCAATATAATGTAAAATGAAAACCACAGACAATAGTTATTACAATTTTTTTGGTTACGTTGTCAAAAAGATAATTAAGAAAAAGCACATGACAAATGGGGAGCAAGTAAAAGGTAATTTGAATGTCAATAAAATAGAAAAAGCAAAATTTTTGTGTCAAATCATATGTGATTTTCCCTTTTAAAAACACAAGCAATTTGAATGTCAATTCAATCTCAAAAGCAACCTTTAATTCTGTTTGTTGCTTTTCAAATTGTTTATATAGTAAGAATTTATTCTAAATGTAATTTAGAATATATTGTTAAGTAAATCAATAGAGGTATGTCTACATTTAGTTAGTCATGGTCTAGCACACTTTACCTAAAAACTCACCTCTAGCTATTTTCTGTTTAGCACTTCGTTTTTGTAATAGATGTATCTTCAAGTCTTCAAGTGCCTAAAGAAAGACTAAATCAATCAACTTTATGTATTAAAGAAGCTAATAGATTTTGTGTTACCAGAATCGGTGCATTCTTTAACAAGCATAAAAAAACAACGAATTCACACCAAGCAAAATATGGCACACCTTTAGAAAACGAGAGTAGTTTGTTTACGACACTTCCTAGTGCAAATCTTAGAGGCACTCACTTGAGTAGTTGATCACTACGATTCTAGCAAACCGAAGAGTTGCATTCTATGACCTTAACACAAGCGACCCGGACATTAACTATTGGTGGTAATGTATATAGGCGAGGTCCTAATGAAGTAGTGATGTTAACTTTCAATCATCTCATCTACCACAAGCAACCCGACTAAACATCCAGAAGTCTCAATGGTTCACATTGCACATCCTATGCAACAAACAACTCAACCTCACCAATCTTTACCTAATGCTAACTAACACAAAGTATAAGCCTAAACATTCTTTTAAAGGTTAAATGTAAAAAAATGAAAGGCGGGTTGATGAAGACTTGTTATTGCTTACCTAAGGTCAGGGATGAAGTGATATCGTAACGTGTGCAAATCCCATAAAAACGACTGTTAATACTCCTTGATAACGTAGAAAAAATATAAAGTACATATCACTTGGTAGTTCCTAGGTATCACTAAGACCTTGGGGTGTGGAGGACAGCGAGGGGATCGGTGGGTTCCCACCTTATTTCGGTGACAACGGGGGAAATCCCCCCCTCCTCCCCAAAGCAAAAGTGACCGTTGATGATGATGATGACCGTTGATGATAAAAGAGGAAAATAATATAAAAAAAAAGGAGGGAAGGGGAAACCATTTCCTTGGTTTGAGGGAATGAAGGGGAAATGACATGGCGCTAATGTGGACAAGGGAGAGGAAAGGGGAACCACACCCCATGGCATAATGGATTGCTAACTTACCAAAGAATGCCTAATCTAGAAAAAGAAGACTTTCACCTACGTATATCTACCGATGGAAAGGCATGAGGGTAATTACAGATGGTCATGGATCACCAATGATATTAAAATGTTGGTAAAACCATAAAACTCAAGTTTTCACGACTCACCACCTCGAGCACTATAAGTGCCACATTAGTTGAAGGGAGTAAGAAGTCTTCCTTATTAAGGGGGTGAAACATTCTTTACCAGAGTGTGTTTTGCATGGGTGACTAATTCGTTAGGAGAAAATAAAGCCGCCAGTTCTTGGCTGGACAACTACTAGGGAGTAAAACAAACGATATCCTAGCACAATGTACTTGAGTTGTTACAAGCAGACTGATTTACACAATGGTGGAGCTTATGAAGGGCTTGGGCCCTCACCGTGTTTTGATTTAATAGTCTAAATTTTCCCGTTTGTCCGAAAATTTTGTATATTGTGAGTCCAGCCCCAACCAATTTCATTTTGTGTAAATATTCCTGGCCCTCACCGATTTTTTGTCAAAAAATTTTATACGAATTGAATTATAATAAATGTAAAACGAGGCTTTTACTTTCATAGATATTTTTTTCCTTTTGGAAGATATAGGAGCGAAACAATCAACCTATTGATATTGGAAGACCCAACAGATTCTGCCAATGTATCATTTCTGGGTCCAATAGAATTCATAGGTATAGGAAAATGAATACTAGAATAAGTTCTATAACAGTATAAACTACAACATAAGCAATAGGAAGAACCATCAAACAAATATTGTTGTGTGTTTTCATCATTTTTTTATTCTTCATTATAAGATTTCTTGTATACCTTATTTATTTTTATACTTGTTTTAAAACTTTAAAGAGCTTTTAATAAAACCCTAAACTTGTTTTTAGTCATATCTAAAACTTAAAAAAAAAAAACAAATCATGAACACAAAGGCAGGACTGGTCGACAATTTTAAAAAAGAAAGAACCTTATTCCAAATCGGTTTCAACAAGAACAAGCAACAACAATTAAGGGTGTAAATGACACGTAGCGGCTCGAGAGCTACTCGGGATTGACTTGGTAAAAAGCTCGAACGAGTCGGCCTTAATGAGCCCGAGCCTGAAATATGACTCGTTAGTTATCGAGCCCGAGCTTGAGCATTACATACAAAGCTCATTTAGGCTCGCAAGCCTAAATGAGCCCAAACAAATGTTATATTATTTTTTTATGTATGCGATTTTGTCTTTTGAACATGTTCAATTTTAATTAATAACATTGGTGAGTCGAGCTCGAGCCAAGTTTTTTTAACGTTTAAGCTATTGAAGCGAGCTCGGGCCGAGCTTTTTGGTTTTACTTTCGAGCCGAGCTTGAGCTCAGGATAGTAGGGTTGAAGCCGAGCTCGAGCCTAGTCAAGCTCGGGCTCGACTCGGCTTGTTACACCGTTAGCAACAATCAATAGACAACAATCATCGAGGCCTCAAGATCAAAGGAAAAGGATTAACGAGTAGAGGCCAGAATCAACAATCATCAAACTGGGTAATCCTTTATTAGGTTCACATTTACAATTGTTGAATTCTTGAAGGTAGTTTGTGAACTAAGGTTGTTAAAAGGGATGGATATAGAATTGAATTTTTGAGTATTGCTTGGGCTTTAGATCTTATTACCGAGTAGATCTGTTTACTTCCTCATTTAGATTTTCAGATAGATGAATTGAATAGTAGATTCAATGAGCACAAAATGGACTTGTTATCTTAGTTCTAGTTTAGCTTCAAAAGGGATTAATGTTGATCAGATCTGTCTTCTTGTTAAGAAGTATTATCCTGAAGATTTTACGGAGTATGAGAGGATTCATTTACACTATTAATTAGAGAATTTTAATGTTGAAATGAAAATGAATACCAGAAGTGGTGTATCAACTATTTCCAATCTATGCAAAAGTATTGCGAAAACTTAGAAACGTGAGAATTATTATTTGGTTGATAAAGTGGTTCGGCTAAGCTTGACACTTCCGGTTTCTATTGCAACAGTTACACAAACAACTTATTGACTTATTGACTTCTTGAAAAAACCAATAAGTTAATAAGTTTTTTTGAAACTCAATCCCAAAAACCCTCTTAGGCGTAGGAAAGTATAACCTGACCACCGACCCAAAAATTAGGCTTATAAAAAAAATTAGGCCTTGTTAAATTTACAAACAACTAGGTGTATTTAACCCCGCGTTGCGGGGCGGTAGGCCTAAAACCGTGCTACCATCGTTGTAAAATGGAGGCGTAAAACCGTGTTACGTAACAACGAAACGACGACCAAAACCAGCAAAATCGTAAAGAAAGAACACAAACTATTAACACCAAGTGACTTACATAACTTTAAAACATAGCGGGAAAAAGAGTCGTAACTAAACGAACAAAAACCGAACCCGTGCGAAATCAGAAAAAAGACGCGTTATGTTGGTGGCCAAAATGGAAAAAAAAAAGTCGGTGGCCAAAAGGGGAAAAATAACTTAAAAAAAGTTGGTGGCCAAAACGGAAAAAAAAAACTTGAAAAAAAAAGTCAGTGGCCAAAACAGGAGAAAATAACTTAAAATAAAAGTTGGTGGCCAAAACGGAAAAAAAAACTTAAAAAAAAGTTGGTGACGAAAACGAAAAAAAAAACTAAAACAAAAAAAGAATTGTGTGGTCAAAATGTAGAAAAAAAAAACTTAACCAAAAAAAAAAAGTGACCAAAACAAAAAAAAATCAAAACCTAACTATTCCTTTTCTAGATCTTTTAATATATAGTTAATGTTGAGGCGTTAATCAACCCCTTCGACCAACATAAAGACGTAAGTAATAGTAACTGAGTTCGAGTTGCTACTACTTAACTCATCTTTATTTCAAAGCTTCGATGACAACAATCATTCCATCAAAAATAAATCCATCATAATCATACAAGGTAATTAATTTATATATTCTTCTGAATCTTTTTAAAATTCTATATACATCTATGTTAATGTTAATCACAGTATTTGTTGCAGTTTCTCTATTAATCTGATCATGTGTTCATCGATTTAGTTGCTTTCTTGAGAATTAACTTTAGACGTTTTAGTGTAGATAATAATGTTAGTTATTGAATCTGTTAATTAATAATGTTTCAGTAGTGTTCAATAGTAGACGTTTTAGTGTAGATAATAATGTTAGTTATTGAATCTGTTAATTAATAATGTTTTAGTAGTGTTCAATAGTATGATGATTTCTTGATCAAATTACAGTTGTTTGTTAAAAGTTCTCAAAGAACTTATATATATTTTTTTCAGATCTGTTTAGCAGACTCTGTTTTACAAGCAACATACAACAATGAAGAAGACAGGAAGTTAATAAGATCGAGTTTTATAGGTGCCGAATCGCTGACGTTAGGTTACGTGTTTAATTCATTAGGTTAAGAGTTGGTTGGTATTGGTAAAGAAGAGGAGTTGTTCGACGCCATTAATGGAGCTTGAGATATCTAACTATCTTCCTTTTAGGATAGAGTTACTTACAATTTGAGTTTGGAAATAGCTTGTAACCCGTGCAGCTGTCATACATATGTTTGTTTGGAGTTTGAACAGTTGGTAATGGTATGTGAGAGCCGATGTTATGACTAACTCAATCGAAACAACCTGGTTTGATAGCACTAGGTTTAGGGACCGTTGTTTCTGTGAACTTTTCATCCAGCTCATTATGGTCTGGGTAATCTGATTATGTGAAGTAGCCTAGTGCAATCAAGTCATCTAGGTACAAATATACAAACTCAATGAAGTTTCAAATAGTTATCAGGTTTGCTACAAGGTTTATGCTTTAACAAAATAAAGATGTTATACTATTATTGGTACATCATAGAGGGGAACTTAGGCTGGTCATTGACCTACACATTTAGGAATTTATCGAGCCTCTGGTTGTGTGATCGTGACTTTATTGTTTGAAATGGGAACTTTGGACATGATTACCGTAGCCTCGACTTCAGGCTTACTTGTCTCTGTAAAAAATCCAGGTTGTTTTGGTGGAGGCAATGCGCCTTCACCCCCTAACATGTGAACAACAGACGACATACTTGGCCTGTCATCTGCATGTTGCTGCACACATGATAAACCGACGTGAATTGATTGAAGCACTTCAGTAGCAGTCCATGAGTCCCCTAAAGCTGCATCAACCAGTTCAAGCGGTTTGGCTTCCGTGTAGAGTCTCCATGCCTAAATCATTTTAAAAGTCAGTAAAAGTAGCTTAGTTAGTACTAACCAAATTTCTGGTTATAAGACTATGTTCTTGTTATGATACTTACATGCCCTAGAAGGTTATCATGGTGATCTTGATGAGAGAATCCTCTGTTTTTCTTCCCGCTCACGATCTCAAGCACCAAAACACCAAAGCTAAAGACATCTGATTTTAGTGAGAAAAGCCCATTTGCTGCATACTCTGGAGATATATAACCCCTGTAGTAAATTTACACTCAAGTGAAAACGATATATAAAATATGCTAAGCTATAGTTATCAATACGATTAATAGATTCTTACAATGTACCAACAACATGGTTTGTATTTGCTTCTGTCTCGTACTCTTTGAACATTCTAGCCAAGCCAAAGTCTGATATTTTTGGATTCATATTAGAATCAAGCAAAATATTGCTTGCTTTTAGATCTCTATGGATTATTCTAAGTCTGGAATCTTGATGGAGATAAACAAGTCCTCGAGCTATCCCATTGATAATGTGGTAGCGTTGAGGCCAGTCAAGTAACAAGGAGTTGTTTTTATCTGCACAAATCAATTTGAATTCTCTGTTAGTTTGTATTAAAGGGTTTGATAATTTGATAAGTGTGTGTTCTTATACAAATTTTAGAGCATCCAACCAAATAAAAAGAAGTCCAAGCTTTTGTTTGGCATGTATTCATAGATCAACATCATTTCCTCTCCTTGAATACAGCATCCCAAAAGCTTCACAAGATTTCGATGCTGAAGCTTGGCAATACATATAACTTCATTCTGGAACTCGATGATTCCTTGTTTTGATGTCTTTGACAGCCGCTTCACAGCAATTTCTCCTCCTTCAAGCAAACCCTGAAGATCATCTCTCTTTATAGGTACGGTGCACATTTATATCAAATTCGAGTGCTTGTTACTATCTGATAATACTCTCACAAATTTGTTTTCATTTTCATTGTACATTATGTGGCAAAAAGACTTAAATAACTAACATATCTTAGGACTTAGAGAACTGTCTCTGTAAAAATCTGGTCAGTTTGTATATCCTATGTATATAAGATGCAGTAAAGGACTTGCAAAAAGAAAGAAGGAAAACTTGCTGACATTAAATAAGTAAGCTATATATAGCATACAACTACAAATACAACAAACTTATCCTAAAAAGTAGACCGTGTTCTCCACTCCAACGTTCACATCCATATTGCTAGGTCAACTTTTGACTTTCTATCTTTTATTTAAACAAACAAAACAAATACTAAATCACCAAATATTAATACCAAGTCAACATTAAATCCAACAGTATTTACCTTGTAAACTGAACCAAAACCTCCTTGCCCTAGCTTATTATTGACAGAGAAGTTACTGGTGGCCTTAACTACCTCATTCAAGCTGAAGAATGGCAGGTCTGAATCTTGCTTTTGCTTCTGTTTCTTGTTTAATAAAGCTGATAAAATGTATATACACTAATGAGTAATGATACAACTTACTTTACAATAGAGTATAAACAAAATATAAAAAGAGAATATGCATATGAGCATGGTTAATGAAATGGAAGCTTGAAACTGAGGAAAAGTACGTGTTTAACTTGCCCATACCTTTATTATTTAATTTCTTCTTCCTTCTCCATGAATATAGTATCAGTGCTAAGATGAGCATAACTACCGCAGATAGAATTGGCAAGATCACTTTAAGCGGTGATTTCTTCTTGTATCCTGTTCACGCAAACAAAATGTTAGTGGTGGTGGTAGTAGTTACCAATTATCAAAACCATTCTAAACCTGAATGCTAATTATATTTCTAAATGATGGTCCATCCATGGATGGAAACCAACTGTTTCTGGCAGTGGAAGTGTTACATAGCGGCTTTTATATGTTATAGATAGTGTTACAATGCTTGAGTAACCAAGAGACGCAGGACACATAGACCCAAAGGAATCACAAATGCACTTACGAATTAGTTCAGGGTTGATCATTTTTATATAGATTTCTTGCCCTGAGACATCTCCTTGTTGAGCCTCTCTGATATCAATCAGCTCACTGGACCACGTTAGACATCCACTTTTTCTCCCTCTAATATCAGTACTTGCAAAAGCTGTACAAGACAAAGAGCTGGAGCAAAAATTCTCACATTCCACAAGGGACATGGATCTATTGAACCATGAACTTTGTGAGTCGGGCAATTTCAGGTTGGAAAACTTAGTGAAGTTATGCCCTTTTTCAAGAGTCAGAGATATTTGACGCTTACATCCATTTGACCAATCTGCAACAGACCATTCTTCAGGCAGCTTGGGTTCAAATCCTTCAAAACATGAACACGGTGGGGCATTATTAATGCTACAGATTCCATAAGGACCGCAGAAACCATACCGGTCGCACGCATCCATTGAAGGTGCTAAATATAGTTGCCAAGTATCTCGTCTATCACTCCAAACATATAGAACAAAGTTTCCTTCTGGATTCAATTTCATTCTTATAATGGATGTGCTATTTACTAGTGCAAATCTGCTGTAAATCTCCTTCTCATTCAAAACAAAGTCAAAAGTGTAGGAGTTGTTTGATCGCAGACCCAACGCCCCGGAAAATCCCAGACCATTCCAATATCCGATCCTTTGTTGGAGACTGGATTCATGTTTCATATTAAACAACTGTGGATATCCGTTGGTGTTCATCCAAACTGTATAAGAACCTAATGAAGGGTCATCAGAAGTCTTCCATGATGTCAAGTTCCAGTTTCTCCCCGTTACAAGGTCCACACCGATTTTCATTCCTGGTAACCACGTGTCTCCAGGATGATCAAAGCTTTGCCAAATGAGATCGCTGCTGATGTCATCTCTAATGACAAGATTTCCAGAATCCAACAGCTGTGCTACTGGATTACTATTTGTAACTAGTTTGGAGGACTGAGATGTCCAAACTTGGGTATTGCTCACGCTAAGAAGTTGTAAATTTCCTTCATCATTGAGTTTGAGTATACTCGAGTCATCGAGAAGTGGAACCTCTCTATTAGCAACCCATACATAGGTACGTGGTGATATCGTCTTATACCATATCCCCAAGAACTGAAAAGATGAATTTTCAAAGCTGAAGAACCCGAGTTCAAAGATTTCACTTGCTGAAACAATGGTGTTACCATTTTTGAGAGTCTGATTTGGAGATATGGTGTCTGTAGCAGCTGTAGTACTGTCTGTGATCAGGATGAAGAGCAGACCACCGCAGAACAAAATCATATCGAGGCGCTCCATAGAATCTGGACTTGGCTTTACAGTTGATAACTAACAAAGAAATATCCCAATTGTAGAACAAATGAATGACTTATTCTAGCCATCAATGTGGACCAGGAAAACATTTTTATTACTATTGAAATGTTTTGGTTCTATGTGTTAGTTAGGTGTTGACTGTTGAAAATATTTATATGCTTTTGTTGAATGAATACATCATCATCATCATTCTCAGTTAATCCCACCAATAGCAAAGCTAAGGTAGGGTCTGAGGATGGTAAGATGTAGACAGCCTTACATCTACCCTGTGGGAATAGAGAGGTTGCTTCCAGTGAGACCCCCGGCTCGATAGTGGTTTTGTATCAAGCATTGGACATTAGGCACATAAGACTTCGCAATCGGGACAAGCCCGATTAGTGCATGTAACCCTTGTCTTTTGGTTATCAACGCCACCACATGATGCATGATTAACCATCCGTCGTTTTTAACGTTATTTTCACAAAATTAGTAAAATAACGTTAAAATTAGTGCAACTTTACTTTTGCCCCCATAGGACCACACATATATACATTATATGTACAAATCCGTAAGCGGGGTGTGGTTGAATGAATGAATAGGGGAATTATTGTATGCAGAATGGCAGATACACAATTGAAGATTTCCAAAACATCTTTACCTGGCTAGCTAACTATTTCAATGCCTAGAAATAATATAAGTTAATTGTTTGGGGAAGCATTACATACATATTGACAGTGGATATTTATCGGTTTTCAAAATTTTGTTCAACCCGAAACACTTCCACATGTTACAACCCAAATAGGAGAACTCATCCAAAACACTAGTCTAATGGGTGAGAGAGTCTACTTAGGTTATAAACCCCACATTGGTTGCTCATACAACCAATATGAGGACAAGTCTCATACCTTGCAATGATTTCAGTCCATAACACCACATTAGTATTTCAGCCCTTAAGATTTGGCTAAAGTTTGATTACGGAAACAAAAGTGTGTAGACATGGAATTCAGGATTGCAAAGAAGATCTTACTTCATGGTCAACTGATCTGGCCAGGATAACTATTTCCATTCCTAGAATAAGTGATATAAAAAGAAACATGTTGCGGAAAACATAGGACATACCGAAAGGTACCATTGCATTGCAATTACGCAACAGTCACGTGTTATGTGAAGTCATTATTGCGTATCCACTTTGGATCATGTATACTTCTACTGCTACTTCCAATCGAGCATACTTAACTGTGGAGTTCTCATCTCAACCACAGTCACTGCAACAAAAACATATTGGTGTTATTTGTGGCGAGCGTTAGTAATGGCTTAACAACTCTTTTGTGAACATAACAATACGGTGTGAGGTTTGGTTAAGGTGCCACAACACGACTTGTTTGTAACACATGGTGTTATGGAAGAAATCGAAAATTATTATTTTACGAGAATCACCTTGGGCATTTTCCTACTAACACATCTTTCTTATGGTAAAACATGTATTACATTCATGCACTTTTGTGCTTCCAAGGAATTTTTACTTTGTTAATCCGAACGCGAACTTAATAAGGTCACAACAACTTATAGACACCCTCAACATATGGTAAGGCAAGGATGTTTGGCCATTAGCAAAATGTATTAATCAACGAGAACACAAATCAACTGAAAAATAGTTGACATACGTTCAAATCCAACAATACATTACTTCCCAAAATTTATTGTATGTGAGTGCAAGGTTATACATGAACTTTGTTACACGTACAATTTTTTTTTTTGGAACAATCAAACGAAACTTTATTCCACCCAAGAAAACATTACACGATCGCCCAGACACAGACTAGCAAGTAACTACCAGGGTCGACCCAAAATAACAAGTAAACAAAATACAAACTCATTACATTTCCGCTAAAACAGCACACAATACCCAAAAAACCAGCCATAAACATCACTTAGCCATTATCAAACAATGAGAAGTCCCTCCATGCCGCCCTTTCCAATCCTTGCATTTTAGCCTGTTTATTCATCCACCAGAAAGCCTCCAGTTTAATTTCTTCCAGCAGCATTGGTGTCGCAGTGGATACATTCGCAAATACCGATTCGTTCCTTTTAATCCATAATTTCCAAAACGCCATCAAAACAACCGCATACACACTTTTCTTCTTCTTTGTACCTCCGTTTACCAGCCAGCACCTCTTTAGAATCTCCTCAATTGGTTCTTCATTCTTGAACTCGTCAATCTTGAACCACTCGCTAATATTCCACCATAAGGCTCTGGCCCACATGCATTTGACGAATAAATGCTCCACCGTCTCCGGTTCCAATCCACATCGATGACATATTCCATTCCCAACATGTATACCTCGGTACGATAAAGCGTCGGTCGTCGGGATACCTTTTTTCATCACCCTTCAAACAAAACTATTAACTTTCGCCGTAGCGATCTTGCTACAGACGAAGTCAGACGTCAAGCTCTGCTGCCAAGCCTGATTAATCAGCATCTCTCGTGCCTACTTAACTGAGAATTCGACATTTGATCCATTCAAAACCCATCTCCAAACATCGCACTCCTGGGATATTTTCTGCTTGACCAACAGCGACCAAAACCTGCACATATCCGCCCATTCCGCCGCTGTCTCTGGCAGCCTAGACCATGGGACGTCCCACCATACTACACCGTTGACCCATCTGTAGCAGTCACTGACCTTCGGTTCAGCCTGTTTACACAGTAAATACTAATAGACAATAATATACAGTTAATATGATTGCCATGTATTTATAGTAAAGATGTATGTCTTCAATGTATTTCCATATTATTGTATCTTGATGTAATTATAAATCAAAGGTAATGAGAAGAGAGATCTCAAGGATCACATTATACCTTCTATCATGGTATCATTGTGCTAACCCTACACCTTCCGCCGCCCTCCTCTTTCTGCCGCCGGTTCTTCCGCCGCTGCGGTCTCCGGCCAACCTCTCTTCAACACCTCCTATCACTCTCCTCTCATTCCCTTTCATCCTTACCTCATGGCTGACCCGAACCAACTGGTGCCTGACCCGAACCACCAACTCAACCCCACCGACAAAATCCACCCTGCACTCACCGTTTCCAATATTAAAAATGCCATACCCGTCATCCTGGAAAGCGACGCAGGCCCCTATGCCTTATGGTGCGAGCTCTTTCGCATCCACTGCAGAGTTTTTCAGGTTCATGACCACCTCTCTCCTCGCCACCCTGACACACCCACAGATGACCTTTGGGATAGACTCGACGCCATTGTTTTACAATGGATATACGGTACTATTTCCAAGGATCTTCTAAAAACCATCTTTATCCCTGGCAGCACTGCGTATGATGCTTGGACAGCATTAGAGGGCCAGTTTCATGATAACAAAAACGCCCGTGCTATCCAACTCATGCAAAAGTTTGCCACCACCCGCCTCGAAAACTTTTCCAATATGTCTGAATACTGCCAAACCATGAAATCCCTTGCTGACCAACTCGCTAATGTTGATGCTCCACTTGACAACAAGCGATTGGTTCTTCATGTTCTTGCGGGTCTTACAGACGCGTACGAAGGCATCTCAACCATTCTCCAACAAAAAGAACCCACCCCTACCTTCAATGAAGTCCGTTCTCAACTATGCCGAGTTGAAAACGAGAAGGCTGAACGTGCTCTTCTTGGCTCCCAGAAAGCATCCCAGGCCCTTGCTGCATCCAACATAACCTCACCCTCGAGCCACCCCACCACTCAACAACACCCAACTGACCAGTCCTACAACACCCGCGGACGTAACAGGTCACGGGGACGCGGCCGCGGCCGCCCCTCTTGGCCTCGCGGACGTGGACCACAGCCCACCGGTCAATGGACCTCCCCTACCACCTACACATGGACCCTGCCTAACACCCCTTGGACACCTTCTGCCAATTCACAAACACCTTCCTGGCAAACTTGGTCCGCCCCACCCCCACCCTGCCCCTACCCCTCTTACACACCCTCGCAGCCCAACACCACCTGGCCACCCACTGCTGCCGCTAATCCCTCTCAAGGGGTACTCGGCCCTCGTCCCAACCAAGCCAACCATACCACATATTCTCCCACCGACATCCAACAAGCCTTATACACCATGTCTCTAAACCCACCAGATTACTCGCAGGGAGTGATGGACACTGGGGCCACCATCAGCATGGATCCTAATTCAGGTAACTTCCGGTCTATTTTTAATACTAGCATGAATGAAAATATTATTGTTGGTGATGGTACACGTATTCCGGTTTTAGGACATGGCCCTCAAACCTTTAAACCACCCTACCCACCCTTTACCCTTGACCGTGTACTTTATGCACCTAAACTCATTAGAAAACTAATCTCTGTTCGTCAATTCACACGAAATAATTGCGTTTCTGTCGAATTTGACCCATTTGGTTTTCTTGTGAAGGACTACAGGACCCGGGCTCCTATAATCCGGTGCGACAGCAGCGGTGATCTCTACACCTTCAACAAAGACTTTCATTGCTTTTCCACCTCTGTCACTGCTGCTCAGTCCTCCACACTTTGGCATCAAAGACTTGGCCACCCAGGCCCTGCTTTACTTCAAGCTTTAAAACATTCTAGTTCTATTTTATTTAAATCATTGAATAAAACATTATGTGAACCATGTGTGTTTGGCAAAAGTGTTAGACTCCCTTTTCATTTATCAAATAATACAACTTTGCAACCATTTGACATTGTGCACAGTGATTTGTGGACCTCCCCCGTCCTCAGCTCGGGAGGCCACCGATATTATGTTTTGTTTCTTGATGACTATACAAACTTCTTGTGGACTTTTCCCATCTCTAATAAATCCCAAGTATATACCATCTTTGAACAATTCCACACACTTGTCCAAACCCAATTTCAATCCAAAATTAAAACGTTTCAATGTGATAACGGTAAGGAATATGTCAACACCGCATTTAAAAATTTCTTTGACAAACATGGCATCCTTTTCCGTTTATCTTGCCCCTACACCTCTTCCCAAAATGGGAAAGCTGAGCGCAAAATACGCTCCATTAACAACATTACCCGTACTTTACTTTCCCAATCTCACCTTCCCCTTAATCTTTGGCCTCATGCCATTGAAACCGCCACATACCTACACAACATCATCCCCTCCAAAGTCCACCAATACCATACCCCAACCCGCCTCCTCTATAACCAAATACCAACTTATGACCACCTACGAGTTTTTGGGTGCTTATGCTATCCACTAATTCCCTCCACCACCATCAACAAACTTCAACATCGATCCTACCCATGTGTTTTCCTTGGTTATCCCACATCCCATCGTGGGTACAAATGTCTTGACATAAAAACCAAACAACTAACCATCTCTCGTCATGTACTCTTTGACGAAGCATCCTTCCCATTTCAACACCTACACCACATCTCACCCACCACTGATTACGATTTTCTCACCAACAATTTTCCTCCTCACTTATGGTCCCACACCTCCTACACACCCTCCTCTCCTAAACCACCCACTCACCCTTCGGACCCCACATCATCCACTGTCCCTCCGCCCAGCTCTCCCTCACACACCAACTCGGCCCAAAGCCAATTCTCTCCTTCGGCCCACTCTCACCCCAACCCTTCCACAGCCCACTCACCCAACTCGCCCCCAGCTCCCTCACCAACCCACACGGCCCATCCCACAAACCAAATGGCCCACACCAATCTCCCCTCATCCCATAATACCGACCCTCCACCCCCCTCGGGTCCGACCCAACCGTCACACTCCATGCGCACCCGTGCCATGGATGGGATATTTAAGCCCAAACAACCATTTAACCTCTCTGCCACCACCCTTGTCCCAATCCCGAAATCACCAACACTGGCCTTGTCCTCACCGGAATGGCGTAATGCCATGACCAATGAGTTTCATGCTCTTATTAAGAATAACACTTGGGAGTTAGTCCCGAAAGTACCCGGCATGAACATTATACGATGCATGTGGCTCTTTAAGCACAAATTTAAGTCTGATGGTACTCTTGAGCGGTACAAGGCCCGTTTAGTTTGTGATGGCCGGTCCCAACAGGTCGGGATAGACTGTGGCGAAACTTTCAGTCCGGTAGTTAAACCCGCTACCATTCGGACTGTTCTTTCTATTGCTTTATCTAACTCTTGGCAGGTACATCAACTGGACGTCACGAATGCCTTTCTTCACGGCAACTTGACTGAGACGGTTTACATGCATCAACCCATGGGGTTCCGCAACACGCAATTTCCTGATCATGTGTGTCGCTTAAAGCGGTCCTTATACGGGCTCAAGCAGGCCCCCCGGGCGTGGTACCAACGGTTCACAGACTATGTACTCTCATTGGGGTTTCGCCACAGTGGCTGTGATGCGTCTCTCTTTATTTTCAATGACCAGGGCAACACCGCGTTTCTTCTGTTATACGTGGATGACATCATCTTGGTCACTTCCTCTTCGGCACTTCGCGAACAGCTTATGGCTCGTCTTTCTAATGAATTTGCCATGAAAGACCTAGGCCCGTTGAGTTTCTTTCTTGGCATCTCCGTCACCAGGGAACGGGCCACCATGTTCCTATCACAACAAACCTATGCCACTGATATAATTGAACGTGCAGGTATGTCCTCCTGCAAGCCAGTTGCCACACCAGTTGACACAGCATCTAAACTCTCCTCTCAGGCTGGCGACCTATTTGATAACCCCACGCTCTATAGGAGCCTGGCTGGGGCTCTTCAGTACCTCACTTTCACTCGGCCTGACATCAGCTATGCAGTACAGCAGGTTTGCATGCATATGCATGCTCCTAGGACAGGCCACTGGGATGCTCTCAAACGCATCATCCGCTATATACAGGGTACGTCCTCATTGGGTCTTACATTGAGCGCTCACAAGCATCCTCAGCTCATAGCATACTCTGACGCGGACTGGGCCGGCTGCCCGGATACCAGACGGTCCACAAGCGGGTATTGTGTCTACTATGGAGACAACTTGATCTCTTGGTCTTCTAAACGCCAGCCAACCGTCTCTCGCTCCAGTGCTGAAGCAGAATACCGCGGAGTTGCCAACGTAGTGGCTGAAATCTGCTGGCTTCGCAATCTTCTGTTGGAACTTCACAGACCTCACGCTAAAGCCACATTGGTCTACTGTGACAACGTCAGTGCAATCTACCTCTCAGGGAACCCAGTGCAACATCAACGCACTAAACACATTGAGCTCGACATCCATTTCGTCAGGGAACAGGTCCAGCGTGGTCAAGTTCGTATTCTTCACGTTCCCACTCGCTATCAAGTGGCCGACATCTTCACAAAGGGTCTCCCACGTGTGCTGTTTGAGGATTTTCGGTCCAGTCTAAGCTTACGGTCTCCTCCGGCTTCGACTGCGGGGGAGTAATAGACAATAATATACAGTTAATATGATTGCCATGTATTTATAGTAAAGATGTATGTCTTCAATGTATTTCCATATTATTGTATCTTGATGTAATTATAAATCAAAGGTAATGAGAAGAGAGATCTCAAGGATCACATTATACCTTCTATCAAATACAAAGATGGAAATAGATCCTTAAGTCGCCCGTTCTCGCACCAAAGATCTTCCCAGAATCGAACAGTATTTCCTGAACCAACAGTACATTTGAAGTTTGATTGCAGGTCAATTCCTCGGCTACTAAATACCTTTTGAACATCACATATGTTGTACCACGTCCCCCTACCAGTTTTCTTGCATGGAATAAACCCAGAGCAGCCACCCCCACTATGAAGCGCTTTAATAACTTTACACCACAACTGATCCTCCGTCGACTTGAATCTCCACCACCACTTAACAAGTAGCGCTAAATTCAGATCCTCTATGCTTCCCACAATCCACCTCTCTTTTTTGGCTTGATAATATTCTCCCACGCCACCCACTTTATCTTCTTACTTGTTGCTGATCCACCCCAAAGCAACCTTCTTCGCAAACCTTCAAGTGTGTTAATCACTCCTGCTGGAGCCCTGAACAGAGATAAATAGTAATTTGGGACTGCACCAAGAACCGCTTTAACGAGCACCGCCCTACCTGCAAAAGAGAGAAACTTTGTTTTCCAAATAGAAAGTTTAGTTTGAAATTTTTCGATTACCGGTCTCCAGCTGCCAATCCTCTTCATACTGCATCCAACTGGCAATCCCAAGTAGATAAACGGTAGGGTAGCTTTATTACATCTCATAAGACCCGCCAACTCCTCTGTGTCGTCATCAGTCACATTAACACCAAAAATATTGCTCTTTTGTAGGTTGACATTTTATCCAGATGCTAGGGAAAAGCACCTAAGTATTCTATTTAAGTTCAGAACATTTTCTCTTGACCACTGCCCTAAGAATAATGCATCGTATTTAATAGCCTTTACATTTGTACATGAGTCAAATTAAGTGAGTACTCGAATACATATCCGTACGTTGGTGCCGGATATAGGGGGCAGGGGGTCGCCCGACCCTCCCTCCCCCCCCCCTCGAATTTTCGTTCAGAGTTCCGATAATATAGTATCCCTATAAATTTTTTTTTTGGTATATACGGTTTGTTTAAAAATTTGGTTTTTTTTTATATGTAAAACTAGTAATCTGAATGATTGAATTTAGATTTTTTATTGTTTGACCTGGCATCACAGCGCAAACTTAGGCGTAGGAAAGTATAACCTGACCACCAACCCAAAAATAAGGTGTAGGAAAAAAATTTAGGTCTCGTAACTTTTAGCTCTCACCAACTAAAAACTAAGCCATTCGTAAAAACAATATTGAGGCGTTAACCAGCCCTTCGACCAACATAATAAAGACGTAAGCAATGGTAAGTGAGGTCGAGTTGCTACTACTCATCTTTAAGGGGGACGGACATTACCCGTGAGTTTTTTCAACTTCACTGATTTCAACCAATCATACACTGCCACATCACTTTACTGATTTCCTTCAGTAAAACATTTTTTTGTAGGCAACACTTCACTGATTATTTACCTACAATCAATGAGAGAGAGAGAGAGAGAGATAGAGACAAAGAGAGAAAAATCACGGGTACCAGCCAGCTAACTAGAACCAGAATTTGGTTCACGGTACCACTACCAGCATAGGTGGTGACGGTGTTACCATACTGGTAGTGGGGACTCGTGACCAATTCTGGTGACGCCTTGTCCCCCTAACTTAATCATATATCCTATTTCAAAGCTTCGATGACAACAATCATTCCATCATAATCACACAAGGTAATTAATTTATACATTCTTCTAAATCCTTTTAAAATTTTATATACATCTATGTTAATGTAAATGTTAATCACAGTATTAGTTGCAGTTTCTCTAGTAATCTGATCATGGGTTCACCGATTAGGGTTTGAATAGCGATTTAACCTTCAAACATTTGGCCCGATCAATAAAAATCGAGTTGCTTTCTTGATAATTAACTTTAGACGTTTTAATAATCTGTGAATTAATAATCTTTCAGTATTTGATAATTAACGTTTTAATAATGTTAGTTATTGAATCTGTGAATTAATAATGTTAATAGTATGAACATTTCTTAATCAGATTCCAGTTGTTGGTTGAACCCACACTGCCACATCTGTTGTTTGTTAAAAGTTCTCAAAGAACTTACATAGTTTGTAAGATTTTTTATTTTTATTTTTTTTTAACATTAAGTAAAAGTTTGATCTGTTTAGCAGACTCTGTTTACAACAATGAAGAAGACAGGAAGTTAATAAGATCAAGTTTTATAGGTGCCGAATCGCTGACATTAGGTTACGTGTTTAATTCATTAGGTTGAGAGTCGATTTGTATTGATAAAGAAGAGGACTTTGATGCCGCCATTTGAGTTTGGAAATAGCTTGTAACCCGTGCAGCTGTCATATCTATGTGTTTTTGGACGGCTGGTAATGGTGTGTGAGAGCCGATGGTATGACTAACTCAAATCAAAGAACTTCATGGAAGGGAACACAACTTGGTAATCTGATTATGTGAAGTAGCCTAGTGCTATCAAGTCATAAAGGTACAATAATACAAACTCAATGAAGTTTCAAATAGTTATCAGGTTTGCTACAAGGTTTATGTTTTAACAAAATACAAAATGTTGTAGTGTCATTGGTACATCATAGAGGGGAACTTGGGCTGGTCATTGACCTACACCTTTAGGCATTTATCGAGCCTCTGGTTGTGTGATCGTGACTTTATTGTTTGAAATGGGAACTTTTGACATGATTATTGTAGCCTCGACTTCAGGCTTACCTGTCTCTGTAAAAAATCCAGGTTGTTTTGGTGGAGGCAATGCACCTTCGCCGCCTAACATGTGAACCACAGACCACATACTTGGCCTGTCATCTGCATGTTGCTGCACACATGATAAACCGACGTGTATTGATTGAAGCACTTCAGAAGCAGTCCATGAGTCCCCTAAAGCTGCATCAACCAGTTCAAGCGGTGTGGCTTCGGTGTAGAGTCTCCATGCCTAAATCATTTTAAAAGTCAGTAAAACCAGGTTAATTAGTAGTAACCAAATTTCTGGTTATATGACTATATTCTTTTTACCGTACTTACATGCCCGAGAAGGTTATCACAGTGATCTTGATGAGAGAATCCCCTGTTTTTCTTCCCACTCACGATCTCAAGCACCAAAACGCCAAAGCTAAATACATCTGATTTTAGTGAGAAAAGCCCATTTGCTGCATACTCTGGAGATATATAACCCCTGTAGTAAATTTACACTCAAGTGAAAACGATATATAAAATATGCTAAGCTAAAGTTACCAATATGAGTAATAGATTCTTACAGTGTACCAACAACGTGGTTGGTATTGGCTTCTGTCTCATACTCTTTGAACATTCTAGCCAAGCCAAAGTCTGATATTTTTGGATTCATGTTGGAATCAAGCAAAATATTGCTTGCTTTTAGATCTCTATGGATTATTCTAAGTCTGGAATCTTGATGGAGATAAACAAGTCCTCGAGCTATCCCATTGATAATGTGGTAGCGTTGAGGCCAGTCAAGTAACAAGCAGTTGTTTTTATCTGCACAAATTGGATTCTCTGTTAGTTTGTTTTACAGGGTTTAACAATTTAATAAAGCGTATAATTTTTGCTCATCCAACCAAATAAAAAGAAGTCCAAGCTTTTGTTGGGCATATATTCATAGATCAACATCAT
The DNA here is from genome assembly GCA_032199755.1 of Ambrosia artemisiifolia. Taxonomy (NCBI): domain Eukaryota; kingdom Viridiplantae; phylum Streptophyta; class Magnoliopsida; order Asterales; family Asteraceae; genus Ambrosia; species Ambrosia artemisiifolia. The sequence goes on from CM063529.1 coordinate 39,842,203, forward strand.
TTCCTCTCCTTGAATACAGCATCCCAAAAGCTTGACAAGATTTCGATGCTAAAGCTTGGCAATACATATAACTTCATTCTGGAACTCGACAAGTCCTTGTTTTGATGTCTTTGACAGCCGCTTCACAGCAATTTCTACTCCTCCTTCAAGCACACCCTGAAGATCATTACTCTTGTAGTCTTGTTAGGTACAATTCATCTTTTATATTTGATTGCTTGTTTCCATCTTGTAACACTTAAATAAGTTTGCATTTTTCTCGTACATTTATGTGAATAACAAAACTTAAATAACTATCATATCATTAAAGAACTGTGTCTCTAAGTAGTTAGTCTGTTTTACTTCATTGGATGGAACTTCAATAATGGTATTTACCTTGTACACTGCACCAAAACCTCCTTGACCCAGCTTATTATTAATCGAGAAGTTACTAGTGGCCTTAGCTACCTCATTTAAGCTGAAGAATGGTAGGTCTGAATCTTGCTTATGGTCCTTTCTTACTAAATATATAAAAATAGAATGTGTATTAGTTGGTTTAGAAATGGGCGCTTCAAACTCGCGAAGAAAGTTCTTGTTAAACTTACACGCACCTTTATTATTTGCTTTCTGCTTCCTTCTCCAAAAATATAGTATCAGTGCAAAGCTGAGCATAACTACCACAGACACAATTGGCAAGATCACTTTAAGATCTGATTTTTCCTTGTCCTCTGTTCACCCAAACAAAATGTTAGTGGTGGCAGTAGTATTAGTTATTGCCAGTTTTTATTTTTTCCTTTAAAATTTGAGTTTAATCCCTATCTTTGACCAAATGTTAAAGCCAAAATGAACACCAAGTCTAATATATACTTCTTAGTACTAAATGAAAATGATAGTTTTCTAAATGGAACTTGAAGCATGCTATAGCTAGTATTAGAATGTTTGACTAAGCACGATATGCAGGAGACAATGACTCAAAGGATCACAACTGCACTTACGAATTACTTTGAATATCAGTTCTTACATGTAACTTATAGCATGCTATAGCTAATATTGTTTGAGTAATCAAGAGATGTAGGACACGTTGACTCGAAAGGAATCACAACTGCACTTACTGTTTGCCATTTTTATATAGATATCTTGCCCTGAAACATCTCCTTGTGGAGCCTCTCTCATATCGATTAGATCATTGGTCCACGTTAGACATCCACTTTTGCCTGCTCTAACATCTGTATTTGCGAAAGCTATACAAGAGACATTGCGAGTGCAAATATTCTCACATTCCTCTAGGGACATGGATCTATTAAATCATGAGTTCTGTGAGTCAGGCAATTTGAGGTTGGAAAACTTAGTGAAGTGATGCCCTTTTCCAGGAGTAAGAGATATTTGACGCTTACATCCATTCGACCAATCTGTCATGGACCATTCTTCGAGCACCTTGGGTTCAAATCCTTGTAAACATGTACACGCAGGGGAATTATCAATGCGACAGGTTCCATAAGAACCGCAGAGAGAGTATCGGTCACAGTTGTCCTGTATTATTGTTGCATAATTCTGCCATGATTGTTTTATATCATTCCAAACTAACTGAACAAAGTTTCCTTGTGAATCCAATCTCATCATTGTAACAAATGTATCAGTTACCAGTGTGGTGTAAATCTCCTTGTGATTCAAAACAAAGTCAAACGTTTTTAAGTTGTTTGGTCTCAGGCTAAGAGCCCTAGAAAACCCCAGACCATTCCAATAGCCAATCCTCTGATTGAGATTTAAATGATTTGACTCATTTTTCATACTATATAACTGTGGATATCCATTGATGCTCAAAGAAACTATATAACGACCAACTGAAGGATCATCAGAAGTCTTCCATGATGTCAAGTTCCAGTTTATCCCCGTTACAAGGTCCACACCAATTTTCATTCCTGGTAACCAAGTGTCACCAGGATGATCAAAGCTTTGCCAAATGATGTCATTACTGATGTCATCTCTGATGACAAGATTTCCCGAATCCAAAAGCCGTGCCACTGGACTACTATTTGTGGCCAGGTTGGAAGATCGAGATGACCAAACTGTGGAATTGCTAACATTAAGAAGCTGTAGATTACCTTCAATATTGAGTTTGAGCATACCTGAGGCATCAAGGAGTGGAACCTCTCTGTTAGCAACCCATACAACGGTACGTGTTGATATCATCTTAAGACTATACCATATCCCCAAGTGGCGAAAAGTAGAATTGTTAGCGCTGAAGAACCCGAGTTCAAAGATTTCACCTGCTGAAACAATTGTTTCACCGTCTTTGAGGGTTTGATTTGGAAATATGGTGTCTGTAGCAGCTGCAGCACTAGCACTATTTGCGATCAAGATGAATAGCAGACCACAGCAGTAGAATAAAATCATGTTGAGACACTCCATAGAACCTGATCTTGTCTTTACAGTTGATAATTTGCACATATATTAAGTACTACGATCCTTAATACATTAAAGATTTGAGCTAAATTGTGGGCACTGGGCACTCTCTTATCCTGTATTACCAGGTGATACGTTGATTAATTTTACCATACAAATAAATCCAATTGTAGAAGACTCAGGTGACTTATTCTAAGCCATCAGTGTGGACTAGGAAAATTATTTCATTTTTATTTTATTTTTTCTGGTTATCATTGGTCCTCGTATGGTGTGTGTGTGTGTAGGTCTGTGTAATAATAGGATAAAAAGTGTGATTTGGATTTGACTTTTAAACTATTTATATGCTTGTGTAGAATACTGATAGGAGAAAATGGAATTTATGTAGATATACAATTGAAGATAACTCATTTAATTCCTAGAAATGTTAATGGCTGCAAGTTTTGCTCTAGCATATTGAGTTTCAGGATCTGCTTCAGCTGGAAACCTCTTGAAATAACATTACAAATTAGCAATATAATTCATATGACCAAGTCACCAAATTAACTAAAACATGACTGACATATTCAGCTTTAACTTCACATCAACAAAAGAAAAGAACAGTGTATGGAGTGAAGTTTGATAAGGGAAACAAAAGTTATTCACAAAAAAAAAAAAAAAAAAAAAAAACCACCCACAAATATGATGTTGATATTTGCCCATAAACAGAATGTTATCAACGAGAATATCTTTAAAATCAACTGAAGAATAGTTGACACATATTCGAATCCGACAATGTATTACTTCCCAAAATTAATAGTACGTGAGAGCAAGGTAGGTGTTGAGAAGTCTACATCTTCTCGTTATTCAATTTTATTACTTGTTTTCATCATGTTGCATAAGTGTTTTGTGCAGGATGTTGTCCCGGTTTGCGGTTTGTTGTCCAACAAGAGTTGGGCCAGATAAGAAGATTTGCGGCTCATGGGTTTATGGTTGGATGGATGCTTGTGGCTGTTGAATTCGACTTATGGACTGAAGCAGATAGAAGACTTGCTGGGCTCGTTTATATTATACATTTGGTCCAAGACTCCAAGGGGGTTATTATGTAGCTGGTCTGGTCAAGACTCAAGTGTGCCTATTATTCATGTCGTGGGCTTATTGTGATGGGCTTAATGAGTCTGCCCATTACGATAATTCACTCCCTAGCTCATGATATCATTCTCATATGGATGTTGGGCTTTGATGGACTTTAGGGCTTGTCCGTTAGCCCGTTCCATTTTTATAAACTGTTTTAAATTTCATCATCTTGAGTTCTTGACTACTTGACTTATCAAACCTTTGACCGGTTAAGAAAAATAAAAAAATAAAAAAAAGTATTCCGTCAGCTGCTACATAAAAAAAAAAAACACGAATTCCTTTAAAACATCAACAACTCACCAAACAAGGAAACTTAAAAAAAAATGCCACTACAAGTTGGTTTTGGAGGTTCTTGTGGAAAACCAGTCCACCATATCCCCTGAAAAATGACGCCGCCATAATGAAAACCTACTTAGATGTCAAATATGTTCAAAACGGTTGCCTAACGATACCTATTAGGCTATGGGGTGTGGTGACACCCTCTCCCAAGTCCCAACTCCCTCAAACTTCAAATCAACGTCACGTCATTTCTCCATTTCCCTCCCCCAAACCAGGAAGATGGTTCTTCCTTCTTCCCCTTCGATTTTTTTTATTATTTTTTTAAGAAGAAAAAGACAAAAAAAATTGACCAAAACAAGCTCGGGGAGAACGGTGATATTTTACCTTGGGCACCAAATCAAATTCGGCGAGCAGTGTTCCCGATCAGTGGCGCTGCCACCTCACCGAGACACATACCTGACCCCATGTTTCGACGTATCAATTATTTCTTACCTCACATGACTCTTTGAATTCGGTTCTAAGAAATTCATTTGCTTTAATAGTTGGTGGATGAAAGTGACGGCACATTGCCAACCATTTCATTTTGTTAATCTGCTTTTGAAGTAAATTCAGTAACATACTTTTCCAGGAACTGCCACTTAAATCGATTTCATGATCTGATTCAGAATTCTGTATCCATGAACTGTGGCTTCATCTATTTGATGAACTATGCTTAGAAAGAAGACTAATTAAGATGAAGATACTGGAACAAAGCTTTCTTAAAGAAATAAAACATAGGCTTCACTCTCTTGATGCATAAGTTTCGCACTGCCTGCTCGGAGTAAGATCTTTTTGAAAAGATGTCAGAGCCTGAATAAGTGATGGAAGCTCATGCAGTTTGTTAAGAATATCAATTACCAAAGCTATAACCTGTACATCCATTTGTAGTTGTAGAATATGACATTTGAAGGCTAACAAGGTTCGTTTTGTTCTCAGAGATTGTCTGACCAACAAAGGCATCTTAATTCTGCAAGGAAATAAGTAGGTTCACTAGATGTGAATACTTGTTAACTACTAATATTCTCAGCTTCTTCAACATGCTCCTAAAAATAAGACATACACCCACCACTCAAGTGATCATGGCTATGGCTTTAAATGTGTCTACTATTCTCTGCAACCAACAAATCACTATTGTAGATATAATTTAAGGGTGGCAATTTCGATCCATTTACTTACGAATATTGAATAGGTTATTATTAAAATAATATAATAATTGAAATCTCACGTGACATACAAATAAAGAATTGAATGTGTTTGGGGTTAACCTGGCCCGACCTGTTTTTTATATTTTTCTTATCATAAAAAAGAGGAACCATACAAAATTATAGGAGAAATATAAATAGACGGGCAACAAACTGCGTCACTATCCTTAATTCAGAAAACTAACGTGAACAAACTTTTGCCCTCAATTCAGAAAACGGATAGCCTAAGGGCGAGGGACCCAAACGTATCGATAATAGGGAACCATAACAAATTAATTTTATATATAACATTTCCCATCCTTAGGAATAGTAACCTCGCTAAAAAAGAAATAAAAGTTCTTCAGTTTTGAATTAATTACGAAAATGCCATCGTAGTAATTTTATTATTAAATCCTCTAATAAATGGCCTTCAGTTTCGAATTAATTACGAAAATGCCATCGTAGTAATTTTATTATTAAAACACAAATAAAAAACCTTTAGTTTCGAGGTAATTACGAAAATGTCATCGCTTTACTTTTATTCGTAAATCCTTTTTTTCAAGCGGTTTATCCGCTTTGCTCGGTGCAACGCGCATCAGCGTACCGACGGAACAATACGACTCTCTACGTTGTCTTATCCGATTAACAGACCCTCGCAATATCGTTGGTGTAACTCCGCTGTTGGTCGGAAAAATCTGTAGCTTCTTACGAATCGGCGTCGGTTATGTTTCTACGCGTTAGCGCGGGGCATAATTTACTAGTTATACAAGAAAAGAGATAAACAGGCCCCTCTTTTGAATTGCAATACTATGATTATTTCTCCTGTTCTGCATCACAAAGTTGCTTACAAAAACTCTAAGAGCCAAAACACGAGTCAAAAACACCTGCTTCATGATTTCCCCCAAATGAAGATGACCTAGAATCACTGTTACCACCATAATCCGCCAAATGAGCAGCAAAGTTTTGAGAATTGCAAGCACATGATGCTGCCAATTCAGCAAATTCTCAAGATCAAGCTTTATATGTGCAGAATCGCTGACATTAGGTTACGTGTTCAATTCATTAGGTTGAGAATCAATCGATATTGATAAAGAAGAGGAGTTTGATGCCGCCATTAATGGAGCTTGAAAGGAAGAAGAAGATGAAGATTAGAAAGAAACAGAGAGATGTAAGTTTCAAATATACAAACTCAATGAAGTTTTAAATAATTATATCATGTTTAGCACAAGGTTTATGCTTTAACAAAACACAAATGTTATAGTATTGTTGGTACATCACAGAGAGGAACTTAGGCTGATCATTGACCTACACTTTTAGGTATTTATCGAGCCTCTGGTTGTGTGATCGTGACTTTATCGATTGAAAATGGAACTTTTGACATGATTACCGTAGCCTCGACTTCAGGCTTACCTGTCTCTGTAAAAAATCCAGGTTGTTTTGGTGGAGGCAATGCGCCTTCACCCCCTAACATGTGAACAACAGACGACATACTTGGCCTGTCATCTGCATGTTGCTGCACGCATGATAAACCGACGTGAATTGATTGAAGCACTTCAGTAGCAGTCCATGATTCCCCTAAAGCTACATCAACCAGTTCAAGGGGTTTGCCTTCCGTGTAGAGTCTCCATGCCTATATCATTTTAAAAGTCAGTAAAACCAGGTTAATTAGTAGTAACCAAATTTCTGGTTATATCATTATATGACTATATACTTGTTACCATACATGCCCGAGAAGGTTATCACAGTGATCTTGATGAGAGAATCCTCTGTTTTTCTTCCCACTCACAATCTCAAGCACCAAAACACCAAAGCTAAAGACATCTGATTTTAGTGAGAAAAGCCCATTTGCTGCGTACTCTGGAGATATATAACCCCTGTAGTAAATTTACAATCAAGTTAAACGATATATAAAATATGCTAAGCTATAGTTATCAATATGATTAATAGATTCTTACAGTGTACCAACAACGTGGTTGGTATTGGCTTCTGTCTCATACTCTTTAAACATTCTAGCCAAGCCAAAGTCTGATATTTTTGGATTCATGTTGGAATCAAGCAAAATATTGCTTGCTTTTAGATCTCTATGGATTATTCTAAGTCTGGAATCTTGATGGAGATAAACAAGTCCTCGAGCTATCCCATTGATAATGTGGTAGCGTTGAGGCCAGTCAAGTAACAAGGAGTTGTTTTTATCTGCACAAATTTGGATTCTCTGTTAGTTTGCATTACGTGGTTTAATAATTTAATCATGTGTATATCTTTTGAGCATCCAACCAAATAAAAAGAAGTCCAAGCTTTTGTTGGGCATGTATTCATAGATCAACATCATTTCCTCTCCTTGAATACAGCATCCCAAAAGCTTCCCAAGATTTCGATGCTGAAGCTTGGCAATACATATAACTTCATTCTGGAACTCGACAAGTCCTTGTTTTGATGTCTTTGACAGCCGCTTCACAGCAATTTCTACTCCTCCTTCAAGCACACCCTGAAGATCATTACTCTTAATAGGTACCATTCATCTTTATATTTGATTGCTTGTTACTATCTTGTAATACTTTTTCAAATAAGTTTTTATTTTTCTTGTACATGTATGTGATTAAAAAGACTTAAATGACTAACATATCATTAATGAACTGTGTCTGTAAGTAGATGGGCTGTTTTACTTCTTTGGATGGAACTTAAATAATGGTATTTACCTTGTACACTGCACCAAAGCCTCCTTGACCCAGCTTATTATTAATCGAGAAGTTACTAGTGGCCTTAGCTACCTCATTTAAGCTGAAGAATGGTAGGTCTGAATCTTGCTTTTGGTCCTTTCTTACTAAACCTGGTAAAATGTGACAACATTAATGATACAACTTGGTTCGTTATAGACTATATATATAAAGATAATGTAGTTGGTTTAGAAATGGGAGTATGAAATTTGCGATTACACGCACCTTTATTATTTGATTTCTTCTTCCTTCTCCAAGAATATAGTATCAGTGCAAAGCTTAGCATGACCACCGCAGATACAATTGGTAAGATCATTTTAAGATGTGAACTCTTCTTGTGCCCTGTTCCTCAAAACAAAATGTTAGTGGCTAAATAATAAAACCAAACTAAACACCGAGTGTAATATATATTGCCGAGTACTAAATGATGGCATGCAGTACATGAGACTAAAAGGAACCACAAATGCACTTACGTGTTAATTTAGGTTTCACCATTTTTATGTATATATCTTGCCCTGAAATGTCTACTTCTGGAGCCTCTCTTATATCCATCAGCTCACCAAACCACATTAGACATCCACTTCCCCCCATTGTAATATCACTATTTGCAAAAGCTGTACATGAGACATTGTTAGCGCAGAGGTTCTTACATTCCTCAAGGGATTGGGATCTATTGAACCATGAATCCTGTGAATCAGGTAGTTTCAGGTTGGAAAACTTTGTGAAGTTGTGCCCTTTTTCAGGAGTCAGATATATTTGACGCTTACATCCATTTGACCACTTTGCAACAGACCACTCTTCAGGCAACTTGGCTTCAAATCCTTGAAAACATGCACAAGGTGGGTAGTTATTAATGCTACAGATTCCATAAGGACCGCATAAACCGTATCGCTCACACTCATCCTTTCTTGTTAATAAATAAAGCGCCCACTGTTGTTTGCTATCAATCCAAATGAGCTGGTCAAGGTTTCCTTCTGGATCCAGTATCATCCTTGTAAGAATTGTATCATTTCTAAGTATGAATGTGGTGTAAATCTCCTTTTCATTCGAAACAAACTCATACGTGTAGAGGTTTTCTTGTCGCAGAGTAGACACCATCCCAGTAAACCCCAGACCATTCCAATATCCAATCCTTTGTTGGAGAGTTGATTCATATTTCATATTAAATAACTGTGGATATCCATTGGTGTTCATCCAAACTGTATAAGAACCAACCGAAGGATCATCAGAAGTCTTCCATGATGTCAGGTTCCTGCTTATCCCCATTACATGGTCCACACCAATTTTCATTCCTGGTAACCAAGTGTCACCAGGATGATCAAAGCTTTGCCAAATGATGTCATTACGGATGTCATCTCTGATGACAAGATTTCCCGAATCCAAAAGCCGTGCCACTGGACTACTATTTGTGGCCAGGTTGGAAGATCGAGATGACCAAACTGTGGAATTGCTAACACTAAGAAGCTGTAGATTACCTTCAATATTGAGTTTGAGCATACCTGAGGCATCAAGGAGTGGAACCTCTCTGTTAGCAACCCATACAACGGTAAGTGTTGGTATCATCTTAAGACTATACCATATCCCCAAGTGGCGAAAAGAAGAATTTTTAGCGCTGAAGAAGCCGAGTTCAAAGATTTCACCTGCTGAAACAATGGTGTCACCGTCTTTGAGGGTCTGATTCGGATATATGGTGTCTGTAGCAGCTGCAGCACTATTTGTGATCAGGACGAAGAGCAGACCACAGCAGTTGAACACAATCATGGTGAGACGCTCCATACAGTCTGATCTTGACTATACACTTTAAAGTTGATAACTTACAGTTTTACACAATTGCATAACATAACCTCAAAGGCTGTTTTGTTATTTGTATCATATAAATTAGTTCAGTTGCAGAAGACTTGGATGACTTATTCTAGCCGTCAATATAGACTAGGAAAACATTTATTTTATTTTATTTTATTTTATTTTATTTTATTTTCTAACATCAATAGTCTTCATGTTGCGTGTAGGTGTAGGTGTATGCAAAAACAGATTAAGAGGGTGCTTTGGTTTGACTTTTTATTTCTGAACTAGTTATATTCCTGTGTTAAATATTGATTATGAAAATTAAATGTAGTTATACAATTGAAGATAACTAATTTAATATCTAGAAATGTTGATTTTAGGGTGTCTAAAGTTGTTTGTTACTAGTTATTTTAAGACGAGTATTCTCTGCCCTTAAATCATTTTTGTCCGCTTTGGTTTTTCTTGATCACTGAGAGAAGACTCACTAGTTACGTTGCCATAATAAATCTTCTGCAGTTCAATTATTTCTTGCCTCACATGACTCTTTGAATTCGGTTCTAAGAAATTCATTTGCTTTAATAGTTGGTGGATGAAAGTGACGGCACATTGCCAACCATTTCATTTTGTTAATCTGCTTTTGAAGTAAATTCAGTAACATACTTTTCCAGGAACTGCAACTTAAATCGATTTGATGATCTGATTCAGAATTCTGTATCCATGAACTGTGGCTTCATCTATTTGATGAACTATGCTTAGAAAGAAGACTAATTAAGATGAAGATACTGGAACAAAGCTTTCTTAAAGAAATAAAACATAGGTAGGCTTCACTCTCTTGATGCATAAGTTTCGCACTGCCTGCTCGGAGTAAGATCTTTTGAAAAGATGTCAGAGCCTGAATAAGTGATGGAAGCTCATGCAGTTTGTTAAGAATATCAATTACCAAAGCTATAACCTGTACATCCATTTGTAGTTGTAGAATATGACATTTGAAGGCTAACAAGGTTCGTTTTGTTCTCAGAGATTGCCTGACCAACAAAGGCATCTTAATTCTGCAGGGAAATAAGTAGGTTCACTAGATGTGAATACTTGTTAACTACTAATATTCTCAGCTTCTTCAACATGCTCCTAAAAATAAGACATACACCCACCACTCAAGTGATCATGGCTATGGCTTTAAATGTGTCTACTATTCTCTGCAACCAACAAATCACTATTGTAGATATAATTTAAGGGTGGCAATTTCGATCCATTTACTTACGAATATTGAATAGGTTATTATTAAAATAATACAATAATTGAAATCTCACGTGACATACAAATAAAGAATTAAATGTGTTTGGGGTTAACCTGGCCCGACCTGTTTTTTATATTTTTCTTATCATAAAAAAGAGGAACCATACCAAATTATAGGAGAAATATAAGTAGACGGACAACAAACTGCGTCACTATCCTTAATTCAGAAAACTAACATGAACAAACTTTTGCCCTCAATTCAGAAAACGGATAGCCTAAGGGCGAGGGACCCAAACGTATTGATAATAGGGAACCATAACAAATAAATTTTATATATATAACATTTCCCATCCTTAGAAATAGTAACCTCTCTAAACGCGAAATAAAAGTTCTTCAGTTTTGAATTAATTACGAAAATGCCATCGTAGTAATTTTATTATTAAATCCTCTAATAAATGGCCTTCAGTTTCGAATTAATTACGAAAATGCCATCGTAGTAATTTTATTATTAAAACCCAAATAAAAAGCCTTTAGTTTCGAGGTAATTACGAAAATGTCATTGCTTTACTTTTATTAGCAAATCCTTTTTTTCAAGCGGTTTACCCGCTTTGCTCGGTGCAACGCGCATCGGCGTACCGACGGAACAATACGACTCTCTACGTTGTCTTATCCGATTAACAGACCCTCGCAATATCGTTGGTGTAACTCCGCTGTTGGTCGGAAAAATCTGTAGCTTCTTACGAATCGGCGCCGGTTATGATTCTACGCCTTAGCGCGGCGCGTAATTTACTAGTTATACAAGAAAAGAGATAGACAGGCCCCTCTTTTGAATTGCAATACTCTGATTATTTCTCCTGTTCTGCATCACAAAGTTGCTTACAAAAACTCTAAGAGCCAAAAACACCTGCTTCATGAATCATGATTTCGCCCAAATGAAGATGACCTAGAATCACTGTCACCACCATAATCCGCCAAATGAGCAGCAAAGTTTTGAGAATTGCAAGCACATGATGCTGCCAATTCAGCAAATTCTCAAGATCAAGCTTTATATGTGCAGAATCGCTGACATTAGGTTACGTGTTCAATTCATTAGGTTGAGAATCAATCGATATTGATAAAGAAGAGGAGTTTGATGCCGCCATTAATGGAGCTTGAAAGGAAGAAGAAGATGAAGATTAGAAAGAAACAGAGAGATGTAAGTTTCAAATATACAAACTCAATGAAGTTTTAAATAATTATATCATGTTTAGCACAAGGTTTATGCTTTAACAAAACACAAATGTTATAGTATTGTTGGTACATCATAGAGGGGAACTTAGGCTGGTCATTGACCTACACCTTTAGGTATTTATCGAGCCTCTGGTTGTGTGATCGTGACTTTATCGATTGAAAATGGAACTTTTGACATGATTACCGTAGCCTCGACTTCAGGCTTACTTGTCTCTGTAAAAAAGCCAGGTTGTTTTGGTGGAGGCAATGCACCTTCACCACCTAACATGTGAACCACAGACGACATACTTGGCCTGTCATCTGCATGTTGCTGCACACATGATAAACCGACGTGAATTGATTGAAGCACTTCAGTAGCAGTCCATGATTCCCCTAAAGCTGCATCAACCAGTTCAAGGGGTTTGGCTTCCGTGTAGAGTCTCCATGCCTAAATCATTTTAAAAGTCAGTAAAAGTAGCTTAGTTAGTACAAACCAAATTTCTGGTTATAAGACTATGTTCTTATTATCATACTTACATGCCCGAGAAGGTTATCATGGTGATCTTGATGAGAGAATCCTCTGTTTTTCTTCCCGCTCACGATCTCAAGCACCAAAACACCAAAGCTAAAGACATCTGATTTTAGTGAGAAAAGCCCATTTGCTGCATACTCTGGAGATATATAACCCCTGTAGTAAATTTACACTCAAGTGAAAACGATATATAAAATATGCTAAGCTAAAGCTATCAATACGATTAATAGATTCTTACAATGTACCAACAACGTGGTTGGTATTTGCTTCTGTCTCGTACTCTTTGAACATTCTAGCCAAGCCAAAGTCTGATATTTTTGGATTCATGTTGGAATCAAGCAAAATATTGCTTGCTTTTAGATCTCTATGGATTATTCTAAGTCTGGAATCTTGATGGAGATAAACAAGTCCTCGAGCTATCCCGTTGATAATGTGGTAGCGTTGAGGCCAGTCAAGTAAGAAGGAGGTGTTTTTATCTGCAAAAATTTGGATTCTCTGTTAGTTTATACTTTATATTACAGGGTTTAATAATTTAATTGTCTGCTGTTATACAAATTTGAGAGCATCCAACCGAATAAAAAGAAGTCCAAGCTTTTGTTTGGCATGTATTCATAAATCAACATCATCTCCTCTCCTTGAATACAATATCCCAAAAGCTTAACTAGATTCCGATGCTGAAGCTTGGCAATACATATAACCTCATTTTGAAACTCGTTGATTCCTTGCTTTGATGCCTTCGACAGCCGCTTCACAGCAATTTCTCCTCCTTCTTCAAGCACGCCCTGAAGATCATTACTTTTAATAGGTACAAATGCACGATTATATTTTTTGATTGCTTAGTACTATCTGATGATACTTTCATAAGTTTTCATACTTCTAGTACATTATGTGAACATAAAGACATACATTACTAACATATCATTTGAGAACTGTGTCCATAAAGACCAGGTCTGTTTCTTATCTTTGGATTTGGTATTATAGTAAGAGTAATTACCTTGTAAACTGCACCAAAACCTCCTTGCCCTAGCTTATTATTGATTGAGAAGTTATTGGTGGCCTTAACCACCTCATTCAAGCTGAATAATGGTAGGTCTGAATCTGTCTTCTGGTCGTCCTTGTTTACTAAAGGAGATAAAATGTGAAAACACTAATGATATAACTTATTTCATTATAAGACTATGGATAACAAAGGAAGCCTGAAACTTGCGAGAGGGAAAAGTACTTGTTTAAGTTACCCGTACCTTTATCATTTGCTTTCTTCTTTCTCCATGAATATAGTATCAGTGCAAAGCTGAGCATAACCACGGCAGATACGATTGACAAGGTCACTTTAATGCTAGGTTTTAGCTTTCCTGTCCAAATATCAAAACCAGAATGTATCTGATTATATTGCTAAGTACTAACTGAGGGCACACGATTGATCGAAACTAACTGTCTTTGCTGTGGAAGTGTTGAATAGGGTCTTTTAAATGTAATTTATGTCATGCTATTACCTTGTATTATATTGTTTAATACTTTGATTTACGGTTACATGCAGGACACATAGACTCAAAATAATAACAATGCACTTACCAGTAGATTTAGGTTTGGCCATTTTGATGTAGATATCTTGTCCTGACTCATCTCCTAGTGGAGCCTCTCTGATATCCATCAACTCACCTGACCACATTAGACATCCACTTCTTCCCCCTAAAATAACACTATTTGCAAAAGCTGTACACGAGACACTGTTAGCGCAGAGGTTCTTACATTCCTCAAGGGATATAGAATTATTGAACCATGAATTCTGTGAGTCGGGCAATTTCAGGTCAGAAAACTTCATGAAGTCATGCTCTTTTTCATTAGTCAGATGCATTTGACGCTTACATCCATTTGACCACTTTGCAACAGACCATTCTTCAGGCAGTTTAGGTTCAAATCCTTTTAAACATGCACACGCTGAGGTTTTATTTATGCTACAGCTTCCATAAGGACCACAGAAACTGTAACGGTCACACTGATTCAAAAATATACGTGAATTAGGAACCCACATTTCACTTGTAGCATTCCAAACAAACTGATCAAATCTTCCTTGGTGATTTAACATCATCCTTGTGATAGATGACCTGTTTCTTAGTTTATACTCGCAGTAAGTCTCCGTCCAGTTCAAAACAAATTCAAATGTGTAGAAGTCGCTTGGTCCTAGACCAAGCATCCCAGAAAACCCCAGACCGTTCCAGTATCCAATCCTTTGTTGGACACTTGATTCATCTTTCAGATTAAATAATTGTGGATATCCATTGGTGTTCATCCAAACTGTATAAGAACCAACCGAAGGATCGTCATAAGTCTTCCATGATGTCAGGTTCCTGCTTATCCCCGTTACCCGGTCCACACCAATTTTCATTCCTGGTAACCAAGTGTCGCCAGGATGATCAAAGCTTTGCCAAATGAGGTCATTGCTGATGTCATCTCTGATGACAAGATTTCCGGTATCCAAAAGCTGTGCCACTGGACTACCATTTGTGGCTTGTTTAGAAGATAGAGATGACCAAGCTAAGTTATTGCTAACACTAAGAAGCTCTAGGTTTCCTTTATTACTGAGTTTTAGCATACTTGAGGCATCAAGGAGTGGAACCTCTCTATTAGCAACCCACACAACTGTACCTGGTGATATCATCTTAAGACTATACCATATCCCCAAGTAGCGAAAAGAAGAATTTTCAGTGCTAAAGAACCCGAGTTCAAAGATTTCACCTGCTGAAACAATGGTGTCACCGTCTTTGAGGGTCTGATTTGGAAATATGGTGTCGGTAGCAGCTGCAGCACTAGCACTATCTGTGATCAAGATGAAGAGCAGACCACAGCAGTAGAATAAAATCATGTTGAGACACTCCATAGAATCTGATCTTGGCTTTACAGTTGATAGTTTGCACATATATTAAGTACTCACGATCCTTAACCCATTAAATATTTGAGTTAAATTGTTACTTGTACCATACATACAACTCCGATTGTAGAAGACTTAGGTGACTTATTCTAGTCATCTGTGTGGACTACGAAAAAAATTTCTTTTTTATTTTATTTTTTCTGGTTATCGTTGGTCCTCGTATCGTGTGTGTGTGTAGGTCTGTGTAATAATAGGAGAAAAAGTTATCAAATATCAAATTCACTATCTCTATAAAATTAAAGGTGTTTTTTGATGGAGAAAGAATTGATATGTTTTTGATAAAGGTACTCAATAATTGAATTGCTTTTGATAATCTTCTGTTACATTTTACAAGAGAAAAGAGGCAAATAAATACAAATGACCAAGTCACCAAATTAACTAAAACAAGACTTACATATTCAACTTTAACTTCACATATGAAGACATCAAACTAACACACAGTTTGTGTTACAACATCAACAAAAGAAAAGGACAGTAATGTTGGGAATCATGGTATCAAAATTTAGGCGGGAGCGATTTATATATTTTATAAAAGCCGAGTTTTATAAATATATTATTTGTACATTTATGTGAAAAAAAAACATAAATAACTAACAAATCAATAGAGAACTGTGTCTGTAAGTCGATGGTCTGTTTTTGTTCTTTGGATTTTGGAATTTCAGTATGAGTTTTTACCTTGTAAACTGGTATAGCCTTAACTACCTCATTCAAGCTGAAGAATGATAGGTCTGACTCTTGCATCTGATCCTTTGTTTAGGAACTGACTCATTTATCATATTATATTACTGTGGGTATCCATCGATGTTCATCCAAACTGTATACAAACCAAATGAAGGATCATCAGAAGTCTTCCATGATATCAAGTTCCACTTTGACCCCGTTACAAGGTCCACACCAATTTTCATCCCTGGTAGCCATGTGTCTCCAGGATGATCAAAGCTTTGCCAAATGAGGTCGTTGCTGATGTCATCTCTGATGACAAGATTTCCAGTATCCAAAAGTCGTGCCACCGGACTACCATTTGTGGTTTGTTTCGAAGATAGAGATGACCAAACTAAGGTATTGCTAACACTAAGAAGCTGTAGGTTTCCTTCATTATTGAGATTGAGCGTACTTGAGGCATTAAAGTGGAACCTCTCTATTAGCAACCCATACAATTGTAGGTGTTGATACCATATCCCCAAGTACCGAAAAGAAGACTTTCCTTTGCTGAAGAACCCCAGTTCAAAGATTTCACCTGCTGAAACAATGGTGTCACCATCTTTGATATATGGTGTCTGTAGCAGCTGCAGCACTAGTACTATCAGTGATCAGGATGAGCAGGCAACAACAGTTGATTATCTATGCACATCCTTCACCTCTAAGGCTGTTCTGTTACTTATACCATACCGATTAATCCAGCTGCAGAAGACTTGGATGACTCATTCTAGCCATCAACGTGGACTAGGAAAACATTTTATCTTATTTTCTAACAATGATGGTTTTCCTGTTGTACGTAGGTGTATGCAAAAAATGGATTAAGAGGGTGTTTAGGTTTGACTTTTAGTTTTTGTGCTGGTTATACTTAATACTTATATGCTTGTGTTGAATATTGATAAGGAAAATGACATGTATGCATGGTTTAAAAAACGGGTGAGGCATGCGCCTCAAGGCGAAACGCTAAGAAAACGAGTATGATGCACGCCTCATGGGGTTCAAATTGTACATACGCCTCTAAGGGCTGAGGCGCACCAGGTGGTTTAGGCTGTTTTTGATGTGTTTTAGACTTTTGGGCCAATTATTTTATTTTTGATGTGTGTTTTTTTATGTTTTAGACTTTTCAGGGTCAATTATTTTATTTTTTATAAGATACATAATTTTTATATTTATTTTTTGATTGCGCCTCGGCTTACGCCTCGGTTCGCCTCGAGGCTTACGCCTCGTGAGGCGAAGGGAAAACGCCTAGAGGCTCGTTTCCGTTCTTTTAAACTTTGCATGTATGTAGATATACAATTAAATATCTGGAAATGTTGATTTTAGGTTGTCAAAAATTCTTTGTTACTTGTTATTTTAAGGCGAGTATTCTCTTCCTCTAAAACAATTTTATCCCCTTTGCTGTCATAATTAATCTTCCCTAGTTCACACTTCACCATAATCCAGAACACATGATCCAATTCGTGTCACTATTTTGATATCACATTGGCACACCGTATCCACCCTGCATTCACCTTTTATTAATAAAACCTTCTGAATCAAAAAAATGGTCATTTATGGGTCCTATTTCCACTTTGAATTTTTTTCTTCTAAATCGTTACATAACAATGGTATCACAGCATTCATTTCTTGGTCATTTGTAAGGAAATGAGAGGAGCTGCAATCACGGAGTTTATTTGGGCGAATTTGTAGGAGCGATCACAAGGTAATTTATATACTCTTATGAATCTTTTTAAATCCTTGTATGTTAGTTATCACTATACTTGTGTTTTTTGATTAATCCAATCATGAGTTCATTAGTTGGGGTTTGAAAAACGATTTGACCATAGTTCAAACCTTTGACCGATAGATGATAATCAAGTATTTCAACCAATGCACAAAATTGACATAAAACACTTGTCGTCACCTTCTTGATGATTATATTTTGACTTTAGTATTGATGATTGTTAAATAATGTCAAATGGTATGAAGAATTAGTGAATGAATCGATGCAAGGAAATACTATTGGAAGAAAATCTACCAGATGGTGATGAACTGGAACTGCAGTTGTGGTATATTCATGCTGCAGATATATACCAAATATACGCATCAGTAAGATTTCAAGTTTGGATGTCCAGCATATACATTAGTAAGATTGAGATATCTAATGTATATGTGTGTTTGGACGGTTGGTTTGTGAGAGCCAATGTTATGACTAACTCAAATCAAAGAACTTCATGGAAGAGAACACAACCTGGTTTGCTAGCACAAGGTTTAGGGACTGTTGTTTCTGTAAACTTTTCATCCAGGTCATTATGGTCCGGGTAATCTGATTATGTGAAGTAGCCTAGTGCTATCAAGTCATAAAGGTACAATAATACAAACTCAATGAAGTTTCAAATAGTTATCAGGTTTGCTACAAGGTTTATGCTTTAACAAAATACAAAATGTTGTAGTGTCATTGGTACATCATAGAGGGGAACTTGGGCTGGTCATTGACCTACACCTTTAGGCATTTATCGAGCCTCTGGTTGTGTGATCGTGACTTTATTGTTTGAAATGGGAACTTTGGACATGATTACCGTAGCCTCGACTTCAGGCTTACTTATTTCTGTAAAAAATCCAGGGTGTTTTGGTGGAGGCAATGCACCTTCACCCCCTAACATGTGAACAACAGACGACATACTTGGCCTGTCATCTGCATGTTGTTGCACGCATGATAAACCGACGTGTATTGATTGAAGCACTTCAGAAGCAGTCCATGAGTCCCCTAAAGCTGCATCAACCAGTTCAAGCGGTTTGGCTTCGGTGTAGAGTCTCCATGCCTAAGTCATTTTAAAAGTCAGCAAAACCAGGTTAGTTAGTAGTAACCAAATTTCTGGTTATATGACTATGTTCTTGTTATCATACTTACATGCCCGAGAAGGTTATCATGGTGATCTTGATGAGAGAATCCTCTGTTTTTCTTCCCGCTCACGATCTCAAGCACCAAAACACCAAAGCTAAAGACATCTGATTTTAGTGAGAAAAGCCCATTTGCTGCATACTCTGGAGATATATAACCCCTGTAGTAAATTTACACTCAAGTGAAAACGATATATAAAATATGCTAAGCTAAAGCTATCAATACGATTAATAGATTCTTACAATGTACCAACAACGTGGTTGGTATTGGCTTCTGTCTCATACTCTTTGAACATTCTAGCCAAGCCAAAGTCTGATATTTTTGGATTCATGTTGGAATCAAGCAAAATATTGCTTGCTTTTAGATCTCTATGGATTATTCTAAGTCTGGAATCTTGATGGAGATAAACAAGTCCTCGAGCTATCCCGTTGATAATGTGGTAGCGTTGAGGCCAGTCAAGTAACAAGGAGTTGTTTTTATCTGCACAAATTTGGGTTCTCGGTTAGTTTGTTTTACAGGTTTAATAATTTAATCAAGTGTATAATTTTTGAGCATCCAACCAAATAAAAAGAAGTCCAAGCTTTTGTTGGGCATGTATTCATAGATCAACATCATTTCCTCTCCTTGTATACAGCATCCCAAAAGCTTCACAAGATTTCGATGCTGAAGCTTGGCAATACATATAACTTCATTCTGGAACTCGACAAGTCCTTGTTTTGATGTCTTTGACAGCCGCTTCACAGCAATTTCTACTCCTCCTTCAAGCACACCCTGAAGATCACTACTCTTGTTAGGTACAATTCATCTTTATATTTGATTGCTTGTTTCCATCTTGTAACACTTAAATAAGTTTGCATTTTTCTCGTACGTTTATGTGAATAAAAAAACTTATATAACTATCGTATCATTTAAGAACTGTGTCTCTAAGTAGATGGTCTGTTTTACTTCTTTGGATGGAACTTCAATAATGGTATTTACCTTGTACACTGCACCAAAGCCTCCTTGACCCAGCTTATTATTAATCGAGAAGTTACTAGTGGCCTTAGCTACCTCATTTAAGCTGAAGAATGGTAGGTCTGAATCTTGCTTTTGGTCCTTTCTTACTAAACCTGGTAAAATATGACAACATTAATGATACAACTTGGTTTGTTATAGATTAAGTATATAAAAATAGAATGTGAAACTTGCGAAGAAAAGTTCTTGTTAAACTTACACACACCTTTATTATTTGATTTCTGCTTCCTTCTCCAAAAATATAGTATCAGTACAAAGCTGAGCGTAACTATCACAGACATAATCGGCAAGATCACTTTAAGATTAGATTTCTTCTTGTCCACTGTTCATCCAAACAAACTGTTAAGTCTCTATGGTAGTGGTAGTGGTAGTGGTAGTGGTAGGACGTAGGTAGTAAGTAGTAGTAGTAGATGTGGCTCTGCAGAATCTCATCAGCCATATTGATGGCTCGAAACCCACCCCAACCGAAACCACCATAACTGATGAAAAACAATTTAACTTTCCTTTAGAAATTGAGTTTAATCCTTTGGTATTTGACCAAATATTAAAACCAAACTAAACATATATTGCTGAGTACCTGTTTTCCAATGGAAGTGTTAAATATCAGTTTAAAAGTGGTCTATGGTATTGATTATTGAATGAATAATATGTTACAATGCAATCCCTTTATATAGGGAATAGAATACAAGATAAACTAGGAAACTATAGATAAACTAGGAAACAATAATAATCTCTATATCTATACAATTCAAATATTAATTCAAATATTGTATCCGATAATGCTAAGATTCTTAGCATTATCGGATACAATATTTGAATTAATATTTGAATTGTATAGATATAGAGATTATTATTGTTTCCTAGTTTATCTATAGTTTCCTAGTTTATCTTGTATTCTATTCCCTATATAAAGGGATTGCATTGTAACATATTATTCATTCAATAATCAATACCATAGACCACTTTTATGGTATCAGAGCCATCAATGTGATCCAAGACCTTGTAGGCGACTGCGTGAAGACGGAACAATTTGACCCAGGAAGTGTACGTAACTGTCTTCCCGTCCAAGGTGCGAACTTTGCTGTTGATGTTCGTCACAGAGTATGCAGGATGGAGGGAAAGTGGTTTCGCCGGACCAGAGGATTCAGGCTGTTCGGAATCCTTCGCCATCGATCAGAAAAAAAAACGGACAGGGGCTGCTGATCGGAAGTTCTGGTCGGCGATTAGGGTTTTTAGAAGAGCCGTAGCTCTGGTCCGGCGAAACCACTTTCCCTCCATCCTGCATACTCTGTGACGAACATCAACAGCAAAGTTCGCACCTTGGACGGGAAGACAGTTACGTACACTTCCTGGGTCAAATTGTTCCGTCTTCACGCAGTCGCCTACAAGGTCTTGGATCACATTGATGGCTCTGATACCATA
The DNA here is from genome assembly GCA_032199755.1 of Ambrosia artemisiifolia. Lineage (NCBI taxonomy): Eukaryota > Viridiplantae > Streptophyta > Magnoliopsida > Asterales > Asteraceae > Ambrosia > Ambrosia artemisiifolia. Next base: position 39,863,609 of record CM063529.1, read on the forward strand.
AAAGTGGTCTATGGTATTGATTATTGAATGAATAATATGTTACAATGCAATCCCTTTATATAGGGAATAGAATACAAGATAAACTAGGAAACTATAGATAAACTAGGAAACAATAATAATCTCTATATCTATACAATTCAAATATTAATTCAAATATTGTATCCGATAATGCTAAGAGTTTATGGCATGCTATAGCTAGTATTACAATGTTTGAGTAACTAGGAGATGCAGGACTCGAGACTCAAAGGAATCACAAATGCACTTACGTGTTAATTTAGGTTTCACCATTTTTATATATATATCTTGCCCTGAAATGTCTTCTTCTGGAGCCGCTCTGATATCCATCAGCTCACCAAACCACATTAGACATCCACTTCCCCCCTTTGTAATATCACTATTTGCAAAAGCCGTACATGAGACATTGTTAGCGCAGAGGTTGTTACATTCCTTAAGGGATTTGGATCTATTGAACCATGAATCCCGTGAATCAGGCAGTTTCAGGTTGGAAAACTTTATGAAGTTGTGCCCTTTTTCAGGAGTCAGATATATTTGACGCTTACATCCATTTGACCACTTTGCAACAGACCACTCTTCAGGCAACTTGGGTTCAAATCCTTGAAAACATGCACAAGGTGGGGAGTTATTAATGCTACAGATTCCGTAAGGACCGCAGAAACTGTACTGGTCACATCCATCCTCTCTTTGTGATAAATAAACCACCCAATCTTGTGTTCTATCAATCCAAATAAGCTGAACGAAGTTTCCTACTGGATCCAGTGTCATCCTTGTAAGAATTGTATCATTTCTAAGAACGAATCTAGTGTAAATCTCCTCATCATTCAAAACAAACTCATACGTGTAGAGGTTTTCTTGTCGCAGAGCAGACACAGACACAATCCCAGTAAACCCCAGACCATTCCAATAACCAATCCTTTGTTGGAGACTTGATTGATCTTTCAGATTAAATAACTGTGGATATCCATTGGTGTTCAACCAAACTGCATAAGCACCAACCGAAGGATCGTCAGAAGTCTTCCATGATGCCAGGTGCCAGCTTATCCCCGTTACACGGTCCACACCAATTTTCATTCCTGGTAACCAAGTGTCGCCAGGATGATCAAAGCTTTGCCAAATGAGGTCATTGCTGATGTCATCTCTGATGACAAGATTTCCGGTATCCAAAAGCTGTGCCACTGGACTACTATTTGTTACTTGTTTGGAAGATTGAGATGACCAAGCTAAGGTATTGCCAACTCTAAGAAGCCGTAGGTTTCCTTCATTATCGAGATTGAGTGTGCTTGAGTTATCAAGAAGTCGAACCTCTCTATTAGCAACCCACACAACTGTACGCGGTGATACCCTCTTAAGACTATACCATATCCCCAAGTAGCGAAAAGAAGAATTTTCAGTGCTAAAGAACCCGAGTTCAAAGACTTCACCTGCTGAAACAATGGTGTCACTGTCTTTGAGGGTCTGATTTGGAAATATCGTGTCTGTAGCTACTGCAGCACTAGCACTATCTGTGATCAAGATGAATAGCAGACCACAGCAGTAGAATAGAATCATGTTGAGACACTCCATAGAAGCTAATCTTGCCTTTACAGATAATAATGTGAACATATACTGACGATCCTTAATACATTAGACATTTGAGCTAAATTGTGGGCACTCTCTTATCCTGCATTAATACCAGCTGACTTATTCAACCCATTTATGTGGACTAGGAAATTTTTTTCATTTTTATTTTATTTTTTCTGTTTATCATTGGTCTTTGTATCGTGTGTGTGTGTAGGTATATGTAATAATAGGATAAAAAGTGTGTTTTGGATTTGACTTTTAAACTATTTATTATTGGTTATTAAACTATGGACTGTATTTATTGTGTGTATATGTTTTAGTGTAAGGATTGAATTAGTGATCGAATAAAGGCTGCACAAGATTGAAATGGAAGATGTAACACAGCAGCACATCAACAAAGTTGCAGCCATACACAGGAGGCGCGCTTCAGGGTCGTTTGTGCTGAAAAGGCCATCTTATCCCTACGGTTAAAACAGTTTATTTGGCGCCAAAAGTGAAGGGTTGCGTCTGAAAACAGTTGTGACGGTTGAGGACTTAATACAACAACACCCGTACCCAGTAAATCCCACCGTAACTAAAGGTTGAAGACTTAATACCTAGTATAAATAGAATTCATTTGTTATGGTTGTAATTACCAAGATTGATTTCCTCTAATTCAATCCAATATTACGTTCGTTGTGTTCTATCATTATCATATCTTTGTTCTATTTGATTCAATCTTATTTTGGTTATATTTGTTTGTGATGTTGATTTCAATCCACTGCCCAACATTTATATATGCTTGTGTAGAATACTGATAGGAGAAAATGAAATTTATGTAGACAGTAGATGTACAGTTGAAGATAACTAATTTAATTCCTAAAAATGTTAATGGCTGCAAGTCACCAAATTAACTAAAACATGACTGACATTTCAGCTTTAACTTCACATATGAAGACATCAAACTAACCCATAGTTTATGTTACAACATCAACAAAAGAAGAGGACAATACATGGAGTGAAGTCTGATAAGGGAAACAAAAGCGTGTCGACATGAAATTTAAGATTGCGGAAAAGGATCTTACTTAAGTAGTCAGTTGATACACAAAATTAATAGTATGCGAGAGCAAGGTGATACACAAATTATGTTACACGTACAATTTTCTCCACAATAATTCAAGCATTTTTGTTAATTTTATGGTTCTTATTTTTACTCCCTAGCTCATGTATGGATGTTGGGCTTTGATGGACTTGAGGGCTTGTTCGTTAGCCCGTTCCATGTTTATAACTGTTTTAAATTTCATCAAATTGAGTTCTTGACTACTTGCTTATTAAACCTTTTACCGGTTAACAAAAAGAACCGTCAGCTGCTACATAAAAAAAAACACAACACGAATTCATTTAAAACATCAAAGATTCACAAGGAAACTTCAAAAAAAAAAAAAAAATGCCACTATAAGTTGGTTTTGGAGGTTCTTGTGGAAAACCAGCCCACCATATCCCCTGAAAAATAACTTCGCAATAATGAAAACCTACTACGATGTCAAAAATGTCCAAAACCGTTGCCTAACGATGCCTCTTAAGCTATGGGGTGTGGTGACACCCTCCTCCAACTCCCCCAAACTCTACATTAGGGTCACACCATTTCCCTTTCCCCTCTCCCAAATCAGGGAAATGGTTCATCTTTCTTCCCCTGAAGAGGTATAGAACCTCGCTCCCTTTATTAGACGCGGCTCCTACTAATAAGACGCGACTTAACATGACACGAATGCACTAAAGTCACCGAACCGGAGGTCACAGATTCCGAGGGTTAGTACAACTAGGACGGAACAAAGTACAAATATTCTGACTAGTATAAATACCCCCTCAAAAGTACAGGTAACACACGTTCACATAGACTCCGAACCTCCCTCTCTCTCTCTAAACTCTCTTTATCTCACTAAACAAATACTTATCCTCACGCCGGAGGGTGGTCACAGAGAGGCCCTCCTTGCCCCCCTGTGACGAGCCTAACGGTCTGCTAATTTTGCAGGTCCAATCCATACAAGATCTTATCAAGTTAGCTGTCTTCTTCCTCATTAACGAGGTACGGTCTAACTTTTGGATCTTCATCCCCCTTCCATTTTTTTTATTATTTTTATAAGAAGAAAAAGACAAAAAAAATTGACCAACACAAGCTTGGGGAGAACGGTGATATTTCACCGTGGGCACCGAATCAAATTCGAGGGGGCGGTCTTCCCGATCGGTGGAGTGCCACCTCACTCCCACCACACTTCACCGGGTCCACACCCCAAGCCTCATAGATGATCTAATTGTTTTCTCAACTACTCATCCATTGACCCGTTATAAGCCCCATGAATATTACTGGATTGTTGACGACACGTTTTACTTTATAGTTTGTATTTATATATTTATATTTTAACAACTTGATCACTTAACCCGTTTCATTTTTATAATTGGACTCAGACGACCAAATACAGGCCTCATGAAATAATAATTGGATGGTTGACCTGTGTCATTTATATAGAGGTCTTTTAAATTCTCCAATTGGACCGTTGAACTATTTGCTTTTTATATTTTTCTTTTAAATGTCACTATTTGAATCTTTGAACTGTTATTTTTATATTTCTTCTATTATTACTTTTTTGAAATTGAAATATTCGCTAGCCTATCCGGTATAAATCCCATGAATGAATAAACGGACCCCTTGACCGGTTTCACTTTTATAATGGTGTGAATTCTCCTAGGCCCGATGAAGAAAGAAAAGAATTCAGTATGTACACACTATGTCAAATCATGTTTAGTCAAATAATAATAAAAAAACATAAAGTTAACATAAACAAATTACGTTGCAGTATGAAAAAAAAACATAAAGTTAACATAAACAAACATAGCGTTTTTAGAATACGTACTTCTTGTTTAGTACCGATTTTTACATTCAAATACCATACTGTTAAGGCCGGCTCAACGTTTTTCGAGGCCTAAAGCGAACAATGAAATTGAGGCCTTTTTAATATTTATATAGTGTAGCATTTTTTATAATAGTGTGCGGTTATCTAAATACACATACGCAAAAATGTATTTTTCTAATTTGTCACTTAACATATTATTCCTATTTCAACATTAATATATAAGTTGAATAACTTAGGGGACATACACACCAAAACATGTAGTTGGGGGTCCATTCTTTGGGGTATATGCTTTTGTGGCATCGTGAGCTCAGTCTTGGAATCTCCAAGACCACATCTTAAGGAATAGTGGGGTTGTCGACGTGGACTTGGACCACGTGCAGGCCCTCGAAAGGATAAATGACTAACTCCCAGGTTTTGATATTGGCGGTTTTTCTAATAAGGACACCGCCCTCCCCCCCCCCCCCCCCCCCAAAGCCTCAGAAAACTTTGGCGAATGCCCTTTTTGGCAAAATCGCACAGAGCCTGGGTGAAACTTTTGATCTGTCTCCCCGCCAAAAGGCAGTTATTGAATGCTTGCAAAGCCCCCATACCCAAGATTTCTTGAATGTTATCCCGATCGAAGGTTTGGGCCAAACCATGTCTGGGGTTGAATATAGGGCAATTCTTAAATATCGTTTGGTGATCCTCATGTACCATGAAGATGAAGTCTGTCCGATTTGCCGTAAGGCATGCTTGGACCAATACGGGGAACACGCAGTTCACTGTAAAGAGTTGCCTGGTTTCAAATATAGGCATTACTGGGTCCGAGACATTCTTTGGGACATTTTAAGAAGGGCTGGGATCTCAGCCAAAAAGGAGGCGCCTGTGAATTTTCTCTCGGACCCCGCAGAAGGGAGATCCACCCTACGTCCAGCAGACTTGATTGTCTTCGGGTGGGCCGGGGGGAAACACGCTTGTGTCGACCTAACAGGCGTATCTCCCCTGGCTGGGTTGAGGGATAGTGGTTTTGTAGCAGGGCAAGCAGTGCGGAAAGCAGAGGGGAAGAAAGTTGATAAGCATGTTAAAGCTTGTGAGGAGAACCAACACGTTTTCGTACCCCTGGCATTTGATACCTTTGGCTCCTTGGCACCGGAAGCCATCTGTTTCCTGGCCAGAGTCCAACGGGTTATTCATAGCAATGTCTCGACTTCGAGTGGGCATGAGTTCGTTTTTAGTAGGTTAGGGTTTGCCATTCAGAAAGGGGTGGTGGCGCAGCTTGTTGCCCGTCTACCCGCTATCTTGATGTAATTTCTCACGATTATGTGTTAATGAATTATAGCAAAAAAAATTGTATTAAATATATATTATATTTAATACAATTTGTTTAAATATAAATATAACTATGTAAAGTAGAGCAAAATATTGAAATTTATATAAAGTAATAAACGTAAAATCACAATCATTGTGTATGATTATGTATGTTTAGGGTTTAAACACTGTATGTTTTGTAAAAAAAAATAGAAACCTCTTTTTTTTTAACTAAATTAAGTAAGCATAAAAATAAAAAATAAAAAGTAAAACTTTAAAATAAAACTCCTTTAAAACAAACAGGCAGGCTTAGAATAATCATTTAGTGTTAATTTAAAGAAAAAAAATGAAAACAATGCATACGGAAAGTAAAAAAGGTAAGTAGTAAAATATTATTTTTTTTTTGAATGATAAACGACTTTATATATATATATATATATATAGATAGAGGTTCCGGTACAAAAGTCTGTTTTTGTGAGAAAGGTAAGAAGGCTTGTGAGAGTGACACGTGACAATTCTTGTGTTTAATTATAAGGGCAATAGAGTAAATACACAATTATTCAAGTTTTTTTAGAAAATCAATCTCCTAATCAAAAGGAGAGATTTTAGGATTTAATTTATGTTCTATATTAACTACTAAAACATTCAAATATGTAAAAGCCTCTTAGTATTATACTAACATGAATTATCTGTGAAAATAAGAATTCGTCAAGTGTGATGTGTTTTAACTCCTAAAGTGTTCTACCCATCAATCCTTTACCCTTTGTGTGTTTTATCCTTTACCCAACCGTATCTTTCCAGAAAAACACATCATTATAAAATATATGTTTTCTGATAAAGTAATCATCAACTTAAATACGAATTATTCTGAAACCCACTATTTTTTAAAGATAAAACACACAGATTAAAACGACATACAATGCACCTATATTCTAGTGTGTTTTAAGCATCAAACCCATTTGAGATTCAAACCAACATAAACACATAAATCCATAACCTTGTGTGTTTTATATTCAACCAACTAACCCATCACAAAAAATAAAAAAAATAAAAAAATATATAACAATCACAATGTGTTATATGTTCAACTAACTAACCCAGAAGTTCAAGAAACACGACAAAACTAAAAAAAAACAATCGGATTGAAAACGAGGAACCGCGGACTGAGATTTGGAGCATACTCCAAAAACTCCACGGCAATGTACGGTGGCTCCACGTAGCAAAATCAATTCGCTTATTTTGTGTAAATCCCTATCTTATCATGATTGCAACTGACGAATGATGACACAAAGGATTTGTGAAAAATCCCTTTCTCATACAAATAAAGATGGATAGAAGTAACAGAAAGAAGAGAGAAGTAAAAGAAAGAAATAAGAATTTGTGTTTTATGTTAATCTCTGGTAAAAGGAAAGAGGAAGAGAAGTAAGAGAAAGAAAGAGAGAGAATGGTGGAATCGTATGAAAGAAGAGAGAGATAAAAGAAAGAGAAAGAAAGTGGGAGGTGAAATTGATTGAGATTGGGGAGAGAGAGTGTGTTTATTAAATAATTATCTTTAATGTAGATTGTGTGTTATTACATAAATACCCCTCATTATAAAGTTATTTAATAATTTTATAACACAATTTACAAAATTGCCTCTTCTTTAATCTCATCCATCCATCAATTTGATCTAATGGCCATTTATACTTCTCACCCTTCTCACAAAACACACCTTTTGTATGATAACCCCACCCTATATATATATATATATATATATATATATATATATATATATAGGGGATGGTTAAAATGTAAACCACAAAAATATGAGAAAACCTTGCAAACCCAATCTAGACCATTGATCTAAAGTGATCAATGGTCTAGATTCATTCTAGATTATTTTAATATATTTATGTGAGTAGATGACAAAAAAAGGCTACAATATTGGTCAATTGACATTTTTCTGAAAAGCACCTATGACAAGTGGACCCCACACATGTCACATCATCTCTCTCTTACTTTTTTCCCATTATTATATAAGCTGTCAGATGCCCGTGTTACATATGTAACATGTGTTGTGTTACGTAGGTTAAAACTGAGTTGCCAGTTTATATTATTTAAAAAATGCTGATTTATTAATTTTTTTTATTAGACAATATTTTTTTTCGTTTTATTGTACCAGCACCAGAAATTGTTGCATACGTAACAAGAATTGATATGGTTATAGGCATTTTGTTACTTAAAATGCTACTTACAAAGTGCTAAAAACAAACAAAAAACGGTCATTACAAAGTGCTACAAAATTTATAGATCCAAAAACATTCAAATGTACACAAGAATCGTTTCTTACAAAGTGCTAAAAACAAACAAAACGGTCATTGCAATTCAACAAATGCTAAAAAAACTATCATAAATAAAAAAAAAAATTGTCTACACTTCATGCTTGATAATCATCTTCATCTTTAATGCCAAAAATATGCTCACCTGCAAAAATAAAACAATAATCATCAATTTACTTGTAAAGACCCCCCCCCCCCCCTTGGATTACAAAAAAACATACGAAACTGATACAAAAAAACATTGTTTTATACATTTAATTATCAAGATTATCAAAACTTAAAAAATCAAAACTTTGTATCTAGTAAAAAAAACAGAAACTAATTTATACCAACTTAGTGGTGTTGTTACATACGAAACAGATACAAACATAGATTTCATCCCAATCCTTCCTCTATAATATGCAAAAAATCAAACATGTATCTGGTAAAAAAAAACCGGTAACTAATTTATACCAACTTAGTTCTGTTGTTACATACGAAACAGACGCAATATAGGAAACAGATGCAAACATACATTCCACACATTATAATACTCATACAAACATACACATGCTGGTAAAAAACAAATCAGACATATTGTTGCATATGTTAAGAGACATTAAAATTCACCCATTTGGATTAAAAAAACATATTAATAATAATAACATATAAAAAAGGTTAATTAATAGCTCAAATTTTCAAAACCATCACAAACAACTTGTTTTTATCAAACACTAATTTATACCAACTTAGTGCTGCTGTTACATACGAAACAGACGCAAACATAGATTTCATCCCAATTCTTCCTCTATAATATGCAAAAAATCAAACATGTATCTGGAAAAAAAAATCGGTAACTAATTTATACCAACTTAGTTCTGTTGTTACATAGGAAACAGACGCAATATAGGAAACAGATGCAAACACACATTCCACACATTATAATACTCATACAAACATACACATGCTGGTAAAAAACAAAATCAGACATATTGTTGCATATGTTAAGAGACATTAAAATCCAACAATTTTGATTAAAAAAACATATTAATAATAATAACATATAAAAAAGGTTAATTAATAGCTCAAATTTTCAAAACCATCACAAACAACTTCTTATTATCAAACAACAATACTCATACAAACATGCACATAGTGGTGCTGTTACATACGAAAACAGACGCAAACATAGATTTAATCCCATGATCAATGACATTCCATTCAAGATTTTTTTTCAAGATAATCTTCCAAAATAATCATAAACCCTAAAACATCTAAACCAACATTAATAGCTGAAAAACAATAAACAAAAATCAATAACAAAATACAACCAAAAGAAACAAGCAAAACCATTCAGGCATTTCATCGAACACATAACAGGCATAAATACAAACTATACAGTATACCCATCAATAAATAGCAGAGGACCTTCTTGCAATAGCAGAAATGCACTTTTGCAGAGGACCTTCTTGCAATATGAATAGGGTTGTCATAGTAATAGGGACAAACCATATCACAAAAAAAAAAGAAAAAAAAAACAGAGCACCCTACACCCTGAAGCGAATTAGGTTTGCCCAGAATAACTTCATCCACAGCTGTTTCAAATCAAATAAGCACCCGTTTAATCCAATACAAAATCAACGTATCATGCTAGAAAATAAAAGAGACGTGATTACCTAAATGTAGATATAATAAAAAAACAAAACAGAGCACATGAGTAGATATAATAAAATCAACCTGTTGAGGAACACCAACCGCCGCTGACCTCCATCTCTGACCCCAACCACCGGCCTGCACCCAACCCAATCGACCCCGGCGCCACCTCTGCTTACAAACTCAAGAACTCCTTCAACAAAAGCTATAGAACAGATGCTTCTTTTATTAATCAGGTAGAATAGATTTTTTTCTGCATTGTTGTATGACTCCAGCTCACTGTCATCTTCGAAACTTGAAGACTTGAAAGGCTGTGATCGCCAAAGTGCTGGCCCACTGTTACCAGAGCAGGAAAGCTCAACAAAGTTCGATCTGGGTAAACGATGATAACTGGATCTATTATTATTATTGGTGGTGGTGGTGAAAGAATTCTGATTCTTAGAGAGAGAGAGAGAAGACAGAGTGAGAGAGAGTATGTGTGTGAGAGATGGAGAGATGTTTATATAGGGGGGGAATAAAAGTATTCAAATTTATAAATGGGGGGAAAAGATAAAATGTCTATTATACCCTCAAGACATAAAAATAATATATTTTCTAATGGGTGATGTGGTGCAATGTGGTCCACAAGATGGGTTTCCGGGGGTTTTCTCGTTTTAGAGGGTTTTCTCCCTACCTTTAGCCTATATATATATATATATATATATATATATATATATATATAGGTTTAGGTTCCTGTACAAAAGACATATTTCGTGAGAAGTGTGAGAAGGATTAAGAATTAGCACGTAGGCATCATATTTTGGATTTAGGAATGATGTTTTAGGTTGTTTTAACTTGAAAAACATCAAACACAACAATCTAAAACACAATCCAATGTATTATAGTCATCAAATTTATAAAACAGCTAAAACACACTACTTAACACTTAAAACACACTACTTAATGTTCTTAGCATGGTGTTTTAACTTTTAAGCCTAAAATACATTGTTTTCGGTTTTTAATTGTTATGTTTGGTATTTTTCTAGGCAAAACAATCCAAAACAACATGACTAAGTTCAAAAAATGATGCCTACATATCAATTTTTAATCCTTCTCACACTTCTCACAAAATATTGCCTTTGTACAGGAACCTCACCCTATATATATATATATATATATATATATATATATATATATATATATATATATATATATATATATATATATATATATATATATATATATATATATAAAGTCCCACTAAGATGGTGACAGCAAAACACCAAATCAACACAGGAAACCCAACAGGATTACAATATGTCTATAACATTAAAGTCTACCCATTTCTCCCACATTAAATTACCCAAAGTCGTCCGATTCGTGAGCCAAACGAACGAGTCCTCTTTGATTTGCTCCACAGTCTTCCAAGTCGGGATGAAGCTACCTTCAAAAACTTTCGAGTTACGGGCCAACCAAATCCGCCAAACGGTGAGTAAAATATTAATTTATTTTTAAATTGCACTTTATACTTTTTTCTTTCCTCTATTTTTAATTGCACTTTATACTTTAGTAGAATTGGCTTTGCGATTTAAAAGGGAATAGCGGCGCAGCTTGTTGCTCGCTTACCCATTATCAAGATGTAACTTGGTTTTTACTATTGAATGAATGTGATCTAAATTAAAAAAAAAAAAATCTTTACCCCTATAATTCATTTTCTGCAATTCATCTTCTACGCTAGTAATGCTTGGAGTTCTCCAAGGTGAAATAAATTCAGATTAAACTTTGTTTACTTTCTCGCTTTATTTTGTATGGTTTACTGACACTTTTAAGGTTCAAACTCCAAAAAACACCAAGAAACAGTCAAAAACTGGATCTCCGGTGAAGAAAGCTAGCCGGCCGGAGGGTTGGACCGCCGATGATTGGGGCCCTTAAAATTTTGGGGCACAAAGCCCTAGCTTTATTTGACTTATGCTAGAGCCGGCCCTGCATACTGTACATCTTCGATACCGTTACTTAATTTTAGCAATTTTGGTAGTGGTACATTTGGTGCCGGTACTGAGCTTGTCCCTTGTATGGTACCGCTTCAGTACATAACTGAAAAAATTACCGGAAAATACCAAAGCCGTAAAACTATAAAAATGAATATTAGTACTGATACCGATATCGTTCGAACAATATTGATTCGGTTCAGTAAAGATTATGTGTGTAAATTTATTTACAATGATTTAATTGCATAAAAGTTGTCTCGTATAACCCAAAAACAAAATCGTGATATAAATAAAATGATATCGGCATATGTTTTACATCAATTTAAAATCATAAAAATAAATATTGATACTGGTTCTGGTAACACTTAGAACGATGTAGATGTTGTTTGGTTGGTTCCGGTTCGATTTGTTACGCTACCAGTACTCGATATAGTTTATGTTACAAAAAATATATTATTTTGAATTCAATTCCATTTTAAATAAAATTTATATTGTTATGAAAAAAACATTAAACACAATTACATATAAACTTGTTTTTAAAGTAACCAGTTCTTAGAAAAAAATAGAATTATTAAGAAAATAAATTATTAAATTAAAGTGTATATTATTTGTAGTATAAGAGTGAAATTGAAGCTTCAAAAAAAATTATAAATACAATTTTATCTTTATATAATTATATTTATTTAATTATTTTTATATTTTATATTCGTTTAAGTTTAGTTTACTCGTTAGCAAATATGTGGATCTTAAAGTTTTATAATGATTCACTCCATAATGTTCTTTTGCAATAACTTGAAAATTGGGATGATGTACATGTATCAATCAAGACCATAAAAAGGTTCAATGCCAAGCTTCGTCTGTAATTACACTTGCTTCCTTCAACCCAGAACACAATAACATAATGGTGTGTATGAGTGAAGGAATCGAACATTATTAGACATAGTTCAATCCTTAAATGATTTAGCAAGCAAGTCTACGTTGCAAGTAACTTCCAAACATGATAAAAGGTCCAAATACAGGTTTCCCCAACTATACGTGTACATGTTCACGACTTCACGGAACCACTACGTCCGCGATCTCTCCAATTTGGTCATTATAACTTATCCCTAGAGCTCATCCATCGTTTTGTTCGACCACGTGCCCACAACACATATTATATTATTCTATATCCATGTTGATGATACGCGCCCACATTCACAGCGACGACTCCATCCGTGACCTCCAGTTTAGTCATATATGTTAGCGCACACTTAGATCTCATGAATTTGGCTATAAGCAAACATGATATCATATATGTCTTAATATTTTTAAACACTTTTCACGATATTGATGTGGTAGGAACATATTTAATGCATGAAATTTTCCAACATCATTTCCTCCTCATTAATATTCTCCTCATATAGAACATGTTAAGTGATCTAAATAGTGTTATATTTAACCTTACTTGTATAAACTTCCTTTTCTTTGGTATGCTGCAAAGAAAAGTGCTTTCATAGTGATGTATCAATTGTAGTTAGAATCTTCAAAAGACTTTGCAAATGTCAATAATCTTTTTTTCAACCGCTAGGATTTGAATTAGAAATATCCTCCCCTAAGAGACATATGTCTTTACTAGATGGGCTAACCCAATATTGGTACTCCATGTGCTCTACTTGGCCGAAAGAAATTCTATAGACGACCACCCTCTCCCCTCCCCTCTTACAATAGCCATCCTTTCAGACGAGTTTCGCCTCGCCTCTCTTCCACACCCTCCCCACCACCCATTTATCTTTCTTTCACATTGGATCACCTTTAGAGATGGCTACCAAATCACAAACATAAAATACATACACCGGATTCTTTTATAAAATGTATAATTTGCAAAAATAAACTGATTAACATAATTATCATTATCATTATCATTTCTTAAACAAATATTCTTCCATACAATAATAACACACCCTTTGAAACATTCGGGTCAAACCCCTCCCCACCCGACAACCCGATCCATAAAACCCACTTAAGTACACAATAGTTTTTTTTTGAACGGCTAATTTCACACCTTTTTTTGCTCACCCTTGGAGTTGAACTCCCAACCTCATCCAAGAGAGGATTTCCTCTCTACCACTAGGCTATAACCTAAGTAAGTACACAATAGTTAGATAGATTCATTAGGTCACACCATTACACCAATACCCACGCGCCATCACCCACACGCGCCACCGTAAACCACCTTACTCCCCATCATCAGGCACTGTATTTAGATCCAAAACCACCACCTCCTTCCTCTTCTTCACACAATCTTCACCATCACCATCATCATCACCACCATCAACCTTTAGCGACGGTTCTACCACCATACCGTCACCTTTACTCTTCTGAAAATACTTGACAGCCTCTCTCATCCGTCGCAAAATAGCAAAAAACTCGTCCACTTCATCCTCCGTCGGCGGCGTCACCACCACCGGCTCCTTTGTTTCTCTCTCCTTCTTTCTCTCTCTTCCGCCGTCGTCCGCCTCCATGCTCCGCTTCCTCCGATCTCTACCCATCTGTCACTAATAATAATATTATGTAAGGCAAGAGGTTTGTATGATTGTATTGTGTTATTATTATTATTATTTGTGCATTATTGGTTGATATATTTTCGGATCCAATACACAATTTCTTTGCAACTACGGTTCAGACACACAACACGCAAACAACTAAACTCTTGTTGTAATAGTAGACAGACAGGAGTACATGTGTTTGGTTTGTGTGGACTATGCATTATATTAAAATATTAATATTCAATTGACTAATTAGTTGGTGACGTCGATAGTAGGTTGTGGGATGACGTTTGATCGCTTTCATAAGCACTGAACATGGGAGCCACTTAATATTCCTTTGCCAATGAGTAGACTAGTGGTCGCAATAGAGGTGGGAAAGTTTACCTACTTTGTGGGGTTGCTGTTCTGGAGGTTATAGGTTCGAATCCCACTCAGAGTAGGGTTATTCTGAAATAAGAGGCTGGATCTTAGGGAGGGCTCGGTGACCGTACCTGAAGGGTGCGAGGATTCGTTATTAGTGTGTACCGTTGGCCGTTAAAAAAAAAACTTAATATTCCTTTGATTTTTTGAAGTTTGTATTTGTTATTAGGTGGAGGGATGCTTGTAGTAATAATTTTTTTTTCAACCAATCTTGCCTTGCTACATGACTTTACTAATTTACTTTATTGAAATATTTTTTTAGATGCAACACTTCACTGATTCTTTTATTTATTTTTATTTAAATATCCAAACTTTTTTTGTTTTTTAAATTTCACACAGTTTAAAATTTTAAACCGGTTATTAATATTTAATTTCATACTATTAAAACCGTCTCACCAAACGGTTAGCAAAATTAATTTGTGAATTCTTGGAAACTGTTGCTTGAATTGAATTGAGTTCACCTAAACGGTCAGTAACTTTAATTTTAACAGTGCAACCGTTCGTTCAAAATTTTGTATATAAATAAATCAAACCGTGGACTTAAAACTCACACTTTACCATGGTTTAAAAAAACAAACACCCACAAAGATGAATCCATGGACCAAGGAACAAGAGATTGCGTTAGTGGTGTGCTACAAAGACGCCAAAAACGACCCGACTATACAACAACTCCTGAGAGATGAGGGCTCAGCCTACCCCCAGAGGGGTTCTGGGCCCGCATGTTGAGCGACTTCAACCAACATGTTGGCACCAACGACAGGACCCTCGCAGACATCCAGCTGAAGTGGGTCGATTTCAACATTAAGTATGAGAGGTGGACCACCCTCTACGAGCACACTATGTGGGACGATCCGGACCTCGATCACGATTTGGCTATCAACTTCACTCACATGGACTATGAGGCTCGATACGGCAACAGTTTCGACCATGTCGATGCATGACAATTGTTGCGCTAACCTTAAGTTTATTTTTCTTTGTATTAGTGTACTTTTTTTATGTTTAATATTAATGTGTTAATTTTATGTTTTAATGAAATGTTCTTATTTATGTTTTTAATGAAATGTTTTCATTAATGTATTTTTATGCTTTAAAGCAAACGGTTAACATAATGAAACAATATAAACAAACGGTTAAAATAAAAAAAATAGTATTTGACTTATTATTTAAGTAAAAAAACGGTTACCAGCAAGGTAAAAAAAAACCAGCAAAACGGTTCATGGGACCACTACCAGCATGGGTGATGACGGTATTACCGTGCTGGTAGTGGGTACCCGTGACCAATTCAGGTGGCGCCCCGTCTCCTTTATGATTATTGGGTGAAATCCCGTGTGAAAACACCCATACGCCAATGGGTGAATAAACGTCTTAGGTGTCTGCCCACAGGTAGTGCTGGATAAGCAGAACCCACCAAACCATCAATTCCGGGGAAAACCTGACCCCTCCACCTGCTCACAGGCACGACAGTAAAAAATAAGTAAAATCAGTGAGATTAAGGATTGAAACCTGACACCTCAAAGAGGTTAGGTTCTACCCATCTTTTCTCATGCCACTCCACCGCAAGAGTGGGGGCACAAGCTATCAACATCTATTTATGAAACATTAAATTCTTGTTAACTTGTTTCAAGTACTTGTCCGATAATGACCCTAACATGGCTTGTGTTTAAATTATATATCAAAGACTTGTATTTATGTCATTGTAAAGGATAGTAAGGTGTCTCCAATATATCTAAGAGATGAAGGTATTATATGTTTATGAGTATTTAGAAGTTAGTTTATCGTTAAAAAAAACTGTATTTATTACTCGACTCTATGAGAATTTCCATATATTACTAGATTTCGAATTTATATTATAAGAGGAGTGGGCTCTTGTATCATCAATATTAAAGTTTGGTTGACCGTGGATCAACCCCTATGTGGTTATGATACAATGAATCAATAATATTGATGATACATGTTTCTAATAAAGGTTATAAGATATATATAAAAATAAATGATAAAGCTAATTCTTTACAATAACTAGTAGATTGCACCTGTGCTACGTACGGGGATATACACCGTTGTGTCTATCACGATGGCAGATGATGGTGTCAAGTGGGCCTTTTGATGGCGGACTGACCTATATCCTGCAAGAGGAAGAAGACGGTGGCATGTTCTTTTTTATGTGGGGGCAAGAGGATAAGATAGATAAAGACAGTACATTTTATAAAACAAAAACCTTAATGATCAATATGAAAACAAAAGAAACTAAAATATTGTCTAACATGTTATGAAATAATCTATACTACATTATAAAGGAGGAGGCATAAGCAAATATGTCCAAATTGTCCAAAGTTAAGATGACATACCAAAGGTTTCTTTACAATTTCCTAAATTTTACAACTTTTCTTCAATAAATGCCCCAAGAAGATAATCAACTTTTATATGAAAATATAATTCACCCAAACTAAATAAACACTGGATAACAATATTTTTGAACAAATTTCATAACAATATTTTTGAACAAATTTCATATAATGGGGATGAAAGATAATAATTTATGTTATCACAATAAATAATTTTATTTCAGCTAAACTTGTATGAGTTTTAAAACGTTGCCATAATAATACTTATATTATAAACTCTTTTCATATATATGCGTCTACCCGACGACAGAGTCGACAGGATGGTTCGGCTCACTAGCTATATTGGGCAATTTTTTAGTTGTCGGGTCAGGTTGGGCAAGTCTATTACAAACTTACAAACCACAACTTTTAATTTCTAAATGGGCAGTGAACTTCATATGATAGTGTATACAATATCATATTGTTACTACATGCTTTTGTCATGTAAATGAACTTTATCATTTAGCGAGGTGTCTTCAATGGCACGGTTATGTAGATATTCAATGACCGGATAGCTTACACAAGAGTGATGTTTATGTTCATATTGGTCTATTACAGTAACATACCTTTGGTTTATTAAGATTTGTTCAATAATGAGTACATGGTTTTTGTGGTGAACAACAATCAGTTGTAAGTGACGGTGCACATTTCTTTTTTTTTCTACGAATACTTGTTAAAACATAGCGTGCACATTTCTATTCTTTTTGCGTAACTTGCGGCAAAAAACCTAAGTATCATAATGTTGTATTGCAACCCATTTGTGAATACTGCTGCATGCACACAGATTAAACACTATATATACATAGAGTGATGTGGTAAGCATGACTATTGGCCTTACACAACAAGATGATTTTTGTCATGATATGCATGTGCATGACATAATATTTAAAAGTAAATCAAAATGAAATGATAAATTGCCCATATTTACCTGTGTTAGAGAATTCCATTCATAGTAAAATAAAAAAAAATAATATTATAAAATAAATATTGAAAGTCTAAATAAATATTAGGATAGGTACATTTAGACCATACAGTGTGGTTCCGGCATAGGGGCGGCAAGTGTATGCCGGGGCGGCAAACACCGCCCCCTATGCCGGCAACGGCATCAGCGTCAGGGGGAAGTCGGGCATACCGGCCAAAATTCGAACGTTGGGACTTGCAGATTAAATAAAAAATAAAAAACCTCGTTCCATCATCGATGTCAGAGAAGAAGGCGGTGGAGCTTGCCGGAGAAGATGGTGGCCGCCGGAGACATGTCGGAGAAGATGGAGGCTCGTCGTTCCACACCCTAGGCCAGGTAAGGGAGGCCCGTCATTGACGTGGAGGCCGGGAATCGATGCCGGACCTCAACCACACCGGACGGTCTTAGAAGGCAAAGAAAGAAGACTGAGGTCTCATGTGAGAAAGTTTAATTTAAAGCAGGTCACGTCATTAATGAGAGAACATGCATATCTTTTAAGATACAATAATTAAAGAGGTGATAAATAAGTATAAAATCTTCAACTTTTTTTAGGTTAACTTCATTCAATCAAATAAAACCTCTCGTGAGTTCATACAGCAAGGCCGTAAGGAAAAATCAAAGTTACATCAATCCCAAAGGACAATTACACCAATCATGCCAAGCAATATTTTTAAATCTAGTTCTATTCCGAATCTAAAAATACCACGACGATTTGATCTTGATCACCACTTTAGTCGCTTTAGCTTCTTTCCTTCGAAAAATCCTCTCATTCCTTTCAGCCCAAATGCACCAAAGTGTTGTGATCATGACGCAGTGGAGCACCCTTTTATCTTGCTTCTGAAACTTCGAGCCATTAGCTAATAAAAGATGATCCCGGACGGCGAAAGCAAAATTTGGATTCACCCGACACCACCCCGCAATCCTAACCCACACCTCCGTAGAGAAGATGCAAGTAGTAAAAATGTGTGATTTGGTCTCCTGATCCTAATCACAAAGTGGACAAACATCCTTATCAAAACACGGCCATACCTCTCTTATTGAGCGTGACTCTAGTCAGTCTTCTATCTTGTTGCTCTCTCCACGCGAAAATGCTACATTTGAGCGGGATCCATCCATCCCACTTCATCTTAAAAACCGGACCAAAATCTCGACTAAAAATGATTAACCTTTTAGCCTCTGAAACCATGAAGGTCTCGGTGCTATCCCTTGTGTCCATTTCCACTTATCTTCACATTCGACCCATTGAAAATCATGAATTTCTAAGAGTAAATCAAACAACTCTGTTACTTCCAAAGGCGTCCTCGGTTCACGATAAATATTCCAGGAAAGAGTTTGCACCCCATTTTGAATAGACAATCTCTCCGCCACGCAACTCCATTTGAGATTTTCTAATCTAAAAAGATTAGGATATAAGTCTCTTAATGGAAGTTCATTGAGTCATGGGTCGCACCAAATCTAATCCTTTTTGGTCATTTTACCTAAATAAGTTAAACCAAACACTTTTTTACACAACTTATCAACTTATTGTTTTTCCCCACCACATAAGCTAATCCAAACACTTACCATCACCAACAATACCAAACAAATAGTAATTGAAACCTTTACCATTTATCGTGCATCGCTCCCCCACCTTCACAATGGTTTGCCAACATCTGCTCCATCTCCTCGTCGAATGTCCCATCAAACTCAGGATTATCATTCTTCTCTTTAAGGAACTCCGGTAACGAATCCCCTACTTCCTCCATAACCCACATCGGAAAGTGCTTACCTTCCCACTGGATCACCACCTCCTCCACCACTCGTTTACCAAACCGACTAACACTCCGACGTATTCAAATTATTTTAATGTGATATATATAGAAAGAGAGAGAGAGAGAGAGAGAGAGGTAAAGGTTTCGCTACAAAGTGCATTTTTTCGTATAAAGTGTGAGAAATCTATGTAGTAATTGCGTTTTAAATTTTGGCTATGATGTTTTTATTTCCTTTAACATTACATTATATTGAAAAACACCAAACACAATAATTTAAAACACAACGACGAATGACAAGGAAAACCAGTCAATAGCAGGAGGATAACGTGAAGATTCGCTGAATTCCATAACGGTCAGCTGAGCACGGGACCTGTAACAACCCGGTCGTAGGGCCCAGAATTTTCGTGCAATATTATTAATATATAATTATTAAACGACAAAAAAAGTAAATAATAAATCAATGTTTTAGTACGAAACTAAAACATGAACTATTATAAATAAATATTATACATAACGCAAGACCGAATCAACACCTGATAACGAACCCGGACTCGAATCCAAGATGGTGAGTCACCAAGGGAGGACACTTGTCATCTCCTTGTGATGACAACACACCCCTAAAACCATTTGAAGTTTAAATGGTTTTGTTAAAACCATCTCAACACCTTCACTATAAAAGCCCCAACCCACCCTTTCCCTTTTCTCTGCTGAACTCTCACTCTCTCTCACACACACACCGAATAGAGAGAGAGGGCGAAGCTCCGATACAGCTCCGGCGAAGACCTGACAGTTTGCTTCCAACAACAACACAACCACCTCTCAACCACCCCAACCTCCTGTTATACACCCAGATTTGTTCGAAAGAGAGAAAGAAACTAAGATGAGGAGAGAGAGAGAACCAAGAAACAGAGAGAGAAACACGAAGAGAGAGAAGGAAACCGGTGGGGTTTCGGTGATGGCTCACAGCTGGTCTGCATGAAGTAGGGCTGGCAAATCGTGTCCTAACAGGTTAACAGGTCTCTGGCGCGCGCAAACAAATCAAGTTCTAAACATGAACACGACTCGTTTAACTCATTTATATCTCATGTTTATAACACAGTTTTATGTTCTATGTACCAAAAAAGGGAAATGAAAGATTTTTGCCTCTTAATTCTTAGTATTAAAAAAAGTCAAAAAATCAAATAGTGTACTTTTCAGTCAAACAGGTCTTATCGTGTCTTAACAGGTTACCCATTGCCAGCCCTAGCATGAAGGATGACGGCGACACTTAGAGAGGAGCACGAGGGTGGTGATTGGTGGTCCCGGTGATTACTGTGGTGGCTATGGTGGTGCTGCTGATTGAGAGTTTTTGATAGGCTTGGCCACGCCCTCGACGCACGAGGTAAAACCCCTTTCTGTAGAGTATGAACCATGGTGATTGATTGAAGGTTGAAGTTGTCGAGTAAGGGTTCAGATAGGCTCACAGAGGAGGTCGTCAGGTCGGTTTATGTGGTGGTGTCGAGTGACAATGATGGTTGGTCTGGTAGCGTTGGGATTCGATGGACGATTGATGGTGCTTGGGTTGCCGTGGTGATTTCCATAAAGATCAGAAATGGTTACGGGATAGAGTAATCGGACTAAAAAGGGACGACTCAAGGTCCGGGTCAATGCTCGGAACAACTTGGTCAACTGACCAACCAATATAGTGTACTGAAGATGGGTTAGGAGGTATATTATCACAAGAGCTATTTAGATTAGTATCTTTTTGTATAACTATCGTAGGCTACACGTGTGGGACTTGGATAACGTATTGAACCCAAATCGACTATATAGACTAAATAATGGATTGATACATATATAGGGAATTAGGAGAGTCATACATATATTTGCAAACCATTGCTTTAACAATTCGGACTTACGAGATTATACGAACTTGTGAACATATAGTATGAACTAACCAAATGGACTAATATACACACACACATATATATATATATATATATATATTAGAATATTATAATTACTTGATTATGTATAAATAGCATGATAATGTTGATTGGATCATAAGATATATATATATATATAAATATAGGGGAGGGTTATCTTGAGAACGCTAAATATTGTGAGAACCGTGAGAACAAGTAAAAAAATCAATCAAAATCAAATTTTTTTAATACAAACCTCATTATAATCAAAATACAACATTAATAAAAGAATGTTCTTTACAAATAATTCATCTTTTCTTGCAAAAACACTTTCAAATTAACTTTTTACACATGTGTAAATGAAACAGTTTACACATGTATAAACAGTAAATTTACACATGTGTAAAAACAATTTTTTTTCGTATACGTTTGAATTTTTACGCGTAAATTGTGTTTTTGGGATTGTATTTTAATAATAAAGATAAATGTAAAAAGAAATTTTGAATTTGAATGGTTTTAGATGCCGTTCTCACGGTTCGCACGAAATATAGGTGTTCTCAAATTAACTTTCCCCTATAAATATATATATATATATATATATATATATATATATATATATATATATAAAACAATTGGACATGTTCGAACATATGGACGGATGATGAAAGCGTTAGGCCATGGGAACACATAACTTGGACGATTTGATGAACCTTTAAGGCATAGGAATGACAACTAGAACAATGGGACTTATGATGTGTTAATCTGAATTATTGAGAAGCTTAGGATAACTATACGTATATCTACCTACTAGTTACACGACGCTTTGAACTCGAGGGACCTCATGAATGACATAACATAGAATTTGGTTATTAGTTATTAGTTGCGACTTGAATAACAATAATAAATACAAGTAAGACTTGAGATAATGAACTCGGCAAATAAGACATCGGATAAATGACTACACTTTACATAAATAGATAAGTAGAATTATTAACCAACAAACAGAATAAGTCCACTTAACAACGGAAGGTCCTAGTCATCCACACGTGTAATCGTGATGCTCGGTTACACGCGTTAATACTTGTAAACATGATAGGATTTGGCATATAACGGACAGACAGGTTCGAGACATTGGAATATTATATGGCATGAAAGGTGAGTTCCGTGTACCATTCCCCTTTTTCCTTTTTACTGTTTTGGGGTAATACATGCTTCCAGTTGTTTTGTTATTATGGGTGTTAGTTATACAGAGCGTGATTACCTGCTTGCTTGTGATGCATACTGAACCAGGCACTCATTAACTCTAGGTGAGCCGAATTAATATATGGGTAGTACTACTTGGGGAATCCCCCACGCACAGTGGTCCGGCCTGACCCGGAAACCCCCACTGAGACCGATGGATCGTTGCGGCATATATTTTTCCATGGAGAACCTATGTGGCAGGGCATAGGTTGAGAAGCTATGACAATAACGGGCATAGAATTTGTTGTTACATCTAGGCATGGTTAGGCATGACGCTAGGTGCTAAGGGTTGAGTGGCCAGCTTGTATAACTGTAATACCATAACCATAACCATGTGTTAAACTTGTAAACTTGTTTTTGAACTATTAAACTGTTTTGGATTCACTTAACTACTTACACGAACTCACCAGTATATTTTGCTCACCCACCTCTTTTTAAGCATGTGTTCATGTACTGCATTCGGATGATTATGAAGCATATGGATTATATTTATATGATGCGGATTAGAGGTGATGATCACATGATAGAAGATTCGGACTTTAAGTGTTGCGGACTAGAGCATTAGTGATAGCGCTGGTAGAAGTATGGAATGACTAGTGGATTACGCTCCTCAACTGCTTCGAAGAACGTCGCGATTCATCCCTGCATAGTCATCGTTGCTTCCGTTGTGCAAGTTTGTTATCAATCTGTTATTTCGTCCAGCCCCTCCTGGTCGGGTTGTGACAGGACCTACACGGTATGAGCTGTCATCTGAAGTCAGCCAATGTGCACGAGGTATCTCCACTATAAATAGTCTGTCTTTCTATGGGAGAAGGGTCGGTTCTCAAAAAGAAAAACACACTTATACTACACATGTTATTATTGGCGGAATCTCATCTGTTAAGCAATGTCTAGTAGTATTCATTCATATTGTCACTATAATCACCTCAATCATTAATAATAAACTTCTCTTTATTATCCTTTATATTTCGGGCAATTAAACTAGTGTTTCTTCAGGTATGGATAGTTATTATACATTAACAACAATTTAGTTCTTAATTTTTTATATGTATTATAATAGTTATAATTTTAACTAAATTATATTTAACTTAACTTTTTTTAAGGTCATCGCTAAGACAACGACTGAACTGATTGGAGGCGCGGGCCGGATGTGGGAAAATAGGGCGACTATCCTTAACCAGGTGGCGACTGAGACTTTGGGGTCACAACAGGAAGGTCAAGTGGGCATAAGGAGTCTTAGTGGTGGACTGAGGAGGTGCAGACTAAAATTAGGGGTAAGCATGATAGCTTTAGAGATCTTTTGAGGTGCGCTGACTATTGGGAGCGTTTCACACTTAAGGAAAGATACAAAAGGCCAAAAGGGAGGCAAAGAAGGCAGCGACTGAGGTAAAGAACACGACCTATAAGAAGATATATGATCGACCGGAAACTAAAGAGGGGGAGCATGATATGTTCAAGATCGCCAGAGCTAGGGAGTGTAAGAGGCAAGATCTAGGGGTGGTGAAGTTTATAAAGGGAGAAGATGGGCGTATTTTAGTAAACCAACACGACATTAAGCTAAGATGACAAACATATTTTTGCAATCTTTTCAACGATGGGAAAGCTTACCAACAGGAACATGACAACACCATCACCCGAAAGCGACAACTGAATAACTGCTATTGTCGAAATATTACACGGGGAGAAGTAAGGTCTGCACTCAGAAAGTTGGGAAGGGCTAAGGCAGTTGGTCCAGACAACATACCGATTGAGGTGTGGAAGTGTCTTGGAGAGGAAGGAGTCCAATGGTTAACTACTTTGTTCAATTGTATTTTCAAATCCAAACAAATGCCAGAGCAGTGGAGTAGTGTCATAGTGCCTCTATATAAGAACAAAGGTGACGCATAATGTTGTGGGAATTACAGAGGTATTAAGTTGTTAAGTCACACTATGAATTTATGGGAAAGGATTATTGAGGCTAGAATTAGAAGAGAAACTCGGGTTACGGTAAACCAATTTGGTTTCATGCCAGGGCGGTCAACTACGGAAGCAATACACATTTTAAGGAGGTTGATGAAAAAGTATAGGGAGAAAAAGCTGGATCTTCATATGGCCTTTATAGATCTTCAAAAGGCATATGACAGTGTGCCACGTAAACTGATTTGGGACAGTCTAGAGAGTAGAGGGGTCCCTGAGAGGTATATAGACTTAATTAAGGATATGTACGGTAGGACTGAAACTAATGTTCACGCGCCTGTAGGTGATACCGATTCCTTCCCCGTGGGGGTAGGACTCCACCAAGGATCTGCGTTGAGTCCGTTCCTTTTTGCAGTTGTCTTGGATGAGTTGTCCAAGTTGATTCAGGAGTCAATGCCGTGGTGCATGCTTTTTGCAGATGATATTGTGTTACTTGTAGAGTCCAAACATTGTCTAAATGAGAAGCTAGAGGGTTGGCGTGCAACTTTAGAGGGAAATTTTTTTTAAGGATTAGCCGTTCTAAGAGTGAGTACATGTATTGTGGTATTAGTGGTACAAGTCACAATGAAAATACTCAAGTTACGATTGAAGGTCAACTTGTCCCACAAGCAAAGTTGAAGTACTTATGATCATTTGTTCAGAGGGATGGGGAGCTTGATAGTGATGTCACCCATCGCATACAAGCTGGTTGGTATAGATGGACGACCGCAGTGGGGTTTTATGTGACAAAAGGTTCCCAACTAAATTAAAGGGAAAATTCTATAGGGTTGCAGTGAGACCTGCTATGTTATATGGGACAGATTGTTGGGCCATCAAAAAGATACAAGCTCACAAGATGGAGGTAGCAGAAATGAGGATGCTAAGGTGGATGTGCGGGCACACTAGGATAGACAGAATAAGAAATGAGGTTATTAGAGAAAAGTTAGGGGTAGCTAGTATATCAGATAAGATAAAGGAAGGTAGATTAAGATGGTATGGGTATGTGAAGAGGAGGCAAATGACAGCTCCAGTTAGAGTAGTGAAACCCTCATTGTAGAGGGAAAGAGGTGTAGAGGAAGACCCAAATTGACTTGGGATGAGCGGATTAGGCAGGATTTAGTAAAGATGCACCACTCTGTGGACATGGTAAAGGATAGGGGTTCGTGGAGGCACAAGATTAAGGTTAAGGATTATTAGGGATGGTTTGATTGTATCGTAGCGTGGTATAAGAGCTTTGACTTTTTCTTACGCTGGTAGGAGGTCGGTTAGTATGACTTGTTTTTGGGAGTTTTATTTGGTTGTTTTTTTGATAACATATATATCTTTATTAAACTACGTGACACTTTCAATGTTTCTCTAAATTTAGTAGCTCTTTATTAAATTTTTTTATGTTGCTTGCTTTTCGATTGTGTGTTGTCGAGCCGGGGGTCTCTCTGGAAGTAGCCTCTCTATCCGCACGGATAGGGGTAAGGTTTGCCTACATCCCACCCTCCACAGACCCTACTTGTAACACCCCGACCGATGGCGGAAACATCGAGGTGTCACGTAGTGACGATTGTTCAATAGCTCATGGACTAAAAGTGTAAATAACGATATATTGATTACATAGTTTATTACATTGAAATGAATCACAACGATTCTAAATATCACTAAAATGAAATACAATGAATCCAAAATCTAAAAATTCCAAAAGCTTAAAAGTCATCTCATAAGAACCTGAAACATGTACGAAAATAATTTGGTCAATACAAAAATGTATTGGTGAGCATACCCTGTTTGAATACATATAGAAAAGTGTTTCGCAATATATGTGCTATGATAATGTAATATGTAAAAGGGTCAAAATCAAGCCTCACATCGTTCAATAATCGTTCACACATCGTTCAAGAAAAACCATAACAATGACCAAGGACTTAACTCGTTCACGTAAGTAACCAAGGGAAATAATTCGTAGTACTACTCATTGTTAGGTGCGGCCCAAAGGTTAATGACTTTGACAAATCGTTCATACAATTCACACAAAACATATCAAGAGCACATTGCTTTGTAAATAACATACGTAAGTTTAGTAATAATTGTACATGAGTCACCCCAAAAGAGTAAATAGTAAAAAGGGGAAAGATATACTCACAGTTTGCAAAAGCGATCCAACTTAAGCGGTAGTGAGCTAAGTAATGGAAATTCCGAGGAATTCAACCTATAACGTAATAGAATACTAATAAGGGAAAAGTCTAAGAGTCTACGGTAACTAGGGTCTAAGGCATTAGGGTTTGCTAAGTCGATTTGGGGAATTAGAGTTTTTTTATGATAAGTCGAATTCATATAAAAGTTGTATATTGAAAAATAATATACCAAAGTTTGTAAACATGGTTTAGGTAATATAATTATTACCAATTGAATATTTAGATAAAAATATGTTTGATTAATTAAGACAAAGTAATTTAATTAATTACTTTAATTAAATTAAAGAAATGTAATAATCATAAATGTATAAATAAATAATTATGAGTTACACCATAAACCACAAATAATAACTAAGACTTCAACATAAGACTGTCTCTATTTTATAAGAAAAGTATTTATAAAATAAATGTTAAATAATATAAATAAATAAATGATTAATTATGTCTAATTAAACATAAATAAGACTAAAAATATAAATTATGATCCAAAAATATAATTTTTTATAGGAAATGAATGCATTCTGATGTAAAGTAATTAAAATAATTTTTCCATAATTTTTCTAAGCTTATTTGTATTTAAAACTGATTTAATGAGATTAAATCATGTTTAAATGATTTAAAAATAGGAAAATTAATAAAATTAAAAGTTTTCTGAACCAATAATTTTTATTTCAGATTAGAATGCTTAGAAATAATTATCCTAAAATTTTGAGATCAAAATCATTAAAAACGAATTTTTAATCAATTAATTATGATTAAAACAATTTAAATTAATAAAATAACGAGAATTAAATAATTTTCAGAAAGTAAAAGTGTGATAATTTTCTTTATGGTGTCAAGATGTGACACGTAAATTTTCATATTTTTGGAGCAAAAATGAATTTTCTATTAATATTAAATGATTGATGTATATATATAGGGGGCGGTTATTCTACAAAGTAAAAGAAACGTGCGAAGGATGCGAAGGATCTTTGTACATGATAATTACGTAATGATAATTACGTAATGTTTTTTATGTTCATGAAATCATTACGTAATTATCATTACGTAATTATTATTACGTAATTATCATGCACTTTGTACATGATAATTACGTAATGATAATTACGTAATGTTTTTGTATGATCATGAAGGCATTACGTAATTATCATTACGTAATTATCAAGTACAAAGTGATCCTTCGCATCCTTCGCACGTTTGTATTACTTTGTATTTGAACCTGTCCCTATATATATATATAATCAAAATTCACAAAAAAAAATAAAAAAAAAAAGAATCAGACCTGTGGCCTGGTGGAGTCGAACTCGGGTCAAATCAAACACAAATTAGCCTACAAACCACTACACCACAACACTTATATGTTAGGAAAGTTGATTCAAAATTTTATTTAACTATTAATAACTATTTCATCTTCTTCCCCAATTCATAACATAAACCCTAACCCTAACCCCGAATTTAATAACCCGATTGACACGCGATTAATGTTCAAGAATAAGGGGCTATTATAGAGGGTCGAACAAGGATTGAAACGGCACAAAAATAGATGACTTACAATGTCGTATAAGGCTCGAAAAAGAAGTACATGAACCGAACCAAAAGGAGCCGATTTGGAAGCTTTCCAGACACGATTTGCTATAGTTTTTTGTGGGTTTGTAAAGTAGAACGATGCAGAAAGTTATTGCAATGCTCGGTATTTATATTGGTCGATTAAAGTGGTGTTTTTAATAGTCATAAAAATTCCGGCGGTTACCCTTTATGAACCCGATTAAAAGTTGATTAATACTCGATATTAATAGGTTTTTATGATAGAATTCAAGGTAAAATGATGGAGAAAACGTTCGGAAATAATAAAAGCTAATTAAGGTGATCAATTAAAGGCTCTTGAAGTTCGCCGGAAACAAATTCCGGTGATCGGAAACTGACCGGAAAACCGAAAAAGGGAGGGAGAAGATAAGTCTTTTTAAAACTTTTGATAATTGGTAGTTTTAGTCCCTCAATGTTTGACTAGGTTAGTATATTATATAACTAAGTTAAATTTCCTTATATAATATCTAACCAAACTAACCAAGTTAACTTTAACATTTATAAAACTTTTTAAAACTTAATTAATTTTTTTTTTATAAAATCTATTTCGAATAAGTTTCAATATACGTAGATACGATCCATAATAAATGAAAAAAATAATAAATATTGAATTCACTCTTTTATTAAATTTGAAAATGACAAAACTTATAGGGAGTAAAAAGAAACATTTGAATACACAAGGACAATATTTGACAACTTGCTAAAAGATGAGGGTGTAGGTTGTC
Organism: Ambrosia artemisiifolia; assembly: GCA_032199755.1. Classification (NCBI taxonomy): domain Eukaryota; kingdom Viridiplantae; phylum Streptophyta; class Magnoliopsida; order Asterales; family Asteraceae; genus Ambrosia; species Ambrosia artemisiifolia. The sequence goes on from CM063529.1 coordinate 39,892,893, forward strand.
ACACTACTCTTAGTTTTGCTGATTCTGGGGTTTATTGGGTAAGGTTGTTGTTGTTGTTTTAACTTTTTTTTTTGAACAATGACTTTCATAGAGTGACCCAATGTCACACTACCTAATCAGCAGCCCTAGCCAAGGTCTGCCATAGTCTATGTTGTCTTAACTGGGCCTGCGATGGTGTATCAGACTTGGTTAGGGTGTTCCCCCGTAAACTGTACAACCTCCACACGGGTTTCCTCGCAAGAGTAATAGCCAGGTGAAAACTGGGGTGCGGCTCAAGATCGAACGCTCCTCGGTACGTTTGTCACCATCATTACCCAGATGCCGTAGAAAATAATGAGGAGAGTGGGAATCGAACATGGGTCACAAGGAACAACAAGTCTTTCCTCAACCACTCTACCACTACCTCATTGGCAACTTAACTATGTGCTAAAAGGATTAAACACATTTAAACTAAGGCCCTGTTTGGTTGCGTCTGACCGGCTCTGACCGGCGCACACATCTGAATCGGTCAGAACAAGGGTGTTTGGCAGGCGATGTCTGAACGAGTTTTCGGTCTGACCCACCCTCTGATCCGGTCAGATTTGGAGACCTCGCTGACTGAATCAGAGGCTCGAAAAGGAACCGCACGAAGTTGCTGCTGTGACGAAAACGAACCACACGATGCTGTAGTGACAAAAACGAACGGTGTCGCTGCACGAACAAAGACGAAGCTCCGGTCGGCGCCGCCTCTCCTCCGTTGCCTCTTTCTCCCCAGTTCGCTCTATACTCTCTCTCTCTCTCTTTGTTGTTTTTTGATTTATGTGGTGATTGAGGGCATTAATGATGATGATGTAAGAGTTTTGTGTTGTAGATAATAATGGAAGGATGGTTTGATGGTTTTTTATGATGAGAGTAAGGGAATGGGTGGGTGGTTTGGGGTTTTATAAATTTGATATAAAAAAAAATTAACCATTCAGATGTCCAATCAAACACCGCTTAATGATTAAGCACTTAATCATTCAGAACCTCTTAACAATTCAGAACCTCTTACTGGGCCAGCACTTACCCATTCAGACATTACTAAACGGCCCCTAAATTAGATTTATAAAAAAAGTCAATGCATAGACAAAATTAACTAGTAAAATTGAACCGCGCATTGTGCCGGGAATTCAGGCGGGTATGAGTCAACTCATTACGAATTGATACAGTACTCAGGGGCTGTTTGGTTGATTAAGTGCTGGATCATTAAGAGGTCTGAATGGTTACGAGACTCTGAATGATTAAGTGCTGAAGTATGCACCAAGTCTGAATGGTTCAGCTCTTAATTATTCCATTTAGAGTCTTTTTTAGGTTGAAACAAACAGTCTGAATGCTAAACCATTCAGAGTTGAATGGTTCAGAGCCTCAATAAGAGACTACCAAACAGACCCTCACACTTGGTATATGAATAAAAAAGAAAAACCAAATAATAAAGTCCCTTTTTTTTGTTGCTGTAGAAACATGACTCCGTTTTGAATACATTTATAAAAATATTTTACGTGGCCAACCCAAATTTAGAATGAAAATATAAAACGCAATGGTGGTTAAATATATCTATATCTATATTATCTTATTAATTAAGGAAGAGTGACGGCTAAGATAGTAATTTTTGTTACCATACAACTTAAGAAACAACATGTACAAGATACTTAAGCAAGAAATTTAAGGGTAATATGGAGATAGTTGTGACAATTAAGACAATTAGATGGGCAATATAGACATTTCACTATCCTCCTCCTTTATAATATCAAAACAAATTTACCTTCCTACCCTTACCCACAATGGTGCTTAGCCCTCTTGAAACCTACGAATCCAACCCTCCATCCTTTCACCTTCTCTAATAAGTTGTATATGATCGGTCAACCTTCATCCCTCTCCTCCAGTCTGATTATCAGTTTCTCCAACTCAATCGTTCCTCCTTCAATGTGAGTTAACACTGGCCCGTGAATAATGGTAACGGTTTAGCATAAAAGCGATGGTGTCGATCTGAACCGTGTGGTGCTTCGAATGGAATTGGTGAGTGAGAATAAATTTCGTTTTCATTCTATAAGCTTTTAATTGACAATGTGACTTCCTTGAGATTTTTTGAATATGGTGGTTGGTTCTTGTATTTCATATATAGGTTTTTAAAGTTCAACTTTTTAGGTTAAAATCTTTATTTAAGATTTCAAGATCAACTTTTTATGGGTTATGCAGTACCTAAAGCTTCTTTCTGTCATAGGTTTTTTTTTGTATGATGAGGTTTGAAGTAATCAGCAACAAGTCGATGTTGTTGTTTGTGTAATTAGGTTTGGCAAGGTGTTGGAAGAGTTGCAGATACAGAGTTGCAACACTAATAGGCCAAATGCTTGAGGGAAATGGACATCCATTGAAGCTAAAAAGGTACAAGACTGCAAACGAAATATATAAATTATTTGAACTTTTAAAGTATATTATTATTGTCATAATTAGAATTTGGAACAGTTTTGGTGACTTACATGATCTTGATGCCCTTTTGATCAACTCATTATTAATAAACGGGTCATAACAAAAAGGTATGTAGTCTAGCGGTATCAAGGTGTAAGAATGGTGATCTTGATATTGTGACGGACCAAGCATTTGCAGCAAGTAATAAGGAAATAAGGAATAATATTCAAGTGTTTTTGAAATTTAAATGTTAACGTATAGTCAAAGGTTCATGCTGCATTTCACGGTATATTTCTTAGAGAATAGATTGTATATATTTACTCATTCACAGTTAATAGAATTATTCAATGTTAAAGCCAATCGATACCTGCTTGTTAAGGGCAATAGCTTGTATATATTTATATTATATGTCTCTTCAAGTCAATGTATATCTCTTAGGGAATAGCTTATATATATATATTTATGTCTTTATATATATATAGTGTTCAGGTTAATTTTAGATGGCACGAACTTGTTTAGATTAATCTCAACATGTGAATTTTGTGTTACTACTATACAAACTCAAAGTCTCACACTCTTATCTTATACCAGTTAACAAGTACACCTCCACCACTTTACAAACTCAAAGTCTCACACCCTTTTCACCACCAACACAGAAACAATACTACGCCTCCACCACTTTATTTTAGGTACTACAATCTACCGTGGCCACTAAAAAGACGATCAGTTTCATCCCACCCGCCACAAAACTGATCGTCTGAGGGTAAAATGAGATTTAATTTATTTGCCCCTTTCGTTTAATCTGATTTGAAAGACTTCTATTTTCGTTTCACAAAAAATGTCGTTTTTGATAGTTTTACCATCAGTTTCCTTTGCCAAATACTGATTGTTACACCTTAAAAACAATAGAAGCACATCCAAACACTATTTTCTACAAAAAAAAAAAAACTACTGCTGATTTTCTGATTTTGATTATTATCACCACCAAAATATTTTGAACACTTCACTCTCTTTGATTTATGTATAATGTGACACTAATGATGCTTGGTTTGCAGTACTTTCTGTACCAAATGCTTCGAGGACTAAAGTATATTCATTCTGCAAATGTCTTGCATCGTGATCTAAAACCGAGCAACTTGCTTCTGAATGCTAATTGTGACCTAAAAATTGGAGATTTTGGACTTGCAAGAACAACTTCTGAAACAGATTTCATGACTGAATATGTTGTTACTCGATGGTACCGGGCCCCGAAATTGCTCTTAAATTGTTCAGAGTACACAGCAGCAATTGACATCTGGTCAGTAGGTTGCATTCCTGGTGAAGTTATGACCAGACAGCCCTTGTTCCCTGGCAAAGATTATGTTCATCAACTTAGACTCATCACAAAGGTAATCAAGTTTTTCATAGTCATTATTGCGATTTGAGGAATTAAAAAGAATAAGATTAGATAGTCAGTTGTTTAAAGCTAGAGATAGTTTGGTAATGTTACATTTATATCTAATAATCAGAACCATTTAACATGTTGTTGTGTTGAAAATGAAATTCGGGATCCGAATGGTAAAAGGTAATTTGAATATCTGGAGGAGTTTGACCAGGTTGACCATGTGTCTTTTTTGTTTTTGGTTATAGCTGATAGGTTCGCCAGATGACGCGAGTCTTGGATTTCTGAGAAGTGATAACGCCAGAAGATATGTTGGACAGCTTCCTCAGTATCTGAAGCAACAATTCTCTGCTAGATTTCCTAATAAATCTCCTGGAGCTTTGGATTTGCCGGAAAAGATGCTTGTCTCCGATCCAAACAGGCTTATTACAGGTATAATGCTACTTATGATAATTAACAAAATAAATACTTATTTTGTTGAACTACAAAATCTTACTAAAAAGATAATATTACATTTTCATGACTGTCGCGGTGAAGTAGAATAATAAGCATAAACACTTTTCTTCATCCAAATACCCAAAAGCGCTCGTCCCCCTTTTAGAAACACAATAAAAAATCCCACACACCCTATGAAACTACTAAAATAGTTATTGTGAATTCAAATCAATTTAGACAGACATCCAAACACCCCATATATAGTTTCAATAATCCGAAATTCTTGAATTTTGCATCTGATGAGGCTCTTTGTCACCCATACTTAGCACCTCTTCATGATATCAATGAGGAGCCTGTTTGCCCAAGACCTTTCAGTTTTGACTTTGAGCAGCCAACTTGCACTGAGGAGAATTTCAAAGCGCTCATCTGGAAGGAGTCTGTAAAATTCAACCTTGACCCAACTCACTGAATATGAAATGTATGCATGAACCAGATACTGTGGCTGCACATGCCAGTTATGCTTTTGATGCTTATTATTATAAGATTGCTATGGCTGAAAGGACTTGTGTTTTTAAAGGGGTGGCCACCATTACCACTACTGATCCAAGTACGTTCAGTTTTCATCGATTAAGGGTTGTGCATTTTATCGTTCATGGTTGCTTTTTAACTGATTTTTTTTTGTTTGTTTGCAGGTCATGGCAAGTGCATCTTTCCAGGAAGGTAAAATAATTCACAATGAGTAGTTAGATTTAAAGGGAAACAAAAATCAAAATTAACAATATGGTTTTCGTGTTATGTTTTGTGTAGTAATGGGAGTAATGGGGCGTTTATAAATGGTACATCGCTGGCTCCATCTTCGAACGCAACTTCATCAGGTAGCTCGTTAGCTTTTCACACAAGCAATTCGGTTTCTTGTATGGCAATTTTTGTGGTGTTACTCTTGAGCGCGGTATTCTTATAAGTGGTTTTAAAGTTTCTGGCTCTTAAATCACCTGATATTGTTCCTCCCCAACAAGCTTGGGTAGTAAATGGGGTGGTTTAAAGCTCAAAAAGATTAGTGAGATTTACGTTTGTTGTAGGTATGAATTCGTTTGTAAGTTGTAGATACAAGCGAATTGCGGTTTGATCATTGTAATCGATCATTCTTGTAGCAAATTTTAAGATATGGTTAGGAAAGTAGAATGGGTGTTTGGGTTTTCATCTTGAAATTAGTTATCTCTTGCGACTTGCAATGATGGATTTTTGATGTACGGTGGTTCGCTATTTGGACAAATTCTTAAGTATATGGAAGAACAAGCCTCCAACATATAGTGTTTGAAGGTGTTTGTTAATGTTTGTCTTAAGGATTTAAAGGTTATGTTGTGTGTATTTAATGTTCAGTCAAAATGATGGGTCCGGTGATTCTACTTTAGGGAAACATGTAAAGATAACAGAGAGTTGAATCAAGAGGCAAACATATGCTTTATATATGTCATACACTAGCTACCATTTTTTAATTTTTTAAAATATCGTGTCCTGTGTTGATTAATATTCAGATTTGGGATGAGTTGCAAGGGGAGATTTTTAGTGGATTAGGGGAGTTAGCACATCAACTTAGTCACCCGGCAAGTAGCTAAGTATTTATTTCAGAAGGTCTCTTTTGAAACACAACGTTGGATACTTAGGTGTGCTATTAAATTTGCATTTTTGCCCTTTATACATAATCACATTGTTGTATTGCAAGCTGTATTTGGGTCCCGCAGCAACGCGCGGGTAAACCCACTAGTATAAAACTAAAAACCAAGTGTATAAAGAAAATAAAGAATTGGATCTTTGTTAAAAGGATTGGAGAGAGTCGAATGAATTGTTTTTAAGAACTTATGTTACTAAAATCTTTGAAATTTACTCTATTTATTTTTTTCCTTCATGAGTTTATCAATTCAAATGATAATCATAATTTAAATGAATAAATCATATGCGGTTAGAGACAAAGTTGGTTGCCACCTCTCGTAAGGTTTGATGAGGAAAACACAAAAAAACACACCTAAGATTCAAACCCGGGTATACAAACTGCCACCACAACAACCAAACCACCCAGCTGGAGGCTAGTTTTGTAAATATCAACAGCTAGAATAAAATAAATAGTGTGCTATCACGTGACAGTGAGATATGCACTATTCATCAAGTTTATAAACTAATATACAGGGTAATAGGGTTATATCCCTGTAGAACATAAATGTTTTAAAAAGTAACTTGACATAATTACAATTGTCAAGTTAAACTCTTAAAGTTCATTTACATTGCATTTCATTCTCACTATGTAACGGAACGGTTTTATTCAACCCGTAAAATAACTATGTTTTCTTAAGACATTTTTTTATTCAGTATATAACATTACATTTATTCAACATATGTAATACACAAGATTATAACCCTAGTTTATAATAAAATGGTAAACATTTTAGGAAAAAAAAACTATAACCGCCTCCAAGAGTTGTTTAGATGACATGAATATCTTTCTTTTTTTCAACATGCTTTTTTTTTTTTTTTTTAATTTATAGGAATGGTATTTATATTTATGGATTAAACATTTAACCTAGAATATTACAAAATGGCAAATGAAAAAAGCGACACTAGGGAGGAAGGAGAAGGAGGAGGAGGTATGTGTCGCAACTCAAATGAGTTACAAATTATTGACTAGGTTTAAATCGCTTTAAAACCTTCAAACTTCATTTTCATTATGTCGATGATGATGATGATGGTTACCATCGCTGATTTGAATCGATCTTGATTTTGATATCATTTTTAATCGATTTGTTCCATTGATAATTGTAGTTCTCAAATCAGAACCGTGTTTTTTTTAATCACTTTAGTAACCTTTGTTCTTAAAGGCGCGTGGTGTTAAATGGCATTGTTGTGTTGGACTTGTTCAATACAACATGACACGAGACGTTTTGTGAGCTCTGATACAATGGCATAAAGAAGAAGATACTAAACTAATAATAACTTGAACTAATCTATCCATACAATTAGGTTTAGCTCAACATTTGATAAATGGTTCACTTGCATATTAACTACTAAACTAGTGTGATTTTTTTTTTATTCTAACACATGATATATCGATCATCCTATTATAATTGAATAGTGAACACCTATACAAACATTGTATACATTTTTTTATCGAGCTTGTAAAAGAGTTATAGTGATTTCATCAACAGAACCTAACGTTGGTCCAGATGAAACAAATGCGAGATCTGGCATATCCTGGGTGAAAAATGCAGGTTGCTTAGGTGTAGTCAAAGCATTCTCGTTACCTAACATGAGAACCACTGACGACATAGTTGGTCTATCTTCTGCATTATTTTGCACACATAACAAACCAATATGTATTGTTCGCAGTACTTGAGACTCAACACACGAGGCTCCCAAAGATGAACTCACGAGCTCAAGTGATCTACCTTCGTTGTGCAGTCTCCACGCCTAGGTAATGCAGTAAATACGAAAGTTTGAACTTAATATGTGAGTTGATGGTGATAACATAGTTTTGATATATAAAAGAACACAAAACATACCTATATCCTAAAACGAAAAGGTTATAAACCAAAACTTACATGTCCAATAAGGGTATGGTTGTGTTCCTCGTGAGAGAATCCCCGGTTTCTCTTCCCACACACGATTTCAAGCAACAAAACTCCAAAGCTATACACATCTGATTTTATTGAGACATGCCCGAGCAGTGCATACTCTGGAGGAATATAACCACTACAAGGAAGTTTGAAATGAGCATTTTAGATGAGAATAAATCAATCAAATGAGAACTTTTTTTTTTTATATATTTATTCTTACTAGGTTCCAACCACGCTATTGGTATTAGCTTCAGTTTCATGTCCACTAAACCTTCTTGCAAGACCAAAGTCTGATATCTTCGGGTTCCAATCCTTATCCAACAAAATATTGCTAGCTTTTAAATCTCTATGTACAATTCTTAGGCGTGAATCATGATGCAAATAAAGAAGCCCTCGAGCGATTCCATGTATAATATGAAAACGACGTGGCCAATCGAGTGTTGAACCTCTAGATGCATCTGGCAAGAAGTTAATTATTGGATTAGTTGGAAAATATATTTAATATATATCTATGGTAAGTGAAAATTCGTATGTCTAACCAAATATAAAATAGTCAAGACTTTTGTTCGCCATGTATTCGTATATTAACATTTTTTCATCTCCCTGAATACAGTATCCAAGAAGCTTAACAAGATTTCTATGCTGCAGTTTGGCAATGAACTTTACTTCATTCTTGAGCTCATCTAGCCCTTGTGTTGATGTTTTCGACATTCGTTTCACAGCTATTTCTTGTCCATCTTCCAAAACGCCCTAAAGATCCCATGTATGTTAAATGTAATCCTCACTAGATTTAATGTAACACAAACATGTATTAATAGTATTACCTTGTACACAGGACCAAACCCGCCTTCACCAAGCTTGTTGTTAAGAGAAAAGTTGTTAGTAGACATAGAAATGGTGGACATAGTATACGACGTCAACTCTGTATCTTCCTTGCCACTTGCATTGTCATAGTTCTCATTGCGGGATGGTATGGTACCTACATATTCATATATTGTGAGTGTGTTTACTTCAACTCTAGTGTTACCCCCCCCCCCCCCCCCCCCCACAACCCCCAAAAAAAAAAAAAAAAAAACAGAGATAGTTTGGGTCACCTAGTATTGTCTTGTGAGATTCTTTCTTCTTTCTCCATGCTAGTATCAGACATACTACAATTGAGCCTAGTGAAGCTAACACGACTATTATGATCGTGTGCTTCTTGTTGTTAGACCCCTGGTCCCGGGCTATAGGACCTTCAATTCAAATGAATATAAACACAATAGTCATGTTACTATTTGATATCAGATAAATCATGAACATTTTGTAAAAAGTTTTGCATATAGTCTTACCTGTTAGTTCAGAGGCAGGCAATCTTATGTACAGCGGTTGAGTTTCGTCATCCAAGCGTATATCCACTAGATCACCTAACCATAGCAAGCATCCACTTCCGCCGTCTCTACTATCTGAACTAGCATACGCCATACACGAGCAATTCCTCTTGCAGGTCGCTTCACATTCGCCAAGTGTCATGCTCTGATTGTACCATGAGTTATTCGTGTCAGGAAATTTTACACCAGCAATACCATGAAAACTATCCTCACTTCCATTCTCATTCCCACATGCTAATGGCTCTATCCGTTTACACCCACTTGACCAATCTGCACTTCTCCATTCATCAGCGCGTCGTGGTTCAAAACCATCCAGGCAACTACAAGCAGGGGTGTTATCAATGTTACAGACCCCATATGGACCACAGATGGAATATCTCGCACAGTTGTCATTTGATGCAGTTGAAAATTCATTCCAGCTTTGTGTGCTCTTGATCCAATTCAAGTGTACAATATCTCCATCCGCCTTCAAGTGCATCCTGGAAACAAGTGAGTTGTTCACAAGTTTATATTCAAAGTACCTCTCTATCTCATTAAATACAAACTGTATCGAATTATAACCAAAATCAGGCATGCCACTAAAGTTAGCACCATTCCATGGTCCGAATCTAGACTTTAAATCCAAATTATGCGTCTCAAACAGTTGTGGATACCCATTTGGAGACACCCTAAGAACATACTGACCCACAGACGGGTCATCTTCGCTCTTCCATGAAGTCAAGTGTCTGTCTTTTCCTGTTACCAAGTCTACACCAATTCTCATTCCTGGTAGAAGAGTGTCTCCAGGATAATCAAAACTTTGCCAGATCAAACTCCCCTGATCGCGTAAAACAAGATTCCCATTATCCTGCAACTGCGCGACCAAACCAACAGTTCCAGATAAATTAGTAGACCATACAACTGTATGGTTACCGTTGAGCAGTTGCAGTCCAACTTGGCCAACTCTAAGCTCAACAGAAACCGATACATTGGTCAGCGGATTCTCTGCGTTGGCAACCCACACGACGGTTTGTGGGGATATGTTTTTATACCATATCCCCAAATACCGGTTTCTAGACCTTCCTGGACTAAAAAACCCGAGCTCATACATTTCTTTAGCCGAAACAAGCGTATCATTTTCTCGAACGACTTTACCAACTGTTATGGTGTCAACTGCTGCACAAGTTATCATGATTGAGTTTAGAACAGCATGGTATAAGAACAATAATATTGTTAGCTTCTTCATAATCAAATAACTGCTCAAAGATGATGGTTGTTGGTCCATCAATAACACTGGTCCAAGTAAACGCAGTTGACTAAAGTTATGATCAAGCAATATATTATATATCATACAACTTGGTACATAACTTATTCTAGTATACTTAACATTGAAGGTCCCATGCAGAAATAAACAATGAAACTTCTCATAAGATGCGTTATTGAAGGGCCCAGTGGTCCAGTTCTTGACGTATGTGTGTAACATGAGTCTTTTAATATTCTAAATTACATGTCACTATATGTCTAGAATATATTTAGTTACAATCTTTATTGGCTGTAAGTCATTTGTCACTAGATTATATATTACGTATTTGGTAACGACTTTCTTGACTTTTAGACTGCTTTTCTAACCTATGATTAATATATCCTGATTTGAATGTGAAAGTGTATGGAAAACCTTGCCATCTTTCATTGATTTCCAATAATTTATAATACAAAAGAGATATCTCCTAAATTGGTGGAGATATTGTTACAAGCAATACAAATCTATTTACCAAATATAAATACATGTTATTACACCCCCGCAGTTGAAGCGTCGGGCGGACCGATGCTGAGACTGGAACGAAAGTCTTCAAAGAGAACCCGCGGGAGACCTTTGGTAAAGATGTCAGCGATTTGATGGCGAGACGGAACATGAAGAACCCGAATGTGACCCCTTTGCACCTGCTCACGAACAAAATGAATGTCGAGCTCAATATGTTTGGTGCGTTGGTGTTGCACCGGGTTGCCGGAGAGGTAGACATCACTAACGTTATCACAATAAACCAGAGTGGCTCGAGTGAGAGGCAGACGGAGCTCAAGCAGGAGATTACGAAGCCAGCAGATATCGGCCACCACATTAGCAACACTCCGATACTCAGCTTCAGCACTGGATCTGGAGATAGTGGACTGCCGTTTAGAAGACCAGGAGATGAGATTGTCACCAAAATAGACACAATACCCAGACGTGGAGCGGCGTGTGTCAGGACAGCTAGCCCAATCAGCATCTGTATAAGCGACCAAAGACAACTTAGAAGTCGGCCCGAGATGTAGTCCGTGATCAGAAGTACCCTGCAAATACCGAATAATACGCTTTAAAGCGTTCCAATGCTCCTGACGAGGGTCGTGCATATACATACAGATCTGTTGCACGGCATAGGAGATATCGGGGCGAGTGGAAGTCAAGTACTGCAATGCCCCAGTAAGACTACGATATGTAGTGGGATCATCATGAGGAGGTCCAGCTGTCGCAGACAATTTGGACTGTGTGTCAACCGGAGTAGCTACTGATTTACAAGAGTCCATACCAGCCCGATGAATAATATCCTTGACGTATGCCTGTTGTGAAAGAAACATGTTATCACCATCACGAGTAACCTGTATGCCCAAGAAGTAAGAAAGCGGCCCTAAGTCTTTCATTGCAAATTCGCCAGACAAAAGTTTGAGTAGCCGCGTGCGTAGGTCCTCGGTGGAAGTCGTGAGAATAATGTCATCCACGTAGATAAGTAGATAAGCAATATCGGAACCATTGTGATATGTAAATAAGGGGTTGTCCGATTTGCTCTGCTGAAACCTATGCATAAGTACAAAATCTGTGAACCGCTGGTACCAAGCCCTCGGAGCTTGTTTGAGGCCATATAATGATTTCCTGAGGCGACAGACATGGTCAGGATAATCGCGGTGACGAAAACCCATAGGCTGATGCATATAAACAGTCTCCTCCAAGTTCCCATGAAGGAACGCATTAGTGACGTCCAACTGATGAATGGGCCAGGACTTGGAGAGAGCAAGAGTGAGAACCAGCCGAATTGTTGACGGCTTTACCACTGGGCTAAATGTCTCACCACAGTCAATACCTGTCTGCTGTTTGCGACCATCACACACCAAACGAGCTTTGTAACGCTCCAAACTTCCATCGGACCTGAATTTATGCTTAAATAACCACAAGCAACGTATAACATTCATATCTGGTGTCCTAGGTAAAAGCTCCCAGGTCTTATTTTTAATAAGTGCACTAAACTCGTTAGACATGGCATTGTACCATTCTGGAGAGGACAAGGCAACCTGGGGGTTCTTGGGAATGGGGACAATGGTGGAAGTGTGGAGGTTAAAGTGGTGTTTCGGTTTGTGAATACCGCTCATGGAGCGTGTGTGGATGGTTTGAACAGGAGGCGGAGGTGGAATGGGTATGGGCTGAGGGGAGGCAGCGGGTGAGGGGGCTGTTGGGTTCGGTGGGGTTGGGCTGGAGAGGGGGGCGGTGAAGAGGGAGCTGGGCTGGAGTGGGACGGGCCTGTTGTGTGGGCCGTAGTGGTGGAGGGGTAGGAGGAATAATAGTAGTAGGGGTGGTTTGTGGGCCTGATGGATTTTGGGGGAAATGGTTGGGTGTTTCGGCGCTAGTGGGCCGAGTGGCATGGGATTCTTTTTGTAGATGGTCCAAAACCAGTGGATTGATGGAGGGATTTAGAAATTCATATGATGGTTTAGCTGTGAGGGATTGAATGGCAAAGGGAAAGACAGATTCTTCAAATTGAACATGACGGGAAATAATAAGTTGATGTGTAGTAAGGTCAAGAAATTTGTAACCCCGATGATTAGTGGGGTAACCAAGAAAAACACATGGTTGAGAGCGGAAATTAAGTTTGTGAATTTTTGTGGAGGGGGTAAGGGGATAGCAAAGGCACCCAAAAACACGAAGATGTTCGTATTCAGGGATGCATTTGTATAGGAGAGAGGTTGGGGATTTAAAGTGATGGAGTTTGTTTGGAAGTATATTTAGAAGGTAGGTAGCGGTTTCAAGGGCGTGATGCCACATGTTAGGGGGGAGGCAAGCTTGGGCGAGGAGGGTGCGAATCATGTTGTTAATGGTTCGGATTTTGTGTTCCGCTTTACCATTTTGAGAGGAGGTGTAGGGGAAGGAAAAGCGAGATTGCATGCCATTATGATTACAAAAATTAAAAACATTCTGGTTTGCATATTCTTTGCCATTGTCACATTAAAACTGTTTGATTTTACGTTCAAATTGGGTGCATATGAGATTGTGGAATGTGGTGAAGGTTTGAAACACTTGTGATTTATCTGATAGTGGGAAGGTCCATAAGAAGTTCGTAAAATCATCCAAAAACAATATATAATATTTATGTCCACCCATACTGAGTACAGGAGATGTCCATAAATCACTGTGAACAATGTCAAAAGCAACGCGAGTAACATTAATAGAATCATAAAATGGCAAACGAACACTTTTGCCAAAAACACATGATTGACAAAGTGATTTATTATGTCTAGAGTAATCAACAAAAGAAGAAAGTTTCAAAGACTTTAATAAATTAGTTCCCGGATGACCCAAGCGTTGGTGCCAGCGATCTTGAGAAACAGCAACAAAGGAGGATGGTTGATTGGTCTTGAGGGGAAGTGGTGCAGTCAGTGGATAAAGATCGCTGGTACTATTGCATCGTAGGATAGGAGCCCGAGTTTTGAGATCCTTCACAAGAAAGCCAAATGGGTCAAATTCAATGGAAACTAAGTTGTCTGTTGTGAGGCGACGGACAGATATTAGATTTTTGATAATGTTGGGGTGCAAAAAGGACATTGTTAAGTTTAAGGGGTGGGTATGGTGGGGGGAGGACCTGGTTGCCTTGGGCGACTACAGGGATGGACATACCATTTCCAACAATAATAAATTTGTTAGTGCACGAATTAAAATTAGACGGAGAGTATATACCTTGGGCATTGGCAGAATGAGAAGAGGCTCCAGTGTCCATCACCCCGTGATCCGGCTGATTAAGGGCCAGTGAGTACAGTGCCTGTTCAATATCAGTGGGCGAGTAAGTGGTATAGTGAGCCTGGTCAGACCGCGGGCCGAGAATCCCCTGACCATCCGAAGCAGCAGGTCTGGAAGGGTACGGACATGGTGGCTGGGTGGTATTATTTTTATTTAGGACAGAGGCCCATTGAGAGGAGGTCCAGTTGCTAGGAAAAACGATGTAGGGGTGGCTCGGGGTGCTAGTATTGTTAGAGAAGCCTCGGGTCTGTGTGGTGTTGGGTCGCCCACGGCCGCGTCCCCGACGGGGACGAGTGGTGGTTGTGTTCGGCTGGGGTGTGGTGGAGGGTGGAGGGTGTTGATTGGAGGCGGTATGGGTGGTGGCGGCAAGTGCTGTGGCAGCCGATTGAGCATTCCGAGTGACCTGTCGCTTCTTTTTGCTTTCTTCAAGACTAAGACGGGAACGAACCTCGCTGAAGGGAGGGAGATGCTCACGGTTCTGAAGCACCGTAGAGATGCTGTCATACTGATCTGTAAGACCGGTTAGAACCTTGAGAACTAGCATCCGATTATCCATAGGGGAGCCCATGCTTTGTAACTGATCCGCCAAGTGTTTGGCGTGGTCGCAATATTCAGACATGGAAGAGAAATTCTCAAGACACAGATTTGCGAACTCCTGTCCGAGGAAGATGGCCCGTGTGTTTTGGTTGTCATTGAATTCGCTTTCGACAGCCAGCCAAGCGTCATAAGCCGTTTGACCCGGTTGAAGGATAATACGAAGAAGCGGCTGCGAAATAGTAGCATAAATCCACTGTTTAACCAAGGCGTCCAAACGAGCCCATAATTGTTCAGCAGCAAGGGCTGCAGCCGCTGCTTTAGCGACTGCAGCGGCGTCAGAGGATGAGGGTGGAATGGTGTCGGGTGCCGGTTTGGGAGCAAGGTGGTCCGACACCTCATAGGCTTGGCAATGTACTTCAAAAAGAGTTTTCCAGGTGGTATAGTGGGTGGAATCCTTCTCAAGAAGAAGGGGAATATGTGTTTTGATGTTTGTGACGGCTAGGGCCGGGTGTAGTGACTTGGAGTCCATCGAAGAGGGTGAAAGGGAGGGGTAAAAGAGAAGAACAGACGCGGCGGCAGAGGGTGCACAGCCGGGTGATTAGGGCAGCGGAGGAGGGAGAGGATCAAGATAGGTATGATACCATGAAAGTGTATGGAAAACATTGCCATCTTTCATTGATTTCCAATAATTTATAATACAAAAGAGATATCTCCTAAATTGGTGGAGATGTTGTTATAAGCAATACAAATCTATTTACCAAATATAAATACATGTTATTAGAATGTTATGTTGCAATTATGCTATCAGGAAACTAATTTATATCTTGGTTTGAATGTTGTTTCGTAAGGGTATTAGAGATGTCTGGGTAGAAAACATCTTAAGGATTTAAGTACCCTATCTGAACCATTAAAAAATATGCACATAACATACCCTATCCGAGCCAATAAAAAATATGCCCCTTAGACTTTAACGAATTAAATAATTTAAACTAAATTTTACATACAATCAATGGTATAGCAATAAACAAACAATTAGCAAAACTGATGATTCGTAAAATAGTGATGTTTGTTATTTTTTTTATATTTAGTAGGTTAAATAGGAATTGAGCTTATAGATATTATGGGCCATGGGTTAATAATATTTAAGTTTTAAATTTATTATTATTGAGTCCAACTTTTGAGCGTCAATGATAAAAATGAGCCTGAGTCGGATGGCCTCCTTGGTTCCGCTAATAGGCTCCCATGCAAACATCTCTAAATTGTAGTTCTTCTTTACCATTTGATTAGCTAAAAAGTTTGAGATTAGAACGCCAAAGTGTAAGAACAATCTTCATAACCAAACTTGCTCCAAGGATTACGTCGCACGATTCAAAGACGATGGTCTAGGACTTGATATATCATATATATGTAAATTAAATGGTCCAAGTAAACGCATTTGACTAAAGCTAGCTCCATCACCCAATTTGATACATCGGGAATATCTCTTAGAGCATCACAATAGGAAGGTTTAAAAGAGGAAAAAAACATGCATAGTCAGTTATTAAAAACACTCATTAATGGCTTGATTGTAAAGTGAAGATGAAGTGTTAAGAGAAAAGTATGAAGCTAGGAAGCATCATGTAAATCACTTTAGGGAATGTGGAGGTAGCCCACTTGATAGAGGCATATGCCTTTTAGAGGGGAGATTCAAGATTCAATCCTTAGCAATGGTGTAATTTAGATTTATTAATGTAATAGTATAGGAGATGTAACTTTGCCATTGTTAATGTGGGGCTAGCCCATTTGGTAGAGGCATCTGCCTCTTAGATGGGAGGTCCAAGGTTCAATTCTTAACAACGGTGTTATAATTTAGAATTATTGGTGTGATAGTATATGAACATTTGCCGTTAAAAAAAGGGAAATGGAATTTAATAATCCCAACTTTGGGGGGGTTGGAAGGCAACAGTCCCAACTTGAAAGTTGTAAGACAGCAGTCCCAACTTGTCAACCTTTTTATTTTGTTGGTCCCAGACTAACCTCAGTTAGTTTTCTCTGTTAAGTGCCACATTGGCATCACACGTGGCAGTCCTACGTGGCATAAAGTGTGGATCTGTAAAAAAAAGGGTGGGCCCATTATCCACCATCTCCATCATCTTCATCATCTTCACCACCACCACAACCACAACCACCTGCCACCACCGTCATCTTCACCACCACCATCTCCATCATCTTCATCATCTTCAAGAAAATGTATTCCAATTGAAATAAAATACATATAGGGTCAAAGGATTTAATGCTTTAACGTTATACAATGGATGAGGTGAAGTAGATGAAAATGACGAGATTTTGAAACCATTGGGCCCCATATGCAAAAAAAAACTTGTTGAACAAACGTCGCAAAAGTAGTTAAACCTCATGAACGAAAATGACATTTCACTTCAAGTATAAACACATAATTATCACTTAATACATATTATACAAGTCATTTAAGTATATCTTTTACATCTACAATACGATGTTAAAGTGCATTTTGCTTGGAAAAGCATATGGATAGAAGACAACTAATTACTTGTATCCTAAACGGACCTTGACATGCAAAAATACAATTTATCGAGGTTCCAACATTGTGATAGTAACATCATTGATAGACATTTGGTTAACCTTAGGTTGAATACCTTCTGCAAAAAATGCAGGATGTTTAGGTGGAGGTAATGCATCGTTTTGATCAAACATAAAAGCAACAGATAACATAGTGGGCCTATCCTTTGCATGATGTTGCACACATAAGAGACCAATATGTATTGACCGAAGTACTTCAGATTCGACACATGACTTACTCATGTGTGCACTGAGCAACTCAAGAGTCCTGCCTTCTTTGTAGAGTTTCCATGCCTAAAATTACAAACAAAAAAAAACAAAAGAAAAAAGAAAAAAAGTACAACTAGAGTCAACTCCATTGGATACCAAAATTTATGTTGGCATTAGTTTTATTAGCTTACATGTGTCAGAAGGTTATCATTGTCTTTCCCATAAGAGAATTGTCTATTTGCCGCTCCACTTACGATCTCCAGCACAAGAACCCCAAAACTAAATACATCTGATTTTTCTGAAAAAGTCCCATCCACAGCATACTCTGGTGATATATAACCCCTACAATTAGACAGACTTGATTAAAAATATTACTAAATTAAAAATGTGTCATATCTTGAGAGCTGCTTGGGTTATGAATTGTTACAAAGTCCCAACGATTGTGTTTGTGTTTGCTTCATTTTCTTGGTCTCTGAACATTCTAGCAAGACCAAAGTCAGATATCTTTGGATTCATGTCAGCGTCCAACAAAATGTTGCTAGCTTTAAGATCTCGATGAACAATTTTAAACCTTGAATCATGATGAAGATAAAGAAGCCCTCGAGCGATCCCATGAATGATGCGAAAACGATAAGACCAATCTATTGTTATACTTCCGTTTTTTTCTGCCCATTATATATAGATAGTTTAGTACTACAATTAACTAGAGAACTAATGAAGCCTTGTAATGCAAGATTATAAAAATAAGCGATGTAAAAAGAGTCGTACCAAAAATGAATAAGTCAAGGCTTTTGTTTGGCATGTATTCATAAATAAGCATGCTTTCATCTCCCTCATTACAGTATCCCAAAAGCTTAACAAGATTTCGATGTTGAAGTTTAGCTATATATTTAAGTTCATTCTGGAACTCATTAACACCTTGTTTTGAAGTCAATGACAACTTCTTCACCGCTATTTCTCGTCCATCATCCAGCACACCCTATCAATTATAATCCTGTAGCAATTACTATCAAGAAAGAAGTAATATTTGTTTCTAATTTTCTTACATGTATGTTTAATGTTGTTACCATGTAAACGGAACCAAAACCACCTTCTCCGAGTTTCTTGTCATTTGAGAAATCCTTGGTAGATTTTGATATTTCACTAAAGCTAAAATATGATAGATCTGTATCATCGTCATGTTGGCTCTCGATGCTATGCTCTTCGTTAATAGTTTGAATCGGTTCATCTACAAATGTAGGTGAAGAAACAAAATGATATACCTTAAAAGGAAAAATAAATTGATAACATCTCTACTTATTAAAGGTTACTAAGATAAAAACCAAAGTACTGCACGAATAGCTGAAACATGCGAAGATAAACGATAAATCATGTGTGAAAACACATAAACTTTTCGGAAAATCACTAATCTTGCCTTTGACCAAGAGGAATTACCAAACTAGCCATCTCCTGTCTTTTTGGAGAGACGGTTCACAGGTTCCGAGGCGTCACCGAGAGGTTTCCCGTGAAATGTCATAGATGTGTTCTGAGGCGTCACCTAGACCGGAGAGGTCAAAAGAGGTGTTCTGAGGCGTCACCAAGACCTGAGACGTCAAAAAGAAGTGTTCTGAGGCGTCACCGAGACTGGAGACGTCAAAAATGCGTTAAAAAAGGGAAGCAACGCTTCAGGGATACCTCTCCGGCTGACGTCTCCGGCACCACCACCACCATCTGTTCGGTTCCTTCGTTTCTCTCTCCTTCTTTCCCTCTCCTCCTACGCTGCATGCCCTACTCCGGTGACGTCTCGGTGGCGACTCATGGTCTTATTTTCTTTGGGCGACTGGAAGAACAATGGAACTTGGACGCGAATGGTATATAAATTTTGTGAATTTGATCTTGAGAAGTTGGAGTGGGGTTTGGGTAAGGTGGAGAGAGAGAGAGGGGGTGGAGAGAGAGAGGGTGGATAGAGAAAGAAGGTGTGGAGAGAGAGAGAGGGGGGGGGGGGGGTAGAAAGAGAGAGAGAGATGGGAAGTGAGTTGAGAAGTGTGTAGATTTTTTTATTATATTTTTGAACACGTGTCGCTCATCTATTGATTCACCACTGAAACCTCTCGGTGACACCTCAGAACCTATGAACCGTCTCTCCAAAAAGATGGGAGATGGCTAGTTTGGTAATTCCTCTTGTTTGAACGACCGAAAGAAACTTTTATTCAACATTTATGTGAAAGTCACATAAATGCGTATCTTGACTATTAAGTTTGATAAAATACACTTGATTTTTCTTTCTTTGTAAAAAAATCATTTGACTTTATTTTTGTATTCATAAGGGCATTCATATCCCATTCTCCATTTTTTATTCATCAAATTATACTAAAAATCACTACAATTTCTCTCTTATTCTCAATAAAAAAATATTTTTTTTATAACTTTATAGTTACATTTTCTCTCCCCTTCCCTCACAACTATTTTTAAAAAATATTAAAAAAATTTGGTGGATGAAACATAGTTTTTCAAATATCCAGATGAACAGTAATATTTTCTCTCTCTTTCGCTCACAACCCCTCAAACCCACTTTTTAAAATATGAAGAACCCGCTCACATAATATGGTGGGCGGGATGTGAATGCTCTAAGTTGTCCTAACCAATTGAAGACTGCCACGAGCTAGTTTGTCGGGAAACATAGACATGTTAATCAAGTAACATACTATAATATTTTCAAGTAAAACAAACTATAACCATCGTCCATATACCATACTCAAACCAAAAAAAAATGTTTGTTTTTAAAGTTTAATGTTTTTAGAAAAATAATGTAGGAAAAAGTTATGGCTATTTAAAAATCACGAAGAAGGAAAGTTGTTTTGAAAAATCAATAATAAGTTTTAAAGTATTGCCACATATGTTCTAAAAGTTATAATTTCTTAAACTTTTAAAATTAAGACAAAATTACACTTTATGTCCTTAATGTATCACTGAAATTATGAAACATGCCCCTTTTTATTATTTTTTTTGTATTTTATGTCCAAAATTTGATTTTTTATTGCATTTTATGTCCTTTCTGACTAACTGAATTAGATTTCCCAGTTAACTTCATTCCCATTAGGGGTATTATTGTCCATTCACCACATTAAAGACACAAACTGTAATTTTGTTCTTTTTTTTATTATACTTTTATATTTGTGGGACCCACTCACCACCACTTCATCTTCAACCTCCACCCATCACTTCATCTTCAACCTCAACCCACCACCAACATTCCACACACACTCTCTCTCTCTCTCTCTCTCTCTCTCTCTAAACACCACATCCACCACACACTTCTTCCACCACCATCATCACCACCTGCAGCCGCCGCCAACATCACCACCATACCAGACCACCCACCCACACCATCACAATATTCCTTCACCTAAAAGCCTCAACCCACCATAGCTTAAACCACCATAAAATCCTAGCTACCCAAAAACTCAAAAACTCAACATAAAATCCTTCCGTGCGTCATCTTCCCCAACATAAAACCTTAAAACCCTAGCTACCCAGTTCGTTCAATTACGAACTTTAACAACAGAAAGATAAAGGGCTAATGTTCGGAATACAAGAACATAAACAAAGGTGGCATTGTATCAGACTTACAATCTTGCAATCCTCCACGAAACCGGGTCGAAGGAAAAGTCAAACGAGCTTGAATACGCGAACTAGATATCAACAGAGGGAGAATTGAGTATGTTTGTGTGATTATCGGCGCTTTCAAAACTTTTTGAATGGTTCAATTTATAGTGTTGAGCTCGATTTGGAAGATTATAATTCCTATAATGGGTATCAAAGACAAGAAATCTGCAAAGTTAATTGCTCAGAATCAGAACTGGGTGTCTCTGTTTAGGATGTTTTCAAAGTGTTGGATGCGTTGGGATTCGTGTTGGACGTGTTTGGTTCGTGGAGAGGGTTTTTTGGTTTGGGATTTGGGGGTATTGGTTATTAAAAAGGAGGTTGAGTATGTGTGGGTTATGGTTAAGGGTTTTAGTGGTGTGGGGTAGGGTTTTTTAGTGATGGTGGTGAATAGTCGATAAAACGCCATTGATGAGTTGAAAGGATTATGAAGAAGAAGAAGAAGGTGGTGGAGGTTGAAGATGAAGTGGTGATGGGTGGGTCTCACAAATAAAATAAAGTATAATAAAAAAAGGATAAAATAACATTTCGTGTCCTTAATGTGGTGAATAGACAAAAATACCCCTGATGCTTTTGAGGTTAACTAAGAAAACTAACCAAGTTAGTCATAAAGAACATAAAATTCAAGAAAAAAAACAAATTTTGGACATAAAATGCAAAAAAAAAAATTTAAAGGACATGTTTCATTATTTCAGTGATACATTAAGGACACAAAGTGTAATTTTGTCTAAAATTAATATAAAATACATTTTTGTCCATGTATTATAATATAGTAGAATATATATACATAGAAAACATACATACGAATATAAAAAAAGTTAGACACAAAAAAGTTTTATAAACACAAAAAATGATAAAAAAGGTTAAAAAAAAAATTAAAAACATTTATAAAAAAATTAATTTGGCAGGGCGAGTATGTTGCTGAACCTGCAGCTTCATAAATTTGTCGTGCCATGTTAGAATCTATCAAGGCAAATATATTCCTTTAGTAAAAACATATAATTATTAGCTACGTAATTATTTTTTTAACGGCAAATGTTACCTTACTTTACTTGAGTATCCGTGTGGTTTGCTCAAGATTTGAAATTCCGAACTTAATTTCAGACGAGCTAATCATTGAAGGATGCTCTTACATTAAATATTACAATAAACTGCTCATACCTGGTATTTTCCCTTGGTATCTTCTCTTCTTGTTGCGAGCATATACGATTGCCAAAATCAAGATAACCAAAACAAAACATGATGATATCGACACCGCAACTATCATCATTCCCTTTTTGCTGGAACTACTACGTTTGGTGGTAGGTTCTGTGACTGATCGATCAAGTAACAACACCATGAACAAAACAAGTTAAAAATATATGAAACCAATAGACCCAATTAAAGAATCCATATAAATATATATTTGCTTACTTGTTACATCGGATAGGGCCATTCTTACATAAAGATCTTGGCTTTCATCAACACTTCGAACATCCATTAAATCATCGAACCACATCAAACATCCGCTTCCATTCTTGATATCTATATTTGTGTAGGCGGTACACGAACAATTTCTCTTGCAAGCGCTTGCGCATTCGTCAAGCGTCATGCTCATATTGTACCATGACCTTCGAGTGTCCGGAAGTTTAACCTTTTTAAACACTTGAAAACCATCCCCTTTTGCGCAATCTAAAGGCGTTCGACGCCTACACCCGCTTGACCACTTGGATACGCTCCATTCGTCGGGGTTTAGTGGTTCGAACCCTTCCATACAGCTACAAACCGGTGACTTGTTTTGGTTACACCTTCCATTTGGACCACATAAACCGAATTGGCTACACATGTCAGTATTTACGTCCCAGTATGTGATCCACTCCTTGGTTCGGTTAACCCAGTTTAGTCGGACGAAGTAACCATCAGGACTCACGTGGACACGTGATGGGACTGAAGTACTAACAAGTGCGTACGTATAATACACTTCTTTGTCATTAAAAACAAACTCGTGTGTGATGACCGCGTACGGTCCGTTTTCGGGCATTCCATTGAACGTTACACCGTTCCATGGTCCGAATCTCGACAATGGAACCGAACCTTTTTCTTCGAACAGCTGAGGAAATCCGTTCGTGTTCATGAATGCTACGAACTTACCGGGTGAAGGGTCGTCAAGGCTCTTCCACGGCCTCCACTGCCTATCAAGTCCGGAGACTATGTCCTTGCCGAATTTCATACCGGCAAGAAACGTGTCTCCAGGATAATCAAAACTTTGCCAAATGAAACTTTCCTGACTATCTCCCCTCACAACCAGATTTCCGGAGTTTAAAAGTTGTGCCACCGGATTTCTGGTTGTGGGGGACACCAGGCTAGTGTTCGAGGACCAGACAGTCGTGTTGTTGCTACCAGTGATGACCAATAAGGATCCGTTGGTGAGGAGTCTGAACTCACCTGACGGATCCTTTATTGGTGTTTCTCTGTTAGCAACCCACACGACTGTTTGTGGAGATATGTTTTTGTACCATATCCCCAAATACCGGTTTGTAGAGCTTCCGGGACTAAAAAACCCAAGTTCGTACATTTCATCAGCTGAAACAAGGGTATCGCCATCTCGAATGACTTGATCAACTGTTATAGTGTCCACTGCTGCACAAGTTATAAAGATTGAGATTACAACAATAGAGTATAAGAACAATAATGTTAGCTTCTCCATAATGTATCTTGCTCAAGTGGATTTTGTGTATACAACTCTTGGACCAAAAGCTGAGGTCTGGCACTTAATATTTTGAAACAAATGGTCCAAGTAAACGCAGTTTGTTAAATGTTATTTTGTTTGACCAAGTCACAATGCGTTAAGATTGGAATCTTGGAAAATGATAAAGAGGATTAAACATAAAGGACAAGTTTATTAGTTAGTATTTTATTTAGTATGTTAATGTTTATTTGGTTTATGATATATATGTTTAGTTAATTAGAATGATAATTAAGGTTATTATTTTAGTTTATATAGTTTACTAATTAGAGTCAAAATTAGGTGTCTTGCTAATTAAATACATGATGTATGGTTTGTTTATGACGTGTGGTTTTTTTATTAACATTCGTGAGGTGTGTTTCCTACTAAATTACCGAGTTAATTAGGTGTCTTGTTGAGTTATACATGCATGTTTGGTTAATTAAACCTGTTAATATATAAGGTGTGGTTTTTTATTAAATTTCATGGGGTGTGTTACCCACAAAATTACTAGGATTTGGGTGTCTTGCTGATCTATATATTTGTTGAGTTAAACCTGTTAGTAGAAATAATTATAGTTAATTAGGGTAAATTGACATATGTAGAAACGTAAAAATTAATAAATAGATGGTGATTATAAAAGGGTATCGAATAACTTTACTAGTGTTAGAGCATCTAGAAAACTTTGTATTTTCATTTTCTACACGATAACGAAGACTACAATGAGTCAGTGATGTCAATAAAGACTTTAGAGCATGATGCTTCTCCTTCATCGTTTGTCTCTAGATGATTTGGTAGTTAGGAGGTGGTTAGAGTTTGTTAGTTACTAACAAACATTCCCTTGTATGCTCTCTATCATTTGTACTAACATAGAAAATTATAATACAAACTATACCTTCTCTCTCTACGGTCTGCATACTTTAAATATGGTATTAAAGCATAACTATTGAGTTCTCCGGCAGAAGTCTTCTTCGGCATACCTCGACGAACTTCCCATCCTCTGTTTTTTTTCCTTCTTCTTTATTCCTCTGTTCACTATGTTTTTCTTTTATTCTATGTGTGGACGAGGTGGTCCATGATGGCTCTGATGCCCGCGAACACCGCCCCCACTATTGTATCACTCCCGCAATCACATAATAGTGTGATGGCCATCACACCATGATTCTTCCCCCATGGCCATCACACCATGATTCTCCCCCACCCCCACCCCACCCCATATTTTATTATTATCCTATCTCATCTATCCTTTGTTTAAAAAAATTGAAAATAAAACATAAACATTACATAACATAACATAATTAAAACATTAATAACCTAAAATTTTACATAAAAGTTAAACATTAACCTAAATTAAAACATTACATAATCCTAAATTACTTAATTAAAACATTATTACATAATTAAAACATTTTATACCTAAATTACTTAACATATCTACGGAGAGTAGTTATCCCAATCCTCTAGAGTGTACTCCGGCGACGACAGGAACGATCGCTATCACGACAGTCCGACATAGCATCCGAGCGGATACAACCGAAGTCAAGACTTGGAAGAAGATACAGAAGATGATATGGTTCATCATCCATATTCACATACTCCAAGCCAATGTCACTTTTGTACCCTTCCTCATTTGGAACCGGAGCAACAGGGTTTGGGGTGAGGTTTGTTTGTGTCTCCACAAGTTGTAGTTGCCCCAATCCCAGTACCGCCATCGTGTAGTCATGGGCTAGATAAGTTCCTCATCTATAACAGGAGCATCTTGAGCCATACCTGCATGACTTGGTAAAGGAGGAGGAGTGTACACTGTCGAAGGAGGAGGAGTGTACACTGTCGAAGGAGGAGGAGTGTACACTGTCGGAGGAGGAGATGACACTGGTTGTGAACGTCTGCGGCAAGAGTATCGCCTGAGGTTGGAGGGACCGGCTGTTTCGTTATGATAACCACCACCCATATCTTTGATTTTTTTTTTTGTGTAGTTTGAATAGTGTGATTGATAATTAATGTGACTGGTATTGGTTTTCTGCTCGGTATTTATAGGGTTACAATACTAGCCGTTTGAATATTATTATTATTTTATTATCTAAAAAATTTAATAAATTTTCTTTTTATATTTTGTTTTATTTTTATTTTTTTATGTTTATTTATGTAATGCTTTTATTTTTATTAAAAAAACAAATTTTGACCGTGATTGTATCATTCCACTACATAGGTTTAGTGGTGGAATGAAGTGACACAATATTATTGAATGTGACAGTGTGATCGTGTGATTCTATCACCCCCACCCTGATGGCTAATTCCATGGATATTATGAATTTTCTTTCCTTAAAGCTTGATGATGCCAATTACTTGAATTGGAAATATCAAATACTCACAATCCTAAAAACTAGGATTACTCCAATTTTGCACCCAAACATAGTTGTACCACCTGTTGATTCACTTGAACGAAGAATATGGGATCGAAGTGATAGATATGTTATGGCTATGCTTTCATCAACTTTATCTTCATGCTTGATTCATCTAGTAAGAAACAGTGTTAGTTCATCTTCTTTATGGAAAGTATCTTCGAAACGTTTCTTTATGGAGTTCATGGCTTTCGTGAACGATTTAGGGGCAATCGTAGTGAAGGATATGGTGGTGGTGCTCGGTGGCAAAATAATGGCTTTGGTCATGGTGGTGGCTTTGTTGCAAACATGGCGTTTAGGGTTGATGGTGGATACAGTAGTGATAATCGGAGAGGAAATGATCCTAGATGTTTTAATAATGGATCCGGATACGGATACGTTGATGGATCATGAGGTACTTTTGGATCAGCTCATGGATTTGTAAATCATGAACCACATAAACCGTTTGGGCTTAATGGCCAGATTAGGACTAATTTTGGATAGCTTGGAGGACCAGTGGACAGTACACTATTTCTTCTTCTGGACCATGAATCTTAGGTCCAAGCCCAATATCCCAGTATGGACAGACTTTTTCTAGTTTGACTACATCTCAAGCACCTCACTTTGGACTTCATGTCGATCTTTCTAGCTTGTGTCAGCACGTAGAGTCGTGGATACCTGATTCGGGAACGACCGCATACATGACTTTGGATTTGTCTTCGGTTTGTGGTTCCTTACACCATATTTGAGTTGGCCATTGTTTGTGACGGTACTCCTCTTATTGTTACTCATGTCGGTTCTGCTTTCCTTAGATTATCCACTTGCACGTTATTGCTTAGACATGTTCTAGTAGTTCCTGGCCTAGCCAAAAACTTACTTTCGATTACACAACTTGTTATTGATCATCTGATCGTTGTTGTATTTTCGCTTTATGGTTTATCATTTCAAACGCTAGATGGTCGAATCCTCAAACACACACGTGCTAGTCCATGGCAGCTTTATTCGTTGACAGCTACTTTTTTTAGTATCTCGGGAGACATGGCATTCTAGATTAGGGCATCCTTCGGGTCCCATGACGTCTAGACTTTCGTTACCTTTGAAAAATAAATTTTCAAAAATACCATGTAACTCTTGTAGTTTGTCTAAAGCTTGTCAATTACTCTTTGATTGTATTGTTTTGCATTTTGTTACACCATTGCATGTTATACATTGTGACATTTGGGGTCCAACACCAGTTTTATCTCGGTCTGGTTATCGCTACTTTATTAGGATTATAGATGATTTCAGCAGATTTACATGGATGTATCCATTGACCTGTTGATCTCAGACTGTTCATTGTTTTCGACATTTTTTACCTATGGTCGAAAATTTGTTTTCATGAACCATCAAACATTTACAGTGCAATAGTGCTCCTGAGCTTACTCGAGGTTAGATGGCTCAGTATCTTACTGAGTCTGGTATTGTTTATCAGATTTCCTATCCTTACAACCCCCAAAACGTTTTTGGTGTGATGCTTTTGCCAAACCCCAAAACGTTTATCATATTTCATGTCCTTACAAACCCCAAAATATGGTGGCGGAGAGGAAAAATCGACATCTTTCTGAGGTTGCTCTTGCCTTATTGTTTCATGCGTATCTACCAAAACGTTTTTACTTTTCTTGTTTCTATTGCTCGCACCACTCACGTTTCATCAGGCTCAGCACTGGTCTGTTTTGTGGGATGTTATGCGTGTGGAAATGGATGCTTTATATGGCAACCAGACTTGGTGTCTGGTTCTGGCACCCACTGATGCCAACATTGTTGGCTGCAAGTGGGTTTACAGGATTAAGACTAATCCTGATGAGACTACGAGTAGATACAAAGCCTGACTTGTTGCAAATGGATTTATAGAGACTGTGGGAGTTGATTACATAGAGACTTTTAGGCTAGTGGTTGGAACCACCACTATTCAAGATGATCCTTTTGCTGCTTTTTCTAGAGGATATGATATTAGACAGGTTGATGTCAACAACGCCTTTCTTCATGGAGATTTGTCTGAGACTGTGTATATGGCTCAGCCTTCTAAATCTTTTGACTCCTCTCGACCTCATCATGTATATCTTCTGCAAAAGGCCCTCTACGTCTTGAAGCAGGCGCCTTGATCTTGGTTTTCCAAGCTTTTCTCTGCACTCATTACCAGTGGATTTTCTCAGCGTACTTCTGACATATCATTGTTTGTTTATCATGAGAGGGATGTGGCTTATTGTGTTCTTGTATATGTGGATGATATCATCATAATCTGGGAGTTCTTCATATTTGTGTCAGACTTAATTACTAAATTACATTCTCGCTTTGCACTCAAGGATCTAGGTTCTTTATTCTATTTCCTGGGTATTTAGACGACCTTCTCCGATGATTAGTTACACGTATCTCAGCAAAATTACATTCTTGATCTGCTGTAGTGGATCGGACTATCTGAGTGTCACCCTTTTTCTACTCCGGTTGCATTTGGGTGTCAGCTATCTAGACATACAGGTACTCCTTTGCTAGATCTGACTTTGTGTAGGAGTACTATTAGGGCCTTACAGTATTTAGTGTTGACTCGTCTAGAGATTGCATGTGTAGTCAGTAAGGAGTCTTAGTTCTTAAAGACACCATTTGATCGCCATTGGGGCGCTATTAAGCGCATTTTGAGATACTTACACGGTAGCCTACTCATGGATCGACTATTCGGCGGTCTGATAGATGTGATATTCATGGATATTCTGATGTTGATTAGGTAGGTTGCCCGGATGATTGTCGTTCTACTACTGGTTATTGTGTGTTTCATGGACCCAACCTTAGCGGTTAGAGTTCCAATAAACAACATGTTGGAAAAATATTCCCTTGCCTATATATATGTATGCTCTCTATCATTTGTACTGACACACAAAAATATAATACAAACTATACCTTCTCTCTCTATACTCTGTATACTTTAAATAACTTGTTCATGCACTTTTAGAATTCAAGATGATTTGCACACTTTCTCCTTGACTCCATTCCACCTAGATACAAAGTGCCAAAGACATAGAAACATAATTTCTTATTTCTAAGATTAGTCCCTCATATAATATTTAACTCTAATCTTTAACACATATTTCGTATGTTCTAGTGATGTGACATGATCCATTTGGTTTTCATCAATGATAGAATGTTTTCCCTAAATCAATGAAAGCGTTCATTTGATCTTCAAAAGGGTCCGCCAATTCTGTTTTACATCAAAATCTTATAGTTAATTCCACAACGAACTCAGTTTACCTTTTTCAAAAGATGATTCTTGCTTTGCATTCACATTCGTCTCCCGCTTCCGCTAAGCCTTGTCCGTCTGCGTTGGATGTGGTTCAACATTATCATTAACATGGATTCGATAGGTCAACTGATTAAGGATTATTGTAGTTAGAGGTTATATAGTAATTATGGGTTGATCAGAGATAGTTGAATGGTTACGAACCCGTCAGAAACAACCTAGAACAGAAACAAATTTACAGGATCGACAACAATGAATAGTCCTTCTCTACCCGTCGGTAATTGAATGGTATTAGACAAATGGTCGTGATGCACTGCTCTTATGGAGAAAATGAGCTTAAACGATTTGATAATGCTGAACACAAGATACAAAAATCCTAACGAACAATGAATCGAATTTCAAAGCATTTCAAGCATTATTATTTGTACTCCAAATGAATGAGAAAAAAAAACATACACACTTTTGGTGTGATAGTTTTGATTAGGGGTGTCAATCGTGTCGGGTTGATGGGTTGGCGGGTTTACGGGTTGCGGGTTGGCGGGTTGATGGGTTGAAATGTACAACCCGAACCCGACCCATATTATTATTCGTGTCAAATATTTCAACCCTAACCCGACCCACATAAAATACGGGTCAACCTGAAGACGACCCGTTTAACCCATATTTTTAAATGAGTAATACATGTTCATGAGTTATAAGCGCGTTGTTGGGTTGTAAACGGGTTATCAATAAAGTGTTTAATGGTAAATGTATAAGTGTGACAAAAAATAATATAGTGTGCTAAAAACAACACAATTATAACTAACCATGTAAATAGAAATGATAAAAGAAAAATAAAAATATAATAAATTTTTTTTTTCTAAATAGTTAAACGGGTTAACGGGTCAACCCATTTTATATATGTGTCAACCCGAACCCAACCCGTTTATTTAAACGGGTCATGTTAGTTGACCCGAACCCGACCCGTTTTTTTATACGGGTCGTGTTAGTTGACCCAAATCTATTTTTTTTCGTGTCGGGTTCGGGTCGGTTTTCGGGTCGTGTCAATAATTGCCGCCCCTAGTTTTGATCTCTCTTTTCAAACAAATTATAATCTTTTGTTGATATGTTTAGTCGCAAAACCGTCGATATGTGATAAACACCATCTTCTATGTTTTATCTTGGTCTTATGGTGAACTAAGATTTTACCAAAAACTTTGTCTAAAGACTTAAGCTAAGAAAGTATGCGTATGTTTTGTCATTTTAAAAGGCTCTGGTTATTCACATAACCTTAGATTTTATCTGCACAATTCTATACAACTCGTATAAGGCTCTACGACCCGTTGAGGGCTAAAGCTTACTCATTTACAGCTTGTAGAGGCCTCTACGAGTCATAGATGGATACGAGGTAAGAGTCAGATTGAACTCAAATGATTGGAAGGTCATATACGAGCAGTGTGGGATGTGTTGGATAAAATGTTGTTTTTTATATAAACTTTTGTTTTTCATATAATATCTTGTTATACGATGTTTTTTATATATATATTTTTTAATATTGTTTTCCACAGTAACTATAATTAGAAAAATTGTCGTTTTTACTGTTATCGTCTAGATAAACGTGTTGTTTTTCATAAACGTTGTTTTTTCACTAGATATGTTATGTTAAATTTGTTGATTTTGATTACGAAATTTTGATTATGTGAGTAAAATACTATTTTTTGCTATCGTTGTCGTCTCGATAAGCATATAAGCGTAAACACAACGTTTATATAAACAGACAAATATAAATAAACAAGTGATAATATAATATAAACAAGCGTAGTAACGTACTCCTGGTTTAAATCGGGCAGCGCCTTCCCGTCACTACAATGAACAACGGATCTAACCTCCTCCTCACCACGTTCAACCACGGGCTAAAATCGCTTTCCGAGACGTAACATACATTAGACGAGTTCCCCCATTCACCCGAAACATCACTAAGGTGCCCTGAAGACATCGTGATAGCTTGGTATTGATAGGATTTTAGGCTATGCCGGAGAGAGCTTTTAAGTGTTTGTTTTTAAGTGTATAGATCCCTATGGGCCGTATAGGGTTTAAATGCACCTAACAATCAGCACCCTCCACGACCTGTGGATGGTTGCTTTTTCAAACTAACAACCTGCAAGTTCTTTCTGTTCGTTTCTTACCTCGTACACAAATACGGGTTGTAGAGACCTATGTGACCATTATAGGATTTCACTAACAAACATCCCTATACGGCCCGTGGAGGTTTCTACGACCCATGGAGATTAGCTTTTTCACACAACATAAATCTGAGGTCTTTGAAAAATTTACTATATTTTATACTATGATACAAACTTAATTTAAAACTAATATTCAAATTCTTAGATCCGACAATGAAGGTGAATACGTAAATGAATCCATGAAATAATTCTGTCAAAACAAAGGGATAACTCATCAAAAGACCTGCCTCTACACCCCGAACAAAATGGCACTGTCGAACGGAAAAATCTTATTCTTTTAGAGATACCACGTGCCTTCTTAATTGAGTCTCAAGTTCCCACATCCTTCTGGCCAGAGGCTGCTGCGACTGCCACATATTTAATCAACCGTCTTCCAACCAAAGTTCTCAACCTTAAAACTACCATTCAAGCCCTTTCCGATTTCACCAAAATCCCTCCTCCTCTCACTTTACAACCACGAGTCTTTGGGTGTACGGTCTATCCTCATATCCCAAAACATGATCGAGGTAAACTAGGTCCCTGTGCAGAAAAATGTGTCTTTGTAGGCTATGGAATTAATTAAAAGGGATATCGGTGCTACATCCTAAAACGTCAACATATGTACACTACCCTTGACTGTGATTTCCTTGAAACTGAATATTTCTATACTTACCAACACAGTGGTCAAAGGGAAAGAAAGCATAGTGACCCACTGGATTGGCTAAAATGGGCTCCCTTATCTGTTAGCAGAGATCATCACAATACCTAACGAGATTCACATATTCTCCACAATCTGTTGGTGCTACTAACCAAGGATCTTCTTGTCCTACACCCAAGAAGAAATTCAAAATAATGAACCTCAAACCACCCAAAACGAGGAACCTCAAAGTCCTCCTAGCATAACTAATCATAATGATTTTTCAAATGATATATCTAACAGTGAAATTACAACAGAATAGGTTATGCAGGAAGAGCAAGAAGAATCAGCTGAGAAATATGTGATGTGTTGGTGAAAACACCCTGTTAACATGTTAATTATTTATACTTTTTAGTCTTTTATTGCGTGCTTTTAGTCGGTCTAAGTCATTTATTAGTGTACATGTGTTTTGTAGGTGTTCGTGAGATATGAGCTTAAAACGAGCAACTTTGGTCAAGCGAAGAACACCCGAGTTGAATAATAATAATAATAATAATAATAATAATAATAATAATAATAATAATAATAATAATAATAATAATAATAATAATAATAATAATAATAATAATAATAAAGGAATCATTGACTTGTTTCGTGTAGCAGTGATCCAAACCAAAAGAAAAAAAAATAAAATGAAAGAATTGAAGGTTAGGCCCACAAGAGTTTTGTTTTGTGATCCAAGGAGTTTGGTGGGCCGGACGTAAAAGAATGAAAGGAAAGGAGTGTTTTGGGAGGGGCGCATGAGGGGATTTTGAGAGATTATTATTATTATTTTCTTTGGACGGCGCAACAAAGGACGGAGGCGCAACAAAGGACGGAGGCACAACAAGTTTTTTTTGGGAGGATATATTATTTTCGAGGGCTGCCACACAACGAGGACTGGAAGGGTATCACGTATGCAGTATGCACAGTGTAGATCATTTAAAGATGAAGATGGAAGCCATGACAACCATGTGCGGCTAAACCCTTTGTGACTTTCCCCGCGTGAACGGTTTTAGTTTTTCTTTTACATTAGACTCAATTTATTTATGTTTGAACTGATATAACTTGACCACTTGTGTTTGAATTGATGAAACGTTTGCTTATGTTTTAATTATTTATCTTTTACTAAACGTATTCGCAATTTTTTGCATTGTTAGCGGGTTAGTAATTGGTGGTTAATTGGTGTTTGTGAACGGATAACTAGATCGTACGGTTATTATTAAAAACTGTCTTTAGTTATTAATTCAATTTAGAAATCCCAAGGCCATGTCTATGTGGTGTTTAGTAATTAAACTAAGTTTATGTTAAAGTCTATAACCTGGATCCCGGGTGGAAGTTACTATTCTTAATCTGATAACTCTCTCGCTTTTAATTATTTACTCGTTTTTTTAATCAAACAAAACCCAAATCAAGATTCGTAGTTAATTAATTTAATTTTCAAACTTATACTGACCACGCGTTCCCTATGGAGACGACCTTACTTACCCGTACTAGTATAGGTGTTCAAGTCATAAATACTTGTTTTTGATTAGCCCACGACAGCTACATCAATATGTGCTACCTCCAAGAGCCAATAGAGGAGTACCTCCAAAACGATATTCACCAGAAAAAAAAAGACGAGATCAACTAGATATCCCATGGCAAATATGGCCAATGGAAATTTATCTAAAGAAGTTGCAACCTTCACTACTTCTCTTTTCAACGAACAACTTTCCAACTCTGTAGAACATGCCTTGAAATCCAAGGAATGAAGATATGCTATGGAAACTAAAATGGATGCGATTATAAAAAACAAGACTTGGGAAAAATGTGTCATTCCCTCTGGAAAGAAACCTGTTGGATGTCGGTGGGTCTTCATTATTAAACAAAAACCAGATGGAATAATAGAGAGATATAAAGCCCGGCTTGTAGCCAAAGGATACACAAAAGCATTTGGAATCGACTATTCTGAAACATTCTCTCCTGTAGCCAAGATCGATACAATCCGTGTTCTTTTATCTATTTTGGCAAATAAGGGATGGCATTTTCATCAGTTTGATGTTAAGAATGCCTTCCTTCATGGAGATCTAGGAGAAGAAGTATATATGGAGGCACCCCCCGGTTTCACAGACGACTTCAAAAAACAAGAAATGTGTCGATTGAAAAAGACCTTCTACGGTCTTAAACAGTCCTTTGGAGCCTAGTTTGGTAGATTTATCTTGGCTATGAAGAAATACAGGTTCAAGCAAAGCAACTCTGACCATACCTTATTTCTCAAAAGAAGAGATAAACCCATAACTTGTTTAATTCTATGTGTTGATGATATGATTATTATAGGAAATGATAAAGAAGAAATGGAGAAGTTAACAGCAAATCTATTCAGTGAGTTCGACATGAAAGATCTAGGGAAACTAAAGTATTTCCTTGGAATTGAAGTCCTGATATCAAAGCAAGGAATTTTCATACGTCAAAAGAAGTACATCCTTGATCTTCTTACTGAAACTGGAATGATCGACTGCAAACCATCGGATAAACCAATGATGACCAATCAGAAGCTCAACATGGAAAAAGGAGTAAAATTAACAGATAAAGGGGAATACCAGCGTCTAGTCGACAAACTCATATATCTGTCACACATTCGTCCAGATATTGCATATGCAGTGGGAGTAGTTAGCCAATTCATGCATCAACCCCAAATTAACCACATGGATGTTGTACGAAGAATTATCAGGTATCTTAAAAGAACTGCCAGCTTATGGGATTCTCTTCCAACAAAACAAACATTTGAAGATTCAAGCCTACACCGACGCCGATTGGACAGGATATCAACAGGACTGGAGATCTACATCAGGATACTTTAAGTTAGTTAGAGGAAACTTGGTTACTTGGAGAAGTAAGAAATAAAAGGTGGTTGCTTTATCCAGTGCTGAAGTTGAATTTTGAGGTATTACAAGGGGCTAGCAGAGGTCTTATGGATACGCAAGCTTGTAACTGAAATTGGATTCATTCAGAAGGAGGCGAGCAAGATCTTGTGCGACAACAAAGCAGCTATACAAATTTCTGAGAACCCTGCCCAACATGACTGTACGAAACATGTAGAAAGCGACATACATTTTATCAAAGAAAAACTCAAAAATAGGACTATAGAACTCTAGTTCACTCGGTCTATAGATCAATTAGGAGACATTCTTACCAAATCTGTCAACGGAAGACTTCACAACAATTGCCTACACAAGTTGAGCATCGGGAATCCCACTACTCAATTTGATGGGGGGGGGGGGGGGGGTGTTAGAAAGTGAACCAATTCGGGATCTGAATATTGTCATCATTTCCTGATTTAAAAGATTTGGACAACAAGGATAATTTGACAGCCGATGATTTACAATCATGTAGCCGTTAGGCTTCTTTTCTTTTATTATAATTCTTGTAAAGTCTATATAATGTACTCATATTGTTAGCCAAAGCTATCACTAACAATCAATATTCTTCTCTGATTCACAATATTTTCCTCATCTTTGAGCATTATACTAGAAATGTCTCTCCCTCTTCATGCCCCTATAACGTCCAAGGGAATGGCGTTGGAGGCGCGTTGTCATACCCATTCATGCCCCTATAATACCCATTATACATGGTCTTACATGAAAATTCTCTCCTGAGAATCAAATTGTACCATCAATTGGCATCAGAGCTTTTGGTTTTAACAATCATTATCAAAGAACAAGAACAATCATAACATCCCATGTTTTCAGATATAAAACGCAGAATCAATCTGGAACCAAATTTGTTAATAGAAAACATAATCATCGATTAACAACTATTTTCCATAACGAAACAATCACAAAGGAATAAGAGTTGAAGGACTATAACCGTTTTACAAGAATTATCACCAAGCGGTTTTATATCCTCTCCCTTAATCGTATATTACCATTCGATTACAAAGTTGTTATTCTAGACCCATAAATCACAAGTTTTGGATCTTTTGAATTCGAAAAAACAAATTGTTTGTATATTTTATACGTATTCGATTTAAAAGAAAGCATTCAGAATCTGATTAAAACATCAGAACGATACCAAATTGTTGAAATAGAAACATAATTGAAATTCTTGTTTCAATCGGATCAAAGGGATTTTTGCGGGAAATTATATTTTGGTAGTATGACTTTTAGGAAGTCAAACATATTAAAGTTTTTATAAAAAAAACGAGACTTTTATATCTAGGAGGAATTTTTATTGGAACAAAATTATTTGTTTTTTTTTTCAAAAATACATAATTTAGTATTTTAAAAATATTAAGTTTTGTATACAAGAGAAATACAAATAAAATTAATATTTTGTCTATAAGAAAAAGTCAAAATTAGATAAGTTTGACATTTTTTTTTATATGAATCATCTTCATTTAAACCAAAAACAACCAATTACAAGTGATACGTAGGTAAACGAGCCACAAGTTGCGCCGCTACCCATAAGTAAGAAAGTTCTTCAATATGGGTAGCTCGTAAGTAGATCGAACCATAAGTAAGAAGAAAAAGACACCAAACAAAACCTTCTCCACAATCCAAAATGACTAAGGAAAACAAGTCAGGGGTGGTCACTAAACACACGCTCTCTATTAGCCTCCAAACGCTAATGTTAACATCTACAAATTACATGATTTGGGTTGTTCTGGTAAATGCAATATTAGATGCCAATAACCTTCGGGAAACTATAGAACCCACTGAAAGTACGAAAGTAGATGATAAGAAAGATAGGATAACGATTGCCTATTTATTGCAATCAATTCTAGAAGATATGGTGTTGTAAGTATCATCCCATAC
Organism: Ambrosia artemisiifolia; assembly: GCA_032199755.1. Classification (NCBI taxonomy): domain Eukaryota; kingdom Viridiplantae; phylum Streptophyta; class Magnoliopsida; order Asterales; family Asteraceae; genus Ambrosia; species Ambrosia artemisiifolia. The sequence goes on from CM063529.1 coordinate 39,930,114, forward strand.
TACAGTCTACAACCAAAGATATATGGGAATCCTTAAAAATAAGGTGCATCGGAATTGATAGAGTCCAGAAAGCTAGACTTCAATCGTTACACACAGAATTTGAAATAATTACAATGAAAGAGACAAAAACAATAGACCAGTTTGTTGGTAGATTAAGTGCTTAAATACAAAGGCTAAGACCCTAGGATCTAAGTTTGAAGATTCTATTATGGTACGAAAATTAATGGGCTCAGTTTCAGACAAGTATTTTCAAATCATTGCATCAACGGAAAGAACAAGGAAAGATAGAGCAAAAGCAACCATCATATGCAAAGAAAGTTCTAAAAGAAACAAAACTAGAAGACTGCAATCCAACAAAGTACACCAATGTAATATGGATTAAAACTATCAAGAGAAGACAAAAATGAATCAGTCAACGCAACTGAATGTAGAAAGTTAGTTGGATGTTTTAGATATCTAACACATACAAAGATACATGGAAAGACTAACAAGAACTCACATGCAACCAGTTAAATGCTTGATAAGATATATCAAAGGAACGCTCAACTATGGAATAGAAAAGGAAAGAATAAAGAAATCATTGGATTTAGTGAGAACAGTTATGGATCAGATCCAGATGACGGAAAAGGAAGAACAAGAATGATATTTTATTACAATAACGCATCTGTTACATGGGCAAGTCAAAAGCAAAGCACAGTATCATTATTATCATGTGAAGCAGAATTCATGGCATCTACATAGCAACATGTCAAGGAATATGGTTACAAGGATTCCTAAGTGAACTTACAGGACAAGAACCAAAGAAGATAACACTACAAGTAGTTAACAAGTCAACAATGTTACTTGTGAACAACCCAGTATTTTATGGAAGATCAAAGCATGTCAACATCAAATACCACTTAATCAGATAATGCATAGATATAGAAGAGATACAATTTGAACATACAAATGGAGAACTACAAAGAGCTGACATACTCACAAAAGCACTACCAAGGATCAAGTTTATAGAAATGAAAAGCCTAATCGGACTCAAAGACCTTGGGGAAGAGATCTAGAAATAGAGGGGAGAATGTTAGTATTAATTCTTGATATTAGCTTAAGTATTATTAGTGTTAATCATAATATTGTTTATATCATAAATGTGTCGGTTATTCCCCTAAACCGACTTAACCGTCTTGTAACCGTGAAGGGTAGAAATACCCTTCAACACATTCATTTGTAATCATCATTCATTATATGAAAATTCTTTTTGTGATAAAACTCTCTCTCAATATCTGATCCTAAGAATATATCAAACATGTGTTATTAAACCTAACTGCTCTAACACGTCTGTACAATTGGATTTCGACCATCTACACTAGGTTTTAAAATGTTATAGTGCATAAAAGTACGAATCTTCTTTTTGTGATTCTTTAATATGGTAAATTTCCTTATTGCTTATCAATATTGAACATGTGTACTATACATAGTAGATAACACACTTGTTATCGAGCCTGTAAAAGAGTCATAGTGATTTCATCAACAGAATCCAACACCAGTCCAAGCAAAATAGATAATATACTTGTTATCGAGCTTGTAAATGAGTTATAGTGATCTCACCAACAGAATTCAATGTTGGTCCAGACGAAATAGATCTAACCTCTGGCATTTCTTCTCCAGCAAAAAATGCAGGTTGTTTAGGTGGAGGCAAAGCATTATCGTTACTTAACCTGAGAACCACCGACGACATAGTTGGCCTATCTTCCGCATGATGTTGCACACATAACAAACCAATATGTATTGATCGCAACACTTGAGACTCAACGCATGAGGCTTCCAAAGATGGACACATTAGCTCAAGTGATTTACCTTCTTTGTAAAGTCTCCATGCCTAAGTAATGTTAAAAACATGAAATTTTTATTTCTTTAATGGCCAAGTTAATAATAAGAAAAGATATTTGATGTACAAGAACCAAAAACGACTTTCAAACCACCTATCCACCTAATCAAGATGAAAGTTCATAAAACAAAACTTACATGTCCAATAAGTGTATCGTGATGTTCATCTTGGGAGAATCCTCGGTTTTTCTTCCCACACACAATTTCAAGCATCAAAACTCCAAAGCTATAGACATCTGATTTTAGTGAGACTTGCCCATGTAGTGCATACTCAGGAGGAATATAACCACTAGAAGAAGTTTGGAATGAGCAATGTTAAATGAAATAATGCAATGAATAAATGAGGATTTTTTTCTTATTCTTACTAGGTTCCAACCACTCTGGTGGTATTAGCTTCAGTCTCATGTCCACTAAACCTTCTTGCAAGACCAAAGTCTGATATCTTCGGATTCCAATCTTTATCTAACAAAATATTGCTAGCTTTCAAATCTCTATGTACGATCCTTAGGCGTGAATCATGATGCAAGTAAAGAAGCCCTCTAGAAATCCCATGGATAATATGAAATCGACGAGGCCAATCAAGCTTTGAACTTTGAGATGGATCTATCGAAAAGTTAGATTCTAAATTAGTAGAAGAATAATAGATTTCACTTTTATGGCTAGTGAAAAATTTTGTGTCTAACCGAAAATAAACGAGTCAAGACTTTTGTTCGCCATGTATTCATATATCAACATTCTTTCCCTTCCTTGAATGCAGTATCCCAAAAGCTTTACAAGATTTCTATGTTGTAGTTTGGCAATGAATTTAACTTCATTCTTGAACTCATCCAACCCTTGCGTTGAAGTTTTCGATAGTTGTTTCACAGCTATTTCTTGTCCATCATCCAACACGCCCTAAAGAGTCTGATTGTGTTAAATGTAATCCTTGCTATATTTTAATGTAAATAGGATACATAAATATATATGTGTGTGTATGTATATGTATATATTAATAATATCACCTTGTAAACCGGACCAAACCCCCCTTCGCCAAGCTTATTATCGGGAGAGAAGTTGTTAGTAGACGTAGCAATGATGGACAGGCTATAAGATGACAACCCTGTATCTTCCTTGTTAGTCTCATTGGTGTAATTGTCATCATGCGCTGGTACTGGACCTATAAAGATGGATAATAATGTGAGTGTATATACTTGAATTCTAGTTTTAACCCATGCCCAATAAAAGGATTGTTTGGGTCACCTAATATTGTTTGGTGGGATCTTTTCTTCTTCCTCCATGCTAAATAAAGTGCAAGAATCAGACATACGAGGATCGAACCAAGTAGAGTTGAGACGACTATTATGATTGTATGTTTCTTGTTGTTAGAACTGTGTTCCTGGGATCTTGGGCCTTCAACGCAAATATATATAAAGTTATAAACACAAATTTTTTGTTACTATTTAATATCAGATCAATCATGAGCCTTTTGTAAGAAGTTTTGCATATAAATTAAGCCTTACTTGTTAGCTCAGAGGCATGCATTCTTATGTATAGCGGTTGAGATGCAACATCTACGCGTATATCCATTAGATCACCAAACCATAGCAAGCATCCACTTCCTCCGGTTCTGTTATCTGAATTAGCATACGCCATACACGAGCAATTCCTCTTGCAGGCCGCTTCACATTCAGCAAGTGTCATGCTCTGGTTGTACCATGAGTGATTTGTGTCAGGGAATTGTATACCTGAAATATTTCGAAAACTATCACCATACCCACATACTACTGGCTCTATCCGCTGGCACCCACTTGACCAATCTGTTATGTCCCACTGATCAGGGCGTCGAGGTTCAAAACCTTCCAGGCAATTACAATCAGGGATGTTAGTTTTGTTACACTCTCCATTCGGGCCGCAGATGGAATAAGTTGCACAATTATCAATCCTCGCAGACGAAAATACACTCCAACTTTTTGTTTGGTTGATCCAGTTCAAGTTTTCAAGCTTTCCATCTGGCTCCAAATGCATCCTGAACAATACTAAGTTGTTCACAAGTTGATATTCATAGTATCTCCCTGTCTCATTAAATACAAACTGTATTGAAATATTCTTGCCAAAATCAGGCATCCCATTAAACGTAACACCATTCCATGGCCCGAATCTTGACCTTGAACCCAAACGCGTCTGAAACAGTTGTGGATACCCATTTGGAGCCACCCTAAGAACATGCTGACCCGCAGACGGGTCATCTTTGCTCTTCCATGAAGTCAAATGTCTATCTTTTCCTGTTACCAAGTCTACACCAATTCTCATTCCTGGTAGAAGAGTATCTCCAGGATAATCAAAACTTTGCCAGATCAAACTCCCTTGATCGCGTAAAACAAGATTCCCATTATCCTGTAACTGTGCCATCAAACTAACAGTTCCAGATGAATTACTTGACCAAATAACCGTTTTGTTACCGTCGAAGAGCTGCAATCCATCTTGGCTAACTTTAAGCTCACCAGATGTATTAGTCAATGGAGTTTCTGTATTTGCAACCCACACCACCGTGAAGTCAGATATCTTTTTGTACCATATTCCAACATACCGATTCTTTGAAGTGCCGAGGCTAAAGAACCCAAACTCGAAATTTTCACTAGCTGAAACAATTGTGTCACCAATACCATCTTTGATGGTTTGGTTTAGTGCTATGGTGTCCACTGCTGCACAAGTAATGATGATTGATATTAGAACACGAAAACATATGAACAATAAGATAAGCTTCTTCATAATTGAACTTGCTACTCAAGATTTTGTGGGTACGTCTTAGCCATAAATGCATTGGACCAAAAGAATTGTGGACAGTGACAAAATTCGAAGACCGATGGGGTGCGTCCAAGTAAACGCAGTTGAGTAACCTTTTTCTCCTCATGATTTTACACTAATTTCCAAATTAGTTATTGTTAGTAATGGAACTAAAACTTTTCAACTAGGGGTCGCTATATAATTTTTAAAATTCGCTAGGTATAATTTAACTTATTAATTTTCGAACTTTTTATATAATGTTATTGTAATTTAACGAATTTGATGCCCTTATGTTCGGTTTGAGCTTTTTTTCATCCTTTTGCTTTTTCGAAGGGAATATCTAACTACATGGTCTCCTAAAAATAGAAAGTCGTAGAAAAAGGCAAAAAGCATTAGACGGACTCTGATTGAACTTTATTCTAGCGGTATTGGAACCGTCTCAACGAACTTTATGATCTTACATTTTAGATTTTAACTTTTGGTTGTTTATCATATAGATTTTAGAATTTTTGTTAGATCATTGTGTATTTTTATTTGGCATCGTGTCTTTTTCGATTTTCGTCATTGTATCTTTTTTTGAGTCATTATGTCTTTTTTGGGAGTTATTGTGCCTTTTTTGAGGATTCATTGACATTGTGTTATATTTTTCGGTATTGCATTATATTTTGTAATTTATTGTCTCTTTTCTATCATTCTCACCATGTTCACTTATTTTACTTTTTTTACTATTTGTATTATAACTTAACTCTATTAATGAAATAATATTTTCTTATTTTGTAAGTTTTGATTCATGATATATATAAATTGTGACAATTTAGGTTATGTAAAAACTGTAAAACAAACTTAGTAATAACTTAAGAAAATATATAATTAAATAACAGAAAGGCATAAACTAAATTACTATACTTTTTTTGAAGTTATTAAACATAAAACTTAAGCAAGATGCTCAAGACATATAGTATAGTACATGACAAAAGAGAGAGAGAGAGAGATAGAGAGAGACAAAGATCTACACCATGAAAGAAACATGACTTGATATCACCAATAATCTTTGAAAATGAAGTCTTCTTATCTCTAAAATCAGTTCATTTCTTGTCATCCACAACATCCAACAAGTTATAGCCAGAATCACATGTATCGCTTTCTGGTTTGTCTTGGTGGTACTCCATTATTGAACAAGTTCCGGGAGCTACACAATGATGAGAAAAAAACTGTAATTTTTGAAGAGAAGAATAGGGAAATATCCTCATCACAAGTCTATAGTACATATATAAAAGGGAAAATGGTCAAAATAGCCCGTTGACTGTGTGTTTTGCAAGAATAACCCTCTTCCCCCTCTTCGGAGAGACGGGACACGGCTCCCAACGAGCCTGAACCGTCTCCGAGATCCTTTGGTTTTAGATCCAATGGCCAACCAACACGTGGCGTCTCTCATCCCGAGGCTGTACCGTCTCTCTCCAGACGGGTCAGATATCAACCGTCTCTCTCCCAGACGGGGCACATTTCCCCATGCCGGCTGGCCTTCGTGGGGTTCAACCGTCTCTCAAGACGGGTCACATTTCCCCATGAGGACTCGCCGTCTCCCGAGACGTCTCGGGTATCGTCGTCTCTGGTGAGTCCCGATGATTAGTCCGGCGCTTCGGTTGTCCAGCTCAGTCCTATAAATACCGTTCTCAGTAAACTCCGTCCCATTCCCGTCAGACTATCACCCCACCACCGTCTAACACTATCACCACCACCACCGTCCACCACCACAGTCTAATTCATCCAAATGGCACCGCAACGAAGGACCGAAGAACAGGAAATTGCACTGATTGCAGCATGGCGCCATGTCGAAGAAAGCACCCACCAAACCAACAAATGGTTCCGTATATTGCACGAGTACAATCGGCTGGTTGGAGGGTCAGACCGAACAACCGAGTCTCTTAGCCGGAAGTTGAACGATTTGACCACGAAGTGTCAAATCTTCAACGGGTACCACAACCGGACACTTCAGGTGGTACCCTCTGACATGCCCGAAGACGCGGCAATTAGATACACAAAAAGACAGTATAAAACCAGGGAGCGCAAAGAATTTAAACATGTGTCTGCTTGGCAAATGATGAGGGATCGTCTTAACTTATAGTTTATAAAACCTTTGTAATCGAAGTAATTTTATTAATGCAATGAATGTTTATTTATGTTTTTTTTATATAAAAGTAAATATTTCATTAAACAAACTATACTATTACAACAACAATAAACAAATTATACTATTACAACAACAATAAACAAACTATACTATTACAACAAACTTCCTAAATTTACTTTCTAAGAACTTTGTTTGAATGGAGTATGTGCGTTACATAGACAAAGAACCCTTCTTGCAAATAAAATAGACTACCACATTGTAGATGCAAATTACACGGGTTAACCCACGCGCAGATGCAACAACAATCCAAGTAGGTGTACGCAGATGAAACAACAATCCAAGTAATCGGACAATATTTTCGTAAGCCGGTAGGCTTCGGTTGGGAAAGCAAAAAACGTCATTGGTTTGGAAGATGAAAGGTTTGGGGAGGGCGGTGGGTGCAAATTTTGTTAAGTGAATTGGGGTATTTATATACACTCGTGAGACGGTTCAGACGGTTCAGACGGTACCCCCGAAACGGCTTGAGACGACCTGGGGGTTCTGACCCGTCTGGGAGAGAGACGGTTGATATCTGACCCGTCTGGAGAGAGACGGTACAGCCTCGGAGACGGTTCAGGCTCGTTGGGAGCCGTGTCCCGTCTCTCCAAAAAGGGGGGAGAGGGTTATTCTTGCAAAACACACGGTCAACGGGCTATTTTGGCCATTTTCCCTATATAAAATGTTACTTTAGTGTTATATTTATGAACCTAACAGCCGACTTCCTCCCTTTACTTTCTCCTGCGCAAGGTTCACAGAGCTTGTCGCTGGCCGGCTGAACACTTTGGATGTGCTATTTTTCTCTATGTTTCTTATCTTTTGCTTCTCTACAAGATAGATTTTGAAGGGTCAAAACTACAAAACAATGCAAACGTTGCATATATAGGATAAACGTAAAATTTGGTCGGCCAGAAGGTTAACAGACCCCGGACCCTCTTGTGGTTCCGCCCGAAAGTTGTCATCAACCAATATCTTAGTACGATTCTACACAATTTTTTTTTTTTTTTTTTTGTTAATGACTAAAGCCTAAGGGCTCCATGAAGAAAAGCAACAAAAACTTTCAAGGATTGGACACAACTTCTCTCCCCTCCCATCTTCGGCTTATTCATTCATGGCGTGTGTATAACATGTCACTATATGTCTGTAAAGATTAATACATGCAATCTTAATTTTCGGTTAGTCATATATTATCTCTATACTAAGGTTTTTTTTTTTTTTTTGAAAATTGACTTTCATTAACCACCAAACAAAAGGCTAACTATTACCAAGACGGTAATAGAATGCCGAAATCCACAAAAAAAGAAACAAAGTACATCAAATCAAAAGAACACCATCGCGCCCAATTCACTACCCCTTCTTTAAACCTATGTTTATTCCACAAATATCCCAAAGTCTTGATGTCCGCAATCAGCTCAACAACATTCGAACCTTACCGAAAAGACTTTTTCATTCCTATCCCTCCACAATCGCCAGCACGCGATGATAATTATCCCGTGAAGAACCACCTTCTTGTTGCCCGAAACCCCACAATGTCCATGCATAGTCACCAAATCATTAACATGAAACAAAAACATCCCTAGAATCTCTACACTAAGTGTAGGGATTAAATACTATTAATCTACCCGGTAGCAAATTTGTCGCAACTTGCAACGGTTTGCCACAAAATGTTAAACTTTTTTAGTGGTTTTAATTTGTCCAAGGCTTGATGCAAAACCACTATTGAGCCGGGGGTCTCACTGGAAACAGCCTCTCTATTCCAACAAGGTAGAGATAAGGCTGTTTACATCTTACTATCCTCAGACTCTACCTTAACGTTACTATTTGTAGGATTAACTGAGTATGATAAAGAATGAATAAACCAAGTGTAGGGCTTAAATACCATTAATCTACCTAGTAGCAAATTTATCGCAACTTGCAAAGGTTTGCCACAAAATGTTAGTTTTATTAATATTTTTTTAATTTGTTAAAATAAGTAGATTAATAGTTTAAAAATAACTAGATTTTTTACCTGGCCGCGGGTTGCGGCGGTGTCAATCTTATTTGGAAAATAAATAACGACATACCTTGCGTCGTTTGACACACCTTGCATCATTTGAGATCTTAAATCGATTTTCACATGAAGGTTATGTAGAGACAATGTAATGAATGCTAAGTACGTCATATTTAAGATGCGGCGAATTAACTAAGATCACATATCATACAACAATGTCGATTGCTATGCTAAGTACTGCCGGAGATTAGACGGTCCGGCAGCTCCTGGTGCAAAACCGCCACCCATATTATTCATTGCTTTGAGGAGGAGGATGAGGAGTTGTGACTGAAAATCAGTTTTGGTGTTGTATTTATATGGTTAGAAATATGACCGTTTGGGGGGAAAACGTTTGAAATTCAAAATTTGAAATTTAAACGTTGGGGGGGGGGGATTTGAAATTCAAACGGTTTGGAACAGTAACCGTTTGAAATTCAAATGTTTGAATATAATTTTTTTTTATTTTTTAATAAATATTATCTTTTAATATTATTTATTTTTTTATTATTATTTTATTTAATCTAATAAATTTTTGGTTTAAATTATTATTATTATTATTATTATTATTATGTTTATTATTATTATTATTAAAAAAAATAAAGTTTGAATGTTTGACCTTGCCACGTGGCAAGGTTTGATTGGGTGAGGCAAACAACAATCAACGTTATATATATATAACTCCACCACCGGATTTTAGTGTATATCCCCCCCACCCCCCGTAACGGTGTGGGGGCGCTATATTTCAATTTTTTGCACATAGAGCGCTCGACTACGGTAGGTCTTATAGGGTTTTTGTTAGGTGGGTAGATGAAAGTTATTGCTTAAACGAACTAGTTACCGACTCGTGTCTCGTTTATAGATTTTACTCGTTTAACCCCTAGATAATTATTTCACGTAACATATAAATGTAAAACGAGTATTTGAACTACGTTTTCGTTATATATATATATATATATATATATATATATATAGGGATGGGTTATTTTGAGAACCTTAGTGAGTTGTGAGAACCATAGGAACCATTATAAGCCATTGATCTTGACCAATCAAGGGTTGAGATTACATCTAATCCTTTTTGTCTTCACATGCTAATTCTTTTGTCCTCACATGATAATATAATATAATTAAGTACAAATTAGGGGTGTTTTAGTAAAAACACCATGGAGAGAGAAAGTAATATTATAATTAATTTCTTGTTAATTATTTAAATATAATATTTTTTAAACTATATTTATTTTTTAATTTCTTTGCTTTTTTTAACAAAAACTCAGATGAATCTAGATGAGACGATTTTACACTGGTGTAATTTTTTACACCAGCGTAATTCTACCATGATTTACACCGGGGTAATCTGCCATACACAAACTACTACACACAAACACTAGTGTAAAAAAACAAAAAAAATAACATCTATACATTCATAATCCTTACACCAGTGTAAAACTGTAAATATACACTACACACTACAAAACATTTATATTACACCAGTGTAAAATCTACCAAAACACAACCTACAATTGCAAAAACATTTCGTATTACGCCAGTGTAAAAAACCCCAAAAAACAACATATATACCACAAGTTATACAGAAATTACACTAGTGTAAAACCCAAAAAACCTACAAAACATCATCTTCACAGTCATCTCCTGCAAAAAAAACCCCAAAAAAACATTTCAACATAAAAAACCCTATCTTTTACAATCATAATAATAATAAATAATAATAATAATAACAATAAAACCTGATAATAATAATAATAATAACAGAAAATAATAAATAATATTAATAAAATAATAACAGAAATAATAATAAATAATAATAACAGAAATAATAATAATAATAATAATAATAACAGAAATAATAATAATAATAATAATAATAAAAAGAGTTAATAATAATCATAATAATAATAATAAAACATTACATACCTGTTCTCCCGCCGTCCTCCGCCGTCTCCCGCCGTCCTCCGCCACCCTTAACCATCTCCTCCACCCCCTCTGCCTCCTACCTCACCAAAAACCACCCCCTCTGCTCCAGATCTGTTCAGATCCAAACCCCACCACCAAAAAAAAAACATCGCCGTGACCTCCAAAAAATGGCCATCGTCGACCACCAAAGGCCTCCCTCAAATCCCCACTGTTCAGATCTATTTTTCAGAGGGCAACCCCACCGGAAAACCCATCATCGACCCCACCGCCGTCTTCTGTTCGAAACCCCCACCACGAACCACCACCCGAAAAACTATCATCAGATCCCACCACGAGCCCCCACCACGAACCACCACCGTGTGTTTTTGTCAGAGAGAGAGAAGAGACGGTTGTGAGAAGAAGAGAGAGAGAGGGAGAAAACGTTGAGAGGAAGAAAGAGAGAGTAGAGAGAGAATGTAGAGAGAGAGACGAGTGTGAGAATGACAGAGAGAGAGAGAAAGTGTTCTGTGTGTGTGTTTTAATTTAAAAAAAAATCAGAATTTTCAATTATAATAAGGTGTGGAGTAGGTGTGGGTGGGGTAGGGGTGGGGATAAATTACTCTTGTACCCTTTAATAATATAAAGATATAGGGTATATGTGTCACCTTATCATTGGTCCAGAGGAGTTCTTAAGTTCTTGCAACTCAAGGGGGTTCTCATATGAACCCAATCCTATATATATATATATATATGGCAAGGATCAATGGAAAACCCTAATTATTTCGGGAAACTCTAGTAAACACTTAGAGAAACCTACTTCCCAAGCTTTTTTTTGAAAAAATTAGGGCATGTAATATACATGTTTTTAAGAGTTTTGAGCCAAAAAAATCAAAAAAGCGCTGAGCAGTTTTTTTTTAAAAAAAATAAATAATTTTTCATCATAACATATGTTACCAATGCAAAAAAAAAGGCTAACATATGTTATGATGCACAACTTATTTTATTTTTATAAAAACAAAACGTTCAGCGCTTTTTTGATTTTTTTGGTTCAAAACACTTAAAAACATGTATTTTACATGCCCTAATTTTTTCAAAAAAAAAAGCTCGAGAAGTAGGGTTTTCCGGGAGTTTTCCGAATAAACAGGGTTTTCCATTGATACTTCCACTATATATATATATATATATATATATATATAGTATAAGGTTATATTGGAAACCCTTGTTATATGGTAAACTCTGGAAACTCTAACTTCCCGACTTGTTTTTAGTGAAACGTTTAGGGTATGTAATATACATGATTTTAAGCATTTTTGGCCAAAAAAATCAAAAAATCGCCGAGCCGTTTTTTTTAAATAAAAACCGTCTTCGGGTAACAAATGGTTAACACATGTTAGTTTCGCTTAACATGTGTTAGTCAAAACTTTATTTTTTTTAAAAAAAAAAGTACTCAACGCTTTTTATGATTTTTTTGGCTCAAAATGCTTAAAATCATGTATATTACATGCCCTATTTTTTTCAAAAAAAAAAATTGGAAAGTCAGAGTTTCCAGAGTTTACCATATAACAAGGGTTTCCACATTATCCTTACCCTATATATATATATATATTGTCGCGTTTAGAAATTTACAAGGATAAGTGTCGGTTTACTAGTGTGTTATTACTTACAACGCGTTATTTGGCGAATGTGAATAATTTATTAATGAATTAAGAATGTATTTCTTGTTAACGAGATATTATTGTTAACGAATTAAAATCGTTTTATGAATAAGAAAATTATTATATTATTCGGGAAAAGCGGGGCGTTACAGTACTGTTAACCCAATTCAAACTAATTAATTAAAAAAACTCCTCGATAAATCTATACATTATACAGATAATTCAAACTATTTAAATAAATAAACCAACTATATTTATCTTTAAACCCGCTTAAATTGTCTTTAACCTATATATACTTCACGGATAATTCTCCAACTCAGAATTATCACTTCATAAGTCATGTTTTTGCTACCTCAAAAACTAATAAATATATCTCCTAATTTGAATGTCATTTTGTAGTGAAGTCATATTGCTATATGAAATATCTCGGTGCGCATAGGTATGAAAAAACCCAAGCCCGATGGGTATACTTAAAACTCGACATATATGATATTGGTATACCCAAAAATCAATGGGTATGGGCCGGATTTTGGATTATTTAAAAAATTTTCATGGGTTTGGGTTGGGTATGGGATTAGGTGATACCCGAATCGATTACGCGAAACCACATGTCCGTTTACCGGAACTATGTACTGAGGAATTTTTTATATATTTCTTTAGCTTAGATTTTTATTTTCGAGATTAATTATGTGAAATAGGTACATTCAGTTTTGAGTATGTATTTATTTTTTATTATTTATATTTTGTATGTTGTAAAGTATATACATTAAATTATTTAAACATTGTAAAATTAATATTTATTTATGATCAAATTTTTATATATGTAATGTATATTTTAATTTATATAAGTTCTATATAAATACAAATTATATAACTATTATAATAGTAAAAAAAATGTATTTGGGAATCCCAATAGGTATATTTTAGCAAACTAACGAATATACCCGATATCCGATAAGTAATTACCTAGCAAATACTAGATGAGTATTGGGTCGGGTATGAGACCCGATTTTATAACCGGGTATGGGATTACCAATACCCGACCCATTTCCATCCCTAAATGCGCAGACATGGACATCATTTTCAATATCAATTTGTGTAATTATTTCAACATCAAAATATCAATTAAATTCATAATTCTTCCTCACCAATTTACTTTCTGAACAACTTATCTAGATTGAGTTAGAAAACTAGAGTGTCAGAACAATAAAGTCCATCACTTGATAAACTATAGGTATAGCAATTAATTAAGTTACTCTTGTAGGATCATAAGACACTCATAAGAAAAACAAACGTGATGTTAATTGTTTAGCATTGGGGCGTTGCCCCCTTAGTATCTCATCTATAAACACACACATAATATAGGGTTCGGTCCTATTAAAAACCATGGTGAGTTAAGAAAACTTGATAACCAAAATAAAAGGCTATTATTAATCCACGTATTACAATCTATTTTTTAACTAAAAGGGTATTATAGTCTTTTTGCTATCACCCTCTTTTTCTCTCTCTATCTCTTTCTCTTTTATATTTTAATTCATCACACTCTCTCTTTCCAAATTATCTGATAATTTCTTTTCTCTCATCCCCCCCCCCCTCTCTCCCTATAACACCATTAGTATATGATTAATTTAATATTACTATGATTTTTACGTTTGTCTTCAATGGAGGCTGTTGTTTTACAAAGTTTTTTGGTTCTTTATTTGTTAATTTAAATTTTGTATAGTTGTTCATGAGTTTTACATCAATGTAAGGAAGTCTAAGAGAGTGAATGAAATTTTCGTACAATGCAAGTTTGATTTTTTTTTAAAATTACCTGGATGTAAATTTGGTTATAAAAAATTATGATTTTTTTATAAATATTAAATCTAATCCTTTTAATAAGGTGTTATATATTATTTTTTTCTCTCTTGATATTCTTACATAAATACCCTTTCTTCATTTAATAATAAGGTTTCTGTCTCATCAATCAATTTTTTATTCCCATTTAACCACAACCACTATTTTGTTACTCAATTAATTAAACATGTAGCTAATAATTGAGTTCTTATGGTTCACACAACTCAACTTAGTTCTCATTTTAACTCAGCTATATATATAGATCACTTCATACATCTTATTCATACATCTTCTACATGCCATTTAAATATATTCTGTAACATCTATCATACAATGATAAAGTCCTTGACATGCACATATAAGTTGATCGAACTATATGCGAAAATGGTCCTTGACACGCACATATAATTTATCGAGGTTCTAGCATTGTCATACTGACCTCATTGACGGAGATTTGGTTAACTTTCGACACAATACCTTCAGCAAAAAAAGCAGGTTGTTTAGGTGGAGGCAATGCACCATCTTGATCAAACATCAAAGCTACGGATAACATAGTCGGTCTATCCTTTGCATGATGTTGCACACATAAAAGACCAATATGTATTGCCCGAAGTACTTCAGAGTTGACACATGATTCACGCATATGTGCACTAAGCAACTCAATAGCCTTGCCTTTTTCATGGAGTCTCCATGCCTGAAATAAAATATGAAGAATGTACTAAGAGTCAACTTCTTTACTTACCAAAACTTATATGCACTTGGTTTGAAAAAAATTACATGTGTAAGAAGGTTATCCTCATCTTTCTCACAAGAGAATCCTCTATTCGTCTTGCCACTTACTATCTCTAGCACAAGAACCCCAAAGCTGAATACATCTGATTTTTCAGAAAAAGTTCCATCGACGGCATACTCTGGTGATATATAACCCCTAAAGAATCATATAAATTTTATAATCATATGAGTAAATTATTGTTAGTCATATCTTAAATGTTTCTTTGGTTATTGATTCTTACAAAGTTCCGACTACTTTACTCGTGTTTGCTGCATTTTCTTGATCTCTAAACATTCTAGCGAGACCAAAATCGGATATCTTTGGATTCATGTCAGCATCCAACAAAATGTTGCTAGCTTTAAGATCTCGATGAACAATTTTAAGCCTTGAATCATGATGAAGATATAGAAGCCCCCGAACAATTCCATGGATGATGTGAAACCGGTTAGACCAATCTAGTTTTACACTTCTAATTTTATCTGTCCAATATAAATTATTAATGTAATGAACTATAACTGTTTATAACTAATGAAAACGTGCAATGCAACTATAACATAAGTGATAGAAAAAGAATGATACCAAAAATTAATAAGTCGAGGCTTCTGTTTGGCATATATTCATAAATCAACATGCTTTCATCTCCTTCATTACAGTATCCCAAAAGCTTTACAAGATTTCGATGTTGAAGCTTAGCTATAAATTTAAGTTCATTTCTGAACTCATTAACCCCTTGTGTTGAAGTTTTGGAAAGCTTCTTTACTGCGATTTCTCTTCCATCATCCAACATGCCCTGTGGATTGCAATCCAAGTAGTAATTGTCGTTAAGAGAGGACTAACAACTGTTTATAGGTCTTACATATTTGCTTAGCGTTGTTACCATGTAAACTGGACCGAAACCACCTTGTCCGAGTTTCTTATCCTCTGAGAAATCATTAGTAGACTTTGAGATTTCAGCCAAGCTAAAATATGATAGTTCTGTATCATCATCGTGTTGGCTTTCCATGATAGAGTCTTCATCAATGGTTTTAGTGAGTTCATCTGCAAACGTACATGAAGAATCAAAGTGCTACAAGTTACCGAACAATTAACTAGAATCTCAACTTATCATATGTGATTCCAAACTTTCCTAATAAGTGACAAATTAAATCAATCAATAAAATTGCTAACTTAAAAACCTTAGTATTGCTAAAATAGCCTAAATGTGTGTGCTAAAGACTGTATGATTGAGAAGGTAACAAAAATGGCAAATTTGACCTTTATGTTTAACAAAAAAAAATTACTTTGTTTAAAACAACCAAAAGCTACCGCGTGGCATTTTCTTGTGCTAGATAGGGGTGTTCAAAAAGATTCAGATCCGAAACCAAATGCGAAATATCCAAAATTCCAGATCCGATATATATATCCGAATTTCGGATTCAAATCCAGATATTGGTTTCTAAAGTTTTCGAATAATCGGATTATCTGAAAACTAAAAATAAAAAATAGTAAATGATATAATATGTGCACCAGTTTAGTGGCATGACTAGCGCACTAGTATGGATATATTGCACCACATATGCATTTGTACGTTGCACCAACTTCATAAAAATTGCTACACTAGATTATAATCTACTAGTTAAAGATGCACAAGAAACCTGGTTGGTTATGGATGATCTACACGTTGTACATGACCAAGAACTGGTTCTGGTTCCTACCCGGTGGTAGTGAAGGAGGAACCGGTTTAGGCCATTTTGTACCCGGTAGTTCCTACCCGGTTCTCATTTCTCATTTTCGGGTTGCACTTGGTTCCTACCTGATATGATAAAACCCAGATAGGAACCCGATCATTACCATTGGATATGCTAGATTCGGGTTTTGAACGTTAGAAACAGCTTTAAAACCCTTGTTAAATGTTGCGACAGCTAAAGCACTTATAGACGGAATATTTGACAGTTTGAATATGCATGAGTCCAACCCAACTTTAAATGGCAAAACGAAAGAAAATTTCAACACAAATTTAAACAAAATGTTTGATTTTTATTTTAAAAAATGGGCCAACCACACACATTAAAATGTCTTAACAATCGAGCTCAGGTGCTTGTGAGAGCTCGATACGATTATGTATTTATGTTGAATGTTGTTCAGGATGAGACAAATAAACGTCAAAGGGGTGACATCCCATCTAGTGAACTTGTTAAGTATAGCCATTCAAATTATGTACGGAGTATGCCTACCCAAGATTATCACAACTTTAGTCTTTTGTCTTGGTGGAAAGAAAAGAAAACCAAATATTTGATTCTATACATCTTGGCCTGTGATTTACTAACCGTCCAAGCTTCTATGGTAGCTTAGGAATTCACATTTTCTCTTAGGAATGGTATTGTCGATATGAAAACCAAGACTCACTCCCGAGTCGATAGAGATGTGCATTTGCCTAAAAGATTATTTGGATATAGTGGATCGTATACAAGACAAGACAAATCATGAAGATGAAATGTTACTTAAAACAATAGTACACGATGAAGATGTGGAGGATGGACTATCTTCGGGTGTATTCAACGAAGCACTCTCTGACGATGCATCGGCTTGTCAAAGATGAAGTTGTATTGGTGAAATAATAATAATTAGTTTTTTTTTTAGTTTTATTGATGTTATGTTTGTTTGTTAAACAATTCAGGTTCCAACCGGTAAAAACATGTTTTTAGCAAACAACTAGTTATACCTGATTTTCAATATGAACCAGACCCGACCCTACCTGGTAGGTTGTTCAAAACGCTCGGCGCTCGCCGCTCGTTCGGAATTTGCTCGAAAATTGCTCGCTCGATTTTCTGCTCGGTTATAAACGAGCCGATCGGCTCGGTTCGGTTTGCAAACGAGCCAAGCACGAGCAAAGGTCCGCTCGGCTCGGTTCGGCTCAATATAATTTTTATTAATTTATTATATATATAATTATATATATATAAACATTATTTACAATTATATTTATAGTTTTTCTATTGAGTTTAGGTCAATATATGCATATATACAATTATATTTATAGTTATTGACCCAGTCAACTCAATGATAACTTAAGACTAAGTTTAATTGTAAAACTCTAAGTCGTGAAAAACATGCTTGACTTCCTAATTTCCTATTACCGTTAGTTTTCCACCATCAATTATTTCCTGCTATCAACTTACGCTACAACTCGATAAGCCCATCACCTCACTAGCCTCAACTAGAGCCTCATTCTCGAACGGTCGAACCTCAGTCATCCACGCAGCAAGAATATTAAAGGAAATATCCTAAATTTATGGTTGTCCGAAAACACTCCCCGCTCGTCGCTCGCTCAGTGCTCGCTCGAAAAAAAGTGCGCTCGAACAATGCTCGCTCGACTTCCGGATCGATTGTAACTGAGCCGATCGGCTCGGTTCGGTTGTAAATGAGCCAAGCACGAGCAAAGGCCCGCTTGGTTCGGCTCGGCTCGTGAACAGCCCTACTACCAGGGTAGGTCGGTTATCCATATACACCTATCGAACCCCAATCCGGTTCTTACCCAGTTCCTAGCCTACACTACAAGTGTGGTTTTAAGTTAACCTCGAGCCCAATTAAGTCACATAAGTCTTGCTCACTTTTAACTCTTGAGAGGCACATCACCCATGTCTCTTATTCCTTAACATCATAACCAAAGTAAAAAAACACGATCGCAAAGCGACAAAGGCGCAAAGCATTTTCATATTTGTGATCGAAGAACCGAAAAAATAAAGTAATTAGCGATCGAAGTTTGTGGTTGACGAAGGTTTGCTCGTATCTCGTTGATTCTTGACCCTATGTTTTTATGTTTGTAATTGCCCTTTTGTTATCAAGGTTTTTAAAATTTTTAATTTAGTGATCGACCTATATATGATTTCATAAGTAAGAAGTTATTGAACCTAATTCGAATATCGAAGTTACTTAACCTATGTTTTACTCGACCCATTTTGACCCACCTTCTTTTTACATATAAAAGTCAGTTCCTTTTGGGAAAGAAGTATATATTCATACCTGGTGTTTTCTCTATGTATCTTCTCTTCTTGCTCCAAGCATACACAATTGCCAAAATCACGATCACGATAACCAAACACGAGGAGATGGACAACAAAACTACGATTATTCCCCTCTTTTTGTTGTAACTAGGTTTGGAGGTAGGTTCTGTGACTGGGACGTCTGATCGAGTAATAAATTATGAAGAAAACAAGTTAAAATGTAACATGTAACATGTAACGTGTGTGTATATATATATATATATATAACCATTGACCCAAAGTATCCAAATGATAATAAGCTTACTTGTTATGTCCGATTGGGCCATTCTTACGTAAAGAGGTTGGCTTTGTATAACAGTTGCAACATCAACTAAATCACCGAACCACAATAAGCATCCGCTTCCGCCATTCGTGATGTATATATTTGAATACGCGGTACATGAACAATTGTTCTTGCAAGCGCTTGCGCATTCGTCAAGCGTCATGGTCATATTGTACCATGACCGTCGAGTATCCGGGAGTCTAACGTTTATAAACTCTTGAAAACCATCCTTGGTTGGGCAATCTAAAGGTGTTCGACGCCTACACCCGCTTGACCACACGGATGCACTCCATTCGTCTGGATTTCGTGGTTCAAACCCTTGCATACAACTGCAAGCCGGTGAGTTGTACGCGTTGCACATTCCATTCGGACCACATAGCCCATAAGCAACACACTGCATATCGGGTTTTGCCTGCCAGTATGGCTTCCACTGCTGCTCAATCCAGGTTAGTCGATAGAAGTCACCTTGAGGATTCACGTAAATACGTGATATAAATGAATTCGTGTTAACAATCGTATACATGTAGTACACCTCTTTATCATTGAAAACAAATTCGTGTTTGAATGGGGAGTTTGGTTGATGATAAGACAATCCATTGAACGAATTGCCGTTCCATGGTCCGTATCTCATGAGCGGAATAGAACCATTGTCTTCGATCAACTGAGGAAACCCATTGGTATCCATGAACCCCACAAACTCGCCTGGTGAAGGATCGTCGAGGCTCTTCCACGACCTGTACCGCCTATCTAATCCAGAGACTAAGTCCTTTCCGAATTTCATACCGGGAAGGAACGTGTCTCCAGGATAATCAAAACTTTGCCATATGAAGCTTTCCTCACCATTTCTCCTCACAACTAGATTTCCCATGTCTAAAAGTTGTGCCATGGGATTTATGGTCGTGGGAGATACCAGGCTAGTGTTCGATGACCATACAACAGTGTTGTTGCTACCAGCGATAACCAATAACGATCCGTTGGCCACAAGTGTAAACACACCGGACGAATCTGTTATTGGTGTTTCTCTGTTAGCAACCCACACGACTGTCTGTGGTAATATGTTCTTATACCATATCCCCAAATACCGGTTCTTGGAACTACCGGGACTAAAAAACCCTAGCTCGTATACTTCACGAGCCGAAACAAGGGTATCGCCGTCTCGAATGACTTGATCAACTGTCATGGTGTCCTGTGAAGTACAAGTTGCCAAAATGGAAAAAAGTACACCAAAGAGTAAAATCTTGTGAAGGGCCTCCATTGATATTCTATTTTGTGTAGTGTGTAGTGTGTAGTGTAACTTCATTCAGAATTTATAGAATTTTCTAAACTAAGGTTGTGTGGTTGGAATGGAATAGAAGACTATGTCTATAATTTTAGAAGGTAATACATATATTCTTTGGCTTGATCTAGCATTTGTAATTTTGTATTGTTGTAATCAGTCATCTATTCAAAGAATCGGTCATAATTTCCAGATAGAGATTAGTGATAACTACTTCACATTACTTAAGAATTTGAATAATACCATTAACTAGTTTATGTATATGTGCATTTTTTTTTTCAGTTTTGGTCTCTATTACAACCTGGGATTTGGAATCCCGGAAATAACAAAAGTGAAAGTGGGGCTTGTTTCCAAACAGTCAGCGAACAGTTCGTGAGCTGTTTGACGGAAAGTTCTTTTGTGTTCGTTCATTTAATAAATAAATGAACATGAATAAGAAATTTCATAAGTTTATTTAAACAAACGAACATGAATAAAGGTGGTGTTCGTTCGTTTATGTTCGTAAACATTCGGTAACATGTTCGTTTATGTTCGATATTTAATTTACTAGGATTTTTAACTTTTATTTAAATTTATGTACTTCAAGATTACCGGTAATAGTTTATGTAATATAGTGTATTATATATGATATAGTGTTACTTCACTTATTATGACTAAATATTATTTTGAGTGGATTAGTTGAAGACTTGGGTATGTTTTGGGTGGATTACATGGGCATTTCAAGTTTAGTATGACAATTATGTTTTTTTTTTTTTTTTTTTTTTTTGGGGGGGGGGGGGGGGGGGGGGGGGGGGGGGGGGGACATTATTTCTAGGATAATTAAAACTTTGCCAAATGAATGTTTCCTTACCATTTCTCCTCACAACTAGATTTCCCAAGTCAAAAAGTTGTGCAACGGGATTTATGGTCGTGGGAGATACCAAGATAGTGTTCAAGGACCATACAACAGTGTGGTTGCTAGATAACCAGTTACGATATGTTGGCGGCAAGTCTAAACACACCGGACAAATCTTTTAATATGCTTGTTTCTCTGTTAGCAACCCACACAACTGTCTGTGGTAATATGTTCTTATAACATATCCCCAAAAACCGGTTCTTAGAAATACCGGGACTAAAAAAAATCCTAGTTCGTATATTTTTCTTCTCAAGCCGAAACAAGGGTATCACCATCTCGAATGACTTGATCAAATATCATTCTGTCCTGTACCATACAAGTTGCCAAAATGGAAAACAGTACACCAAAGAGTAAAAACTTGTGAAGGGCCTACATTAATGTTCTATTGTGTAGTGTAACTTCATTCAGAATTTATAGAATTTTCAAACGAAGGTTGTGTGGTTGGAGTGGAATAGAAGACTATGTCTATAGTTTTAAAGGAAATTGGATTAAGAAATCCTAACTATCAGCTATTGGCTGTCACCAGTCCTAACTTCAAAAGCCATTCTTGGCGGTCCTACATTTTAACTATTTTTCCCTAATGGTCTCATACTAATTAAAAGTTAACCATGTTGGGTTTTGCTTACATAGACTGCTTATGCGGCAAAAATTCAAAGTTTTGCTAACTTAGGATGCTTAGGTGGCAAATGAGTCAAACTTTTGATGATGTGGTTTGCTTATGTGGCAAATTTTTGATGATGTGGACTGCTTTTATATGTGGCGAATCATGTCAGTGAAAACTGAGTTAATTTTTAGTTTGTATGGGACCACTAAGAGAAGATAGGTTAAAAGTTGGGATCGTCAAGAGTAATCTTTGAAGTTGGAACTGGTGACGGCAAATAGCTCATACTTTAGACTATTTAAATCCAATACTCCTATATTACATTATACTATAAGGCCTAATATATGTACGGGACTTATAGAGTTATACTAGACTATACGATACAATACCTTAATAAATGATACGATAGTATAGTATAGTATATTGTAAGATAGGAGACATATACTACACCTATATATCTGTATGGGACATATACTACACTCATAGCGCAATATGAGACCTATACTACACTTCTAGCCCTATATATCACCTATACTACACTTTTAGGCCTATATACTAGAATATATGATACAATACTATAATGTATGATACGATACTAAACATATGCTTTATACTAGACTGTATTATACAATAGGATAATATACAATACAATACTAAACGATAATTATACTACACCTATATGCTTATATATATGAAACCTATATATACGACACTCGTAGGCCTACATGAAGCCTATACGAGACCTACACTACACTTATAGCTCTATATGATGCCTATAACAAGAACAAGAAAAGAAAGAAAGAAAAAAATCCAATGATAATTTTGTAAACATTTGCAATATAAGAGGTTCTTTCACGGTTGTAGCAAAGAAGCTACTCTGATTATTATATTATATAATGACACTGACCATTTTAAGCCAACTAGGCTTTATAATCCGCGTTCGATGGGAGAGTGAATCAGGTCCATGTGCTCCTTCCTTTTCTTTTGTTGTCGCTTGTTTATGAAATTTGGTGGTGTGAAAATCTGTTCGTGAAGGGAATGGTTTGTTTTGTTACTTTGGGGTGTTAGTCAGCTCTGGTAGGTAGTGATTGAGGTTGAACATGTTGAGTAGTGAAGGACTGAAAACCATACATTGGGGACAATGTATCCCAAGTGTGGGGATGGGGACCCGAGGGAAGTAAGGCGAAGTTACTTACCGTTGCAAGAAAAATTGGGAATTTTGAAAATTTTTGAACAATTTTAATGAAAAAAAAAATCTTGCAAATTTGTCCCTTTTCTAGCTTGATCAGGCATAAAAGCCGAATTTTCAATCACCATAGAGTCTTTTGCCAAATGCGAAAATACGAGATCCTTAATCATGGTTATCCCTTTAAGTTTCATGAGAGTATTTCTGGCGAGCGTTTTTAGAGGAAATGAAAAGAGATGCCTTACTAGGAGTAACATGCTTATAGGACTTGCATATGCTACATGTCGGCAGCCTATTTCCCTACATTGTGAAATCTTGAGCCTACTAGATGTTTAATTGATATAAATGTTTCGTTTCATGAGAGTAGGCCAAATGCTTCTTTATTGCAGAATTTGTGTAATTCGATACATGCTAAAGCTTTAGGCAAAATGTGCGCATAGATGAGAAAGGCAATGTAGGAACCCACTTGTTTTGTTGATACCCTTGTGTTGTTTGTGGTGACCCGTTTGTTAAACCTTACCATTAGTAAACCATGTTGAGCCTAAACCTTTCAATTGTTAAGCTTACACCATTACCCAAATTGACCCGTTTACCTTGTTGAATAAAAATGTTGACATCCAATGTGTTCGTAATGCTTATTGTTTGAGTTATTCAATATTAAAAAGAAAAAAAACGGAGAAAAAAAAAAGAAAAATATATATATATATGAAAAAAAATGAAAAATAAGAAAAAAAAATACAAAAATAGAAGTTATTGTTATGGGTCGATTTTGCCCAAGTTATGTTTTAGGGTGTTCGTGTGATATGTGAATAAGGATGTTCAATATTTGTGTTAAACCCGTTGTTTTCAAACCATTTGTGAACAAAATCTATCCCACCTTTACCCTAAGCCCAAAACCCGTAAGTCTTTTTGATATGTGCACGGTCTATAGCTTATGTGTGATTGTTATACAAACCTATGATAACGAAGTTGCATTCTTGGTTTTTATGAGTGTTATATACTAGCACATTATACGCTAGTCCAGATATTAAACCGAGAGGAGCTAACATTGTGAGGGGTGTGTAGCATATGTAGATGATAATAAGCATGTTAGTTTTGGATAGGCAAGTCTTGTTTTAAAATTGCGCAACACTTGCTCGCCAGATTGTCAATCTCGATTGTGTAAGTCTATTGGACCGGTATGATTGGGGACCTTGGAAAATCGGTAGGTGAAGGAATTGGAGGTGATTTGTTAAGTAGGTGAGTCGTGTTTTGAGATGGTTTGATTGAGGGCAATCAAAGGTAAGTGTGGGAATGTGATGGACGGGGTAAATCATGGTGTTTAGGATGCTTAACTATGTGTTTTTAATGTCGTTTGAGCGTTTATATGCTTTGAATGTGATAACTACGCAACTTTGTGTGATTGTAGGTTAAATGGCATATTTGGAAGCTTAAATGTGGTTGAGGTTGAGTTTGGATGATAAACCGAAGATATGGAGGTGTTCATGGACGTTGGAGCGTTAAAGAGGAATTTTGGATAAGCCAAGAACACTCGAGTCGGAGGCTAATAATAATAATAATAATAATAATAATAATAATAATAATAATAATAATAATAATAATAATTTAATACTATACTACTACAAACGTAAAAGCAAAAAATAAAAAGAAAAGAATGCAAGAATGGATTTGTTTGGTCAACATAAATGCAAGAATAAAAAGTCAAAATGCATTTATTGCAATTATGAAGGAAGCTAAATAAAGGCTTTTCGTTCAAACCGTAGGGGGCGCACAAAAACAGCAAAGGAAAGGGAAGTTGGCAGAGAACAACCCCCGTAAGGCCTGAGGATCTAGCCATAAGCTACGGAGAACAAGAGGATTTTTTGGAAAGTTTGTTTTTAATGTGATATAAGGAAATATTATGGAACCCTAATAATAATCAGCCACCAAGCTCGAAAATTAGACATCTTTTGGAGACTTTTGAAGCTACAAACACCATTGTTCATCATCATTCATTCATACTTTCGATTTCCATCAACATGTTCGGTATTATTATTCATATTTTTAAGTTGTTTCTTGTTATCATGAGTGGTTAAACATCTTGTAATCACCTCCGGGTGTATGGTTTAATTGTGAAACTTGAACTCTTGTTTGATTTGGTTTATGGATTATCTTTTAATCATTTGAAAGATATTTGTGGTTTGAGTTATTTAAACAAGTCACGTTTGTGCAATTGCTTATCTTTTAGTCATTCGCATTCGGTTTTCTTGCATCGTGAGCAGTTTGATTAATGGGAGGGTAGTTGTTATTCATGGGTTGGTAATTGAATTGTACAGGTTATTATTAAAAACTTGTGTTCGGTTATCACATGATTTGAACCGTCCAACAAAACTATGTCTATGTAGTATCCAATCATTTAAACAAGAGTAGGGTGGATCATTAGCCGGAAGCCTGGAGGGGATTACTTCTTTAATATTATTGTTTACAAGTTCTTAAATTCGTTTTCTTAAAAATTCCAAACATACAACAAACCAATTAGATTTTTAATTTACTAGTTAATCTACAAAACTATACTTTCCACCAATTCCCTGTGGAGACGACTCAACTTCCATATACTACTATTTTCATTATTTTTTGATTGACCCAACGACATCGATCAGATCACATCTCACACCACTGTCACCATCCCAGCACCGGCCTACGACCAAACCAACATCGTCAGCCACCACCCCATCCTTTCGGTACACCACCTAGAACCGTCACCTGCTACCCCTCGGGTTAATCTCTACCTAACTGCCGATGACCAAACCGGTTAGCATCACCATTCCTTTGACCACCAGCATTGTCTCCAATGGACACCACCATTGCTTCAATTAGAGCACACCACCATCGTCACCTTATCAAAATCTAACCAAACTCTCACCGGAAGTTCCACAGGAGATCAGATCGGACCTCTGGTCCTCATCATCATCGTCTATAAATCTCTCTCTTAACTCTCGGTTACAGGTTCAGTGTTGGTTAAGGGTCTAAGGTCAAGAACAGGGAAGTAGGTTGAGTTACTATCTCGATGGATTATCAAGGAGCAATGAAAAGGAAGGAGGTGGGTAAAAAATTATCTCGATGGATTACCAACGACGATCACTGGATCAGAAGAAAAGGAAGAAGAGAGCTCGATGGTTACGTTTAAGAAGAAGGGAGGAGGTGGTCACCGGAGAGGAAAGCACCCGCACTGGACTCCAGTCACAATCACCAGAGGGGAAGACCTCTGAGGGTTGCTCTCGACATACACAGTAAGAGTGTGTATGTGTGTGTGTTTGTCTGCAGAAACAAGCAGTGGAAGGGGGGCTTATATAGGTGGGATTAAATGAGGGATGTTCGGCAACATGTGCAAGAGCAAGTAAAGGGGCGTTTGGCCCTATACTGAAAATATAATTTATGACATAAATGGTCCTTATGGTTATTAAGGGGTGAATTATTATTTTACCTTAATTTAACTGGAAAACTTAACGGGTGTTAATCTTAGAACCCGACATTGTTACAAATTAGAAGGTTAATACCTGAGATGTTATAAAAAAGTTTTAGTACCTGACATTGAAATTTCACTAAAACCACAAGAACTAACAGTGTTTTTTTTTCATTAAATATTTATTTACTTTCAAATTTTCTAGTTTTCATTTTCTAACTTACACATGAAACACGTTTTAAATAACAAAATTAATTTCATATATAATATACCATAATACAATAGTCTTCACTAAAACTATTGTAGCTACGTTTGGGTAGCATCAAAGAAATACCTAGCTTTGTTGTTCTCTATGACGACCTATCGATAGAAATTCCATTTAGGTCGAGTTTTATACATCCTTGATTCGCCATAAGGATGATAACTATCGGCCCTTTTTGCATTTTGGAATGCACAACAACCGACGAAATATATTCCAATGAGAAGCATGACCATGACGATGTTGAGAATCGAGAGTCTATGCCAATGCCGTCTCACATCCTCAAGCACCCCGGCCTTGCATGAGTCACACTCGTAGCACAACAAATTTGGATCATTGTTCCATTTGTAGCAATCAGGATCTTGTGTCACCGTTGGTGCTTGGTAGTTACACGCGCTTGGTGGTTTGCAACAACCCGACTGCATATTTGAACCAAAAGACCATCAAACTTATTTAGCTAACAATTAATTAAAAAATATTATGACATTTTATAGTAGATAAAATATATAAACCTAGAAAATAATCTTACCTGAATTGGGGACAAGTTTCCAGTCAAATAGTCAACGGGAGTCCACATAACAATCTTACTACAAGTCTTAGATCCCAATATGCAACTTTTGACACTCATCCAATAATTTGGATTCTCAATCCTTTTCCTCAACCAAGGTGAATAGTTTTGGAAGTGATACTCCTTATAAGCCCTGCCAGGAACATCCACACCGCCACCCGGGCCTATAACCACGAACCCAAAAATTGTCACTGCCAACAAGGTGGCGATCAAGAACAACATCACCACCAAGTACACCCACAAGGCCCATGCAACATGGTAACATGCCCCAATAAACCCGGCCAGTGATACAAGCAAGATCACAAAGCCCACCACCATAAGCGGTCGTTGGAGGAAGCTTTCGCAGGTGGTGGTGCTTTTCGTCATCCATAAGCCGCCAGCGATGATTGGGATAGAAGCTAGGAGTGTCAATAGGTTCAAGAAACCTATTAATGTGTTGCTAACTCTTGACATATTGGTTTCTTGTTAAATAACTTGTTGTGATATCATAGTTTCTTTAACTTTTTATGGTGTTATTGTTCTAAAAAGCTATATGATTTCAAATTTAAATGTCCATCTGTCTTGATAGCTTTTTGTTATGCACTATGGTAAGGAAGAACTTTAATATACAAAGTAGGCGGAATGACTAAAATGCACTTCTTAGCCATTAAGTAACCGAACTCAAAGTAAAAAAAGGAGAAAAGTATATAAATGAAAAAATATATAGATACGACAGTTTCATATATACTCTTCAAAAAAAATTAATAAAATCATGCTTTCCCAATAGAAAATTTAAAATCAAATATATTGAAAATTTAATATTTACTTATTTTGTTAAATACAATTTATAATATTTATGTAATTCCATTATACCATTTATACTTCTTAGATTTCAAACTCAACAAGTCACAACTTAACGATCGTTAAATAAGATCTGCCTACTTATGTTGGGATCAATTAATGAAGGGGGCGAATTCAGGGGTTGTTGACGATCAATTGTTAAATAAGATCTGCCTACAAGTTTTTTTTTTTTTTT
Organism: Ambrosia artemisiifolia; assembly: GCA_032199755.1. NCBI lineage: Eukaryota > Viridiplantae > Streptophyta > Magnoliopsida > Asterales > Asteraceae > Ambrosia > Ambrosia artemisiifolia. The sequence goes on from CM063529.1 coordinate 39,958,669, forward strand.
TTTTTTTTGAAAATTGACCTTCATTAAAACCAACCAGAACCGACAACTATCACCAAGACAGAGATAGAAGCCGAAAACCAAGAAAATACAAACCAAACAATCACGTTACATCAAACAAACACCATCTATCCCAGTCCACTACGCCCTCTTTAAATCTATGTTTATACCAAAGAAATCCCAAAGTCTTGATGTCCACAACCATATCCGTCACATTAGGCGCCTTACTACCAAACACCTTGTCATTCCTAGCTCTCCATATTCTCCAGCAAGCAATGATAATAATCCCGTGAAGGACCACTTTCTTGTTACCCACCACCCCACTATGCTTGTGAAGATCCACCAAATCGTTGACGTGAAAAACAAACGACCTAGGAATTTTGCACCAAGCAGAGATCAAGTTCCACACCCCCAATGCAATAACACAACCTGTGAGAACATGTTCTATGGTTTCTTCATAAGCCTCACACCATACGCAAAAATGATTATCAACATTAATGTTCCTTCGAGCAAGAGCCGTCTTGGTTGGAAGACGATCCAAGTAAGCGCGCCACATGAAGATATTACACTTGTTTGGAACCCAAGAACTCCATTTGAAACCAAAGGTAGCGGCATTATTAACCGGACCACGCAACCACTGTTTGACCGAGGCAACCTGGAACTCAACATTCGAGCCATGTGACCAGATCTGCCTACAAGTCACAACATAAAATCATTAAACTCGTATTATGGACTATAAGGTCCTGGGATCGAATCTCACAATGGGTTTTTCTCATAATCATAATTATGAGTTTCTTTCTGAATTTGTGACTTGGTGGTAGAATGTGATCGCTTGGTAACACTGGTGGTACGATGATACTCCAGTGGTCCGTGAGTGATTCTAATTGGCCGTTCAAAAAAAAAAAAGACAAACCTTAATTTTGGCTTGAACAAAAGGGTATATAGCGCAACTGAAGGGTTTGAGTCCGGCCATAAACTTAATAGAGAAGTAGATTAATAGCTTCAAACCCTTGACGATCAATGGGTCATTGGGCCCTAGGTATATAATAACACATGTGTTTATATTATTTGTAATTTGTATTTATTAGATAATCTCTATCTAAAATAGAGAGATTACAATGTATCATTATAAATATTATGATTATCAATAGAAGAAGGCAAGGATCCTAATTCTATCATGGTATCATCCTAAAACCCTATTCTTCTTCTTGCTGCCGCCATCGACTCCTTCTTCTTCTTTATTTTTTTTTCGGCAGCCGACCCTTCACCCGATCCTCCTATTCTGTTACCTTCGACCTTTCTGTCACCATGTCTTCCCCTGCTAACAACTCTACAATCATCCCCTCACTCACTGTTGAATCCAAAATCCACCCCGCTACAACCGTTTCTAACATTAAAAACTATATCAACATCACCCTTGAGATTGAATCATCACAGTATGCTTCCTGGGCTACTCTTTTTAAACTCCACTGCAAAGCCCTTACAGTCGACAATCATCTCAAGCCCCGTCCCCCACCTTCTGAAACCGAGTCATCCACCTCTTCGGATGAATGGGAACGTATTGACGCCATTGTTCTCCAATGGATGTACAGTACGATCTGAAACGACATACTTCATACTATTATCAATAATGTCTCTAACGCCTACGAGGCATGGGTTGCAATAGAAGATTTATTCCATGACAACAAGGCGGCACGTGCTATTTATCTCATACAGAAGTTTTCCAACACTCGCTTAGATGGCTTCCCCAACATGTCCGCCTATTGTCAGGCCATGAAAGTACTTGCTGATCAACTGGCCAATGTGGACGCACCAGTGGATTCTGACCGTTTGGTTCTACAACTTCTTGCCGGGCTTAACGCTGAGTACGAGGGTATATCTACTATTTTACAAAACACTCACCCCTTACCATCTTTTTATGTGGCCAGGTCTAAACTTATCCAAACTGAAACCAACAAAGCCGAACAAGCCTTACACTCATCACAAACCGCCTCTTCCGCCTTATCCGCCACCACCCAGAATCGCACCACCCCACCCGCTGACCACACCCGTCAAACCAACCCTTCACCCTATGGCAACCGCCCACAAACCCCATTCACCTACGGTCGCGGACGCGGAGGCAAAAGCCGACGTGGACGAGGTCGAGGTGGTTTTGGCCGATCACCCTCCAATACACCTTACTGGCCATTCCCTCCCTTCTACCCATACTGGCCCACCTCTCCAGCCTTTTCCACGCACCACCAGGCCCAACCGAATACACCTTCAAATCCAAACCAGGCCCAACAACCTTACCCATGGTTTAGCCCACCCTGCCCATACCCCAACTCCACCAGGCCTGCCCCGTCCTCAGCCCACCAGCCCGGCATACTCGGCCCAAGACCAGCCCAGAATAATTACATGGCTTATAGCCCGACAGACATTGAACAGGCTATGTACACGATGTCGCTACAGCAGCCCGATTTGACACAGTACATGGACACTGGTGCATCGTCCACCATGACTCACGAGCAAGGTGATTTTCATTCTTTTTCTAACTCATGCATTCCACATAATATTATTGTAGGCAATGGTAACACCATTCCGGTCATAGGACAAGGCACAAAATACCTACCCCCGCCTTTCCCACCTTTTATACTTAAAAATGTCCTATACTCACCCAAATTAGTTAAAAACCTTATTTCTGTTCGTCGATTTACTAGAGATAATTGGGTGTCTGTTGAATTTGATCCGTTTGGTTTTCTTGTGAAGGACCTCAAGACGCGGGCTCCACTCCTGCGATGCAACAGCAGCGGTGATCTCTACCCTCTGGTGCTCGGGTCCGCTACTTCACATGCCACCGCCCTTGCCGCCATTTCTGCTGACCTCTGGCACCAACGTCTTGGCCATCCAGGACGTCATCCTTTAATTTCCATTAAGAACAATAATTCTATTTCTTTTGATCGTTTTCATAATAATGTTTGTGACTCTTGTGTTTTGGGAAAAAGTATTAGATTACCATTTTTTGCTTCGAATAATTCTACTGTCTTACCGTTTGATATTATTCATAGTGATGTGTGGACGTCTCCTATCATTAGTTCCTCGGGTCATAAATATTATGTTTTATTCTTAGATGATTTTTCAAATTTTTTATGGACTTATCCATTAACAAATAAATCTAATGTGTTCACGGCCTTTCAACAATTTGCATCAAACATCTCCACCCGATTTAATCACACTATCAAAACTTTTCAATGTGACAACGGTCGTGAATATGTCAACACCTCTTTTCACAACTTCTTTACCACCAATGGCATCTCTTTTCGTCTATCCTGTCCCTACACATCCTCACAAAATGGCAAAGCCGAAAGAAAAATTCGCACCATTAATAACTTCATTCGAACCATCATGACACACGCATCCATACCCACCAATTTTTGGCACTTTGCCTTAGAAACCGCCACCTATCTTCTCAACATCCTACCCAACACCGCCACCAAAACCAAAACACCCACCGAAATTCTCTACAACACCACTCCCACTTATGATCACCTTCGTGTCTTTGGTTGTCTTTGCTACCCTCTCACTCCTTCTACCACCATTCATAAACTCAATGACCGTGCCCAACCTTGCGTCTTCCTTGGCTACCCTCCTACCCATAGGGGGTACCGATGTCTCGACTTGAAAACCAAACAGATCTATATCTCTAGGCACGTAGCTTTCGACGAAACAACCTTTCCCTTTAAATTCACAATAGGTCCTACCCCTCAATACAATTTCCTAGACCCTACTGCCACACCTTTCCCGCACCACCTCTCTCCCCATATAAAACAAACCATACCCGGCCCATCATTACCAGCCCAACATATCCCACCCACCCAGACCAACCCCACGGCCCAATCACCCACCACCCCACAAACGTCTACCCAGCCGCCCACTCCACCAGCCCACTTCACCTCTTCCCAGCCCACAATTCCCGTCCCTGACTGTAACGACCCGGTCAGTCGGTGACGGGTCGTCGGGTCGGGTATCAGAGTTGCACAGCGGATTCGGATCGTGATAGTCTTGACCTTTCCAGGATCCACGTCATCGCTATCTGATTGGTTACCTGAACACATGCCAAAAATAGTTTCTGTCAACATAAAGTTGGTGAGGTCGTGTATTTTATAAAGTGAATGGCCAGTTCGTTTATTGATAATTATTTTATATAAAACATTCTTTTATAAACATTCTTTTATAAACATGCTTTACAGTTATAATTCTGAAGGGGAAACTATATTTCTATTATACCAACGCTATTATATATCAATTCTATTATATCTCCATTCTATCATATCGATTATATTTCGTGCCATTCCTATCGATGGTACCACTCTGATTGTGATAAAATACCCGTTCCTGTCCTCTACTTGGACAAGAATGGTTTTGGTCCTCTACTTGGACATTCCTACCCTCTACTTGGGTAAGACTGGTTCCTGTCCTCTAGTTGGACAAGAAAGGAAATGGCGGATACCGTCCAGTACTGTCCTCGTCGTTTCTATGTCCCCTTTTCTATTATACTTCTTTTATTTCTATTGATAATCTTTTATTATGTAAAGCATTTCTAGATTTAATAAATGACATGTATTCCCCCGAAAACACTTAATAAAACAGTAAAAGTGGGGAGTTCACGATACTCACAGGTTTGCTTATAATCTTCTATAGTCTCTCCTCTTACAATTATATGTCATATATATATAGATACGTTTTACGCGTGGGACTTGTTAGATTGTAATACTTAGGATATATATCATATATACAATTTATACATATAGAATTCGGTATATATTAGATAGTCCTAAACTCGGGGTTTGGTCATCCTAGGCAAAAAGAAATAAAGCTGGCCATTACAGCTTGGCACGCGAACCTAAAGAACTCTAGACACAGCTAACCCGAGTCTAGTATATCGTTTTATATATCGAATCTTATATATATAAACATATATATTTTATATATGTTTATTATTCTCTTATTATTATTATCAAGTCCGTACGTTATCCGTATTATATATATATATATATAATCGTATAATTCTAATAATCCTCGTCTGGTTATTGGACCGGGTTCTATTCCGGGTGTTGACCGAGTCACTGCTTCGATTCGGTATCGGACTCATATTCCCAATACGGTTAATGGTACCTCGCAATCAACATGATTATTATATTAATAACTTGTCATTAATCCAATCATAAGATTATTAACCAATTAACCCAATAGAAATATTCTTACCCAAATAATAACCGGACACTCTCCGGGTTATTACCGGAATATGATCGGAAGTTAACCGGAAGTTATATCGAACCGGGTATCGGACCCGTCTTCCGACTTTGGTACCTCAGAACTATCATTCAATAATTCACCGTAATTAGGCCGGAGACAGACCGGATACAAATCGGTGACTGAATCAATACAACATATACCCACATATAACCAATCGTATGGATGAATATGGAATAGTCGAAAGGGTTATGTAAGTGGTTCTGACCGGACACTCGCCGAAACACATCGGAGACCGAATCCGTCACCCGATTATCAGACAAACATACCCGCACCAACGACTATAGGTCGGGTGAGTTAAATAAGCTATCCGCTGGTTAAGGTTCGATGGGTTGTGGAGACCCGATAACAATCGTCGGGTGACAGTCACCGGAACTGGTGACTGTCCGGTTGACAGTTGGGTTACCGAATAGCTTCACAATTATAAACTAGAACAAAAGGGTGGTTCAGGTTGTATTATCGGAACTCATAATCGGAACAGAGAGGAACCGGTTGAGGGTTATATGCGACAGTCACTAAGACCGGTGACTGCCTCGATATCGTTCCACAGAAACATAGAAACAGGGTCACGGGTTTGTTTCAGATCGGAGGGTTACCGGGTTTGATGGATGGATGTATATTTTGACGGTGGTTATTGGTGACAGATACGGTGGTGGTTCGGTGGTTAATAATAGTGACGAGGTGGGGTTATTATCGGGAGAGGAGGAGGTTCGCCGGAGAGGATAAAACGACGGCGGCGGCCGTTCCGGCGGCCGGAGGTGGTGGTGACCGGTGGGCTTTCTTGGGTGTGTGTGTGAATGCTCTGTTTGTTTCAGAGAACTAATGAAGGAGCAAGGTTTATATAAAGTAAATAAAGTAAGGGGTGTTTGGCTACAGGGATAATAACTGGGACTCGGGTGTTTGGTAACGGGTATAATCAATAAAATAAGGAATGTTTGACAACGTTTTAATAGCAGATAAGGAGCGTTTAACCGAGATAATAAAAATCCAATAATTATTATCTATATAATCGATTGAAACGGTTAGTCGCGAGATTTGATCTTGAATATTTTATTAAGAAATCGGGTGGTCAGGTCCGACCCGGCCCGTTAAAGAGACCCGTAACACCTCGAGGTGTTACACTGACCCACCTACAGTTAACCCCAACACCCAGCCCGACACCTCCCACCCGGTACCTCCCTCACAAAACCGCACCATGCATACCCGTTCAATGAGCGGGATATTCAAACCCAAACAACTTTTCAACCTACACACCACTACATCTACAACCATCGTACCCATTCCCAAAACGCCCACCGATGCCTTAAATATACCGGAATGGTGCTCTGCCATGTCTACAGAATATAATGCATTAGTTAGAAACAAGACATGGGAATTAGTACCTCGCACGTCTGACATGAATATTATCCGAAGTATGTGGCTCTTTAAACATAAATACAGGTCCGATGGGTCGTTAGAACGGTACAAGGCTCGATTAGTGTGTGATGGTCGATCACAACAGGTTGTGGTAGATTGTGGGGAGACATTCAGTCCGGTTGTGAAACCGGCTACTATTCAGACGGTACTATCTATTGCTTTGTCAAAACATTGGTCCGTTCATCAGTTGGACGTCACCAATGCCTTTCTTCATGGGAATCTCCATGAAACAGTCTATATGTATCAACCCATGGGTTTTCGAGACAAAAGGTTTCCTGATCATGTTTGCTTACTTAAGAAATCTCTTTACGGTCTCAAACAGGCTCCTCGTGCCTGGTACCAGCGGTTCACAGACTTTGTTCTTACTATTGGGTTCTCACACAGCAAGAGTGATGCTTCTCTTTTCACTCTTCATCAGGGCTCTCACACCGCGTATCTTCTCTTATACGTGGATGATATTCTCCTTATTACCTCCTCTGACAAGCTTCGTCAATCTCTCATGGCAAAGCTAGCTGGCGAATTCGCCATGAAGGACTTAGGCCCCCTCAGCTATTTTTTGGGCATCTCTGTCTCTCGTCTTGCAGACACTATGTTTCTTTCACAGCGGTCCTATGCGACTGAGATTATCGCCCGTGCAGGCATGCAATCCTGCAACCCCGTTGCTACTCCCGTTGACACGAATGGCAAGCTCAGCAGCACCGTCAGTGCTTTATTCCATGATCCTACCTTGTACCGCAGTCTGGCAGGTGCACTTCAATACCTCACATTCACTCGCCCTGATATCTCTTATGCAGTTCAGCAGGTCTGCATGCATATGCACTCTCCTCGCATCGACCACTGGAACGCCCTGAAGCGTATTCTACGGTATATAAAAGGTACCACCGAGTTTGGTCTTACTCTGCACGGTTCCCCTTCCCAGTCACTCGTCTCTTACACTGACGCCGATTGGGCAGGGTGTCCTGACACACGACGCTCCACAAGTGGTTACTGCATTTACTTTGGGGATAATCTTATTTCCTGGTCGTCTAAACGACAGAGCACCATCTCACGTTCCAGCGCTGAAGCAGAATATCGGGGAGTTGCCAACGTGGTCGCTGAAATTTGTTGGCTACGCAATTTATTACTTGAGCTACATCATCCTTTGTCGCGTGCAACCTTAGTCTATTGCGACAATGTTAGTGCCATCTACTTGTCAGGGAATCCAGTTCAGCACCAGCGCACCAAACATATCGAGCTAGACATTCATTTTGTTCGCGAACAGGTGCAACGGGGTCATGTGCGTGTTCTTCATGTTCCGTCTCGTCATCAGATTGCAGACATTTTTACCAAAGGCCTTCCTCGAGTCTTATTTGAAGATTTCAGAGACAGTCTCAGCATACGGTCTCCTCCCGCTTCGACTGCGGGGGTGTAATAACACATGTGTTTATATTATTTGTAATTTGTATTTATTAGATAACTAGGTTAGAGTCCCGGGTGTACACCCGGAAGATCCACAAGTAAAATGAAAAACCATATAACATGTCATTACATGACAGGTTATAACATATATACACCTATATGTTCGATAGTAGTACTTACGTGGACCGGTAAGTACTACTATCGATAAAAGTTTTATTTATTGAAAGTCACGTAATACAATTCGTATGAATTTTTGGTTACATGCAAAATATCATAAAAAGACTTTGTGTTTGACAATTCAATAACATTATATTTACAGTCTAAAATGATAAGTACATACTTCAGTTCATAGCTTACAACATTAATAATATAACCATTATTATCCTCATTACATTGCATTACATAATTACTCACAACGTTGTAAGCTCCTTTGATGGAAGCTCGCTAGCAACGCCATTGATCGAAGTGTGACCACTGGACGGCACCTTATGCTTCTTGTTCTTCAAATTGTGCAATCGCAATAAACAACAATTCATGCCAATCGGGACAACTGACATTGGAAAAGCTTTTGCAATTCTCATCGGTAAAAACGACTTCGACACTGGCTGATTTAGAACAGAAAACGAATAATAAAAACAATCATTTTTTCTCATATTTAGAAGAATAAAAGAATAATCCACTGTTTCAGTAATTACCATATATGTAAAGGAAGGATCAAGAATGAGCTTCAAAGGCAAAAAAACCATTGTTACTGAAACTCATAGTTAATTATATGTTTCCTGTAGATAAACAAACAATCGAAGCAAAAATTAGCATTTTAAAAGTTGCAAGTCACCAAGAAAAAATTAAAAGAAAACCATTTATAAATAGAGAAAAAAAATAACACAAACAACCATATGAGCACAACGTCTTCTGCAATCAATTCAAGATCTAAATTAATCGAACATCCAACGGTACAATCTCAAGTTTAGATAAACTGTTTTATCACGAACACAAACATCAAAATGTGTAAGTAACCTTATTTGCGGCATCGGTAAAAATAGGGATAACAAAACCTTAATCGAACACAAACATGAACGATGATGAATACAGAGAGGAGAGGAAAGTAAATAAAAATAAAGAAAATAATTTGGTAATTCAAAAATAACAAAATCAATAGTTAAGCCTTATTAGGCAAAAGATCATATAAAAACCTTATTTTCCATAAAAACCATGAAAACCAATTATTAAATGACACATGGCTTTCATCAAATGTATTATTAATGGCATTAATGTCTTTTTACAACCATTTTTAATAGAAAATGCAGTAATTGTCATCAAGTTCAATCGGTTCTATCTTAAATTCATGGAATTTAAAATTCAAAATTATTTTTATCAATCTAATGAGTCTTTAACTCAATCGGTAATATCGATCTTTGTTCATCACTGATTGTTATAATATATTGATTGTGTTGGTGTTTGAGTAATTTCCATTATGTTGATTGAGATCTCTATGTTCATCATCGAAAATTAACCCCCAAATTCAAACGATTCAACTTTGTTGGGTTTTTTTTATAAGATATGTGGGTCAAAGATATGTGGACATGCATTTTTGTAGTAGATTACTTGAAAACCAAATATTCAGACATAAAAAATATGTGTGCTAAGATACTGATTTGATATTCATAAAAAATCATGTGTGCTAACATACTGATGTGTGCTAGCATAATAAGCTAAGATGCCGTCTTTCTTTTAAATACAAAATAAAAAAAGTGATTGTGTACCTTCACAAATTACAAAATAAAATTTATATTAACATTCAATAATTGAAGAAAACTAAGAAATGTAAGTCAGTTTTTATTCAAACATTAATAAACAACAGATAATAGGTTTCCAAAAAAAAACATAGTGCTAACATGTTTAAAACAATGTGGTACTAAGAAGTGCTAAAACAGAAACTTCTGATTTTCTTAATTGCCCACAAAATAGTCTTTATGGGTCACCTTGAACTCTTGTATTTCTCTTCATAGTTTAGCATTGTTGCCCATACATTCAACAAACTAATGTGAATCCATATCCCTAGGTGTAATGTTTCAAACGAAACTCTTGGGACCTTCAACCCTTCCTTGTTTTTGAATATTAAAACCCTGTAATCAAAAAATAACCTTATGCCGTTACAATATGTTCAAAAACTAATACTAATTGTTAATGTATTTAATGAATAATTCGTAAAACGTTACCATTTTTCTTTGGCTGCAACAAAATTTGCTTTGCTAAATTTCTTCAACTTTTGTCAATATTTTGTTGAATCTAAAAACTAAAAAGCTATAGCTCTTCCTATTAAGGAAATTTGACCCTTAGCATATTTCAAATGCCTTTGAGTGCGACAATGCACATATTCGAACGATTAAAAAAAGAACATCATTAAATATTCAAAAAAAAAAAAACAACTTAACCGAACAACAAACTTAAAGAGCATACAAGCAATGCAAAGTCAGCATTTTTAAAATAGATTATTAAACAATTAAAAATAACTAAACCATAAACAAACTCCTTTACAGTGCCTTAACAAAGCCCATCGACAAACACCAACAGAATAGTCTAATTCAAACAATGCCTAAACCCTTTGTAGCCATAGAGAACATATCTTTACAATTTCAAAGATAATAAAAAGGGTCTCACACAAATGAAGAATTTCCAATGTTTGCACAATTGGTTACAGTAAAATAACACGGGGCTTGAAAGGTTGATATGTAAGTCGGACACAAAACATAAATGAAGAGAATAAAATAAAATTTGACCTTTTGGTAATTGAAAATCATCAGCATGAAGATGCAAAATTTAGACACAACGCCGCGTAACTCGAAAATCTCCAAACTGTCCCATAATTTACATCGTCCCATGATTCACATCCAAAGCCGTCGTTGGACCCTTTAACTGCTGATGAAATTAGGAGCAGGACTACACCGTTTCCTATAGTCTATTTGTTGGATTCAATTCGTAAGCTATGAACCAAGGGTTCATCAGTCAAGGTAGCCACTGCCGAACGTCGTCTCCGCATCAAGGTACCATTCCACGCACTCTAGAGCAACAAAAATAGCTGCCAAGACAGAGAACCTTTATTGTGTCCCTTAGGGGAACTGTTTCACAAACATACAAGAAGACACAATTTTAAGTGCAACGAACAACATATTGTTTTAATGAAATCAATGAATGCTGTATGTTGAGTCCTGCCAAATTTATCGATTCATCTACTTCTTACACATGATCCACTTAGCCATAAACAATATCAACAAAAGTTGATCTGTTTTGACTTTTTGACTGTTCACTTGATGCAATTTGGGTTGTGTTTAATCTTAATTGATCAAGAACCATGTCTATTTTACCATTATACTGTTGATATTAAAAAAACAAACACTTTGTAAAAAAGTTATTGATTACCCGTATTTATAAAGCATTTTAATGGTACTTTAATCTTTACAGTTTCCTTTCTTAAGTTAAGGGATGTAAGTCCCTTATAATTATAAAATTTTCATGTGAAGAATACTGCGCAACATAAACTTAATTTTTTTTACCTATTTTTATACCTGCAATTTATATGGCAGACAGACCCAACCCAGAAGTACTTGTTCTGGCCATAAAAAATGCACCAGTCCAATGACCCGTCTTGACCTGCAGCAAAGGTTTGAATTTATAGTATCTGGATATGTAACAATATCCTAGTCACTTCATATAAAAAAAATCTTTCATGTGGGTGTTGTTTATTCTTTCCTTCTTAAGATGTTCCTTATCACTTGATAAAATACTTTTGGTTGATGTGGAAATCGATTCTTGAATTAAAAAATTAGAACTCATTCCCCATTTACCATTGATGTACCAGAATAAAGCTAATTTAATTAGGCAAGCAATGTCATATGGCCTAAACGCTGAAAGTGTTGTTGCGCCATCACTCGATGCTATAGCTAACAATATAAAGGCCAATGATATAATTGAAGTGACATTTTTTATTACCCTTTTACATAAGAGCTTTTAAGTTAACCGTAAGTATTCCTGACTGTTGAGAAAATACACTTAAAAGTCTAGCTGTTTTAATGTCTCTGCATATTATTAATGGCAATTTACCTTCACAATGTCAACAAAAGGTGTCAATTAGATGAGAAACTTAAGCAAACGCAAAACAATCAGCCAAAGCATCCTAAGCTTACATTGAACAAAAAAAAAAAAAACATGCACACACAAAGATGCAGCAGTTATGTAAATAGCCAAGATTATCAATTTATCAAGTTGCAATTATCACTTTAAAAATTAAAAAAGTAAAAACGCTACAGAAAATAACAAACACATATGGAAGAAGAGACAAAAGCATACCTACTATTTTTACTGATAATTAGCAAATGAATGACGACAAATACATTTGATAGTTGATACACAATATGAGCATAAGGAGAAAGAACTACACCATGAGTATTTGCATTGAGAATATTGAAATTTATACTTTTAGCCCATTTAATCACATTGAACTTTTTTAAAATCCATCCATCTAGCCATTTGAAATACAAACACAACCCATATCGACCCGTTTTTGCCATGGTAAAACTTTCATAGAGTATTTACCATGGATTTCTATTGGCTAATATTTACATAAAAAGACAACATGTTCAAAATTAATAAATTATACATGATTAGTGATAGTAGACCATTCAACAAAACTATATAACATCCAAATTACCTCCACAAGTGAATCCTAGCTCGTTTCTCCTTCTATTTGCTCTTTTTTGACGATGCTTCTTTTTTTGTAGGACAAAGTTTTTGTTGGTAGTACTTGCTAGACATGCGAAGCGAGTTCCCTGCACAATAATGTAAAAAGATGAAATTGATTATACCAGACAAAGAACAATATCTATTCATGTAAACATTAGAAATGTAACACCAGTATCTATGGAATGGAAAATAGGTATTTAGAAGCTTCACTCTAGTGCAAAAAAGTGCATCTATTGGTAATCGTTTATTGTAAATTGAAGGTTTATGGTAAGGCTTTGGACTTATACTTATTTTTCTTGTTTGGACTATCTTTCATACAACCATCATCTATATTTGAAATAAATAAAAGCGAGTTTTTAAGCGTGTGAGATACAATGTAATTAAAATGTCAAAATTCTGTACCTATCCTCGTTTCTCAGCAAAATATCCAGCAAGCGGGAACCCATATAAAAGCGGCCATAACCTAACCCAAGTATGGCCTAACTGAGCTCCGCCACCGTCTCGCCACTGCGTCCCCACCAACAACAAAACATGATATTAGTTAAAATCCCTCTCAAGAACGCTAACAAACCCAAACCTCATTTCCTCACTCTCTTGTCGAACATGATATACATTCAACACTGAGAGCCGTTCCTTTATTAACATAGTGATTTATATTGATATGTTCTTGAATGGTCAGTTTGTTAATTTAAAATGACAGCATCCGTAAACATATACCTTCCTATTTCTCTGTTTTCAACAATCTAAAGTACCATGAATATTTGTTACTTTTTTTTCTTGAAACCATTAAACACATCTTAATCGGATAAAATAAACACAAAGGAAGCAACAATAGTAACTTACAAATCCATTGACATAGTATCTTTAGTGACCCATTGGAGCCGCATACGAAGAGGAGAGTATCTATGAGCTTCAACTTCCAAATATTGAAACTTCATTAATAAAAACCAAAGAATTGCATAGATCAGAGATAAAAACAACTAAAGATTGAAACCTGTTTTTTTATATTCAAATAGATCAAAGAAACTGATTAAAAAAACAAAAAAGATTGAAACCCGTCACAAACCAACTAATGCCGAATCCAACTATATTCAGAAGAAAACAACACTGACCTATACACAGTTTTTTTCAGTTCTTGAACCACTTGCCGAATCTGACTATGAGTGATACTATCGTAGGCAGATTTGACATATTGTCCTGTGCCTTAAAAGATCACCACCGCCCCTGAGCATTAATAAATTATATTTCAGTTTATAGAAATTAAGCCATTGTCATGTTAGTACACTGATTACTAATGATACATGTGAAAATTAACAGAAATGTATGGAATGTTGCTTACTTGCGAGAACCACCGGTCAGGATTCCACTTGGTTGATATATGTCACCCCCAATGTCAAATAATCCCTATCAGAAAGCACTTTACAAAGTCAAATAAATGTATGGAATGTTGCTTACTTGCGAAAACCATAAAACAATATACCGAACTCGCGGAATGTAAACATATAACTATAAACAGAACATAATACACTAAATAAAATAATATACCGAACATCGATTCAAAATCCACGATGATAGAAGATTACACAGATTCAATAATAGAATAGGAATGTCTTACGGATTAGTTTGTTAAAAATCAAATAAATTAACAAAACCTAGCAAATATTTAAATATTTATGATGATCGGAATAATCCTTACTGGTTATCTCGTCATAGACGTCGTTATTACTGCTGCAACTATAAATCAAATCAAGAGCAAAATCCTTTCCCAATCTGTAAAATACGCACAAATCAGAAAAACCCCAAAACCGATTAAGATAACAAAGAATCCTTATCAAACCAAATAATTGTACCTGGAAAGGGGATGGAATTCATGAGATCGATATCCATGTTTGACAGATTTGAATCGGTGATAGAAGAAAAAGAGGAGAGTGGATGGATTAGGGTTTGAGAAGGGTATTATTCGGATTTGACCAATAGACACAGATGTGAATGAGGAGGCGATTAGGGTTGAAGAGATAGAGAGGAGAGGCATGTTTGAAGGGAAGATTGCATATGAGGAAGAAGACCTTCTTAGCGGCGATTAGAATCAGGAGGACGTTGATGAGAAAGCTGGAAGAGGAAGGCTCTAGGGCAGCGGTTTTAGGGGGAAAAAAAGAAAAAACGGTTTTTATAGGATATTAAGATTGGAGCTCCATATTCACTTGGAGCTTATGTAGACACTCTAAGAAGGCTTCATTCGACCCGATTTACCTCAATTATTATATAGATAGATCTCTATCTAAAATAGAGAGATTACAATGTATCATTATAAATATTATGATTATCAATAGAAGAAGGCAAGGATCCTAATTCTATCTGTATATGTGAAAGATATGTGAAAGGGCAGTTTAGTAGTTTAGTATAATGCACTCAAAGACTGAAAGGTAGATTCTTTTGTATAGGGCCCATTTTATTGGGACTTAATAAGGACATTTTTATATTATTTTTGGAAATCCACTCGTTTTGCTTTGAAAAAGAAAAAGGAGATAGCATTATCACTATCAATCCATATCTTAAAATAACATATGCCACCAAATAATATTTGTCCTCTTCTTTCTTTTCTTTGCTACCTACAAAACCAGAAGCAACATACAAAAATAATCTTCGATTCCACTAGACCATTTAATAACAAACTAATTTATCAAACTACTTTGATTAAGGTTAAGCATAGATTATATAGTTGATATGCTGTATAAAATATTGTTTGATAAAAAAAAATTATATATCTACAGGAATATATATATTTTTTGGGTTTTTACCACATGTATAAGTAAATAGTACTAGCGCTTGACCCATTTTTATATATATTTTTAAATAGAAAATAAAGAGGTGTTTCAAATGTTACGTAAATTGAAGGAATAGGAAAATGATAGGGTAACACAAAGTTAAAATATAAACTGATAAGCAAATATAAGTACTTTGAATTTGTGTTACATTTTATTGTTATTTTATAAACTTAACACATTAATAATGATTAGTTAAAAATATATGATCTCTTTAGTAATAACTATAATAAGGGTTAGGATCAAATGTTGCATCAATTTTGTTAGTATGTAATGGAAAACACATGAACATGTACCTGAGAGATTTGTGAGACCTGCTACTGATGCTGAGAGCGTTGAGGTCGACATAACTGTCGGTGTGTTCGAGTTCCCTTTAGGGTATGCAGTTATGATGGCTAATGATTCTTGGAGAAGAATCGGTTATGGGAGAAGGACGATTACTAATGAACAAACCTGTAGCAGAGAAATACAGTCGTTAAGTCTTTATTCGACTTAAGACCCCCATTAATCATACTACAATCCAAATCCAAATTTAAAACTTAACACTAGGATCAATTATCGTTAGGCCTTTAGTTGATTTGTTGTATTATTGTCTTTATGTCATTATGCTAGCTTAACATACTAATAGACAAAACAAATCATAATGAGAAAATTTTATTAAAACATAAGTCATTATTCATAAGTCATAAGTAAACATAAGTGGTCAAATAAGTACATATGCTTCTAAGTAAGGTCATTAGTAAGTCCCATCTTCGAAACGTGATCTTCGAATACCTTAGATGGGAGACCTTTAGTCATCGGATCCGCAAACATATCATTAGTACTTATATGTTCGATACAAAGATTGTTTTCCTCGACTCGTTCACGTACGAACAAATACTTCGTATCTAGGAAATGACCAGTGCTAGTCGAACTGTTACTATTCAAGAAACTAACGGCGACTGAGTTATCACGTTAAAGCTTCAATGGTCTAGAGATGGAATTGACAATTTTGAGTCCAGTAATGAGATTCCTAATCAACATTCCATGACATGTAGCGTTATACACAGCTATGTATTTTGCCATCATTGTGTGGATGTTGCCGTAAGTCTCTGTTTATGACTCTTCCATGAAATGGGTCCGCCTACTAGCATAAAGATATACCCGAAGTGGATTTGTTATCATCTTTGCATTTAGCAAAGTCAGAGTCAGAGTATCCTACCACTTCTAAATTATCACTGCTTCTGTAAGTCAGTTTATAGTCTTGAGTCCCTTGCAGATATCTTAACACCTTCTTAGCTGCTTTCCAATAATCATGGCCAGGATTATTCAAGTAACGGCTTCCAGTGACATAAACGATATCTGGACGGGTACAGACTTGAGCATAAGCAAGACTACCGACTACTGAGGCATAAGGTATCATTCTCATCTGTTCTTTCTCCACTTCTATTTTCGGACATTGGAATAAACCGAAAACATCTCCCTTAGCTACCGGAGTTGGAGTAGGTTTACAATGTTGCATGTTATAACGCGTGAGAACACGATCAATGTAGGCCCTTTGGGACAAACCTAAAATCCCATTTCGTCTGTCTCGGTGTATTTCGATGCCAATAACATAAGAGGCTTCTCCGAGATCCTTCATATCGAAATTAGACGAAAGTAATCGCTTCAACTCATGCAACATATCTAAGCTATTGCTTGCCAGTAAGATATCATCAACATAAAGGACAAGAATAGTAAAATTACTCCCACTCATCTTAAGGTAGGTGCATTGATCAACTTGATTCTTCATGAAACCATTACTCTTAACGACTTCATCAAACTTTAAGTACCATTGACGTGAGGCATGTTTTAAACCGTATATGGATTTCTTTTAACTTGCAAACTAGATGTTCTTGACCTTCAGGTTTAAATCCTTCAGGTTGCTTCATGAACACTTCTTCGTCCAAATCACCATTAAGGAAAGCAGTCTTAACGTCCATCTGATGTAACTATAAATCAAAATGAGCTACGAGGGCCATAACAAACCTTAAGGAATCTTTTCGAGAGACAGGTGAAAACGTCTCCTGATAATCAATTCCCTCTTTCAACGTGTAGCCTTTTGCAACCAATCTCGCTTTATATCGTTCAACGTTCCCATTTGGATCTAGTTTTGTTTTGAACACCCATTTACATCCTACGGCTTTTGCACCGCTAGGTAATTCAACCAAATCCCAAATGTCATTTTTCTTCATGGATTCAAGCTCGTCAATCATGGCTTTAGTCCATTCAGAAGACTGGTCACTGTTAATGGCTTCGTTATAAGAGTTAGGATCAGTAAGCTTTCCAGTATCCATATCTGCTTTAGTTAGGAAGGTAACATAATCATCAAAATTAGTAGGTCGTCTAGACCTTGATGACCTACGAAGCGGGTTTTCAGGTTCAGCATTGTCATGGTGATGAGTGTTTGATGGGTCTTCATTAGATGGTTCGTGATGATCTGGCCGAGAAGGGTTTGGTGCAGTGACGTTAGGGGTAGAATTGGCATTGGGTACAAGAGGAATCATCGGAGTTGTGTTGTAAGTGACAAATCTGTCTCCCCCGTATCTTGTATTTCTTGCAATTCTTCATAAGGATTTACATTACTCCCACTGACCTTGAAATCCTCTAGAAATGATGCACACTTGGTTTCCACAATACAAGTGACATGGGAAGGACAATAGAATCTATAACCCTTAGAGTTCTCGGGATACCCGATAAAGAAACAACTGACGGTCTTCATGTCAAGTTTCTGTAAGAAAGGGTTATATAACTTAGCTTCGGCAAGACAAACCCATACTTTGATATATCTAACACTCGGTTTCCTACCTGTCCAAAGTTCGTAAGGAGTTTTGGGGACAGACCTCGTAGGAACTCTATTGAGTATATGAACGGCTGCCTTTAAGGCCTCAGTCCAGAGGAACAAAGGTAAACCTGAGTTGGCTAACATACTGCGCACCATGTCCATAAGGGTTCTGTTTATTCACTAAGCTACACCATTTTGCTAAGGAGTGCCAGGCATGGTGTATTGGTTCACAATCCTCTAGCTCTTACAAAACTCATAAAATGGGTCAAGGGCTTGACCTGCATCAGTATGTCTGCCATAATAGGGACAAGCCTAGTTGGCTCATTTATCATAACAGGCTGAAAAACTCGAGTCATCAAAAGTTAGCTCATGGGCCATTAAGCTACATCATTGATTTTTTATTGTTAATTTTTATACATATGATTTCGGATATTTTGGAGAGTAGGGGGTTTTGGGAAAGAATATAGACTGAAACTAGTGTTCGTGCACTTATAAGGGATGTTGATTTCTTCTCTATGAAGGTACGACTCCATCAAGGGTCAGCATTAAGTCCGTTTCTTTTTGCAGTTATCCTAGATGAGTTGTCAAAGTTGATTAAGGAGACAATTCTGTGGTGTTTGCTTTTTGCCGATGACATAATGTTAGCTGTGGAGAGTAAACGGAGTTTGAGTAAAAGGTTAGAGGAGCGGCAAGTGGCCTTACAAGGCAAGGTTTAAGGATTAGTCGCTCTAAGACTAGGTACCTTTAATGTAATTTCAGTAGTGAAGACTACAACAAAGACAATCAGATCACCAATGAAGGGCATATGCAGTCTCAGAGACAAGTACATTCAAGTATTTAGGATCGTTTATACAGAGGTTCGAGGGACGATGAGTTGGATAGTGACGTAGCCCACTACGTCCAGGTTTAATTTGATACAAAATCGATGCAATCAATAATCCTAGTCATACATGGTCATGTTAGGCGAGGAACGACAAAATTTTCTGCGTCAATAGAAATTTCTAGAGGATATAAAGGCGACCTCCTTTGTTTGGATAAAATAAAGTAGGCAAGACGGAATTTGCTTGATTGGAATTCGTGGTGTATTTTGTTTTCGGGGCATAATATTGATACCGCTCATTGAATGAGTTATATCAAAGCGGGTAGACAGACGCATTCTCATTGATCAACTAATCATAGCTTTAAAGTCTTTATATATAAATCACAATTAAAAGTTGAAATATTAATGTATAAAGAATCTCAGTTATTTTCTTGATTCGCCTAACACCCTTGTCACATTGTGGCAAGAACATAAGTACATAACAATGATGAATCATTAGGGAACTTAAAAACAAATAATAATCATGAAAAGAAGAATGGAGTGTCTTTACATTATTAAATATGCAAAAAACAATTGAGCAAAGATCCAGTTTTAGCTTCTTTGCATTGCTTTGTTCTCCAAAAATGACCTGAAAAGTATATAAGCTTGTCGCGGGCGATGCAGTGGCACTTCATGTCCTGCACCCGTTACTGTCACGAATGTGAGCCCCTTATATATTTGGCTCCACCCCGCAACCTAATCCGAAACATCATAACATATATTTAGAAAATTATGTAAATACATACAATTTAAATAAAAAAAGAAAAGAAAAAGAAACTAAATCTCATTACCTTTCCATTATCATACCATGGATACCAATTGGCAATTGTTGAAAGATTTAATGCATCAATTGAGTATCTTGTTGCAGTGAGGGGAACCACTGCATCTGTGTCACCACTGCATGACATAAAAAGATTACAAAACATACAATTTTAATTATAAATGATATAATCTTCTAAAATGTGAAGCAAAGATATGAAGAACAATAAACTGTACCTGAATACCCATACGCGTAAACCAGCACCTATAAGTTCCTTGTATATAGGAAGCACTGAAAGTGGAGAGTCTGTCCAATACTCACCAGCTATGTCACTACAATTAAGGATATACAACGCTAATTCGATCTTAAGAAGTTTGTAAAAGATTTAAAGATTATAAACTTTAATACGCACCCACACGTTTTCCAGGGATAGGATAGCTTAGTTGTATTGGCATGAAAAGCCTTTTGAACTTCAGGAAGATTGAAGTACATATATGCATACTTCTCTGTGCACGGATCATACGCTCCACGCATCCATGGCTGTTCATAAAAGAGAAACACTTTTAAATAAAAACAACAATTACAAATATGAACCTTTTTTCGCAATCATAATGTCACATTTGAATCATTAATTTTTATGATATATTTAACATGTACGTTTAATACAAAGTAACTTACATATCGGCCTCTAGGTTTTAGTAACGACGTGTAATTGCAAGGCTTTGTATATACGCTATAATGGTCGATATATCCTTGTTCCATTTCAGCGGTTCTAAGCGCTTTAGCGCACCCAATGGGTGGATGCTCAGAAGAAGTTCCCTCACATTCTTTTTGTAGTGACTTATAAGTCGAATCCGAAATTAAACCATGTGTCCACCAATACTCAAATGTGCCAACATAATCATGGTAATCATCAGTAACACCATTTCCCACCTAAAAAGAATTATTAAAAGTTGGAAATTATTGAATGATGAATGTTGATAATTATAATTCAGTTTATAGTTATAGTTATATATATACCATGAAGCCCTTTAAGTTAATAACTGGATTCTTTACTCCTTTGTTTCTTTTGTATATGAGTTGAGACAGTTGAGGAACATAATGACCTGAATTAGATTAATTAACACACATTAGCACGTTTTCGCGAACAGAAAACGATAGTAACAAGATTAGTTTTCGTAGGCGAACCTGCATAACTTTCTCCAGCAATGTAAAAATCTCTATGTTTGTATTCAGGGAATCTCTCAAACCAATTTACAAGAAATACATATGAATCTTCAGCTATACAAAAAAGGTATAAATTAATAAACTTTATGCAATATTGCAGCCTAGTCGAAAAGCGCAAACTGTTTTGTCGAAATTATGGGATTATTATTACCAGTTCTTGCATCACCAACAGTATACAAATCTGATGAAGTATTTGAATATGAATAACCAACTCCAGCTGGTGATTCAAGGAAGAGCAAATTTGCCACTACAAAGTTAAAGAATCAATAATTCAATATCAATAACACCATTGAGCCATAAATAAAATAACAAGTTGTATGATGTGTTATAAATGACATACATTTGTTCCAAGAGTAAGGATTTGTGAAAAGAGTCTTCCCATCAGAATTTATATGCAAAGGACCAATTTCTTCAGCAGCTCCATAAGCTATAGAAGAACAACCAGGACCACCATTGAGCCATAACAAGAGTGGTCTTGATTTCGGTCTACGGTTTGTCGGTGACTCGGTTAGCCAATAAAATAGAGCCCTCCCAGATTGTTGGTTGACAGTAACATAACCTGAGTACTGTAAGAAACCAACATTTGGAGGCTGTCCAGGTAGTTTCACAATCCTATCTTTTTCTTTATCAGATAAAGAATTACAAGCTCTAAAAAGAATAACACAAAGCACAAAGAATAACAATGAACTACCCATGAATGATAATAAAATCTTGGAACAAGTGAACAACACTGATGTTAAAAGTAGTTATGTGTGTTATCTAAAGAATAAGATGAAGAGACACATCTGAAATTCTCTGGAACCAACCAATGGGGAATGATAAAAGCTAAAACAAAGCTACAATACTCTTTGCTTTTGTGGAATAAATGTTTATCTAGACACTGCTAAAAAGCTGAGACAAAACACATGAGAGAAGATAAAAAAAGGTCAAGTGAGAATGACCCACAAAAGAATTATGGCAAAAGATGATAACAATGCATCAAACAAGACCACTTACTAGTTACTACTACAATAGATAGATACTGACATATGTGAGTGGCTATAGGCTATATATATAGGAGTGTGTTTGTTATGAAGATATTGGGGTAAAGGGGTTGACAAAAGGAGTAAAACTTTGTTGATAAGATGTAAATGAGATGGGTATGGATGAATGATCATTTTATTATATGGTTAGAATTGTAAGTTGTGTGTGTGTGCAGTGCAAATAGTAAAGTGGGTACTGTTTGTTTGTTTGGGGTATTTGACTGAACAGTTAATAGAGCACATGGGTGAAGAAAGAGGCTGACAATGTTGAATGAAATGATAGAAAATGCAGGAAAAAGGTTGGCCACTTTATTATGGATCTGATTTGCCGGGAATAATGGAATTCAAAGAAAAGATTAATTAATTAAATCTCATGCTAAAATTATCCTTATATTAGTTTATGAACTTTACTTGTAATAGTACGACATCACCATTTATGACTTTAAGAAAGTTTTTTTTTTCTAATAAATCTCTGTCAGGACCATACAAGGCTAAAGCTCGGTTAATACGGAATGCGAACCTAAGCACTTCAGGACGGGAACCTCCAAAGAAGTAAACCCTCCCATCTTTTGAAATGTTATAAAATTAAATGTTTTGGAATAAATACATAGACAACTTTGGTCTCACAAATGATTTTAAATTTTTTTTAACAAACCGACAATCATTTTCATTCTACACCAAAAGGCCGTTTTCGTAGCAAGGTGCTAGAAAAGAGAGCAAAATACAATTAAAGTCTATAACAAAGGGTCAAAACAAATTTACATCAAATTTCAACCATTTATTTAATGTTAAGTTATTCCATGTCGCCCCAAATCTTCAAATTAAGATGTGTTCTTTATTTCTTCAACCATACTTGTCACGTAATTAGAATGGCCATCAAAGATTCTTTTGTTTCTGTCATCCCAAATTGTCCAAAGAGTCGTTATTATTACTAGGATCATAGCCTTCTTCCGTTTGGCCGCGAAATGCATATTTTGTATGTTCCCAAACAAGTCTTTAACCGTATCCACTAAGGTAGCGTTTGGTATGATGTAATGAAAGGGAAATGGAATGGACCATTACGAGGTAATGAAAAATACCGTGTTTGGTTGGTTAAAGGAATGGAATCACACATTACACAAGGCATTCCATTCCCTCAAAACCATTTCATCCACCCCCCATGTTTTTTTTTTCCATTTCATCCCTCGTTCACCCTTTACTAACAACACCATAACCCACTACCACCACCACCCACCACTCACCACCATCGTCACCACCCACCACCGATGTCGCCACCACCACCCACCAACAACACAAAATAATGTTTTGTTTCATTCTCACATGGCAACCAAACAAGACATGGAATGGTAATGATCCATTCCATTACCTTGTCCATTCCATTCTCTCTTCCATTCCATTACCCCATACCAAACAGACTCGATGCTAAAGCAAGAGCTTCCATTCAGACTCCCATAGCCCACCATATGACTTCACAACAATGCAACTGACTAAAACATGGTCAACTGTCTCCTCCGCATAACATTTTATCACTACGTATTAGATTTGTTTATCTCGGAAAGCTTTCGGGATATAATCAACTAACTAATATAACCCAAATCCCTTGAAGGGTGAGAGTAGGGCTGTTCATGAGCCGAGCCAGGTCAAGCTCGCGCTCGGCTCGGCTCGGATTTGAAACTGAGCTGAAAATCAAAGCTCAAGCTCGGCTTGGTTTTAAACCGAGCCGATTCGACTCGGCTTGGTTTGGCTCGAATTTAAAACGAAAAAAGAAAAATGCCTTTCAAAATTCAATAGTCTAAAGTATTATTCAATAGTTAAAAATAACACATTTAAAATAGGTTCAACCTAATACATTACAAGCTAAAATCAAGTTCAAGCAAACACAAAATGAGTCTTAAAT
The DNA here is from genome assembly GCA_032199755.1 of Ambrosia artemisiifolia. Classification (NCBI taxonomy): domain Eukaryota; kingdom Viridiplantae; phylum Streptophyta; class Magnoliopsida; order Asterales; family Asteraceae; genus Ambrosia; species Ambrosia artemisiifolia. The sequence goes on from CM063529.1 coordinate 39,982,902, forward strand.
TGTAACGGAATACAGTATAAGTTTATCAACATATGAATTAACTTGAGTAGTTGGATCAAAAGCAATATTCAGTTTATTTAAATAACTTGATTAGCTGTAACTTCAATCTCAAGCACAGAATATCCATGCTACTATTACCAAATATTAAATATGTAACATATTCCCCATCTTTTTTAACATTTTTATAGTATATTATATGTATATAAATAAAATATATATTAAAAATTAGAATTATTCGAGCCAAACCGAGTCAACTCGGCTCGTTATGAACCGAGCCGAGCTAGGCTCACTTTCTAAACGATCTGAGCCAGCTCGGCTCAGCTTCAAACCGAGTCATATCGAGCGAGCTTTTTTCGAGCTAAATCCGAGCGAGCTCCGAGCCACGAGCTTTTTGGACAGCCCTAGGTGAGAGTGTCAATTTGCTTATTGGGATCTAGAATGTCGGTTGCCAAATGTTGGTTGTTCCATTCTCGTTGCCTATAATAATCAAGCTTCCATTCGGAAATAAATTTTTGAAATCAAGATTTTTGTAATAGATTTCAATTTTTGTAATTTTATGTTTATAAAGTTTAATGAAAAAAATAATCAAAACAAAGTTTTTATACATGCGCAAGTAGAACCTGACAAAAAGATCAAAAAGGTTTGCTAATTTTTTTTAGAACGGCTATTGTTACTCATTTACACTACTGCGCAGGTTTAAACCTGAGACTTCCTCTCTAAGAGACACGCGTCTCTACCAAATGGACTTCCCACATTTACATGAGATAAAATCGGCAATCGTACAATCTTTCGACTTTTGTATGGGTAACAAGTATGGCTGCAAACGAACCGAACAAACACGAACAGTTCATGAACACTTACTGAATGAGATTTTCTGTTCGTATTCGTTTGTTAAGAAAACGCTCTAGTTCGTGCTCGTTTGTTAATTTTGTTCATGAAAGTACACGAACACAAACGGACATTCGTGAACACAAACAAGTGTTCATAAACACAAACGAACATAAACAAGTGTTAATGAACAGAAACAAACACAAACTGACATACTTTAACTTTTGAATAAGATCAGTTTCACATATATTAAAATATTCTCTAGATCAACCCAAAATATAACTTAATTATCCAAACATACTTGGTACTCAACATAATATTGGTAAACACAATAAAGTAGTGTCTCCAAAAACTAAGTTCGCATCTTAAACTTGAAGTCTTCATTAATCTACCCAAAATAAACATGAAGTCAATCATCGAACGACACACGTTATCGAACGTTCACAAACATAAATGAACGAACACAAACAAACTTTCGGCCGAACAGTTCATGGACTGTTCGTTGAAAGTTCAGTTCATTTGCAGCCCCTAGTAACAGGGTTATTTATCACGTCACAGTCGGATCACGGGGAGAATATCGCTATGATGAGATTAACAGTTACTATTCTTGCAACCGTTAAAAATGAAGATCCTCAATGTGGCATTGTGATGCTCAACCTCTCCGATACGGTTTCCAATCCCTTGGTCGAGTACATAATTGTATTTACACATAGCTATACTTTTTATATGGATTATTTATATCATGGTTTCGTCCAAAATTTATATAACCCGACCAAATCTATGTAGTATTTTCAATAGTTTGTGTTTGGGCTTGTCTTATCTATACATAATTTCAAATGTCAAGGGACTTGTAGCTTGGTGGTACTTGTAACAGAGTGTAGTAAAGGTGTTGAGTGGTTGAGGGTATCGGTTTATTATAGACACCTTAATAGTGAGGAAGGTGCACAACCTAAACTATCCTAGATTCCACCGGTTATGCATTTTCAACTCAGTTTTACCCTATACTACGCTAAAACACCTTAATAGTGAGAACATGACCCCAAACTACCTAGTTGCCAACTCGTTACTTTCTCTCTTTACAAACTACTCTTTCTCTCTATCTCTCTCGTAACCACACACACATGCTTCTCGGGTTGTACCAACCGAGACCACCACCCAAACACCCATACCTGATGGAGCTGCGTGGTGAAACTGCGCGGGTAGGGGTACCTGAATGGGGTACTTGAGTGTCCACTCGCCTGTTATAGACGACATGTGTGGATATATTGGATCGATTTGTTATTGAAAGAAACTTATCAAATTGTACTATGTTTTGTCGTACTCTCAAGCTCAATGTGTATAAATAATTTAGTTATTTTCAGCATATGAAATTGATTTTGGGTATACTCCATCAATCGTATGCACCCAAAAAAAGCACTATCTCGTTGAAAAGTTCTATACATTTGAGGAGTTCTCGCTTTCATATTCTAGAAAACTCCAAAAATCCAGTAAGAATTGAACCTACGAATTCGCCGTAGCTTCATCGATGTTACCTACCAAATAAAAGGCCTAATCTAAGACCGAAGCTAAAAAAGGTCAAATGTCCAAAAGAAAGAAGAAGAATGAATGAATTTTAAGGCCCAGTTTAGACCATTGGGCTGCAATGTTCCAAAATGCAATAAGCCTCTTGACCCATGTTTGTGGAACACAAAGCTCGTCGTCGATTAAACTATATATATAAACAAATAAACCCTTTTCTAATACAAGAAGCCATTCAAGTTTCAAGTACATTACACGAGCGAAAGATTTTTAGTAGAGTTAATAGAGGTAAGGACTATTATAGTATACATGCTATCCGTATTATTTATGTTATTGTTAATCATTAAAAGATCAACAAAGCAATAAACTCTTAATTTAATTTAGCAAATATATGTATATGTTTTCTTTTTTACAAATCTTGTTTACTTTAACATGGAAAAAAATGAAAAGGAATATGAAAATCAGAAAACGTAAATAAGCTGAAGTAGTCATTTAATTATTGAATAAACTAGAAATTACAATTAAAAAAATAAAAAGAAAACAATTGATAAAGTCAACAAATGTAAAATAATCATTAGAATATGAAAGATATAATCTTTGCTGATGACACAAAGGATCCACGTGGGTGTCACTATCTAATATGAAGATATGATTTAAGTTTTTAACTTTATTTCTGAACCATAACTTCAGAGCGTTTCGAGGTTGACAAATCTAATATGACACATCAATTTTACATGTAAAATAGACTAATGCGCTTTACATTTAATGCAGAAAAGTTTCGGGTAGCACCTAACCTAAAACAATTAACAATATATAACTCTAATGTTAACACTTAACTTAAAATAGTGTATAACTCCATTGTTAATAATTAACCTTAAAGAATATATAATTCTAATGTAAACATCTAACCTAAAACAATGTATACCTCAGGAGCATCAAGGGATAGACATATTCTAGTTCAAATATTAGGATTTAGGATCTTCAATGTATGCATTTTTATTTCCATCTCAATAAATCTAATAAATATAATAAAAACTCTAAAACTCACAATCTTTCATAGTTGTCAATACTTTTCTATACCTACTGTCAACCATCAACAACCAACAAACTATAAAAACTTATAGTTCAAACCATCATGAACCAAAAGTGAACTTATCAGTTATCAATAGTCATTTACTTATAGTTATTTAACATCAATATAACTAAATTCAAAGTTATTGCTGACAAAGATCTACTCAAAGTCTCAAACTACATAATCATAATCACATCTCTCTAAATCCCTCACACTCAATCGTTGCATGTTCATAGTATTCTAATCAGTGATAACTCTTATATTCCTTAACCTAGAACATAATCCCACCACATTGTTTTCACCGACCCCGAATTTAGATAGAACCACGACTTCATATTCTTAAAGTTCACTGTCAAAAGCTGTATTAAATGACTCTTAATAGACCCTTTAATCTTATCACCCTGAAAATAACCATAAACCAAACATGAAGATCAATCACATCAACTCTCATAACATAAACATACAAACAACACATAAATAAAAAACACAAAGTAAACAAAAAAAATAAGATGAAGAGAAAAAGAACATCATTTAGTTTCAAAAACTAACAAAATACAAAGCACAGAGTATCAATAAAAGACCACGTGTTACAAACTAAGAAAAAACAAATATATATACGTTACCTTTTCATCGATCAATATCATCTCCATCTTAAAAATTTGATTCCACTTTCGTATGAATTGGGCCTTCATCTACCACATACCTGATTAGCTAGATTCAGATCACGAACAAAACTAAGATTGTTGTTTACATCGTCCATTGACATTGTCATGGTTTTAAAGAACTGCTTTTAGATATTTAAATTTCAAAAACTCTGTAGAAATTTTAAAATTGATATTACGAATGACTAAATTTGTTATGTGCTTATCTATACTATATTATAAAGCATGAAGGAAGGATACCTATCAAATTTAAGTAATTACACGTTTCATTGCTCAAAGTACAAACAATTGATGCTTTGGTTAAAAGAATTATGGGGGTATATCAGTCTTTTGGTCATTGTAACCTTGGATAAGCATAAGTTATATGTGGTTTGTTTGGATGTTTAATGTTGCTGTTATAGAGACGGTTCAGTAGCCTACTTTATGACCAATATCTTTAAACCCCCATCTCTTCTTTTCCCCAGCTTTAGTAGTACGCAAGAGAGTTCTGTTCTGGATAGAGGGATGAAAAGAAAAAGGAGGCTGATCACCGTCGAATGGTGGTTACTGGAATCGACTATATCCATTCACCCTTTCCGACGAACCTCGCAGCGTTGGTATTGGCTTAAAGCAACCGAAGGTGGATGGCTCTCTTATTTTTGGTATTGTAGTCATTTCTTCCCTGATTATGCTTCAATTTGTGTTCTATTCTTTGACTATACCATGCATATACCCTTAAATCGATACATTTCGAATCTTCAACTAACATCGGTTCTGTAGTTGAACGTCAATTAGGGTTTTCGGTTTACAGATGAACATCACTAATTGGGTTTCATGTGGTCATGGAATTACTCAAAAGGTAGGGCATAACTGATTGTTAAAAGTCTTCATTATAACATGAATATAATTAACAATATAGATGTCAACACTTTCATTGTTTTTTTATGTTCGTTTGCATATGTCATGCGTTGGACTTTTTTATAGGATTTTGATGTTTGAATCTACTTGAAAGTTGACAGTGCCAAATATTTAAACTATTGCTGTAAAATCTGCAAACCTTTTTCTAGCCATCGTTTAATTACTTTTAATTAGCATATATATTCTTGTAAAGCATTTGGATTTGGGAAGTATACTTGGACACACATAATGATATTAGGTTTTTGTTTTATTTAAAGTAAAGAAATTAATGTGTTGTATCAGAAAGCACAACTTCCCTCCAGCATAGACTGTTGATATACTTTTTTTTACTTATGTGTGTAGGAGTGGTGGTCAAACTAAACAATCTTCACAAGGAGGCTTGACAGATGAAGAGGTTAGTTGTTGGCTATGTGCTTTTTTTAGTAGTTTAAAAAATCCTCATAGGTTATCCTTTTGTCATTGTTTCATATATCGTTGCTACAATGTGTATTCACTCTGCACTCTTAGTAGCTCCATTTAAACAATACTCCTTTTGGGTTTGTGAATTAAGCATTAAATTAATATTATTTATCTCTCGGACTTTGTATTATACTCTTTAGCTACAATAACAAGATGCAAGATACTAATTTTGTATAATTTGTATTGTTAAGACATTATATTGATTGATGTAGTGAAAGGGCACAATGGGAGGAACTGGAATAAAATAAGTAAGTTTGCAATCAAGCTGGCTCTCTACTTCAGATAATACATTCTACATGTAACTTTTTGGTTGGTACGTTTTTTGGTTCGGTTATATACACATCAGAAATGTTGCTTTTATAGTGCCCTGACATAGGTTTGTATTAGACTATCTCCAATGCTAAGAGTGCCCTTAGGCGCCCTTAGCTGCCTATTCAGTTGCCACGTCATATCCTAAAAAATCTTAATTTCATTTCCAACCATACAAACATTCTTACATATTTTTACATTTTCCACCTCATCACTCTGAAATCCCATTTAATTATTTGTTGACAAAGAATAATATATATATATATATATATATATATATAGGAAATTAGTGGCACAAGAACCGATATTTTCTTGGCCCTTGCAGACGGACACTCCACATAATTCAGATGGGCTTTAATGCGCCTACAAATATGGATGACCTCCACATCATCTCGGGCGACCACCGTATGGGCGCAATAAAGATGGTCTTATATTTGTAATTTTCATCTTATTCTATGCTTTTTTTTCTCAGTCTTGTGAAGCGAATCTATTCCAGCGTTGGCAAAAGGTTCTTAATCTTGAACTTGTTAATGGACCTTGGACCAAAGAGGTATCTTTTGGATTTTTATTTTTTTTTTTGTTTCTTGCAAATTGATTTGAGTTAATGTTTTATTTTGGTGTGTTTGTCATGTTAAATGAAATAGTTACAAATTTTATATGTATACCTCTACTTAGAAGGATCATCGTATTAGAGAATTGGCTAAAAAGCATAGCTGTAAGAAATGGTCATTCATTGCAAAACATTTGGCTGGTCAAATTGGCAAAGCAATGAATACATAAATTGTTTGGTTACTTATAGGTAACCACTATTATTCTATTAGTTTGTTTACACTTCTTTATGCATCCTCTAAGTCAAATATTTAAGGCACCTGAATACATACATTTTTTGGTGTTAGCTATGGATAAAGTGATGTACTGTTTGTCCTTGAAAACGTTTTTTATTAAAAGGATGATCTATCTCATACCCTTGTGACTTTCCAATCTAATAATTTTCTGTCATTGTTTTTATTTAAGCAAATTCTTCAAAGTTGCATTTACAAAATTGTACTTCAGCTCACATGTTGCTCAATTGAAAGTCATAATATTTCACTACTTTGTTATCAACTTTGCAAAAAATCTTTGTGATTTATTTTCCGTCAATTCCACTAGCTTTTTCAACAAGCTTTTGTCCCTCACCGTTTGGCATTCCTCTTAACACATGCACATTAATTATAAAAATTTATTCATATGTTCAAGTTTAGTTTAAACAGTTGAATTCAATTTTGGGTTGAACCCACAAATACACTTACCTACATGAGTCATGTCCGGGTCACGTTTACTTACACACTCAAGTATGGTTAAAGTAACCACCTATGTGTCCTTTGTTTTAAGTGCTTACATTGCTATGTATTTTATATCTTTAGTTTTGCCTTACAGATCCGTAGCGGAATTGGGTTTTAATTTCGAAGTTGTGGAAGGATCGGAAGGTTGTAGTTGTTGGAAAGAGAGAAAAACAGGTAATACTTTATTTGATTTGTTCACTAATGTATTGTTTTAGTCTTATCCTTCTTTTTTTCTTGTGAATTTTGAGGTAATTACTTAAGAACTCTTTTAGGGTCAGATAATAATGTTATTAATGCCATTAAGTGGTTCCTTCAAGTGGTAAGTGTTAACCTATGATTTACAAGTTAGGTTATGGTGCAGTAGCTATATAATTGTTATTCCCATTCGTCTATGTGAACAAGGTTTCACGTGTAACTAATTATCTTTGTCACTTATGATATGGTTCAAGTTTAAAGTTAATATATTTATGTATGCTAGGATGCTTTGTTTTGCAAGTGATATGCAACAGCACAACACCAAAGATAAGATATTTACCATGAGAGGCTCAAGCAGAATACACACTCCATCCATTTCGTCTCCAAACACATGTATAAAAGTGCATATTGCCATGTATATATTTGACGTAGGAATCGAATGAGTAACATAATTACCCAAGATTATAACATATTTCTTCCGTAGAAGTCTAGAGTACATTGCAAATACATTATGTTTTTTAATTACGTGTTTATTGTTTGTTAAGAACACCCCCCCCCCCCCCCCCGCGCACGTGAGTGTAGGTCCTCTTAGAAAACATTCACCTCAGTAGATAAAAGCACGGGGTTATCTTTAGGACCTTACAAAAATTGAAACAGTTGATAAAAAACAGAAAACGAGTATAATGCTTCAAATTGTCGACCTCGCCGCAACGCGCGGGTTCCCCACTAGTACTTATAAAGGAAGCTTAGTTCTAATTATACTTGCGGCATAATTAATGAACGACGCTTCCCTGTATTAATTTAAAACTTCCATCTTAAAAGTTCAAACTTCGGCGGCTTAACAACTCAAGCAGATGTTCATAACTCTGCTTATTAAGAGGTGAGCTCAATAATTAGAGCATGTTTGGCTCCCTAATTTTTTCACCTCCTTTTGACTTATAACTTATTCAAGAAGTCAAAAGTTAAAAAAAAGTTTTGGGTAATGGTTTGAAAATGAGTTTTTAGAGGTTTTTGTGATTTGAAAAGGAGAAAGTCATAAGTTAGAAATTGTAACATTTGGTATTAAGGAGAAAAGGAGGTAAAAAAAGGAAAAAGGAGATGGACATCCAAACATGCTCTTACTCTAAACAACTATTCGTTAATCGAGATTAACAAACATATGCTGTTGAGCTCAACAATGCTAAATTAAAGTGGCTGTGTATTTTCTTGAATATTTTAAGCAAATTAATGACATCTTTATTCGTATCAACGAGGCATTGTTGGCTCACCTCTATGATTGACACATCAGCTTTCTTATGTCACTCATGGTTAGATAGTTAGATTATAGTAACATGGTTACGCAATCATGAGCACCCCTTGGGTGAAAGCTTCCCATATGCTCGGGTTTACCAATAGCGTTGCGTAGCCTATGCCCGCACGTTCCCAAACTAGGGGAAACCCACCCACCAGAAGGCCCACTACGGTAAAACTTGGGTAGGATTAGATTCGAACTTGCGTCCTTTCAGTCCCAAGCTCTAACCCTCATTTCCCTTGCCACTCCACCATAAGGGTGATGGCTCATGGACACGTAGTTAATGTCGTTTTTTTTCAAAAGTATAGTAATAGATACCCGTGAAAATAAACGCTTGATTTTATGGTTACTTTTAAAAATAATCACGTATAAAAAGTTACTGGCATTTAGAAAATATGGTAGAAGACGCATGTGACTTGCATTTGCATATTGTTGTGATGCAAGTATCACGTGCACAATTTTTTTTACGCTTTTAACCTTTTCTTCCCCCAGTCTCCACTTTAACACATGACACTATATGGTTTCTTTCTACACTTTCTATGGTTTTAGCTATTTGTAGAATATCATAATTCAAACCCTTTGTGCATTGGTGCGTTTTATTAGTGCTTTGTTGATGTTTTTGGTTAACATTAACTATCTTTGGCTCTTAAATTTTAGTAGTGATGTGTTTAGCCCCTTAACCTTTATGAGATTTTCTTTCATTTCCCTTGCAATTATTATAACTAGTATTTTTACTCCGTGCATTGCAACAATAACTTCATTGGTATGAACTATTGGTTCACTTTATTGTTTATCAATACGATATTGACACTTGGTATATCACTAGAAAGAGATAGCGTAAAACCATTAAAAAAATATCGAAACATAAACTTACGTAACCTTACATATGGAAAATGAAACCTGGATATCGTTGATAACTTTCGTAACCTCAGACGTCATTAAGCGCAAAAAAATAATATTTTTGCGAAACGTCAACACACGTAATTTAATTTATATAAGAAAACGGAAGTTGAACAACGTTGATAACATTCGTAACTTTAGGATTAAAAAAAAAGAAACAAAAGCCCTAAAAACTGAATAAAGAAAAAATTAAAGTTTGAGAACTAAAAGAATATACAAGTTGGAAAAAAAAACTTATTTTATAAACTAAATGGGTCTCTTTACAAATTAACAAATTTCAATGTATCAATGTGAAAGTTTTGTACATGAAATCTTTGTGGGCCCTCAACTATAGTAATGATATGTTTAGCCCTTTAACTATAATGATTGTAAATTATGTTTGTTAATATCCTATTATTTTTTATAGGTCAAATTATATATATATTAATTTACAAATGGTTTATGCTTTGTAGACTTGTACGTTGTGCTTAAAGAATTTATTGTGCAATAGATGGTTGTGTTTTTAGCTCTAGGGGTTGTACCCATTTTGGATTAAAATGCTACCTGGCTTCTCTCTCTTATCTTTCCACTCTCTTTCTCTCTGTAAATAGGAAAGCAACCACCATCACTACTCATCTCCGCCACCCAAACTTCGCCTGAGATCGGCTTAATCAACTCACCATAAACCTTTTAGGTTTAATTAGGTCGAACCAAGTTCAGATTTCTGAGACTCTTTCCGATTGACTGGACACGTAATATGCAGAATGGGGAACTTGCGTGTATGATGATGACGATAAACTACTATGATATGGTTCTATGTATGTGCGACCGGATCTTTGGTGGTGGTTGTGAAAAAGATATATGTGTGTGTGTATATATATATATACATACATATAATGTTCACTGTGTTAGTGCACCTAGATCCCTTTGCCGAAAAACCTCCACAACCACCATTGTACCTGCCGGGTGTTGGGTTCCAATCACCGATCAAGGCACCTTTCTCTCTATCTGCGTGTTTTGCTGGTTTCGGGCGGGGAGGAAGCGACGACCGTCTTAGATGAAGCACAGATAGAGAAATAAAGGGAGAATGTGGCGGTGGCAGTGACTATGGTGATTTGAGGTCAGGTGATGTGGTGGCGACGGTTAGGCACAGTAGATGGTTTTAACCACTATAATAAAACAAAATATATGAATTAAACTCTACTATGCAGATAAAATTTTGAAGTTTCCTCTTTATAAATGAGAACGGTAAAATAAACATTGTATTTTTAGGTGTAAAAGTGTATATGGTCTTAAGTTTTAAGGGGTTTTTTATAATATTTTCATTATTTAACTGTATATGTAGACATTATTTATTCTCTATAATATTAATAGAAGGACACTTTACAAGTGTCCTTCAGCTAATGTACGCAACCACATAACAGTCATGATAATTGGGCACAATACAATACGCCACCGTGTGTCAAAAAGGAGTGTTCACTAGCAGCCGCCATATTTGACAAAATTTTGCCTCATCTTATGTGAACAAATAAACAATTAATAACAATTCCAAACAAAAGCCAATGTAATACTATGGGGCTGTTTGGTTGATTAAGTGCTGAATCATTAAGATGGTCTGAATGGTTAAGAGGCTCTGAATGGTTAAGAGCTGAATCATTCAGCATCCCTTATTAGCTTAATGGTTCAGCACTTAATCATTCCATTTAGATGCTGAAACAAAAGAGTCTGAATGCTGAATGATTCAGACCTGAATGGTTAAGAAGCTGATTAAGAGGCTACCAAACAACCCCTATATATTATATTTACATTTTGCAATAAATATGTATTTTTTTCCCGGATTACGTATTTAGCCCATCAATGAAGAAAACAAAATTGTCAACATCTTATGGCTGCTTTTTTTAGCCAATAACGGTAACAAGAGGCAACCAAAGTGTTGTAATCTTAAGGCTGGTTTGGAACTTACTGGGCAGCGAGTGTTTTTGTCAAGCACACACGAGAATAACAGTCACGTTAATATTATCTCTACTGTCCACCAAACCCGCAACAAAACAGAATCTCCCGCAGCGAAGTGCGGGTAACTAAAACACTAGTTAATTATTATATTTTACGTTTTGATCTAATTTAGCAAGACGAAAAATAACATCATAAAGAGAAGAAAAATTCGCGCTTCTGTCCGATTCAATTGTTTTTTTTCTTTTGTTTTACGAGCTTTAGTGTATCAGAGCAGTAGTGTGACAGTGGTGCTACTTGACACGATTTTATGCTCCCACAGTTAGGGCTGTAAACGCACCAAATAAACATGAATAAGGGCTTTTTCATGTTTGTTCATTAAGAAAATAATGTGTTCACAAACTATTAATGAATACTTACTAAACGAGGTATTCCATTCGTGTTTGTTCATTAAAGAAATGAACGTGTTCATTAACACATAAGAAAGCAAATAAAATTGGTGGACGCAAAGGAGTCTAAGGGGTGTTTGTTTTTTCTCCAGAAGCACTTCTGGCCTCTTTTGTCTGCTCCGTGCAGACACGGGCAGACGTTTGGGTGTAGCAGACTGTTTGTTTTTTGGAAGACATCCCCCTAAAAAATGTCTACCCGCCCTCTTCTTGGGGCAGACATGGTTCAACCTCTTCTTGCCCTCTCCAACCTCTTTTGTCATTTCTCATCATATCCTCTCAACCAAACCCTAGTTCTTTCTCCTCCCTCTTCCTTCCTCCCCAAGCAGCCATCCTACCTCCTCCTCATCCCCCTTCCCCTTCGCCGCCACCGCCCTCCCTCCTCCTCCCCCTTTCGCCGCCCTCCTCCTCCCCCTGCCGCCGCCCTCCCTCCTCCTCCCCCTGCCCACCGTTGCCATCCTCTACAACAGAAGTGTTATTGTAAAAGTCAACAACAACTCACTCAGACAGTCTTACATCCAAGCCATAAAGAATCGATAACGTGTTAATCATATTATTATATAGTAATTAGCATATAGTTAAAGTTTTTTAATTAAAACAAAATACGAAAGTTACATCATAATAGCAGGTAGACGGGCAACAAGCTGCGCCGCCACCCCTTTTTGAATTGCAAACCCTAGTCTACTAAAGACAAAACCTTGCCCCCCTGGGGATGAAACATTGTTGTGGACGACCCGTTGGACCCTGGTCAAGAAACGAATAGCTTCTGGCGCCAGGGAGCCAAAGGTGTCGAAGGCCAGAGGGATAAAGACATGTTGGTTATCTGCACAAGCTTTAGCGTGTTTACCTACTTTCTTTGATTCCGCCTTTCTTGATGCTTGCCCAGCTACGAATCCTGTTTCCCTTAACCCAACCAGCGGAGATACCCCGGTGAGGTCCACACATGCATGTTTCCCCCTCTCCCACCCAAAGACAAGCAGATCTACGGGTCGCAGGGTGGATCTCCCTTCCGTGGGGTTTGTGAGGAAGTTTACAGGGGCCTCCTTTTTGGCAGAGATCCCAGCTCTTCTCAAGATATCCCACAAAACGTCCCTCACCCAGTCATGCCGATATTTGAAACCAGGGAGCTCCTTGCAATGAATTGCATGCTCCCCGTATTTATCCATGCAAGTTTTACGGCAGATGGGGCATGTTTCATCTTCCGGGTACATAGGGATCACCAATAGGTACTTGAGTATAGCCCTGTACTCTACTGCAGACATGCATTGACCCAAACTCTCAATCGGGATAACGGTCAAAAAATCCTGAGCATGAGGCCCCTTTAGGCATTCAATCACCGCCTTCTGGCGAGTGGACAACTAAAAAACTTCTCCCAGGCTCTGAGCAGTTTTGCTAAAAAGAGCATTCGCCAAAGTTTTTTGTGGCTTTGGGGGGGCGGTGTCCTTGTTAGAAAAACCGCCAATATCAAAGTCCGGGAGATAGACATTTAAGCGTTCGAGCGCCTGTTGATTGTCTGGGTCTAGTCCAATGACCCCACTGTTTCGGAGGATATGATCCTGAAGTTCCCAAGACTGAGCTCTGGACGCCACAAAGGCATAGACCCCAACATCTCGAGCTGAAAGGAGGCCCAAACCACCTAAACGCATCGGCAAGGACGCCAAGCGCCACTGGAGGTCCCCGAAGAAGGGGCCGCCACACACAACTATATCTTCAATAGCTTCGCGGAGACCATTAAAGATTTAGGGGTGTTTGGGGTTGCGTTTTGAAATGGATTTTTAAATTATTGCCTTTTGAAAACGAAAATAATCATTTTTTAGTGTTTGGGGTTGAGTTTTGAAGTGAAATTTTAGGCTAACAAAATACGATAATCTAAAAGTAGCTTCACCCCTACTTTTTCAAAACACAGAAACTGTTTTGAAAAATCAATCCCAAACACCCTCTTAGTTCATTTACAGCCCTAGTAAGCGCAAAACAACGGACCAAAGCCTCCAATAAAAATATCTAGCGAACCCTAAGGCATAACAACGCACACCGCCAAACACACCTGTCGAGTTATCAATAACCCCCGGACGTGAAAACCGGAACAAATTCTAGTTTATTGGAATGCCATTCAGTTACATCTTACCATCACCCACCCGTCATCCTAACCTTCAATTTTTTTTATAAACATAAACATATTAATATAATAATATTATTATTTCCCTCCTAGCTTATCACCTCACCTCAACTCTCTCTCTCTCTCTCTCTCTCTCTCTAAACATAACCATCTTCTTCTTCTCCCTCCATGCGCCGTTTGCTGTCAAATCAAACCCTAATAATAATAATATCTGCACCCTTCAACAACCCTTATTCAATTCGTTCTCCAAACAATCCATTCCAGAAGAGACTCAATTGTTTGATAGATGCAGTCGTTCGATAGGAAGCCGTCGTCGTCGGCGCCGGTTGATATTGTTCCCAATCGATGGACCCACCACTCGCCCACAACTCCTTCCTCTCTCTATAAAGGATCTCCCTGGGTTGGAACTGTTACTGGTTAGTTTTTTTTTTTTTATGTTTTCAGAATCTTTTAGGGTTAGAAACTTGAAAGACGGTTGCTTTGAGGTTTTTTTAGATGGGTTTTGTGTTTTTGGGATCTTTTTAGGGTTAGGGACTGGAAAGTTTGTTGCTTTGAGGTTGGCTAATTGTGTTGTATAAATTATGTGTATTTTAGATTATGTGTTATCTTTCTTTTTTATTTTGTGTATATTGTTTTTTATAACCTTTTTTTTAATGTTACAAGAGTGTAGAATTAGGGCCAGATCTGAGAGGATGAGTTTATTCACTGTTATGTAGTTTTTTTTTTTTTTTTTTTTTTTGTGGATCTGGTTTTTTGTTTATATATTTGATGGATGGGATATGGGCTTGGGAGAGAACTTGATTGTGTTAAAGATATTGTTTTCTTGACAAAGGGATATTCTTTGCTTGTGCTAATTGATTTGCTGATTTTATTTTTATTTTTTTGCTTTTGTTTTTTTTATAGGTCATGGTAAGTCGGTAGGCGGAGGTTGGAACGGTACGTCAGTTGAGTCATCGCCGCGTGTCTCTGTGGTTTATAGTATTCAGAGAGATCAGAAAGGAGAAAACTATAGGGAGACCAGTGCATCGCCAAGCGGTAATGGTTTTTCTTGGGACCAACTAAAGAACAATAATGATGGAGTCGGTACTACAAACGGGCAGAGTTTTGAGAAAGGGGCTACGCTGGGATCTGGAATTGATTGGAAGCCTGTGAAGTGGATTCGATCCGGGAGTTTATCTTCAAGAGGGTCTGGTTTCAGTCATTTAAGCGGTGGTAAGATTATTGGGGTGGACTCTTTTGATACCAAGATGGAGGGTCAACATGGTAACGTTACTGTTGTTCAATCACCTTCTGGTGATGCCCGTACCTGTGTGACACCGAAAACTCCTGATGAGGCTAACTCTCGCAAAAAACCTCGCCTTGGTTGGGGGGAAGGGCTGGCTAAGTATGAGAAAAAGAAGGTTGACCCTGATGATAAAGATAATGGATCAAGGAATGGAATGGCTGATGGTGTTAGTAGCTCAGATTCTATGCTCCCTAGCCCTTCTAGTTTGCCTGGTAAAAGCCCGAGTCCAGCTGGTAATTCAGAAAGTGCATCTCCTACTACACCTTGCTCGATTGCTTGCAGTTTGTCTCCAGGTAATTTATATACACTAATTCATAGTTTTTGTTTTTTTAACATCATATCTTGACTTGCTTAACTTGGCGCACAAGGTGGAGATAGTATTTGACTATCAAGAACAATGCCAATTTATACCTGCCATTTCAGGCTTTGATACCAAACTATTCGGGTTTTGTTGGGAACGAATAAAGGATATACAAAATGTTACCTAACATGTATAATTGTTTCTGTTTGGCTATCTATCAGATGTTGATATATAACGGTTTTCGGTTCATTCTTGAACATATTATTAAAAATGTGAACAATATAAATAACTGTTGAAGAATCCTTGATACGTCTAAACTATCATTAAAGATAAGAAATGTAAGAGGTGCTATGTATTAAGATAAGATAGTAGGTTATTGTTATGAGTATGAAGAGTATATTCTAGCAAGTTGGTGCAATAGAAACTAGAAAGTAATGATGGGTTCTGCTTTGTTTGCTTTGGTATGGCATGATGTTTGTCATTGTTGATTAAACTCATCAAAGCTTTAACTTCAATCTGGATAGCTGATTTTTTGCTATTACAGAAAGATGAACTTTGAAAAGATTTGTTTATAAAAAAAGGTATCTGAAAGGACGTTAGATGTGTAGATGGTCAACTGCTGATCCTGGTCTGATGTCCTTAAACTGTTGATATGAAAAACACAGTTCTTCATATGCATTTTCTTTTTTCTTTAGTTTATGTGGGATGAATTTTAAAAGTTTATTTGTTGCTACTTTGGCATTACAGATCTAAAAGAGAAGACATCTACTACAGTGGATAATAATACTTGTAGTCCTAGTGCTGCTTCTCAAAATCATACACAGGGGTTACCATTTAGTTTAGAAAATTTGGATCTTACTGAAGGCTTTAACTTGAGCGTATTACTTGATGAACTACTGCAGACTGATGATACTAGTGCTCAGGGGTCTGGTTTTGCAATGGACAAGTTACAGGTATGGAAAGCAGATATTTCAAGGATACTTGAAAATACAGAATCCGAGATTGATTTTCTTGAGCATGAATTGAAGTCTCATGGAGATTCATATCCTTTTCTACCTGCTTCCAGTTCTATCTTAGAACAGTGCAACACTAAGACTATTCAAATTTCAAAGAACATCACTTCGGTAGATATTCCTACGAGGAAAGCTGATGTCATCCAAGAAGAAAGGGCTTCTCCTCTCAACATGGATACAAGATCTGAGAAAGCTGAATGCTCTCATGATCATGTTTGCAGGAATGGTAGGCAGGTTCCAACAGACAGTAGTTGTACAGATCATGTTGGTGGTAATGCATATAATCATAGAGAAGATATGTCAAATGGTTCAGTAATTGATTCAAACAAAATTGTAGCTAATATAACATCTGATGAGCTTAGTAAGTTATTGCCAACCACACATTTATGTACCAGTGTTTTGAGAGCTACTGATGATTCAGAGATTAAGAAAAAGGTTGAGATGAGGAAGCGTTTTCTGAAGTTTAAAGAAAGGGTCACCACTCTTAAGTTTAGGACATTTCGGTACTCTTGGAAGGAAAATCTTCGCTTGCTATCTATAAGATCTGGTGCAAAGTCACAGAAAAAGTTCGAATCGAGCTCTCGTATGGGATATTCAGACCATCAGAAGTACCGTGCTACCGGTCATTCTCGGTTATCTTCTTCTGGTAAGAAATGGTTGATATATCAACAACACTTTTAGCCATTTATTATATAATATACATTTTTTTTGCGTCAGTTGGTACATTTGGAACTATTTTAGACGGAATCTGTTTGCTAAGGTAGAATGAAGTTTTAGTTTTTCAAGTACATGGAAACATGAAGTTGCATAATCTTCAACTAAAACAGAGTCCTGTTTTTAGCAAAATTTATCACTTTATGATAGTAGTTATCATGTTTAACTCTCTTTCCAAGAACACTAGTATAATACCCCCTTTGTTTGGTGTCGACTGTTGCGTTGTTTGATCTTTTGTCAAAATAGCAGGATGAATTTACTGCTGAGACAGTGAGACGTCCACTTAGGGTTTCTGTTTTTTTAATGATTTGCATTGTCTGGCATACTGATAAAGCCCTTTTCATAGTTACTTGGTATGCCTAATTGATATAAGTGGGTCTTATACGCCTCTGTCATTTTATATGCATACAGCATTTTGGTAATTGAACTCATAAACTGGATCATTTACTGATTGGTTTTTTGTCATCTATGTTTTGGCTTTCATATGCTTAAAATTGATAAGTTATTTTTTTTTTGTAGTTGGGAGTTTAAGCCTGGTTCCAACTAAAGAAGTAGTTGAATATGCAAACATGTTGCTTTCAGATTCACGTGTCAAGACTTACAGGAATGCGGTGAAGATGCCGAATTTCATATTAGACAAGAAGGAACGAATGAGCTCCAGGCTTATTTCTGATAATGGATTAGTGGAGGACCCTGCGGATGTGGAGAAGGAAAGGTCCATTGTCAATTTATGGACAGTAGAAGACAAAGAGATGTTCTTGGATAAATATACTTTGTTTGGTAAAAACTTTAGAAAGATTGCATCTTTTTTCCAACACAAAACGGTTGCTGATTGTGTTGAGTTCTATTACAAGAATCACAAGTCGGATCTTTTTCAGAAAACAAAGAAGAAATCAGATTTTGCAAAAGCGAAGTCATGTAATGCTCATAATACGTTTTTGGTCACATCTGGGAAAAGACTGAATCGAGAGAAGGGTGCCACCTCTCTTGATATGCTTGGCGCTGCTTCAGCAATGGTTGCCAATGTAGATGGCAGCATCTTAGAGCAGCAGTCGCATGATTTTGCCACTTTTTGTAACGAGCAGGAAACGGCCGCAGCTGATGTTTTAGCCGGGATTTGTGGGTCTATATCATCGGAAGCTTTGGGTTCTTGCATCACGAGTTCAGTTGATCACCAGAAAGTGGGTGGCTCTTCAAAGAGACGGTCACTAATTGATGTTGATGAGGAGACTTGCTCAGATGACAGTTGTGGGGAAGAGATAAATTCTTCTATTTGGACGGATGAAGAGAGATCTAGTTTCATAAAAGCATTGAGATCCTATGGTAAGGATTTTTCAATGATCTCACGGTGCATGGGAACTAGATCAAGTGATCAGTGCAAATTGTTTTTTGGCAAGGCTCGTAAATGTCTTGGGCTGGATGGGATTGATCTTGAGGTTGCCAGTGACGGTACAACGTGTGCCGACCAAGGGGGAGGGGGTGGTGGTAGTGGGAGTGATCAAGATGATGCTTGCATGGTGGACAGTGGCTCAGGTATTTCTCATGATAAGTCTTCTATGGAGTGCAAGATGGATGTAGAATCCGATTCCAGGGAAGAACATGCCGAATCTGGTAGGAATGTAACACATGATTTTGAAGCAACAAATAAGACCGGTGAAAAAGGTTCAAATGGTAATTTGGAAGGAGCTGCTGACAGTGAAGCTGCCAACATGGAGGGATCCCCACAGAATACGTGTTCTGATTCGGCATCCGGTGCTAAAGTTGAAGAGGCCGACACAGTAGCCAGGGCGTTGTCTGATAGAGAAGCAACGAGGGAATCTGAACACAAGTTGCCTAGCGCAGTGAAAGGGTCAAGTTATTGTTCTGCTGAGGACCTCAGTTCCGTTTCGTTTTACTCTGGAGTTAGTCGTGTGGACTTAACTACTGATAATGGAAACAGTTTGGACTTGAATGCAGCTTCAGAAAATTTCACTCGTCAGGAAACACCAGGCAACGGTTTTGTGACGTCAAAGTTGTTTCCCCAAGTTCCCGAGAGAAAGACAGGTAGTCGTGATGATGTATCATCAAGACTTACTTTTAGAAAAAGCAGTCAACGATCTTCAAACATAGATGGTTACCAATTGCATCTTCACAAACTCTCTCAGAACAAACTTAAGTTGGATGAAAGTCTTCTATTGCCGAGAGATGGCTGTTTACAGATGGGCACTGATTTGACATCTGCTGACCAACACCAGAGACGGGGTTCATTAGATACCGAAAAGCCAAGTAGGATTGGTGATGTCAAACTTTTTGGTAAGATTATAACCAATCATCCGTTGCCGAAAGCAAATGGTGGTGTTGCACAACAAAGTGACAAAAATCTTCACTCAGATGAGAACAATCTTCAACTGAAAACAAGTTACGGGTTCTGGAATGGTAACAGGATACAAACAGGGTTTTCCTCTTTGCCCGACTCTGCTATGTTGCTGGCTAAATATCCTGCGGCTTTTAGCAACATTTCTACATTGTCCAAGCTTGATCAAAATCACCATCAGCAGCTGCAGTCTTCTTTAGAAAGCGGCAATGAACAACGCAATAACTTAAACGTCATGCCTGGTTTTCAGACTAGAAAACTTACTAACAACAATCGTGTTCCAAGTTACCATGCTTACGGTCAGTCTATTACAGTAGATAAGTTGTTACCAGAGATGCCAAGAAGGAAAGGTTTAGAATCTCTATCTAGCGGTGTAGTTTCAGACCCTGTGGCAGCCATTAGAATGCACTATGCCAAAACCGAACAATACAAAACTAGCGGAACTGAGTCCTGGAGAAGCAATGTTAGTGATATAGGTAGCAGATGAAGGCAGGAACACCTTTACTTTTGTTGCCTGTGTGTAATATATGTTTTGTTGTAAGGAGTTGAGCAGTGATAGGTTTATGATGGCACGCTCGGATACTGTTGCCGTCTGTTTTTGGTTATTTTAGGTCTTGTAATATTTGAAGCAGTTTTTTTTTCCCTTGTATTTGTCAAATGCACAAAATAATTGTGTCATAGTTTAGGAAAGCTAGGGCCAGGTGTTTATCTTAATTTATTATCTTTTTTTTTAATGTTGAAATCATTATGTATGATTCTTGTTGACTTATTATTGTGATGTAAGCAGTGAAAGTAATGGTGGATTGATTATATATGGTAGTTGTAAGTTAGGTAGGCAATATTGCAATAAGTTGGATGTGATGGTGATATATGATAATTGGACTTTAGGAAAAAGAGAGATTATTAGTCAAAAGTGGTACTAGTAGTGGGTAGGTATTTGCTAATTAAAAAAAAGATATGTTTTTGAGAGAATCATATAGCTCTTTTTGTCTCTGGTGAATTATTAACACTTTAATAGAAAAAAATGTAAAAGAGAAAATCATCTGTTTATTTATGTTAAGTCATAAGTATGTACTTGGTTATTTTGAGAGAGTCACATGGCTGCTATTTATGTTAGTTTGGAGGACAAGGATAACTAGTGTAACAATTAATAGCTTCTGCCCTATGATGCAAGTGACTATAAGATGATGCATATTCGAGAGGTTTGACACATAAGGCATGACGCCTGTTGCACCAATGAGGGACGGCGACTTCATTTTCTATTATCTAGTGGGTTAGAGGGGGGGGGGGGGGGGGGGGGGATGGTATGCTTTATTATATTGCATAGTGTTTTAGTGCATGAAAGAGTTATGGCTAGCTATTAGAGGAGATGAGCAGTGACTTGCGGATCGGCATTAAGTTTTTAGAAGTCATGATCTCTTTAGTATAATAATAACGGTGTTTTTTAACATATAAATGACTCGAGCTAAACAAATGTTACAATATGTCAATATAGAGATGTAGATTTATCGTCTCTTGAAAACTCCTATCAAGATTCAACTACTTTATCTGTTAACATTATGAACTGATAGTAAAAACTTTCATGGACCTGATCCGGATGGAGCAACCATGGGTCAACTTGATTTAATCAGATCCCATGAAGACTTAGTTGTTGTACGACTTTTGCTATTTTCGGTTAGCCATGAAGACCTAGTGGGTGTTTCCATTATTATGTTCTGCGAGTTTGATCCAATGAAAGGACAGTGAGTTGACGAATGAACGCGTCTTTGGTTAATTTTCTTATTGGATCATGAGTTGATTAATCGTTTCCATGCTACTTAAAAACCGGCAACTTGACTGGTGTTCTTGGAGCCAAAGCTAGAATTGAGTGGTAATTTATGCATCTCAGTTCGTGTTTAAAGTGACCAACTAAGTTCATCATTTAGGAAAAAATGAATTACTACCAAACCCTCATATGTTAACATTGGTAGCTAAATTATTAAGGACATACACATATAGGTGATATAAACATGTCAAAAGATGAGAGAACGTGAACACCAACAAGTTCATAATAATATTGGAAAGTAACATAACAGTTAAGAAATGTATGATGTTAGGATTTGAAGCACATATGTCAGGAACATGGAGTCAAAATGCACTTTTGAGGTCTCAACTTCGATTCTTGAATAATCCATGTCACTTCCGCTTCTATTGTAACAAAATATTCCCAACTCATAACCGATATGGATAGGTGATAAAAATGTATGATACACGGTTGCATAATATTTGTATGTGAGATCATTTATGATGTTACACAAATGAAAGAGTGATATACAAGTACCAGTTGCCTAGAACATGCATTTACATACGAGTTAATGAAAAATAATGGCTAGTAAGCGCATGTACGACAAGCAAGATTGTGATCACACATGTTACTTATCTCTAGCATGGCTATATATGTATAAAACACTAAGAAAAATGGCTGCTTTAGTGATTTTCTGATATGTTTACACAAGTCACTTTTCTCATGTAATTTGTCCTTTCACAAAAAAAAAAAAAAAAAAAAAAAAAAAAAAAAAAAAAAAAAAAAAAAACTGCTTACCTCCTTGCATCAAAACATGTAATACAATACACAAAAAAGGTTTTCCATCTTCTTAACAAGTTTTGAAATCATGAGGTAAGCTAAACAAGCAGATGGGAACTTCCAAAATACATATGACAAACTGTTTGAATCAATATTTCAAGACTCATTACTAAGCCAAAAAGCTTGGGCTCAATCATCTTAGCCGTTTCTGACCCCACATGTTTAACTACACACACTCGGTACAAGAAGCAAGACTGAGAAAATGAAACCTTAAATGCCTCAGAATGTTTCAGATTCAAACAGGGACAGAATCAGCATTGCTTTGCCCACCTGGATTCTGCTTCCTTTCTGCTTGAAGTGATCTGCATAACGATTCAAGCTTTTCTTTTTGGTTCTTGATTTTCTCCAGTTGTTTCTTCATTCGTTCACGCTGTTCATAAAATTTACATGCAATGATTTTGCATATGTCAAGTTTCTCATAAAGTAATGGCTAGTTTACTTATTTTGCAACAAAAATCAAAACTCACCTCCTCCACGAGTTGTATAAGAGTGACGTCCGACTTTTCGGTCTTGCCCTTTAGAAAAGCATTTTCCTTTTTGAGGTCCTTAATCGATTTTGTCATCTACATCCAGATATATAATACCAATAAGATTTATAAAATAAAACAATATGAAACTGTAGATAAAAGTATAATTCGTATACCTTTTCAATTTCTTGCTTAAATGTCTCAAATACCTCATTGCTCTTCACTAATGCATCCTGCAAAAACAATTACTTTGTTTTGAGTGTCATACTTCGCTAACAATTTATCAAGCATCAAACAATCTAGAAATGACAGAATAAAGTAAACCTGGAATTGTTGGAATTTTTCACCGTCAGCATTTAACTGTAACCGTAAGTTCTTTTCTGTTGCCAACAATTGTGACACCTGCTCTGCATACATTTTCATTTGCGACTGTTCCTTGACCAAATTTTCTTCATGCTGTTGGATCTTCAAATCTGCAATTTGAAGCTCTAGAGTTTTCTGCTTCAACTGCAATTAATATATTCATTACATAAAACGGTAAATGCATATTACCAAACAAGTTTACAGCATCTATCCAAATATGCAATCTGAGTTACCTGATGAGCGTGCTGTTGCTCAATGAGTACAATTTGTTGTTCCTTTTGTTTCAGTTGATTTCGTAACCTGAGAAAGATTTTGTAAGTTAATAATTAATACCAAGAATATAGAAGATAATAAAGGAAAAACAACACATAATATATATGATGTTTCCTTATTTTTGGGAGCTAGTATAACAGGAGGGATGATATTGGTTTATTGAATCATTGGAGAGACTGCTGCCTCTCAAAAGTAGGAAGGATTTTATTTTATTATTTTTTAAATTTTTTTCTTTATGTTTTGTTCTTTTTGTAATTTTTAATATTTTTGATAGGTTTTATAACAATAATCTTGTTACTATGCAGCTAAGAGAAGAGGAAGAATACAGAGGGATAACTAAGTTTTTGTTCTATTGGCTTCAATTACACGAGCTAAATGCAATACTTAATAGTTTTAAAAATATTTTGCATGAAATATTAGATACTCACATTTCATTCTCCTTCAGTTGAGTCAGACTGTCATCCCTTTGCTCCTCCAGTTTATTGGTAACATCCTATTACACAGCAATAAAAAAGTTAATTAGATGCAAGTATGCAATATGCATTCCCATGCAATAATAAGAAACTATTAGCAATTAGCAAATGTAAACTTACAGACAGATAACTAATTTCCAGAACTTAAGTAGTGCATTTTATATGTTAGGAAAGTACATACTTTCATAGAATTTGGAAGTATTAATATATGAAAAGTATGCATACTCCTTCCGTTTTGAAGATTGTCATTGAAAAGTCAATCAAGAGATTACCACTTTCAATTCTGACTAATCTGAGAATACGAACCGACATAATTTCTTTCGTACATCAATAAAAACTTTTATGCCATCTCTTTGTTTCACAAGTAATAGGTTTGACACATAGTCACCTAAATCGCGGTTCGCTAGGCTCAACGAATTCGGTACGGAGGGGGGTAGGTTCATTTCGGTACGTACCGGTACGATCCGGTACGGTTTTCCGTATAGTCCGGTTCGATGTACCCGATATAAAATTTTAATAATATTTATATTTACCAGAGGTACGTGACTTTTAACAGAGGTACGTGACTTTTAGTAATATATATAAACTAATTTTAACAATAAACTATATAAGATATAACTTATATGTTTAAATACATAAATTAATTTTAACCATTTTGTGTAAAAAAAATACAAGTTTTAGGATCTAAATGTAAACTATTGAAAGATAAAGGGGTTAAGTGTTTAAATTCCTAAATTTATCTAACCCTAAAATGCCTAAAGCCCTAAACACAACAGCCACTGTTTCTTTCTTCCTGATTGTTCCTATTTCTTCTTCTTCACAAACCTCTATACACATACTGTATGTCAGACCCCATCAATTCGTGTTTTTAGGTCTAAGAAAATCGATTTCTCTAACATACGGGACCCGAATTACTCTCTTCTGGATCCACGTTCCCTTAAAAGGTTGGATCGTGAATTGCAGCGGTTTGGATTGCTGTACCATACTCGATCGGAACGGTGGCGAATTACGATCCGGTATGAAACGATCCAATACGAAAATCGTGGGTCTTTGAGCGATTTATGTGACTATGGTTTGACATTGAAAACTCAAGAATGTAGCTTATGCGAAAGAGTGAGTATGCACGTGTAATATGTCTAACTATGTATGAATAAACTAATTTCTAGGATTCACACAATGAGACAATGAGTCATGCTGGTGGAAGTGTGACCTTCGCTGCGTACAAATAAATTAATCAACACAAACAACATGCAATGTGTGGACTGTGGAGTCCCACAAATGATATAAATATAATAACACATATACTGAAACCTTTATTGCTTCCTGAAACTTGTTTGATAGCTCTAGTCTTAAGTTTTGACTTTCTGTTGATACTCTTTTGCACTCATCCTGCCAAACAGCGGAAGACTTGTTAATAACTCATCAAGGGCATGCTTAAAGAGAATACAGTCAACAAACTTTTCCGTTCGATGATAAAAGGAATCACATAATGAGAGAAAGAAGTGATCAAATGCATGATGATTGATAACATCAGATAGATACGTATAACTAAAACATACCATTAACATCTTGTTTTGACGTTGTAGCTCCCTACATAATGACTCGAGTTTATCCCGCATAGAAATTGCTGAAAAAAAAAAGAAATTCACATTAATGTAAGAACGAGCAGGAGCTATTTAAACTTGAACACGGACCAAAAAAATAATATCTAACGTCAATAAACTCATCCATCACATGTTTTGGTGAAAATAACACACCTGCATCTCTTTCAGAAAGAACTTTCTGATAACTCAGAGTGAACTCCAAAAATTCCTTTTCTGACTTGAATGTACGCTTGGCACTTTTACGTTTCGTTTCAGATGTATCCTGAATGTAACACGTGTTATAGATTCAAAACCATTAAGAGCACTCATACTCTTTCTTAATTAGAAGCAATCTATATAATTAGAAGTACAAAGTTATTACTAAATACTTTTCTGCTTGTTCCAGAGCTTTCTGATGATAGCGTTCCTTGTGCATCGGCTGCTTGCACTTCCACTCCTTGCTCATTCGCTGAAACGTAAATGTAGTTAAAGTTATAATCTTTGAAGTGAAGACACTGTGCAAGTGCAACAAATCATACGGAAACAGAATATTACATTTTCCTGAATTTTGACGTGTTTCTCCGGCATTCTTGTTTCCGTCAGTTGAAGGAGCCATTTCCTGTTCCGACTTTCCAACCACGTTTTCAGAAACTAAATTTGGTGATCCAATATCACTTTCATCTTTACAAACCTCCACAGGTGTTTCAACCAACTTTTGTGCATCACAACTGCCACATTCAGATAGTTCTACGGTTAACGCTCTAGCTTGTTCCGCACTACCATCATCCCCTTCACACGACTGAAAGTCGTCCCCCACCGAATCATTTCTAGAATCAACTTCTAATTGCTTCCCCTCTTTACAATCAGTCACTTCATCTTCTTGATCCGGCGTCGATGAAGGAGTTAGCGGATCTGCAGAGCTATCAACAAATCCATCAGGCAACGAATCCACTTCTGGTAATTGATTTACCGCATGGTTCTCCATTTCACCTGCACCTTCATAATGTTAAAATCTTGACAATTTCGCGAGTTTACGATACCAAAAAAAGCCGATAACAGGTTCTACGTTAATTAACAGTGACAATTTAAACCTCTGTTGTCAAGGCTCACCCAGGGGCACACCTGGGCCCACTTTTCAGGCCCAGTGCAACCTACTCGCTTTGCTTCAAAAGCCCCACTTTCATGCCCTTAAGCGCATCGTTCAGACCAAGTTCCGACCGCAAATTGTCTGAAAAACAAATATACCAACCCTAAACAGGCCTCCAATCAACCTCAAACAACCTAAACTAGCTCTAAAGAACCTAAAACATATCTATAACCTCTAAAAATTATATTATTATACAACACGTCGTAGCATTTTAAGCGCCTTGCATAATCAAGTTCTCCACTTTACCAAATAAAGCAGACCTAATTCTCAAAACATCTATTTACCAAAGCTATAGGACAAACAAAACACAATCTTTAAGGTTGTGAGCTATTATTAATTCAAATAATAAACATAATTTGAAAGTTGAAACCCTAATATGTTAATAAAGCAAACAATGGAACATAAAAGAGAGAAATATGCAATGTTTAAAACATCTAATGATAAATGATACCTAATTGTAATGGTTTTAATACCGGAAAAGAGGAGAGAGATGGAATAAGTGAATGGGGTTTTGCTAATTTGGTTACAAACTCGATGGATTGTTGATTATTGTTATTGTTATTGTTTATTTCTCTGCAATTAACTGAACGTGATGGGTTTGTCCAATTCGGGTTTGGGTTTGTCGGGTTGGGTCGGTACCAACTTTTTGTTGGGCTGTAAATAGTGGGCTTGGGCTAGGTGAATTAGTTTGGATAAATTTTCGACGTAAAACACTTACATTGGCAGCCAACAAGTTTCATGTTAATAAAACACAAACACACACATATAATAAGATATAGAAGAAAGTTTAAATACAAAGTTGTGTCAACGTGCGCGAAGGTAAAATGTGAGTATGTAAGTTGTGTTCAGGGCCGTCTCAAGCTTTTTGAGGACCTAATCAAGGCGCATAATAAAATTGAGAACCTTTTTCTTAAAAAAAAAATTGCTTTTGATACAATGATTCCTATAAGATCTTTGTGTGTATGCATTGTATGCATAATGATATACCACACGGGTGTTAATGCCAACAATCCGAAAGCCCAAAATTACCTATATATAGTTTTTTTTTTCGAATTTGGGGGCTCCAAGAAAGTGGAGGACCAAAGCCCTAGCTTTATTTCACCACCTCCCCCCTTGATCCGGCGTTGATTGTGTTATAACTCGGGTCATCTTGTGGGTTACATGTATGCATGCGTGATTTTGTCTATTTGTAGCTTTTTGGGTGAAATCTTAATACGTGCATAATTTTGATTTGTGTGCACGTAATTTTGGAACTGGTCCTTCATACGCTTAATAGGATTAGACTTCTTTGTAGTTTAACTCATCCCATGATATATATGTGTGTGTAGGTTTAATCGAAAGTCCCACAAATTAATTTTTCACAAGAAGATAAGGAAGAAGCAATGAGAAAACCAAAAGCCTTCGAGACTTGAACTTGCATCACTTGACTAGAGAAAATACATTGATTTAGATTGATGATCCCCACTACATTAGCGAGATACACAATGGTGTGGTGATCTCTTACCATACTTAACGAGAAACGTGTAAAAGTGATGACTAGCTTTATGAATTCAATATCTCTATCGAAAACAACTAGGAAGAAGATTGATAATCTCTACTATATTAAAAAATAAGTGTTGTAAGGTTATCAACTTATCTTTGCCTTTTTGAAGAAAAGTTCTATGTGTTAATCTAAGGTGGGTTAGTTAACACCACCCAAACCATTAATCTTATGTGTGGTCTTATGTTTTATTTAACCAAAACTAATTTATAATTGCTATTACATTCAAATTCCTTAAAAATATTATTAACTAACAAAGATTTTAAAAAGTGATATTTAAACTTAATAACCTATTCACCTGCTTCTTGTCTCTTGTCTCTTATAAAAACTAATTTTTGGTAATCAAATTAAGGCAAACGAGGCATTGGCCAAATTTATGAAGTGCAAAATAAATAATACTTATTTAAGAGATCATCTATAATCTAAGGTTACACAGTGTTATGATACATGCCAAAACGAAATCACATGTGGACAAGTATCTTTCTTCAAACAATGGCAAGTATCATGCGATCTTTACCCATGATCCAAGCAACAATTACTCAATTGGTGGAGGTTGTTGAACTTAATTCATGAAATCATAAAAAGCAAACACCAAATTTATTTTTTATATTACTCATTTCCTTTTCCAATTTGTCCCTACTAAAAAAATGCTGGATACACACACCTTTCAATAACAACTAACATAAAGTTGTCTTACAATGAAAAACCTAGTCAAATAAATCAATAAACAAATATCTAGTCAGTAATAAAACATATAATTCTATATTTAATAGCATGAAATAGTCAAAGTCAAAGAAACTTCCAGAGAGTATGACGTTCGTTCAAACTTCAAATTTTAAGACAACCTAGCGACCTTTCAAACACAGAATTCAAGCGGGCCCTACATCTCACCCGCTGATTTTTACCGGTACTGGTATCCGTTTTTATCCCAACGTCACCACCTTTCGCCACTGGAAATATTGGCGAAGGGTTCTGACGTCCTTGCCTTTCTCTTATCGAGCTCATTTCCATCTTTGGCATAAACTTATCTGGCCCTAACATAAACAACCTCCTCTTTGACTTAGAAGACACCGAAGTCAACGGTGTCGCGTAAACTTTCTTATTATAACTTGAAAATTTTGAACCATGACGAGGCGAACCAAGATCCCTATTCGAAACTGATCGAATGGGGATCGCATGCTCGGTTCGCCTGTCATGCAGCCTGGACGATGATGATCTATAGTTGTAGTTTTTTAGGGTTTCATTGTTATTATCATCAACTTGAGCTGAAATAACTTTACCACAGAATATAATGTTTTCGGGTACGTTTGCATTTGGACTAGGGACAGTAGGGATGAATTCGAAGAGTTCGGGGCTAGAGGAAGCTCTCGGGCTGCTTCGAGTGGAGCTAGTGGCGGTTTGGTCGTATAGTTGAAGGTCACGAAGGGAGAGAACGTCGTCATCTTCGTTGTTGCTAGTGTTATTGAGACGGTTATCGGTTTTGAGCTCCATTGTTTTAGAGTTCAATGAGAATGGTTTTGTGTAAATAATTAGGGTTTGATGTAAGGTAGGTTTTGAAGAAGATGTAGTGTATGTATATTAGTATATATGGGATATGGGATGTGGTTTAGAGAGCGTGGGTGTCACGATTTCTAGAAAATAGGGTTAGTGAAGTAATTTACCATGAAAGATGAGACTACATGAAGAATACTACCATTGCTCTCTAGTGTGTATGTGTACATACTTAGAGTTGACACCCTCGATATACCTTGCCGTTGAGTGAGTCCAATTTATCACTCAAGTGTTAGGCGTGCCGTAGGGGGAGGGATTTTCTGGCATGGGCTGAGAAGATAACCGGTACACTTTGTTAGAAACTCATGTATTACATGAGTTTAATAAATGAAATATAAAATAGTTAGTAATACAAAATTTTAAATTATAACATGATTTTTTTTAGATAATTCGCGATTGGAATTACGTATAAGTAATTTCTTTAAATTAAGAAAGAAAATACGAATGGGTCAGTGAAATAATAGAAGCTGGACATACAAATTTTATTAACCTCACAAAATTGTGGTACATGTGGCGTAACAATTACTTATTTATTAGGTATATTTGAAATTATATGTAGCCTATTAAATTAACTTTTTTTTTCTTATATCAACTTAATTACTCACCTACTATGTGATTCTACTCTTAAATTTACAAATTTATCTATTACAATGAAGAGACACGTTATTAACATGCTTCAATGCCTCTAGGTACAAGCCCTTTGAGACATATTGGTCCACTATCCGACTTGAATACCTAACCTCATGAGGAGATACGCATTTCTTTTACACATTAGTGCTGCTACGCTACAAGCCTTTGATAATTAGATCAAGTATAATAAACTACTTTACCAAATTAATATTTTAAGTTAACTTAGAAATAATACATCAATCTCATCAAAAATTACCAATTTACCATTTAAGCTTATGATTTTGGTTCCTAAATTGTAGTTATAACTATTTTTCATCTATGATGGTTGTAACATATTTTTACAAAAAAGTTCTACTCTAAACCATTTTGGCTAAAATTCCTTAAGAACACATATAGCTAAACTCTTGATTTAGCTATAACATACTCAAAACTATAATTGATTCTAAAGTTTTAAATATCATATATTTGATGTTCCTAAACCTATTCAAGGAATTATATATTTGGACATCAAACCCACTAATTAAAATATGTACAAGGCTCATCAAGTTAAACAGTCAAGTAGAAACAAGCTTAGTTTGATTATTTAATTCATAATGAAATTACTCCCTCTTCTTGGTAGTTCATTTCCATACGTATTTTGTTTCTTCTATTTCTTCGATAGCCTGGCTTTCCTCTTGCAATGCATATTTAGAGGTTGAATAATATTAGTTTAAAAAGCTCTTAGAAGCTACGGATTCTCGCACACTCACTTAATCTACTTCTAAATTTTACATCAATGTCTTCCACAATCTACGAACCCTCGTTACTAGGAGGACAACACCTTACTACACTTCTTAATTCCTTTAGGCTATTTAAAGTTTTTAAACTTGTTATAAATTAATAAATATAACGTTTCTAACTTTGGAGATCTATTTGTTACATAGATCCAACTTTCGATTCACTCGTGGGATCCGGGCGGTCCCGGGGGGGGGGGGGGGGGGGTCATGGAAAGAACAGGTTCAAAATCTTTTTAACGTATGCATCATGCATGTGTGGCTTATAAACATATTTTCCTTATAAAATTATCCACCACACATAAAACACTATTGAATATACCTAATACACAATAGTATATAAAAAAATGCAACGAAGAAAAGAATGAATTCTAGAACAGGAGATTGTGACATGACTTGTTGCACCCGTCAATTCGTATTCGTCAAAGCAATCAAAATTTCATAGAAGGTGTATGACGGGTTTAGTAGAATAATTACTAGAAAAAGAGAGACACTTCTTCGTCTCACGCGTTTGAAATATACTTCAAACATTCAACACAAAACATTTTATATCAAACTAATCAGCATTTATAAACTTATTTAGTGTATACATATGCCATTTTTTCTCTCTGTAGGAAGACTATCTCTAATAACAAAAAGTATGTTGATTATAAAACTTGAACGAGTTAAAGCATATGTTTAGATATATAAAACATATTAGAAACAAATAAATGTTAAGTAATGTTAATTATATGAGGATAAATTTAATTTTGTAATTGTCCTTAAACAAAAATATTCGCTAGCTACTTTTATGTAATATTTTATTATTATTACTTTTTTTCCTTCTAAAAGTAAAGTTTTTATTCAATGACTTTATAAGGACAAATTTGTCAAAATATAACTTATTTCCTGTCATATAACTATAATGTTGTTATATTTTTTATAATAAAAAAGAACGTACGTTTAAGAAAAGTGTTGTCAATGTGGGATAGTACACTTAATAGAGGTTTATGCCTCTTAGAAAAAATGTTCTAGGTTCAAATATAAGAACTGATACATTTGGTGTAAAATATATTGAAATTAACATTAGTCGATAAAAAAATTTACTAAACAAGCAATATATCTATACTATTATATAATGCATCCTAGATGGGTCTCAAAGTAATTTTACCATCATTTTAAGATGGCATCCCAAGAGTCTCAAGTGTAATCTTCAAATTTTTACTTCATTTCTTCCATTTATACCCTTGTGTACGACCTTTAATAGCAATTGTACAAAATAATAATGCAAACTCATTGCACACAATCCCCTATACTTCCGTAAATTGATTCCAGCATTCAATTCACTAATTAAAGTCATACAAGTTCTTCAACTCATGTAACTGTTGCCATTATTTAATGGATGGGCAAGATATTATTATTTTAGATGGAAAATGTTTTCTTATTATCATATGTTGTGTAGCTTTGAAATTGATACGGCTGAATCTAAGCAAGAAGAAGATGACAAGGATACTCAGATAGTCATAAGACGGGCTAAGGTCGACAACATGAGGAACATTCAAAAGAAGCCCGGTGCAGTTCGCAACAGTGGGAAGGGTAACGTCAGAAGGTTGGGTTTTTTTTCTGATGATGGAGTGATTTAGATCTCTTTGTGTGTAGTTTTGTAGGGAATATTGGTTAATAATGCTTAAAGAATGAGAAGTTAATGCTTTCCTAATCTTTTATAATGATAATTATATGATAAACTTGCTTAGTAATAGAGTTTTAGATTATGTGGGTACATTTAAGGCCAATGACCTCCAGCCCAGCTGGGGAGAGGTGGGAGTGTTTACCTCTTCGGAGGGTTCCCGCTCGGGCTTGGTCTTGAGTTCGAATCCTGCACAACACGAAAAAATTCCCTGTAACGGTTTGAGATAACTTCAAAGTGGACACCGGTGCGTGGGTAGTGATTCGAACTCGGGTCGAGGGTCTGTCGATTGGTTTCACCGCTGAAGCACACCTTCCAAAAAAAAATGTGGGTACATTTAAGAATGTTATAATTTGTTGAAAGTGTCATGATTAGGAGGCATATTAGATAGTAAATGAAATGTTGGTGGTGGATATTGTAAATTACTAATGAAAGATAAGTTTTTTTTTGCTATACATAAAAACCGTTACTTTTTAAATGAATATTCTACTCTCATATGCTATCAATATGATGTACATATGTTGTTTGTTGCAATGCAAGATTTCAAGGTATGATTACATGATGTTGGTAGAGCTGTGAATGGATTTATCGAATAACAACATTTCGACAATGCGGTTACGCTTAAGAATGTTTTTTATTTTGCAGTGTGCCATGTGATAGTTCTCTTGGCTTAAAAAAAAGCGCGCCTCAAGCTCTTGCGAGGATCTAGAGACGATATGTGAAACATTTTTTTTATAAATTCAAAACATGTTATCGTTGGGGCCAAGTTTTTGTTTTTGGCAATTGGAGTGGGAGATAATATGCTAACTATAAAGATAAATTCTGATGATTCTAATCATGTTTGTTTTTTAGTATGTTGGTAAGGTTTAATTTAGTTTTTTTATTTAGTTGGCAACATATTTTTTTAATAGTACACATATTTATCCTTGAAGTTTCAACCATAAACCATGGCATTTGACATATAAGTATTTATTTATATATTTGTAAAGTTTTACAGATTCTCAATCACACAAACCCTAGATCAACTCAGATACAAACCACACAAAGTACAAAACCAAAGAACACAGGAGAAATAGCGACAAAACAGGTGACAAAATCTTATTAAACCAACCCAAAGAATTTACCCCCCTGTTACCCAAAGAGTTCTACAAATATAGAACTCAATCAACAATACAATGTCTATAGAATCGACTGATGATATATCAGTTGATTCTATCAATGAATACAATGAAAAATAATACAAAGACTTACAACGATTACAAAGACAGTAAAGAAACCCTAACAAATACAGAGATGACCTAAAACAAAGACAAAGAGAAAATGTGTGAGCGAATGAATAATCTGAGAGAGAGAAAGAGCTTTTATAGTGTGATCCAGAAGCTTCGATGACTCGTAACAACCAAACCAATCTCAGCCACTCATCCATTATCTGTACAAAACCTCAGCCGTTGGATTAGATTACATATCAAACAAATATCCAGCTAATGATAATACGGGTAAATGACTCGGGTAAAATAACCCGAACCACAATCCAATCATAAACCCACAAGATAAAATAGCCCAATAATCTCAGGCCCAAATCATGTTAACATATGAATTATAACGGGCCAATTATAACAGCCCAAAATATTAGCCCATATACTTTTAACATTCCCCCTTAATTCATATGTTAAACACATCAAACATTCCCAGTTTTTTGCATAAATACTCATGCTGAGTACTTACCAAACCTTTGGTAAATATATCAGCTGTTTGTTCTTCAGAACCAATTTTGATAGTTTCAATCACTCCATTCGAAATTTTTTCTCGCAGAAAATGCAAGTCAATTTCGAAATGTTTGGTTCTTTCATGGAATACAGGATTCGCAGCAATTGAAATTGCTGCCTTACTATCACTATACAACTTCATTGGAAGATTATGTTTAACTCCCAATTCACCAGTTAAATTTAACAACCATATCAACTCACAAGATGCAGTGCACATAGCTCGATATTCAGCCTCGGCTGTAGATCGTGCTATTGTACTCTGTTTCTTGCTTTTCCAAGAAACAAGACAATCACCAAGATATATGCAGAACCCTGTAACCGACTTCCTAGACACAAGGCATTTAGCCCAATCTGAGTCAACATAACCAACCAAATCAAAATTTTCACTTTTCCTAAACATAATACCTTTACCAGGTGATTGCTTTAAGTATCTTAAAAGTCTTAAAGCTACCTGTAAATGGCCTTTGGTTGGACTATGCATAAATTGACTTAAGAACTGAACAGTGTAACTAATATCAGGTCTGGTCAAAGAAAGATAAATTAGTTTTCCAATGAGCTTTTGAAAACTATTAACATTTTCAACAGGTTGCTTAGATTTATCATTTTTAGTTGTTACTAAATAATTTTGTTCTATTGGGGTAGAAACTGGCTTACAACCCAAATAACCAAATTCATTTAATAACTCCAAGCAATACTTTCTTTGACTAAGACAAATACCACCATTTTCATATAACACTTCTAGACCTAGAAAATATTTCAACTTTCCTAAGTCTTTGATTTGAAAACTATCACTTAAGACCTGTTTTACATGTTTTATCTCAGATTCATTATTACCAGTAATAACGATATCATCTACATACACAAGTAGAACAACAAACACATCACTAGTTGTCATAACAAACATAGAATGGTCACAAACACTTTGTATAAACCCAATTTTTAACAGAACTTCTGTAAGTCTTTCATTCCACTTTCTGGGAGCTTGTTTCAGCCCATAAAGTGACTTAACAAGCTTACAGACTTGGTTACCACTACTTGAGTGATAACCTTCAGGTAATGTCATATACACATCTTCTGTAATTGACCCATACAGAAACGCATTATTTATATCAAGTTGATAAAGAGACCAATTGTTTTGAACAGCTAAGCTAAGAATAACCCTAACAGTTACCATCTTAACCACAGG
Source organism: Ambrosia artemisiifolia (assembly GCA_032199755.1). Classification (NCBI taxonomy): domain Eukaryota; kingdom Viridiplantae; phylum Streptophyta; class Magnoliopsida; order Asterales; family Asteraceae; genus Ambrosia; species Ambrosia artemisiifolia. Next base: position 40,018,553 of record CM063529.1, read on the forward strand.
TGAGAAAGTTTCACCGAAATCTAAGCCTTCCCTTTGGTTGTAACCTTTTGCAACCAATCTGGCTTTAAATCTCTCAACTTCCCCATTGGACTTATACTTAACCTTATAGACCCATTTACAACCTATAGGCTTTCTACCCTTAGGTAAATCACAAACAGTCCAGGTCTGGTTTCTATATAATGCTTCCATTTCAGCATTCATGGCTTCAACCCATCTAGGATCAGTTGAAGCCTGTGAATAACTGATTGGTTCAACAATTTTATTCAAACTTGAAACAAAACATTTATTTTCAACTGACACATTTGAGTAATTCACTACTCTTTCTACACCATATTTAACTTTCCCTTCAACAACAAAATCATCAAATCTCCTAGGTAAAGCAGACTCTCTAGTAGACCTCCTAATAGATTGTATGTTATTTCCCTCAGGAGTTATACACTCATCATTTGAATTCTCTACAACTGGTGACTCATTCCCCCTAAGACCTGTGCTACCAGTGTGCTGATCACCAAGGTGGTGATCTACCCTCCTGGCAGCCCTGGAAGGGTCATCTAAGTGCTGTCCAGGAGAGATTTCATGAGTAGTATTAGTTCCCCCTTCATCATCGGGAATATTATCATTATGAACATTTTCAGAAACTTTGGAATCGTGCTGATCATAGTTATCAAAAAAGTTTATATGATTTAAAACATTTTTATCTAAAACAGTTTTATCACTTGACTTAAAAGGATATATTTCTTCATAAAACTTCACATCTCTAGAAAATTCAATTTGTTTAGTTTCTAAACACCAAAGCTTATATCCCTTTTTGAAATTTGAGTACCCTATTAAAACACATTTATCAGCACGACTACATAGTTTATCCTTTTCATTTAATATAGTTTTAAAACACAAACACCCAAAATTTCTGAGATGATCAATTATCGGGGGGAACCCATACATTAATTCATAGGGACTTTTACCTCCTAAGACAGACGAAGGGATCCTGTTAATTATATAGGCAGCTGTTAGAATACACTCAGACCAAAAAGACAAGGGCACACAACTCTGAAAGAGTAAAGCTCTGGCTATGTTTAAAAGATGCCTATGTTTACGTTCAACTACACCATTTTGTTGAGGTGTATGCACACAAGAGGTCTGATGTATGATTCCCTTTTCATTACAAAAATTTGACATCTGACTGTTAACAAACTCTGTACCGTTATCACTCCTAAATACTTTAACAGACTTTTTAAACTGGTTTTTAACAAGTTCAAAAAAACTTTGAATATTTTCAAATACTTCTCCTTTACCTTTCAACAAATAACACCAGACAGACCTTGTGTAATCATCCACAACAGTTAGAAAATATTTATACCATTCTTTACTAGTTACCCTATAAGGTCCCCATACATCAAGATGAATAATATCACCAAGAGACTTGGTTTTATGATCACTCAATGGAAAGGGAACTCTAACTTGTTTAGCCTTATGACAAATGTCACAAGGTTCAGATTCAGAAAAATTAAGATTTAGTTTATCTTTTAACACAGCAAGAACTTGGTCAGAAGGGTGCCCTAGTCTGCTATGCCAAAGATTCCTATCACTAACACTATTAAAACATAGATTACTCACACTCATATTGGTTCCAACAAAATACAGACCATCACATTCTTTACCAGTCACCAGGACTCTCTTGACCTTGGAATCCTGAACATAACATGCATGTTCATCAAATAAGACACTAAGCTTATTATCCTTAGCTAACTTTTGAACAGATACAAGATTAACACAGTAATCTGGTATCAGAAACACATCATGTAAAACAACACCATTTCCAAGTTTTATATCTCCCATCTTTGTAACTTTAGCACTAGTTCCATTTGGATGTTTAACAGACAAATCATACTGAGACACATCTACACTATTAATCATATTTTCATCACTACTGACCATATGTTGATTTGCCCCAGAATCCATTATCCAACCAGATTTTAAAGCATATTTGATAAAGTTACAACAACTTGAAAAGTTTTTAAACACTTTAGATAATTTTCCTAAAACAGACATACTAGAAAAACCACATATACTTTGACCCTTACCTCCAACATTGGAGTTTTGGCCTTCACTTGAAGACTTCTCACTGATTAAACCCATTATTTTTGAAATCTGTTCAGAAGTAAAAGGCATAGAAGTAGAAGTAGATGCATTGCTACTAGAGTTATTTGCCCTCTTATTTGAAAAACCATTAGGATTATTTGCTTTCATACCTTGAGGGTACCCAATTAGCTCATAGCACCTATCTACAGTGTGCCCCAACATATTGCAATGGGTACACTTTAGATTAGGGTTGGGTCCCCTATTAAAACTCCTTTTGTTATTATTAGAAAACTGGTTTGTACTAGAATTATTACCCTTATTAAAACCTTTCCTATTGTTTGAAACCTGATTTGAACTAGACACAAAAGACACATTTGAACCTTTTGAACTACTGGAAGAACCTCTATGAGATTCTTCCCTTGAAACAATAGAAAAAGCAGTTTTCACAGAGGGCAAAGGATCTCTAGTAAGCAAGTTTGTCCTAACAGGTTGATAAATGTCATCAAGCCCCATTAAAAATTGCATTAATTTTATAAGTGAGTTAAAATCATTAAATTCTCTTGAGGCTTGACAACTACAGGCAGGTAACTGAACAATGGAATCAAACTGTTTCCACATAGTATTAAATTTGTGATAGTACTCAGCAACTGTACTACCACTTTGAGTTAAAGAGTTAATTTTCTGATGCAAATTAAACACAATTGACCCATCTACTTTATCATAGGTTTCTTTTAGGTCTAACCAAACATCCCTAGCCAATTGAGAAAACACTTGACCTAGGTATAATTCATCACTCACAGAATTTAATAACCAAGACATAACAACAGAATTACACCTATCCCATTGTTTCCCTAAAACTTCATCATCAGCAGACCTAATACATGTACCATCTATGAAACCATATTTATTTTTAGCTTCTAAAGCAATTTTCATAGATTTAGACCAGACAGAATAATTTTCAGTTCCTTTTAACTTGATACTAATAATAGACAGACTACTAGTATCACTGGGATGCAAATACAAAGGATCACTAATATCCAGTTTACTAATGAGGGTTCCAGTAGGAGGATCACCTCCACCAGAACCACCACCAGTATTAACAACATCACCCATATTAACAAATCAACAACAGATAGACAAACCAACAATCAACAAACAATCAAGATCAGACAGGCAATCAGAAAACAACAAAGTTAGCAAGAGCTAACCAAGAACAGACTACAGAAAACAATAAACCTATAGAACGAAGCTGTGTAGGTGTTCAGATCATGGGTTCATCATATCACTCATAGGTGCCCACGCAGATCCTTACACAGGAGTTCTTTATTATCTATTATATATACTTATAGTATAACAGATCAAATGAAGACAACAACAATCAGATAAGACAGAAACAATAACACAAAGACAATTAACCAAATATTGAGCCTATTCCGGTCCTCCCTAACCCGGACAGTGCTCCTAGACCAAAAACAAAACAATAAAACCCTAATTGTGAGCCTACTCCGGTCCACCCTAACCCGGACAGTGCTCCTAGACCAAACAACAAAAATAAAAGAGAATGGAACAATCTCACCAGAAACTCGTAGTCTGTAACCTTCACTTAGGGTTACACGACCAGAGAGCAACAACACAGCTGTTTTATTACTCCAAACTCCACCAAGAATCCACAGCAGCTCAATCGTCCAGAACACCAAGATCAAGACAAATATGTAATAACCAAAAAAGAGCAGACCAGATCTATTTATTAGATAAGATCTACTCTTAATACTCAAGACACAAACAACACAGATCTGTTAACAGATTTAACAGATCTAAACAAGAAAGAGCTAACTAAGACAACCACAAGACTACTAGCAGCGGAAAACAACAGTCACAATATCAGAAGCCAGTGGCTCTGATACCATGTAAAGTTTTACAGATTCTCAATCACACAAACCCTAGATCAACTCAGATACAAACCACACAAAGTACAAAACCAAAGAACACAGGAGAAATAGCGACAAAACAGGTGACAAAATCTTATTAAACCAACCCAAAGAATTTACCCCCCTGTTACCCAAAGAGTTCTACAAATATAGAACTCAATCAACAATACAATGTCTATAGAATCGACTGATGATATATCAGTTGATTCTATCAATGAATACAATGAAAAATAATACAAAGACTTACAACGATTACAAAGACAGTAAAGAAACCCTAACAAATACAGAGATGACCTAAAACAAAGACAAAGAGAAAATGTGTGAGCGAATGAATAATCTGAGAGAGAGAAAGAGCTTTTATAGTGTGATCCAGAAGCTTCGATGACTCGTAACAACCAAACCAATCTCAGCCACTCATCCATTATCTGTACAAAACCTCAGCCGTTGGATTAGATTACATATCAAACAAATATCCAGCTAATGATAATACGGGTAAACGACTCGGGTAAAATAACCCGAACCACAACCCAATCATAAACCCACAAGATAAAATAGCCCAATAATCTCAGGCCCAAATCATGTTAACATATGAATTATAACGGGCCAATTATAACAGCCCAAAATATTAGCCCATATACTTTTAACAATATTTTGCAGAAAGAAGAAGGCTGTTCATAAAGCAACCACCACAGATGACAAAAGGCCGCAGAGCACTTTGAAGAGAATAGGAGCAAACACGATACCAGCAATTAAGGAAGTTAACATTTTCAAGGATGATGTAGTCATCCAGTTTTCGAATCCCAAAGTTGCCCAAATTTTAGATTCAAGTCATTTGTCCATCTATTTTCAAGTATTTATGCATTTTGGGTAATTTTCTTTTATTTGTTGTATTTCAAAGACTCACATGTTCAGTTAATTTTTAGGGTAACTTGTGCACAATCTCAACTGGAAACTATACACTTGTAAATGTCAAAACTCAATTCGCCTTTTTCAATCAAATGTTAGTGTGCCACGTGCCAGAAGCTTTGTTAACAAATGTTTGGCATGCCACCCCGAGTATTATTATTACTTTTTTCACAGATGTCAAATGGATATACATTTGAAAAGAATCTTTTTATTTGTTGTATTTCAAAGACTCACATGTTCAGTTAATTTTCAGGGTAACTTATGCACAATCTCAACTAGAAACTATACACTTGTAGATGTCAAAACTCAATTCTCCTTTTTCAATCAAATGTTAGTGCGCCGCGTGCCAGAAGCTTTGTTAACAAATGTTTGGTATGCCATCCCGAGTACTATTATTACTTTTTTTCGCAGATGTCAAATGAATATACATTTGAAAAGAATCTTGGGATAATTGATTTTGAAATTTTTAGGTAATATCAAAGGTAGATAATGAAGGATTCAGACAAATATTTATGGATATGGAAGCATACAGGTTGATGTGGAAACGGAAGCAGACAAGTTGGCAGATAGGAGGCTGAAGTGTTATGGTCTGTTAGATCCACATCATGCAAGTATATTTCGTTCATTTAATAGGTTTATTTTTTTATGGACAATAACCTATTAAGAATACCAAATGAATACACCTGAGTAGTAATTTTTGAAATCTGGAAAACAATTAACCGAAAAGGAAAAAGATCTTGAGATTGAAATACACTGCTTTGTATCAATGTTTTTTTTTATGTTTGTATGGCTTGCATCTCAAATTTGATTCAACGAATGAAGATTATCTAACAGGGTGATTGACCAAAGACATACACAAAACATGTGCAGTCCCGCTGTAATGCGCGGGTTCCTGCTAGTAGCTTAAAAAGAACCATGGAAATGGTATATATTATAATTATGTTGTTTAACCACCAACCTAACCCACTTGTGTATCATGTTAGCGCGTCAATCATATGCATGAAGTCACGTTAATGAACACTCAAATAAATGACAAATTCAAAATGTTTGACAAATAAAACGATTTCAATAGGCTAAATATATTTTAAAATTTTAATGTTAAGAGGTTAAATAAATAAGATAAAAATAAAATATAACTTGGAAATTCGCATATAATGATAACCCTTGCAAATTGTAATGATATGAATTAAACATCATCTAAGTGAGGAGAAAACATGTTACTTGTGTATTCTAGTCTCTAAACGGTTAAATACTTGTTCACCTTGTGGTACGTGGCTCTAATTATATGGCAGAACATTAGCACTTGGTGTAACATTCAACTCATTTATGCCCTCTCAGTCAAGGTTTTTAAAACCGGACTGGACGTCAAACTGGACCCCCGGCCGGTTCACCGGTTCTCAGCCGGTTCGATGCACCAGCGGTCCAACCATCCAACCCGGACCGGCCGGGGGTCCGGAGCCCAGTTCGACAGGTCGGACCGGCCGGTCCGGTCCGGGTTTCAAAACCTTGCTCTCAGTCAAAGACTTAGTCCAGTTTTACAAGTTTATTTTAGGCATGGATAAGACGAGAAAGTGTATTCAAACGATTATCACGGTTGATTGTTGGAGGATATGAAGAGCTCGGAACAAATGGATCTTCAACGAGATCCCTGTTAAAATTGAAAAGATTTGCGGGGAGATTAAATCTAATTATTTGTGGATAAAAAATGAAGTGATTTGATTTTATCACAACCAAAATATAATCGAATTCAGAAATTAGCAACTTGATTCTATTGATGTAGAGAAAGTATTACAACTGAAGAAATTAAAAAAAAAACAATTAAGAAAAAGGGATGAGAAGAACATGGATTACACAGCAGGAGCAGAAGATCACACATTTGCATAGTATTCCTTCTTCTTTTTTTTCTTTCTTTATCATCGTGTATTCAACTTATATCACACATCAAGGTTTCATCCACAAAGTCACAGGTAGAGGTGCAAAAATAACCGGAACTGGAACCGAAAAAAAAACCCGGAACAGGGTATTAAAAAAACGGGTTTTTTTATACCTGGAACTGTACCCGACCTTACCCGCCGGGTACGCATAGGGTGTAGATTTTTATGTAAAAAAACGGACTCAATTTATACCCTGTTGTACCTGGGTTTTTTTAATACCCGGAACCTGGTTTTCCTAATACCCGGAACTGGATTTTCCGAATACCCAAAAAGTATATGTCAAGCAACGAGACTATTTGCATTTTGATGTTGAGGCGGTCCAGGAAGGAATGAGTCACTTTGTGATCCAAGAGGGGTTGTCAATTGACCACTTCGACAACCCAAGATTGACGCGTCTCATCCAAAAAACTCTACAACCGCGTTATAATCATCTAAGTCGCACTACCCTTCGACGTGATTGTCTAAAAAGAATTCAATACCCGGCATACCCGGTTTTTTTTAATACCCGGTGTACCTTTTTTTTTCAATACCCGATATACCCGAAACCAGTTCCCTACCCGGAACCGGGTATTAAAAAACCGGAACCGGGTATACCGGGTATGGATTTTTATGCTGGGAACCGGAACTAGAACCGGTTCTTTCAATACCCGGTTATAATGATACCCGATCCTACCTGGAACTGGTTCCATACCTGAAACCGGGTATTGAAAAAACCCGGTTTGTGCACCTCTAGTCACAGGTTCTGTCCACTTCTTGGACCATTTGATTGGGCCGTTTGAATTGGGCTATTTGATTGGCTCTGTTTATCAGGCTAAAATGGGAATCTTGGATTGGGATAGTTGGAAAGTTTTGGATGTCTTACGTCCAACTAGTTGCTTGCTAGTTGCTATTTGGGGCTTTGTTTTATAAAGGTTGCCATTCAATTACCAGCAGATTGAAACGTAAAACAAATTTTATTTGATTGGTCATATAAACGTGGTCTTATCATCGTGGCTGTGTATAAATTTAGAATTATTGAAGGACATGGTTGATTATAGTCCAACTTTAGTCTAACCATGTTGTTAAAAATCACCACTATTTGATTTTGCAAGATTTAAGTTTACAAAATTCTAACATTGGGATTTCTAATATTATTAGGGGTGCAAATGAGTCGATGTGTACATGAGCTACTTGAGATGGACATTATGAAAACTGAAATTGAGTCGAGTTTAAAATGAGCTCGAGCCGGCTCACAAGACTAAATGGGCTTTTTACTTATATAACTCTCTCTCTCTCTCTCTCACACACACAGATATATATATATATATAGGTCAAGTATAAAATGAAAACCCACTTGAGTTGAGAAAACCTTGGAAACCCATGTAAAAAATGATTTTTTTCTTTTGAAAAAAATAACCAATGTAAAATACATGTTTTTAAGTGTTTTTGGCCAAAAAAATAAAAAAAGCGTCGAAGGGATTTTTTTAAAAAAATAAACAAAGCTGCGAAAACACATGTTTACAACAGCTTTTATAACAACAAATAGCTGAAAACATATGTTTTTTAGCAACTTTGTTTATTTTTTTTTAAAAAAAATCCCTTCGGCGCTTTTTATATTTTTTTGACCCAAGATGCTTAAAAACATGTTTTTTACATCGGTTATTTTTTTTCAAAAAAAAATAATTATTTTTTACGTGGGTTTCCAAGGTTTTCTCAACTCAAGAGGGTTTTCAATTTATCCTTCCCCTATATATATATATATATATATATATATATATATATATATATATATATATATATATGTTTTGATATCATAATTAATCTTGTATGTAAATTTATAATAAAAATAAAAAAAATAATATTTATTATATCATATATAAAATTTATAATTATAAATATATATAATTATAAAAGTATATAAAAAAAGAAAATAACTAATTAATAAAAAACAAGTCGAACCTGAGCCCTAGCTCAAGCCAATCTCGGCTCAAGCTTTAGAAATAAAGATCTAAACGAGTTTTCAAATCTTCATTTCAAGTCCGTTTACCTTCCCGTAAGTTTCCAAATCTTCGTGTTTCATCCCCTGATCACATCATCTTCTATTATCTTCACTTGCAATCCATTTGTGTCCTTCAAAAACACGTCCAGTTTTCATGTTTATCTTGCAAAACATCAATTTCTCATAGTTATCTAATTCCACACATATAAAAACTCATAAAATTAATCAATTAAACATGTTTTTTTTGAACCGCGAGACGCTTTATATATAAAGAGCCAGCAAGGGGCTGGAAAATACAAGCACCAAGGACCCGGCAAAAGCCGAACAAAACCGACCCCAAAACAACAACGAACCAGCCCTTACACACAACTAGCTACATCAAAATCTACCCACTTATCCCAAGTCGGCATCCGAAGATTCGATCTATGAGTTAGCCACACGAAGGCATCTTCTTTAATGAGATCCACAGTTTTCCTCGGTTAAATAGAGATGTTGTCGAACAATTTGACGTTTCTGGCCAGCCATATCCTCCCGACAGCAGCGTAGGCGATTGTTAAGACGATGCGTTTCCAAATCTTGGACCCAGGACACCCATTCAACAACTCGATCAGATCCTGAAGAGACGTAATATTATCGGGGAATGGAATCCTCCTCCACACCAATAACTCCCACCAAATGCATTTGGCTACCAAACAATTGACAAAAAGATGGTCAGACTCTTCAATATCCAAACCAGCTCCAATTAAACATGTTAAATCACATTCCAAACCCATTCAATCAAAATCGAAAGTTATCCATATTTAAGGTCAAGGAGTTTCTTTTATTTGTCAAGCTTACATTTCTCCTTGAAATTTGGGGTAACTTCACATTTTTCTTCATATCAGAAAAATAAACATATTTGTTTATAAAATTGACCATACCCACCTTCTAGTAGGCATATCTTTTCATTTTTTTCCTACACGGTCTGATATCGTGCATAAATGCATTTTTACCAACAACAATATTAGCCATCTTTGTCAACATCTACGGGCTTCATATATCTAGAACCGCTCAACACGTACGTAACCTAATATAGTCTACAACCACCACTATATATCCTCAATCTACAATAAATAATAAAAACGTTTTCACTTCATTATCTTGCAAAATAAACCATGCACAAATATTCTATGGATGAACCAAAGAAAACTGTGTCGTTTGGCAACGTTCGAGTTCATGGTGAGATGGTTGGAACCGAAGAGCATTCCAAAGAGAAGCAAGGCTCGATGACGGTTCTTGATAGAAGTAGATTGGAATCTCCAACGAAGTCTAGTTGCCACGTGTTTATGTTTGGGTTTGGAACCGGTAAGTTTCCTACAAAGATGGAGTTAAGTGACATAAAACAAAGGCAAATGCGACGGCAAACCACAGACACTGAGTTCGACGGTTGTGAGGATGAAAGTGGTCGATGTAGAAGTGCGAAGAAGCGATGGTGGTTGTTGATCGATGTTTTTGGATGTGGTGGTAGATATGAAGAAGAGGTAGCCGTGAAAGACTTTCGAGAGACATTTCAGTCGCTTAAAAGATTTGACTGAGTTCAATCGGGCTATTATAGATTGATGTGATCATATGATCTCTATTCTTTTTAACAAAATAGATATGATAGATTGATCTAAAAAATGTAACGTTTCTTAATTTTTTATTTTAATCCTGATATACAATTTTCATAATAGTTGGTTTATTTAAATCAAAACATTACAATAAGTATTACAATTGTCAGAATTCAATTTTAATGTAGTATTACTGCATATTTTTTCTTAACGTTTCCATATGAATGTATTATTATGGCATATTTTTTCCCACCACAAAGTGAATTTATTTCATGGTTAATTAAATTATGGGTTTTTTTTTTTTTGGCCAAACCAGTTCGGTTGGTCAAAGTTGACCAAAATTGGTTTGAGACCAACCTGGTTCCGGTGATAAACCGGTTTAATAAGATAAAAATTGAACCGTATCGAAATTGATTAGGTCAGTTTGACACCGATCTTGGCTCAAACCGGTACCCAAAACCTGTGGGTTGGGCCGAGTTGATACGAGTTTAAGTCAAACCAGTTCGTGTCTAAAGAGGTTTCACTGAAGAATACGATTAAATAGGTATACAAACTTGCGGGATGGGTTAGGTTGATACCGGTTTGGGTTAAAAAAGTTTTTTAAGTGGTACCGGGCTGGGTGGAAACCGTGTCCGAAATCCAAGCCCATTTTTTACACCTCTAGCTAGTTTAGGCTAGTTTGTGTTTAGAGCATTCACATCCCATCCACCATTTTTTACCTTATAATTTAACTAAAAATCATACTTTTTAAAATTTATCTCTTACTTTAAAAAACTTCTCACATCCCATCCATCATTTTTATCTTTATCTTACTCACAAACATATATTTTATTATATTTCTTGTTTTTATACACTCACACAATTTTGGTGGAGGATGAATAGTAGCTTTTCATATATGAAAAGCTAAGATGACAAATTTTTATAATATAAAGATGGGGTATAAAATGGTGGATGGGTTGTAGTATGTTTTTAGTAAATTTTTTTAAATTTTAAAGATGAGGGAAGATTTGGTGGATGGGTTGTGAATGCTCTTAGGTGTTTGGCCCATTTCAGTTAAGCAGAACCCTAAATTTATATTCTGACATTTCTCTTCCAATGGGTCCATGTGTCCAAACAATGCATGACCATTCAAAAGAGTCAAAGTATGCTTTATAACTTACAAGTTCATTTATTTTTGTTTTGGATTCATGCTAATTAAAAACTAAATCTAAAGTAGGCTAGAATGATACTGAAACATGTTTTAAGTCAATAAAAACCACCGTTCCGATAATATCGATATTTGTAACAATTCGGTTCATTAAGGTACGTACCGATACGATATCAACAATTGCTATAATGTACGATACCAAAAAAACTCGTTGCTTTGAATACTACTCCATTTAAAACAAAATTTATGATGGAATGTCGAGAAAAAAACTAAACGTGTTAAGTGCGCATATCATTTTAAGATAAGAGGTGAAAATTAATAGTGTACATATATATCATATTAATAATGTTACTATTCATAACCCATCACATTTTACACTAAATTAAAACAAGAGAACAACAAAGCTAAATAACTTAAAAACCGAAAAAAAACCCCAATAGTTTACTGTACCTGCCAGCAATCTTAAAAACTGGAAAAAAAAAACTGATAGTTTACTGTACCTGGCAGCAAACACTGCTTTTCTGCTTCTAAAACTAATATATATAGGATAACTACACTTAGAGTAATATCCAACTTTCTAATAGTATCCACAACACCAAAATGGTGCTATAGTAGGATTTTTTTGTACATTTGGAGTGTGTCAGCATGCAAGTTGTGCATTTGGTGAAACCGCAAGACCATCTTGCGGTTTAGGCTTACGTGGAGCTGATTAGGAGGGAGGAGCTGGTGAGTAGGAAAGAGGGAGATCAAAACCGCAAGATGGTCTTGCGGTTTACTGAAGAAGGCTGACACAAAGCTGATTAGGAAGGACTACTTTTGTAACTTCTCATTTGGAACCGAGCAAAACCGCAAGATGGTCTTGCGGTTTGTCTTTTTGGATGTTCGGCCTTTAAGAGTAAACCGCAAGACCATCTTGCGGTTTTGATGTTCTCTTTCCTACTCACCATGTTCTCCCTCCTACTCATCTTGGCAGTCTCTCCACGTAGGCATAAACCGCAAGACGATCTTGCGGTTTCACCAAATGTCTAAAACGAGTTCTGACGCCATCCAATTACACAAACTTTTGGTACTATACCACTACTTTGGCAAAAAAAAACACGTTTTAAATGGATGTTTTGAAATTTTAGAGTGTTGTGTGAGAAACTGTTTTTCTTTTCTTTTTCTTGCATGTGACACTTGTTTAACATTCTAGATGATCTAATTAAATACGTAAGTGTAGGTTCTATGGTCAAAGAAGTCCATTATGGCCTTCGAGTGGCAGCCATGGCCTTCTAGTAGAGTATCAACCGTCCACACCACCAAAAATTAAATACTCATTCTTGTCAACCAAACAAACTCCATCTACACCTCGATCTTCTACATCAGAATAATTCTAAGATCCTATATATATATCTAATCTATATGATCTAATAACTATTCACAACGTTGGAACATATACCAAACAATATTATGGACACCCAATTAATCCATAACACCATGCAAGATTATATTGATGACCAAGAGGACACACTTTCCCTCTCTAATTTTCTTTTGGAAGACGATGCATTAATCGATTCGAAACAATTTTCTAAACCAAATCAAAGCTCCACATCATCTTCGTCTTCTTTCTCCGAACATGATTTCTTAGGGTTTTTCATTGAAGAATGGAGTAAGAATACTTCATACATTAATGACCCTTCTGAACCAGACAGTAAGCCGGATACGGAGAGCCATACAAACTCTTTATTTCGGTCGAATTTAGATTCTTTTCGATTCATTCGGTTGAAAACTGTTTCAAAGCCGATCACATCAATGTCAAAGTCATTGCCAAATGGATCCTCATCGTTTTCAGGGAAGTCCAGGTTGATGGTGTTTATGTTTGGCTCTGGATCAAGCAAGTTTATGAATACGGTGGATATGAGTGACATTAAAAGCAGACAACTCAGGCAGAAGAGTACAACGGTTAATGGTGTCGACCGGACAAGAGGAAACAAGGGTTGGTGGCGGGTGGTTGATGTTTTGGGATGTAGTGGTGGATACGAGAGAGAAAATGTGGTGGTCATTTAATGTGTTAAGAGGGCATCTTGGTGGTAAAGTGGTATGCTCTCCGATGTCCGATCAAATGGTTCCAAAGAGCATTGGTGTAGATCGAGTAGATCGAGAGGGAAAAAAGTTAGTAAATCTAGGTTAGTTTTAAGTTTTGTAACCTTTTATCACTCACATAGTCACATGTAACTTTGAAGGAAATTATACATTGAGTGAAATTCTAAGAGAAAAAAATAGCAGTTCCAATGCTACGCTTTTAACCACTCAGCCATCTCTCCTACATAATGATTATGACCAAAAACCGAAAATAGAGTTTATGTTATTAATTTTAGTTATGTTGATCAAAATGATTAGAATCACCATATATTGGAGTTGTTTATCAATGGAAATCCAAGTTTAAATCGCAAGTATATAATTTGATGTAAAAGGGAGTGCTTTAGCTTAGTTGAGCCTAATATGTAAATTTAATGAATTGGTTTATCAAACTTGTTAACAAGGGTTTTAACCGTAAAAAAAAAAAAAAAAAAGAAAGAAAGGTTTTTCCACCTTTTAAATTAGGTTGGAAGATTGATAAACAGTAATAGGTATAATGTCTAATTTGCTCATAACAAGGTGCGTTTCAAGGCATGCGAGTTAAATTCTATAACAAGTGCGTCTAAACATTACAACGTGCATTTAAAACACTCTGTTATCACCAACTTCATCTTCTTCGTCTGCAACTTCTTTTTTAACCTAATAAAAATCCTTCTTCTTGAAATAAAATCGAAAGTATTTGACAACTTTAAACGCACGTTATGTATCTTCTTCTTCATCATACCATTACTGATAATCGAAATTCCATCATCTAATCATTCTATCTGTACAATACATCCATGATCCTTGATTTTGATTAACAACATATAATCAAGATGTAAACCTACGTCAAATCATACGATCATCCGTGGTAATCAATCGTTAAAAAAATGTTGGTCAAATGAAAAAACAGAGCATAATTATAATCGTATAAAATTATTGTTAATTGAATCGTGAATTAAATAGATCGTCAATCGAAAATAGTTAGTCGATCATGAATTGAATATGAAACGTGAATTGAACTGTGAATGATTGGATCAGATTAACGTAACAGTTATAGGTATAATGTCTAATTTACCCATTAATTTAACTGTAATTGAGTTTAATTGACTGTAATTGAGTTTAATTGGTTTAACCATAGTTGACAGGTGACAACCTCTCATTGCTTCTTATCCTTCTCACGTTAAGGATACTAATTTGTATCCTATACTTTCTCTTATAAATTTACCAACTTTCTTCGAGTAACACTTTTTGTTATTTTTATAATATTGCTTCCACTCTACATCAGATTAGTTGACGTTTTAAGATGATACACACAAAGACGATACATGTCTTAGGGTTAATAAGATGCCCCTATATGTCAATGTTTAGTTTATGGTTCTTAAGGTAGAATGTGTATAGATATTGATCATGTATGGTTAGTATAGCATCTTATTAGTAACCTTATTGTTGAGTGATGAATAAAAGTAATTTGTCGTTGAAAAAATTTTTGCCCCTGTATAATAACGACATAATAGAAGAGAGCGATCCATATATGTACTAGTCCAATCCACATCGTCAAAGTCAAAATAGCAAAAATGGTCACACTTGTCAACCATAACGAACCTTAATCTAAAAGTCTCTTAACTCTTATCATCCATCCATCATTTTCCACCCTTCTAGTAAAATATGTTTTAGGAATCTTCTTCGATCCGAATAATACCTTGTAGGCTTGTAGATATCTCTTTATTAAAATCCACATCTCTCTTTAATTATATATACACACACACATCCATAATCTCTCACAACATTCACCAATCAAACCACACACATTTCTTCTCCAAAACATTTTATCTAACACACAAAATATCCCTTGTTCTTGATCACATGGAAGACACAGAAGATACGATTTCTCTATCAGGCCTTCAACTTGAAGACAATAACAATTACTCGTCGTCTTCGTCATCGAGATCCTCATTCGAACAAGAATTCTCAGGGTTTTTTAGTGAAGAATGGAGCACCACTTCACCCGAAAACATCATTTTTTGTGGAAAAATAATACCCACAAAACAACCAACTAATCCCATGGTTCAAAAGCCGTTGTTTCGGTCGAGTTCGGATTCTTTTAGGTTCATGAAAAGTGCTTCATGGCAAAGCACTCCTAGATCAAAGTCTTTACCAAATAGATCATTATCATCATCTTCTTCATGCAAGTCAAAGTGGCAAGTGTTTATGTTTGGTTTTGGGTCGGGTAAGTTTCCAACTACGATGGATATGAGTGATATTAAGAGTAGGCAGCTTCGGCGGCGGAGTACGGTGGCGGGTGATGGTGGCAAGGAGGAGAATGGTGGCCGGAGAAGTGGGAAGAAGAGGTGGTGGCGGTTGGTTGATGTTTTGGGATGTAGTGGTGGATATGAGAGAGACACCATTATGGTCATTTAAGGCTTTGTTTGATTAGTTGTTTAGATTCAGTGAACCAGAAATCTAGTTTGTAAAATCATTTAGATTACATGTTATTTATTTGAGATTGTTGGATTCTAGATTCGCTTTGTGTTTTGTGAAATCTTGATTTTGCATAACTATATTTTTGTAGGGTTTATTATGATAACTTTTAGGAAAAAATATCAAAATAGGTATCGTAGAATTTAAAATTTTGCACAAATAGGTATTGATTTTACATTTGTTCATAAACGCGTTTCAAAACAATCAATCTACATACCCCACAACATACACTCGAAGACTATACGGAGTGGAGGGGGAAGAGGGCATGAAGTGTCATGTGGCACTTGTGGGGCCTGTGTTTGAAGAGTGAAAATTGTGAGGAGTGAAAAAGGGGGGGGGGGGGGGGGGAGGAATAATATTATTGTGTATAAAAAAAAGACAATCCAATCAAAAAATGCCAACTGGATCCACCTCCCGCCATTCTTCACGCCATGGTGGGGGTGGTATTTTGGGCTTGGAGATGCCTCCCCCTCCCCCCCCCCCCCCCTCTTCCCCGCCTCACTCCGGTCTATCTAATAATTCAACCCCTTCACTTACCACGTACCCACACTTCGATAATTCATTCAGCTCCTTCACAACTAACTTGAACAAATGTAAAAATCGAGACCAATCTGGCTCCTCACTACCCAAACTCCAATAATCCGCCTCCTTCCCAACACACACTCTGAAAATCCGACTCATTCATTACGTATTTGAATAAATGTAAAATTCAATGTATATTTTAGCAAATTTTGTGGTCAACATGTCTATTTTGGTGATTTTCTTTACGACAAGTTTAATTTTTAACAAATCATAATACTTTGCTAGGATTTCAATTTTATATAATTTCAATTTGCATCGAAATCCTACTCTAATATTTCAATTCGTATCCATAATCTTTATTGTTGGTAGAAAATGCTTCTGATTACAGCTTCAAGTCTAACGACATTACTAAACTAGATGTAAAATTCTAGATGGTTGTGTTTTGGGTTTGTACTTCAAAGGAAGCAATATACGCAACATCATGATATTCATGGAAAATGTTATGATTCCTAGACCCCTCACTTGCCGGCTTAATTTGACCATCTAAATAATGTACTCATTATTGATTGGGAGGCTAATTATAGATCATTATTTTAAATGAACATTATTGAGATTGAAATTATTTGCGTTAGATTTGGATTTCTTACCTGGTGTAATTTCAACTTTGTACACTTTTTTTTTGGGACGGCCTAGTACTTTCGCATGCCAACGAGTCTACCCACCCAGGTATGCATCCATACTTTTCAACCTCTCGCCTGAAGGCTTTGCATATTTTGCATACCTCGTGAATCGAACTCGTGATCACCCGGGCGGGAACCCTAATGTTGTGAGTAAACCATCCCACCTCATCTTAGACCACTGGACCAAGACTCCATTGGCTTCAACTTTGTAAACTTAGACTATCTTCAATGCTAAGGGCGCCCTTAGCTGGCTAGTCAGCTGCAACATCATATCCTTATAAATCCTTATAAACCATCAATTTTACTCCAACTATACAAACATTTTTACATATCCTTTATATTATCCACATCATCACATTTTTACTTTAAAGTTAACTAAATTTAAAAATTAATACAAGTAAATAGGTAACACTGAATTTATTAAATAATTTTAGTGGTACAATAACCAAAATATTAGAGGCCCTTGTAGTCGGATATACCAAACAAATTCATTTAATTCGGATGAAATTCAATGCACCAGAATTTTTGGATGTCTTCAAGGTAACCACGAGCGGCAATTTAAAGGGCACGATGGAGTTGGTCTTACCACTAGCTACTAAGAAGATTATGTTTCTAGCATTTTACTAGAATCTATAATAAAATTATCTCCCGGCGTTAAAAAACACTGGATTTGGTCATTTTATAATATGGTATCTAAAGATTAACATACCGAGTTTTCAAATCCAAGATATGGAGTTTTCATGTTTAGGTTTATAACTAATTAACTAATTGTGCAATGTACGGGAAGATACACGTGATCACGTGTATAGGAAATTGAAAAAAATCTGAAAGGTTTCAGAGATCATGCATGAATGTAAATAAGTGAAAACACAAAAGAACAATAACATGAATTCGAATTGAAACAAAATGAATCATACAATGTGTATGTGTTACTAGTTACTGATCAGACACTGAAGTCCAGGTGAATTTGATGCAAGATGGGTTTAGAATAACATTCGTTACATACATGAATTACCAATAACCTCAAGACTAGAGGTGAACAAAAAAAACCGGTTCTAGAACCGGAACTGGCGGAATCGACCCGAACTAGAACCGGTTTGAGCCAGGAAAAAGGTGGAACCGGTTCGGTTCCTCTTAGTAACCGTAGGTTCCAGCACCGGTTCCATTATTTTAGCCAAAAACAGACCGGAACCGGAACCGATCTCAAGAACCGATCCCAGAACCGGTTCCAAAACCGGTTCCAACCCAAATACGATTTTTTTGAACGTTGGGCACCATTTTGACCGTTAACTAGCCGGTTTTTGCACCCAAAATCACCATTTTACCACCCTTGTTTGGTATAAATAGGTTTTGGATGTTTTGGTTGATCACAACACTAGTACACGCAAAAACAAACCCCGAAAACGCACGAAACGCCGAACTTTTTGCGAAAATGATTATTTCGACTTGTGTCTTATGTTAAATGGTGAAAAAGGCACGTTGTAGAAAGTTTTCATTTCATTTTCCATGTTTCCTGTTTCGAAATCCTAAAAAAAATGTCGTAATGTTATGTTTATTTTTCTTCTTATTGGCTTATAAATCTTTTTTTGATTGTGCGCGCAAGAACCTATTCTAGAACCGAAACTGAACCGAAACCAGTCTTTGAAATCGACGGAACCAGGGACGAACCGACCCGGAACCGACACTGTAGCGGCCCGGTTCGGAACCGGAACCGGTTCCTCAAAAAAAAAAAACGATTTGTTCACCTCTACTCAAGACCTGTGGCGAATCCAAGGGGTATCTGCAGGCCAGGACCAAAGGGGGCTGTGTGGGCTATAGCTCAGGCTCAGTCAATGGGCCTAAAATTTAAAAAAAAATATGTGAAAAGCCTATGTAATTATTGTGTTTTAAAATTTGGCTATGATGTTTTTTATTCTTTTTTCATTGTTTTATATTAAAAAATACCGAACGTAACAAAGTTGTGATAACATGAATAATTTTAAAATGGAATAGGAGAACCAGCAGAAAGCATGTGCTCGATAGAAGCCTAATCACCTCACTCTCTCTTTCTCTCTCTAGAAACTTTCTTAACTCTATCTCTCGAAATTCTCTAGTCTCTCTCCGGCAACACCACCAATCCACGATTACACAAAAAACCACCTTTCGACCTCCAAAAGAAATATAGAGCCAGTCGGAGCTAGTATTTGGCTCCCTTCCAATCACTACGAAAAAACGCCATTTGAAATAACCCATTCAGTACGAGTACGGTCGAGTCCGAAACCGCTCATACCATCACCCCATTCTCTTTCTCTCTCTAGAACCCATCTCTGTACCACTGTCCAAATTCTCAACGCAACATGATAGAGAATTCAGCTAGTTAGAAATACTTGTACACTATGTTCCCCGGGTTCACTTAAGGCAGAAAAAGAAAAGAAATCTTTCTTTCTTTTCCATATTTTTCTTTCCTTTTTCTTTTCGTTTCATTTCTTTTCAAATTGGAAGGATAGATTTTGGCCTTATTTTCCTTTCTTTTCCTCCCCCCCCCCCCCCCCCCCCCCCCACACACAAACACACACACAAAAAAAAAAAAATCTCTAACATACATTACAATCTTTCCTTCCATTTCTCTCATTAAAAAACTCTGGAACACAAATAAATTTTCCAACTCCTTCAATTTCATTTCTTTTCTCCCCTAAGTTAACTCGAGAACATAACCTTAATAATAAGTTTATGAGAAACTGCCCCACCCCTTGTAGGTGTTTTGGTAAGGGTGTTGAGGTTTCAAAGAGGAGGTTGAGAGTTCAAGCCTCATAAAAGGCAAAAAAAAAATATTTAAAATGGATGAAAAAAATAGTGTAATAAAAGGGTGTAAAACGGGAGGAAATTAGCCGTTAAAAAACAAAAGTTTAGGAGAAACTAGATTTCCGCAGCCTTTCATCGTTTCCTATGTGTAAGACCAAAAACCAAATAAAGGGATCTCATTTACTGCGTCTACGCTTCTAGAGTCCTACGAACTACGAACAAACTTGAACCATCCGCTTCCTCTAGATTCTTTGACGTCTAATTTATAAATAATAATTGTTGAATGCATAAGCCTTTAACTTGTTGGTCATCACGTGTGACCAAATGTCTTGTTTGTAATGATTTAATTCGGTTCACAACAGAATTAAATTACTGTGGTATTCATCGGCAAACATTAGACCATTCCTTTAGACAATTAAAGGAAATGTTACGTTGTTACATCTAGAAAACCTTTAAACCATGTACGTATTCACTCTCATAATGTTGGTCGCAATTGGCCAGAAATAGCCTTTTGTGACTGATTTAGAGCAGTGTTGCAACTATTTTTAGATCTAAGACCCTTTGTAAGTCTCACGTTTGTTGAAGAGGAGAACGAAATCTTCCTTATAAGAGGATGGAAACTATTTCTACTAGCAAATTGTTATTTTCCGACTATATTTCCAACAAAAAAAGGTGGGTCAAAAAACCCATTCATTTTTTGACAAAATAACACTAGCCTAATAAGTTTCCGACATTATATATACATACAAGATAAAAATAAAATAACAATTGGGTGGCTCCTTCCTTGTTGAAGTTTTTCCACACCTAGTTGACCCTTTTTAAAACTATTGCATACTTAAGTATTACATTATATATTCATTTTCCCCGTATATAAGAGCATGTGATTAATAAGTTTATCTAAAATATAATCATCAGATTACAATCAAGCCACTAATTTTTGTTTTCATGCAATCCAATGGATATACTTTACAAATTAAAAAACCTAACCAAAATTAAACAATCTCGTTATTATCCTTATGGGCTGCGTCGACCTCTTATCAACTTAACTATATATAATCAAACCATAACTAAAAAAATACACCACAAAATCACATGCTCATAGTTAATAAACATACACGTCATAACACATAGCTCATGCACCTACAGCTGTAAAAATTTTGCGTACATAATGTGTGCATGACTCTATATATAGCATGTAACGATGAATAACTTTGAACATATTATTCAAACATAAAAAATAAAAACTAAACATGGATATGCATGAAGCAGCTACTGATCATGAAGCCTTTGATACTCTTTCTCTATCTGATCTTCATATGTACAGTGATCCTTCATGTTCATCCTTCGAAGATGACGAATGCGATAAGGGCAGTTCATTTTCATCTTTTAGGTTCAAAATTTTCGATCAAAACGCACATAATAAGCCTCAAAAGCCTACAAGAATGAAAAGTTTTCCGGTGAATTTGTCACCAGTGGTGAGAAGGCGGAGGAGAGGGTTTTTGATGTTTGGATTGGGCGCGTCTCCGGCGAAAATGGAGGTTTATGAGTTACGGAGTATAAGGGCTCGTGCTAGTCCAACAATTTTTCCGGTAGATGGTGGCTGTGGAGAAGAG
Source organism: Ambrosia artemisiifolia (assembly GCA_032199755.1). Lineage (NCBI taxonomy): Eukaryota > Viridiplantae > Streptophyta > Magnoliopsida > Asterales > Asteraceae > Ambrosia > Ambrosia artemisiifolia. The sequence continues at coordinate 40,040,288 of CM063529.1, forward strand.
GTGGCGGTTCGCCGGAAAAGTGGTAGTTGGGTCGGAAAATTGGTCGGGGCGTGTATTCCGATGGTTTAACTTGATTGTGTAGGAAATTAAGGGAAAAATTAAGAAAAAAAACTATATAGTTAATCATCAAATCATCAAGATAGGCATTGAGTTTAAAATGTGGACAAAGCCTTAATCTATATTTGTAAACTTCCTAAATTAAGTAGTAGATCAATTTTAGAAGTTATGTTCTTTAAACTATACCATTTATAAGGAATGTGATTTTATTTTTTGGTTTCTTTCATGTAAGTTTTTGGTTTTTGTAATTATTTTCTTGTTGTGTGTATTTGATAATCAATAAAAATTTGATTTGTTTTATCTCGTTTTAAGTTTTGATTATGAATATTGAACAACTTTTTAGTAAGTTTATCAGCAAAATTACTAAATATGGCCTCAAATTATCCTATCTATTAGGGTATTAAAGTCGTCTCATATTCCCTAGATTTTTTCGTGCACACGTTAGCTTCACATTTGTTTTTCCCTCACTTTTCTTGGTTTTTCAAGATTTCTCGTATGGTGTCGTTCTAGATTTCCAAAAACTAAATTATTATTATTTTTTTGAACGGCCAACTAAGAATCGTACTGGAAACTCCGTACGTCCTACCCATTGACGAAAGGTAGCTCCATCATGCGGCCCAACCCGCACAGACGGAGCCCCGCGCCCACCCCTCTCCTGTTCCAGGGAAAACCCAGCCCGCATACCCGCCCGAAGGCACGACGGCAGAGAACCGGTAAAACCTGGAGGGATCAGGAGTCGAACCCATGACCACAAGGATCAAGTGTCTCTCCATCACTTCCCAGTACCATTCCGCCATACCAATTCAAAGTATCAGAACCATTTTAATAAAGGGATAATCACCAAAATAGACAACTGACCAACCAAAAAAGCCAAAATAAACACCTGATGCGTCTAAACATTAGGGACTAGCCACTCCTTCGCGTCTACCAATCAAACAATTACACGTGTAAAGTCCTCAGACGCTTTAATTTTTAAGGTCCCTGCGTCTAAACTTTAAACGCGAGGCTGTTATTTAGACGCAAATGGTGCTAACCTTTTCTTTAGATGCGAATAATTTTAAGGTCCCAGTGTCTACACTTTAAACTTGAGGCTGTTCGTTAGACGCATAAGATCACAACCTTTTTAGACGCTTTAATTTAACTTGAGGTTGTTCTTTAGACGCAATCTTTACCACCCCTTTTTCCTTAGTGGCAATCTCAAATGTGAAGGCTAGATTTTAGACGCAATGTTTTGTAGACGTATTTGTACACTGGTAGACGTTGTCGTACATTTGTAGACGTTTTCGTTCAATTGTAGACGGTTCCGTACAATCTGAAAGAAACCAAAAAATAATACCATGGGCCAGCTATTTGTACACTGGTAGACGTTGTCGTACATTTAAGGTCCCGTGGTGCTGTTGATTTTGAAGTTCCATCTATTACTAATACCATGGGCCAGCTATGGTGCGCTTCTTCTACCACCATTTCCATGGGATGATCCCCACACTTATTTCTTTCATCTGGTGCAGGTTCAGTCATGTCTGTCGGTTCACCTTCGAGTAGGGCATCCAGGTATGCCATATCTCCATCGGGATCAGACTCCCCTGCTTCTTCATAAACAGGCAAACTCTCTAACTCCAGATCTAAAAACTCATCCTCTTCAGACAACAATGTTTCGCTAACCTCGTAGTCTTCCTCTGCACCAAACATCATATCAATGGAATCTCCCAACTCCACTTCTTCAATCACTTCTCTCTTCTCTAATGACCTTCGATACGCCGCCCACTCTTCTCCATCGTCCTCTTCATCAGAGTCGCTCCCAAAATCATATATCCTAACCTGTGGCACCGGAGGTGGGACTTCAACGTCCATTTTTGTCTCCGTGATGGGGATGATCTCTTCATCTGACTCATCAGCGTATTGCATGATCGGTTCTTTCCCTTCTTCTGGAAACGTTGGGAACAACTCCCCCAAAGCATTCATGTAACCGAGGTAGTTGCCCTCCTCATCATATGTATAACCAACTTTAGGCGACTGCTCTTGCTGAACTTTTTCTTTTTCTTCTTCTTCATCTAATCTCCTAGATATGTCTTCTAATGTTCGTTGAAGATCCAAAATAGCAGCCTGTCGGTTTTTCAGGAGGATGTCGTGCTCTGCTAACATTTTCTGGGTATTTTCATCTTTAGCAACTAATAATGTCAACAGACTTTTGATTTCACTCCAATCATTACCACTATCCTCACAAGAAGTGCTTCCAGAAAATTGATCAGGATACTGATTATAATGTGGCTGCTGATACGAGCCATCATAATAATTTGTAGGACAGCCCTGTGAATAATATGGCTGCGGCTGCACAAAGGAATTAGCACAATAATGTGCAGAGGACCCCGCATTTTGTGGAAATCTAACGGTAAAATAGGGTCCTCCACAAATTTCAAACATATTTACAGACTCGACAGAAATTAAAATACACAAACAATTAGACTCCTACGACTCACTATACAAAAAGACAGACTCAACACAAAACACAAGTAGCACAGATATAGCAGATAAGTGTAATCAAAGCTAATTAACGCACTCGCCAAGAGTCCCCGGCAACGGCGCCAAAAACTTGATGTGCTAAAAGTAGTTTAATAAAAACAACTAAATTAAACCTAAAACTAGACACTAAGTAATACTCTAGACTCTCTAAAACTAAACTACTGACAGGCAAGTGAACCTATCAACTCTAGTATAGCTAAAGTAAGTCCGGATATCGAACCCACGAGACTCTAATGGAAAACGAAAACTAGACTCGATTACTTATCCTAAATACTGACTTAATAATGTTTTGTTATATTAAGGGGGGTTTTCTAACAGACTAATGCAAATAAATATAATAAAACTTAAATAACTTAAAACACAAGGTGGAGAATGGAAATCGGATCAGATGATAGGAAGGCACTACCTAGGCTAGAATCCTACACATGAATGATAAGCTTCATATGGCTATGGAACTGGTGTGGAACCGGGATCTTAAAATACTAAACATCAAGAATAAACTAGACACCCTCGACCCTTCTCAAGGGGAAACCCTAGAATACTGTTGTGCTGTTAAACCACCGGTTGAGAGGTTACCCTCACAGGCTTACCTACTCGAATCTTAAAGTACCCGCTAGACAGTCTACCTCACAGCGCGAAAGTCACAATACACCCGAAAGTGCAAGGGGTAACTAAAATATTTCTGATAAGACTTGGCCTACAATGAATGCTAGGGAAACTAGGAAGATCTTCTTACAAAGCCTCTAGATCTAGCAATTTAACACCCTAGACAGACCAACAATCTCGCACCTCACAGCTATTGAGAATTGGTAGAACACTTAGAATTACCTAACTAACAATTACAACTCCTATGGATAATCCTAGGCAATTAACCATAAACTAGCTAGCTGCTAACACACAGTCTGCAACCTAACCCACATTCATACATGAAAGACATTCACAAAAACGCAAGTGGAGTTTATAAAAGTTATTTAAATAAAACTAAATATGCATACACACCAAACCAGAAAATAAAGAGTTCTTTACTTTAAAATTCACCCACAACCAAAAGTTCCAAAACCAAAAGAAAATAAATCAAACAAGCGTATTCATCATCGCCTAGGTAGTTCTATGATCTAGCCAATAAGAGTCATGATAAAATCAAAACAATAAAAGCTAAACATATTCATGGTGTTCACAACGGGTTTCAAATAGAATAAATATTAATAATTGAAATAGAACCGACCCGTGCTCACACCTAGCCTTCACCCCTTCAAAGAGTAATATCTGCTGTCTTAAGTCGTGCGATCTCCTGCTGCCGTTGGTCTTCCCAAACCAATTAGCAGCTGCCCTCCTCGAATAATATCGCTGCAAACTTCCAAAAAATAATCTTATGCGGCCGCTTCCTGAAGTCCTCCCACCGAACGAAATTAATAAAAGCCCCTTCAATAATGGAGCCCTCTTTTTTTTTTGAACGGCCAACAAATTGGAATCACTCACGGAACACTGGAGTATCATCGTGCCACCAGTGTTGCCACGCGATCATATTCCACCACCAAGTCACCAATTCAGGAGGAAACTCATAATTATGAGAAAACCCCCTTTGTGAGATTCGAACCCAGGACCTTATGGCCCCTAAGTCTTATCTCACCACCAAGATACCACTAGGCTATAATGCCTTGGGTAATAATGGAGCCCTCTAAATCTTGTTTTTGGTTTTGGGCCGTGGAAACGTGACTTTCAAGTTCACGTTGTTTTTATTTATTTATTTATTTATTATATTATCATTATTAAAGATATTAAATATCATCATTATTATTATTATTATTATTATTATTATTATTATTATTATTATCATTATTATTACTATTATTTCATGCTCTTAACTCGGGTGTTCTTGACTCGGGCAAAGTTGCTCGTTTACGTTCCAACGTCAACACGAACACCTATCAAAATATAAAATAAACAAATAAGTACTAAAAACGACACAAAACTAATAAAATCTATAAAAACCTATACTAAATAAAATAGACCAGTACAAGCCTAAAACTAATAAAAACACTAACTAAACGACTCGAAAACTATACAAACTTTACACTGGAAATAGATGTATTTTACAATACATCAAATATCCCCACACTTACCTCTTTTTTCGTCCCTGAAAAAGAATTATGCTATGGAATCACAGTCAGGCTTACATCCGGTTTCAAAACATGGGTTACTTAATTTATAATCTACTAACGTGTTGATTGCGATTGCAGGTATACTGATCCTCTTAAACTCAAACTGGTTTCCAAGCCCCTTTTATTTATGTTAAGTTCATGTTGATTAGTCTATCTAGGGTCTCACTCCAAGGAAGCCACAGTTCCTCTTAATGCCGCCTCAAGCTTATGATGCTAAAGAAACGACCAATTGACCATTTCCCAACTGTCTTATATAGAAAACCAAGAGAATTTAAAATCACTTTTTTTTCGGCATACTTAACTCAGAGGGTGTGACCAATCCAAGTCGCTATCCCAGTGGCCAGGCACCTTAAGCTTCAGCATTTTTTTTTTCATCTCAGCATACTTAACTCAGAGGGTGTGGCCAATCCAAGTCGCTATCCCAGTGACCAGGCACCTTAAGCTTCAGCATTTTTTTTTTGATTTCTAATTTTTTTTAAGTGATTAGAAATTCTAACGGTTTTCTACTTATAACGGTGCTTCTTATACTATTTTTGGCGGTTTCGGTCTCTCCGTTTCTCCTAGATGAGAACCCACAAAATAGCCTAACATAGTTAATTTATTACTTTTCAAAGGAAACCTTTCTACCGGCCGAGCCTACCCACATATCCCAAGTCAGACACGTTTTCAATCAATTTTAATCTCTTATTATACATACTATTTGAAAACCGGACACCTGACTTTATCTATCATCTTCCATATTTTATATAAAGCAAACTTCAAAATCAGAGACATTTTTTTCTAGTTTTTTTCATTTTTTTTTACTCAAACGACTCTATATACAGACTAAACGACAGTTTCCCATCCCCACACTTAAACTCTACATTGCCCTCAATGTAGGAATAGAAAACGACTCAAAACAAAAAATAAATTCCGAATACAAAAATAAAAAAAAACGAGGGCAAATTGAAAAGGACTTAGCTGGTTAATTTTTTTCGTAAGCTCCAACACTCTAGTCCAATCCAGCTCGATCGTATAGCATTTCATTCGCGACCGGCTCTGACACAAGGTATACTCTCGGGTCGCTTCGACATAATGAACAACTCCGGAATCACCCGAATGGAGATTGAGTACGGGTGGGACAATCCAAACCTGCACAAGACAAAGCAAACAAAACCCGAGCATAATACCGAACCACACAAAAAAAAATAAATAAATGAAAAGTATAAACTACTAACTTAGACTCACAATATAACAACAAACAAGAAGACGTACCTGCTTGGTAAAATGGCGGTAAATGGTGGTAGAACTAAATGGGTAGAAGAAAGAAAAAATTCCAGCTCTCGCTCAACGTGAAGGACACTGGTGATCACAACACGCGTTGCAAACAAAAAAAAATATAACTTTCCGGGGTAATAGCTGGTCGCATGAGGCGAACAGGTCAGCCCAGACTCTTCACATTACGTGAAAAGTCTTTTTTCACAGAAAGTTAATTAATTTTTTTTTTTTAAGAAAAATTCTCTTTTATTACTCAAACCTCTACCAAAACTCCCAGTCAAAAATATATATATAAAGATAAATACATGGGATCCGCTCATAGTGAAATTTCCTCTACCTAAGCAAACACGCAAACCTGCTAACAGACTCAAAGACACAAAAACAAAGATAAAATAGAAAGATAAAAACCTATGAACCACTACCGAAGGACGGACCACAAATAAAAAAAATGAAAAGCTAGAAAAAAAAATTAAATAAGTATAAATAAAAATTTACAAACTCTACAAAGCCTCCCCACACTTAAACTTAATCAGGGGGCTTCTCTTTTATCTGGACGCGATCCAACCCATTTAATTCCACTCGGTCCTCGTTAACAATTGAATATTTATTAGTGGAATTGAAAAATAATCTAAGCATTCTTAACGGGTCAGACCACCAAAATTTAAACTTACCTGGATTGAACCGGATGCGTGGCATGTAGCAAGAAGACTGATCGTGCTTGACTTTCACTGGCTTCTTCTTCTCCAACTCGTGCCAGGCGTTGATCCTCTTCCGATTCCGATTCTTTCTTTTTCTTTTCCTTGCCCTCTCCCGTGGTGCTGTTGATTTTGAAGTTCCATCTATTACTAATACCATGGGCCAGCTATGGTGCGCTTCTTCTACCACCATTTCCATGGGATGATCCCCACACTTATTTCTTTCATCTGGTGCAGGTTCAGTCATGTCTGTCGGTTCACCTTCGAGTAGGGCATCCAGGTATGCCATATCTCCATCGGGATCAGACTCCCCTGCTTCTTCATAAACAGGCAAACTCTCTAACTCCAGATCTAAAAACTCATCCTCTTCAGACAACAATGTTTCGCTAACCTCGTAGTCTTCCTCTGCACCAAACATCATATCAATGGAATCTCCCAACTCCACTTCTTCAATCACTTCTCTCTTCTCTAATGACCTTCGATACGCCGCCCACTCTTCTCCATCGTCCTCTTCATCAGAGTCGCTCCCAAAATCATATATCCTAACCTGTGGCACCGGAGGTGGGACTTCAACGTCCATTTTTGTCTCCGTGATGGGGATGATCTCTTCATCTGACTCATCAGCGTATTGCATGATCGGTTCTTTCCCTTCTTCTGGAAACGTTGGGAACAACTCCCCCAAAGCATTCATGTAACCGAGGTAGTTGCCCTCCTCATCATATGTATAACCAACTTTAGGCGACTGCTCTTGCTGAACTTTTTCTTTTTCTTCTTCTTCATCTAATCTCCTAGATATGTCTTCTAATGTTCGTTGAAGATCCAAAATAGCAGCCTGTCGGTTTTTCAGGAGGATGTCGTGCTCTGCTAACATTTTCTGGGTATTTTCATCTTTAGCAACTAATAATGTCAACAGACTTTTGATTTCACTCCAATCATTACCACTATCCTCACAAGAAGTGCTTCCAGAAAATTGATCAGGATACTGATTATAATGTGGCTGCTGATACGAGCCATCATAATAATTTGTAGGACAGCCCTGTGAATAATATGGCTGCGGCTGCACAAAGGAATTAGCACAATAATGTGCAGAGGACCCCGCATTTTGTGGAAATCTAACGGTAAAATAGGGTCCTCCACAAATTTCAAACATATTTACAGACTCGACAGAAATTAAAATACACAAACAATTAGACTCCTACGACTCACTATACAAAAAGACAGACTCAACACAAAACACAAGTAGCACAGATATAGCAGATAAGTGTAATCAAAGCTAATTAACGCACTCGCCAAGAGTCCCCGGCAACGGCGCCAAAAACTTGATGTGCTAAAAGTAGTTTAATAAAAACAACTAAATTAAACCTAAAACTAGACACTAAGTAATACTCTAGACTCTCTAAAACTAAACTACTGACAGGCAAGTGAACCTATCAACTCTAGTATAGCTAAAGTAAGTCCGGATATCGAACCCACGAGACTCTAATGGAAAACGAAAACTAGACTCGATTACTTATCCTAAATACTGACTTAATAATGTTTTGTTATATTAAGGGGGGTTTTCTAACAGACTAATGCAAATAAATATAATAAAACTTAAATAACTTAAAACACAAGGTGGAGAATGGAAATCGGATCAGATGATAGGAAGGCACTACCTAGGCTAGAATCCTACACATGAATGATAAGCTTCATATGGCTATGGAACTGGTGTGGAACCGGGATCTTAAAATACTAAACATCAAGAATAAACTAGACACCCTCGACCCTTCTCAAGGGGAAACCCTAGAATACTGTTGTGCTGTTAAACCACCGGTTGAGAGGTTACCCTCACAGGCTTACCTACTCGAATCTTAAAGTACCCGCTAGACAGTCTACCTCACAGCGCGAAAGTCACAATACACCCGAAAGTGCAAGGGGTAACTAAAATATTTCTGATAAGACTTGGCCTACAATGAATGCTAGGGAAACTAGGAAGATCTTCTTACAAAGCCTCTAGATCTAGCAATTTAACACCCTAGACAGACCAACAATCTCGCACCTCACAGCTATTGAGAATTGGTAGAACACTTAGAATTACCTAACTAACAATTACAACTCCTATGGATAATCCTAGGCAATTAACCATAAACTAGCTAGCTGCTAACACACAGTCTGCAACCTAACCCACATTCATACATGAAAGACATTCACAAAAACGCAAGTGGAGTTTATAAAAGTTATTTAAATAAAACTAAATATGCATACACACCAAACCAGAAAATAAAGAGTTCTTTACTTTAAAATTCACCCACAACCAAAAGTTCCAAAACCAAAAGAAAATAAATCAAACAAGCGTATTCATCATCGCCTAGGTAGTTCTATGATCTAGCCAATAAGAGTCATGATAAAATCAAAACAATAAAAGCTAAACATATTCATGGTGTTCACAACGGGTTTCAAATAGAATAAATATTAATAATTGAAATAGAACCGACCCGTGCTCACACCTAGCCTTCACCCCTTCAAAGAGTAATATCTGCTGTCTTAAGTCGTGCGATCTCCTGCTGCCGTTGGTCTTCCCAAACCAATTAGCAGCTGCCCTCCTCGAATAATATCGCTGCAAACTTCCAAAAAATAATCTTATGCGGCCGCTTCCTGAAGTCCTCCCACCGAACGAAATTAATAAAAGCCCCTTCAATAATGGAGCCCTCTTTTTTTTTTGAACGGCCAACAAATTGGAATCACTCACGGAACACTGGAGTATCATCGTGCCACCAGTGTTGCCACGCGATCATATTCCACCACCAAGTCACCAATTCAGGAGGAAACTCATAATTATGAGAAAACCCCCTTTGTGAGATTCGAACCCAGGACCTTATGGCCCCGTAAGTCTTATCTCACCACCAAGATACCACTAGGCTATAATGCCTTGGGTAATAATGGAGCCCTCTAAATCTTGTTTTTGGTTTTGGGTCGTGGAAACGTGACTTTCAAGTTCACGTTGTTTTTATTTATTTATTTATTTATTTATTTATTTATTATATTATCATTATTAAAGATATTAAATATCATTATTATTATTATTATTATTATTATTATTATCATTATTATTACTATTATTTCATGCTCTTAACTCGGGTGTTCTTGACTCGGGCAAAGTTGCTCGTTTACGTTCCAACGTCAACACGAACACCTATCAAAATATAAAATAAACAAATAAGTACTAAAAACGACACAAAACTAATAAAATCTATAAAAACCTATACTAAATAAAATAGACCAGTACAAGCCTAAAACTAATAAAAACACTAACTAAACGACTCGAAAACTATACAAACTTTACACTGGAAATAGATGTATTTTACAATACATCAGAAAACAAGAAAAGAAACACGAAGTGACTGAGGCACGTGTAAAACACGCTTCCCTTAAAAACAGATTTTAGGCAACCTAGGTGCACCCGTCTGTTTCCCAGGGTACAACAGCCTAAGCAGATTGCATTGCCGGAGAAAACCTAGCACCTGAAACAGTACCTGAAGCAAGAGCATGGAGGGTAGAAAAGTTAGGAAATCGTCTGACAAGAGGTGGTGATTGGTGAACATGAATTATCAGAATTTTTCTGTCTTCAAATAGAGCATATAACTTTGTATTTATCAACTGATAAAAAACCATGCCAAGAGTTCATATTCAATACTGAATTCAATTGTATTGAATTACTAGACTTAATTACACTTTAAGTCTGTAATGAATTACGAGACTTAATGACACTTGACAGGGTAGGAATTTGAAAGGACTTAACAACACTACTTAACTAATCCTAACCATAGGCTCGAGCCACACCAATCAAACCTCAGTAAAAAAAATATAAAGGCGGCTCGCGACGATGCGAGGGTGCGAAGTGCAAAGTGCAAGGTGCGCCATCAAAACGCCCATCGTCCTCGTCCTGTGCCCGGGCGTGTCGGGTGCTTCGCACCCTCCTAGTTGCCACTGGGTGTGTCCTGTTGTGTAGGAATACATTCCTCTACAAAATTCTACATATAAACCAACACATGATTTATATCTTTACCAACACTAAAGTTTCACTACACACACTTAAAGCTTAGATCTCTCATTCTTTTTTTAAACAATCATCACTTTATAGCTAAATATAAAGAGCCAACAAAAAGCTGGAAGTACAAACCATCACCAAAAAACGCCAAACGAAACATACAACATCAAAACAGATGGCATCCTACACAAGTCTAGCCACATCGAAACAAACCCACTCGTCCTATCTAAGACTATAAATCTTCGCCCGGTTGGTGATCCAAATAAAAGCATCTTCAATGATTTGGTCGATCAAGGACCGAACGGGGATAAAGTTGTCTTCAAAAGCTTTCACGTTCCTTGCAATCCAAATACGCCACGAAGTGGTGAGAACCACCGTATGGACAAATTTTCTCCACCTTTTAGGGCCCTGAGAACGCATAATAATTTCAAAGAAATCGAAAAAAGAAATTGCTCCTACCAGCCAAGGGATCTTCATCCACACCACTACGTTCCACCAAACCGCTCGAGCTCAAAAGCAACTAGTCAAGGGATCTCTCATTCATCTAGTTTATAATTAATATCATTATATATTACACACTAATATAATATTTAATTAATAAATTTCCAAACATTTTGTACATGAGTAATCAATTATACATTTTTGCATTATTCGAAAGTATATGTGTCGACGTGTCGTGTGCATGTCAAATTTCATACAGTACAAATATGATTTTTAAAGTGGCTAGGTTGATAATCACATTGTTTATGTGTTTATTTGGTTATTATCTATTTTTCATATTGTTTTTGTGTTAATTTGGTTAGAATTTATTTTTAAAACTAACTAATACGAAATATAGTGTGAACATACAATTTCCAACACTAAATAAATAATTATAACTTATGGGCAACAGAAAAATTTTAGTTACCAAACTATATTATATTGTTATTAACTTCAACTACCTTATCAAGACATAAAAATATCATCATTATATTATATCATTTCCAACTTATATACTGTCTATAACAATAATCCGGTGTAAGTGATGTAAACTTTATTGTAATTCACTTTCTACCTTCTTGCTAGCCGATCTTGGCTTACTCAAATGAAGCTTTGCCGTTAAAAAGATATACTAACTATAAATTTGTATATTGAAAATAACCTAGTAACGTGTCATACAATCCCTTAAATTATGAAAAGAAAAACAAACATATCTAGATTAAACAAAATATCTTAATACGTCATTGATTATATTTTGTTTTTTCTTCTTTTTTTTCATAATATAAGGCAATTATTAGGGGCATCTTTTAACTAGTTTGAATAAGGAAAACATTTCTTTGGACATATATATGTTTAATGTTTGAATAGAATTAATGAAACATCATTGTCATCTCGATTCCCAGGAATTACGAGAGACTATGACCCGCACACAACAAATCCAAATCGAAATACTTCAAGCAGCCTTAGTGGGTCCGAACCCAACATTTACAACTGGCCTAACAAGTAACAATATACAGTTATGTCATACATGACCTCCATTTAACTGTTTTTCTAGAAAGCCAGCCTCCCTCCCTTCACTTGTTTATTGTTATTTATTATATTAATTGTCATGAGATTTTAGTTTGTACATATTTAGGTTGCTAGGACTTATTATATGTCATAGATGGTTCTAGAGGGCCGAACTAGTCTTTATACCGGATCACCGGTTTAACCGGTCTGGCCGGATAGTGTCATAAATATTATAAAAATTAATATGCTAAAATTTGAATATATATATAGGTTAAGGTTCCTGTAGGAAAATTGGTTTGTGTGAGAAGTGTAGGAAGGATTAAAAATTGATATGTATGCATCATTTTTTTGGACGTATGCATCATTTTTTTGGACGTGTTCATGATGTTTTGGATTGTTTTGCTTAGAAAAACAACAAACATAACAATTAATAACCGAAAACAATGTATTTTAGGCTTAAAACTTAAAACACTATGTCAATAACACTTTAGCATAGTGTTTTAAGTAATTACTAGGGTGTTTTATCTGGAATTTAAATTTAATGACTATAATACATTGGATTGTGTTTTAAATTTTTGTATATTGTTGTGTTAAGTGTTTTTCAAGCCAAAACAACCCAAAACATCATTCCAAAATCAAAAACATGATGGCTACATGTCAATTCTTAATCCTTCCTACACTTCTCACACAAACCAATTTTCCTACAGGATCCTCTACATATATATATATATCAAAAACTGGTCCCACCCATTTAAGTTACCAGTTTGACTGGCCGATTTCCTTGTTCAACCAATTATTTGCCAGTCCAACCTTCGGTTCAATGCAAACAAGGTCCAATACCCGGATCATACCGGTCTAGGTCTCGGTTCCCAACCCAACCGTCGACCGCGTCTGAATTTTAAAACACTGGGCAGGTAAATGTACATACATGGAATAAGGTGTTTTTTTTTTCAAAACGCGTGTCAAGATGGTTCTAGAATTGATGTTGGATTGACTATATATAGCTAACATTATTTTTTCATAAATAACTATTACATTAAATATGATTTACACATTTTTTACGGCGAACACACACTTAAAGCTTACTTTTAACATCCACCTAATGTCTATTTTTTGGAACCCGAACTCATACAACTTTGATGAGAATAAACACTTAATGTCACTAGGCAAAAGACCATCAGCATATTCTACTAAAACAATTAGAACCGAGTAATATGATTTAGAAAATTCTAAGATAAATTACATGTTACAATATTTTCTTCCATTATATAGTTAAAGTTAAGCCTAACTAAATGTAATTATACTTAGTAATATTTGTAACTAACATAAACTTGTATTTTTATATACTATTATAGTATTATGTAGAAGAAATAAAAAAAATGTTGATTTTTGAATCAAAATGACATTCGAATAAGATATTGACTTAATATACACGATTGGATAGTAGTATGCATGAAATGTTTATTACAAACAAACTCTTTTAACTTTGTCAAATAAAAACGTTTGGTTGAACTAAACTTTACTTTTTAAAGAATGTCTTTATCTACATGTCGACTCTCTAGAAGCACAGCCTATCAAAATCCACCCTTGTTGCATATGCACCTCCAATTTTTACAAATTAATTTAGTTATGTCCATTTGTCCCATTACAAATCAAGACTAGTTATATACCCAAAACCATGGTTCAAAATACTTCAAACTTGGTTATCAAGATTTTACCAAAACACTCCATACTTCCACCATAATCATCCTTAAACTTATTGTACATGGAAGAAAGTCGGTCCGTTCAAATCCCTCCAACGCAAGACTCGAATCACCACGAAGATGATGTAATCGACACTCTTTCTCTTTCGGATTTCATGATCTACGACAACAATGGAGATCCACAAGACTTCTATCGACTCGACGACCAAAACAACCCTGTTGATCATTTTGATGATCAATTTGAGTTCTCTAGTGAGCTTTTAAAGACCTCAGTGAACAATAGTGTTGTCTTTTGTGGAAAGATCATTCCTTACAAAGAATCTAGTGTTTCTCCAAACACTCACAAGCATGAAAGTGAAAAGCTACAACCATCCCACAAACAAAGATGGAAGTTTTTCAAGAAATCAAGTAAATCTAAATCCCATATCTATTCAGAAAAACATGACTTAAAGTATGAGGTACCAATAAGGAGAGTGTCCATCTTGACTTCTGCCACCAAACCAAGATGGTACTTACTTATGTTTGGTTTTGGATCAAATAGTTTTTCGGCACAAATGCATATTAGAGACTTAAAGAAACGACAATCATCCATAGGGACTAAAGATATGATGGATGACAAAAGAAGTAGTGGCAATGATGGTGGAAAGGGGTCTTGGAGCCTGGTGAGGTTCTTGGGTTGTGGCGGTGGCGGCGGCGGCAGCCGAGGTGGTGGCAGCCATCATCCTAATGCCATCAAGAGTTTGGAATGAGATCAATAGGTCAACAAGTTGGTGTGTAATTTGTCATCTTACTATTGAAGTTATTCGACATGTGTTGATTAGAGAATGTTTTGTTTATATATTTTTTTATAATGTAGATTATATTTTTATGTAGGGGATGCTTATCACCACATCAGTATATAACTAAAATAATCAAATCTTGGAAGTTTACTAATAAAAATTTCCCAATTGCCAATAGTTTTGTTAATGTCGGCAATTTAATTTATAGAACTTTTTTCAGGTTAAGTACAAAAAACTTCTTTAATGTTTACATTTGACCAGTTGTCATCAAATATAGGTTAACCTTGTTAATATATTTTATTGTTTGTTTGATAAACAGATGTGAACCGAAGTATAACATATGAAGTAAAATAAGTATTATCCGGATGGCCCTTGAGTACATCGGTGATATATTTTTTTTTTGAATATTAACTTTCATTACCACCAAAAAGACAAGCTATCTCCAAGACGGAAATAACTAGCCGAAAGCCAAACAATACAATACGATTACATCGGTGATATATAGATATTAGATTGGTAAAAAAGAATTGATGTTATGTTTTACTTCATATGATCGCCTTCTAGAGTTCTAGTTATATATATAAACTCGGTTAATTAATAGCTATATATAAACGTTCTTGTCACATACATTAACACATAACAATTTACTTTGATTAACCAATCAAGTAAGTTACCGAGAAAATAGATGCAAATACTGCAATCACCACTGGTGAATTCAAGATTTTTTTCCAGTTGGTTCCTTTTGTTAAATTCTCATTAGTTTAATTCCAAAATTTACAAAGTTCTCACTAGTTTTTTATATAATTTTTCAAACCGAGTTGGTACTGAGAACACGTTGTCAGTCATGTCACTTTAGCTAGTTGAAATTAATGAACTTGAATTTGACTTGTATATTTGCCTATGTATAATTACATCAACCTTTATTTGAACACACATAAAAATCAATGTATCTACCTCAAGGCCCCACTTGTTTATTCTAGACGGAGTACACAGATAGTCGGATTATGCACGGGCTGTGATCCCGTTGTAAACATGTATAAAATGGTTTGTAAGTTGGTTGATATGTTGAACTTATATGTTACACTTGCATATAAAAAGAATATTCTAATTATAAATGTGTTTTCAAACCGACACATTTATTTACATCTTAACTAGTGAAAGCGAGTTAGAAAAGTCACTTGCTGAGGGGTGGTGATTGAAATGTAAAAGTAGAAGGGTGGTGGTGTAAATGTGTAAAAGCCGGGGGTGGTGGTGGAAAAGCAAAGTAGAGGGATGGTGATGGCAATGTTTGAAAGATGAGGGTGTGGAGGTGAAAAAAAAACAAGAATGAGGGGGTATTGTGCATAGGTTAAAAGTTGAGGTATTTCCAACACTTCAAATTAAGATATAGATAACTAGTAAAAGCGAGTTAGAAAAGTCACCTCTAGGGTGCAAACGAGCCGAGCTCGAGCTCGAGCTCGGCTCGATTCAAGCTTTGTTTTTAAAGCTCGAGCTCGGCTTGTTAGTAGTTTCTCAAGCTCGAGCTCGGCTCGGGCTCGGCTCGTTTAGTGTTTATTAGTTAATATATTAAATTAAATAATATATATAATAGGCTCGTTTAGGCTTGATAAGTCAAAAGCTCAGCTCGGCTCGTTAAATGTGGGGTAAATTGTATAAAATATTAATAAACCTAATATTATACCAGGCTCGATAAGGCTCGACGAGCCTGGCGAGCTTCATATATCAGGCTCGAGCTCGAGCTCGATAAATAAACGAGCTTTGTTTTAGGCTCAAGCTCGGCTCGAGCTCGATAAGGCTCGGCTCATTTCGAGTTTTTTACCGAGCCGATCTCGAGTAGCTCACGAGCTGCTCGGCTCATTTGCACCCCTAGTCACCTCATTTACAAACGAACTCGTTTGTACTAAATTCCAAGTGATACATTAAAAGGTTTAATACATCCAGCTTGCGGTATGTACATATAATGTATATATGTGTGTGGGTTCTTCGGGGCAAAAGTGAAATTGCACTAATTTTACCTTATCTTACTAGTATCATGAAAATAACGATAAAAGAGGCGGACGGTTAATCAAGTATCATGTGGTGGCGTTGATAACCGAAAGACAAGTGGTACATGCACCAATCGGCCTTTGTCCAAAATGTTGAGTGTCATGTGTCTTATGTACAAGGCTTGATGCAAAACTACTATCGATCTGGGGGTCTCACTGGAAGTAGGCTCTCTATTTCAATGGAGGTAGAGGTAAGGCTGTCTTCATGTTACCCTCTGTAGACCCTACCTTAACTTTGCTATCGATGAGATTTTCACTAAGATTATGATGATGACCACGACATTAAAAGGTTTAACTATTGCTTGGTTTTAGTCTTTTAGATGAAATGAACGTCTTCCATAAATGAATTACTTGAACCTAGTTGGATCAAACACCAAACTCTGAATCTCTACTACATTATAAAGAGTGAGCAATGGGCAAACATGTCCAATTTGGTAAACTTAAGATGGCATTTGAAAAGCCATATGTTTTAACCCTCAAAATGTCATGTAAATCTTCTCCAAATTACCCTTGAATGCATTAAGATGCTTGTACCATAATGCATTAAGATGCTTATACATCTAATTCAATTAAATGAAATTTGTTCCAGCTTGTAATGAAGCCAAATGGATTCAATCTATGAGTTATAATTCTATCAATAAAGAGTCAGTTGCAATGAATTCAATGGTATAAGTTCTGCGAGTAACTTTTTCCATATGAACCGTCTCTCTTCAATTCCTCTATGCATATTAAAGAAACCTCTCATCAATTCAATTCTACGAAACCCTCTCATTAAATGGCCATTTTCCCCTTCCTTTCATTATCCATTGATTGCCCGTCCATCCCCTGCCTTTCGTTATACGCATCGATTGGTTACAAGTCTCTTCTATTGACTTCAGTTACAAATCCCTATCATTGAAACACCTAATTGAAGCCTACATATACTCCATCCCCTTCCTTTATATACTCACCAAAAGATGCCACAAGGTTAATCCTCTAAATCTTCTTACATGTGTGTTTGTTAGTGTCTAACTAATAATGTGGGTGTTTGATTGATTGTTGTGGATAGATACTCCTGGGTTCTATTATGATGCCGCCAAAAACAAGTATTTCCCTCTTATTCTTGTTAGAACATGGGCCTTAATGGTTGGAGAACTTATAGGCATTATTTGAACTTTCTTAGTATTATTTGGTCTTTTGTTGTGCTTGGTTCTTTTATAACCCTAATCTTGCCATTATATTTTGATTGTAATGTAATTGTAATCCACACTGTTGAAGAAACTTGGACTGAGTAAGAGTGAACAGGTTATAGCCCAGTCCCAACAGTCAACTGGTTTGCTGGAGACGATGCGCGTCCAGGAATTGGCGAAGCGAAATTACTTGATAAACGGTTCAGGAATTGGCGACACGTCGACACCTGTTCTTGATGTGAAGTAAGCATTGGAGGCAAGAATGGAGAACCAAAACAGGTATATCAGTGATCTTAATGTTGCAGTTAAATCTGGTCCCTACTTCATAATGACAAATCCTATCAGTAAAATAGTATCTTGTGTTTGCTTGGTCACTCATAATTATATAAGTTTTATCCAAGATTTTTCTTTTGTTTTTGTAAAATTATGAGTTTGGTTTTGTCAAAAGGTGTAAGGGTACCAACCCTTACCATCCTGCACCACTACTCTATAGTAACAACAACAAAAGAAACCAAACTTGTAAATCAAAGTTGTTCAAGCACCACATAATTAAAACACTCACTTGTAAAATTTATTGATAAATACAAAAATTGAAACAATAATTTGATCTGTCGGTTTGTTTCATGCCACTTTGGTGCTTGATTTATATATGTCTTAAGATCAGTTTTTTAGTATGGGTTTTTAATTTATGTGGTGCTTGAATAGTTTTGAATCTCAAGTTTGATTTTTGCTATGTGGGACCATTTCCTAATTGGCCGAGAACATGTTAACTTTTTTTAGAAGCAGTCGTTTCAATTATGTGGTCCCTGAACACTTTTGATTTCCTTAATTGTTGTTACTCTATGGTAGTGGTGAAGTATTATAGAAATATTGAGGTATTTAGTTCACTAAACAAGAGTATTATAGAATTGTTGAGGTAATTTTATTTTTAATGTTTATTTTATGATGATTCTAATGTAGTGTTAGGTATTATAGAGTTTAAGATTAGGATCATTCGGTCTAGGTTTTGAACTTTTTTTTATTTAATTCTAACTAAGGGTGTGCGTCTGGTTGGCTTGCTGGGGAGTTTTTAAGCAGAGTAAATAATTTGATAATCAGGTAAAGACTGTTCTTTTGACTGTACCAACGAAGAAGAAGACTTGTTGGCAGCGAGTGATTCCAAGATCCAAGAATCGCCAAATGAAGCGGTGATGGTGCCACTGCGGCAAGTTTCATACACATGTGGATGTTGATCTGCATCTAAAATTGAGCTTTTCAGACACATGTGGTGCCACTGCGGCAAGTTTCAGACACATATGGCTGCAAAATTATATACTGATTGTTGGCTGATCAAACTCTAAAATCATTCCATTAAACTGGAATATGGATATATATTTAAAGAAATTCTCTCAAACTGTCATTGGACCAACAATCATTCTCAATATTCTGCAGCCACATTCCAGTTTTTTTTTTTTTTTTTTTTTTTTTTTTTTTTTTTTTTGTAAATATACATCAAATAAGTTAATGGTTTGCTATTTTAAACCTTAGGGGTAGTTTTCTTTCGCTTTTGATTTATGTTGGATACTCTTATTATATTTCCTTCACACATAACTGAATCGTACTCCACTCTTAAAGCAAGTTAGTTCATTCGTTATTTCATAAGAAAAAATCAACATAAATTATTATTATTATTTTTTTATTTTAAACATCTTCCTGTAGATGGATTCTCATTTTCAAATGCAAATTCACATATTCGTCATTTTTTGTTATATTTGTTAATAAACCCAAAACCTAATTTCATGATTCCATTATAAAACCGAAATCAAGTATGTACTTAATATTATTGATTATATCCATTTTGCTTTTTGGATTTGAGTTACAAAATTTGTTTTGTCAAATACACAATTACCTTTGGACTTTTGCATCGACACTTGAACCACTTCCATCTCTCTTTACCTTGAATCGTGGTCCCATTAGTCTCAGTAGCAAACATAGACATTGCTAAAGAATCTTTAAATAGTTATAGCACATAAGCTATCAAGTCACTTAAATCGTTTGTTGAGTATAAAACACAACTGTGTTATATTATGATTAAAAGAACAAGTTAAAGCATGTTTAAAGTACTTTTAATTAGTAATGTTTCTATATTATTCGTATACCAGATTACCAAGTGCTCTAAATTATGACCAAACACCAGAAAAGGTTCAACAGCTTCCATGAGTTCAAGTGGTATTAGCAAATGAGAGAGAAGGTGGCTGGTAACAAAAGAGAATTTGTGATTGCATATGCTTAGTTTTACCTTAGTTTTGTTTATTTTCTACTGTAGCAATTTCTACTGTCAATTCAAATGGGTCGACTTGGTTAGTGTTTTCAGTGTAGTAGTAATAAAAAATAGTTGTGTCATAAATTGAGCTTAGCGTGCCAAACATGCATATTGACAATGCATAAAACATCCTATATAAGTTTGTTCGAAGATTATATTGTTATAGAAATATTATAATTGTTCTATTCATATTTTTTCCTCGAAACATTTCTTTTTAAAGGATCAAATAATTGATACCATGAGGCTATAGTTGGCCAGATCGAGCAGTTTTGGCAACGGTCGAAACTAATAGTTTTTCTAGAAGTGCATACTTTAAACATTATACAAAGGCATGCCAACTATATGCCGGAAAATGCTCCTAGAGGCTTGCCATTTCATTTTATATATTTTCATTTCCATATATGATATATTTTTATAGTTTTTGGTTTTGTTTGAATCGTATACGGTGGATGGTCACGCAAGGAGATGGAAACATTAAAACATCCTTTCAAGTTGGTGGTGGCAGTGGATCAACGGTGGCAATGTTCTGTTTAGCCTTTACGATGTTGCTGTCCGGGCAAAGTTTAAATAGTCTATGGTCAAAGAAAGACCAATGAATGAAACCAAACATCCCCAAACAAGAAAAATGTATGATTTGATGAGTCAATGTCTACACCCATAGCTTTGTATATTCATCCATACTTCATAGAAGTTTGACAAATGCTTTTAGTTCATGTGTAAGACAAATGATTATTATCATGTTTGTGAGTGTTTAAGAAAAAGTTGTAGATAAACTTACTTTTGATATTTTTGACGAAAATTTCTTATAGTTTAATTAAACCTAGCTTTTGGTATGAAAATTCTAGACTTTCTTCCATGTTTATGAACTTTTATGTTCTATGGCTGTTTTTCGTTGAGTGAAAAAAATGTTAGAATCCGTAATGGGTTGTTGTTCGTAGTACACATCATAATAGAATTTGATATCTGTCGGGACACCCGCCGCAACGCGCGGGCATTCCCACTAGTATTTCAAAAGAAACCTCCTCTAGCTCTTGGTTATACAGGCCGATAAGTTTTAGAGACTCTAAAAGGAAATGGGCCCGGAGTTATGTGATGGAATTCAACCGGTTTTTTATTAGAGGTGAAAAATACCGGTTTCAAAACCGGAACCATATAAAACCTACAACCGGGTATTTAATAATTAGTTCCGTACCTGACTCTACACGTAGAGATGACTGGAAAAAAACAGTTTCTAATATGAACGTGACAACCTGACCCGATATTAAAACTGGTTTATCCTAAACCCAATGAACCCACTGGTTCCACACCGGCTTCACCTTCTTGACTCTCAAACCGACATGAGCCGGTTTCTTGCCCAACCTGACCCAACTGAACCAGTTTTGACCGTCGGAACTAGGGAACCATTAGAAAACGATCATTTAACCGTTGGAGCCTTGTTTCTAGCCATTAGAAAAACAAAAAAATTAATAAACGAGAATTTCATGTAATTTTTTTTTTGTCAAGCACAAAATGTGTAGAAAAGTATAACGATTTAGTTTGGAACGAAAACCTAAACCGATTAGAGAAATTGGCGCTTAAACTGGCCAAAGCGAAGAAACCAATTCCCAAACCGGTTGTAAACCAGCCAAAACTGTTTTTTTTTTTTTGGGCAAACTCTAGCTACAACTTGGTCATATGTCCGCCCATACCCTTAATTTGAAATGGTTCAAACTCTACTACACCCAACCAGAACTAGTCAAATCCTGAAAATAGCTAGAACTGGAATCGGAACTGAACTGATCACATCCCTCTCCAAAAACGTGTTCCATGCCCACCCAATTTCACGGTTATTAACTCAATGATTGGACATTGGAGTAAAAACTGGTTAAATGAAATGCGGTTTTGTGCACATCTAACTAGTAAAAAAACCTTTCAAAATTTTGCAGGTTAATTATATTCTCACAAAAAATGATCAACAAGCAAGTTTTTTTTCTAGATAAAATATGTTTGTTGTGTTTAAACTTGTTAGAAAGGAGTAGAGCGAAGTGGAGAGCATGTAAAGTTGTGGACCACATCAACTTGGTGTTGACCTTTACGTCCGTCGAGTACTTGGTGCTATGCTCATCTTGATCCAATAGATGTTAGTCTATGATAGTTATTAGTGATAGAATCTAGAAATTAAACTTTTACTAAGCGTTATCATGTTTTGGTTTATAGATGTTCGAAGAATTGTTTTCCTGAACAGATCGGGGTCACTTAAATTATTTGAAATGAACAAAATTTCAATACTAACATACATTAATATAAGATTAAACATATGAAATTAATAATGTACTCGGTTTCTTTTCATCTTGGCTTATCATGTCATCGTCTAAAATTCTAATACTCTTTTTTACATGTATATACATGTTATATACAGTAAAATTTGTATTTATAAACAGTGATGTTTAGTCGTTTGAAAAAACTAAAAAAATAGTGATGTACAAACCACTTAGTAGTAAGTCCTTAAATTGCATCCCTTAGATTGTAAATGAGGGATGTGCTCGGTACAATCCCAAAAATCAGAAAAAATGATACCAGAACCGGTAGCGAATGTGCTCGGCACGGTATGGTACGTTGCTGATAACCGTACGGTATTTCAAGGTAAAATGTGGTAAAATGCAGTAACAATACCGGAATTACAGATCTCGGAAATTGCAAAAAAAAATGATACTAGTACGGGTACCAAAAGTGCTTGGTATGGTTCGGCACCATTTCAGTATACCCGACAAACAATATACAAATTTAACTCATTTATTATTTTAATAGTATTTGATTTATCAGTTAGTTTTTTTCTCTAATAAAAGGCGTTTTATAACTTTTTCTTTTATAAAATCTATTTAAGATGTTTGGTTGATTCTTTTGAAAACTTTTTAATAGAAAATTTATTGACAATGGAGCCGTATTAAAATAGAGGAGCATTTTGTATCATGAACTATATCAAGTATCGGTACCACTACCAAACCAAATCAATGTCAACAAAACAAAAATATTTGTTTTTATTGTTTTTTATTGACGAAAAAGAAGTATCAACATGGTTATGGGTATATCACACATTTATTTTTTGGGTTAGTTAAGACAACTTTTGTGTAATTAAAACATTAGATATAAACTTTTTTTTATTTCGTATTACACATTTTTTTCCGAATCGGACTGACACTGGCTGAACAATATTGGTACCGGTGTTTATTGTTATGCTTCTTGGTTTCAATACAGGTTGATTTTGGTATATATTTCTCACTATTACTATCCAAGCGTTATCATACCGTAACGTAACTTTGTGAATGGTAACTTTATTTGAATAGGTATCATATTATGGACTATTGTAAACATCATTTATGCTTTATGATATAATATACTGAATTTCCACCGTAACCCGCGGAGAAATTCCACTAGTTTCAAATTTTTATTTTATTAGTATTATACCCTGGCAAATGGATCTTCCACCCAAAATACAGAATGTGTTGACCCGGCTAATCTTCCAGGAAGAAATCCAAAAACCGATAGAAACATTTAGTTGAACCCAAAACAAAATAACCATTAATGATTGGTGAACCGGCAGATCCGTTTGCAAGTCCTTTGGAAATATTACCCGAATGGTATTTCTTTTCCGTATTTCAAATACTTCGTACAGTACCCAATAGGGTTTTATCGAAAACATGACAAA
Organism: Ambrosia artemisiifolia; assembly: GCA_032199755.1. Taxonomy (NCBI): domain Eukaryota; kingdom Viridiplantae; phylum Streptophyta; class Magnoliopsida; order Asterales; family Asteraceae; genus Ambrosia; species Ambrosia artemisiifolia. The sequence goes on from CM063529.1 coordinate 40,064,177, forward strand.
ACAGCGAGAAAATAACAAAGATTTGTTGGTTTTAACCCTAAGACATAGAAGGAATAAGAAAATGACTTATCAAAATCTTTTAAATTTAAAACGAATTAGTCGGCCGGGTTGTCTCGGTGACTCAAACCCATAACTTCTTATTTGAAAACTCATGGGCATACCATTAAGAGTCGTAGAATTTTGCTTTGAAATGTTTAGTTTAAAGGTTTACTAAATAAAATAATTACATAAAAAATGACTTGTCAAATGAGTTTTAATTCAAGTAAGCATACAAAATAAATTTTTTTTTGAAAGGCAAGCATACAAAATAATTGTGTTTATATATATGTTTAAAAAGAAACACAACCCCTATCTTACTCTGTCGTGGATCACACGACCCTTATTCTTCTCTCACTAACCGAAAAAACCTCTATTCAAACATCAACCAAAACAAAACATTCACCAAATATCTCTCTCTCATTTATTACCGTTTCATATTCAACACAATAATCACAACTTTGTTGCCTTAATCTCCTCCTCAGTTGCAGGTACAATAATATTACACTCTTAACCTCACATCAATGCAATTTTGTGTTCTTATCATTACATAACTGTTTTTTTTTTTAATAAATTTGTTTATTGTTTGCAGATGATTTGATCAACAAATGGGTAAGAAGAGTAGTTGGTTATCTGCATTAAAGAAAGCACTTAACCATTCTAAATCCAATGACAACAAATACAAGGTTTGTTTATGTTCTAGTTTCATCTTTTTTATGTTCTTTTCTTTGCATACAAGTTTAATAAAATATTAAAATGCCAATATTGGTTTTAATGTTTTATAATAACAGAAATCCACTAAAAAGAGTTCAAAAAAATACTGGTTTGGAAAGCAAAAGAGCGTGGATAAACATTTGTTACAAACCGAAATAATAGTAGAAGATCATGTAACACTCACTGAAGCCGAAAATGAACAAAGCAAACACGCGTATTCGGTTGCATACGCCACTGCTATGGCTGCAGAAGCAGCCGTTGCAGCGGCCCATGCTGCTGCAGAAGTTGTTCGCTTAACGTCCAACGCGCAATCATCCATAGAAGAAATGGCTGCCATCAAGATTCAGAAAGTTTATCGCGGGCACTTGGTAAATTATTTTTGGTACATTAATTATTTCTAACACATTATTTAAGGGGAAATATCATAGAAAACACTAAACTTTCTTTTTTTTTTCACTGAAGTCACTCAACATTTTTTTACATATAAAAAGCACTATACTTACAGTTTTTCCTTATAAAAGTCACTCAACATTTTTTGATTACTGAAGTTATATTATTTTTAGGCGAGGAGGGCGTCGCGTGCTCTAAGAGGGCTTGAGCGGTTGAGATCAGTTATTCAAGGTCAATCGGTTAAACGACAAGCAACCTCCACATTAAAATGTATGCAAACATTGGCTCGTGTACAGTCTCAGGTTCGGTCAAGGCGTGTTCGTATGTCTGAGGAGAATAAAGTTGTCCAACAATTACTTTTGAAGCATGAGAAAGAACTCAACAACATTAGATCTTCTGTCAGTGTTAAAAATATACTAAAATTCGCTACGTTTTCTCAAAAAAAAAAATCGAGATTTTTATGTTTGATAATCAATTTTTTTTTTTGGAATACAGTTGGGAGATACATGGGATGACAGTAGAAGATCTAAAGAAGAAATCGAAGACAGTTTACGAAGGAAACAGGAGGCGGCTGTGTGTAGAGAACGCGCATTGGCTTATGCACATACTCGTCAGGTATGCTTTGCTGGCCGTCTACCTTCTATTTTAATGTAACTTGAAAATAATATTCCTTTTGTTTTATTGTCAAATAGCAAATGTGGAAGAACACTGCGAAGTCTGCGAATCCAACTTTTCTGGACTCGAACAATCCTCATTGGGGATGGAGTTGGCTGGAGCGGTGGATGGCTGCGCGGCCATGGGAAAATGAAAGCATACCCGACAAAGAACCATCGGTTGGAGAAATAGGCAAACCGGTCACCAGGGCTCGATCATCTAGCTCTCGGGTCAGGCCCGAAAGCCAAATGGGAAGTGAGGATGGAGACTCTAGAAGCTTCTATAGCGTGCAGCAGTCTGACCGAAACAGGTGGCACAGCGTGACTAGTTCAGCGTGCGATGACAAGAGCGTCGAATCATCTCCTATAGTTCCGAATTACATGGCTTCTACGGAGTCCGCTAAGGCTAGGTATCGGATGGCTAGTCCTATACATAGTCCAAGCCCCTTAGGGTCAGGAAGGAAAGGCGGGTCGGATAAGGGTTCACTAACTGGGTCAGCTAAGAAGCAGCTAGTGTTTTCGGGTTCACCGGCTCGCGCCTCGGCTAGGCTCACCAGTCATTGATGATGGGTTAAAGTTTATAAGAAGTTGTTTGTGTGCTAGTGTTTTGAGTGCTTGTTTCCTTTGTTTTGAGTCATATTGTTGTTTGTTTGTTAGTTGTGTTTTTGTAGTATTTACTTTGTTTTGGTATCATTTTGTTACTTATTAGTGTGTTGTACGGTACAAACAAGTGATGCAAGAGAAATTGGGTTGATCAGTAAATGATTGGTTTATAAAAAGTACCCAAGTCCTTGTCACTGGGAAGAACATTAATAAACAGTACATTGCTTTGTCGGGGGAACAAGACAGAATAATACCTTGTCCTCGATATGTTTCTTAATATAAATAATAATAGATGTTCGCTTTTCTTAATCATAAAAGGTTATGATTTTCGTTCCCCGAATGGAATGGAATGAAATTCGGACAGAGTTGGAAGGGATGTTGTTCTATTACAATTCTTTTTTTTTTTTTCTTAAAATGAACGACATAAGAATGGAATATACATTCTAATTCCATCCGGATTCCATTCCACGTACCGTGAAACGAAAACTAAGGGGCTGTTTGTTAGCCTCTTAATTATCCTCTTAACCATTCAGTTCTGAATCATTCAGCATTCAGACTGTTTGTTTCAGCATCTGAATGGAATGATTAAGTGCTAAACCATTAAGCTAATAACGAATACTGAATGATTCAGCTCTTAACCATTCAGATCATCTTAATGATTCAGCACTTAATCAACCAAACAGCCCCTAAGTTTCATGATGTGTTTCCTTCTATACATTTGGTTGGATTACTCGAATTCGACTTATGTAAGTATCGATTTTTATTTTTATCTTTACGTTGGGCTCAAACCTGTTTGGATGTAAACCGATTTTAAAAATTGAAAAACCCAACCCACTCAACTTCTTTTTTATTTATTATTTTTTTTATTGGGCAAGCCAGATTTGATTTGGGTTTACACATGTTCTCAACACAAAATCATAAACCTATGTTAGGTCGAGCCCAAACCAGTTTTATGGGCTATCATATTGGGCTCTGAACCTGTTCATCGGACCCAAAACCAGTTCATTTGGGTTTTAACACCCTAATTCTTAGACCATAGGGTATGGAGGAGGCCCATCATCCATGCCTTGCCTCCACCTCAGCTGCCACGTCAGCGTGGGGTAGGAGCATCCATGAGATGATGGTCCAAGGGGTGTGGAGAGAGGCCCATCATCATTTATTGTTTTTCTTTTTTTTTATTTTTTATTAAATAATATTATTAATAAAATAAAAAGTAAAGATGTATTTAAATAAAAAACAAACATTTAAATTAAAAAAAGGTACTACTACAAATTAAAACGTCCAACACTAAAAAAAAAACGTACACTACAAATTAAAAAAAAAACAAACACTTAAATAAAAATAAAAAACATAGCGAACACTTAAAATAAAAAACTACAAATTATATTTTTTTGCAATACTCTCCTTCATCTTGAGCAACACGGGGCGATCTTCTTCGGGATAGTCGTTGATGTTCGTTGTCATTATTCGCCATTCCTCTATTTGGCGATCTTCATTCTTTTGGCGAACGCTTTCCTCCACCCTCTTTTGCTTTAAGCGAAGTTTTTCTTCGACTTCGCGTTCCTTTATTTTCTTCTTCTCTGCTTGAGTTTCGCTAAAGGTATTTTTGAACGATGCCAATTCAACGACCAAACCTTCAAGCATTGACCCGCTCCCGCTCCCTGACGCGGCTTGTTTTTTTGCCGCCGCCGCTTGCCTTTTAGCCTTGTCCCTCCCTGTGGGTCGTGGCTCCTCTTGAACTCGAACCGTATTATCCTCCTCTGGGTCTGGGTCGTCGTTTATATTTATTTGACAACGACCAGTGGACCCGCCTCCCATGCTATAATCGCCCGACTCTGAAGTTTTGGTTCGCTTGGCGCTTGCAACCTCGTTTGGAACCGGTGCCCATTTGGAACTTGTCTTCAAAACCATCCATGCACGAACATGAGGAAAAACAGCTCTATGCTTGTCTTCATATCTACGCATCGCCTCCTTGAATATCATGTCCTCGTTAAACCCACTTGGAGGATTCACATACAACGGGTTATAAAACTTGATGAACTTCCCGATTGTATTATTCATTTTCCTCCACTTAGAACTTATCGCCTCTTGTTTGCGATAAACACCTTGCTCCATCAAGTCGTGAAACTTCTTTCCCACTTCAAGGTACAAACTGTCTCCCGTTTGATTAGTACCTACGTTTTTAAATAAAACGTATATTAGAGAAAAAAAATGTAACAACTATCGTATAGAAAAAAAAATTAAACGTAACAACTATCGTATAGAAAAAAAAAATTAAACGTAACAACTATTGTATAGTAATAAAAAAATAAAATGTAACACATATCGTTAATTTTTTTTTTACCAATGATGGGATCTTTCGAAGTAGCCAAATAAGCTTTCGCTAAAGCTTCTTCTTCTATTTTCGTCCAAGGGGTTTTTTTATACGACCCTTCTTCTTTATCTTGACCTTGTTTTTTTTCCCCTTCCCCTTCCCCTTCGAACGTTCCACTTGTGTTTCGGGCACCTCCTCCACCTCATCTTCTTCTTCGTCTTCGGGTTCAAAAATGGGTTGTCGTTGTCGTTGAGGTTGTTGTGACGTTTGTGTTTGGAGAGATGGGTGGAATGGCGGAGTTTGTAAAAGTTGGGTAAAAGATTGAGGGTTATGGTGCATTTGCATTTGACTAAATTGGTTAAAGGTAGTGGGGCTTTGGTGCATTTGGGAATATTGGGAGAAAGGGTTGGGACTTTGTTGGAAACCCGAAAACGTAGCCCAAGTTGGATCAATTGGCATCGTGTAACCCGGTGTCGTGAACGGGTTTGAAGTCGGGTTGTTTTTATTATGTTGTGGTGTTTGATTCGGGTTTGAGTTGTTTTGGTAGGGATCCATTGCAATTTATAAAAATTAAGAAGGAGATAGAAGTATTTTATAAAAAAGAGAGGAGGATTGTGAGAAAATGGGGAGTATTTTAGAGGGTTTTATAGGATTTAAATTAGTTTTTTTTTTTTTTTAAAAAAACGGTCAAATGCATGGTCCCCACCTCCAACGGCTCTTTTCCAACGTTCCTTTAGCCCCGGCATCAACAGCAACAATCTGCCGCCTATGCCGCTCCTCAAGCTTGCCGGGCCAGGGGGCGGTGTAGCCAGGTGCGGCATAGGCTTGCCCTCCCTATGCCGCCCCCCACACCCCCTGGTCTTATTGTTAATGGGCCTTTCAAAGGCCCAAAACAAAATCCAAAACATTTAAACCTATGAGAGAGTAGTTTGGTCGTGCATCATATGGAACAAACACTTTTTGATGCAAACATCGTCATCTCCATCAGAACTGTTACAAACTAATGGTTACTTTAATCTCTCTTCTTCTCTTATTATTATTTTTATTATTATTATTTCATTATTTGTGTTTTTGTTCCATATCTATTTCTTTATTTTCTATCGATTATTTTCTATCTTACAGTTACTCATTCGATTTTCCATAAATTGATTATAAATTAAATATTATTATGTATCCAATTAACAGTTCCATCCAACTAATCATGTGTTTGAGTTGTTTCTGATTTATTATAAATTTGTTTTGTATATAATATGGTGATTAGGGGACACTGTTGCTAAGTTCTGCAGCTTATCAAACCCTAGATATATAAGCAGTAGATTAATAAATAATAATTTTTATAGCTGTTTGTAAGAGAATAAATGAAATCAATTAAGCTAAACAAGTAGAATTTTTTTAGCTGTTTGCAACTGGCGAGGCGCGCTTTTAAGGCAAAAAAAACCGACATAAGGTATTAAGGTGCAGGTTTGAGGTGTGCTTTTCGTAGGGGATAGATTTTGTGTGCATCAGGATTTTTAGGTTGTAGATGTAAGTAATGTATATATTAGAGCATATATAAAGCTTATTTATAGCTAACCTTTGGATAGGGGATGCTAAAAACACATAGTTGTCGAAGGCGCAAAGCCGCAAAGGGTGAGCTTTGGGCTTCAGTGCAACTGTGCAAGGCGCTTAAAAAGCGAGGGCTTTTTTTATGTGAAGTGTATGGTATAAAAATTGAATTTTCAGGGGTTTAAGACGCATTTTAGGCCTCTTTAGGGCTAGTTTTGGTTGTTTTGTCTAGATTCGAGGCTTGTTTAGGGTTGTTATAATTGTTTTAGATCTGTTCAACTTGTTCAGACGAATGTTGGCCTGAATTTCATAAGACCTTGGCTTGAAAGATTCATATGAGGTAGAGGTGCATATATCGGGTTTTTTAATACCCGGTTCTGGGTATGATTGGGTATTGGAAAATCGGGTATTGAGAAAAACCACGTAGGGTTTGGGTACGGGTATATAGGAGAAAAACTAAACCCTTTGTACGCGGGTAGGGTATGATCAGGTTCAAGTATAGCTGAGTATTGGAATCGGGTATTAATACCCGGTTTTAGAAAATAAGTTTTTTATTATTTTACACAGAAATAAATTCGTTTAAAAATTAATTTTGTTTTGTAATTTTGTAAAAATAATTAAAATAAACTACCATAACATAAATTCCCTCTAGTACAAATTATTTTCCGGTAGGGTCAGGTTCGGTTACGGGTATTAAATAATACCCAAGTACAAAAATAACTGGTTCCGAGTTTTTTGTGCACCACTAGTATGAAGGCCAGAAAGTGAGGCTTTTGAAGCAAAACGAGAAGGCTGTGTTGGGCCTTAAAAGTGGGCCTAGGCGTGCGCCAGGATGAGCCTTAACAACATAGTAAAAACCTATGAGAAATATAAGAAAAATTATATAAGCATCTTGCACCTCGCGTAAGAATAGTGGTACGCTTTGTGCCTTGGTTTTAGGCAATATAACCTCGGTGTGCTTCTCACTTTTTAAAACCAAGATCAAAAGCATAATCAGACCATCTTTGAGTGTCATGGAGATTTGAGTTGATAGTTTTAATTAAGGATTGTTTTTGGAAACCCTTTTTCCAAAAGGGGGGATTTACGTCCGAAAAAAGTAACAAGCTTTAGATGTGTGTACCAGGCTACCCCTTTCATTGCTGGGCTTGCAATAGCAACCGCAGCCATGGCTGGTAAATATGGAATTCAGGCCTGGCAGTCTTTCAAGGCTAGACCCCCGAGGCCCAGATCACGCAGGTTCTATGAAGGTGGCTTCCAACCAACAATGACAAGACGAGAAGCGGCTCTGATCCTTGGTGTTAGGTAACCTTATTTCCCCTTGGTGAATACCTTATAATTTATAAAACATAGTTACCATGTAGCCACGTAGGATCACTAAAACTGTTGACTTAGGAAGGTACTAAGCACTTGCACCACATAGATTCGTTTAGTATGTCATTACCAAAGAGGGTATTCTAAACTCTTCTCCCCAGTGGCGAAGCTTGACCCGAAACTTCGGGGGGTCGGAAATCACTAGTTTCGGGGGGTCGAAAACCAGTTTCGGGGGTCAAAACCGTATATACCAAAAAATTTCTATACAGATACTATATAATCGGAACTTCTGAGCGAAAATTCAGGGGGGTCGGCCGCCTCTCCCCGCCCCTTAAGAGCTACGCCCATGCTTCTCCCCAGATAAAAATATCATATATGAATATTTGCGTACTTTTATAGATTTTTGGTCGTGTAATCATATAGATAAAGTCTTTTAGATGCGGATGGCTCTAATCACCGATGAAGAAGTAGGACCACGCCATACACTTTGTTAGATTTTGTTTATCATGTTACTATTTCAAGGGTATTCTAGACATTTGTGATATGGGCTTGTTTTGACAGAGAGAGTGTGGCAGAAGATAAGGTGAGGGAAGCACATAGAAGGGTAATGGTTGCAAACCATCCGGATGCTGGAGGCAGCCATTACTTAGCTTCAAAAATCAATGAAGCCAAAGATGTAATGCTTCGAAAGAGTAAGAATACTGGATCAGCATTTTGATTTGGCTGAGATACACTTAAACTCCAGGTGTGAGTCGATTTCTAATTAGTGATTACCAACCGCCTATGTGTACTGGTAATATACATAACTTATGGTATGTTGTTTGGATGATCATGAAATGAAGCAGAACAATGGACTAAATTTGTGGACCAATGATGCTAAATAGTTGTTGATCATTTTGTCTTTTGACTTCTTCTTCTATGGTCAGCCAGACATTGGTTTTTATAATTTTTATTCAATAATACGTCAAGTATTGTAAAATGTATGGAAACTTAGATATGTAAATGGAAGTGATCCTTGTAAACCCTTTGGGTTCAAACACCCTAGAAGGCGTAAACCTGAAATAAACCTTCAGCTCGGTGCATAGTTAATTTCTACTACAGGTAAAACGCGCAAACTTGATGGTAAGTCTCAAAAGCATGTGTTCATTGGTTATTGTATGTAGCTTTTGCTTGTAGATTATATGTACGGGTAAAAATTGCTATTGGCCAATGCATGTTCTAAATTACTTTCTAGTGCATTATGTGTTTCTTGTTTGTGTGCATTTGAGAGATCATGTATTCGTACTTGGCAAGTGTTTGGATGCCATTTTCTTAATGACGTCGAGTGGACAATTTTCGAGCACAGACTTGGAGCGCATTTGATTCATTGAAATTTCATTCATAACCAGTTTGGTTCGTAAAATTCAAGTAAATTTGAATCTGAAATCTAGGGATAATATGTGGCGTGACAAAAGATTGCTTCTATTCAATAATGCTAAAATGCTTGCCTTACTAGCTACTCTTGTACCTCATTGAGGGGCCTTAATTAAGGAGAGCCGTGTAACAAAAGTGTTTGGGCTTCCCACCCTTGGTGAGTCCATGGCATGACGAAACCAATAATTTAAATCGATAACGTAATGGAATGGCTGGGACCTCAGCCGAACGAGGTGTATAAGGGTGATCACACGACATGTGGTATCAAAGCGAATCGAACCTTCGAGCAAAATTAGACATGTTATAGTCACTAATTCCAAAAGTCCTTAAATGGAAACAAGGCAATGGAGGTGGTGGAAGAGAAGATTAGCATTAGTGCCTATTCGGTAGGATTGTGGCTAAGTGTTCAAGAGTGGTCGCGAAGATGTATAAGGACCTAGAACTAGAGTCAGATGTCGGGTCAATTTGCTTGAAGACGGCAAAACGCTAGAAAACAATGATCTTTTCCTGGGAGTGCCAAGGTGACATTTAGCCATAGAAAAATATGCATGCAATGTCTAATCGAGTGTCAAGAGAGGTGCTTAAGTTGGTGTATCAAAGTCGAATGTTCGACGTGTGTCGGAGCCGCCTGGCGTGGTTGGTGGATGTCGGGAATTTGAATGGTTGATAGGGTGTCCATCGAACCAATCAAGGGCGAAAACTGTTTATCTTTACTACATTATAAAGGAGGAGTGATGTCCAAATGTGTCCAAATTGGTAAAGTTAAGATGGCATCTAAATAGTCTCAAGTGTAATCCTCAAATTTTTACCCCATTTCTTCCATATATACCCTTGTGTACCACCTTTGATACCAATTGTACAATCCCAAACTTGCTACAAATCCAATTAAATCCTCCATGAAACCACCGTTCCAGACATTATTCTATTCCCCTCTCTTCAATTAAGATTGTCATTTATGTTTACTTATTGTCTGGCTTTTCACCTACTCATTATAGAGATAAAAAGAAAGAGATAAAAAGAGAGATAGAGAAGCAGGGATAGTAGAGAGAGGAGGAGAACGTTTTGACAGTTTTGTTGATTATGCAGAAAGTCTCATGCATATAGTATTCAACCCATTAAAGCTACTGCCACCCAAACACCCCCTACTGTTTCAAGTAACCTTTTGTTATTTATTTAAATATTGATATTTATTATTATTATTATTATTATTATTAATAAAATCTGTGTACTTGGATATTTTGTAGAGTCCAACATAGGTGAGAAGAGAAGACAAGAGTTGGAATCAATGGTATGCTTTTTCTAAGATTTTGTTGGTTTGTTTATTAGAAGGGGAATATTATTTAATATTTATGTATAAAGTTCAAGTTGGTGGTTGTTTAGTAAATTTTGTAGATTTACTTTTGAATAATTACTTTGTTAGATGGAAATGGGAATATTGTTTTTATGTGGTATGGTTTGCAGAGTATCGTTGTGTTTACTTGAAATATTTTGCTTTTTGACAAATATGTTATTATGCTAACTTCTTTGCTACAAGTTATTTATTCGTTGTTATGGTGTGTGTTTGTACTATACCTGCAACTTCAAGTTGTCATATAGATTTTGTAATTTATAACATGCTTTTCACAGCGAATTGACATTCAACTCTTTATCATCCAGGTTATATCATGGTGATCAGGTTATAAATCCTCTTGACACCTTGGGAGAGACCACCTTTGAAGAAAATATTTTGTACATATGTAGAGATAGCTATAAAGAGGAGTGAATTCACTTAAAGGAACAATACGGCTGGTTCAGCCTTCTTTCAGTTGGTTCAGGCCTTTTTTTGCCGGTTTCGACTAGGATTTGGCCTTTTTAGACTGATTTTTTTCCAGGTTAATTTGATATTTGGCCTAGATGGATGGAGGCACTCGCTGCGCCTGATCACACAGCTCGTCGTGCGTGTGTTTGAGGCGCATGGGCTGCATCTCGCACATTTGATTACGCCTTGAGGTAAGAATTTTAATAAATTGTAGAGATGGCATATAGGTGGTAATGGTGGGTTAGGAACCCAATCAAATTGGGTCTGGACCCCATAACGTTTGCTATGTTAAGTAGCCAAACATAATACTGTGATCTCATAATTTCCCTTTATATTTATAGAGAAAGTATGATTTAAAGACTCTAATGTGAATGCTCTTAACGTAAATTAAATCGAATGAATTTATGGAAATAATTACTGTACCAAAACATAATACTGTTGATTAAAGAAAATATGAAATTCTAAACCTAAAAGAAAAATACTATGCTTGTTGACAAAGATTTCACGGAATCCGAGCGTCCAAACAGCAGCCGCTTCTGCATAAACATGGGAAACAAAGGATGACAACACAGCAAATTTAGAGCTAAGCATCCAAACAGTGAACTATAACTGTGCAAATAACAGCACCGCTATCTTGGTATGAACTTTATGGTGTTCATTGGCTAATATCCCGCTTATGTTTAATAGTAGCAGGTGGTCACTTGAGTAGTTTGATTGTGGCTTGTAACTCAGATGTAGTTGGGTCTGAGTGAAGATTAACTACATGTTTTGGTAGTTTATAATATTGCTTACTTTCATGTACTGTTATCTACCTAATTGTTATATGAACATTGCTTTTGTAGCAAAGGTTGTGGTGCAGTAAGCACTATGGTTTTCTCAAATAGTTGACCTTATTTTAGTTCATTTGTAACCACGCTGGTATAAGGCTTACTAATCAATGGTTGTATTTTATTTTAAACGGATACTATAGTTGTAGATAGATTACACCGGTCATTAAGGTGTTTTCTTAATTATTTATTTGTACTATAACTTTTTAATAAGATTATTGTTTGTGGCAGAATCACAATGATAATTCATTTTTAACAATGTGGATGATCTAACAGCGGCAATATTGAATAGTTTAACTGATGTATTTTTGTTAAGAGGATCAAATGGCTTAAATTTTATAGGCTTTTTAAAAATGGAACAGGTCAAACATGTGACATATCATTATCTGTATTCAACTGTTTACGACCTAAATCGCTTTTTTTATGAAAGTGTGAAACTTGCATTTTGTTGAGAGGACATATTCGTCATCATATATAATATCTTTTACTATAAATTTTATAAACCATACCAAAAGCTGTTGCAGGTTAGGTCAACCCAGTTTGACCCATTACCAAAGCATCTTACTGTCTATTTTGCCACCTGGTTGATTATCCTTTTATTGGCCTTATGGAGCATTAGTGATTGCAAATTAAAACAAGTATTTAAGCATTGTTTGACTTAAACAGTTAAACATGGAAATTTTTCCATGGTTGAGAATTCTAGAAAAACAGAAAATGGGCTACAAATGCATATCAGTTGTCTAATTTTACCCATGGGGTATGACGCCCTATTTATTGTACTTGGAGCATACCATTTACTTTGTTAATTTATCTTTAAACTCTTGCTTTATCAAGTACAAGGATTTGTTATTATTCGTTTGTTTCCGGTTTGTTGGCTACGATGTTTAAGAGAATTGAAGTTGTTGCTTCCTACTGGGTTCATGTCACTACAACGGATCACCTAGGAACGCCATACCCACACCACAAATGCCAACAACAACAACAAGGCGACAAAACAAATACTCCCGCCGCAACGCGCGGGCATTCCCACTAGTAGTAAACTAGAACCGAATGATTGATTGATTGAATAATTAATGTACGTGGCCAAGTGGAAGGATCAAATAATGAGTGCTCATTTATCCCAGAAGCCAAAGTGAAGTCAATATTTTGGGGTGTTTCCTCGGATATGCAACGAGGCCCAATAGCATGCATGTTTTAGTGGTTGAGTTTTGGCAATCCCTAGTTAGTCCATTATATGACAAAACTAGTGATCCATATGAACAAGCAGAACTCTAAGGCTACCCAGTGTGAAGACGCCCAACCCCCCGTCCCACCTTTTTTGCCCCCGTCCCTGTCTCAACACCCCCCCCCCCCCCGTCTTTGTCTCCCTTGTCCCCCACGAGACACCCGGGACGGGCCAACAATATTCAACCTCTAATGTCTCCACCAATCAGGTGTCTCCGCCTCGTACACCGCCCCCTCCCATGTCTCCATTCTTGATATTTGGCCCCACTGATAATTTTTCCTATATGGAGGAGCAACCTCCGTCTCCACACCGCACCGCCTAAGGACGACCAGAGACAGCTAGTGCCATCTTAATCCTTACATGTACGTTACACGTCTTTATTCTGTAAATACGAAAGAGCTTTGTGAAATACATAAAATTATAATATAATGAATATCAAGTATTATTTGTAAGTTTTCATCCTTTACTTATTTATATGTTTTTGTTTCATACGGGTTTAAATGTGTTTCATGATTAACACCCATCATAGTTTCTTCTAGATTTAAAAGAAAGAATGAGAATAAGATCAATCGGTGTTTTTAAACATTGATATATTGCTCCTAGTTTGACTTATTGTGGTCCAAGCTAGATGACATATATAAATGCCTAATATTTTTATTGTAATATTAAATTACCATGTGTTATACACGCAATATCTTATTGTTAAAATCATGTTCATAACTCTTTTAAACCAAATATAGCTGGTTGCAATTTTAGAAATTGTACCTGACTTTCTTTATTTGTTTACACATAAATAGATGCTACAAGTGTCAGTCAACGTCGCCACCATTGAAAATATATTATAGTTGACGACTATTTTGTAGTCAGTAAAAGTTTCATTATTAAGATCTTCGTTAAAAGTAATTTTTGTCCGACTTCTAGATATATATATATACACAACCACCATCTGTCACGAAAGAATACAAGTTCCAGCTAAGCTTCATACATCATTGTTTGAAATGTTTAGGGCAACTAAACTATTTGTCTTCTCTAACAAATACAAAACAAAAAAGTAATAATATTAATAATGTTTACATATCTCATTAATATTAACACAGTTTTAAATACACTCGACTAGAGCTATGGTTGAAAATCCAGTATTTATATGAGTTGAGCCTTTAGATTGACGAATTCGTGTAAACAATCTTCTACCTAACTATTGTTGTTGGTAGCTTCTCAAGGGTCATTAAGCGACTACTTCTTAATGGTTCGTAGCATTTTAATAGTTAAGAGGTAACTTTAAGCCTGAGTGTTTAAGAGGTAACCATTAAGGTAACTGTTAAAATTATGATAAATTACTTGTCATATTATTACATTTTACTATAACATATGTTTATTTTTATTTGTAACATGATAATATTGATTGGGCTTGCTTGTGGATTGTTGATTGTTGGACTTGGAGACATTGGCCCAGTAGCTGAGTAGAAGGAAGCAGGAAAGCCCAAAGTGTTGAGGAGCCCATCTGCTCACTTGTTCAGCTGAGAATAAATCTCGTCCGTCTATTAGATCAATCCGTGTGACGTTTGATCCAATGGCTATAAAGCCTTCTGATTGTGTTTGTTGTGTAGAAGGTTCCGTCCTTCCCTATATAAAGGATGGCTTGTCTTCGTTGTTTGGTTTAGCAACAATAACCAGTCTTCTACTCTCACATCTGTTGAACGATTAGGGTTTCTATTGTTTGAGTCGTACACTTATTCATCTCGAATAAGTGCTGAGGTCTTGTGAAGTCTTGTCTAGTTCTTTGTTGCAGTTTGTATTGATTAGAGTTGTTTATAGTTCTTTGTTTCCAGAGTTTGTAATAGATTGTTGGTTAGAGAGTTTTAGTAATAAATTCTCTCAGTTTTTGTTAGATCTGTATCTCTGGATTTGTACCATTTGACATGGTATCAGAGCTCTAAGGCCCTGGTTATAGATTCTTCCGCTGTTCTTTAGGATTTGTGTCTCATATCTCGAGTTCTTGATTGTTCGGTCATTCTTCCGTCTGCTGGTTTGGAAGATTTATCTCAGATTTGAAGAGTCTGGGATTTATAATAAAATTACAGATCTAGGGTTTGGGTGAAGAAGATTGAGCTGTTGATTAAGGATTCTTGGATATTCTTTGGAGGTATATTATCTGATTGCTCTCTGGTCTTGTAACCCTAAGTGAAGGTTATAGGCTACGAGTTGATTTGGTGAGATTGTTCCTTTTCTTTATTGTTTAATTTCTCAGTTGAGTCTAGGAGCACTGTCCGGGTTAGGGGGACCTGAGTTGGCTCAGTATTTGGTTGAGTCTGTTGATTGTGATTCTTGATTGTTATTTCTTAAGTCATCCTCTGTGATTAAATACGTGTTCAGTCTACCTTCTTTTAGATCTGTGAGTACTTGTGTGCTAGATTTAAGGATCAGACTCCCCTGTTAAGACATGGCCAAGAACCTTGAGTGATGAACCTGGTATCTTGAACACTGACAGGGATTTGTCTGTTGTGTGCTTGTGTGACTTAAATCTGTTATTAATTGTTGTTTGATTAATATTTTGATTGTGGTGATTCTGTTTTCTTGGTTAATATGTCTGATTGAAGTAGTCAGTCTAGTGATTCTGGTGATGCACGACTTGGTGCTACTTTGATAAGTAAACTTGATGCTAGTGACCCTTTGTATCTTCATGCTAGTGATATGCTAATTTGAACATTATGAATATTAACTGAAGGGCACTGAGAATTATAATGTGTGGTCTAATGCCATGATCTTAGCTTTGCAAGTAAAAAAAATAAACTTGGTTTCATTAAGGGTGAATGTGTCAAACCTGATGATGATACTGTGTTAATGAAACAATGGGATAGATGAAACTCAGTAGTTTTAACTTGGATTCTAAATTCAATTTCAGAAGAATTATATTTAGGATAAGTATATTCCAAGTTAGCTTCTGAAGTTTGGAAAGATTTAAAAGACACGTATAATAAAGTAGATGGGTCTGTTGTTTTTTATTTGCATATGAAAATCAATTCTGTTAAACAAAATGGTTTAACTGTTGCTAATTATTATCATAAGCTTAATGTCATGTGGAAACAACTAGATCAAATTCTACAACTGCCTTCTTGTACTTGTGATGCTTCAAAAGAATTTAATAACTATAGTCACATGATTAAACTAATACAGTTTTTAATGGGATTAGATGATGGTTATCAGGGAGTTAGGACTAACCTACTGACTAAGGATTATCTTCCTTCTGTAAAAGAAGCCTTTGCAGTAGTGTCTAGGGAAGAATCCCATAAGAATTCTTCAAATAGTTCTAAATCAAATCAAACTGTTAGCTTTGTTTCTAAAGTAAATCAGCCTGTTGATTTCAGTAAAAGAAGTGTAAAAGCTAATCCTTTGTTAAAGTGTACACACTGTAATAAGAGTGGTCATTCTATAGATAAATGTTTTGAAATAAATGGTTACCCTACTTGGATGAGGTCCAAAGGGAATCCAAACAAGAAAGCACTTGTAGCTAATAATTCTACCAGTAGTCCTAATGTGTCTATTCCTTCTTTATCTAGTGATCAACTTGCTAAGCTGATGAGTATTTTGAACGAAAAACCTTGTGATGTTGCTCAAAACTACAATGTTACAGGTAGTTTCTTTTGTGTTTCTTCTATGAATTCAAATGTTTATTGTTTTGTTAGTAGTAATGGGGTACTGAAATGGATTGGGTGGATTTGTGATTCAGGAACCAATAAACATGTGGTAAACAATGAAAATTTTTTAAGTGATTATGTAGATGTCTTTGAACTTAATATTAAAGTTAAACATCAAAATGGAACATTTGCTTTAGTAACTAAAATTGGTACTTTGCATTTGGCTAATGGAGTAGTTTTACAAGATGTGCTTGTTGTTCCTGATTACACTGTTAATTTGTTGTTTGTCCATAAGTTAGCCAGAGATAACAAGTTGTATTGGTTTTAATGAACACAACTGTTATATCCAGGATTTGTCAACTAAGAAAACCCTGGTGACTGGCAGACAGCTGGATGGACTTTACATGTGTGGGAATTCTTGTCTGTCTAATAAGGTGTGTCTAGATAATAAGAAGTTGTATAGTCTTTGGCATGCATGACTAGGGCACCCTTCTGATCAGGTTATTAATGTTTTAAAAACCAAACGTAGTTTATCTAAAGTTGATAACACTGATCCATGTGAAGTGTGTCATAGGGCAAAGCAGCATAGGGAACCATTCCCTTTAAGCCAACATAAGACTGTTCAGTTAGATGATATAATCCATCTTGATGTTTGGGGTCCTTATAGAGTTCCTGATAGGGATGGAAATAAGTACTTTCTTACTATAGTGGATGATTTCACAAGAGCTGTCTGGGTTTGTATGATGAAAGCTAAAACATAAGTGTTTGATTATGTTGTAACCTTTGTAAACATTGTTAACACACAATTTAACAAAAGTGTAAAGATTTTCAGATCTGATAATGGGACTGAGTTTATTAACAAACAATTCAAAGATTTTTGTAATACTAAGGGAATCATACACCAGACAACTTGTGGATACACACCTCAACAAAATGGTGTTGTTGAGAGGAAACATAGACACTTACTTAATGTTGCTAGGGCTTTGTTGTTTGAAAGAATTTACCTGTTCGTTTTTTGTCTGAATGTGTATTAACTCCTGCTTATTTGATCAATATGACACCCTCTTCTGTGCTAGCTGGAAAAACTCCTTATGAGTTAATGTTTGGATTTGAACCATTCCTAGTACACCTTAGGATATTTGGATGGCTCTGTTTTTGTACTGTGTTAAATGAGTCAAACAAATTAAAAAGTAAAACTGAAAAATGTGTTTTTATAGGATATTCTTATGAGAAAAAGGGATATAAAATGTTTAGTTTAGATAGCAAAACTATTTTTTTTCTCTAGGGATGTACAATTATTTGAAACTTTTTTTTCCTTTTAAAGAAAAAATGGTTTATGAAATATTTGACTCAAATCCTTTTAAACAAGTTACAAACACTAACTTTTTTGACCTATATGAAAACACAGATTCAGATACCTTAGGTGTAAATGCTTCCAATGATGAGGGAAAGGAAAAAATTGGGATAGACCCAGAAATTTTAGATTCAGGAACACATGGATCTCAGCAATCAGATTTTGTAGACAGAACTGCTAAAGGCTTGGCTAAAAATCAACAGCCTAGGAAAGTGAGTCTAGAACCTGATAAGGCAGAGAGTGTGACTACTGAAAATGACAATGATAACTTGGATTCCGAAGGTGATACTAATAATGTATCTGAATCTGTTGTTAGAAGGTCTACTAGAGAGTCTCAAATCCCTAAAAGGTTTGATTAGAAGGAAAGGTTAAATATGGCTTAGAGAATGGTGTAAATTATTCTAATCTATCCATAGAAAACCAATATTTTGCTTCTATTTTAAATAAAAGTGTTGAGCCTTGAAGTTACTATGAAGCCTCTAAGGATCCTAATTGGATTAAAGCAATGAATGAGGAATTAGAGGCTTTACATAGGAACAACACTTGGGATATTGTAGATCTCCCTAAAGGTAGAAGCAAAATAGGGTGCAAATGGGTGTTCAAAATCAAATATAAGGCAACTGGTGAAATAGAAAGGTATAAAGCAAGATTGGTTGCTAAGGGTTTTAGTCAAAAGGAGGGTGTAGACTTCGATGAAACATTTTCACCAGTAGTTAAGCTTGTAAGTGTTAGATGCATAATATCTTTGGTAGTAGAACATGATTGGAAAAATTTTCAACTTGATATTAACAATGCTTTCCTATATGGTGATCTAAAAGGAGATGTTTATATGTCTATTCCTGAGGATTTTGCTGATAAATATATTGACAGTACAAAGGTTTGTAAACTCAAAAAATCTCTTTATGGATTAAAACAGGCTCCAAGGATGTGGAATGCCAAACTTGTTAGTGCCTTATCTGAATTTGGTTTTGTACAAAGTAAATGTGATTTCTCTATGTTTGTTAAACATGATAGTTCTGTGTTTATAGTACTACTTGTGTATGTTAATGATATTCTTATTACTGGTAATTCAGTAGAAGAAATTGAGAAGGTCAGGTCTGCTATTAAAAGTAAATTCCTTATAAAGGATCTTGGTGAACTAAAGTACTTCTTAGGGATAGAAGTCATTAGGTCTGATCAAGGTCTATGTTTTTCTCAAAGGAAATATTGCATTGAGTTATTAAATGAGTATGGTATGACTGGTTGTAAACCAGTTAGTAATCCTATAGAGCAAAATCATGTGTTAAATAATATGCTAATAAGTGACAATATTTCCCGTGACAATGTTACTGGATACCAAAAACTTGTTGGGAAATTAATTTATCTATCCCACACTAGACCTGATATAGCCTACACAGTGCATGTGTTAAGTCAATATATGCTTAAGCCTTGTGCTTGTCATTTGAAAATAGCTATGAGGTTGCTAAGATATTTGAAAGGTGCTCCTGGAAAAGGAGTCATATTTTCAAAATCTAAAACCTCAAAGCTTGTGGCTTTTGCTGCTTCTAACTTGGGCTAATGCATTGAGTCTAGAAGGTCGGTTACTGGTTTTTGTGTGTTTTTAGGTAACACTTTGATTACCTGGAAAAGTAAGAAAAAATCAATTGTTTCTAGGTCTTCTGGCGATGCAGAATTCCGAGCAATGTGTGCAGCCTCATGTGAAGTCATTTGATTAAAAGATTTGCTTTCTGAACTTGGTATTTTGATTAAACTCCTATAGAACTATTTTGTGACAATAGTGCTGCTATTGCCATAGCAGCAAATCCAGTTTTTCATGATAAAATGAAACATTTTGGGATTGACTTGTTTTTTCTAAGAGATTTGGTAACTGGGGGAGTAATAAAGACAGTCAAAAAAGAGTCTCAACATCAATTGGCTGATGTCTTTACAAAGGGTTTGTAGCATTCCATATTGGTTGAGAAGGAGAACAAACACTTCCTTATAAGGGGTGGGGGAACCTTCTCTACCAGACGCGTTTTGGCCAGTCCTTCGGGGGTGAGACCAATGCAAAACCGTGAGTCTGGCGCCAGTCTGATACGGCTGGGCGGGCAAAGCGGACAATATCGTGGTACGGGTTAGCTTGGGCTATTACAGTTGGTTTCAGAGCTGGGGCCCGGATCGGTGTGCCAGTCGTGCCCGCGAGGACGCTGGGCTCCCTAAGGGGGGTGGATTGTAGTATCCCACATCGTTTGAGAAGGAGAACAAACACTTCCTTATAAGGGGTGGGGGAACCTTCTCTACCAGACGCGTTTTGGTCAGTCCTTCGGGGGTGAGACCAATGCAAAACCGTGAGTCTGGCACCAGCCTGATATGGCTGGGCGGGCAAAGCGGACAATATCATGGTACGGGTTAGCTTGGGCTGTTACAGTGTTTGCTGGTTTACCAGCATGAAGAGCTTTGTAGTAGGCTGTAATTATTTGACCCGTTTAGGTAATCAAATTAGGAGGGGGTGTTAAAATTATGATATATTATTTGTCATATTATTACATTTTATTATAACATATGTTTGTTTTTATTTGTAACATGATAATATTGATTGGGCTTGCTTGTGGATTGTTGATTGTTGGACTTGTTGACGTTGGCCCAGTAGCTGAGTAGAAGGAAGCAGGAAAGCCCAAAGTGTTGAGGAGCCCATCTGCCCACTTGTTCAGTTGGGAATAGATCTCGTCCGTCTATTTAGATCAACCTGTGTGACGTTTGATCCAATGGCTATAAAGCTTTCTGATTGTGTTTGTTGTGTAGAAGGTTCCATTCTTCCCTATATAAAGGATGGTTTATCTTCGTTGTTTGGTTTAGCAACAATAACCAGTCTTCTACTCTCACATCTCTCTCACATCTAGGGTTTCCATTGTTTGAGTCCTGCACTTTTTCATCTCGAACAAGTGCTAAGGTCTTGTGAAGTCTTGTCTAGTTCTTTGTTACAGTTTGTATTGATTAGAGTTGTTTAAAGTTCTTTGTTTTTGTTCTTTGTTTCCAGAGTTTGTAATAGATTGTTGGTTAGAGAGTTTTAGTAATAAATTCTTTCAGTTTTTGTTAGATCTTTATCTCTGGATTTGTACCATTTGACCGTAACATTAGTACATAACCATTCAGGCTTAAGGTACGTTATCTCTTAGAGGCTATGAACTATTAAGATTTAAGAAGTTTTCGAACAACCCATATATCAGTTTGCCGTAATATGATTATTATACGATTTAGCAATATAAATTTGTGCTATATATGAGTTGGGGCATTTGGATTGACGGTCTGCATAAATAATCTTAACTACAAGTTAAATAAAATAAATGTCAACAATGCTAAGTAAAAATCAATATCAGCATATGATGTCAGGGTATAGAAAAAAAAGAAAAAAAAAACTTAATCTTTTTTAAATCTTGATTGATACTAATTGTTGTTGTTATTAGTATTATTATCATAGATGTGTTTAGTTCTAATTTAAAATCGATGGGCAACAACTATTACAATCATCTATTCAACTTTTCAGACCAGATAACTAGTTTAGTGATGACTAATGCGTGTCTCGGCTCGCTATTAAACTATCAACCCAAAGAATCCATGAGACGAAAGTCAAGCATAATGAGTGCGTTATCAAATTATTAATTCCAATATTAAAAAACTAAACACTCCATGTATGTTAAATATTTGCGTACCATAATTGTATATTTAATTAATAATAATAAGTATATTTATATATAAACCAATTATCTTTATTACGATATGCGTTGCTTTTATATAATATTTGGAGAGAATTACACAGATTGTCCTTTAGTTTTACCTGAAATTGCATCCTTTGTCCTTTTTTTGAATTTTTAACTCCCTATGTCCTTTGTTTTATCAATTTGTTACACCCTATGTCCTTTAGGGTAACTTCTGTTAGAAAACCCCGTTAACTCAGTCATGTGCCCCCCACGTGAGGGGCAAACATGTCATTTCACCCTCAAAAGGACAATATGTGTAATAATAATAATAATAATAATAATAATAATAATAATAATAATAATAATAATAATAATAATCTCATTTTGACCCAAAACCTCACGACTCTGTTTCTGTATATCATCTTTCTCTTCACTGAATAATAATATCTGTGTGTACCAAAACCCTAATCAGAAAGTGATAAATGGAGCTACTTTCACCCCCTTCTTTTCCTTCATATCATTCCTTCTTCACCTGCAGACAACCTTCTTCAACCTTCAAACAATACTTTCCCTCTTTCATCAGAATTTTAAACACAAAATCCCCATTTTCTGTTGGTAACTTTCTTTCTTTTGCATATTAAAATTATGTTATATTTTAGATACCAGAGAGAATGAGCTCAGAGGAGAGAGAGGAGAAGAGGAGGTGGTGGTGGTTCCTGCAGCGGCGGCGGCGGTTCACGGTGGTTGTTTCAGATGGCAGGGTTTGAGTGGTGGTGTGGTGGCTACGGTGGTCATAGGTGGTGGTGACGACTGTGGTGGTGGTTAATGGCTGTTCCAAGTTAGGCGCTGGTGACAAGGGTTTGAGTGGTGGTGTGTTTTGAAGGATTTTGAGTGGTGGTGGACTGGTGGCCGATGACCTTCTCTCCTCCGTCTCTCTTTCTCTCTTTCTCTCTCTCTCTTTCTCTCTCTCTCTCTCTCTCTCTCTATAATATAGTAAGGTGGAGGGGTTGTGGGGGTTTTTGGGGAGGCTCCGCCGGAGCTCCGCCGCCGCTGGCGGTGGGGAGGCCTCCGGCTCTTCCTTCCTTCTCTCTTCTCTAAGTCTCTAGTCTCTTTCTCTCTCTACGTAAGATGTGTGGGTGTGTGTGTTTTTATGTATGCAGATAACAATTGGAGTGGGTCTTTGGATTTTTGTACAAGGATTTTGAGTGGTGGTGTGTTTTGAAGGATTTTGAGTGGTGGTGGACTGGTGGCTGCACACAAATGGGAAGGAAGATGATAATGAGTGAAATGACATGTTTGCCCCTCACGTGAGGGGCACATGACTGAGTTAACGGGGTTTTTTAACAGAAGTTACCCTAAAGGACATAGGGTGTAACAAATTGATAAAACAAAGGACATAGGGAGTTAAAAATTCAAAAAAAAGGACAAAGGATGCAATTTCAGGTAAAACTAAAGGACAATCTGTGTAATTCTCTCTAATATTTGCTTCATTTCCGATTAATTACTAATATTTTAAGTAAATCTAGAAGGCTATCTGGCTAGCCCACCTACGTGTAAAAATAAGCTAGAGCTTTAGGGCCTTTAACTTTGTTAAAATTATACTGGAACAATCGGACTAGTTAGTTTCACACCCCGCTAACGGGAATCACAGAGTGTAACAGACACAGTTTCCACAAGCTTTGATTACATCACATGAAGACATTCGATTAAATGTAAAACAACCGAACGGTTTTCAAATGTTAAGTTTACAAAAACAAAGTTTATTGTAAATACGAAGTTTTAAAATTATAGATAGTATGTAATATGCATAAACATGTGCATACAAGTACTCATTTAGAGAGGGGGTGGGGGGTGGGGTGGGGGTTGGGGGGGATATCACAATGATTAAAATGGCTCTTGTAGTTTTCAATATTTATACGTGCATACATATTTTTACCGGTGTTTCTTCAAAAATATATAATATAAAAAAAGTTTCGGTAAAAAGAGTAGAAAGGAGAAGACTCATGTGTGCTTGAGTATATATAATAGAAATGAAGTTTAGGTAAGAAAAAGGAGTAGAAAGAAAAGACTATATATATGTGTTGCTTTTGCTCCCTTATTTATGTAGTGTCCCATTCTTTCACTTATGCCACATGTCTCTCTTCTACACGCAATTTAATATAACCTATTTGACAACTTAATAGAGCCCCATTTTCCAACCGGAACAGGGGCGGACTTAGCTAAATGCTAGGTGTTGTGCCCGCTACCCTTCAGGTTTACGCGCGTAGTGAAAATAAAATATTTTTTTATAATTTTTTGAAAACGTTACGACTAAAATAAATTTAAGTTGTCACTAAAATTTAATATACCAAATAAAATCATACGTTACCACGTTATGTTATTTGAAAAAATATTTATCGAACTTGGATAATAATAACAAAGAAATTAACTAATCTAATTATCTAAACAAGCTCAAAATCAATATCCCAAATTATAATACAATTAAACAAACTCACCCCATTACCCCAAGTCCAACAAGCTCATCCACCCCACCCCACTTTCACCTTCACACATAAAAAAACGTGTGTGACTTTCTTTTTGTTTAGATAGCAGCAGCCATTCAACAAGAAATCAACAAAACCCTACCCCGCCCTCCACCGTCCCACTTCCCTGCTGTCTTCCGCCCTCCACCGGCCTAGCCAGTAAATGCATATGAGTATATTGTGAGTTAATCTCTGTTTTTATTAGCTGGTTATAATTTTTAGAATATATGCATACCAAGTGTTTGATGAAATATTTGCCTTAGTTTTCCACTTTTCTCCTCTAATTTTAATCATATTTTGTCTAAGTACCTTGGTTGCAATTTTTCCTGATTGTCTGTGGGTTGAGTTGGACATGGTGAAGATTCATGTTCACAAAGGATAAAAAGACATGTTGAAACTGTTGAATGCATTTCAGGTTAAGTTGGTATTCTTTTCTCCACAATTTAGTTAGGCTGATTTGACATTTACACTTATAAAAGACTATGAGATAGGTTGGCTAGTATAAGTTAATTCTACCATGGTGTATAACTTGTCAATTTGGGGCTAAAATAATCAACAAAATGTATTATGTTTGATTGATTCAGTAATGCACTACAACTGTTTGACAAAATGCCTTAGTGAATTGTATGTTGTACAACCTTAAAAGCTTGTTGTACAACATTCTATTGCACAAATAGGGGTAGTGTACCTGAGGCGCGCGCCTCAAGCCAATTTTTGCCACGAAGCGCTTCTCATCTGCGCTTCATGTACGTCGTGCGCCTCAGGTCACATAAGGCGATGCCCTTCACGCCTCAATGCGCCTATGATCATATGAAACAATTGCGGTAAAAACAAAATTGAACGTTACTCTTAAAAAAATTTCTAGATCCGCCACTAAACCGGGGTATATAAAAAACAATATATTGCTTACTCAACACAAACTGTTTGTAACGTCATAAGACAATATATTGCTTATCACAAACCATTGCTTGAATATAAATCTTCCCCACTAAGATAAAACTCGAATGTTATGCAAGTATCAATTAGTAATATAAAAATAGAGTTATTTGCCAAAATGGCCCCTGAGGTTTGGCACAAAATGCTTGTTTGGTCACTTTTTTTGAATTTTCTGTCAAAAGCACCCCTCACAGATCGAAAATTGCCAAAATGGTCCATAGTTAACTGAGTTTTTAACTGAGATTTGAAAGTCAGTTAAGTCTCAGGTGCAATTTCGTCCTTTCAACTCACTTCTTCTTCCTCATCATCTTGGCAATTAACTCTTATTATTATTATAATGTCAAAGCTGTAGAGAGAGAGACGTCGAGGAAGAGAGAGAACGAGAGAGTGAAGGAAGAAGGAGACCAGAGGATCTCCGGCGTTTCCGGCGGAGCTCCGGCGCACCACCCCAACAACACAACCACAACCCACCTTACCTATTATAAAAGATATATATAGAGAGGGAGGGGCAGAGGAGAGAGAAAGAGATAGAGGAAAGGAGCGCCAGCCGAAGCTCCTAGCCGGCCGGTATACTCAGATGCCATTCGTCAACAGTATAGAAAGTGGTGGCCCAGATGTTGTCTGAATATTGGAGTTCGATTGATACAGAACCGTGGTCAGGAGAACACATGTAACATCTCAATCCACCTTCTTCCTTTATCAGTAAAATAAGGTGGGTGACGGTCATTGTTGGAGAAGACGATGGGTTACCGAAGCTTAGTGACAGAAGCGGTGGTGGTTGGGTTTGGATTCCAGGGATTAATGACAACGACGAGGCGGGTTCTGATCGGCCAGGTATGTTCTCAGTTGTACAAGGAGGCGCTGATAATGGGTTAAGATTGAGATGATGAGTTCACGATGGTGGTTCCGGTGATTACCGGCGATTGTGTTTGATTGAAGGTGGAGTTGTTGAAGATGAAATAAAGGGGGAAGAAGAAGATTAAGAGGATGGAGATTGGGATTAAGTGGTTGGATCTGTTGGGGTTTGTGGGTTTTTTCCTGGATCTGTTTGTTCTAGTTAATAATGCGATGTAGAAGATGGGTTTTGAAAGGTTGAAGAAGATGGGTTTTGAGAGGTTGAAGAAAGAGTGATGAGGAAGAAGGAGTGAGTTGAAATGACGAAATTGCCCCTGAGACTTAACTGACTTTCAAATCTCAGTTAAAAACTCAGTTAAATATGGACCATTTTGGCAATTTTCGATCTGTGAGGGGTGCATTTGGTAGAAAATTCAAAAAAGTGACCAAACAAGCATTTTGGGCCAAACCTCAGGGGCCATTATAGCAATTAACTCTATAAAAATATTTAAACAAAAGGATGATTATATTAGGGGTGTCAATCGTGTCAGGTTAGTGGATTGATAGGTCGTGAGTTGGTGGGTTGAAAAGTGCAACCTGTTCAGACCCATACTATTTAGTTGTGTCAAAGATTTTAACCATAACCCGCATACACATAAATTATGTCAACCCGAATAAGAGTTATTTAACCCGTATTTTTAAACGAGTCATATATGTTGACGACTTGTAAGTGGGTTGTTGGGTTATAAGCAGGGTTATCGATCTTATTTCAAAATGAATTTAAGATGTAATTTTATATTATCGTGTGATTCTAGATTTCTTTAACCATCCATCTTGTCCAAAATTTACTTTTTAATAAATTATGAGATACAAATATATATATAATACGAAAAAGCTTTACGAATTCAAAAATCTTTAATCATACAAAAATGTTTTGTTTTTCTTTGAATACTTTTTTTCACTTTTATTTCTCCTATAGTTTTATAAGACGACTTAGGTATGTATTTTATAAATTCTTTAGAAGATTGGTTGGTAAGTGTGATTTAACTTTTGTTATATATGAACTATATATATGCCATTGGGGTTGGTGGCCCAATGGTAGAAACAAAATTTCTAGGAACACCTAAGGGGGAGGTCATGGATTCAAGTCCTATAGAGTGTAGAAATTTGCCGTTCAAAAAAAAAAATATGAACTATATATATATATATATATATATATTCATATTCATTGAAATATTTATTTACATATTGATATAGACTATTGCATAGAAGTTTAGAATTTAGAGAGATTAAAAGACCGGGCAAAAGAACTTGACTCACCTTACTCGATAGGTATGGTTTATGGTTACTTATGACTTGGACTCTTCCTCTAATAATGATCAACCATGACTCGGTACTTGTGGTTCATGGTTAAGGACTTGACTCTTGATGGCTGACTTTATATTTTCATTCCTCCATCGATAGCAATGTCACTACATAAATTAAATGTTGTCTCATTGACACTTGCCTCCACTCTCGGGTTCTGTATGTATGTTTGGAATTAAATAATACTCTAGAATTTTTGTAACGCAAACCCATAACCATAAGGATGGGTGGGTGGAATGGTTATCACATCATCACACCCAATCATATTGTGCCATCTCATTTCATTACATTTTTTCATTAAAGTCACGAGGTGGTCATCACACACATCACCAACCTTTTTATAATTAAAACAAAACATTACATTAAAATAAAATAAAATAAAAAATTACTACAAAATAAAATAAAATAAAAACATTACTAGAAAATATAAAACCTAATGTAATGTTGGGCGTAACATTCGCCACGCCTAAACATGTGAAAAATCATTGCCGACCTCGAAAACATACTCGATGTGAGCACAGACTACCTGCTACCTGCATATATATCTTTTGTTTCGTCGGGGTGAGTTCATTTGTCATTTTCTTAAAACAAAAATTCGAAGGTAATACACTTTGATTCGAAGTCTCTGTGCTTGTGAGAGATTGAATCACAAATACATCATGTTCCTCCGACAAGTGCACTAAAGTTGGCTAAAACTTTATTCCATGATGGAGCGTTCCTCCGACCATGGCCATGATCACTGCTCGTTGATGTGCTAATGTTGTGTATGTTCTTGTACACAATCACTTGCGCAAGTTCCTCCTCTTGTGTCCAATAAACCATTGTTGAATTTGTGAAATGAGGATGAGAAGAATTTTATGATTTTTTTGTGTATAGGAGAAGAATTAGGTGTGATTGTGGATGTAAAAAAATTGGGTACATATGTATATATAGGTACTAGGTAGATAAAAAATAAATAATTTTTAAACGGCCAAATGACCATTGTCCCATTGTGCAATGGCTAGCGAATTGATGGCGAGGGTCGTGGGGGTCATCGCGGCCGCAACCATATTAAACCATCACGATTTTGGTGGGGCGGTGGTCGTGATGGTTACGGTCATCACGGAGTGGTCATCACTAACTACCCCGCCTACCCTACAAAAGAGAAAAAAAAAATAGCGTTTTGAACATTTTTTTTTATCAAAATTTTGCGGCCTACTTTGAAATTTTTCCAAGTTACACAAATGGCGTCTACCATAACCATATATAGTGCCTTAACTAAACTGCAACAATGATTGTATAAAAAAATATAGTGATTTTATTAATGCTTATGTGATGATTACAAAGACTAATGAGGAGTACAAATCAACAAATATTTCGACCAATCTTTCTATAAAATTTAGAGCCATTACAATGTGTGTGTGTGTGTTTAAGTATGAGAATTACCGACCCTTTCTTCATATAGAGAAGAGGTATTTATAGTGATCCTAGGTTGAGCTCTTGAGTTGCTAATGTTTGACGGCTCATTCGCGCGAGTGCCACACGGGATGCCGTTGAGGGAATTTGTGTTGTCCTTCTCTGATTGGTCGACTGTCCTCTGATTAGCTGGATGTCCTTGCTGGTGGCCGGAGATCATGGAGCAGGGAATGTAGTCATCTGATTGGCTGGATGTCCCTTTCATTCTCTCTGTACAGCTGTCACGTCCTAGGTAACGCGCGGGCCCACTGAAGCTTCCTTTGATTATTCTGTCAAGGTTCACGTGTGAGATGAGACACACGCGAGTCTTGTGTGCGCGCGCATGCGCATACTGGTACATATATCTTCAATTACTATAGTGTTCGTCTTTATAGTGAGTTTTGTGTATGCACATTTGCATGTCTAACTGTCACAACGAGGCATCCAATTTACATATTTTGTTGCGAGACACTTGCAAAGTGGATGTAACTACCATTCACTTCTAACTTACACATGTATACATGTCGTCTTCTGGTATGTTATTACTCTTTCCATGATTGTTAGGTTATTAGAATATATAACCGGTAGGATACACACAAACTAGTGGGACTACGCGACGCGACTAATGTCATCAAGGCTCTTTTAAAGAGTGTAAACTAATCCGACATGTCTTAAGTATTGATTATTATTATTATGTAAATATTTAGTACTTATATACCAACGTATGTAAATTTGGATAGAACTACGCTATCCGATGGGTGTCACCGGGTCTTTTTTGAAGAGCGCAATGTAACCCGTCATGCCTTAAAAATTGTTTATATTTGCTTATTGTTATTTTTATTAATATTATAAATATTTAGTAATTATATACTCAAGTATTTAAGTAAGATAATCATATGCCCACACCCTTGTGGTGGAGTGGCATCCAGGTGAAAAGCGAATATGGGTGGCGCCGATTCTACTCGGATGGAAGGCGAAGTATTACCTATTATTCCACTGTCGTGCCTTGGGGTGGGTGAAGGTCGGGTTTCCGCGCATGGGGGAGAACCAAGGGGCTGGTGGCGGTCGAGTAGTCGACTTTGGTCACAATGCCCGGTGTCACAGTGGTTGGCATGTCGTTTGTTGTCGTTAAAAAAAAAGTAAGATAATCATATTATTATTATTAATGTAGTAAATTAAATAATCTTATGTGAATTAAATAATGCATTATCTAAGATAGGTTTATTAAATTAGGCAAATTATGAACCACTGAGTTGTAAATAATGCATTAATTAAAATTTATGAAATTAGCATGTTGTTTATCTAGAGTGCTTTATAATGTAACTAGCTTTTATCCCGGGAGCGTTCCGGGGTTGAAAAATATAATCATTTTAATAATACTAATACTAATACTAATAGTAATAATTATTACTCTTGTAACTAAATAAATAAAAAAATAACCTTGTTATAAGGTGACACCATGTGTTGCAGTGTTGCGTGATTCTTTCTCCTAGTTTCTCTTGATGAAGTATACATATCCATCTTTAGAAGAGTAAAATTCCAATGATAGCATGACGATTGGGCTGAATTTCAACATCGTAGATAAGAATCTGGTTTAAAAGAAAAACATGATTAATGATTAACCTGAACACTTTGTGTTTTTTTCCTGTATGAACGAAACCCCACAAAAAATAGTCGTTTTTTTCTCCGTTTTTATATAGCACTATGGTACTCGTTGGAAAGATAATAAAACGTTCGTTAATTTGGTTTAATTTTTTTCTTTAAAAAATATCGTACATAAAATATATTAACGTTTAAAAATTATGAGAGGAAACATAAGAGAGGAAAAATTAAATTTGTTTCTAAATTCTTTTTTCCTAAAATAACTTAATTTAATTTTTATATAGATTAAAAACAAATTATTAAAATAATAAATTCAATACTAACACCTCAAAGTGCCACATGGCACATTCAATGGAGGGTTGAAGCCTCCATTGAAAGACACCTCATAAAAACTCAATTCTTTTATTATAAGTTATGGGGAAAGATCCGGTACAAATAGCTTTTTTGGTAAGAACTGTGAGAATCAAAGGAGGGTATTTTTTTTAATTTTTTTTTTTAAATTTTTTTTTCCCCATATTGTTAAACATGTATTATAGTATTGAAAACTAAAAAAAAAAAAAATTTGGTGTAGAGTAATTACGTGTAGAGTAATTACATAATTACTTTAGTGTAAACTAATGTATTTACCTTAATGACGTAATTACACTAAAAAAAATTTATATTTTTTTTTGTATTATTCATCTTGAAAGAATGTTTAAGCACATGGAAAAAAATTCTAAAAAAAAATAAATTTTTTTTGCCCCCCTTTGATTCTCACAGTTCTTACAAAAAAACTATATGTATTTGATCTTTACTCTATAAGTTATAGATATAATTCTAGATTGTTGATATGTGTCACGTGTGTTGGTTAACACCCTATTCACACAATAAGTCGGAACGTATGGGATAAAGCTGTATGTTGCGGAACTGCGAGAAAGATCAAAGGATTATGGAAATATATCATAGGAGAAAATTGGGGGACTGCAACCCCCCATCCACTAGCGATAAGTTAGTGGGGGAGTAGTTATTTTGGAACAAAATACTAAAACTTTTGAAAATTGTAATTTGTGAATTTGCTGTATTGAATTCAACAGCTTGGGAGAGAGAGATTGTGTCATTGAAAATAATCAGTGGCGAAACACGAATAAAATTTTCAGAGGGCCGAAAGTCCTGAAAGACACGGGATTCTTAAATTGGAGAGGGGGGGGGGGGGGGGGGGGGGTAATATGTTTTAATTTCTAGGCATAATTATAGTAAATTTACACTAATGAGCAGAAAAACAGGAGGCAGAGCACCCCCCATGGCCTCTTCTATCCTCCCCCCTTGCTTGAAATCCGAATACAAAGAGAATTGACCATGATTCAATGACGAAGCCCCTAACCAAGAAAAGTAAACCAATAAAAATTTTTTGTGTTTGTGTCACAAGAGAGAAGAACAGATAAAAGAATGTGTAAGATGATCGTGTGGTAACACTGGTGGCACGTTGATACTCCAGTGGTCTGTGAGTGATTCCAATTGGCCGTTCAAAAAAAAAAAGTGGTGATCGGTGAAAGGGCAATTATGCCACAACCAAATTTGTTGATTGCTAAAGTTGAACATGCTAAGCCAAAGAGTACGTCGAGCATTCCATATGACTATTAAAAATCCAAGACATTTTTTCTCCTTTAATCTACCAAGAAGATTGAATCCACTATTAACAAGTAGGTGAATCATTTAAAATTGTAAGGCTGGTCTAAGAGCATTCACAACCTGTCCCCCATCCCCAACCATATAATTTAAGGAAAAATCATAGTTTTCTAAATTTGTCCCTCACTTTTTCAAATTCTCTCACATCTCATTCCCCATTCATATCCCCTATAAGATTTTTTTTATTATTATTTTATTTCTTTACAACCAACATTAATCCACTCCACCTTCCATTTGTATTATTTTATTATTATTAAATGATATGGGGGCTCTACATAGGTTTTTTTGTAAATTTTAGAAATGGGGTATGAGAAAAGGAGTTGGGATGGAGTGAATTTTTGTGGGATTTTCTTAAATTTTAAGAATGGAGGAGGGAATGGGGGATAGGTTGTGAATGCTCTAAATACATATATCAGTTTTTGAAAATTTGGGGTAAAATTTACACTATAATGCAAAAAGGTTGGACAAAAATTAGGGTCAGTAATGAGACTTATTGTCATACTTGATACTTCTACCCAAAGTACCATTAATGTATATTGAAGTTATATTTGCTTTATTCCAAAGTGGTAAGTCTTTTGTTATATAATCAGGTAATTTATTAAACATTCCAGCAAATAAAACTTGTGATACTACTTTTTTTCTGATAGATTGTATTATTAATTTAATGAAAATGAAAGGATTACATAAGATGGGAGACCAAGGTCAATCCTCCTGTTTATTATAAACTCCACATGGAAACGACTTGGTCACATAGAAAAATACATATCTAGAGTCTTTGACCATCCACTCCACTTTGAAATTGGTTTTTTGATATATTTAGAATTAGAATTCGTCTATCTTGGAATTTAAGTTTTATTTTTAATATTAGTATCAAGATAATATAAATTACATTCGACATGACTTTATGACGGAAGTAATTTTCTCTGTCGAATGCAGCTAAAATGCTAAACTTGTAATTTTCTTTACTGACTACAATAAACAGATCCCTTAACCCTCCTAGTTTCGTCCTAAAATTTAGTTTATAATTACAATACAAAGTCTAAATATATATCCATGATATAATGAGTCAGGTTTGATACGACTTAGCAACACCAAATACACCTTTAAGTAAGAATCGGTGAGGTTTCCTATAATTCTAAAAAATCCTAGTCTCGTCTATATAGATGGGCATAGAGATAGATCAAACCACGCCGTCCTAGAAAGTTCTTCCATTATTTTACTCACAACCGTGGTTTAAACTTAGTAACTCTTTCTAATCTCACACTTAACTCAGCAAGCCCTTGCCAAACTAAGCCATTGTGTCACACCCTGCCTAGGCAGAAACATGAGATGTAATGTCAAACGATTTTCAAGCACAATGTTTGAGCAAACACATAAGAATTGAACTGATAGATTTGATTCCAAATACTCAAATTGTTCTACAAAACATGAATAAAATTATCTTAACGGGTAAAACATCATGAAAACACATAATTGTTTAATTGTTCAAGAAAAGACCCACAAAGGATGGTATCACACAGTGCAAACTCAAACCGGTTCACAAGTCCCATTGTTCATGCAAATCAATAACCTGAAAAACATGCATAAAAGATTTATCAACATAAAGTTAGCGAGTTCACAGGTTTAAATATACGCAAAGTAAAGTTAGTGAAATTCGTGTGTGACCAATCAAAGCTAGCGAAGCTAATGATTACTATGCCAACATGAGTCCCATAACCAAACCTCTTGATTGTTGTGCCTCGCGCGTTGTACAGTAAAGATACTGTAAGAATCGTAGAAAACTAGCACTCTTTTGTATGTAACAGGTTAGAGCGACTAACCAAGAGTGGGGGTGTCAAACCAAATAGATCTATTTAATTGTTCCATGGCTAACTGTTAGCTAATAGTTATAATGGAATGTATGTACGAGGACTGTTGACCTCATTAACCGATTGTCTCATGTTTCACATGGTACTCTTGATAGAATTCACTCTAAATAGTTGTAATTTGAATAATGTAGCATGTTTTCCCCCCAAAAGTATAAAAACAGTAAAAAGGGGCTATGAAACTCATCTTGTGTCTGTGCGAGTAGATTAGCAAATGAAAAAGCCTGAATGACTAGAGTCCGAACAAAAGTTCCCTAGAATGTAAAGGACAACTTAAGTTTATGTACTCGATTATTTATCATGCAAGTTATTCACCTGATTTGTATGTCTTTGGACTATATTACATAGTGTTATTGTCCATACACGTGACGATTATTGCGTATCATTGCTTGTTCTTTCGAAAAGATTTATGGTTTAAACTTATCTTGTAAATCCTCGTTAGATCCGTTCCTTTATAGTTATAATAATAACTAGTCTTGTCAAAACCATGTTACCATGTTCACAAGTTACCATATGTCGCCATATGTTACCTATATTAACACATGTAAAGTTCTTATGTAAAAAGGATGGTTAACACATGTTTTAGGATTCTTATGGTAAAGAGTAGTTAACACATTTTCGGTTCTATTAACATATGTTTCATAAAATACCAAGAATTTGCACAAGTGTATGTTTATGTTCAAGAGTGGAGTTTTTGTCTTATAATCGACACCATAAACACACGCATACACTTATGTGTATGTACGCGAGTATGTATGTGTGTATATACATGTATACGCACGTGTGTATATATATGTATGTATATATATGTGTGTATCGATAAGATGTATTGATTCAAGTTTTGTAAGTTTTATCATCCATAACTTAGTGTTTTAGTGTGTTAATGTATATTATGGAGTCGGGTGAACACAATGTTGACTAGAAAAAGAAATGAAAAGAACGTACGTTAGTTTTAAACATACCGCAAAAAGTGAACCGAAAACAAAGGAGATAGGTCGAGTCTTGGCCGTTTGCTTACACTCTTGGGCCTATACACACTTGAACACGCATGATTTTTTATGTGTATGGTGGTTTGTGATAAAAAATACTTCGGGTGGGGCTGTTTTGGCATCAGCCGAGGGTTAAGAAGAAAGGGGAAGGGAGAGTATGTGTTTGTGTGTTGTTAGATTGATTTGAAGGTTGTGGGGTGGGAAGAACACAAGGATATTCGGCCCTATATATAGTGCTTAGAGAGAGAGATTGTGTGTAAGGAGGTTTTGTTAGTTTAGGTTAGTTAAAGTTTCATGGGATGTGGTGGTGAAAAGTAGTTGGCTATAATGGTATAACTAGTTGACATTTGAATGCATGCTTGCTTGGGACTTTGTGAGCCGAATTTGAGAAGACGAATTGGAAGTTTAGGAAGTCAACAAGCATGGGGAGGAGTTGTGGGAAGGCTAGGGTTCCTTGTTGGTGCAACCATGGATTAGGGTGTTTGTAGTTTAGTGTGTGTGATAACTTTGATTCACATGAACACACACATACATATGTGTACGTCGTGTGGGTGTACAGTGACGGACCCATGATTTTGAACCAATGGGGTCCCTTTATTTCAGTGTTAAGATTTTTCATAACCATACGTTAGAATTTTCGGGTTGGATGATGTTCGAGTCAGGTCCGGTCACGATGGGCTGATTGGCATGGTAAAAAACATGGAAGAAACTAAATAAGTAAATGATAGATGGGTGGCGATGTTCGCAAATAAGCCCTCAAGTTCTTATTAGATACAAGATGAATTTGGAACTAAAAAAAGGCCAAAAAATGAATATGTTTAGGATCAAACCTATGACCTTTTAGATATAAGATAAGGGATTTACCACCACACCAAATTCACTTTCATTATTATGGGTTCCATCTGTACATTCTTATGGGGTCTTTGGAAAACTTAATATACTGTCTTTTCTATAATTTCAAAAAACGTTGGGGTCCGGGACCCCAATCCGCAAAGGGTGGGTCCGCCCTTGTGGGTTTATATGCATATAACATTGTTTTGTTTTTGTTCAAACACACACACACACACACATACATACATACCTATATATATATAGGATTTGGATCATTTGAGAACTCCTGTGAGTTGTGAGAACCATAGGAACTCACTTTATAACCACAAACTTATTTTAATAAAAAATGAATATGTGGTCCAGAATTAAACAACAACTAGGTGTATAAACATACGTGCGTTGCGCGTTTTTCGTATTTGTTAAAAAAAACAATGTTTCAAACCGGTTTCGAACCTAAGACTTCAAACCACACAAATGCACCACAAACCACTCCACCACCAAGCCATTTTGTTAATATTATATAATCATATATATTTATAAATAAATAAGTGTTGGAAAAAAATGCCATGTTTGAAACGGGTTTCGAACCCAAGACCTCAAAGAACACACATATACCACAAACCACTCCACCACTACCCCATTTTGTTAATTCTTATTAAATCATATGTATTTATATATAAATAAGTGTTGTAAAAAAAAAGACTCAAACGGGTTTTGAACCCAAGACCTCAAAGAACACATAAGCACCACAAACCACTTCACCACTACCCCATTATGTGATTTCTTATTAAACTATATGTATTTAAGATAACAAAATGAATAAAATAATAAAAGTACTATTCAAATCACTTGTCTATTAATAGTATAAATATAATAAAATAATGAATAAAATATTAATATACTTACCCGTGGGTAAAAATCCCTTACACCAGTGTAATTTGGCGTAAATTAATGTATTTTTTAATTTTTTTACAGCGGGGTTTACGTGTTTTTACACCAGTGTGCAAATTTTTTTTTCCGCATTTTACGTCGAGTTTTCAACGGATCCAAACCCTATATATATGCCAATTGTGTGGATATATGTATTATATTAACATTGATCAAATAAATGTCCTCATGTATGTGTTTGTATGCGATCGTGTGTATATATAGGCGGTTCAAATCTCAATTACACACACACAAGTTCCGTATGTATGTATGTATGTATGTATGTATGTATGTATGTATGTATGTATGTATGTATGTATGTATGTATGTATGTATGTATGTATGTATGTATGTATGTATGTATTTTAGAGTTTTGTCTTGTTCACTCATGCAGATGCATATGTATCGTATATGTACATATGGTGGAGTTATAATATGTTTGTTTAACTTACACACAATTATACATACATGAACTCGTCTATATATACATATGTAGAGTTTTCCATATATACATATGTAGAGTTTTGTTATTGTTTATTGATAACACATATGTAAATGTGAAATAAAAACATAGTTTAAAATATCATGTGGAAATCCATGCATATGTTTGTATTTGTGTAAAAACTCATATTTACATATGTTCCTAGGTAGATTTTGATTCATGATAAAACTCTATGAATTAACATGTCGGATATTCATAAAATGTGTATAAATATTCAGGTTTCGTGTGGAATTGAATAGTTTCCAAATTAGATATTGTCACATGTAATCTTGTTTCGATTGTGCGTAATAATTAGACATTTTGTTGCTTTCTATTGAGCGTGTCATTGGCTTGATTGTTCATTGCCAATTGTTTCGGGTTATTCGGGTGTTGCATGCGTAAATGGACATTGTTGGAAAATGTAACGATTCCTGAAATTGTTTGGGTTTTGCCGACTCGTGATGACATAGTTAATGTAATAATATCTAATGTACGAATAAAAATGACATAGTTTTAAAAGGGCGTGTACGGATCTTGACCTAGGAAATCGATAGGTCTCACACTAGACTCGGAATGACATAATTAATGTAATAATGTCTAATGCACGAATAAAAGTGACATAGTTTTAATAGAACGAGTATAGATTTTGACCTGAGAAATCGCGAGTTCTCACACATTCATCATTGGCAGCTTATATATATGGGAGTTTGAATGTTCGGAAAAAAGTTTATTTAACCCAAATAAACTAAAAATGAACCATGGTGTAACACTTGGCATGAGAAGTGTAACCGTAAAATAGATTAGTCACTATTATTGACTTTTATCGGTTTATTTCACTTTTTAAGTGTTAGATAACTTTTTTTTTAATAACTTTTTTTTAAACTACACATAAAGTTGAGCATTTTATATATATTATATTACTACATTAAATAAAAAACAAAAATAAATAAATTCAAAGGTGTAAGCATCATGTGTAATTCGACACTACTATGTAAAACACCATGGTCACATTGACACTCAAATATAAAACATTGTTCGTATATTGACACGCGCAGAAGTGTAAAACATGTATATTACATGCTTAAAAAATTTCACAAAAGATAAGTTTGTTGTATAGGGTTTCCTAAAGTTTTCTTACGGATATAGGGTTTCCTACGGATCATTGCCTTATATATATGGGAAAATGGATTTTAATACTCCCAACTATCGCCTGTTGGCGGATAATACCCCCGACTATCACTTTGGCCATTAGCACTCCAAACTTTCAACTTGTTTGCTTTTATCACTCCCAAACTAACTGAGGTCTAACCTGGTTAGTGTTTGTGGCCAAAATGTAAAAATCTAAACTTATATGTGGCCAAAATGTAAAAATCTAAACTTATATGTGGCCAAAATATAAAAAACAAAACTTAAGGGGTAATTTTGACATTAAACCTTTAACTTATAAATCCCCCCCCCCCCCCCCATCTTCTGCAACAGAACCCCCCATCCCCCCTTCTCTCTCTCTCTAAACCACCACCACCTTCACCGGAAACCACCACCACCTCTACACAGCTACTGTCTATTACAGAGAAAGAGAGACGCCAAGATGAAGAGAGAAGCAGATGAGAGAGAGAGCTTGAAGTAGAAAGGAGGAAGAAGAGGACGGTGACAGCTACGGGGCGGCGGAACCACCCACACCACAGCTTCCACTCACTGAACCACCCACACCTTCCTCCACAACCACCACCCTTCACCTTCATCCACCACCACTACCCTTCCCTTCACCTTCGTCATACTCCAAAACCACAACCAACGAAACCCTAGCAGAAGAAGAAGCAAGGAGGCGGCAGATTGGGGTTAATCGTACTCGGGTTAGGGTTAATCGTACTCGGGTTGGGGTTAATCGTACTCGGGTTGGGGTTGGTAGTACTCGGGAAGCAGATTAAGAAGAAGGAGGGTCTTAATCGTACTCGAATTTTAGGGCTTCAATTCAGCAATTAAGGGTTCTGATTCACGAATTTTGGGTTTTTATTGCAGGGGGTTGGTTGGTTGTCTGTCAAAGAAGAAGAAGAAAAAAGGTGGTGGTAGAGGGGTGGTGGTGGTGTAGTGGGGTGGCGGCAGATGGTGATGGTGGTGGTGGTGGTGGTGGTGGGGTGGCGGGAGATGGTGGTGGTGACTCTCTCTCTCTCTCTCTTTCTCTCTCTCTCTAGATAGATCTGCTTTATATAATAATAATAATAATAATAATAATAATAATAAAAAGTTTCAAAATGGTCCTTTAAGTTTAGGTTTTTACATTTTGGCCACGAACACTAACCGGGTTAGACCTCAGTTAGTTTGGGAGTGATAAAAGCAAACAAGTTGAAAGTTTGAAGTGCTAATGGCCAAAGTGATAGTTGGGAGTATTATCCGCCAACAAGCAATAGTTGGGAGCATTGAAATCCATTTTCCCTATATATATTAATTTCTTTTTGTATTTTTTAAATTTCATATTTGTAATAAAACCATAATATCTATATGGGATAGATCGAGGTAATGTGAGAGCGATATTCAAAACTTGAAGAAACTCTCGTAATCATTGATCATGATTAATCAATTACAATATAATTTTTTTTTGAATGGTAATGAATGATGTGCCAATCACCGTGACATCAGGCATTGTGCCCACGGTCGACTACTTGCTCGCCGCCAGCCCCTAGACTCTCAGATGCGTAGAAACCTGACCTTCACCCGTACGAAGGAACGACGATGAAATAATTTGTAAAACATCGCCTCTTATCTGAGTCAAATAGATACCATCTGTATTCGCTCTTCATTTGTAAATTCGTAATCAATTGAAATTTTTGTATGTCATTTTGAGTCGTCAAGGATTAGACCATTATTATTACTTATTTTATGAAAAAAAAAAAACTTTAGGCTATCAAAAAGAGTCAATTTGATTTCTTCCTTCTATTACCTAATTTTCCCCCTCAAGTCTACTAGTTCTTTTAGTTTCTTCCAATAAACAAACCACTTTCACATTACCGATTCTTAGATTTTTATTTGGAGATTAATATGCAAAGCGAAGAACATGATTAAATAATCAGTCACACTTAATAAATTACATATATTTAGTCACACAAACACTTATGAATGAGATTTACATATATGTATAATAGTGGCCCGTTTTCGTTACCAATTTATCACATACACATATGAACGTTAAACCTATGAACATATAATAGAAATGTCAAGTAAAAACGATGTTCATAATTATACGATATACTACAAGTAATATGTGAAGTAGGTACAAATGTCTTTTGTGGACGATTTCAAGAGTCAAGCCAATATTCTATAAATTCAAATACATATGAATTACAATAAGAAGGTAGCCTCAAGAATTTACAATTATATATACTAAAAAAATCCTAAATTAGATGTAAATAAATTGTTTTTGGGTTGTTCAATCGGACTCATCCCCTTTTGAAACCATATTTACCGCATTGGGTAAAAGTATGTCCTATAAAATAGCTTTAGGAGTTTGCTAAACTTAATTAAAAGGTTGAATAGTTGGGTTGTCTATTAATATATAAACAATATTTCAGTTAGCTATTGAGATACACCTCTAATCAATAATATTTAACTGCAAGATTATTAACCTAGACATTCATGAAAACAGAATGGTCGTTCGATGATTCTGATGGTGCATATTGTTCAATCACATACGGATCCAAATTTTTGGCTGTAAAACCTTGCAAAAAGAAGGTATACTAGAAAGGTACGAAAGGAGATTGCAAAAAACTAAAAATTTGCCTTAGCATTCTCATCATTTTTTAAATGATCATGAATAGACTGCATTTTATAATAAATAAATGTGAAGATCGTTAAAGTGATATAAAGAAAATAAACTGATAAAATTGTAATACCAAACCTTCTATGTACCTTATTAAAGAAACTCGATGGATAGATAGGTAATTTTACATTAAGTTTAAGATAACATACCAAGAGCCATAGTATTTCAAAAACAAAATGGTCGTTCGATGATTCTGATGGTGCATATTGTTCAATCACACACGGATCCAATTTTTTGGTTGTAAAACCCTACAAAAAGAATGTATACTTGAAAGGTACGAAACGAGGTTGCAAAAAAACTGAAAATTTGAAAACTTCTATACCTTCACTATCATCAACAAAGCCTTAACATTCTCATCATTCTTCAAATGATCACAAACAGACTGCATTTTATATTAAATAAATATGAATATCCTTAAATTTGTATAAAGAAAATAAACTGATAAAATTGTAATACCAAACTTACAAATTCCTGTTTAAGGCTTGTGATAGAGTGGGTCTTAAGTCTTTATGGGGTTTAGAGAAGAAGAGAAACCAACATTAATTTTGATGGTTAAATGAACCATTGAATGAAATGTCATAATCATGAAATTCAATGAGAAAAACGGGTTTAGAGAAGTAGAGAAACAAACCTTAATTTTAATGGTTAAATGTACCATTGAATTAAATGTCATAATCATGAAATTCAATGAGGAAAACAGGTTTAGAAAAGAAGAGAATCCAACCTTAATTTTGATGGTTAAATGTACCATTGAATTAAATGTCATAATCATGAAATTTAATGAGGAAACCTGATTATCGACTCAATTTAGAGTGATGTTAGAGTTACAGCTGAAAATGAACGCTTGATTGATAAAATACCACTTGCCATTTTATGATGATGAGTCGCATAATGGAAGGTATAATTAGCATGAGAGGTGGTATAGCAAGAGCATAAAGGGAAGAAAATGAGTAAAATATAGGGATTTATACTTTTGCCTCGTCGAATGCCATCTTGAAATGGTGGCAAAATTACAATTCTATAAATCGAGTTTCTTTAATAAAGTACTAGTGGGTTTACCCGCGCGTTACCGTGGGATCCAAATACAAATTGCAATACAACAATGTGATTATTTACAAAACGCAAAAATGTAGATTCAATGGTAAACCTAGGTACCAAATGTTGTGATTCGAATAAGCCCTTCTGAAATAAATATTTATCTACTCGTTAAGTATCAGGTGACTAAGTTGACATGCTAATTTCTATCAAGCCAAAGTATATATTGGATCTACCAAAGCACCCATTTCTTGAGCAGTTTGTAGGCATTCTTCTATCTCCCCTTTCAACACATTCTCAAATCTGAATATTAACCAACACATAACATAATGGTTAGAAAAAATAAAAATAAAGGTTTGTAACAAGTATAGGACATTGTTTTAAAGCATATCATGCCAATTCATTTGTGATCTATTGCAACAACCATTACTATTAATTCATTACAAATTGTGTGTTACACTTTAAAACTAAGATTTGGTTACAAATAAAAGAAGAGCCTTTTTGCTTGTAAAAGGAGTGGTAAATCATCTCAATAACAGGCGAATCATATAAATCATCCACATATGAAGCTTATATATGGCATGACTACACATTAATCTTTTGTTATCAAAATTCTTATCATACATATACCTAAATTCTTATAAATTGAACAACCATTGGAATTCGGGATTGAAGGAATGCTTACTGAAGTGGAATTTAAGACGGGGAGAGATGAGACCTGGCCTTTTAGTAACCATAAATTGCAAAAACGCCATTAAGATTCTTAAATCAGTAAATAATGAAAAGGAAAAACAACTATACTTTAATTGAGGGAATTTAGATATGGTAACGAATTAGATTAAAACTGGCAATAGTTAACACCATGTTTGACAAATAAAATACATAAATTAAAGCTTAAAGTAACCTTCGTGTGCATGTCTTCGCTTCATTGACATCCTTCTACATGATCAAATCAATCTAAATTAAATGAAAATTATTGGTAAACGAATCTAAGTTACGCATGCTATATATGTCCAAGTGCATTTGGTTTTCAACATGTTCTCTAATTTCTATGAAATAATGAATGTGGATTCAAACTGAAGCAGGTACTAACCTCTACAAATTAATATACTTGTTTGTCATTTTTCTGTGAAACAAGATGATATCATATTCTTCCATTACATTTTGTTTATTTTCTTTTTGTTTTTCCATGAAAATATGTAGTAAATGCAAAGGTGGAGGAGACTGAATAGACGGCTTGCAAGCAACATCAATTCTTCCTTATGTGCATCTCCACTCATGTAGTACACTTGGGTACAAGCTTTCCAAATAATTAACAACAATAAAACTTCCAATTAAGTTTTCAAACAATTAACCTTTTCTTTTCAATCTAAAATCAAGAAGTCATTGTTTATATATCAAATTCTATAACAGAAAGACAAGCACAAATATTTCAACAATACACAATCCAATAAAAAAACTCAATTTAATAATAGAAATCACGATCAACGGTTAAACACAATTCACAACACGAACCTTAGCAATTCAAACTAAAAAGACACGAATTTACATACCAGACAAAGAAGGCAAATGCAACCTTCTACGGTGATATGAAATCAGGGTAAATAAACACAAAAAATGATAGAAGAAAAGAACATGAATCACACCTAATAATTGAGAAATCGAGTATGAACTTTGTTTAAATAGATGGGATTTGAAAATCCTTTGACATTGAATTGGTAACTTCAATTCAAGGCTTTTCGTTTGCAAACCAAAAACGGATTACAAAACATCAGAGAATTGAATGTGAGGAAGATTGATGAATGAGTTGCATTAGCTATTTGTACAATTGTTATCAAAGGTTGTATAGTAGAGGTCTAAAGGAAAGAAAATTGGTAAAAATTAGAGATTTACATTGTGCCTCTTCATATGCCTTCTTAAAAGTGTGACAAAATTACAGTCCTATCCATCGAGTTTCTTTAATATAGTAGATAGATAGATATATAGATATAGATAAATTATTTGTTGTCTTGAGGTCTTCAAGTTCTAAAATAGAAAGTTCTCATTTTATCTATGCAATGTGCATATAACATCACATACACAATTATATAGCTTATGTAGCATAACAATGCTGCTTATATATATTCCACCCAAAAGAAAATTATACCGGATAAATATATCTTCTGTCACTTTTCAATCTAAAATAATGACATTTTCCGCTTCTTATATATATATCTCTTCATCGATTATCAATATGCAACACCTGTTAAGTTACACTTTCTCTCTATGGTGATTACTTTTCTTATTATCACCATAGAGTCAACAAGTATCTCTCATGTCATCTTGATAGTTTTGATTTCTTGGACTAAGTTATTGATTAACGATGATTCTAGGTTCTGAAAATTGTTTGTTAGTGATTTTATTTCCTCATGCATGAAAAATAATTGTTTTATTATTAATGTTGTCGCATCAAAATATCAAATGTTTATTGTTTTGTGGTAAGAAAAACGACGGATGTTATTTATTAAGTTCTAAAAATAAAAATCAAGTTATAAGTTGTGAAAAATTGAGTTGAATCGTCGGTAAAAGTCGCATAGTTGGGCACACGTTTTTTATCGATGAGATTAATCATATGTGTTTTTCTATAAATATACTATAGAGATTATAATTCGTGTGTTTTAACTTTAATATATCTAACATCTTCAAACAATGCACAATTAATTGGAAAAAATAAAATAAAATAAAATAAAAAATAAATTGGTATTACACGTGATGTAGGGTTCTTATTCGAAGATATGCACATGAGGTCGACGCGGTTTCATATTT
Organism: Ambrosia artemisiifolia; assembly: GCA_032199755.1. Lineage (NCBI taxonomy): Eukaryota > Viridiplantae > Streptophyta > Magnoliopsida > Asterales > Asteraceae > Ambrosia > Ambrosia artemisiifolia. The sequence continues at coordinate 40,108,777 of CM063529.1, forward strand.
TCATTACAAGTTGTATTTTGCATATTTTGTAAAACCAGAACGCGTAGCCATAATATATCCATTTCTATAATCCGATTTAACTTCAGTTTAGAAATCAAATTATAATTACTTCTGTTTCTTGTTATTTTGTTTTATAAATGTTTTTTGTATTATTGTTTCTCCATTTATTTAGTGGTGGATTATTTGGTCTAACAGAATGATGTGACACACACCCTCCGGCCTCCAGAGGCTTTTGTTTCCAATTTATAAGTTCCACATGAGTTTGAATTGTATGAACCCAACTATATAAGGGTGTGTAGGCCTCTACTCGGACTCCACTTAACTACCCTGATTTTCCACCAATACTGTACTGTCACATCACTTCACTAAATTTACTTTACTGACATACAAATTTAGAGGCAACACTACCCTAAATTACCCAAGCTATAAAATAAAAACCCCCATACACAAAACCCCACTCATCATCCGTTAATTAGAACATGTAATTGCTTCACTAGATCACTACCCGTGTCACCAACGACGGTATTGCTACGGGGGTAGTGACCTACATGTGAAGAATCTGTGAAGTGCCCCGCCTGGCCAAATTGGCCTAGTCACGAATCAATAGCAAAATCTAAATTCGCTAAAATAAATAGCAAATTTTAAATATTAATAAAAATAAAAGTCTAAGCTTCAAAAGGGTACTTAATTCAATAACAAGTTTGACAAAATAAGCCAATTGGAGAATTTAATAAATTAGACTAGAAAATTAGGTCACCCATAACTTGATTTGAATCAACCTTTTGGCACATTATTAGTACAATGACAGTATGAGACTCTTGATCTCCCTCACCATCTATTTTAACTTCTCTTTTATTCTTTATATCTTTATAGAATAAGTAAATTGAAGTATAATAAATTCTCACAAACTATGGTACTACAATTTTGTTAACAATATTAATCTCACTTTCTTTCTCCCTTTTCTTTTCAAGTTTTAAACTTGATTGATCAGTCAATTCTTGAAGATGGTCCTTAGTCATGTCCAAATCGGCTCGAATATGCTAGCCAAATTGACGTCATCAGGGAAGATGTATAGGTTATCATAAGGTGTTTGTTGTGGTGGAGTTGGCGGGGATTCAGGTTGTTGATCCATATCCATAAAAATCATAGATAATAATTTTGATTGTTGGCATTGCATATTGAGCATTTCGGCTTTCGCCTTGGCTAACTCCGCTTGGAGGTCGCTCACTTGCTTTTGTAGTTGACAAATCGCTCCTGCACACCCGTAAACTGGATCTCTAAGCCTTGCATTAGCTTCATATACCATACTACTCACAGCATCCGCTCTTTGTGACTCCGGAAGTTCCTATAAACGACGCAATAATATATTAACATGAACACAATGAACGGCTAATGGTCTATTGACCAAGTGACATCAGGTGTTTATCATCATGAAAGTGGTACGATACAAATCGCGCAAATAAACAATATGTGAATTTAGAAGTAGATTTGACATAAGGTGTGTGTTCACTTTGAAAGCAATGATCTTGTTTCTCTTTAAGTGACAATTAACTAATAAATATGACTAATTTACCCTTGACTAATATATCTTCATTTTTCTTGATTTGATGATACAAACAAATGTCAACTTTGAACCCGTTTAGAAATTAGAACGGTCCTACATGGATACATATTTTCTTTAACTTTTAGATGTTTAAAATATGACTTTTAATTCTTATTTAATAAAGTTACATTTAAGCATTTACATTTCCTTAAAGTTTCATATATTGTAAAAAAAATATACGGAGTATATATTTTACCGGTAGATATGATATGAACACCTTAAACAAAAGAAAACAACGTTTCAACTAACCGCATTCATACTAGTTTTCCTACTCTAAATATGAAAGCTATATTTCAATTAATAACCAACTAGAATCCATCGTTAATAACTTAATATTCTCCTTGCAACTTCATATATACCTTCTCTAAACTTACAAAATTACATATATATCTAATTGTATAGTATAATTTGTAAATAGAGATTTCCATATCATTTTATCAATTAGTTATATCTATCCTAAAATAAAGGATTGTCTTATTGGTATCTTTTCAAATCATACGTTAAAAACTATGTAAAAGTTTAAAGAATAAATATTTCATAAACAAGATCGGTTGTAAATACGGAATTTAAACTTAGACTGTTCTATAGTCTATATTGTGACAGACAGGGTTTAACAGTTATGTTTGTTAAACCCTGCCTGTCGCAATAGTTATTTTTATATTCTATCTAAAAAAGTTTGTTATAGTCTATATTGTGACAGAAAGGGTTTTCGTTAAAAACCCTGTCTGTCGCAGTAATTATTTTTTTATTTTTTTTTTCTACCTGCAAAAGTTTGATGATGTTGCTAGCTCCAAACACGCGGTGAGCGATGGTGAACTTATGCGGTTCACTCGGCGGAAAGTAAGGCGCCAAGACACATTTCTCGACGCATCTCCGTCGAAGAATCTTGCAGGCAGCACAAGGACTGATAACCACCGGTGTAGGTGGCGAGGAAGGTGGAGGACAAGTCAGAACACTAGGCCGAGATGAATGTACGACGGTGGGTGTTGTGGCGCCGTCATTTCCCTCACCGGAATATTCCATTTGTTATGTTAGGAGGAAAATGGTCGCTAAAAGCTAAAGGGTTATGTTATGAGGGAATAGTTTGGTTATACAAAGGGAGTGGGAGAATATATATAGGGGAGATGAGAGAGTACAAAATAAATTTGATGTCGTCATCATGCGCAGATATGTTTTGAAATTACGTCAGCAATGTTTTATGCGATTTTATGATTTTTATACAACGTGTCTGTGAGGCTGTCTCCATTTTACAGAAAATTAGAATTAGAAATAAATAAAGAAACTCATTAATTGTTTTGTTAATTGGAGTTATGTGAAGGATCTAGAAAAAGTATATGATATTGACTTGCCAATTGCAAAGTTTTGCAAAAGTCCCTTTTTGCTTACTTTAGAGTCTTGCCCATCGTTCATTAAAGAAAATATCGATATTGGGATCAAATGAATTGTATGAATACGTTTAGAACTATACGAAAATGGATGCATAAATTGGAAGTTAGTTATTAACATAAAACGTAACGAGGTAGTGGTAGAGTGATTTGGGAAAAGACTTGTTATTCATTGTGATCCAAGTTCGATTCTTACTCTTCTCATTATTTTCTACGCCATCCGGGCAATATTGATGGTAATGCACCGAGGAATGTTCGATCCTAAGCCTCACCCCGATTTTCACCCGGTTGATACTCCAGCGAGTAAACTCATGTGGAGGCAGTACGGTTTCTGGGGGAACGCCGTAACCAAGTCGGATACACCAGCGTGGACCCGGTTAAAACAACGTAGTCTGAGGCAGACATTGGCTAGGGCTGACGATTATGCAATGTGACATTGGGTCACTCATATGAAAGTCATCGTTAAAAAAAAGTTATTAACATATAAATTTTATTTTTACTATTTAAGTGGTTATATTACTAGGGTAAAAAATGATAACTCATTTTATTTCGATTTGAACGAGATCATTTTAATGGGAAAGAAAGGAGAGGTGAGTTAAAGGAGCATCTTGCTTCAAACTTTGACCTTTACAATGACGTTGTTGACACCTTGCGTGTGCTGAAGAATTGGCTATGTGGGGAGTGCATGACCCTGCATGCCTTGAATGGGCGTTGTCGGCACGGCAAAGAAGTGATTAAATGCACCTCGCGTGCAGGAGGCGAGATCGATTTTATAACGGGGATTCCTCAACCTCGTGATTCGCAAGTGACGCATGTGAGTGATATGTCTGGGAAGATGGTGGTAGATGTCACTCTCCTTGAGCGCATCCTCGCCCTGCCTGTTGCTACGGTCAAGAGTATCCCGCCTGCATGTCGCATGGCTTTTGCCCATGCTTTGTCAGGGGGTCTCCGTAAAGTGGTGGACGCCCCAGGGTCCATTGAGGCTTGGGTTAAACTTTTGTTGTTGCCTCGCTGCACCTTAAGGGTGGTCAAACCGGCCTCCAGGCAAGAACGAAGATCGGGTAACAGGAAATCGCTTCAATGTAGCTCTATTATGAGGGCATTGGCGGTTTGGAAAGATGGGGCAGGGTTAGAGGAATTGGTCCTGCCCCTCCTTGAACTCCCCGTGGCGTCGTTTTCGGGGAGGGTAGGGGACCAAGCTAAAGTAGATGGTGGGGGCAATATTAAGCAGTGCCTTCGGAAGGTAGCGGATGGCCATTATACTGCGGCCGTCAAGGTTCTGTGTTCATCTGGGGTTGCGCCTGCTGGGGAGGACACATTGAGAGCCCTGATAGATAAACACCCTGTTGTGGACCCCCCGACCATGCCCTCCGCCTTGCCTTTGGAGCCAGCCTTGCAGGTGGACGCTGAGTGCGTGTTGGAATGTATTAAAACGTTCCCGAAAGGGACATCTTGTGGGAGGGATGGTCTGCGGGCGCAACATATTTTAGACGCTTTCTGTGGCCAGGGGTCTCCAACTGCCTCCGGGCTCCTTAAAGCCATCACCGATGTTGTCAACTTGTGGCTTGGGGGGTTATGTCCTAAAGCTCTGGCGGAGTTCATTGCTTCGGCACCGTTGACCCCCCTATTAAAGCCTGACAACGGGATTAGGCCCATTGCGGTGGGGGCCATTTGGAGAAGATTGGTGTCAAAAGTCGCTATGCGTAAAGTGGGTAAAGAGATGGCAACCTATCTGGGGGATTTTCAGTTTGGGGTTGGGGTCCCTAATGGGGCAGAAGCGGTGCTACACAGTGCTAACAGGTTTCTGAGCGCATTCCATTCTGACGGGTCCCTGGCTATGCTCACTGTTGATTTTTCTAACGCCTTTAACGAGGTGGACCGTACGACACTTCTCAGGGAAGTTAGCTGCAGATGCCCATCTATCTTCCCGTGGGTCCAATTTTTATATGCGCAACCCGCAAGATTATATGTGGGGGATACCCATATTGGGGCTACCACAGGGGTGCAACAAGGGGACCCTCTCGGCCCCCTTCTCTTTGCGCTGGTTCTTCATCCGCTGATCCTCCGTGTGCAGGGTGCCTGCTCCTTGCCCTTCCATGCCTGGTACTTGGACGATGGCACTATCATTGGTAAGGCAGAGGAAGTTTCTAGGGCGTTGGACATTATCCGTTCAGAGGGGGCATCTCTTGGGCTTAGGCTTAATATTCGGAAAACGGAGATTTTTTGGCCGTCATGCAATGGTGCGAAGAAAGTGCCGGGTTTATTCCCTAGCGAGATAAGCAGGCCCGTAGGGGGGGTTAAACTCCTCGGGGGGGCGGTTAGTCGGGATGCAAGGTTTATTCAGTCTTTGGCATCTAGACGAGCTCTTCGGGCGGTTGATCTTATGAAACGACTGTCGGACTTAAGGGACCCCCAAAGTGAGCTCCTCCTGTTGCGCTCGTGCATGGGGGTTGCTAAATTAGTGTTTGGGCTCCGGACTTGTCAACCCGAACATGTCAAAGAGGCTGTGTCTATCTTTGATGCAGGTCTGCGAGGGGCTGTTGAAGACATTGTTGTCAGCGGAGGACCGCATTTTGGGGACCTCCAATGGAGGTTGGCTTCCTTCCCTATGCGTTGCGGGGGCTTAGGGCTTATATCGGCGGAGGACGTCTCCGCATATGCTTTTGTAGCATCCAGGGCCCAATCGTGGAAACTGCAGGACCACATCTTGCGAAGCGCTGGTGTTATGGGGGTGGATCCTGACTACTCCCTTGCGCTTGGTAATATTGGAACAACTCTCCCAGACCTTGATCTAGGCGGTTTTACTGATAAGGAGACCGCCCCCAAGAAACCTCAACAAACTTTGGCGAGTGCTCTTTATGGTAAACACGCACAGGATATGGAGGAGCGGTTCGATATGACCCCGCGTCAAAAGGCAGTTTTGGCCTGTCTCAAGGGGGCCCATGCCCAAGATTTTTTGACTGTTGCGCCCATTGAAGGTCTTGGGCAACGGATGTCAGCAGTTGAATACAGAGCCATCCTTAAATACCGGCTCATGATTCCCCTTTTCCCGCCAGACGACTCTTGCCCCATTTGTAAAAAAGCTTGTTTGGATAGATTTGGCGAGCATGCCCTTCACTGTAAGGAATTGCCGGGGTTCAAGTATCGTCATGACTGGGTTAGAGATGTTTTATGGGATGTGCTTAGGCGCGCCGGGATCTCAGCCAAGAAAGAAGCCCCTGTTAATTTTCTGACTGACCCACGAGAGGGAAGATCTACCCTGCGTCCCGCGGACGTCCTTGTGTTTGGCTGGGCGGGGGGTAAGCACGCGTGTGTTGACCTCACTGGGGTGTCCCCACTGGTGGGGCTGAGAGATAGTGGATTCGTTCCGGGACAGGCGGTTTTGAAGGCGGAAGCTAGGAAGGTTGCTAAGCACGAGGCAGCATGTCTAGAGAATCAACATGTGTTCATTCCGTTTGCCTTCGATACTTTTGGATCCTTAGCCCCTGAGGCAGTTCGTTTTTTGGAGCGGGTGCAGAAGGTGGTCCACAGTGATTCGCAAAGCCCGAGGAACCAAAAGTTTGTATTTAGTAGAATAGGCTTTGCGATTCAAAAGGGTATAGCGGCGCAGCTTGTTGCTCGCTTACCCATTATCCAGATGTAACTTGGTTTGTTTCGTATTTTATAAAATAATTAAAAAATAAAAAAAAAAAAAAAAAAAAAAAAAATTTGAAAACTCTAATCAACCGATTACATAACTTATTTAGAAAGAATTCTATTATTATTTATGGGTAACTTTGTTAGGAGGAGGGGACACTCATCGGTTAGAGTCGATCGGCTACCGTTGTCGATCGGTAACACCGTCGTCAATCTCGACAACAATAAAAAAGTTGCAGCTCGGCGCGCAAGAACGAATCGAGTTGTAACGGTTGAATGTATTTATCGTTTTGACCATTCTGCTACCAATTTCTCGCTGTAAAATACCCGAACTTACCCATTTTCACCCACAAACTCCACCGAGCTCTACCATTTGACAACCTAACCCATCGAGCTCCATAGTCAAACACTATTACCGAACATGGTATGTTGGAGACGAGGGTGCGGATACGGATACGGAAACGGTCAAAGACGTGGCCATTGAGATCACCCAAAACCAAAGTTGGTACGGTGGGGAATTTCCCCACATTTCGGCATGGCAAATGTTAAGTTAGTACTTAGATTAGTTTATATATTTTTAGTTTAGTTGTGTGTTTTATTGTATATTTTAGAAATTATTGTTTGTCTTTTTTATTTTATGTAATATTTATGTTTAATATAAATTTATTTTTATTAAAGTTTATTTTTATATTATAATAAAAAATGAAAAAAATAAAAAAAAATTCTAGGCAAGGTACCCTAGCATGCCGCCAGTGATTTGGTACTACTTTTACCATTCCTGTATTTGACATATTGATGTTTATTAATTTTGTATAATAGGATTTTAAATGTTAAAACAATGAAGTTGTAGCGATTTTAAAAGTAATCCGAGTTTCAAATACGTGACTAAAATGAATCAAATTAATCGTATCTTATTCGAATACGAATCAAATATGAATTTAGGTAAAAAGTAAATATTTTTTTTAAATACGATTCATTAATTTGAAATTTCGTTAATCGATTTGTTGAACACCCCTATGTATATGTGTGTATGATGCAAGTGTCGACCAACCTAAACCAACCGTGAATAACTCAAGAATTTGAAAGTGTTCAACAAGTTGAAGATACTTATTAAATTAAACGAACTATATGCAATCCTCAAACAAGAAAACATAAGTTATCGTTGCATTGCATATTGGGTTCTTAGTTAGTGAAAGTTAGGTTTTGGTTATACCTATATTAATGTGAAAAGTGTTTGTCGCTCATCATATTTGTTGTATCGAGTAATAAATTTGTAGATTTAGCAAGAATTATATAAACGTAGATAGTGTTGTAATAATGGGTTAAAACATAAAGCCTGGATTTTGGTTGCATGGACCAATCCATGAAATAAGTTGGTGTTGGAAGCTAGAATGAGTTGGGTTTGTCAATCGGAAGTGGTTGGAGTGATTGCGATGGATCTAGGTTTTTGAATTACCTAACAATAGATCATTCAACTAGTTTCAGTTGATGATGCTTAACGATTAATGCTAATTTCTTCTAACTAGTTTCCACTAGAGTAGTTATATTTTTTTTTAAGGCAAATTTCATTAAAACACACAAACCGCGACGATAATCTCTAAGGACGAGATCATCGAAACGCGGAAAAAATTACATCACCGGAAAAACAAAATTACACCAATTCCTCCAATCTATTGAACCCTCCTTATGCCTACTCTTAAACCAAAGATACTTCAAAGACTTCACATCCGATACTATACGGACGACATTAGGATCCACTCCGTTGAATATCTTTTCATTCCTAGCCTTCCATATTTGCCAACAAGCTACAATAATGACACCATATAAAATTTCCTTCTTCTTCGTTGTGTATGGCAAGTCGTCAGTAACTAGAAGCACATCAGAAAACGAGAACACGAAGAACCGAGGAATCTTGCACCACGTCCCGATAGCGTCCCAAACCTCGCTAGCAACCCTACAACTGGAAAACATATGATCCACCGTCTCGTCTATATCGCTACATAAACCACACAATCCACATGAATAAATTACATTTGCCCGGCACCCACTTACACCATTTATAAACCCAATTAATACCGGATTGATCACTCCCTTTCATCCATTTCCGAGCTTCTTTTACAGAATAGCCTTCCCCTGGATCTAGAGACCATGTCCAACAATCTTCTCGGTCACTAAGGATAATACTCGACAGTTCACGATGACAATTAATGAGCTCTTCAATTTCCAGCTCACTACTCGGATAACGCTTCCAATTCCAGCAAATGGAAGCAGAACCATCTCGCTGGGCGAGACGATCAGCCACGCTACACCGCTTGTTACCAACCAGGCAGAACAATCTTGGGAACTTAAGCTTTAACGGTTCCGTGGTGAGCCACGGATCAATCCAGAATTTAAGCTTCATGCCGTCGCCCACCACCCCTGTTATCAAATTAACAAAACCATTGCCTTCAACTTTAAGATTATAACCGGCTTTAACTAACCTGGACCACGCTCCGGCAAAACGATTATTATATTGGATAGTCTCCCATTATATAAAAATTTGTTTTTTACATGTAGAAAACATGCTTGGACAGTTGGAAAAAGATCCCCAATTAATTAGTTATTATATTTAATAGGTTAAGCTCATTTGTATTTAATCTTTACGCATAATATTTATTATAAGATATATATATATATATATATATATATATATATATATATATGGGATGGTTATTGTACAAAGTAATAAAAACGTGCGAAATGTGAAAGTGTCACTTTGTACATTATAACTACGTATTAATGATAATTACGTAATGTTTTTGTATTTTCATGAAAGCATTACATAATTACCATTACGTATTTATGATGCACTTTGTACATGATAATTACGTAATAATAATTACGTAATAATAATTACGTAATGCTTTCATGAACATACAAAAACATTACGTAATGATAATTACGTAATGTTTTTGTATATTCATTAAGGCATTACGTACTTATCATGTATAAGTGACACTTCGCACGTTTTCATTACTTTGTATTTGAACTTGCCCCTATAGATATATTCCATAAAATAGTTATATATCTGGTTAATGTTTTAAAATAAATATTCTAAATAGAACTCTATGTTACTTAAATATCTGATTCCATTATCTCATCAGAACCGATTAAAAAACCATGCCTCTTATATGACATTTGCCACTGTTCAAAAAAGTATAGCTTAAATGATTTTTCAGTCACAGGGGTATCTCCTTCGATTAAGTTAAGAGAAACAGGGTTTATAGCTGCGCAAACATCGAGAAAAGCGGAATCGAAGAAAGTAGATAAGCATGCTAAAGCTTGTGTAGAGAACCAACATGTCTTTATTCCTTTGGCCTTTGATACCTTTGGCTCCCTAGCGCCAGAAGCTATTCGTTTCTTGACCGGGGTCCAACGTGTCGTCCACAACAATAGTTCATCTCCAGGGGGCAAGGATTTGTTTTTGGTAGACTAGGGTTCGCAATTCAGAAAGAGGTGGCGGCGCAGCTTGTTGCCCGTCTATCTTCTATTATGATGTAAGTTTCGTATTTTGTTTTAATATATAATGGTGACTTGAAAAAAACAATAGTAACATCACTAGTGTAGCCAAGACTGCTAAGATAAAACGGGGAAATGTGTGTTTGCATAGTAAATCTGACTTTCTTGACCTATAATATGACCTTTGTTTTGGCTTGTCGTAGGAAAATATATCCATTTAATTATATATTTATATTGAATATTAGTTTTGTCAAAGTGCAAATTAGGCATTCAAACTAAAAAAAATTCGTGTTTAAAGTTTAACATAATAAACCTACAAGTGAAATGAAGTAACAGCTAAATCAGATAGGCTTTGCGATTTATAAAGGAATAGCAGTGCAGCTTGTTACCCGTTTATCCACTATCTAAATGTAACTTGTTTTGTTTATGGAATAAAATTTGACAATGAAAATAAAATAAATAACAAAAATCAGATAATTTACATATAATCTCTTCCAGACATCCTCGTTCTCTATCAATCATCGTACTGTTAACACTTACAATCATTAAACACTTTACTTCTTTCAAATGCTATGACTATCATATGCTTTAATGCCATAACATCCATTGATAAACGATTCATCATTAGCGGATAACAATATCAAATTCCATTGTTCTTGTTATCATGTGTAGTAAAATATAAAAAATGAAGCCGCTTTGTTAAAAAAAATAAAAAATGATATAAATGGCCGGGTCGAGTTCATATTATGCATGGTTTATTAAAAAAATAACGATGAATTAATACATGTGTGCACATCATATATTCATATTGAACAAGAGCCGCCCATTTGAAAAGATAGACTGCTTTATCTCAAAATTAAATTTTCTGCCCATCTCAAAAATAATTAATACACCACACTTTTGATCTTAAATGCTTATCTATTACCGACTCCATGTACTTTTTTGTTACTTAAATTCACCAACTTCACACGCTTCATTCATTATTTTCAAAATATAACTAGAAATAGTATTTTTGTCCAATGTTCTATAATTGAGGAGTAAAATCTAATACAATTAACTAAAAATAATATCAAGTAGACTGAACAACTCAATTTGCTCATGCCTCATGGTACGTGTATCCTTATTTACAAATTGCGAAGTCATTTTACTGAAAAAAATATGTAGGATGTTGTATTAATGATAAATTTTCTTAACCATGTATATAGATTAATTAGTAGTATTTTTTAAAAACAATTAAATAAGTCTTGTTGGGTCGACTAAACCCAATTCGAGCATGTATTACCCCCCCCCCCCCACCCCCACCCCAAATAAAATTTAAAACACGGCTTGTCGGTTTTACAGTCAGCTTAAGTAAAAACGAAATATTATGCTAGATTAAAAGATTAAGCATGTGAAAATAATATTGCAAAATAATCCAATTTAAACAATACAAAACATAGACTAAATTTAAACTTTACATTGCAGCGAAATCATACAACAGCTAATATACTCAGGGCTATTGGTAGCCTCTTAATGAGGCTCTAAACCATTCAATTATGAATGGTTTAGCATTTAGACTGTTTGTTTTAACCTAAAAAGGCTTTGAATGGAATGGTTAAGAGCTAAACCATTCAGACTTGGTGTATAGCTAAACCATTAAGCACTTTATTCAAAGCCTCTTAACCATTCAGACCTATTAATGATTTAGCACTTAATCAACCTAACAGCCGCTCAATCTCAAATAGAATGTATATTAAAGACGAGCGTAATGATCAACTCTTATATTTCTAAAGTATAAATTTAGAAGACTAAAATTTGAATAATATTTACATTGAAATTCACATAAAAAATCATATTGTAAAGACTGAACTAAATTAATACAAAAAGTTATATATACCAAAAAGAAACATGGATTGTGAAGATTTTTTTTTAATTTTGGTTTCACTTCTTATATTATAAATAAAATACATATTTAACCCCTAAATTTAAATTTTCTTCTTTAACAACTTGCCTACGTAAATTTCTTTATAAACTGGTGAATACGTCGAAGTGCTTAACATTTTTAATTTATAATATGTCATAAATTTTATTGAAAACAAAGCTGTATTCAAAATAGAGTATATTTATTGGTGTTGTAAGCTATAGCCAATGCTAATACCTGTGTGGTATTATCGAAATAGGCATTGGTATTCGTTTCTATGGTATTGGATCGATGCGAAACATGTGTCTATATACTTTTGAGCATTATACTACTTTATTTTATAGGTTTTCTCGTTCAGTTGTTATACCACTTGATAGTATCGAATCAATACATAACAAACTAAACTAAACTGATACTGACTAGATTCCTGCTACATCATATGGGTGAATTGCACTAGTTAATATTTATAAAGAAAAACAAAATTATATATATATTTTAAAGAACATTAAAAGGTATAAATGGTAATTGTGAAGATGTTAAAATGGCATTAAATATTATGGTTTAGAAGGGTTGATTGATTGTATAGTTGGGAGGGAATGCCACATGTGAAGAGATGCAAAAATCGTCGGGTGCCGACTATTTACAAAAGCAAGAGAATAATGATAATAATTAATTAAATTAAAATAAATTAAAAATAAATAATAATAAAATGAGGTGGGAGATCCGAGGCAGATGGTTGTGAGACAACACAACATGGTGACGTGGAACTAGAGTGATGGTGACATACAAAGTTTGGTACGGACCGTTGAGGCTCGTGTGGAACGAGGACACACATTCTCAGCCGCTACAGTATCTGCCAAGTGCCAAATCACCATTCACCAATAAAGAAATGTGAGACCAAATATTTTCGTCTCAAAAGTTAAAACATATTCGAGTTCTTTTATGTTTATGGCATTGTTAAACATGTAAAGACATGATTTACTAACTCTATGCAAGACAAACTAATAAAAAAACTTCTCATAATTGGGGGACAAACTGAGATAGTAGAGGTGAAAACCTTATAGATGAAAGATATTGTATTTAATCTAACGCTATGAGTATATTAGGGTGGGCGGGGTGGTTCATAATAGCCGTGACCATCACGACCACCGCCCCACCAAAATATCATAGGCGTGATAAAAAGTTTTTGTGACGACCATAATGGTAGTGAGAGAAGTTATAAATGAGGGTTATTTGTTTAGGGATGAGGTGTGATACACCACCCCAAGTATTTAATGATGATTGTGATGAAATGATAAAAATTAAGTTGAAACAATCTAATTGTGTGTGATAAAACCAACCATGATAACCACCCCGCCTACCCTTATAATTAATTTGGTGTAATTTACTATTGAGTAGTATAACATTCATTGTTCAAAGACAAAACGACCACAAACTAATCTGGTTAACAATTTTGAAATTTAGTTGTCAATTTTTAAGTACAATGGAGTCCAAAAAATAAATAGTTAAATGGATACACATGCAAAAGCCAACATCAAAAAAATGTTGGATAGATTTTAGTTTTTTTTTTTTCAACGGCAAATGTTACATTAGTTTAAACACCAAAATTACCAAAAGTATACAAATTCTCATCTTTGCTTGAGGCTAACTTACGACCTGCCACCTAAAAGGCTTGCACCTCTACCATGTGGGCTAGTCCAACAAAGCAGTGCCCAAATGTCAGGCGGCGGCTAAAATTTAGCAGGTCTTCTATTGATTTGATTGGTAGTTTTGTGGATACGTAGTATTTTTCAAGGTTCTTTTGTGTTGACGTTTTCTAATTGTCTATTTTTAACCGCGGGTGACGTCTGCGGTGCGCCTGGATGGGGTGGCCGGTCACGATGGTGGTCGGCATCGGTAGGTGGTGGAGAGGGGGGAAGAGAGAGAGCTAGGGGTTTTCAAATTTCTTTGATTCTCTTTGTATATGAAAACTTATACCTAACCTCCATATTTATAATCCTTCGTATCCTTCTTCTAGGTTTATTTCTAAGGTGGTGTTTGTTTTTTACTCAGAAACACTTCTAACCTCTTTTGTCTATGCCGCGCAGACGTTTGAGGTCTGCAGATTATTTTTTGAAAAACCTTTCACTGAAAAAGATCTTCTTGACCTCTTCTTGGTGTAGACATGCACCTATGTTTTCTAACATCTTCCCACCTCTTCTCCTCTTTTTTCCTTATTTTTCTTCTTCTTCTCTTCTCAACATTATCATCATCATCATCATCAACTTCAAATCTCTCCTTTTTTTCTCCTTCTTCCTTTTTATTTTTCTCATCCTCCCTCCACCTTCACGTCGCACTCCGCCGCTCCATCCTCTCCACTCCGCCACCCTCCTCCCTCTTTCCTAATTTCTATTCATCATCCTTTGGAATTAATAACTGTTGATGCTTTGACAGTTGAAGCTTTAATTGTTTAATATGATTTTATTGTTTTTTATTAACTAGGATTCTAATACCCCGCGCTTCGCGGCGGGAGCTCCTGTTGCGTTGAGTGTTTGGTGAACGTTAAAGATCGCGCGTCGCTGTGGGAGCTCCTGTTGCGTGGAGGGTTTCGTGGACATAAAAGATAATATCAAGTGACAGTTATTCTCGCGTTGGCTTCAAAAAAATACTCGCGGATAAAAGCTAAAAGTTTGGTGGCCAAAGTTTGAAATCCTAGAAGTTAAAAATTTGGTGGTCAAATTGGAAGAAATTAAAATACATAAGTTAGTAACAAAGTTAGTGGTCAAAGTTTGGTAGTCAAATTGAAAAGAAAGTAATTATTGGATAACAGGTGACAAGTAAAACATTAAATAAAGGAAAAACACTGTAGAAGTGTCTTTCCTTTGTTAGATATATATAATCTAGAGTTTACTATTGCACTTTTTTTAGTAATTTATTTGAAGAGAAGAAATGGTGCAAATTTTAGTACTAAACTAACAGAGGATGATGAATAGAAATTAGTGTGATTTGATTTTAACTATTACGAATATGGCCATTGTTTTGTAATTATTATATACACGTGCGATGGTTATGGTGGGTTGTGGATGGTTATGATTATGGCGGGTTGTGGTGGTTCACGTTGATTGTGGTGGGTGTTGGTGGGTTTTGGTTATGGTGGCTTGTGGTGGGTTATGGTGGGTTGTGATTGGTTATGGTTAGGTACTTAGGTTACACTGTAGACGTTAACAAACAAACTGTCTTCTTCTTACATACTGCAGACCTTTGGTCCACCTCTTCTCCTACGGATGTATGTAGATGTGATCCGCAGACTACAGACATTTTATCTCTTAAAAAACAAACAGAGAGACCCCCTTGTTCATCTTCAATGGACTAGGATTTATTCGATTAAATTATTTAAACTTAATTAGATAATTCTATTAATCAGATTATTATCTCCAAGATAATTTGAATAAATGACAAAGTATTATTTTCCTTTGATCAATTTATTAGTTAACTAATCAAGCGTGTTAAATATTCATCGTTTAAATCTGGTCAATTGTTACAACTTAACAATTAATCTTTAGATTCGATTATTCTCTAATAATCGACACCACAACGCTACTTGATTATTCTCTAATAATCATCACCATAAGGCTTCTTGATTATTCTCTAATAATCATTACCTTAAAGAGCATTTCGTGTCAGATCATTAACTTTTAAACAATCCATATATAGTTGTTGCTTTCAGTGGGTCGGGCAGCTTAATCGGGTGTGGGAAAAATCGATAAGCATAATTTTCACTCGTGCTTGAATAAAAGGGGGTTGTTACACAAAGCTTTTCTTAACAATTATTATGTTATGCATTTCGTTAAGTCGCTGACTAATGTTGTATATATAACAAATATATGGTGAAATATGTCACGTATACACTCGTTTATTCTATATAGAGTACAAAAGTATTTATGAAGTTTTCTTTTTATATTTTACAACGATGATTTGTCATGTGTGTAGTCTTTTCTAGACCACGGTATTCGGATAAAAAAAAGTTATTAATTTCTATCTAATTAACTTTAATATAATCCTTAGGATTTAAATCTATTGACGATATAACTATAAGTAGTTCCTTATGTTAAAATATAACATGTTTGTGTTATATTATCAATTTTATTATTTAGAATATTGTTTGTTACATAACATACTTATTGTGTTGCATAAGTGGTTTTTGGTTTTGTAGTAATAAAGATTGGGCTGTGCTGATTGTTCGATAAAGTCTAGAGTCCAGATGGTCCAGCTGATTTCAAGAGTCCAGTAGATATAGAAGCCCAGTTCAAGTTGGTGTTCAGCCCAGGAGGTTAGCCCATCCAGTTGATTGGTTCGGATACGTTCCTACGTGGCAATCCGTGTCTTCAGAATGAGTGGCTGAGATCTTCTATAGCTGTGTTTCTTCAGCTTGATCCAAGGGTCATCTCAGGCTCGGGTGTGTTTCTTCCCGAGCCTCTATAATGACTATATAAAGACGTTTCTACTCCTTTGTTTAGTTTAGTCGTTCACATTATTTTTTCTCTGTATTATCATTCCTCACTTGTGTATCTCTCTAGACGATTAGGGTTCAGAGTTGTATTGTCGTCATCCTTCTTGATGATTCCTGAGTCTTGTCCAGTGTCTTTGTGAGAGAGTTGTGAGTGTTACTTTGTATTGTATCATCTGTTCATCCTTTTATGAACAGATAGTTATTGAGTTGTATTTTCTGATTCATTAATAAAGTTCAGTTGTTCTGATCTGAGAAAAGTTAACATGGTATCAGAGCTCATGGTTGAGCTCTGTTGATCGAGTGTTTGATTCCGCTGCTGTTTGTATTGAAGAATCCCCTGTTCAAGATTGAAGATCTGAGTCATAGATCTGGTTTAAAAAACCTAGATCTAGGGTTCTTGAGGTTGTATAAAGAAGAATCAGTCTGGTGAACGTTGGAGGCTTGTTTTCTTCTTGCTCTCTGGTGTAATAACCCTAAGTGAAGGTTATTCACTACGAGTTGTGGAGAACCCTAACTTGGGTCCTATTGGTGAGATCGTTCTGATTCTTGCTATTGTTTTTTCTTTGTAGAGTTGTCCTAAGGAGTCTCAGATCAGGGCTTGAGTCCCTGCTTTAGCTTTAGGGTCGGTCTAGATTAGGTGGCTCCCACACAAGGACCTGCGTTGGCACCAAGAGTGACGAACCAACGATCTGGAACACCTGTGTGGCTTCGCCTGTGTCTTGGTTGATTCTTTGGTTGTTTCTGAGTGTGTTCTTGATTCTTGTGTGTATACCTGTGTGTACTGAATTGCTTGATTTGTGTGTATACGTGTGTGTACTGATTGTTACTTGCCTGTGTTTCCTGTGTGGTTTACTATCATGGCTGATTCTAGTAGTGATTCTGGTGATGGTAGATTAGGAAATGTTACTTTGGTTAGCAAACTGGATGCTAGTGATCCTTTGTATCTACATGCTAGTGATTCTGCTAATGTGACTATTGTAAATGTTAAGCTAAAAGGTACAGAAAACTATACTGTATGGTCTAATGCCATGATTTTAGCTTTACAAGTTAAAAACAAGATAGGTTTTATAAATGGTGAATGTGAAAAACCTGATGATGATCCTGTGCTAGTTAGGCAGTGGGAAAGATGTAATTCTGTGGTGTTAACTTGGATCTTGAACTCTATTTCTGAAGAACTTTATCTAGGTCAAGTTTATTCTAAACTAGCTTCAGAAGTATGGAAAGATCTTAAGGAAACTTATAATAAAATAGATGGATCAGTTGTTTTTGACTTATATCAGAAAATTAATTCGTTTACACAAAATGGATTATCTGTTTCTGAATATTATCATAAGTTGAATGTTATGTGGAAACAACTTGATCAAATACTACAATTGCCTTCTTGTGTATGTGATGCTTCTAAGGACTTTAACAACTATAACCATATGATTAAACTAATGCAGTTTCTTATGGGGTTAGATAGTGTTTACCAAAATGTTAGAACAACTCTGTTGATTAAAACTGAGTTACCATCTGTTAAGGAAGCTTTTGCTGTGGTTTCTAGAGAAGAATCTCATAGAAATTCCAGCACAACAAGTAAAAATCAAACTGTTAGTTTTAATGCTAAAAGTAATCAGGTTAATGAGTCTTTTAGTAATAATCCTAATAATAACAGAAGGTTTAACAAAGGTAATAATCAGTCCTTGAAGTGTTCACACTGTAACAAGACAGGACACTTAGTTGATAAGTGCTTTGAGCTTGTAGGATATCCTCCTTGGTCAAGGCTAAGGGGGAATCCTGGAAAGAAGGCAGCTGTTAGTAATAACACTACTTCTGAGAATTCTAATTCTACTGCTTGTTTGACTAGTGATCAAGTTGCAAAACTTCTGAGTTTGTTGAATGAGAAGTCTAATGAACCAAGTCAGACTTGCAATCTTTCTGGTAGAATTTTTTGTGCATCTGCTTTTAATAAGAAAATATATTGTTTTACTAGCTCAAATGGTACAATATTAGGAATTGGTTGGATTGTAGATTCTGGAGCAAATGAACACATGGTTAATAATGATAAAGGGTTATTTGACTATGTAGATGTGTCTGACCTAAATATTAAAGTAAAACATCCTAATGGTACTTTTGCAAAGGTTACAAAGATTGGTAAATTAAAATTATCAAATGAAGTTGTACTCCAGGATGTGTTAGTTGTTCCAGAATACTCTGTTAACCTAATGTCTGTACATAAATTGGCTAGAGATAATAAATTGTTCATTGGATTTGATGAAAAAAGGTGTTATCTACAGGACTTGTTAACAAAGAAAGTCCTGGTGACTGGTGAACAATCTGATGGTTTGTATATGTGTGGGAATTCTTGTTCTGTCTCTAAGGTGTGTTTTAATGCTGTAAATGAATTTAATATGTGGCATGCTAGACTAGGACACCCTTCTGATCAAGTCCTAAAGGTCCTAAGCTCTAACCTTAACATAAGTTTAACTAAGACAAATGGACCCTGTGAAGTTTGCCATAAGGCAAAACAACACAGAGAACCATTCCCTTTAAGTGAGCATAAAACAACTCAACTGGGTCAGCTTGTACATATTGATGTATGGGGACCTTATAGAGTTGCTGATAGAGATGGTCATAGATATTTTTTAACAATAGTAGATGACTATTCTAGGGCTGTATGGGTCTGTCTTATGAGAAATAAAACTGAAGTTTTTGAACACATACAAGATTTTGTAAACATTCTTCTAAATCAGTTTCAAAAACATGTTAAGGTTCTTAGGAGTGATAATGGGACAGAGTTTGTGAATAACCAAATGTCAGGATTTTGTAAGTCTAAAGGGATTATTCACCAAACTACTTGTGCCTATACCCCTCAACAAAATGGAGTTGTTGAGAGGAAACATAGGCACTTGCTCAATGTAGGAAGGGCTTTATTGTTTCATAGCAATGTTCCTGTTAGGTTTTGGACTGATTGCATTTTAACTGCCTCTTATTTAATAAATAGGACTCCCTCTTCAGTGCTTGGTGGAAAAACTCCTTATGAAATGATACATGGTTTTGTTCCTTTTTTAGATCATTTAAGGGTATTTGGGTGTCTGTGTTTTTGTACAGTGTTAAATGAGTCAAATAAATTGGAAAGTAGAGCTGAAAAATGTGTTTTCTTAGGATATTCTCATGAAAAGAAAGGTTATAAAACTTTTAGTTTAGACAGTAAAACCATTTTGTTTTCAAGAGATGTAAAATTTTTTGAAACTTGCTTTCCATTTAAAGAACAAAATGTTTTTAATAGTTTCGATAGTAACACTGATAAAACAGTTAACAACTTAAACTTTTTTGACTATTTTGAAAACACAGAACCTTCACAATCCTTAAATGAAAATGATCCCAATGATGAGGAAAGGAACAATGGTAATACTGACTTAGGAACACACAGTCAGCAATCAGACCAACAGAATGTTGATAAAGGCAAGGCTGTTACACAGCAGCCTTCAACATCTGCTCATGATGCTGATAAGGCAGACTGTGTGAATACTGAGACTGAAGTGACCAACCTATCTGAGGGTGATTCAGTCCAGGATAGTGTTAGAAGGTCATCTAGGAATAGTAGTTTTCCAAATAAGTATAGTGACTATATCATTGAAGGAAAAGTAAAGTATGGGTTTGAGAAAGTAGTTAATTTTTCAAATCTATCTTTTGAGAACAAATGTTTTTCCACCACACTTGATAGAACTAGGGAACCTAAGCATTACTATGAGGCTGTTAAGGATGACAACTGGGTAAGAGCCATGAGTGAAGAACTAGAAGCACTTTATAGAAATAATACCTGGGAAGTTGTTGATCTTCCACCAGGAAAAAATAAAGTAGGGTGCAAGTGGATTTATAAGACAAAATATAAATCCACTGGAGAAATAGATAGGTATAAAGCAAGGCTTGTAGCCAAAGGCTACAGTCAAAAAGAAGGAATAGACTATGAAGAAACCTTTAGTCCTGTTGTCAAAATGGTCACAGTTAGGTGTATTATTAGTTTGGCTGTTCAAAATAGTTGGAGTATTTTTCAACTTGATGTCAATAATGCTTTCC
Organism: Ambrosia artemisiifolia; assembly: GCA_032199755.1. Lineage (NCBI taxonomy): Eukaryota > Viridiplantae > Streptophyta > Magnoliopsida > Asterales > Asteraceae > Ambrosia > Ambrosia artemisiifolia. The sequence goes on from CM063529.1 coordinate 40,129,347, forward strand.
TTTATGGAAGTTTAAATGAAGAAGTGTATATGGCACTTCCTGAAGGGATAAGTGAACCTGCTGGTAAAGTCTGTAGGTTGAAAAAATCACTTTATGGTCTAAAACAGGCTCCACGTATGTGGAATGAGAAGTTAGTTAGTGTTCTAACTGAATTTGGGTTTGAACAGAGTAAGTGTGATTACTCTATGTTTGTTAAAAACAGTAATAATGTGTTTGTTGTGTTGTTGGTTTATGTGGATGACATAATTATTACTGGAAATTCTTTAAAGGAAATAGAGCTTGTTAAAACATGTTTTAAAACAAAATTTTTAATAAAAGATCTTGGTGAGCTGAAATATTTTCTTGGAATTGAAGTTCTAAAAACTGATAATGGTCTTTGTTTGACTCAAAGGAAATATTGCACTGAACTCCTTGCTGAATATGGAATGCTAGGTGCCAAACCTGTAACTAACCCTATTGAACAAAATAGTGTAGTCACTAACATTATCATGAACAAAGATAAAGTCTTGGGTAACATTGTAGGATATCAACAGTTAATTGGTAAATTGATATACCTGTCTCACACTAGGCCTGACATTTCATATGCAGTCCATTTCTTAAGTCAGTTTATGCATAAACCAAATGAGGGTCATTTAAAAATAGCCTTAAGACTTTTAAGGTATCTAAAGTCTTCTCCAGGAAAAGGTCTATTGTTTTCTAAACATAACACCTTTGATTTAGTTGCATATTCTGATTCAGATTGGGGAAAGTGTGTGGATAGTAGAAAATCTGTTACAGGTTTTTGCATGTTCATTGGTAATTGTCTAATTTCTTGGAAAAGCAAGAAACAAGCCACTGTGGCTAGGTCTTCAGCTGAAGCTGAATACAGAGCCATGTGTGCTGTTGTGTGTGAATTGATTTGGGTCAAAAATCTAATGTCAGAACTTAAGGTAAGTATTTCAGTTCCTATTAAGTTAAATTGTGACAGTTCAGCAGCTTTGTCAATAGCTGCTAATCCAGTCTTTTTTGATAAAACAAAGCATTTTGAATTGGACTTATTTTTCCTTAGAGATCATATTAGTAAGGGGTTAGTTAAAACTGTTAAAGTTGCTTCTGAGAATCAGTTGGCAGATTTATTTACAAAGGGTTTGTTAACCCATCAACACCAAAAACTTTGTGAAAGAATAAAGTTAATTGACTTGTTCAAATAATAAAATTGAGAGGGGGTGTTAAAATATAACATGTTTGTGTTATATTATCAATTTTATTATTTAGAATATTGTTTGTTACATAACATACTTATTGTGTTGCATAAGTGGTTTTTGGTTTTGTAGTAATAAAGATTGGGCTGTGCTGATTGTTCGATAAAGTCTAGAGTCCAGATGGTCCAGCTGATTTCAAGAGTCCAGTAGATATAGAAGCCCAGTTCAAGTTGGTGTTCAGCCCAGGAGGTTAGCCCATCCAGTTGATTGGTTCGGATACGTTCCTACGTGGCAATCCGTGTCTTCAGAATGAGTGGCTGAGATCTTCTATAGCTGTGTTTCTTCAGCTTGATCCAAGGGTCATCTCAGGCTCGGGTGTGTTTCTTCCCGAGCCTCTATAATGACTATATAAAGACGTTTCTACTCCTTTGTTTAGTTTAGTCGTTCACATTATTTTTTCTCTGTATTATCATTCCTCACTTGTGTATCTCTCTAGACGATTAGGGTTCAGAGTTGTATTGTCGTCATCCTTCTTGATGATTCCTGAGTCTTGTCCAGTGTCTTTGTGAGAGAGTTGTGAGTGTTACTTTGTATTGTATCATCTGTTCATCCTTTTATGAACAGATAGTTATTGAGTTGTATTTTCTGATTCATTAATAAAGTTCAGTTGTTCTGATCTGAGAAAAGTTAACACCTTATGATACTAGAAGATTGTTAGTGACAACATGTAATTCAATTATCATCGTTCACAAATTAATATATATATAATACAACGCATTGGTCATATATGTTGAAAAGTAGGGGCTCGTTGTTCACAAAATTAATATATGTGCGACCATATATGGAAGATTTTTGTTAGAGAGCATAACGTTGAATAGAAAGACACGTAGTTCTCATAAACTACAACCAAATATCTTTGATCATCTCTAATTATAGAATCTCCAAAACATCAAACGAGTTGAGTTTCAAATACGCTTTCTTGTTTGTACCTAACCATTGGGACAATATTCTTGACCTATTATGACCCTTCATGTGTTTTATCATATATTTTGGTTGTGCATTTGTATCAAATTTACCAAAACTAGCTCATATTAGTTAAAGTTGTGAGACTAGACATAATAAAATATTTCTTTCAAGTCTCTAATGTGTAGTATGTATCAAAAGTAGACGACTTGGAGAAATGCGTGCACAGTCACATATAAATTTTACAAGACGGCAATTTATTCACAAATCATTATCAAGGAAAGAGTTAATAACATGAACAATAATCGTTGAATAAATATATAGAAGAAAGTGTATCCTAAAGTTCAAAAGTCCTCAACATGAGCAAGAGGGAAGAAAAAAAGGGGATACATACATTTACATCACATCCAAAAATAAATTTAATATTTAACCAATCATATAGTATAGTAAAATTACATTATGAGTGTCACTAAAGAAGTAAAGATTGTAGAACTACCTAGCTTAGTATATTATTATTATTTTATATGATTGTGTTTCATACCAATCAAATTTCAAAGTAAAGAATTATAAGTTCATAAGAATTTATACGGAGTGGATATATAGAATATAACCAAATGCACTGAGATAAAAAAAGACGGTTAAAAAATTGTCTTTACTATCACAGTTAAAGTTATATAAGTGTCTTTGCAACTCTATATATGTGTGCGAGTGAGAAGAAAGACACGGTTGAGACTATTTTCATCGTGGAATCAATCAAAATGATTTGTGAATGAAAAAAGGTGTATACAGGAAAAAGATAAGGAGTAGATGACAAAAGTCTATAAAAAATGAGATTTAGAAAGAAAAAAAAAAGCAATGTGAATTACAAAAGAATGGTCGAGAGTTATTAGATTTTTTTCATCTTTGTGAATACTACTAGTGGGGTGCCCGCGCGTTGCGGCGGCGTGACATATATTGAAGCACATAGTGTCGAAAACCTACGCAATGCAGCGGTGACGATAATGTAGTACCCGATGCTCATTTTGTGCTAGTTTACAACCCTCTCATGGTATATTATATTGTATTTATATTGGTAATCTAAATCAAGAGGTGTGTATATCAAAATTATACTTTGATACTAACAAACCGGTTATCAAACCCATTAACACGAAAGAGTATATACATGAAACTGAACTTTTTCCTTTGAGTGGTTCTACATGAAACCAACCATCCAAAACAACAAAGAAAACCTGATCCACTAAATCATTAACAACATTTTAAGCTAGTTGCACGAACTCACAATAATAATACATTTTTCTTATGTGGTTAAATGAAGAAACCCTTTTGGCAAATTTCGTGTCTATGAATCTTTAACTTCCAAAAGAAAGTAAAACCCACTTTCTGTAAACTCCATGCAATTTTCTCCATCTCTAGTTGGGTTAGTAACACTATGCTTCCAAAAGATACGTAAACAACTGAGTTTGAATACTTGGTTTTAAACCATTTGGTGCAGTCATCATCAAATGGTCTCCATTGACTTGCACCACAACCTTTGTGATTCGCTTTCCTTAGGCACATTAATGTAAACATCATTACCATTTGAAATGGGTTGTTTGTATAATGATTTGAAGACGGGTTAAGTCACACATTCGTGTCCTTTTTTATAAACATGTAGTGCATGAAATATGATTACAAAATTACAAAAATAATCTTTTATTTTTTAACTAAGTGGCATAGGTATTAGATATGCACTTTGGACAACTTTCAACCCATTTAACAATTTTAATCTTTTTTAGGTAAATATTTCTGTCGCACCAAGTTACCATTTAAGGATAAACCATAAGTTAAATCAGCTTACTCAAATGTATATCGTTAAAAAAAACAATACTTTTTTCTTAGTTTAGATATTCATTCTTTTCACAAAACTTCAAATTTGGAGTATTTAGAAAAGCTCGGGGCAAAGAGTATTACAACTAAAGTGTAATAAGTAAAAATAACATAAACTTTCATTTGACTTGATTAATAAGGTTTTAGAAATCACATATGAGCAAAAAATAATTAAAATTCATACCTTATTAGAGTTCACAAAGTAGTCGTACGACCTATTTTCTTCCCATAAAACTGTCTTGTTCCTGGTACAGTGACCACATAAAAAAACTTGTAACTAATACGATTAAGGCCTTATCGTATAATAAATCAATAACAAGTGCATAAAACTTCTAAACTTCTCACTCTCACCAGAAAGTTTCGTCTTTTTGCAAGATCCGAATCCCAAACATGGCCATACATGTCATCTAGGTACCCATTATAACATGTACAAGAAGAACATCTTCATGAGAATTATGTGCAAATCCTCCCCTTCAAAACTCCAATATCCATGAACCAAGTAAAGCAATAAACCTTGATCGATGAAAACATATGTACCACTAAGTTATATCAGTGAAATTTAAATAAAACAAGTAAAAAACTATATGAATTACAATAAATTAAAGATTAAGAAAAAAACATACCTAATTGATTGATTACACTGTGTATAGAGAAAAACTTTTATTAAAGAAAAAAACAGAGAGTAGGGATCAATAGAGTACCAAATCTTATTGCTTTACTTGGTTTATATAATGTTATATATGCTTGAGTTAAAAGCAATAATGAGTGGTTTAATTGAAATAATTGAGAGTTAGAAGCAATTAAAGGGTTGTGACTCTTTGCCTTTCATATGATTTTTGTAACTCTTAAGACTTTTGGATTTCTTTCATATTTATTAATAATTAGTTTGATTTACATTAAACTCTAAAGTTTAACTCTATTACATAATCAACTTAAATATTTATGTAGAATGACAATTTTACCCTTTTACTAACTTCATTAAGTTGTTGTACCATAAGCATAAGATGTAGTATTTACTTAAATTTTGTTGGCATCCCTCTCTCATGCTTTATAATATAGTATAGATATAGATATTACCAAGGTTAACGCTTGATGATAGAAACCGTATAATCTAACACCGGGTTTAAAACTTTATTATTCCTCATCAATAATATTAGAGTTTCTCTAATAATAATACATTTATGGAGGAGAGAGCGGTTGAGGTGGAGGATATAAAGGTGTAAGTGCATGAAGGGTAACGACCTCAAATGAGTCGTATGAGTGGGAGGGAAGAGAGAATGTCTCAAGTCATTTTTGGAAAATTGCGCTTGTCTACGTCCGGCAAGTGGCAGGTGTCACCACCGCTTGTTGTTTTTTTGAACGGCCAACAAATTGGAATCGCTCACGGAACACTGGAGTATCATCGTGCCACCAGTGTTGCCACGCGATCATATTCCACCACCAAGTCACCAATTCAGGAGGAAACTCATAATTATGAGAAAAACCCCTTTGTGAGAAAACCACCGCTTGTTGTTAGGCACCTTATTGGACATGCATGGTCTTTCCAAGCTGGTTGTTGACCCTGAATTTAGGTTAAATCAAACATTTTAAACGCGGAATAATTTTAAGCAAATGTAACGCAAACCTAGGCTCTCTTTGTTGCATGCATGTTCGTATCGTTTAAAGAAAGTGCAACTATTTTGTTTCCCTCCATACGAAAGACATATATAAAACAATTCTTCATCAACTTAAATCTAAGGGTAGGAATTCGATTTCATGTAAAAACCATTAAACTTCTAAACTTTAGAGAAAGCAATTTTTTTTAAATTATTATTTAATCTGGTGTTACAAAAAAAATCTTACTTATTATATGACTTAAATACTTCTTGAAAAAAACTCAATATAATGCAAATGCAATTATGATATCAACGAACTATGTATTTCTTTTTCTTTGTGTGACATGAAATAAAGATGATGTGAGAGGGATATATTTCAATATAATACACACACGTAAGGCAGCAGCCATCCATGTCGCAGCCTGTCCAGCATTCCCGGAACTATTCATCATCCCATCACACGGTTTCTCAAACTTTTTTTCTTTGACTAGATAATAATTTTAATTTGATGTGGTATCAGTTTAAGACCTAATATTATGATAAGTGATAACTCATTTAGTTTTTTAATAAGACCGAGTGGGCAGTATTCAATAAAGTAGCAGTATTCTGTAAGAGTTAAATGCCAAAATGGCCCCTGTGGTTTGACTCAATTTGCCACTTTGGTCACTTTTTTGAATTTTTTGCCAAAACCACCCCTCAAGTTTCGAAAAGTGCCAAAATGAACCATATTTAACTGAGTTTTTAACGAGGATGAAAATCTCAGTTAAGTCTGAGGGGCATTTTCGTCCTTTCAGGTCAAAACGTTTTAAAACCCATGTTACACCCATCTTCTTCATCATCAGACGTTCTTCTTCTTCTTCCTCTCAATTTAAACCTAATTCCCAAATCATACAAACCTTAATTCACAAATCATACAAACCCTAACCCCATAAATCATACATAATTGTGGATTTCGTCACTATTCCAAGTCACACAGGTTTCGATTAACTACATAATTGTGGATTTCGTCACTATTCGAAGTCACACAGGTTTCGATTAACTATCATACGTGTGTCTTCCACCTCTGCAAACCCTGGTAGGCGGTTTTTCTGCTGCAACAAGAAGAAGGGGAGGACCTATGGTTTCGTTTGTTGGGCTGAACTACCCTTGGGTCAGATTCCTGGTAGTGGCAATGATATTGTTGGGCTGAACTACCCTTGAGATGATGGTCCATCAATGTAGGTCGTTTTGTAATGATAAAAACTCAATGTATGTTGTTTCTTATTCTAATGATCAGATTTTGTTGAAGTTGTAATGTATGTTTGCAAATGTTCAGTGTAGGTTGTTTTGTAGTGAAAAATAAAGGTTTGACCAAACAGAAACATACTAAAGCAGAAACATACTAAACCAAACAGAAACATACCAAACAGAAACATACTAAAGCATTAGTAGTACATAACCAAACAGAAACATACAAAACAAGGTTCATACTTAAACAAGGTTCATACTTAAACTAGTCTAGTGCATAAGACAGGAAACATAACCCACAAGAACCAACAAACCTACTTCCAACGACAATCATCATTCGAATACCAGTCCGAATCTGTGTCATGCTCTCCTTCATAGGGATCATGGTACCAATCATCATCATCTGATGCATAGTTCCAGGCGTCCTTTAACACCTCTGGGTCATAGTCTCTACATGGGTCAAGCTCCTCTTCTTCAACCGGTTCTTGAACTGCCTTCCCTTTAGCCTTTTCATCAGCCTTTGTTACCTGTTCAAAAGCCTTTGTTACCTGTTCAAAATTATCTTCAACAAACTCTTCAACCACCTTTTCATCATCCTTTTTATCAGACTCTTGATCAACAACTTCAGGCTTTTCAACCTGTTGTTGAACTGCAGGTAGTGCAAGAACAACTTGGTTAAACATTATAGTATTTTAGAGCTTTTAGAGATTTTAGAGAAGTTGAATTGCATGAATGCTTTGCAATATTTGGACTTATAAGTCAGCTGAACAATTAAGTCATCCATCTACCTGAAATCTACCCCCATAAATGAACTTCATTGAATGCAACTACCAGACTAGATTGTGTGGTCCAAACTGCTGAAATGATACACTATGTTTGGTCCAAACTGCCAAAATGGTACATTATGTTTGTTCCAAGCTGCCAAAATGGTACATTATGTTTGTTCCAAGCTGCTGAAATGATACATTTATGTTACTGCCAAAATGCCAAAAATGGCAAAATGCCAAACTGCCAATGTACTGCTGCCAAACTGCAGTAGATTCAAACTGCAGTAGATTGGCAAACTGCTGCAAGAATTGAAATGCCAAACTGCTTATAACATGAAACTGCAGTAGATTGGGACCCATTTTGACCCATTTTATTTGACCCATTTTGACCCATTTTATTTTGACCCATCTTGACCCATTTTATTTTGACCCATTTTGACCCATTTTATTTTGACCCATCTTTAACAGTCAATGCATTCTGACCAATTATACTTACTTTAACAGTCAATGCATTCTGACCAATTTACACCCATTTTGACCCATTTGCATAGGGTATTTAACAGCTGAACAATTTACATCCATTTTGACCCATTTGCATAGGGTATTTAACAGTCCATGCATTCTGACAAATTTAGACCCATTTTGACCCATCTTTAACAGTCACACACACATACTAAATTCATACTAAACATTTTCATTACCATTTGATTACCATTACAAAGAGTCAAAAAACATGCACATTGTACATTACATACTAAACATAATATACAATTCATAGCAACATTGTGATTCCAGTCAACTGCCACCTCCAACGAGCCTCCTTTCTTTCATAGCAACAGCCCTGGACCACTCACCTGAGAAACACATTGTATCATATTAACACATAGTACATTAATATACTTACAGTCAAACAGTCAAAAAACATGCACATAGTACATTACTATACTTACTTGATGCAAAAAGGTAGTTCCAAGCAAAAACATGTCCCTGCCTAGGGGCATCATATATTCATCCCTACCTAGGGGCATCATATATATATATATATATTCATCCCTGATCAATCATACAAAAGGTGGTTCCAAGCAAAAACCTAGGGGCATCATATAGGGAATACAAAATATCAATATCAATAAATATATGCATCACTAAGACTTGCAAATCTAGGTATTTGGAGCATGCTCCCATCTACCCTCCACTCGGCGAAACCTGAGCTTCGGTGTTTTTGGAATGTCACCTAGTTCAGACAACCTCTTCATCTTCAAGGATGTACCTTGATCATCCATTTCCTGTTGAATCTGTTCTTGTTCCAACAAATGCCCACAATATTGAGCTAATCGATCAAAGGCATTTGGAGGACGGGTAGACAACTCCAGCATACCTTCAATGGCCGCCTTCTCAGGTTGTGTAAGATTCATTGTTTGCGCAGCGATTGACATTAGGTTTAGGGTTTATGGTGGGTATGTTAATGTGTGTGTTAAAAGAAAATTTACCTTATATAGGGTCTTTAATGATCAAATGAAGTTGGGGGCATCCCAACAGAGATCACGTCAGCAACTGACAGGAGCCGCCATTAACACTCCAAGTCTGACACCAGGTGACGATTTTTACAGCTGAAGTCAGCTCATGATTACATTATAATCAGTTTCACCATTCAATGGTCTTAACCCAAAGTCTAAATCGTCACCTGGAACTTTAAAATAATACCTAAAAAAATTATTGATCATGTTGAGCAGAGGTGATCGTGTGGAGACAACAACGATGCACCAATAAGCAATAATAACTTACGGTATTTAAGCAGAGGATTGAAATCAACACCCTTGTCTCGAAACTTCAACATTATTGAACAGAGATGATGAACGACGAGGATGAGCAGAGGAAGAAGAACTTAAACCTTAGGGTTTTATTTGGGATGAAAATGATGAAGAAGATGGGTTTAAAATGGGTTTTAAAACGTTTTGACCTGAAAGGACAAAAATGCCCCTCAGACTTAACTGAGATTTTCATCCTCGTTAGAAACTCAGTTAAATATGGTTCATTTTGGCACTTTTCGAAACTTGAGGGGTGGTTTTGGCAAAAAATTCAAAAAAGTGACCAAAGTGGCAAATTGGGTCAAACCACAGGGGCCATTTTGGCATTTAACTCATTCTGTAAAGTAGACTGAATTATGATATCGAGCGAATTGCTTGGTTGATCCTTGTGCTTTTTAGATCTTGCACTCTTGGTCCTTAGGGTTTAATAATAGCACAATTGATCCTAATAGTTTACAACTTATTACTAACGTGGTCCAAATGTATAAATTTTATAACTACGATGGTCTCTACCTCTAACGGTCGTTAAATTTCTCAGTTAAATGGATGTGTAATGTCTATTTTACCTTCTTGAAAACAAAATAATATATATATATATATATATATAACTAAATGAAGTTTAAGTGGACCCCACCCACCCTTCTTCTTCCCCATCCCGCAACTTCTTATTGTTAACAAACCCTTCCTGTCACCGTCTACTTCACACCACCATCACCACCTGCTGCTTCTTGTCACCATCACCAATTCACCATCGTCAAACACCGCCTCTAAGCTTGAACAAAAATCAGAACGCAAACACAACCAGAAGCAAATACCACCGCCTGTTGGAACCCAGAACCCACCCCAACCCAACCACCTCGACCCAGAACCCACCGCCTGTTGGAACCCAGGACTCACCCCAACCCAACCACCTCGACCATATCATCCTCTGCAACCTCCCCAACATCATTATCACCACCACTTTCATAAATCACCACCACCGTATCCCATTTTTTGGGTAGACCCAGACGCAACCAAACCAAAACACACCAAACGGCCCATTGTTCAACCCGGTTTCAACACCCACTAATCACCCAGCACACTACTAATCACCCATTATTTAATTGTTTTTTATATATTAAAAAAAGAGACGCGAGGTGGACGGTGGTGGGAGGCGGACGCGATGGTGACAGAGCCAGTGATGGGATGTGGACGCAATGGGTGGGCGGTGGACACGATGTGTGGGCGGTGGTTATGGACTTATGGTTGGGTTGAACTGGGGTGGGTTAGATAGGGAAGAAGAAGGGTTAGGGTGGGACAGGGCCTACCTTTATTAGTAAAATGATATAATTAATTATTGTATTTGTTTTTTAATTTTTTTTTAGAATGAGGGGGTCAAATCAACATTTCATGTCGAGTTAACTAAGAAATTTAATGACCGTTAGGGGTAGGGACCACCGTAGTTATAAAATTCATATATTTGGATCACGTTAGTAATAAGTTGTAAACTATTAGGATCAATTGTGCTATTATTAAACCCTAAGTACCAAGAATGCAAGACCTGAAAAGTACAGGGACCAACCAAGCAATTCACTCTTATGATAACTCATTTAGTTTAGGTATTCTTTTTTTTTAATTACTAAATCTTTCTCCCCTTTAAATACACCCATTTTTTAATGACTAAGGGCATGTTTGGATAAACTTATTTGAGTCTAAAAGGATTTTTGATTAAAAGAACTTATTAACTTATGACTTTTTTAAAAATGAGTTTTTAGAAAAGTGTTTGGATTAGCTTATTTGGTGAGGAAAAACAACAAGTCAATAAGTTATTTTGTAAAAAGTGTTTGGTTTAACTTATTCAAGTAAAATGATCAAAAAGGATATAAGGAGAGTAGGTATAAGGATACAAGGAGGGCATATAAGTAAATATCAATCAACAAGTTATAAGGTGGTTTAAAAAGTCACACATTACTTACTTTTCCAAAACAACTTATTATAGACAAATGAAAAGTTAAACATTAAGGTGGTGTTTTTTTTTTGTCAGAAGTGCTTCTGACTAATCTGTCTGCGCCGTGCAGACGCGGACACACATTTGTGACGCGCAACTTATTTGTTTTTTGGAAGACCTTTCACTAAGAAAGGTATTCCTAACCTCTTCTTGGTGCAGACTTGGATCAATGCCTTTTAAGGTCTTCTCCTCATCTTCTTCTACTCTTCTCCTTCTTTTCTTCTCCTCTTCAACTTATTTATTTTATTTTTCTCTTTTCCTTCTTTTTTTTCTTTTCCTCCTGCATCTTCTTCTTCTCAGAATTCACCTCAAGGGCTAATTAACATTTTTATGTTATTAAGAAACGAAATAGCATATTTAATTTATTATCACAGAATTTGATAAGGAGTAAAATAAATAATGTACAAATATAATAAGTTGAGTTTACGGCATCTTTTTGTTTTATTTGGAGTGGGTTGTGGTGAGTTATGGTTATGGTGGGTTATGATTGTGGGTGGTTCACGGGCAATCAGGGTTATGGTTCACGAGCTGGGTTGTGGGTGGTTTATGGCTGGGTTGTGGTGGGTTATTGTTTCGGGTGACAACATAGGGTGTTGATGGAGGGGATTTGGTGGACGGGCTGTGTGTAACAGTACTGATTACCGAGAAGATTAACATGGACCATTGTATGACACCCTAGGCAAATCCCATATCGGCCGTGGCCAGGAGAGATCCTTGGTTCATAAGTAATCCAAAGCCTCTTAAATCACCAACGCGTTTTGGGGCTTAATGTTAGTGGATGAGAAGAGAACTCCACAGTTAAGCGTGCTCAGGTGGGGGTAGTACTAGGATGGGTGATCTCATAGGAAGTCTCCACCAGGGCAACCAAAAACAAAGCCGTGAGTTTTTGGATGGACAACCCATCGGGGGCAAAACGGACAATATTGGTGGTGAGAGAGGCCTGATGTTCCACTGTGAATATTGGAGCCTTGTTTTTAAGCCTTTTGCGCTTAGGCTTGGGGGAGACCTATGCGCCTTTAACAACATAGGCACAGCCCTTTTTTTAGGGGGAGGGGGGGGGGGGGGGGGGGGGTAGTAGTAGGGGGTTCGAAGACCGTCAGATACTATCTTGGTTTCAACCACCACAAATGCTACCTTTAGGACTTTTCTTGTTGCATGTTAGATTATAATTTCAAATATATAATAGTGTTGTATTGCACTTATCCTACCCCAACTCAAAATGGTCTGTCTGTCATTCCTATTCCTATTTTAAAGTTCATCTACAGTATGAACTCTTAGATTTTGGATTGAAACTATAAGAGATAGATAGCTACTTTCATATATTCTATAGGTTCATTTGTTTATTCCATTTTCATCTGGATAACTTTATATATTATTGCATTATATGATATGACCCACAAGATAGGACCCAAATTTTCTAATATTATTGTTGCATTGAAAGATGCACTGAGTATGAAAGATGGATTATTATTAAGTATTAAGAGTTGACATTAGCTAGACATACAAAGAAAGTAGGTGTTGTTGGTCTTGACTACTTCCAGATTCCCTTGGTTAATTAAAATATTGTTACCATACATTCTGACTACCAATAGTAATTTTTCTCCCCTTTTTTTCTTCTTACATTGTAATATAAAAAAATCAAATTAAAATACGGACCGGCTTATAATAGAAAATTTTGAAATGTAACGACATACATTATGTCTTTTATGTGCATACTTCCAACGGTTGACTAATAGACAAGAATCATGAGATGTAGAAGGATCAAAAGGCTATATTTGTCACTGGTTTAATGAGAGAAATCATCTAACACCCATGTTTGGATCAAACTATGCAACAAATAGAGGTTATAATCGACCATCACCATTATGATGCATGATCATGCGAAGAGATTTAAGCGCGTTGGCGTGATGACGTCGTTAACTCAACTAGAGAGCTAGCTAGTGGGGTGTCAAGGGATCAAACATGTCTTAATTTTCTCAAGTTGAGACCAATTATGCATACTTAATTATCAAGTAATCATATTGTCTTGGATGAACACTAGAAATTTTGCAACATGATCTCAATAAGCGTCTACAATCCTGCTATAAATGTGGTGAAAAGTAGCATGGCCATAAAGCATGCTTCTTTGCTTATTTAGATTCACATGTACTTATCCACATAGTGTTATTTAGAATTATTTGACTTAATTCATATTTAATTTCTCCATCTATGCATTCAGTTAGGGTCTGGACATGTAACTAATAAAAGAAGCATACACCCATGAAATTAACTTGCAGACTGTAAGGTTTATAATTTGGGAGTATAAGTTAAATTGTAGACATACTCCTATATGGAACAAAGAACAAACTGAAAGAAAGTCGTACTTGAAACGGTTATAACTTTTTATTTATTTCGAGTTAATTAGTAATACTAAAGTAGTCGGGTAGTCAGGACATCGTTTGTTGGCAGTTAAAAAAAAGATTAAACCTATCACCCAATTAATAATGCATGTTATGCAGTGAAATCATAACGGTCGCGAAATTAATGACCAACCTAGATTTTATATCGTCAAACATCTCAAGCAAACTAAAAACAAGCTGTGCTGCCTTATTTTGGTCGCAAATCAATCGCAAAAAGCATTAAAACAAATTAATTAAGCTTAGAATTTATATAGTGGTCGCAAATGTGTGGAAAACATAAAAAAAGTAAGTAAAAACAAATAATTATATCGGTCACTAAATGATGACAACGAAAATGAAAAAAAAAAAAAAAGGCTCCGATAAAAGTATTGTGGATTTGTGGTTTTGCACCCCCTAGTTAAAACTTATTTAGTTGCCAATGAGATAGCGGTGAGATGATTGGGAAAAGACTTAGTTTTATTTGTGACTCAGGTTTGATTCTCACTCTCCTCATTATTTTCTGCGGCATCCAAGTGAATAGCGAATACGGGTGGAGCCGATTCGACTACGGGTGAAGCCGATTCGACTCAGATGGGAGGCATGATTTTACCGCTTATTCCATTGTTGTGCCTTCGGGCGGGTGGAGGTTAAGTTTCGGCGCATCTGGGAGAGCAAAGGGGCTGGCGGCGGTCAAGTAGTCGATCTTGGCCACAGCGCCCGATGTCATAGTGGTTGACACGTCGTTGCTTGCTATAAAAAATATATATATATATATATATTTAGTTTCAAAAATAAATGTCCGGTGCGTATTTGTAAATCGCAAAAGGTATAAGGGTGTAACACAAAATACACAAGTCTTATCATCTGTTATCACATTGTGCAACAGCACCAACGGTTTAGCGTCAGTAGGGAGATCCAATGGAAGCAGTGGTGGTGAAGGTGAAGCCGATCGAAGCAACGCCGGAGACCTTCAAAGAGTTCGGACAAGTGGTTGAGGCGTCAGACGACGGTGAAGAGTTCGGTCCTCATGATGCACAACTCGACCTCTCTCAAGGCACTCCCAGGTTCATATTAATAATATTAATTGGTTTGAATATTGTTTTAGAATTTTATAATTGTTCTTGTTCTACTTTCAATTTGATGTTTGACATCATTTGGTTCGATTATTGACTTCAGAATTTCTTGATTCTGACATAACCATAGTTAGGAATTAATATTCATGATTAATTCATCGTTAGAGTCTTGGTATTAGTAAGCATGAAGTGCATAAAAGCAACCAGGTCTAAAACCGAGGCGCAAATAGCAAAAGTGTCGAGCTTTTGCTAACTGAGGCGGAAGACAATTAAATAACTTTTGATGTATTCCATAGGTTTTTACCTTCCCCTACCCAATTTATAGCTATAAAGAAGGTTTTACATGATTTTACCTACATTTACAAGCCAAAAAGACCCAAGTACAATATTTTGCAGCATAAAAACGCCTCAGTTCAAAGAAGTGTGCGCTTCAGTCCAAAATGGTTCAAAAAACGTGCCTTTTTGCGCCTTTTTGGCGCTTCATGGTTTTAGTCTACGCGTGAAGCGAAGAGCTTTGCGCCTAGGCACGCTTTTTAAAACACAGTTTAGCATCAGTGATTTCAGAACTTGAAGCATTAGTTTAGGGTTTATATTGTAAAAGATTGATAGGTTTCTTAGTAATTAATATTGATTTATGTATGATTTACTGATTTTCACTAGTTTGGTTGATAATTGATATCAATTCGTTGGATTGTTGATTTCAAAATTTCATAATAATCACCTATGCGGGGAGTACTTGGAATATTCGGCCAACTCCGCTATACTCGGTGACCCACCCTGTAGCGAGTACTCGGCGAGTAATCGGTCAACTCGGACGACTTTTGCAACTATGACAATCACTTAATGTTAGCATTGGTGATTTCAATAACTCGAAACTATGATTTAGGTTCTATATCATGCATCTTCAAGATCGCGCTCTCAAGTTCTCCAAAATAACACATCACGCAAGTGTGACACAATGCCTTGGTTCAATTAGCGGCGATGTTTGGTACCTTGGAGTTGCAAAGTCATCAATAGTTGATCCAAGTGTGGATGAAGGAAAGGGTGAAAATGTTTTGCAGTCACGCAGTGGTCACTTTTTCGTGCCTCCTGCAGTTGATAGTGTACGCGTGTTCAAAATCTCTGGGCCGAAATTTCTGAAGCTGAACCGTGGGACTTGGCACGCTGGACCGTTGTTTAAGCCAGAATCAATGGATTTTTACAATCTTGAACTCAGCAATACTAATGTAAGACATTTGACTATGCTTGTTGTTCATCAGTTATCTACATCTTTCGTTTGCAGACTGAACAGTGACTGTTTGTGCAGGTGGTTGATCATACATGTCATGATTTCGACAAGGAAAACGCGACTGTGTTTGTGATAGATGAGTAGTTTACAAATGGAATTGTCATCTTTAATTTCATTGTTTATATCTTTGTTTACAAAGCCACCATGGCTCATTTTGTAAAACCTGGACTGATTTGGGTAACAAAAAATATGTTGTCTGTTTTTGCGGTCTAATACAGTGCATCAATACGGAAGCAGTGACTTAAACATCATCCATGATTGTCGTTTGTTCCACCACCTATGCGTCGTCGCCCACATTGTTACATCCACCACCAAGAACTAGGGGTGTGCATGGTCTGGACCGGCCGGTTTTGATAAAAAAAAAATATACATGAACCGACCTGGTGCTCTGATTTTAGGAAAATACAAGCTGAACCATGCAGCCTGGTTGGGTTGGGTCTGCTGAACCGGCTGGTTTTCTCTGTTTGACAGTTTGGTTTTGTGGTTTTGCACAAAAAAATGTTCATGAATATATATATGTTAAACAATCTGTTTAACTTACACAGATGGTTTCGAGTCCAAACCATAAACTGGCAAACCGTTAAACCCAAACCATGAACCAGGCCACACGTACTAAAAACCAGCCAAACCGATTGACTTTCTTAGGTTTGGATGGTTTGATAGGTGGTTGACGGTTTATAAACTCCCCTGTCAACCACCAAGAGCCTAAATTAGGCAGGAGATGTTGATCAATGTCTTCTCTCTTCCCTTTTTTTGTTATCTTAAAACAGTAAATAAATAAAGAATGTAATTCTTATACCAAGTTATAAATCAAATAATTTGTTACAGGATCATACATCAATTCAAAACAACAGAAAAATCTCGAGTCCTTGGATAACTATCATTTTCAAAGCATACAAGGCACTACATCCCGAATCGCTACACAACCAACACATAAATTGCGTATATGATTCCCGGAAGGTACCCCAAAAACGTCAGCAATAAGCATATCCAGAACTCGATCTGGCATTTCAAACAAACGCGACATTATCATAGTGTATATGTTAAAAAAAAAATTGAATACGTAGCGATTTAAATGAAGATGATAACTTACGCCGCAACCATATCGAAGAAAAACGCCAACAGGAGGCAAGATTATTGCAAGTACAATCTCCACAAATGTTTCAGCACCCATGATTGATTAATTGATTGATCCTGTATGTACGTTTAACTATTTTTCAATGTTGCGGGTACATACAATAGAGGGGACAAACGTTTGTATTAACGGATTTTAAACATCAAACAAGTGTTTGATGCAAACTTTAAACGAATATGTGCCCCACATTTTCATCTTATTAATAGTAGGTTGCCACGTGGCAAGATTATAACAATTGAACCATAACTGTAAAAAATAAATATATTCTAAACAACTGAATCAGTTGAACATTGGTTATTGGGCTTTTGGTTAGAAGAATAATGGTGGGCCGGTTTAAATAATTAAAGGCCCATTTGGTTTTTGTTGTTCACCAAGATAGAAACCTTAATTCCATCTGTCATTGTAATTGTAACCTATGGTTTTGAGCATAATAAAATAACTAACCCATGGACGTAGTTCCCCCACTGAGACCGAACCATGTAAAGTTCTTGTGTCATCTATCGTTTTATTATTATCATTGTTTGTTTTCTATGTGATTAGCGTGTTTGTATTGTGTGCTTGTGTTTCCACTACGCCACCTAATACCTAACACAAGGAATGTTGAAAACATCTTAACCCAAAAGGAACTAGAGGTGTAGATGGAATGTATGGCAAGGATGGGCAGCAACAGGGGCGATTCTTTTAAGGGGCGGGGACCCCCCCCCCCCCCCCCGAATTTTCGCTCAGAAGTTTCGATTATATAGTATTCGTATAGAATTTTTTTGGTATATAAGGTTTTGACCCCCCGAAACTAGTGACTTCCGACCCCCCGAAGTTTCGGATCAAGATTCGCCGCTGGGCAGCAACGAAGCAAGTATTATGTTGTATGCAGCTTGAGAGGTTTCGAAAGGTTATGAAGCACATAAGATTCGACTTCAAAAGGGTAGAACAAGATCTTATCAAGGTAAATGATAGTCCTCCTATCAAATTCCAAAAGAGTTTAGTTTAGAGGGGAGTTTTGGTTACATATTATAAACTAAATTTATTATGTATTTATGTATTTATGTAATTATGTTATTTAGACTTATGATTGTAATTATACTATGATTATGTCGGGTTTTAGGTTGTTTAAGGATGGTAAATTGGTGGTTAACAAAAAAACTGTCACTTGACACTTTTGGCGCCAATCACAACCGATATCTGAAAGATAGTGCCAGTCAATTTTATGTTACAAATATGATCCTTGCTTGATTACTTACAAAAGTATTGTGTTTTCCTCTGCTCTAATCACTTTTCTTTGTGTGAATTCGGTTGTTCTGGATCAAGTCTATTCGTTCAATCTTGATTGCTTTGGTTGTGATATTGCTTCAATATCTACTACTACAAGTAGTTCACTTTTTTATAACTCTAGCTAGCATTAAGAACCATCCTTTAATCTTTTACGGGTCACATTAACCATCCATGTCGTCAATCTTTCCAACCATATGGCTACTCAACAACGTTCTCCTTTTTCTAATCACCGTATGTTCATACTTCATGTTTTAAAATCAAATGCACTAACATGAATCCGATACGTATAAACAACACATAAGTGGTATAGATCGACTTGAATATAGGTTGTTTAACTCAACACTTAACAGGTTCTAGCGTTTTAGAGTGTCAAAAATATTCTTTTAGATAGCGAAGTGTAATACCTAAATATCTCATCTAACCGTATACTTGCAAGGTTTTGTAAGGATCAGAACACACACCACTTTTGTAGGAGGTAAGCACCATACCACTCAGAGACAAATTCATGGGTTAAAAGTATACTACAAGAATTTATGTATGCCTTATATATTTGTTTATAAACAATATATAAAAGCATACAAATCATTACTATTCAAATAAGTTAAGATTTCTACATCAAAATATCAATATAAGATAATATTTGATTGGTATTTATTACAACAATTTATAATTTTCATTGGAAATAAGAGTTGAAGATGACAAAAGAATGAATCTAATAAGTTATTAGATATGCCTAAAGGATGAGAATACAATTAATTAACTAATAACTGATAAAGTTAAATAGAAAAAAAAAATCATGTAAATTAGAGGAAATAATAAAAAAAGTTGGTCATTGCAGATCAGATAAAATATAGTTGGTCCGAAAAGCCACTCTAACCCCCTTCTCTTTTGTTATTTGCCACTTTTAGCCTCATTTGTTGCTCTTCCCCCAACAGTTCCTATTCAACAGCCAAACAAACTGTACTTATATCATTAGTAGTTCCAAATCCGCTCATAGTATAGAACTATCAAAGCATGTATTACACCTTTTAACAACAAAATAACCTCAATTTACGTTGTTTGGTTGATTAAGTGATGAATCATTAAGGGGCTGTTTGGTAGCCTCTTAATGAGGCTCTTAACCATTCAGTGCTGAACGATTTAGCATTCAGCGCGTTTGTTTCAGGCTCTGAATGGAATGGTTAAGGCTGAATCATTAAGACTTGAGATGTTGCTGAACCATTAAGCACTGAATCATTAAGCACTAAACTAGGCTGAACCTTAATGAAACTCTCATACCAATGTGGGACAAGAAAACTAACCATTAAGAGGTCCAACTTAATGATTCAGCACTTAACCATTCAGACCTCTTAACCATTCAAAGCTCTTAATGATTAAGCACTTAATCAACCAAACAGCCCCTAAGAGTTCTGAATGGTTAAGTGCTAAATCATTAAGTTAGACCTCTTAATGGTTAGTTTTTTTGTCCCACATCGGTAGGAGAGCCCCATTAAGGTTCAGCCTAGTTCAGTGTTTAATGGTTCAGCAACATCCCAAGTCTTAATGGTTCAACCTTAATCATTCCATTTATAAGCTGAAACAAACGCGCTGAATGCTGAATCATTGAGCGCTGAATGATTCAGTGCCCCATTAAGAGGCTTACCAAACAGCCCCTTAGCCTTTATTATTGACTAATGTTACCAGAAGCTCTTAGCTGTGCTTGATGTGGGATTTACTGGGTACGGTTGTTGTTGTTGTTTGTAATGTTACCAGAAGGACTGAATTTTAACATTAGGCATACTGTAAGGACCATTGATACAGATATTGAAAGATGGAGATTTGTAAACACTTAGATACCCCATGTGTGTTTTAAGTAATGGGTAAAAAAAGGGTAGCATGTGATTCTGCCACAACCTTACTGGCATGATGGTCAAACATTATGTCCAAAAGTAGCATATTTACATGTGAGATTAATAAATCTAATACATTTTTTTACAAATAATTTTATAAAAACATTAACTATGATCTCAAAAAATGACAAACTAATAATTTGATACATTAAACTGAATAACTGATTCTTTTCATTGTTTTCAAAATCATTAGTTTGCATTAGTACTTTAAGATGGTCAAGTTACAGGCCAGACCAAACCAAACCATTAATCCGGCCAATTGCTAATAGTGAACCGATTGGGTCACAAACTAGCCGAACTGCTTCGGTTTGAATGGTTCTATCCATTCCAATAGTTTTCTAGCACATGAAAATGTGTTTTCTAGACGATTAATATTATAGAGCCTTCATATTTATACAACTTATTATAGCCAATTAATATTATAGGGTTTTCATATTTGTACAACTTATTATAAAATAAA
Source organism: Ambrosia artemisiifolia (assembly GCA_032199755.1). Lineage (NCBI taxonomy): Eukaryota > Viridiplantae > Streptophyta > Magnoliopsida > Asterales > Asteraceae > Ambrosia > Ambrosia artemisiifolia. The sequence goes on from CM063529.1 coordinate 40,150,233, forward strand.
TATAGCATGTTATGATTCAGATTAAAGATATAAAAAACAAATACAAGTAGTATATATAAGTATTAAAATTCAATACATTATTAATATTATACTCCCTCCGTCCCATTTTAGATGTCATGGGCCCACAAACACACAGATTAAGAAATATTTGATTTGTATATTTTCTGAGTTGTAAAATGACAATAATATTCTCAAGTTATTATTTCAAATCTTTAATTGTCTTTTGTATTTTTATGGGCAAACTGGAAAATGGGACGGAGAGAGTAATATATATACCTGGAGCTGGAGCAATTTGTGTGGGCTTTGAGAGAATAGCAGGAACAGTAGCTATTGGGCCAGCTGAAGTTGGGCCACAAAAGAAATGGGCCGGTAAGCCCATTGCTTGAGATGGATGATATTGATACATTGGGTACGTTGGCGAATAATGTCCTCCGTTAGGATACATATAATGTCCTCCACTCATGTAGGCCCCACCAGTATACCCTAATTTCTACATAATAATTAAAAAATCAAATTATTATTATTAATATTATTATTTCTGAATATCCACGTGGATGAATAAAAACAGTTACAGATGATCTGGATCCACTGATCCACTTACATGATTGTAACTGACATCAGTTGTTGCCACGTAAGCCGTCGGAGCATACCCGTAGTACTGCATTGCCTGGTGGTGGTACGGTGACGCTGGTGGTGGCGTTGGTGGATAGTACCACTGCACGTGGCTTGGAGATGGCGACGGTGTAACCGATCCGGCAGATCTTGGGCCTACAATCACATTAGGTCCTGAAATAATCAAATCCACATCAGATACACGATAACATAAATTATAAATCTATTGTACAATTGTCGACAATCACGATATCCATTAGGTCCTACAAATCATCATTTTATTAAATAATACCATGTTTACATATCTTTCAATCAATTACATTGAAAAAAAAAACAAATGTGTAAGACATGTGTAATGGCAACACCGCCCCCAAGGGCGTTAAAGGGGCTCTCGAGACCTTCCACTTTGTGGTGGAGTGGTGGAAGAACTGGGTGTCTCTTCGTGAGCCCCGAGTTCAATCCCTATTCCCCTCAATTTGGAGGGTGTGCCAATGAAGAGGAGAACCTTTGAGCCATTAGATGCGGAGGTTTGAATCTGAGGCGACCCGGTTTCATCCGGCTGTTACTCTAACGGGCTTGCCCGTGTAGAGGCAGTACGGTTCCGGGCGGACGCCGAAGCCCCCACCGCACCAGCGTCCTCTGATGCAAGATAGTCTGGGCGAAGTGGAAGGGTTAGGGCCCCCAATGGTGGGGGTGTGATGATCTCTGTCACGTCCAGTTTTGAGAAAGTCACCGTCCAAAAAAAAAAAAAAGGGGGCTCTCGCGAAATATTTAGCGGGGTAAGGGGCACTTCACAACCAATCAGAGTCCGCCACGTGTGAAAAATGTTCTTTATTATTATTTTATATTAAATCGATTTTAACATATTAAAAACAACTTCCCAGACAACTTTTGCCCCCTTTGGCGCGCCCTTTAACAACGAGGGGGGCGGTGTAGCTGGGTTAATGAGGCGCGAATTGGGCATTTAACGCCCAAATTTGACCACTCATTACGTATGGCCTAATAAGCCGCGCCGATAGCTCATTTTAAATAGTAAAACTAATAAGTATTTTGAAAAACAATATTTATAGATCTTGACATGGTTGCAAATTGTTAGGTAGAGAATAGTTAACATTGTAAATTAAACAAAAATTCAAGAAAATGTACATATGTCAAATATTATAATTACTAAAATTTTAACAAAATACAAGAATATCAATATAAATAAATAAAAAAGATAAATGCTCAAATTAATAAAATATTTCAAATATTGATACTTCTCTGAAAAAAATATACACATTAATATTATAGACATAGAAATTATAGTTTTCTTTAAATCAAACTCGTCATGAGTTGATCGACTAAATCCGAGTCTAGCTGAAGTTAACCATCTTTGATCGATTCCGACCTGAACCGAGTTGTAGAATGATTACCATATGTCCCGTTCGACATATGATTCAGATAAAAAACTCGACGACATAACTCACATAAATCATAAATCTTCATTACAATTAAAAAACCTACCGTTTTGCTGGTGCGGTGGCGGTGACGGCGGAACAACGGTTAACGTCCGCTGACGGCGAGCACCAAGTGAAGCTAGGTTACAGTTAGCACGACGGCCGTTAATAACCGGCGTAGGATCTTCACACGCTTTTTTAGCAGATTCAGGTTGCTTAAACGTAACCTAATGCACACAAATATCATTAACAAAAGCTAATTAGGTCAGAATATGAATCAATAGAATCAAATCATGAATAATATAAGAATAAGAAGAATGCATACGAATCCGTATCCTTTGGATCGGCCAGTGATCTTATCATTGATAATAACAGCTTCAAGAATGTCTCCATATATCTGGAAGTGGTCTCTCATGGCTTCCTTTGGAGTCTCCCATGCTAAGCCGCCGACGAAGACTTTGGTCAACGTAGTGTCACCGAAGGGACCTACAGCTCCGGCATTGGTCGTCATTGAGATGTACGGTGTACAGGTGATTGGTTATGTGATAGAGAGTGTTAATGAATCGGGATTTGTGGAAGAAGGTTTTGGTGTGTATTTAATGTGTGTTTGTGTGTGTAAGAGAGAAGACAGCTAGATGAAGATGGTGTTAATTTTGTTTTGTTTTTTTAATTATTTATTAATTTTATATTGAAATATTGCTTTTAGTTTTTTTTGTACAGTGACTTTCTCGAAACTAGACGTGGCAGAGATCATCACACCCCCACCATTGGGGGCCCTAACCCTTCCACTTCGCTTGGACGGTGAAATATTGCTTTTAGTTATTATTATTTTTTGTAACGTAAGGACTTAGGGTATATTTTAGCATCAAATATGTTAATGGTGAGTTGTCATTTTAATCTTTGATTTTTTTGCATATCATTCTTTTCATGTGTTAAGAGGCATTAAAATGGTACTAAGTTAACATATTAATAAAAATCAAAATAGATAAAGTTAAGGGTATTTGGTAGAGTTAAAAGGCGTTAAACCATTTCATTCAAATAAGGTAGAGTAAAAAGGGATAAAATGTTATACATATGGGTGAAGTATACTCAATGGCCTAAAACAAAGTCCGGTTATTCAAACACACTTATAGGCAAAAGACAACACATATTCGAAATCATAGTCTGAATACAACGTTGATTTTCAGGGGAAACCACTACATGAACGCTCCTTGCATGTCATTTTAACGAGACTATAACCGACAACAATTCTTAAAGAAAATCACTGGGTACTTTCTAAGATATATTAATATACAACATTTATTTATTTAAGGCAATAACATTGCTAGTAAATTATTTTGTTGAACATGTTGGATCTTTAGTTGTTTTTAATAAGGTAACTGGTATTTTTCATTCCTTAACTAAGAAAATTACAATAAGATAGTGAACATGCGCCGGTCACATATTTAGTGTTTTTAGAACAGAATAAGTATATATGCTACAAGGATGGTCACATATTTGCTGTAAATAGCTAAATTGATGAATATTCCTCGTGGCTAACATACATGAATAAATCATGATTAAAATAACACATGAAACAAAATTATTTGGTATATCGATGTTAATTAACTATTGTATACGAAAATAAAATATGACACCTAAATAATGAGTCTATATCACATGACACCTATTTTGATATTAGATATTAGATTTTATACTTGATCATGATAATATATTCAATTTTTTATTAATATGTTATTGGTTTTAATGAATCTATAGCGTAGAGCATAGATAATGTTTCATCTTATTATTTGAACTATATGATAAACATGTCATATATATAGGTAATCAAATTTGTAATAGAAGTACACATATATCAATTGAAACTTTGTGAAATATTAAAAAAAAATGTTAGGGGATCAAATTTTAGTATTGTACGCTGTTCAACAGATGATGAAATGCATGTTAATGATGAGCTGCTTTATCAGTAATATATTTGTTGTAACAGAAGCGTAAAAAGTAATAGGTAGAAAGGCAAATATTCCTATCTAGGAAGATTCTAATTCACATTACTTGTTAGCACGTACTTTAAGAATTGTGGCAACTGTATGGGTTCACAAAATTCCTAGATATAATTTTGTTAAAGATGACTTGGATCAATTTGCGGGATGAAGATGAGGGGGGCAACGACGGGTTCATCCCGAATTCGAAAAGGGATAAATAAGGAGCGGGAGAGGATGCAGGATGGAGTCATGGAGATGGGAATGTGGGAGCACCATCCCGTCTCTATCGGACTAGAGGCGGGAAGAGAGAGCACGAGATCATTCCCTCAAATATATATATCATCAATTTTTCTTATTTGTGGTATGCTGATAGGAATAGAAATGTAAAACTATCCGTTGTGGCTAGAGGTGAGCACAAGCTTTATCCTCTTATATTGCGCCATGTCAGCGCACAGTTGGCAGGGTGATAAAGCTTCTGCTCACTCACCTGATGCTGTTGTGGTTAGAGGTGAGCAACAGCTTTATGCAGTTTTTTTGTATTTTTTAATTTTTGTTTCATACTTTCTAAATTTGTCGAAATAATATTAAACCAAAAATAAAGTTAACTAAAAATTAGATTAATGTTTACAATAAACTATAAAAAAATAAAAACTAATCTAACACAACATCATCGGGACGTCTAGCCCACAAATGCTCGACTAATTCATGGTGGAGGTTTCCATGTATCTCACGGTTCTTGAGATTCCTATGTTGTCGAGTCTTTCGTTATTATCGATTGTTGATTCGGCACGTGAGACATCACCTTGGTAATTTTGACAAATCGCCAAGCCTCGGTCCTCCAATATCATGTTATGTAGAATAATACAAGTATAGACGACGCCCATGATCCTCTCTCGTGTCCAAAACCTTATTGGGTTGGCAATTAAAGCAAATCTTTTTTTAAGAACGTCAAACGCTCTTTCGATATCTTTCCTTGTCGACTCTTGTTTCTTTGTAAAGTACTTGCGTTTGTCTTCGAGTTGTGACGAGAAAGCTTGAACAAGTGTCACCCATTCGTTGTAAATACCATCAACCAAGTAGTAGCCGTACTTGAAATTTACATTATTTGCGTAAAATGATTGGGGCGGCTCAACCCCGTCGATAATGTTATCGAATATAGGTGATTGGTCGATAACATTTAAGTCGTTATTTGACCCGGTAACTACAAAAAAAGCATGCCAAAACCAAAGATCATGCGAGGCCACCGCTTCAAGTATGACACTAGGCCCAGAATGATCACCCTGATGAAACTGACATCGCCAGGCCGTAGGACACATAGCCCAACCAACAAGCGTACATTCAAGACTACCAAGCATGCCGGGAAAGCCATGCTTCTCACCATGAACCTCGTATATGCGTTGGATATCATACATGGTTGGTTTACGCAAATACCGTCGTGAGTAAATAGATATGATCCCTACGCAAATATATATATATATACATATTTTAAAACAACGTATGATAATAAAAGTGTAAAAAAATGTGACTAAACTAGTAAATAGAGATATACCTTGACAAAAATAATGAAGAGAGTCGCGCGCAACTTTTTCGGACATGACAATATACTCGTCCATTGCGTCCGAAGCAATCCCGTAGGCTAACTGCCGAATAGCGGCCGTACATTTTTGTAGGGAGGTGAACCCTAGTCGGCCCCTTGCGTCTACTCTTTGTTGAGAAAAAGGATAACGCTCCGACAAATCATTTGATATACGCATGAATAATTGTCTACAAATTCGAAAGCGTCGCCTAAAATGATCTTCAGTATACACAGGATCCGGGCTGAAGTAGTGACGGTACAAGGTATCGTTTGCTCCCTCCCTGTCACGGTCAAGGGCCGGCTGTCGGGTTAGCACGGGATTCCTTCTTCTTCGAGACCGTGCTATGAGGTACTCAACCGTTATCCTACCCACTTGCATAATCAAGTCGTCTTCTTCGGACGAGTCGGACGAAGACAAATCATTCAATTGCAAAGCCATTTTGTGTTCGAGAGAAAAAATTTTTTTGATAGTTTGTGTGATGTGAGAGTTGAAAATATGTAAAGTTGCCAAAAATAGGGAGTTGGCTGCCAACGGTCGGCAGCCAACGGTAACATTGACCAGCCAGCGGCTATTTTTTACCCGCTACCACACGCGAGTGTGCTAGCTTCGGCTAGATCGCGGGGTTGATAGCTTGAGGATGTTATGGTCCAAGCTATTCACGTATACCAAATTGTGTCTCGCGGCTGCTCGCTCGCGGGCCACAACGGATACTCTAATATTAGTTGGGTTAGTTTATTACAAAATCACATGATAACATTGTAATTGTTTTTTTTTTCTGGCTAGTTTCTTACTCTGTTAATCTGTTTCATTCTTATATATTCAGCGGTTCAATTTTTTTTATTATTATAAAAAATATAAGTTTGGATAAAGTACCCAAATCTCGATAAAACATAACGATATTAAAATATATTAAGGTTACCACATAAACTATTAGTTACAATACTTATTAACCTTAGAAATTTATTATTTTGGTTTATGGGAAACACATGGTTTTTGTAAATGAAAATGTAGCAAATTAACTTCGACGGTCGGTTTATAAATTGTTTATGTGGTCCGACACATATGTGATAACTAGCTAGTAGTTATTCATTTAATAGCTTGAAATTAAAACAATTTTACTTCAAATAATCAATCATCATAATCAATCATCTTCACCAACCTGAAGACACATTTGTAGGTTTTGCGTGTGAATGTATTTAGGGCTTTTATTGTGTGATGACAATTGACAATGGTCACACTTGTAGATAAATTTTGTTGTGGTTTTGTGATGATGAACTGGTTGTCATGTACTCGTGGTTACGAACGGCAATAGTAATATGATTACGATGATAACATTAAATAATTATAGTTTATGTATTAACAATTAAACATTCAGTCACATCAATAAGTCATCAAAGTTGGATACTAACGTGCTTCACATCATTGTGCCTCTAGTTAATACATCAAAGTTAAATTTATTAAAATCATGTTTGTTGCAGCTTAGAACATCTCCAATGGGCCCTTTTGGGCAACTAAGACGCTTAGGTGGGCGAACTCCCCATTGGAGATTTGGAGGACCCATTAGTTTAAGTGTTTGTTTATGGGCGTCTGGAAATCAAATACAGTGGATGGATGAATGGATGGATGGATGGCAGATGATTTCAAGGATCCTTGATAGTATACGTATTGGAGATGTTGTTATGAGTTTAGTCGAGTATTTAATAATTCAAGTCTGTTGTTAAGTTATTTTAAGACCGGGGTTCAAAAAATGCGCAATCTAGTGGGTGATTATTACATAACATAATATCATAAGCGGTTATGCCATACCTGGAAGAGATTGAGTAACAAATGCTTGACACATATAAGACACACTTACATAATCGTGTGAAATAGTAGGATAACTAATATTCTCTGCATACCCTAGTACCAATTGTTATCCCTAAGTTATATGTCGACACTTGGTTAATTTAGATGCTTTAAATAATTAAAGGATTGTCTCTTTACCCATTACAAGCCATACAATAAACTTTAAGAACTCTAATCTGGTTAGTTTCTAATGTAATGTGGTAAGAACAATCGAATAAAAGAATAAACAGTATATTAAATTGGATAGGAAAAAGAAGATGAAAGTGACGTGAACAAGTACAAATATAATATCTTAAAAAAAGTACAAATATAATGGGGCAATCAGAGGAACAGAGGGATTATGAAACCACGTGAGGATCACAAGACCATGTACACAAAGTACAATAGCACCCCCAATCACAGACGTGGCCAGCTGTATATGACAGGGGCAGTTTTGGTAAACAACAAAATCAAAAGATGGAGAGGCATCAGTTTGACTTTGACCATGACCTTGACCATGCACCCCTTAACTTAAAAAAATTTACTCGTATAAATTACAAAACCCTTAATTGTATATTTAGTTGTTAATTTGTTATCTTTTTGGAAAACGCGTTTATGCACTTTTAATCTTTTTAAATCATATAATACATGACATGGAACACACGTATACTTTTGTATACATACATATATATATATATATATATTTTTATAAAAAAGTATTTATTTATTTAGTTTTTGTTTTGCACGTCTAAAAATTTACTTTTAAGTGAACTTTAAACAAGGATAAGTCATTACACTTTTATAAGTTATAATGTAAATTAACATAAAAGTTTAACTATCAATGTACTTAAAACAAGTACTATGTTTTAGGAAAAAAAACACATGACAAATGTATAAAGGATGATTTAAATAAAAGTAATTTAACTAAGAAATGTAAGAAGAATATATGTTTATACATTTTGTTTCAATTGTGAGAGATTATGGTTTTAACCATCTTTCTTTCACATTTTTAATATATGTGATTATCTTTCATATATATATACTATGTACAAGTGCTTATATACATCTCTACATGTGTGAGTAATATTCTAATTCAAATTGCATTAAACATATCATTTTAGTTTGTGAGGTTTTTTAAGAGCTAAATAATCAATAATGAAATGTAAGAAAAGGAAATTATGTTTTAGCTATCGAATGATTGTTTGTGTTCATTCTTAATATTACTAGATAAAGGAACATATAGATTATTATGTGAATATAATATAGTACAAAAATTATAACTATTAAAAGAGGTAAATGGAAAGGCAAATCATTTTGGGACAACTCATGACACAAAGTTTGGTTACAAGTGGTCGTTGGTGATTTTATGTGTCTTAGCTGGTGCTTTTGTGCCTCTTAGTTGGCAAACTAACACCACCCCCACCCAATCATACATATACATATATATATATATAGAGAGAGAGAGAATGAATGAATGTGTAGAATGAATTGATGGTCACGTCGTGTATAATAGTATAATGTGCTTATTTATTTCTAAAATGGATTAGAAATAACCTCTTTCTTGAAACATGGTAAAACTTCTTCAAGTGTGGTACTTGTTCTTTTTTTTTTTTTTAATATTGCAAGTGATTTTGTTAAGGCTCAAAAGCAGCAGTGTTAAATATTTAATAACAGCAAATTGTTGGTGCGAAAATTGCCAGAGTTTTGTATATTATGTGTATAAATATATTACTTCAAGATTTATTTGTAGTTCTTTGATTTTAAATGGACTATTACCATTGATTTATTGATGCTTATAAGTTATAACCAGAATTAAATATATATGTCAATTAATAAACAAAAATGTTGTTGGGAGGAGCTAGCTAGATAGACCAAAACGAATGGGTAGAATTTAAACCTCTTTCAATGTCTTTTTCTTTATATAGAAAAGTGTTGTTATAATATTTAACTTTAAAAATTAAACTCTGAACTAGCTTTTAGTTGGAGTATGATCAGACACAAATTTAGCCACTTGTATGATTTTCAACTTTAATTAGCAAAGTATTAATTAATAAAGAACGTTAACCGCGATTATCATCATTTTTTTAGAAGGCGAAGGTCTCAATCATTTAGAGGTGGCAGAGAACTTCACACCTGCTCTTGCAGGTCTTGCCCTCACTCACACACCTAGACTATGTTGTCTGAACCGGTTCCACGCTGGAGTGGTGGTAGGCATAAGGCTCCCCCCAGGAAAATTTTCCGTCACCTGCCACTTGACAGATGTTGTACCCTCCACAAAAGGCAAGCCTCTCTGGAGTAAATGCACGGTAAAAGAAAACCGGGATTGCCATCAAGATTCGAACCTGTCCCCTCTATGAGGGTAGGCTCTAACCATCACTTAGCTTACCACTCCACCATAAGGTGGGTGGTTTAACCGCGTTTATCATCTATCCTACTATTATTATTGGTTATATCGTTTATTTTTAAGTAATTTGTTAGTCATTAGTTTATCTGTCTTGAATATTAGCATAGTTACTTTAGTTTTATTATCAATTTTAATATTAGTTATTCCTAATATCTCGTTTTCAATTATTAATACTCTAGAAAAAATATTTATCAATAGTGTTGCCGGTGGAAACACCATTGTCGCCTCATCAAGAGGCGGTTGTAGGTGGTTGTCATGGGTTATTGTAGCCGTGTAGGCTGTTTGAGCAAGTTTGAGGTAGAGTGAAAGAGGGGTGTGTTTGTATAGAGAGAGAGTAGCTTATAAGCGTGAGGCACATGGTTTAGGGTAGTGTTGCTACCTGTTAAGGTATTTCCGAATAGTTTAATGTAAAATTGAGTTGGCAATACTTGATCACTAAAGTGAAACCTATGGCAGTCACCCAAAGTAAAAATAAGTGTGGTAAAAAGTATGAATGGTTATAGACTTTACTCAACAACAGAAAGTCTATTAATTTAAAAAGCAAGTGATTGCCGTAAAAAAATAGTGATTGTATGTTGTGAGTTGTGACAGCCGCATGAGAGTTTATAAACTAGTTTTAGTTGTGGCCATGATCACCCACGCACGTGCACTTAACGTGTCATCCCATGTATGTCACGTGCATTTCGCGTGATGTCTGTGCTCTGCCCATTTACTTGTACAACCATAACATCTTGGTCTTCAGAGGAATGTCACCACGAAATATTGAATCTCTCTCACCTAAAGTTTACAGCCAAAACTATAAACATATGTATAATATTAATTTAAAGTGTCCTAACAAAAATCAACCAACTATAAAACACCGATCACACTCCACATGTAAATTGTTGATACAACAGTTACTTCAATTTATTTTCTCGGCAGAATTTAATTTATACTAAATAAATAATTATGCAAAGTTTGAAAGCCCATATATTGGCTGCAAAATATTTGATACACAATGAACCCGTAAAGAAGAAGCTCGATATCCCACCATCATGTCCCCTTTGGCTGCAAAATATTTGATACACAATGGTTATTTGCTTATATGAATTGGAAAGTATCCAACACAGTTAGCCCATGTGTTATACATTGCGAGTGGGGAGAGGGGAACATGCCATGTGCTCACGCGATGTCGCCCATGAGTGGTGACTCCATGAGCACACTCACACTCGTGAGGGCGAAATCAATGACTTGAGGTCTTAAGACCTAGCCAACGGAATGAGGACACATGGCCATTGATTTTTATTAAAGCATTTCGTTTATTGATTTTTCACATGTAACTTGGACTTGTTAGCTTTTAAAAACAACAAATTTAACAGTTTTTTTATTTATTATTTTTTTTCTTGAACATTCCACCATAAATGTTAATGAAAACTGAATTGAACCTTGTGAACGGTTTTCACAATATTGTCAATAATAAGTTTCAACTAATATTATCTTTATGTTTTATTTTTATTTATAATAATAGTTACTCGTAATATTTATTGTTGAAAAATACTAAATATATTGTATTAAAAAAAATTACACCTCTTGAGTGAGTGTTGGTTATACTTATGTGGCACTTACGTAGCAGTTCTTAGCACTAGATATAATAAGTCTATAACACATGCACTTATAAATGTTCAAACAGGATTAGTCGGTTTGTTTTACATTTAGAAGAAAAATAATAGTTACAGACATATTTTCAAACATCTTTTTAGTAGGGTTGTCAAGTTTCATATGAAAATATCAGGATACCCAACAACTTGAATAGAAATATGCGTCTGACATGAAAAGGTGTATATCCTTAATGTTTCCATGATCATAGATGCAGGATCTAACCTCTGATGTTTTGTACTTTTGTGTAGTTTGTTTTTCTTTTTGGTTCATACTTTATTTATCATGGTTAGCATTTGATTTACTTAAAACTTATAAGCTCATCATATTTTTCAGCCCCGTTTCTTTGGTTTCAAATGACAACGGTTTGGTTTGGTTTACAAAATTTAAAAACCGCTACTAATGTTTGACCTAAAAGCCATCCAAACCAAACCTTGAACACCAACCTCTAAAGGATTAAACAAGGGAGAGACAGAGATATTACTTGAATGATCAAACATGTGAATTCTAATAGTTCATGCCTTGTGCATAAGATCCTTGATGATTATACTGCAAATTCAAGAAAAGGGAAAGGAGCAAAACACCAGTTAAAGAATATCCAATCGAATAATAAACCGAACACTTGTAAAAAAACAGAAACTATAATACAGAAAATCAATGTTTTTGTGCACCTGTCCATTTGGAACAAGCTGAGATCCAACTGCATCTTTCTTGCCAGACCCCTTTGTATCACCCTAAGATTATAAGACAATATCCCAATATGTTATCACTTCACAATCATGACTATAATTATAGTTATAAGCGTCTCAAATCCCGCACCTCAAACTGTGTAGATCAGTATCCCACATAAGCATCCGACATCAAAAACAGCAAAAAAGAGAAAACTGTGTTAGAAGGATAAGTTTAAGAAACCGATGTCCTGATGCCAACATAGGCATTACAAAACAGAAGCAAGCAATCGGTGTAACCAAAATGGAACAATATATTCATCTAAAAAACATACGAGTTTTATGATCAGAGTAAGAATAAAGCTTTGACATCAAATCACCATTAACTGATCGTTTACAAGCATCTAAAATCATTTTCCCCTCTACAAATCTATCAAGTATGAATCAAGAAAGCAATATGTAACTACAAAATGATGTACCTCTCTGTATCTAGACAGATAAGCCTTGAGGGGATCAATATATTCTTCAAAACCTAGGGTAGCCATTGCCCAGAGCAAATCATCACCGTTAATCGTCTTCCTCTTCTCTTTCTGACACTTATCACTTGCCCTACTCCAGAAATCACAACACAAAGATCAATTTACATGAAATTATAATGACGTAGAGCAGAAGCAATGATAATAAACAGAGGATAACTATAAAAAAATTGATATAAAATTGAAAGCCGAAAACATTTCAACTTTTTAGAACGGCGACACACTCCCTAATTCTACACCACCTAATATCCATCTAAATACCCACAATGGGTTTTGAACCCTCATCACTTGGTTGAATGCAATTCACCAATGCCGTTGGACCAAAGGCCTCTTGACCAGTAAACATTTCATGAGGTCACCTATTGTAGTAAATTTTAAGAGTGTGTGGAGTTGGGGAGGGGGATTATGGCGTGAAAGCTCCCTTCACCCCCTCTACACCACCCCCCTTTGGCGTGAAAGAAGGCGTTAACCCTTGGGCTTGGGGGGTTTCACCAGCGTGGGGCATGTTCCACTCCCCACCATTTTGGGGCTTGAAAAGTGGAACCCACATGTGCCACATGGCATATCATGAGGAAAAAATTGAGTCTAACATTGGGCCAAACCGCCAAATGGCTTTTGCCAGATGATACGACTCGTCAAGACCTTTCCGTGCAGTGCCTATGGACTATAACTCCACTCATAGCCCAAGTTATGCTCGTTTGAAATTTGGGCTCATCTTACCATGTTTCAGATGATACGACACGCCGAGACCTTTACGTCTGCCAATTATGGAGTTAGTAACCGCACTCATAGCCCAAGTTAGGCTCGTAATCTCGTATAAGGTTTGGCTGTTCGTGTCATGTTTCACTTGTCCAGTTGGTCCAAATAAGAGTCTGCTAACTAGCTGAAGAGATATGGTCCTCCAAGGTAAAGAGAGTCGGTGCCTTAATCCTTACGCTCTGACTTAATACATTTTTACTCTAAAAGAACCCTACTTATTCTCACGCCAGATAGTGGTTACGAGGACAACCCCCCACCTCTCCTCGTGACAAGACGCACAACGTTTCTAAAATGAAAAAAATGAAAAACGTTACTACTAAAATTAATTTCTAGATCCGCCACTGCTAATTCGGCCTTCTTAACTTAAACTAGCTATAACAATTATTCAAATTCCTAAACTACTATAACCAACTACACAACAAGTCAACAATCACACAATCAAACAGTAAATATGTGAATAAACATAACAGATATACGTACTCGCTAGTAACGAAACTGATGAACTCAGAAACACATTCCTGAACAGTATCTTTAGCCTCTTTAGCAATCTTCCCGTTAGCAGGCAGTCCCTTCTTCATGATCCGGCTTATGTTAGCAATCGGAAGAAACCGGTCCTGCTCCCTCATATTATTAATATTCGATTCACCACCGCTTTCATGGCTCCCACCTGCCGGACTCCCTGGTCCATCCGCCATCACCACTAACAGAAACCCTAATCATGTAAAACATCAATTAAAGGAATAATAATTAATAAGCTGACAGTGTAAGGATTAATAATAATAATAATAATAATAATAATAATAAGTAGTTGATGAATGAAATTGGGGGTTTTGAGTTTTGATATATTATATAAATAATAATAATAATAATAATATGTATATATATACCTGTAGAGAGAGAGAAATGGAGGGAGGAGAGAGATTTGTAATTGGCGCGCAAACAGAGAGAGATCGGACGTTGGAGAAGAGAGATTGGTTATGAGTTTTGTGGTTGGATTGTTAATGGTTAGATCTGAGAGCTTTGAAAGATATCTGTTAATGGCTTCGTTGCATCTCCACCGTTCGTTTTTTATTTACACAAAAAAAGAAATAATAACCAACAACCTATAGAATGAACTTTGTCCTATTTAAAACCCTCTACATTTAGAGGTAAGACATTTTATCACCAGAATGTTCTTGTGTAGAATACTTGGGTTATCCATTTGTAATAAGTGAAGATTATGATAATTTGTTTTGGTGTAAAGATAATTTCTTTTGGTTGGTATTTGTTAAGCAGTTGAGCATTGTGGTTAAGTTAAACTGATTTTGTGTATACAATTAGTTATTCAAGAGTAAGAATTCCATGTTTTTATGTGTTAAAAAGTGTTGCGTTAATGTTTATGCTTGTTATAAGACAATGGGGTGTGCTTCCCTTCCCCCTTCTCCACATCAGCGCCACGTCATCTTCCCCTACCCCTCCCCCTTATAGGGGAAATGGTTCCCCCTCCTTCCCCCTTCCCCTTTTCATTATTTAAATGAAAAAAAAAAATTGAACGGTTAACACACACACAAACAAACAAACCCATTCCTCTCTCCTATCATCATCTTCATCATCCTTCACCCTCACCAACAACCACCGCCCCCCTGCACCAACCGCCGCCACCGTCCGCCGGCTCCTGCAACAACCTCCACCGCCGTCGTCGTCTGCACCGCCGTCGTCTACACCACCAGATCTGCTTCTCTCTCTCTCTCTCTATCTCTCTCTCTCTCTCTTAAACACCTCTATCTCTCTCTCTCTCTCTCTTTAAACCCCTCTCTCTCTCTATTTAACGTTCAAAAAAACTTTGGGAAATGGGACGGGGAGAACGGGAAGCATTCCCCGAGTACACCGAAGCTGGAGCGGGGGGGGGGGGGGGTGTTCCCCTTCGGGGAAAGCTCCACGTCAGCCATCCCGAGCTCCTTCCCGATCCATACCCCATAGTCTAAGAGTGGAGGGGGCACTCACTGGCTATCACCACGTCACAATATCACAAAAAATCAATTAATCACAAGTTATTATATCATTTCACCCAGTTATATATACTATCACTAAATTACTTACATCATCTATCACATTCATCACTAAATCACTTAAAAAAACAATCGCAAGATGCCACCTCGTTCCCTTTTACACAATCAAAATTACCTACAAAAAACAATCACTAGAATGTTCTTGTGTAGAGTACTTGGGTTATCCATTTTTAATAGAGGTAAGACTATCCGTTGTGGTTAGAGGTGAGCACAAGCTCTATCCTCTTATATTGCGCCATATCAGCGCCCAGTTGACAGGTGATAAAGCTTCTGCTCACTCGCCTGATGTTGTTGTGTCTAGAGGTGAGCAACAGCTTTATCTAGTTTTTATTTATTTATTTATTTTTTGATACTTTCTAAATTTGTCAAAATTATATTAAAACAAAAATAAACTTAACTAAAAATTAGATTAATGTTTACAATAAACTATAAAAAACTAAAAACTAATCTAATACAAGATCATCGGGACGTCTAGCCCACAAATGCTCGACTAATTCATGGCGGAGGTTTCCGTGTATCTCACGGTTCTTGAGATTCCTTATGTTGTCGAGTCTTTGGTTATTATCGATTGTCGATTCGGCACGTGGGATATCACCTTGGTAATTTTGACATATCGCCAAGCCTCGGTCCTCCAATATCATGTTATGTAGAATAATACAAGTATAGACGACGTCCATGATCCTTTCTCGTGTCCAAAACCTTATTGGGTTGGTAATCAACGCAAATCTTTTTTTAAGAACGCCAAACGTTTTTTCAATATCTTTTCTTGCCGACTCTTGTCTCTTTGTAAAGTACTTGCGTTTGTCTTCAAGTTGAGACGAGAAAGCTTGAACAAGTGTCGCCCATTCGTTGTAAATACCATCGACCAAGTAGTAGTCGTACTTTGAAATTTACATTATTAGCGTAAAATGATTGGGGCAGGCGGCTCAACCCAGTCGATAATGTTAACGAATATATTTATATGGTGTGACTCAAATTATTGATTTCCTTATGGTTTAAAAAGTACTAATATAACCACTAACCACCTAGTTTGCTTTCATCCATGATCTAAATCGTAACAATGTTAAATTGTTAGTTAATTTCAGTGCTATCTTTGTCATTTTGTATCACAACAAATTAAAAAGCATCTTCTATCATTTTTCTTCAATACTAATACCTAGCTTTAACTTGAGACTTGTATATGTACGTGGGTTAATAATATGGTGTAGTGAAAAGGAGAGGTTCTAGAGTTTAGAGCTGAGTTTGACTAAAAGGAAGACGTGTTAAAAGTTTAAAACTTATTATTTAACAGCAGACAATGATGTTGAGAGAACAGGGCTTTTAACCATCAATGGCTATGGAGTCTCTCGAAGATGGGGAGATCCCACCGGAGAATAATGGGAGTAACCCAACAGTCACTTTTTTCTTGTCCAATCTTCCGGACGGGGTGGAAACAGAAACGTTAAGGGAAGAGTGTCGTAGGTGTGGTATGCTAAACGATGTCTATGTGGCCAGAAAACGGGATAGATTTGGGAAGATATTCGCTTTTGTGAGGTTTGATGGGGTTAAGGACACTTATAAGGTGGTGAAAGCGTTGAACAGTCTGGATTTTTTTGGGAGAAGAATTTTCGCTAAGGTAGCTAGGTTTACTAAGGAGGATAGCAAAACCCAGAGTGGTGGTAGTCGAAAAGCTCCGGCTCAGATTAACAATGATCCTTCTGTGATGCTCAATAAACGGCCTATTCAAGCAAATAATACGGTCGAGGATATCGGTGTTGGAAGACAAAAATCGTTCAGAGAAACCTTAACCGGTAAACAGGAGGGAAGCTATAGCGGAGGGGTGAAGAGTATTATCCTGGATGAGAAAGTGGATGGTATCAAACATTCATGGGTGGGAAGGTCAGTGGTGGGGGAGGCAAAGAGTTATTTCAGATTGTGTAAGTTACTTGAGTGCCTAAAAGATATTAAAAAGATTAAGATGGAAGTCAGATATCTTGGGGGCCTGAAAGTTATTATTACAATGTCGGCACCGGAGAAGGTGTCGGAATTTCTGGGTTTGAAGGAGATTTGGGGTGAATGGTTATCGGAGGTGACGGAATGGAAAGGCCAAGTAATAAAGTTTGAAAGGCTAACATGGATCAAAATCACTGGCATCCCTCTGATACTATCTTCAACTACTAATATCGAAAAGATCGGATCTTATTATGGGGAGATTATTAAGGAGGTAGAAAATGGAGTGGCATATACTGACTTGTCGGGAGCCTACGTTGGGATTGTCACGAATTATGGAAGTAAGATTGATGAAGAAATATCGGTTTCATGGAAAGGCGAAAAATTCACTTGCTGGGTCTCCGAAGGCGCCGGTAGATGGCAGCCGGATTTTATTGGCGAGGAGGTCACTGTGGTTGGTTCGGATGAATTAGAGGTGGTGTCGGAGCCGATGAACACGTCTAGGGGGGAGGCAGATACAAGTGTAGATAGGGAGGAGGTGAGCGGTATGGAGGTGGAGGAGGTAGTTGCCGCTGACTTAGGGGAGGCGGTTGCCACTGGCGGCGATAGGGTGGTGGACACCACTGGCACAACTGATAACCAGTCGGGTCGGGCTACGGCTGACGTTCATAACCCGGCAGTGGAAGAGTCGAAAGGAGCTGAAGAGTCACAGCTGCATGAGAATCTTGGTAAGGATGAAGCATTTATTATGCATGGGGACAATAATATCTTGGGGGGACCAACACTGGCACATCATGAGGTGGATGCTGAAAGGAATGATGTCGTGGGACCAAAACTTGACAATATAGGGGAAGAAAATTATATCGGGCACCAAGATAATTGTGAGCACCAAGAAAATATAGGAGAGAATAAGGAAAATTGTAGGGTACAAGAAAATTATATCGGGCAAGATATAACCGACCGAAAACTTCAACAGGCAGGACACACGCAATCTTTTGGTCAAGCTTGGGTGAACGAAATATACGCGCCGAATGAACCACGTAATGAGGTGGGCTTATCAGAGGCTACTAAGAAAGGACAAATTTATTTCTTTGGCTCAATGGGGGGTGTGGGCCAAAATGGCGTAACAATGTCTAGGAAGCGGACCAGGCGTATGAGAAGCCCAAGCCAGTAGTGATGGGGATGAGGTGGTCTAAGGGGTAAGGAATGTAAAGGGTATGGGATACGGGTAGAAAATATACGATGTAATAGTTGTATATTCAGGATGGTGTGTTGGGTGGCTTACATTGTGTCAGTTTCTCACTTGTACAATGTATTGTTTATTTTGGGTGATGAATAAAAGTAATTTGCCGTTCAAAAAAAAAACTTGAGACTTGTATCATCACAACAATCACGATCCCGTTACAATTCTACTTTAATTATTTGTGAGCAATAAACAATAATATTGAGGGTGTGGTGGTTGGGAGGTGAACCAAGGGGTCTAGACTTGATTGACAATCCAACATCGTTAACTTTTAGGATCATGGGTGAAAACAAACCAGGCTTTCGAGAACCATAGTGTTGATATTTAAACCATGGAGACAATATTTGTAAGACTAGGCGTTGTGGCGTAACCTCTCTAACCACATCACTTTGTTAAAGCCTCAAACACTGTGTTGTGTACTTGTGCTAGTTAAAGGGGACGCCATTTCAACCAATCACACTCTTTTGTTAAACCATATATAACGTAATAATTAAATGGTGTGTTACTTAAACATAAATAGTCTACATAATAACATAGTCATAGGCCATACATGCTTTCATCACCATCCTCTCAAAACCCTGCAACTCCATTATTAATGAGGTATAGTTGTTTCTATTATTATTTTTTTTTTTTGAATTGCCCCGTCATTTTTGCTCCATTTAAGATCATTTACACAGTTCTGTTTTGTGTGTGTTAGGGGTACTTAAATGGAGAGTTGAGTTGTTCGATTCGAACAGCAAATACTTCGTGGGCTGTGGACGAACATTCGTGGATCTATGCTTCTAAACAAAGCTTTGTGTTTGAACCATTTTTTTCAAAAATGGAGATCTTGAAATTCCAGATCGATGATGCGAGCATATCAGAGGGTGAAGCAGATGTGGAGATTTTGTAATGGTAATCACTTAACTTAGTTCCCACATGAAAACATTTATTAGTTTGATTGTGCTAGAACAAGTCAACTAACTGCAAATCACCTAATGGTTATGTGGCATGTAAATGATGATGTGGCAACTGGCAACATTGTTATGAATATATTGTATCTTAGATGTGGAATGAAATCCCTTGTTTAAATGGGTTGAATCTTGGGTCTGATCTTCATACATTAGCTCATGGGTCAAATATGATTACAAAGTCATATTATTTCAATAAAGATGTAATTTTTAAGTTAAATGATTTTAACAAGTTTTAAAGTTTAATGCAATAAGAATACACTATGAGGGAATTTCCGTCCGCTAATGATCCTGTTCCTTGTAGTGAAGTCAATCTATATCATATCTTAAACTATCACCTCTAAAAAATAAAAACCATGGGATAACACTGGTCGGTTATAAGATTCAAACGACGAATTCAAAGAGCAAAATAAGCAAGATTTTCTTTTATAAGCACAATTCTCTTATGAATCCAGTGTTTCAGACAAAACCTCAATACCAACTGTATCATATCCAACCAGTGAAGCCCATGCAGAATGCTGGGGGATCTTTTTTTGGTCTAGTGGTCTGCCTATCAAGCAAAGACTCCTAGTTACTCTACTAAAAGTATTAGTACTTAGCCAATAAGAGTTTTTGGGACACTGTTTCCCTCCCCACCATATCTTCTGTGGTAACCTTTTCCGCCTCGTTAATCTTCAGGGTTTATGAAAAGGGAGCTTCAAAACATTGTTGGAGATGCTGTCCCTGCGAATCAGAATTCGAAAATAATTCAGGTAATGTATCGTATATTCATATGCACGTTTGTGTGTGGTCTGTGAACAACTGTCACTAATAAGTCTTCGTATTTGTTTAGGATGGTTTGATCTTCACTGCTGGATTGCTTACAACTGATTTTGATTCAAGTTTACTCACAGAGGTACATTAGTTTCAGTCCATTTTTTTTTTAATTTCATCCTTCCATTTTTACTTGATTTAAGATCATTTACACAATTCTACTTGATACATGTTAGGGGTTAAATGGAGAGTTGAGTTGTTCGATTCGAAAAGGAAATATTTCATGGAGTGTTGATGAACATACCTGGATCTATGCGTATAAACGGAGCTTTGTGTTTGAACCATTTTCTTCAACAATGATGAAAGCATTTCAGAGGGTGAAGCAACTGTGGAGATATTCTTATGGTAATCACTTAGTTCCCACATGAGAAGATTTAGTGTCATTGGTTTCTCCTCTTGTCTATAAGACTATAACACATTACTAGTTTTAGAACTAGCTGTAAATCACCAACTGCTTACATGGCAAGTAAATGATGATGTGGCAACATTGTTACGAATGTATTGTATCTTAGATTAGATGTCGATCCCCCCCCCCCCCCCCCCCCCTCTACTTAGATGGGTTGAACCCTGGGTCTCAGATCTTTCATCCATTAAGTCATTAAACTCATGGGTCAAGGTCAACCCATTGTGTAGAAGTCCAAGTTTAGTGACCTCAGTCCAAGCCTCTTGGGCAAATCGGTAGGGGCAATAAAACATGGATCGGGTCAAAACATTTATATCATCATCAATCCCCTGCATACAGTTGACCCGCCATCGCATTATTACTTTCATAGCTGAGAATCACACCTTTAATAAGCGCCCTATAACCTATAAACTTTCATAGCGGGAATCACACCTTTAATAAGCGCGTTATCAACTAAATTTTTTGCACTTTCTATGCCTCTACCATGTTGACACATGTTAAAATCAAGCTGCAACCGTTTCTTCTTAGAGGCTTTGAGACCTTTTCTCAAGTCATCAACATGTCGAATACCCATAAAGCATCCATGAGGTTTATATACGGATATACCTACACATCTTAACCATATAATAATGGGTCAGATAACAATACTGATAAGTCATTACTTGGAAGACTTTTAGCGGAAGAACAGAGCGTTTCTTTTCACATAGAACATCAATCAGCCAAGTTAGTGAACAGGTTATTTCACTTCCCATATCCCAAAATTCTCCAGAAAAGATGATGAACGGATTCAAGTTTACATCCTTTCACCATTATCTTAAGTATGGTATTAAAAGATTCTGTCCAATTTTACATACTTGAACAGATAAGTTGAAAAGCTGAATCTTGTCACACACAAGAATCCTCTTTTCTTTTTATCCATTATTTGTTTCATATCAACAATACGACTTGACGTAATTAGAATGTTGATCATGGTGGCATATACAGGGTCCTTGTGATGGTAATTTTGATATCTATTTCTTGCTTTATTAAATATAGTGAGAGCTCTTAATGAATTTTTTTTTTGGTTCTGAATGATCTGAGAAAGGTATGTTGGTGTTGATACCCGTGGTCATCTAATATTCATGTAACTAGATCTGTAGACATAGCGCTGTCACAAATTAACGTTCCATACTTCCAGGATCTAACTATCGCGAATATTACAACCGACACTTTTCATATAAGTGATAAACAGTTAAGGCAGGCTTTTCATAGAACAAGTGGAGTCCATGATGAAAATCTTAGAGATAATACCTACTTTAGAGATAACTAGGTTAGAGACCCGTGTTGACACACGGTGGATCCCCAAGACAAATGACATAACATCTAACATACTATAAAAAACGCAGGTTATAACTAATAACGTACATAGACGTATATGATACGAAGATATTTACTGTTTGACTTTATATAAGTCAAATTTAGGTTGCAAGTTGTTAACCTAAGTGGTATATGAATTATGCAATGTTTGATTTGACGTCATTAAAAAACAAATAATTAAATGAAGATGCAGTCATATTTATTTAAATGGGATGCAAATGAAGATGAAAAGTCTTAGTAGATAAACATAGTTTAACAAAAAATACAACCAAATAAACATGAACATTCAAAGTGATTAAATATAATTTACAAAAACATATAAAATAATAAAAAAACAAATTTCAATGTGAAGACTTTTGAAGAAACATTAATATAATATGTAACTTTCATTTTATCAACTATGTACTAATACATCGCTTTCTTAAATATTTGAGCATAGACTCCAATTTCATGGCTTTGATGATATACCAAGTGAATACAGATCCAAGTGAAACTACAATTAATTAAATATACTTTAAACACTAATTCTTGAGAATGGTAATATTACATGGTGGCCGCACCATGCGTATAGCGGAGGTGCAGGCTACAACATCTGAGTAAAGCCTCAAAACAAATCTCAATATCATGGGGAGTACATGTGAAAAAAAACTAAATAAAACCGCAGTATTGAGAAGTAGAAGGATATACATAGAAATTATTGTACTTGTCAAAAATTAGAGTCTTGGTAACATTCAAACCAAAAACAAAAGTAGTAGTCAAACACAATACTTGTTTCAGTTAGTGTATCAAACTACACTTTGGGCAGGTTAAATTTAGGTTGCAAGTTGTTAACCTAAGTGGTATATGAATTATGCAATGTTTGATTTGACGTCATTAAAAAACAAATAATTAAATGAAGATGCAGTCATATTTATTTAAATGGGATGCAAATGAAGATGAAAAGTCTTAGTAGATAAACATAGTTTAACAAAAAATACAACCAAATAAACATGAACATTCAAAGTGATTAAATATAATTTACAAAAACATATAAAATAATAAAAAAAACAAATTTCAATGTGAAGACTTTTGAAGAAACATTAATATAATATGTAACTTTCATTTTATCGACTATGTACTAATACATCGCTTTCTTACATTGAGCATAGACTCCAATTTCATGGCTTTGATGATATACCAAGTGAATATAGATCCAAGTGAAACTACAATTAATTAAATATACTTTAAACACTAATTCTTGAGAATGGTAACATTACATGGTGGCAGCACCATGCATATAGCGGAGGTGCAGGCTACAACATCTGAGTAAAGCCTCAAAACAAATCTCAATATCATGGGGAGTACATGTGAAAAAAAACTAAATAAAACCGCAGTATTGAGAAGTAGAAGGATATGAAATTATTGTACTTGTCAAAAATTAGAGTCTTGGTAACATTCAAACCAAAAACAAAAGTAGTAGTCAAACACAATACTTGTTTTAGTTAGTGTATCAAACTACACTTTGGGCAGGTCAAATTTAGGTTGCAAGTTGTTAACCTAAGTGGTATATGAATTATGCAATGTTTGATTTGACGTCATTAAAAAACAAATAATTAAATGAAGATGCAGTCATATTTATTTAAATGGGATGCAAATGAAGATGAAAAGTCTTAGTAGATAAACATAGTTTAACAAAAAATACAACCAAATAAACATGAACATTCAAAGTGATTAAATATAATTTACAAAAACATATAAAATAATAAAAAAAACAAATTTCAATGTGAAGACTTTTGAAGAAACATTAATATAATATGTAACTTTCATTTTATCGACTATGTACTAATACATCGCTTTCTTAAATTGAGCATAGACTCCAATTTCATGGCTTTGATGATATACCAAGTGAATATAGATCCAAGTGAAACTACAATTAATTAAATATACTTTAAACACTAATTCTTGAGAATGGTAATATTACATGGTGGCCGCACCATGCATATAGCGGAGGTAAAATGACAAACCATCTAACATAACAACATTACATGGCAGGTTATAACGTACATACAACTATATATTACCAAGTTATGAGTTGTTTGACTTTATATAAGTCAAAGTTAGTTTGCAAGTGATAATGGTAACCTAAGTTAAACAATTTTACCAGCTTGAGCATATTTATAAATTGTATGCAAGGCTGACCATTTCTGCCATTCAACGTCTGAAGATCTATTTCCAAAACCGGCTCAAATTTACCAAATCATTTTGGCCTGAAGATCAATACTCTTTTATTAGATGATACACACAAGTTAAGTTGACTTCAAGATCAAACATAAAATAAACTACAAACATTGATGAGTTTGCTCGATTTCAACATGAAAAGTGATTGTTCAACAACAACACACTTAACCGTATAAGGAACAATTATAAAGCTTGGTAAGTGCATACTAATTTAAATTTATTTCACTAAGACTCAGTTTTGAGAGCTTCCAAAAGAACAGGGGCCGAGTCTTTATACAATCCATGATTGTTTACCCGCCAGTGGTTATAGCCAGCAAACCTGGGATGGTTAAGAAGGTTAGTTTTATGCTTTAACAATACCCGGACATTTTTTGACATGTTGGATCTTTGTGACCCATTCCAACAACCATAGTTCATAGTTCAACATTTTAGGCTTTTTTTTTCAAGGATCTTACACTCTTAATCGTGTTTCACCTTAGCTTACAAATCAAAATTTCAAAGAACACTAAAGAAATGATGAAATACACATTAACATATAAATCACAGAAGACCTATATACCAGTCAGCCTAACTCAGCCTCTTTAGCAATCTGTGTAGTCAGCCATATCCAAACTATTTCTGCTGCAAACCATTACTTTCCATCCGTGGCATTATTGGAATAAATAAAGCATTTGCGCGCTGCACTATACCGAAACCATTTCACTGCAGCCAATACATTTCAATTGTAATTTATTGGAACATTGAATCATTTATGAGCTGCACTGTTAGTCGTTTTAGCTCTTTCCTTCAAACATCAAAATTATACATCCTCACAATATTCCAGCCACGGTGCACAACTGCTGCACGACTGTCATATAAGGTTGCGTTTTAAGCAACAAAAATATGCAGCCGCGGTGCTATTTTATAGGCGGCGATTTAACTGTTGCATGGCTGTCTTCGAAGCCTTTGTAGAATTGTAAAAAAAACGAATATCAATATTATTTCTGCAACTTCGAATTCATTGTACAAAGAACACATAATTGATGCTATAATAATCAAAATACAATTTAAGTGGGTCAAGTACACCCATACAAACTTCGTGAGGTTATAATAATCAAAATACAATTTAAGTGGGTCAAGTACACCCATACAAACTTCGTGAGGTTATAATAGTCAAAATACAACTTAAATGGGTCACAACGACCCATGCAATGTTTTTTTTCTGGTCCAATTTAGGCAGCAATGTAGCTGGGTTTCGGGGACTGTTTTGCTGCTATTTCAACAGCTGGCATGGATGGGTCTTCGGTCCAGAATGGGGCTGCTAAAGACCAACTTGTTTACCTAGTTAACGGCCTCCATAACAATCTATTTTACTTGCAACTGATATGGAACATTTATATTTTGCTGCCAGATTCCTTAGTTATAGGTAATGAACTTTACTTAATAATGCCTCAACTTTGAAAACTGAATTACTCTACACATCAAAACAAAACATTAAATAATGATAATTAGACCTAAAATCATTGGTAACAATTGCCAAAAAGAAGCATTCCTAGTACGGCTAGCATATGTAAATGTATAAACACCTCCCTTAGAAGCAAAATTAATGTTCATAATTGCAAAAATTAGTTGTTCCCGACCATCTCCTAGCACATCACAAACCTGTGTGATGATAAGCAGGTGGATATGATCTCCAATTAGAAGAAAAATAAATAGTTATATTTTAGTATGCTACATCTGTTAACAAACATTAGATTACAATTGACATTTATAGGAAAAGAAATATACTTTGAACTATAAAAAAAATGTGCACACCTGAATACAAATAAGCTCCACTTCAAAGTAACTTCAGCAATACCTTCTATAGAGGGTATTAGAGGGATTTGAGTCAAATACTAATTCGTAATATGAATCGTTGTTTTCTCTCCCTTTGACATTGTTCCTATACCCATTTCAAGACCTTTAGGTACCTAATACAAAAGTACAATGAACACCATAAATCAAATTATTCTAAAACCGCCAGAGATTAGGGAACTAATTAGGGAAATTAAAAACATACGTTTATATGACAAGCAAGCATTAGCATATCCTCACTTGTATTGCATGCATGAAAATAAACACCATTTATGTATGTATACACTTGTAGTTTAAGAGAAAAATAACATACTTTTGTAGCAGTTGTAATAAAGGCATTTCTATGAGACATGTTGGGATGTTGTCTTTAGCCTTCTAATCTTTTCTCTGGTAATGTGTAACCAACATAAATCATTAAATCAAGTTGAAAGAATTAATCAACTTAAATGAGTACTTTACTTGATAAATGTATGAAAATTGACTACTCCGTATTTTCTGAACATATAAAAACTTTCAATTAAATGTAACTCAACCTGGATTGCTATTAAAAAAATAAATAAAAGGGCCAAAGATTTTGCACCGAACATACTTTCTTACTACAATTTCACGAATCCCTGATTCTGAACAGTTAGACCAAATACACCCCACATTTTCCAAAAATAGCACATTGCTGGAGTCCTACATGAGGGAGTAAAAAAACCATTAAGATGGTTATAACAATAAAAATAATTTATATGTTGCATGTTTAGGGCTTGCATATGGTCGCGGGCCATTAAACCCCCTATCCATGATGCAACGAAAAAATTGCAAATTAACTCCGCCAGAGTTTACTGCCACCCTTAGAAAGGTATAAAGTATTCAACATAAAAGTCAACCTTTAGGGATTGTAATATTCATTTTGTACACTATTACCGTTCTCTGCACATTCAGACGCAATTGGTTTTCCATACTTCTTAAGCAAATCTAAAAGACGAAATAAAATCAGCTCCTTTTTTTGTTGTTTCCTTCAGTACCTTCCTTAAGATACCCAATGATGTGAGAGATCTGCAAACAACAGTTCCATACTTTTTCAAACTTTAAGATTCATAAGAAATACAAAAACTTTATAGAGCAAAATCAAAGCCTAACATTCATGAACTAAGCTATAACATTGTTGAGAAAACAACAATATCACCAATAAAACCTACCATAGTTCAATTGAGCAGCAGAATCGAAAAAATTTTCATCCCTTTTTCTACAACAAAAAAAATTCCAAATACCAATAGAATAAAAAAATGAATATTATCAGTAACAATCTCATAATCGACACATACCAGTGATCGTAAAGAATGCGACTACCGCCCTCAAAGAAGATAAAAGTCACATCTTCATCCTCCGTTTTGATTTTCTTCGCCAACAAATGTTTCGCCGGAGTAGGTCACGTCAAACACTTCCATCAGATTGGGTGCATATGACCTAAATAACCATCTCCATTAGTGTTTATCCCATGGCGTCGCTTGTGCAGAATATCGTTTAGGTTTAGAGATCAATGGAGAATAAGATGAAGAGGGAGAATAGGTTGCGGCTGAGGTAGGGTTTTGGTGATTATGTTTTGCAATTGAGAAAGGAAAACATAGCCAAATGGAACCGGGTAAAAAGAAATGGGTCAGATCTCGGAGCCCCGCGAGATTGTATGGACGACTTAGAGGCTGATGTGGAGACCTTAGTTTGGATAACAGACTTCGCCATTACCTTCACATAAAATTGCCATATCTTTTGCTATGTACATTAGCAGCCCGCCTTCTGTAATTGATTGAACTGCAGAGTCCAGAAACACAGAGGGTGAACCATATGGATCAAGATCAACCTAAAAGTCAACGAATGATGGTTATCAACCTTAGCAATAGATTTTCAAGTTGATTGTTAATAGATAACATATATACATACCTCATCAAATTCCATAGGATAAGTAAGCATATAGACTCAAACATCAGCCAGATTTGATTCCACATTAGCCCTCGCGACTAAACCAATAAACTTTATGTTTCTCCTGCAAGCTTCAAAAATAAGTTGTATATTCACACTAAACTTGAAATTTAGCAAATCACACTAAACTATAACTGCCTAAACAAATGCACATCAAGAAACACACAACCTCATATTTATAATAGACACTGTAACCACACAAAACACATACTAAATAAACCTACTTTGAGGTTCCATTATGCTCCGTCTTTGGTTACCGTTGCAACGGAATAGCTTGAGCGACTGCAATCGTAAAAGAACCTGCTATAACGAAAATAAATAATGGTGGATCTAGAATCATCGATGGTAAAAGAAAACTGAAAAAAGTTACCAAGTTCGAAGCAGCCCTTCAGCCTTCTTTCGGTTATGAGGAAACCGTACCTCTGAGCCATTTTGCGATTTAGGGTTTCAAATCAGGAATCCTTCAAGACATGAAACACGACGATGTATTAGTATGCTGTAAAACTTGACGATTTATTTGAGGGAAATACACAACATCTAGAAATTCTAACAAATCCAAGTGCATTACATAACGACAAAAGATGTATACCTGCACATTGTTTTCTAGCATTAGGATCACCTTTTTTTGTCACAAATTGACCAAACCTATAATTATAGAAGTAAAGCATTAAGAAACATTGTTATACAATAGTTAGTTGAAGAACAATTTCATTTCAAAAAAAAAAATTGCCGCTAATGATATTAAAATGGTTAAAGAAATGAAGAATTTTCTTACATGTTGATTACATAAGTCCATTCGTCAAATATGATAATCAAGAATGCGCCAAAAGGTAACGATAACAAATTATTCAGCAACATCATTGAAACTTCATTCATAGATAAGTAACCGGTTAGAAGGCTGCTAAAGAATATATACCAAAAAATCTGGGATAACAATCCTCTAATACGAAAACCATACCAGAAAAAGTACACTAACAGTCCCAGTAATAACATATGCACACAGACAAGCCACGGCTAATAAATCTGGTTTAGAAAAGAACACATGTAGACGATTTGTATGACTTGTCGACCCACATTTGCCTCCTGCAATGGGACTCCAGCTCACTATTAACTCCCATTCTGTTAGTTTTCCTACAAGATAATAATAATTCAATAATGCATAAATCAAAGTAAGCAATGATATGCTTCAAATAAATCTTGCTTCAAAAAGTAAACAGTAAAAATTTATAATTTCTAACTTCCTCACAAAAGTATTCGCAGAAAGATCATTTCTTTTGCAGCCTCTATCTGTCATCCAGGTTGTCTGATCATAAAAAACTAAAGTATTTAAGTGAACAATGTTTTTAAAAAATCTACTTAATGGCTCAATTTAATGAGCAACCATGAATTTACTTGATAGATCATACCAAGTTGGATTCAATCTCCGGCTTACTCTGCATTTCTCAACCTTAGCCTGCATTTCTTGAAGCGCACCGGATTACTCTGCAATCTCCTTCAACATCTTCTTCATATCCTACAGATCCTACACAAATCAACTTGGACCTTTAACTCACATCACAAATATACATTCAATCCCTAATAATAACAATAATAATAATAATAATAATAAAAGACCTTTGAGTTGTTGTTTTCATCGGTCTCCATTTAACTCGAAGACATGTCGATATCGAAGTCCATTTATGCTTCATCTGGAATATCTCCGCTGTAAACGTACCGCATAAAACAAATAACAACACAAATTTATTCGTGAATCAGGTATATGTAACCGTATAGCATAAAACAAATAACAACACATACAGGAACGCAGATCTGAAAATATCTAATTATGTAATATACGTTTGATTTAGGGTATTGATTCCATAAATCCCAAATCTTATAATCGATAAACTTACGATATTATAAAACATACGGCGCAAGAGAGAATACATTATCGGATGAATTTCAAACTTCTCACAGGTTGGGTTTGGATTTTAGGGTTGAATGATATAGATCTGAAAAACAATATAATTGTATAATCGTTTGTTAGAAGATGAATATGAAACATTCAATGGATGAAACGAACACAAATATGGACATAAATCTGAAAAAATCTAATTATGTTACGATTGAGGAAAAAATGATACAGGGTTAGTTGGACACAATACCACTGGAAAAGGAGATTTGAAGGCGCCTGTGTTTTGGAGAGGATTAGGGTTGAAGGGGAATGTTTGAGTTTGAAGAAATGAATCCATACCTGATGTCGATTATTGAGAGGCGTTCGATTAGAGTCTAGGGTTGAATGAGAATGAGCAAGATTAAAGATCCAGGGGTGCGTTAGGGTTTGTGTTTGAGGGATGAAGAATACATAGGTTATATACATCGGGCATTTGGGTTTCTTAACCGGGTTATGGGTCGGTTTAAAAAATCCATACCCAAGTTAAATGGGTTGGAAAATGCTGAGGTGGACACCCTAGAATGGTGACACCTCACCCCTAGATACTCCTTTATTATATGTATAGATATTGTATTTGATAAAGATTGTATAGTTAGTTATTATTGATAGAGATAGTTTCCATAGTTATCTTTGTATTATCTCTCCTATATAAGGGGTCTTGTATTCTTGTTAATGATCAAGGAAATTATTCGATCCATAAACACTTTTATGGTATCAGAGCTACGGCTCAAAAACCCTACAATTTTTCGATCGACACTTCCTTCCGATCTGTTCTTCTTTTTCTTTTCTTGCTGATTACGACCAGCGATCTGCAGCCTTGTTTCTGCTGCTGATTTCCGATGACTAAAGATACAGCCACACCTGAATCATCGGCTTCGGCCAAACCCACAGCCCTCCATCCCGCTTATTCAGTAACCAACATCAACTCGAAAATCCGCACCTTGGATGGCACCAAAGTAACCTATACCGCGTGGGTCAAACTGTTTCGACTCCACGCCATCGCATACAAGGTTCTCAATCACATTGACGGCTCTCCACCTCCGGCTGAATCTGATGCTGAATACCCCCTCTGGTTCGAGCTCGACGCTTTAGTTCTTCAATGGATTATAGCTACTGTTTCTGACAGCCATCTTCCACGACTCATGGCGCACGTTTCTTCAGCCAGGGCTACGTGGGAGAAGCTGGAAAAACTTTATCTCAGTAACAAAAACGCTCGAGCTGCTGCACTAGAGACACAATTCTGCAATCTAACCTTGGCTGCCTGTTCATCACTCGAAGATTATTGCGAGCGGCTTAGTGATCTGGCGAATCAATTGGAGGATGTCGATCATCCTGTGACAAAATCCCGGCTGGTTTTGCAGCTTGTTCGTGGCCTTCCGCAGGAGTACGACACAACCGCATCCCTCATTCATCAGAACAAAGCCGATTGGGACACCGCTCGCACCATGTTGAAAGACGAAGTTATTCGAATGGAGGCTCGTAAATCATCCACATCCTCTGTCTTGCTGACCCAACACCACTCGCAACCCAACTCTTCTTCTCAGCCTTCGCAACATTCCAACCCTAACCCTAACTCTTACCCGAACCCAAACCCTAATTCTTACCCGACTAATAATGGGTATCGAGGAAGGGGAAGGGGACGCGGTCAGGGTCAGCGGTTCGGCAAAGGTAACCGGGGACGCGGGTCAGGTCGTGGTCAGGGGTACTCGGGCTGGGTCCAACAGATGCAAAGTTTCCCTAATTGGGCATGGTGGACTCCTCCGCCATGCCCTTATCCTTCACAGCCCGCCTAGCCTCCTGCTGCCAACACCACCAGTCAGCACTTCAGTCCATTCGCAGCTGCCCCACCCAACTACAGCAGCCAACAGACCGCTCCGGCACAGGCTCAGTTCACTGGATACGTCCCGACTCAGCCGTCAGCTCCCTACTACGGGTATAATGCACTGTGCCCTTCTGATTTAAGTGCGGCTCTCTCTGCTTTACAGGTTAATCCTCAGGATCCAACAAAATACATGGACACTGGAGCCGAAGCTCACGTCACACAGGAACAAGGTATGATTCAAATTCCCTCATCATCTACTGCATATCATCAAATTTTGGTAGGTAATGGCCAATGTGTTCCAATTGTTAAATCCGGTACTGGCTTTTATACCTTACGCAACCGAACCTACATTTTGCCTAACCTACTTTATAGCCCCCACATCATTAAAAACTAGGGGTGTTCATCGAATCGAATAACGAATTTTCGAATTATTCGAATCGAATTTCTCGAATTTTTAATATTTTTACTTGAATTCGTATTCGATTCGTATTCGCTTAAAATTCAATTTATTCGATTCGTATTCGATTCGAATAAGAAACTCGAATTCGAATCGAATTCGAATAAATTCGATTTAGTTCAAATTCACCATAAATAATAAATTGTTTTACTTTTAGTTTTAAAACTAATACAAACTCATTATTTTTAACAGATAAGATAAAATACAAATTTACAAAATTAATAAACAACAATCTGTTAAATACGGGAATAGTAAAAATAGTAGAGAGTATAGTTTGTTAGAGTTTTGTGATGTATAAGTTAAATATGTAAAATATGGTTACGGTAAAAGTTGTAAACACTATAGGTTCTTAGAGTTTGACCAAAATTTTGAAGTTCGTTTTTTCAATGTGTATATTTGTGTATATAATAATGTGTATATATACTTAAAAAATATACATGTACAGTTTTTATTCGAATTTCGAATCGAATCGAATTTAAAATCATAAATTCGTATTCGATTCGTATTCGATATACTGGACTCGAATTCGAATTGAATCGAATTCGAATTCTTAATAATCGAATCGAATTCTTGGTAATCGAATCGAACTAAGTCGAATTTCAAATTTTTCGAATTCGAATCGAATTCTGAACACCCCTATTAAAAACCTTATCTCTGTTAGACGTTTTACCCGTGATAACTGGGTCTCTATAGAATTTGATCCGTTTGGTTTTTCTTTGAAGGACCTCCACAATGGAAAGATTCTTTCGCGCCACAATAGCACCGGAGACCTGTATCCAGTTACACCACCGCAACTTCCGCCTCAAGCTTGCTATCTCACCACTATCTCTCTTCCCTGGCATGACCGCCTTGGACATCCAGGCTCTCAAGTTTTAGAAGTTCTTAGTCGTAATTTTCTTTTTTCATGTAATAAAGACCATAAGTCTAAGTTTTGCAATTCATGTCATATTTCTAATAGTAAACGTTTACCGTTTTATGCTTCAAATTCTTATACTTTTGCACCATTTGATATTATTCACTGTGATTTATGGACATCTCCCATACCTAGCAAAACCGGTTATAAATATTACATGGTCCTCATAGATAACTTCTCACACTTTGTTTGGGTATACCCCTTAAAATTTAAATCAGAAACCTTCCCAACCTTTGTGAAATTTCATCGTCTTATATCAACCCAATTTAACCGCAAAATCAAAACTTTCCAATGTGACCTTGGTGGTGAGTTCGATAACAATGCTTTTAAAACCTTCGCCCATGAACAAGGCCTATTATTCCGCTTCTCCTGCCCACAAACCTCCTCCCAGAATGGGCGCGCGGAACGTATGATTCGTCGCCTCAATGACGTCATACGCGCCCTTCTCATCCATGCTAACCTACCCCCCTCCTTTTGGGTAGAAGCACTACACACCGCCACTTACCTCCACAACATCCTACCGACTAAACGTCTTAATTATTTCACCCCCACCTTTGCACTTTACCTTCGCCACCCCACTTACGAGTGTTCGGGTGTGCGTGCTACCCCAATACCTCCGCCACTCAACCCCATAAGCTTTATCCTCGGGCCATTCGTTGCATCTTTCTTGGCTACCCACCGGATTTCCGTGGGTATCGATGCTTTGACCCATCCACTGGCCGGGTTCACATATCTCGTCATGTCACATTTGACGAGTCCTCTTTCCCTTTTACTATCCCGAACCCGGTGTCTTCCTACACCTTTCTTGATGACACCTTGCCACCCGCCTTCAATTTCTCACCAAACCCGACCCTATCCCCACTTCCTACACAACCTGGCCCACCACGTCCACCTATAACCTACTCACGCCGTCCCAAGCCCACCCAGCCGGCCCATACATCTCCCCACATCCCTGTCCCACCAGGCTTTCCCCCTCGGCCCAATAACACCTCCACCATGCCTGTTACCCAGTCCACACCGGCCCAATCCCATCAGACCACCACGCCCACTGCTACAGTAACACCGGCCCATTCCCATCAGCCCACCACTGTTCCCGCACCCACAAACACTCACCCAATGACCACTCGCTCTAAAACCGGCTCGTTAAAACCCACCCAACCACTAAATTTACACACCGCCACCATATCTCCCGTCCCCAACACCTATGCCAAAGCCTTTTCGGATCCGCATTGGACACATGCCATGCAGGCCGAATTTAATGCATTGCAGGAAAATGACACATGGGAGTTGGTACCTCGTCCGGTTGACAAGCCGGTTATTAGATGCATGTGGCTTTTTCGACATAAATTTAAATCTGATGGTTCATTAGAGCGCTATAAAGCGCGACTGGTGGTCAATGGCAAATCACAAACAGTGGGGATCGATTGTGAAGACACGTTTAGTCCAGTGGTTAAACCCACCACCATTCGCACAGTCTTATCTTTGGCCGTTTCACGTTCTTGGCCTATCCATCAGCTGGATGTCAAGAACGCCTTTTTGCATGGTGATTTACAGGAGACAGTTTATATGCATCAGCCACCGGGTTTCGTTGACAAACGATTTCCGAATTTTGTGTGTCGACTGAAAAAG
Organism: Ambrosia artemisiifolia; assembly: GCA_032199755.1. NCBI lineage: Eukaryota > Viridiplantae > Streptophyta > Magnoliopsida > Asterales > Asteraceae > Ambrosia > Ambrosia artemisiifolia. The sequence goes on from CM063529.1 coordinate 40,185,177, forward strand.
TCGTTATATGGCCTTAAACAGGCGCCACGTGCCTGGTACACCCGTTTTGCCACGTTTATTTTGTCACAGGGTTTTCGCAGCAGTGCTTGCGACACTTCTTTATTTATTTATTCTAAAGGTGCTCACACAGCCTATCTGTTATTATATGTGGATGATATTATCCTCACGGCCTCCTCGGATGCCTTCTTACGGGAGATTATCAGCGCACTCTCACGAGAGTTCGCCATGACTGATCTGGGACGGTTGCATCACTTTCTCGGCATTACTGTTACTCATCAGCCGAATGGTCTATTTTTATCCCAATCTCAGTATACCAGGGATATTATCAGTCGTGCTTCTATGACTGCTTGCAAGCCGTGCACAACGCCAGTTGATTTATCTTCAAAGCTTAGCGCTACTGATGGTCCTCTCTTTCATGACCCCACTTTATACAGAAGTCTTGCAGGGGCCCTGCAATATTTGACGTTCACTCGTCCGGATATTTCTTATGCTATCTAACAAGTGTGTTTATTCATGCATGAGCCTCGTGAAGCTCATTTTTCATTTATGAAACGTATTATCCGCTACTTGCAGGGCACGATCGATTATGGTGTACGTATTGTTAAATCGCCAGTGCATTCTCTTGTTGCTTATTCTGACGCTGACTGGGGTGGTTGTCCTGATTCTCGTCGGTCCACAAGCGGTTATTGTGTCTTTCTTGGGGATAATTTATTGTCATGGTCATCTAAGCGTCAGCCTATCGTATCTAGATCCAGTGCTGAGGCAGAGTATCGTGGTGTTGCTAATGCAGTGGCTGAAGCCACATGGATCCATAACCTTCTCCTCGAACTTCATGTTCCACTTCATCAGGCCTCGATTGTTTATTGCGATAATGTGTCAGCCGTGTATTTATCCAATAACCCGGTTCAACATCAACGCACTAAGCATGTGGAGATCGACATACATTTTGTCCGCGAGAAGGTTCGTATTGGCCATATACGTGTTTTGCATGTTCCCTCCTCTTCACAATATGCAGATATTTTCACGAAGGGACTTTCACGAGAGCTATTTCAGACTTTTCGGTCCAGTTTAACCGTATGCTCTGCGCCCGATCAAACTGCGGGGGGATCTTAGAGATAATACCTACTTTAGAGATAATATTGTATTTGATAAAGATTGTATAGTTAGTTATTATTGATAGAGATAGTTTCCATAGTTATCTTTGTATTATCTCTCCTATATAAGGGGTCTTGTATTCTTGTTAATGATCAAGGAAATTATTCGATCCATAAACACTTTTAGAAAAGCTATAAGCATATATCATATAAGGAAAACTATGTAGTTTTAGTTGAATTTGTTTTAAGTAAAACCATATAGTTGTAGTTGTAGGTGTTTCGTATCTAAGCTTATATGCGTGTAACATGTTAAGACCATGTTCACTTTCTTTTTCTTTCCGTCTATTATCTAGAGAGAAGGGAGCATAGCCATTTAACAAGTCAGCTCAGGTCGAATCAAGATTAAGTTAGACTCAAGCTAATAACAACACGAACAAAGTCGACTTGACTCATTACATTGAGCCTGAGTTGGAAGCTTAGAAATCTAGACAAGCCAACAAGTGAGGTACTTTTTGTTCCAACAAGACAACTAGTGAGCTACCTTTATCTTGAACTTGGTTTAGAAATCTCTGCGAAGCAATTGGTTCAGATCAAATTTAGTTCAAAACATATATAATGTGTTTTTCTCAAGCTAGGAGCATCTCCAATACTAACCCAAGCCAAAATCTAGACCCGTCGATCATCTCAGCACAACGACACTTCATTCCAAACCTCAACATTAAAAACTTACTTTTTTCTTCCAACCCTAAACAATTCCAAACCTCCACATCACATTCCACTTTATATAAAAATATATTAAAAAAATAATGTTGTGAGGTGGTGGCTTTGGGCCCCACCAAACTAGGTCCGGATGAGTCCTGTATATTGGACCGGACCTCTCCTTGTCATCACCTATAACGGGGAGCCCATCCGCTTTGTGCATCCATTCAAAACGGACTACATCCGCTTTAACTTGGTGGAGATGCTCTTATAAAAGGCTCATATAATTAAGAAATACTCCCTCCGTCCCATTTTAAATGTCCATTTTTGCACTTTTTGTTGTCCCAAATTAAATGTTCATTTCTGAGCAATTTCTAGTTTTACCCATAAAAGACAAAAGACAATCAAAGATTTGAAATAATAACTTGAGGATATTATTGTCATTTTACAATATAAAACAAAGATTTTTGAATATGTGTGTTTGTGGCCGGGCCCATGACATCTAAAATGGGACGGATGGAGTATTTAATATATCTTTATTTTTATGTATGTATTGATTTTCTTTATCATCATAGGATGAGAAATGCCATTGATGAAATGATGGAAATATTGGGATGTCGTAGGGGGAACATCCCTTTCGTCTATCTTGGTATTAAGGTGGGGGCAAACATGGCGCGGATTTGTAATTGAGACTCGGTCATGATGTCATTAAAAATAGGCTCGCTTCGTGGAAAGCAAGGTGTTTGTCTATTGGTGGGCGTTTAATTCTAATCAAGTCGGTGCTTGAAAGCTTGCCAATATATTACCTTTCACTTTACAAAGCCCCGAGAGCGGTTATTGAACAAATTGAGAGTATCATGAGGAAGTTTTTTTGGTCCGGCTCTAGTGTTGAACGAAAGATACCGTGGGTTTCATGGGACATCATAACTACTTCCAAAAAAGATGGTGGTCTTGGTGTTTCTAATCTACAACATACGAATGAAGCACTACTTCTAAAGTGGTCTTGGCGATTTAAAAAGGAGGGTAATAGTCTTTGGAAAAGGGTTATCTCGGGGTGTAATGGGTCGGCTAGAACGTGGTCTTCTATGCCATGTTCATCTACGGCTAGTGGTTGCTGGAGGAGTATTGTCAAAATTGGCGATAAGAATATGTCAAACGGATGCTCTTTAAATACGTATTTTGCCGGATCCGTTGGCAATGGTTCCACAATTTTATTCTGGGGTGATACTTGGATTCGTGATGTGCCTCTTAGACTTCTTTATCCAAACCTATTCAGACTAGAAGAGGATAAATGGGTGGTGGTGAATAATCGCATGAAGGTTATTAATGGCATCAAGACTTTAGTTTGGGGCTGGAGGTCTGAGCCTACTTCTCATGATGAGATCGCCGAGTTGTTTCATTTGTTAGAAGACTTGTTTGACTTCGAATGGACCGGAGGATGCGACACATGGAGATGGAAAGGAGACGCTAGTGGTATTTTCTCAGTTCGCTCAGCAAAGAAGCTTCTCTACGAGACCGTTAATACAATTAGTACGCCAACCATTAACTGGAAAGTTTGGGTTCCAAGCAAATGTAAAATCATGGCGTGGAGAGCTATCCGGGATCGTCTTCCTACTTGCGCGGAGCTAACGAAATGGGGTGTTCAACTACAAGAGGTGAGTTGTATCTTTTGTCAAACGGGTCTTGAAACGGCAATGCACTTGTTTACCGGGTGTGTTTACTCATATGAGATATGGAATAGAATTACGGTTTGGTGCCGCTTGAGTCCGTTTTATGCTTTTGACGTGAAGGACGTTCTTAACATTGCCGACTCCCAAGCTTTGTCTCCACAGCAAAAGTCAGTTCTTCGGGGCATTATCTACACGACTCTGTGGTCGATTTGGAATGAAAGAAATGCGCGGATTTTCTCACACAAAAATAGAAGACCAGTTGAGTTGTTGGCAAACATCAAATCAACCTCGTTTTTTTGGTTTTGTCATAGAACTAGAATTAAAGATGTCGATTGGAAAAAATGGTGTAATTATCCTTTGGATTTGATGTAACCGTTTGTTTTTGCCCAGGGGTCCTTGCTTTAAGGACCGCTTGTGACGTTTTGTGAATGAAGTTTACCTTAAAAACAAAGATGAGAAATGCCATATTATAAATTTTCGTTATCTACTTCTTTCATGTTTTTTATTTGTAACTTATAAATAAAATAAACAAAAATATAAAGTAACAGACATAATAACTTTAATTAAAGTATGTATAAATTAACAATATGTATCTTTTCCTTGTGAAAGTGAAGTGGTGGGTCTCTTGACACTTGACACATCCTTACAATATGATATTGGTCATTGACTTTGCAACTTTTGTAGGTAAAGCTTTTTGAAAATCCGCCTTAGTATGAAGCTGCCGAATATAGTTAAAATATCATTTCATATTTATGTTTGACAAATTCACATGATATTAGTTGTCACATAGCAATGTTTACCCAAACCCGGCATTTGTCATAGCGTCGATATCCTTTCAAGACCATTTCTTGTAAACAAAACTAGACCCATAACAAGTTTGCGATTGTCTTATTACAACGGAACCAATAACCATCAGAAAAACATCAAAAACATCGTTTTCGACGTGTATTTAGATGGAGAACTTTTGAAAATGACTTGCACACATGCCAAATGGTTACACATGAAGAAACCATCTTTGAGTATGATGCCATCAAAATCGAAGGACCGTTTTGTCATAAATTTATAGTTGAAGCACTTAATTTGTAACTATGAAAAGTAGACACCTTTAACCCATGATTAGAGGAGGATCACAAGCATTTAATTAATAAGAGCTTCATGTGTAAGGTATGGTGGAAAGGTAGAATGAAACTCATCCATGGACCCCATATGGACTTTTGGATGATGGAATCATGCAAATGTGCAATGGTGCATCATGATGTATGATCAAAGATAAACATTCGATGAACATAATGGTACTATATGTCATGCGTTTGATGTCTATGTGTTTTTATTAAACATATATACATGATACCAACACCAAAAAGAAAAAGAGCTAATCTACATTCGATATAAAAATAGTACTCCGTATTTCATAAAAATAAATAAAAGAAATCTTGCAAGGCATAGGTATTATGTTTTTAAAACCTTTTAAGAACAAAACTTGATAAGCATTCATTTTTTGGTTATGAACAACAAAATATATAAACACGCATACATTTATTACTTTCCTCATAGAATGACCCATCTTCTAAATATTTCTTCATGAAATATTTTAAATTTAGGACATTCCTCTTTTGTCACCTCAATCTAATGTTTAACATACATGGTGATATGTTTATGTTGACCTACCATATTTACATAAGTTAGTTCGACCATTTCCAATAAGGGGACCTAAAAACGTACATGATGCGCCCATGCCCATATACACTCTATCTGTCCTCTGCTCCCTCTCCCAATCACAATCTAGGTCGTTTCTCTACAAAAAAAAAAACTTCACTTTACCCTCTCCTCTATAGATTAAGGATGAGCAAATGGTACTAAGTATCAATACGAGTACTGAATCATTTTCGGTACTGAGCTTATCCCTACTACACCTCATTTACTATATCCTCTACATCATCTCCATTTCCTTAGAAAAAATGACTAAAATGGCTTATATTTAATGATCCATATATGACAAGGTGGAAGGGCCTCTTCTACCTAACACTCACCATTCCTACACAGCCATCCCATTAATTTCCTCAAGTACACTCAAACCACAAGATCACTAACAAGTGACAACACTACCCTCAAATACACTCACACCACACCCACCAATCATATTCCCTCAAAAGTCTTACAAAAGTGAAATACCCACACGGGTTTACCGTTTACGTACCCGTAAAAACTACCCACACACACTATCCACAAGTGGTGGCAGCGGTGTAGACGAGTGGGTTCAAACCCTCAAAGCTCTACTCGGGTGGCACCCCGTCCCCCTAAATAAACCTTCAACATAAATAAAAAGCATACTAAAGTTAGTTAGCACTAAAATAAAACCACTGATTGGGTGAAACCAAGTTAACAAACTCACTACAAATAATTCATCAAATAATGTTGTCCATCATCTCTTTCAACAACTCTTTTTTTATAAAAAAGGAAAGAGGGGGGGGGGGGGGGGGGGGGGGGGGGGGGGGTTACACCAATAACAATAAGTCCTACACCCATGCACCCTGGATCATAACACCCTTCCGCCGTCCCCGCCTTAATTATCAGAACTTTCAAAATTTTCCGATATTAACAACCCACCCCTCTTTTCATCTTTCTCTTTCACTCTCATGCCACCTTTTCTCTCTCATCACTCTCTCTCTCTCTCTCTCTCTCTCTCTCTAACCCACCTGCTCGGTATTAACTCTGTTTCCATCACAATTACATTTCATTTCATTTACATTTATGTTTGTTGTTTGTATTTTGCATTTTAGTTAACATCATTTTATAAATTATTATTATCAGTTGAATAAGAATAACCCTTTTGAATTTTGAAACGGAAGGTTATATTATATGATACTAATTGATTTATTGCCCATTTATTATTATCATTGTTAGGAAATTAATCGCTTTAATGATGATTGTTTATTGCATATCAATGCTTCAACTCTTTTGAATTCTTGATCAGTCTTTTGTATTCTTTTCTGTATATGTACAACGGTTAATCATATGCATTTCTTTAACATTATTATTAGACAGAGTACTGTGTTTCTATTTAGTGAGTTCTTCTTTTTTTATTCTTGTCTATTATTATTGTGTTTAATTTTCCCTAATTTTTCTTTGTATGAGTATAATTGGACGATTAAGAAAAAGGGTTTGTGTAATTTTTATAATTGATATTAGGGTTTTAGAATGATTTATAGTCATAGTTGCAAAAGTCGTCCGAGTTCGACCGATTACTCACCGAGTACTCGCTACAGCGCGGTCACTGAGTTAGCCGAATATTCCGAGTACTCCCCGCATAGGCCGATTCGATCCCCGAGTACCCACAACTCCCCAGTCAGCCGAGTTGGTAGCGCCTAAACCATAATTATAGTTACAATTTCTTTTGGGGATTTAGGGTTTCTTAAAGCTTTGATTTTTATGCATTTTCTTGGATCATTTTTTCAAGAAATTCATCTGGGTATGTCAGAATGTAAATGGATTAGCTTGTTTTTATGTTATTTAAAGATCTTCATGTGTTTTTTTTTTTTTTTGTTAAGAAGACAGAGAGTCAGATTTCATACAGTTATCTTTATAATTTAATTTTTTTAATTAATTTCTGTGTGATTTCAGATAGCTTTATTATTAGTTTTATGATTGAGAATCTAGAAGAGGCAGAACCATGAAAAAGCTCTTCTTTTTCAAGTCATCATCTAGCAATGGGACAAGCAATCTAGCGCCATCTCAATCGAAAGATAAACACTTGCAATCGGATAATTTAGTAGTAAATGGACTTCATAGGACCAGTAAATCCAGATCCAAAAAGGCTGCTGTGTATGAAGATCATAATCAAGAGAAAACTGGCCCGTTTCTTAGAAGAAGTCGGTCATATTCTTCTGCTGCTTTTCTTGACAGTAGGCTTTTAAGAACTCGAAGCGACTCTCCTTGCAGTAGCAGTACTAATTTTTCTCAAAAGCAGTCTGCTTCTCGCTCTTCGCGGTAAACATTTCATTTGCTTTCTTTCCTTGTGCTATCAATTTTTGTAAACTATTTTTATATTATGTTTTATAGTATTTGATATTGTGGTAAAATATTAGACCATTCAGCCAGTCAGGGGCGGATACAGGGGGTTTTAGGGGGTTATCAGGAACCCCCTTGGTTTGGAAAAAAATGAAAAATTTAGTGGAAAATTTTGAAAAATTAGTGAAAATCTACGAAAGGAACCCCCTGGAAATCCGTCCTGGATACGCCACTGCAGCCAGTTAATAAGTACCTTAGTTTGGGACATTAGTAGCTTTTCTTTGTAAAGCCATATTGCTATTAAACTTGTATTCACTGTAGTTTCTTGTATTTTTGGTTGTTTAGGCGATCTCTTACACCCGAGAGGCCTTCAAGGTCATCATGGTTTCAAGATGCTGCAGTCGATGCTGCGCATAAAACAGAAAAAATTGCTTTTACTGGAGTTGATAATCTTTCATCTGAAAGCTCATCGTATGGCTCAAGTAAAGTTTTAGATCGATACATTGATGGTGAACAAGACCAAGAATGGACGTCTAGACAGATCAATTCCAACACAAGGACTCATGTTTGTCAACCAAATGGTGGTGGACAAAAGCCACCGCGTGTCCAATATGCAGCACCTGTATCACCTACTGGTGTGAATCAGCAGCGGCCAAGGTCACATTCATTTAGAGACCCGAATCGAGAAGCTAAACTCTATATGTCTACACGAGACTGGGTTGAGAATGCAGTATCTCATGAATCTCCAAGAAAACTAGCGAAACAGGTGGTTGAACGACTTTCTCAGTCTCGTGTTTTACCTAGAGCCGACTCAAAGGAGTGTGACCATGATATTCCTGTCACACTTGAAGATATCTATCCTGGATCCAAACATTTACCTCGAGATGGACCTGTTAACGAAAAGACAAATTTTGAAGAAATAAGTTACAAGTTTGATGGTGATTGTAATAGGTCTTTGGATTATGAAGAATCAGAAGAAGCTGATGAGATTACATTACTAAAGGCTGAATTGGATTGCCGTACACGAAAACTGGAAAAAGAGAGAAATGAACTGCAGTTGACTCTGGAGAAAGAGTTAGATAGGAGATCAACCGAGTGGTCAATGAAGCTCGAGAAATGTAAAACAGAAGAACATAGGCTTCGACAAAGAGTTCGGGAGCTTGCAGAGCAAAATGTGTCTCTTCAAAGGGAAGTCTCACTGCTTGGAGAAAAGGAATTGGATAACGAAAATAAGGTTAAGCATTCGGGTCAACAAGTCAAGGATTTGACGACGAAGATGGATGAATTAGTCAAAGAGAATAAGAAACTTCATCAGAATGTTTTAGAATTAAAAGATAAATACACAGCAACTGAAGAAGATAAAGATTTGTTTAAAACAAACTTTGAATCTAAAGATAGAGAATGCAAGGAGTTGTATAAAGCTGTCACACGACTCCTTCGAACAACCAACGAACAAGATAAAACTATTGAAGGGTTGCGCGAAGGATTCAACAAAGAAGCGAGGAACTTTGACCAAAATCAACAGTCAAAGATGCAAACCGAGCATTTGAGGTTAACTGGGGTTGAACAAGCTTTAAGGAAGGAGGTCGAATCATATAGGCTCGAGGCTGAATTTCTTAGACACGAGAATATTAACCTTTTGAACCGTTTAAAAGGAAACTTAAAAGACGGTGGCTTTTCAACGCTCAAACTCGATCAAGAACTGTGGAATAGTATTCATTGCTTGCAAAATCAAGGAACGAGGTTGATTAATGATAGCATACACCTATGCCAAAAGTTGATCGAAAATATTAAAGAACGAGCATTACAGAACGGCTTAGATAGCCAATTTATCATGGAAGCTGATATGAAACTTCAAGGGTTTAAACGAGGAGCTAAAAGTTTAACAAAAAGTTTAGAGACTGTATCTAATGTGCAGCGTGATAAGTCTAGCACGGGAACTCCAGATAACCAGTGTTCTGAGGTAGAGCTGAGTAATGTTCTTGTGTTCAAAACTTATTTTTTATTAAAAAAAGATAATGATTTCAATCAACTTTTGAATATATTGTTTAACGCGTGTAGGATCTTGTGAAATCTGAGTTAAAGGCTGAAGCTTTAATGACGATTTTGCTAAGGGAGAAACTGTATTCCAAAGAAGTGGATGTAGAACGGCTCGAGGCTGAGTTGGCAACAGCTGTTAGAGGAAATGATATTCTGAGATGTGAAGTGCAGAACGCTATGGATAATCTTTCGTGCGTTACTCACAAGATGAAAGATCTTGAAATGCAGGTAACGACGATAATAAGTTAATAACTTCTCTATAGTAATACTGCATAATATATCGGTTAATATGTTGTGTGATTCTTGGCTTTGTTTTTGAGTAGGTGTTCAAGAAAGACGAAAGCATTTATCATCTACAAAACAATCTACAAGAATGCAGAAAAGAACTTTCGATCGTCAATGGGCTGCTACCAAAAGTGTCTGAAGAACGAGACATGATGTGGGACGAGGTAAAGCAGTACAGCGAGAATAACATGTTGTTGACTTCTGAAGTTGGAATGCTGAAAAAGAAAGTAGAAGCCCTTGATGAAGATGTGTTGCTGAAAGAAGGGCAGATCACGATCCTAAAAGATGCGCTCGGGAAACCTTTTGATCTACTTTCAAGCCCAATTCCTAGTAAAGGGTTCTTGGTGTGACGATTGATCAATGTTCATACTCCTTAGATTTTGATTTCTTTTGTAAGTAAGGCGGTAACTGGTAAACAGTTTGTGAACAAATCTTTCTACACTTTTTTAAGCTTGTTGCAAGTTGCAACTGCTAATTGGCTTGAAACTTGGTTCTTAATTTTGTTGGAAGGAACTTTAAACTTTAAAGCATATGTCATCTGCAAAACAATCTACAAGAATGCAAAAAAGAACTATCAATCGTAAATCGGATCCTACCAAAAGTGTCTGATGATCGACACGATGTGGGAAGAGGTAAAACAGTACAGTGAGACTAACATGCTATTGAGTTCTGAAGTTGTAATGTTAAAGAAGAAAGTTAAAGCCTTTGAGGAAGATGTGTGATTAAAAAAGAAGGGCAGATCACCATCCTGGTAATTAAAGGATTCTTGGTGTGTTAATTTATTGGTGTTCATATGCTTAGATTTTGTGTGTTTGATTTTGTAAGGTAGCAACTGGTGATAGTTTGTGAACAAAACCTTGTAAGTTTTATGCAACTGATAATTGGCTTGAAGAAAGCTTGAAACTTAAAAGCTTTGTTTTTGTTATTTGGTTTGTGATGATTTGCTTAGGGATGGCAAAAAAAAAAAACCCAAGCCCAACTAGTATGGGATTGGAAAAATATATTTTGCGAGTGTGGGATTAATTGATACCCGGCCTGATTACCGAACATATATAACAATTTACCCGAACTATGTATATCCGAAACATAAACTCAAATACTTTTAACTCTCAGTTTATCTTTTCTTTAATAATGTTTTATTAATCTCAAAATAAACATTCTCTTTCAGAACATAAATTTTGATGAGATTATCTATATTTGTATGTTACGATGTACAATATTATTTTTTAAGATGGGTATTATAATTAATTTACATTTTTAAATATTTTAAATATTATTTTGGTGATGATCATATAGATGTTTTTTATCATAATTTAATATGTACACACGTACATTAACATCCCTATGGGTATTATTTAAAATATTAACGGGTATACTTAATGTTAATGGATAGGTACCTGACGAATAATGAGCTGGGTATGTAAAACAAATTTACAACCCAGTATAAGATTAGGACTAGCTAAACCTGCCACTTTGTCATCCCTAGATTTACCTTAGAATAAGAGAAAATAACTAAAAGCTTTTTTTTTTTTTTTGGTATTGTGATGATTTGCCTTAAAATATGAATATGAGAAAATAATTAAATGCTTAGTTTATTTATTTGTTTTGTGATAATATGCCTTAAATAATTAAAAGCTTGGTTTTTCTATTTGTGTTTGTGATGATTTGTTTTAGAATAAGGAAAATAATTAAAAGCTTGGTTTTTCTATTTGTTTTGTGATGATTTGTTTTTAGAATAAGGAAAATAATTAAAAGCCTGGTTTTGGATTTGTTTTGTGATGATGGAAATAGTTAAAAGCCTAATTTTTTATTTTCTTTGTGATGATTTGCCTTAGAATCAAGGAAAATATTTGAAAGCTTGTTTTTTTATTTGTTTGTTTAAAGAATTTAAAAGGGTCCTGTTATTACGACACCCCGCTCTATCCCTCTGTATAGATACACAATTATACACATACACATAGAGAGAGAGAGGGGATAGAGTGAAAAGAAGTGTCAAATAGGCACAAGAGTGTTAAAGTAGACCAACCCAAGACTTTAAATATCATATTAAATATAGTTTCATATGATTCAATGTTGTTTGCAGAATTACAATGTATTATTATTATTTTAAATTATATATATATATATATATATATAAACATGAAAAATAGATATTAAAAAAAGTTACATATATGTGTAGATTTGAATATTTATGAAAATTATTGAACAATAACAACATAACTTAAGTTAATATAGGAGTAAAGTGTTAGTATTTTTTTTCCATGTGATTTGCTCTGTGGTACTGGATTCTGTTATTCTAATAATAAAAATAATCAGATTCTATTTATTATTCGATTTGTTACATTTGGAAAAACATATATTTTATTAAGTGGCTAAATTAATGCCATGGATTTAAAGTTTTACCACTTTAAAAATTTTAGACCAATATTTTTTTTAAATTCATTATTATAAGGAAAATATAACACAATTGACAATATATTATATGTTATTCAATATATATTTCATACATTAAGACAAAGAAACACCAATCGTGCATTCTTGCTCACACTCTATATGTGTTGCTCTTTACTATGAGTATATATATGAGCCATTGTTTGTCTAAAGAAAGCACAACTGCACAAGATATCCATTAAAATCCCTTTAAATTAAGCAAGAAAATTATATATAATGAAGTTTTCATTTGCAATTTTTGTGTTTTACCACCTATTGATGATCATGGCAGCTACAGGTACGTAACTAGCTAATATATTTAACTAGTGGTTTTTATATACGTAATTATATATGTTATATATAATCTGATATGTATCATGTATGTATGTATGGATGGATGGATGTATAGCTGCAGAAGTAGAAAAGGAGAGTGTGAATGAAATGTGCTATTACTTGAAGTGGACAGGGCCATGCATAGAAAACAAATGCTCGGATGCATGCATGCGAAGCGGATATTCCGATGGAATTTGCAAAAGCGACATGAAAACTGTTGACACAGATGATGCTTGTTATTGTATAGGACCTTGTCACAAAAACTAAATGCAAACAACTATTAATAATCAACTTTATTAAAATTATTATTATCATGGACATTCATGGTTTCTTGGTTTTTTTCCTTTTCCTTTTTTCTTTTTATGTGTGTGTGGGGTGTTTTATAATTAAAGAGGAACGCAACCCCGGTAAAATTTTATAAATTTAACAAAACCAAAACAACAAAAAAAAATGGAAAGAGTTAATAATTTGGGACAGCTCCCCCATCATATAGGTGCACACTTCTATTATGGTTGTTGATCGTTTCTTTTAAACATAAATCAATTTGGGTGTTGACCAGTTCCAAGCTAAACCGGTTTCGATTCTGTACCGCTTTGGTCGGTCACAAATCGGTTCTTTTACTCAGTTTCGTTTCGATTCCATTCCGATTCACGTAGACACTTTTTTAAAATCATATAAGTTACATAAATTAAACTTTTATTAATTTTAAGTTTTTTTAAGAAGAAAATTGAATTTTAATAAAAAAAAGATAAAGTTTTAGCGTCAATGTTAGTCCGGTTTGCGGTTCGATTTTGGTGTCGTTTCAGTTTGGGATTTTTTAGTACCAGTTTCTCTTTGGGTCTATTTTACCGGTTTCGGTTCCCAAACCTTTTTTTTTCAACTCTACCCCATAATATCTAAACTATCCACACCTATGAGTGACCTATCTACAGCTTGGGCCCTAAACATGTGAGTTAGAAATCCGGCCCAGGTATACCATGCACAAACTAATCTATTGGACTTAGATGTAGCCCAATACTAATTCCACAAAACAAACACAACAAATCAACAATTATGATACTACCGATTATAAAATACCAATACAAAAAATGTTGTTGTTGTTGTACGGTTGTACCCATGTGATCGGGTAAATTACTCCAGAAAACTGATAATGGAGTCTAGTAAATCAAGATGTCATAATTGAATATATTGATCGGTTTTGTTTTATTCGCGTATAACTATTTTTCTATATATTCATCAATTAACCATATATTAAAATATACACACTTTCATGAAAACAAGGAAACTTAATGAACTGCTTTTATAAATCAAATATTTATAAAATGGGCAATTAAACCAAATGTAATTGAAAGGTAGCGAGAGGTGGTTGTCTGTAGTGATGATGAGTGGGTCAAGAGGTGAACTAAATATTCGGGATGACCAACTGAGTAGACGAGCATTCGTATATTATTTGGTTGCTTAGTCAACAATAATCATTTAACTAGAAAAAGAAAAAAAAAATTGTCTACTCTATACAATATATATTCCGTTACTTCAAAGTTCAAATGGCAATACATAGAAATTCTTACAAGTTTGAAGTTTGTCACATAGATAACTTGGCAAATATTTATGATATTTTTAAGCAATTTGCTATTGATTAAAATATATATGTTTCTCTTTATTAAATTCCATAGGTAAACTCAATTTCACCTAAAAGCGCCAGCTTAAAGCAGCATAGAAAGGCTCTTTTTGACCAAAAATGTTGAGATGACGGAGGTGGAGCAATAATAACAATAAAAGTAAATGGTAAAATTATATGATTATCATCAACACACATAATTATGAAAAATGAAAAGTATATCTATCACTTGTTGATCATATAGAGAATCAAATACTCCGTAATAAAACAATAGTTACTGTAGTTTCGAAAGTTTTACGGTGTTAGTTTATTTTTCTTAAAAAAAGTATGGGTACGCTTTTCTGTCTGCGTCACGCAGATCACGCATAGACATTGTCATCTGCATGCTGTTTGTTTTTTCATAGATGTTTCATTGAAAAATGTTTGCACAAGCTTTTCTTGGTGCATACTTGGCCCATCCACTTCGAAGATATTCTAAGGTCTGCAAAGGGTTAAAACGGTGCCACCCATCGTCCACCACCGTTCGTACACCACCACCAATTTATTTTAGCAGTCTACAAATGTTAAAAAACAAACAGTCTTCTTCTGTAGATGTGGTTAGCGGACTGCGTACATTTTACCTCTGAAAAGACAAACAACACCCGAATATTTTGAAACAAAATTTTAATGTTTTCTAATATAGAAAATGCAATCGCCAATTTACCACTCTCTTTCATACAAACAAAATTTTAGGTACAATAATAAAATTCTCTTATAAAACACTAGCTTTTATCCCGGGAACGTCCCGGGGTTGAAAAATATAACAATTCTAATAATACTAATACTAATAGTTATAATTATTACTCTAGTAATTAAATAAATAAAAAAATAACCTTGCAATAAGGTGACACCGTGTGTTGCAGTGTTGCGCGATTCTTTCTCCTAGCTTCTCTTGATGAAGTACACCTATGCATCTTTAAAGAGTAAAATTCTAATGATAGCATGACGATTGGGCTGAATTTCAACATCGTAGATAAGAACCTGGTTTAAAATAAAAAAAACATGATTAATGAATAACCAGAACATTTTGTGTTTTTTTTCCTATATGAACGAAACCCCACAAAAAATAGTCGTTTTTTTCTCCGTTTTTTATATAGCATTATGATACTCTTTTGAAAGGTAATAAAACGCTCGTTGATTTGATGTAATTTTTTTTCTTTAAAAACTCTCGTATATAAAAGATATTAACGTTTAAAATTTATGGGAGGAAACATAAAAGAGAAAAATTTAAATTTGTTTTTATATTATTTTTTCCTAAAATAACTCAATTTAATTTTAGTAGATTAGGTTTTATATTATTATTTGTTTTTTTTTTAATTGGCACATGGTATATTTTTTTTAATAATAAATTTAAGACAAAATTGCAGAAAACGTCCTTTATGTTTACCCAAAATTGCAGGTTTAGTCCTTTAACTTTAAAAGTTGCAGGATACCTCCTTTATCGAAGTTTTGGTTGCAGGAAACATCCTTTAATGAACTTTTGGTTGCATAAAACGACCTTTACCACTAACGGTGTTAAATTATCTCGTTAACTCCCCCTCACATGCCAAACATGTGAGAGTATTTTCGTCAATTTGTATTTAAAACACAAAAAAACAAATCAAACCTCTTCACACTCCATAACAACTTCTTCTTCCTCCACCCTTTCTCTCTCTAAACAAAAACAATACAGAACTCTCTCTCTCTCTCTCTCTCACACCTTCTTCTTCTTCCTACACCTTCTTCTTCTTCCTCCACCAGAGCTTTTGTTTACAATTTAATTATTTCTTCAAATAATTTTTGCAATTCAATTTCAATCTATATATTATTCATATGTTTCAACCATCAATTTATGAGACTAACCCAGCTCAACGTCAAAACTTGTATTTTTCTTTCAAACGGGTTAAAGTTTGAAACCACTTTTTAAAGAGAAAATGATCCAAACTTAAGAGAGCAGCCAACTATACCAACCGGAAACTTCAGATCCGCCTTGACCAAACGCCAAACCGCCTTCTTCCCTGAATAGCCCTTTCGTTGTCGGCCTTCACCATTGTTTGCTTTGATTCTCTTTTTGCACTTTATATTGTATATATCTTCGTTATTTATTCTGTATATTGATTCCTCTTAGATAATTCATTTTTTGTTAAATTATAAACAAAGTTTAAATACATTTCTACTTTTCTGTTCATATTTTCTTCATTAGTCATTTTTTTCTAAGAATCTAAAGTTTTAATTTTTATTGTGAAAAATTTGTCTAAAAAACACTAATAATAATAATAATAATAATAATAATAATAATAATAATAATAATAATAATAATAATAATAATAATAATAATAATAATAATAATAATGGAAAGAAACAGGGGATTGAAGAGTTGGTGAAGAGTTTAGTTAATTGTGATTTGTTTATAAACACAAATTGTTTTAATTACAGAAAAGGTCCTTTAAATATAAATTGAAGAAAATACCCTCACATGCTTGGCATGTGAGGGGAAGTTAACGACAAACACTAACGGCGTTAGTGTAAAGGATGTTTCCTGCAACCAAAAGTTCGATAAAGGAGGTATCCTGCAACTTTTAAAGTTAAAGGTCTAAACCTGCAATTTTGGGTAAACATAAAGGACGTTTTCTGCAATTTTGTCTAAATTTAATACTATCACCTCAAGGTGTCACATGGCACATTCAATGGGAGGGTTGAGGCCTCCATTGAATGCCACATCATACAAAATCAATTCTTTTATTATAAGTTATAGCAGGCCCGGCTCAAGCCCAATCCAAATGAGGCTTTTGCTTTGGGCCTCCAAGTTCTAAGGGCCCCATAATTTTCCTAATTTTGATTATATATAATAAAAATAAACCTGTATTAGAGCATATAGATGGAATAGCTCAGTTGGTTAGTGCAGGGAGTTGTTAACTAGAAGGTCAGAAGATCAATTCCTCCTTCCATCGAATTTTGTATTTTTTTTTCAGTATTTTATTTTTTATAAATAGGGCCCCGTATTTTTATTTCGCTTCAGGCCCCCAATATGGTTGAGCCGGCCCTGAGTTATAGATGGTATTTGAGTTATCTTTTGCAATAAATCTAAACGGTAGATTATTATGCTATGTATTATTAGTAACTTAGGTTGAATATTAGTTGACGACGTTTAATAACGAAGTTCTCTGTAATTCCACCTTAGTGCCACACGTCTTCACTTAAGAGTTTTTATTCACCAACATCAGCCGGTGCTCCACCTTTCTTTCCCACACCACCTTACCGATCATTGTAACCTTATTTTCCTATTGCATCTCTCTCCCTCGACCCTCGTGCCCTAAATCCCAACGAGGTTTGTTATCTTTTTTTTCTTTTTTTAACATTTTTTATTTAGTGTTTATTGTTTAATGATGTTGGATTTCTTTTGTTACGGTGAAAAATAATTGCATTACTAATAACTTGTCACGTGGTTTTTTTTTAAGTGTGTTTTTCTTAAATTTCAATTTCACCATTGTGACTGATTCCAATTTATTGGCCGTTAAAAAAATGTTATAAATAATATACACTTTTTAGTTTTAACCAATTTAACTTTTATTTAACTCGTTTTTTTCTCTAATAACTAGCTTTAACTTTTTTATTAAAAATTAAGTTCGTTGTGGAAATTAATTTTTTTATCAACATTTCGCTATGAACGTTATTGAAAACTGATACACATATTTATTTATAGAACTGATACAGTCTGGACACCACTGGTATTGGTATCAATATTCATTTTTTTTTTATTTTTGTTTCGATGCGAGTTGGTTTCAGTATATTTTTACTACCGGTATCGAAACATGCACGTGCCATAACGTAACTTAGGGGGACGGGATGCCACAAGAATTGGTCACGGGTACCCCACTCACCGCCACCACCGTTGCTGATAGTGGATCCGTTAACCAAATTCTGGTTCTATCTAACGGTATCTTTCCAATGAGTTTCTCTCTCCAAAATAAAAATATATATATACTTGTGGTGGAGAAGGTGTAGGGGTGGTGGCAGTGAAGGGTATATTATTATTTTATTATTATTATTATGTGTGAAAACAATTAATTATTTGGTAAAGAATCAGTGAAGTGTTGCCTCTAAAAAACTGTTTCAATGAAGTGAATCAGTGAAGTAATGTAGCAGTGCAGGCAGGGGCGGATGTATAGTAATAGCAGGGGGTGCGGACGTTGCGGCTCAACTTCGCGCGCGCAGTGGAAAATTTGGTTTTTTTTTTTACGAAATTTGAAAAACGTTGCTACTAAAATGAAAAAAATGAAAAACGTTACTACTGAAAAATGTTTCTAGATCCGCCACTGAGTGCATGATTGGTGTAAATCAATGAAGTAAAATTTTTTTCAGTGGAGCGCCCCTCCCCCCTTCCCCTTAGGGT
This sequence comes from Ambrosia artemisiifolia, assembly GCA_032199755.1. Lineage (NCBI taxonomy): Eukaryota > Viridiplantae > Streptophyta > Magnoliopsida > Asterales > Asteraceae > Ambrosia > Ambrosia artemisiifolia. The sequence continues at coordinate 40,203,765 of CM063529.1, forward strand.
ATGTTTGGCAAAGAGCTTTTAGGAGCTTCAAGCTTCAAGCTTTTAAGAAAAAGCTCATACTCAATAAAAAGTTTTGTTTGGTTGAAGGAGCTGGAAGCTTTTAGGTTGGAGAAAAAGCTCTACGGTGAAAAGCTACTAGTACTAGCGTTTAAGAAAAAGCTCCTACTAGCTACAAGCTTTTAATAAGTAAATGACACGAATACCCATCTATTTTAAAAATAAAATAATAATCTTCCTTGCAAGCTTTTAATTATGCTCATTTTGGTCATTTTATACATTTTATTAAAAGCTTCAGCTACTCTGCCAAACACCAAAATATATTTAAAAAGCTTCCAGCTACCAGCCACCAGCTACTTTTGCCAAACATACCTTTAATAACTCGGAGGTTTATGTTTCTAATTTTTATTTGATTGTTGCTGATAGTGTTTTATTTGATTGTTGCTGATAGTGTAAACGTTATTTCATATTTATATCGACAAAAGAGAAAAGATCAGTGTAAGTGGTAACTCGTCCACTCAAATTTTTTTTTCTGCCATATGCAAATGGAATGACAAATTCGAAAGGGTTCCTGTAATAATGTTGCCGCTACACTTTAAAGTATGTAACAGTTTTATATTTTCTTTACACGGAGACGTCATACATTCAAATAGTTTTTTGTAGTGTGCATTTTTTTCTGTAGCATCAGACAGAAGAAACTTACTAATTATAAAACAACATCCATATTTTTTTTTTCTTGAACGAAACAACGCCGAATACTTCGTACGCGGCCCCCCGGTGGCAAAGACAGGGGCACAACCCAGCCCACCCCGGACGCACGAAGCCCATAGCCCGCCTGACAGCCCGCTACACATACCCGCCCGATTGCCCGGAGGCAAGACAGTAGTGAACCGGTAAAACCTGGCGAGATCAGGACTCGAACTCATGACCATAGGCCATGAGTCATCCATCATTTCTCATTATGTCCTTCGTGGAAATCGAACCTGAGACCTCAAAGAGAGATCCCTGGCCATTCACCAACTGAGCTACTCGTGAAGGACCCATATATTATTTATTAGAGTTATGTTAATTTATGTTTCTTTGTTGTAGCATCAATAATGGGATTTTTGAAATTCTACGTTAATAAGGTTGTAATTTTTGTTGGTTTTTAATGAAAAATCTATATTAAACAAAAAAAAATAAGGTTTTAGTTACTTGCACAATTGCACTGTTTATAATCATTTTAAGTAATTAAGTTGAAACATGTTCTTATTAGTGATACAAATAATCATATTCGAAACTAACAATAAGCCTTAAACTGTGACCGACACATATTATACGGTCGCTATGGACATGATAATGATAGTGGGTCAATTGTGTTTTTTTAAGAATAATATTATATAATGAATATTATCTGAGAGGACAATAAATAGTTGCTATAAAAAAACAATTTAAAAAAAAGTAACATTGAAATCTTACAAAATAATTTCATGTTTTCATGACACTATCAAGCAAGACTATCCGTTGTCCGCCGCAAGCAAGCAGGCGCGAGCCACCGACTTCACTCTTAAGTAATCTATTCCTTGATTGTGGTTGGGGATGAGCACCGGCGCGACCAAAGTTTACTTTCTCCCGTTAACGTACGCAACCACCATCCCCTGTGCTCGTCGTGGCTGTTCGCGTGAGACTGTTGTGGTTGGGGGTGATGATACAGGGGGTTTGGTACAGTCTACATTCGTGTATAGGAGCAAGTTATCCACAAAACACCATAAATAAACATCAATGGTAGTTTAAAGTAGATGAAAACAGAAAAATAACTTTATAACATAAGCAAATTGAAAAATAACAGACCTGAGGTGTGAAAGTTTAAGCAATCCTTGAGTTACGTGAAATTTTAAGAAATCAGTGGCCAGAGTTGTAGGGGTGGGAGGTGGCAACCTGGAGGTGGAGCTATGGAGGAGGCCGGACTCGGGAGGTGGATTCAAGTTTGCATGTTTGTCTTTTAATGAACCGCCCCCTAATGTAGGATTAAAATTATGAAAAAAAAAACAAGAACGAAAAAATGGATTTGATGCCGCATTCAGGAATCGAACCGGGTATCTCAGGTATAGAGCATGCGCTCGCAACCACAACCACAAGAACACTTCATGAGTTTGTTTATGGGTATCCCACAGTTCTTACCAAAAAACTATTTGTATTTGATCTTTACTCATATATTAACACTATAATTTCCGAATCCAGTAGATTCCCGGGAACCCACTCTTACGATGTAAATCCATCCATAATAACTGATATCAAATATCTAATATTTATTACTTCCCCAAAATAGATAATCTATACATATAATAAACGAAAGCCATTTTAATGACATGACACTCAAAGAGGGTATTCTCTTTATTGAGTGTGTCATGTGTCATCCCATGTGGCAAGACTTTATTTTAGAAAAATAATAATTTAAAATTTAAAAACAAAATTAGATTTTTATCTCTAATGTTTCCTGCCATAACTTTTAAACGTTAATAACTTTTATATACAAGATTTTTTAAAGAAAAAATTACACCAAATTAACAAGCGTTTTATTATCTTTCAAACGGGTACCATAGTGCTATATAAAAAACGGAGAAAAAACGACTATTTTTTGTGTGGGTTTGTTCGTACAAGAAAAACACAAAGTGTTCATGTTATTCATTAATCATGTATAGCCAAGTCGTTAGTTATGTTCAAACCAGTAAATATGAATTTTATTTACAACATGTGTTAGCATTGGGGTTGTACATTGTTTTAGGTTATGCACTAACATTGGAGATACATTGTTAATTGTTTTAGGTTAAGTGATACCCGAAGCTTTCCTGCATGTAACTGTAAAACGCATCAGTCTATTTCAGATGTAAAATTGATATTTCAAATTAGATTTTTCAACTCGGGACGCTCCCGGGATATAATCTAGTAATAATAATAAATAACCTTGATGTTTATCAAACTATCTCCAATGGACCCTTGGAGGTGCTTGAATTCCCCTATCATTGTGAAAAAACACTAAGTTAATCTCCGATTAAGGATGACTTGTAACACCCCGTTTTGAGACCCAAAATTTTCACGACTAAAAGTTAAATGACGAGCAAATAGATAAAGATAATAAGAAATATATAAATACAAGACCGAAACTAAAAGTATTTTATAATTATTATACCAGAGTACGTACAACGAGTCTGGAACCGAAACACGATACGAACTCAAACCCGACCCGTGACTAATTTAGATTAGTCACCATGGGGGGACACATGGCACCCATGGCAATGGGTGCCCCATGGTCTTATGTTAAAAACAACAACACAACACACATATTTGACACATCCCACCCAACCAATTATATAAACTCTCACATAAACATATCAACACACGTACACCACACACTTTAGTGAAAAAAGAGAGATAAAAAGGAAGGAACCGGAGATTTCCCTTCAACCTTGCACAGCGGAGCACAGGCGGAGCTCCAGCAGAGCCTCTCCTTAACCACACAACCCCCACCCCTATCCATAACCGATGTACCGTACTAGGATCTAGAGAAAGAGGAACGGTCAGAAGAGAGAGATTGCACCGAAGAGAAAGAGAGACGCGGGGGTAAGAGAGACACAGAGGAGAGAGAACTGGAGAAGGAGGGAAAGAAGAGTCAGTGAAGAAAGACACCGGCCATGGTCACTGTGGCCGGCCGGTTCCGACGATGGCACTCTGTGAAGGTGGATCTGGGTCACGGGCTAGGGTTACGACCAGATTTTAGTACACTCATTTAAGGTTAAGAAGCGAGTTTAGTGTCCAGTCAATTCTCGGTCAACGTTAGTCGAAGGAACGGTCAACCAATCAACATGGTCAAAGCATGATCAACCATTCTAGAGCCGTTGCGAGCGAAGAGGTATAAGACGCACACTTAAAACTATTTGGTCATACCTTTAGATTGCTAATAGTTAGCGAGGGTCACGTGTGGACGTGGATGAGCTCGTTGTTTTTGATCCGACTTGACTTATTAAACTAAATTGACTAATGAACTGTATAAAATACGTGAACCAAATGTATATAATCAATAGACACATCAGTATTGTTGATGAGGAGGAACACAAGAAACTAAGATTGAATAAATAGCTTAACATATGGAGTTTAGACAAATGGTATGAGCACTATAATATCAAGATACACGTCTCGGACAACCAAAGGACATAGGCTTTTGAGGCATGGAACCCGAAACCTTGGAATGTATAGGTGTACAGTACTAATTATCGATTCCATTAGTGTGGCTTTAATATTTAAGTTATATCATTTGACTAAGAATACACACATGTGCATAGGAACGACTAACATTTATTGTTACTATTATTTATACTTAGTAACGTTATGTATGGACCTAGTATTAAAGTTATAAATATAATTGGAGTTACTAATATACTAGTAATTGGTACATGGAACTAAGTACTCGCTTATATGAACCTATTCCTAAGCATCAAATAGACAAATAGGAACTATGAACCGACAATTACATCAAATTAACACTAACGACTAAATGCCATGACTCGTCCACACGTGTAACCGCAACATTTTGAAGTCACACACTAATCTTTATAACTATAGTAGGACTTTGCACCAAAATGACAGGCGAGCCCCTGATTTTGGAACACCAAGTGACCGTGTGACTCGACATGATACCATGTTAAGGTGAGTTCGTGTACTTCCCCTTTTTGTTTTACTGTTTTGGGGTGAACATATGCTTGTGTGTGTAAACTTATTTGATGTGACAAGGGCTCCCGAAACCAGATGCACACTCATTAACCCAAGGGAGTTGGGCCACTTAATATATGGGTAGTACTACTTGGGGAATCCCCCACGCACAGTGGATCCGGAAGCCCGGAAAACCCTCCGCTGAGGTCTGCGGACCGTTGCGGCATATATTATGCCATGGGAATCCATAATGGGAGTAGATGGATTCAGTGTTAGGATTGAGGTGTGACTTGTACATCACGTGTGTTAAACTGTGTAAACTTGTTTGTAAAATGATAAACTGTTTTGGATCAACTTAACTATTACACGGACTCACCAGCGTAATTGCTGACCCAAACTCTTTTAAGCATGTGTTCAGGTACTACAGACCGATGGATGGCAACGCAAGGTATATGTTTGTTAGACGCGGAATAGAGGACATCATGATAGAAGATTCGGACTTTAAGCATTATGGACTAGAGTTCCTAGAGTTGTGTACGTGTAGAGATCGGAATGATTAGTGGATAACAACCCGCCAACTGCTTCGACGACCGACGCGATTCGTCTCTGCATAATTATTAGTTTACTTATTTAAGTTGTGTATTATATTTTTTGGATTAGAATTTGTATTAAACAATAAATATTAGTCATCGTTGCTTCCGTTGTGCAAGTCTGTTACCAATCTGTCATTCCTTCCAGGCCCCACCGGGTCGGGTTGTTACATGACTGAACTTGACGATTCCACAGGATTAATCCTTCGATGAATGTCTAAGATTGGAATGGGTATGATGACATGAAAGGGAAAAGAGGAGTACGAAGGTGACTGATAAGCAGTGTTTCTTGTTTACAGACACAAAAATGTGGTCAACACTCTTTGCATGTGATTTTAGGTGTTATATGAATTTTTCATTCAAGGATGAAAAGTCCTCCTTAAATAGAACTCACATGGACCACCATCATCAATCCATAACCTGAAATGGGTCAGGCCAGTAAAGGGTACTTCCACTACTCCAGCCCAACTTAGTATGAGACCATAAACGAATGAACCAATAATAAAAAGGAACAGATTACTGCCTTAACCATTTCCGCGTGACATAAAACCAGCCAATTGAAATTGGCATATAACCATTGTTGATAGCTTCCATACATAGTCACTAATGATTATTGATTAATAATAATCCTTAGAAACCTACTAACCCAAGTCAAACACAATATACTAATTTTTAAGCATCCCACTAATTTTACAAAATAAAATCTTATGCTTTTTAATGTTACATATTGATTTCATACCAAATTAGTCTTCAAAACTTTTAAGTGTTTCTGAAATAAAGCATAAATAATATACTGATCTTTAACTTTTTCTTTTGTTATTTTCTCATTCTAGGTTACTTCAATTTAAAACTCATAAAACATGACGACAATATTAAGAACATAAAACATAACAAAATCAATGTGTTTTTCAAACAGTACATTTGTTCCTTATGGCAAAAGGCCAATGACCAATAAAATCCGATCATTCAGGTAAGCCTAATGGCAAAAAAGCACTCACGCTCACAAATACAAATAACATTGGTGACTCAGCCACCACTATTCTGAAAAAACTCTCTATCCGAAGACCATTATGATAATTTTACTCCAGGAAAGAGTCGAGCCCATAACTTCCAGCTTATGTAAACCTTATTTTATGGTCGTATTTAGAGCATGTTTGGCTCTTCATTTTTTCACCTCCTTTTGACTTATAACTTATTCAATAAGTCAAAAGTTAAAAAAAAAGTGTTTGTGTAATGGTTTGAAAATGAGCCGTTGAAGGTTTTTGTGCTTTGAAAAGGAGAAAAGTCATAAATTAGAAATTGTGACTTTTGTGATTTAGGATAAAAGGAGGTATAAGAAGGAGAAAGGAGATAGAAATGGACACCCAAACATGCTTGCATCAAGCAATCTAAAAAAACGTTGCTACTTTAAGTAAAAAGCAAAAATTACATTACCAAAAATAGTAAAAAGTAAAACTTATTGATATTCTTTAGGCTTTGATGTATACTTCAGCACCCTTTAAATCGACCTAAATGCCAAATCATCCACTTTTCCTCATTTTATTCCACCTCACCCCAATGAAATAGTTTAATCTCTTAACTTCACCCAACCATATACTTGTAATATTAATTCATACATCTAAAATTTGGCTAACATGTTAACACATATCTCAGTTAACACCCCTTAACACAAGGAAGGAGTTGTGTGCAGTACAAGTGAACATGTCATGTCATCCCTAACGCCTTAGATGTTAGAGTACATTAGCGGATCCGACAAAATTTTCCAATGGGCACTTGGAGGTGCTTGAATTCCCTTATCATTGTGAAGAAACACTAAGTTAATCTCCGATTAAGGATGACGAAACTTGGCATTCCACATGATTAATCCTTTGATGAATGTCTAAGATTGGAACGAGTATGATTACCTGAAAGGGAAAAAATGAGTACGGAGGTGACTGCTAAGCAGTGTTTCCTGTTTACAGACACAAAAATGTGGTCAACACTTTTTGCATGTGATTTTAGGTGTTATATGAATTTTTCATTCAAGGATGAGAAGTCATCCTTAAATAGAATTTACATGGGCCGCCGTCATCAATCCATAACCTGAAATGGGTCAGGCTCAGTTAGCGAGTTGAACCGACGCCACCCGTATTTGATCTTCACCTGGATGTCACAAAAAATAATGAGAGTGAGAATCGAACCTGGATCACAAGGAACACAAAATCTTGTCCTCACCACTCCACCACTGCCTTTTAGCAATTGAAAATGGTAAATAAGCATAGTTGATAGTATCCATAAACAGTCACTAATATATATGATTAATAATAATAATCCTAAGAGGGGACGGGGCGCTACCAGATTTGGTCACGGGTACCTCACTACCAGCATGGTAACACCGTCGCCATCCATGCTGGTAGTGGATCCGTGAACCAAATCTTAGTTGTAGTTAACGGATGGCTTCGTTGAATTTCTCTCTCCTCATAAATAAAAAAAAATATTCTTAATTACTGTTATTATTCCACCACCCAACACCACCACGACAGCAACCCAGCCTCAACACTGTCACCGGCTGTAACCTCCACCGGTGACCGGTTGGTCACAATCATCGAATGAAAAAAAAAAAACAAACTTACGTCGCCGGAGAATACGATGGTTCTGGGCGGCGAAGATGAACTGTGATGGTGGTGGTATGAACTGTGATGATTGTTAATATTTAGAGAGAGAGAACAGAGTAAAGCAGGGTCCACAAGGATCGATGACCAACTTTCACACTTTAGTAACCCTATGAAGATATGCACAACACAAACAAAGCATTATGTACAAACCAAAATTGTATAAATAACATCTTAAGCTCAAAGTACAAGCCCTCAATGCACAACCATCTTATTATTATTGTTATTATTATTATTATTATTTGTGAAAATAATTGATTGTTAGGTAAAAAAATCAATGAAATGCTGCCTTAAAAAAACAGTTTTAGTGAAGTACGAGTAAATCAATGAAGTGATATGACAAGGTATTATTAGTTTAAATCAGTAAGGTTAAAAATGTTTCAATAGAGCGCCCGACCCCGGTAAGAAAACTTTAACCCAAGTCAACAAGTGCTACGTTATAGATCTCAAGAATTCATCAGCACATGTAATCAATCACCTCTCCATCCTTGTAACACACTACATAACAACGTGAGCCATTAATCACGTGATCTTCTCTCCCAGTCTCCCATCCCTCTCACCACTCTCTCTCTCTCTCTCTCTCTCTCTCTCTCCCTCTCTCTCTCTCTTTATACCCATCATCTATCTATCTATCTATCTATCTGCACTTGAAGCAGTTTTTTATAGCTTAATAATAATAATCTTCAAAAGAAAAAAAAGCAACTGATTTGGTTGTCAGCAGTAAGTAATTTGAGGTGGGTATAGATCAAGTTTCAATTTTTATCCGATAATGAAGGCCAAATCACAAATCTTGAATCCCCCTCTTGTCGCTTTCGAACATAAGAGGTATTATTAGTAATTAGTTTTTTTTTTAATTTTAATCCCATTTTACCCTTTTTTCTATGGTTAATATTTGATCTGGATATGGTATTTTTAGTTTAGGTTTATGAGTTATTATTTTAAAGTAGTGTAATTGGTTGGGTGTGATCATGTAATGTGACATTGTAATTAGTTTATTTTTTTATTATTATTATTTAGGAGTTGATTTGGTTTTGTATATAATTAGTTTTGTGATTAATAGTAATTGGGCTGTTTTTAGGTTTAGTTTATTATCATTATTATTATTATTATTATTATTATTATTATTATTATTATTATTATTATTATTTTATTTGGATCTTGTGATTTGATTTTGGAATCCTTTTATTGGGATGAAAAGGCCACATTCTGCCTTTTTCTAGTCAACATTGTTTCTTTTTTTGTACTTCATATCTAAGAGCTAATAATAATATACTTTGATGAGTTGGACCAAAATGGTTTTATGACAAATGAAAAAATATTGCAGTTGAAATTATAATTTAGTTATAGATCAGTTGTTCTTGATGCCTTTTAACAATAACAAAACAGAGGAATCTTGCTAATGGTGGCGAAAAGGAAACTTTCGCGGTTCTCGTGAGACGCAGGGTGTAACAAGTTGTCAATTAGTAGTGTAGTATTGTTTGAACCGTCTTGGTCTAGGTTTCTAAGTTGATGCCCAAAAGTTCATATATCTATGTGTATTTGTATCCGATTGTAATGATTCACGTTTAGCAGTTCGTAGATGTGGATATGGAATTATGGATATGGTTCTTTTTTCGTATTTTGAAACTACTTGATATCCATTATTCAACATTTTTATGTAATGTTTGATGTGTCATTTATATGCATGGTTTAAAAAAAACGGGTGAGGCGTGCGCCTCAAGACGAAACGCTAAGAAAACGAGTCTGAGGTGCGCCTCATGGGGTTCAGCTTGTACACACGCCTCTAAGGGCTGAGGCGCTAGGAAAATGTGCGCCTCAGGTGCGCCTCGAGTGGGCCTCAGGTGGTTTAGGCTGTTTTTGTTGTGTTTTTTTTTTTTTTTTTTTAGACTTTTTGGGTCAATTATTTTATTTTTGATGTGTGTTTTTGATGTTTTAGACTTTTCTAGGTCAATTATTTTATTTTTTATAAGATACATAATTTTTATATTATTTTTTGGCTGCGCCTCGGTTCGCCTCGAGGCTTACGCCTCATGGTGCGAAGGAAAAACGCCTCGAGGCTCGTTTCTATTCTTTTAAACTTTAGTTATATGTTTATAAAACTACTTGTGAACTTAGAATAGATGTGTCGTCATGTGTGCTTAGTTGTTTGACTGGAAACTGATGGAAATTTTGTTGGACAGAGACGCGTATGGTTTTGCAGTAAGACCTCAGCATGTACAGAGATACCGTGAATATGCAACTATCTACAAGGTTTTTGCTCCCTTCCTCTAGCTCATTAGTTATTCAAACACATTATAATGCAAAATGCGGTAATCTATAATATTTTCATGGTTTTAGGAGGAAGAGGAGGAACGGTCAGATAGGTGGAAGGACTTTCTAGAGCGCCCGTCAGAGTTTGTTAAATTGCCTGTAAATGACGCTCCTTCACAGGAACACAAGGCGGACTCACTTGATGCTGACTCTGAGAAGGTTCCAGAAGGAGACGATTCAAAAGAACCTGAAGCTCAAACGACTCATCAGGCCCAAATATGGGCTCAGATTAGGCCATCACTTCGAGCTATTGAGGATATGATGAATGCCCGTGTTAAGAAAAAGATTATTGCAACGAAAATTGAACAAGATGCTGGAGCTGAAGAGGATTCCGAGGATGAGTTTTATGATATGGAAAGATCGGAATCAGACCCAATTCCGGATGTCCCTTCAAGTGTTGGTGTCAGTGTCCCAGCTTCTGGTGCCGATAGCAATCTCACCGTCTCGTTGGAATCTTCGGTTCTTTGGAAACAGGAGTTGGAGTTTCTTGTTCAAGGGGGAGTGCCGATGGCTCTTAGGGGAGAGGTTTGCTGCCATCTGAATTTGTTGGAGATATTTTTTTTATTTAAGAATGTCGAGTTCTACATTTAATTCACCGCTTGTGATCAAAGTTTAAAAGAACGGAAACGAGACTCGAGGCGCAGTCAAAAAATAAATATAAAAATTGTGTGTGTATAAAAAATAAAATACTTGACCTAGAAAAGTCTAAAACATCAAAAATAAAATAATTGACCCAAAAAGTCTAAAACACCAAAAAAAAAAGCACATCAAAAACACCCTAAACCACCTGAGGCGCACATTTTCTTAGCGCCTCAGCTCTTAGAGGCGTATATACAATCTGAACCCCGTGAGGCGCGCCTCAGACTCGTTTTCTTAGAGTTTCGCCTCGAGGCGTACGCCTCACCCGTTTTTTTAAACCATGCTTGTGATTGCAGCTTTGGCAAGCTTTTGTGGGTGTGAAGGCTCGGCACATCAAGAACTATTATCAGAATCTTCTACTTCCTGATAATAAGAAGGATAACAGCGATGACCATCAAAAAGCACAAGTAGATGAAGCAAATAATAAGTCAACGGTTGACTCCGTAGATGTACCTGAAAAATGGAAATTGCAGATTGAGAAGGTTATCACCTAAACGTTTCACTTTAGCATAAACCTACACAATTTCGTTTACATTTTCTAACTGTAAAATGAGTTCTTTTTACAGGATTTGCCTAGGACTTTTCCAGGTCATCCTGCTCTGGACGAGGGTGGTAGAAATGCTTTGAGACGTTTACTCACGGCATATGCCCGCCACAACCCCTCTGTTGGATACTGCCAGGTAAGCTTTTAACTCATTTGACAGCCACTGTCGTATTGTGACTAACGCGTTGCATTGCATACAGGCCATGAATTTCTTTGCGGGTTTATTATTGCTTCTAATGCCGGAAGAAAATGCCTTTTGGTGGGTTGAAACTTTTGCTTATATTCACAGTGTCTGTAGCTAATAAACGTTTACGTGATTCTGAAATGCTCATATTACATTACTATCTCAGGGCCTTATTAGGTATTCTTGATGATTATTTTGAGGGCTATTATTCAGAGGAAATGATTGAGTCCCAGGTAAATGATAATGTCTTTCCTTATCCCTACACTAAATTAAATATTGAAAAAGACGATCAAAAGTGGACCCATTTGATATACTGCATTGTGGTTATTAGGTTGATCAACTTGTTTTTGAGGAGTTGGTGCGTGAACGATTTCCTAAATTAGGTTCGTTTCAATACATCGTATGTATTTCTTAGTACATATTATTCTTCACTTTAACATGACGCATTTCTTAATTTCTGATCTCTTTTTTTTTGGTAATGTAATGCAGTTAACCATCTTGATTATCTAGGAGTCCAGATAGCTTGGGTCTCCGGACCATGGTTCCTTTCGATATTTATGAATATGCTTCCTTGGGAAAGTGGTCAGATTCTTCATTTCAATAGCCGCAACTCACTTACATCCATTGTTCAATAACAAGTATAAATATATTTTAGCTTATAATTCTCCCCTATTTATGAACTTCAGTTCTTCGTGTCTGGGATGTATTGCTATTTCAAGGGAATCGTGTCATGCTCTTTCGAACAGCACTTGCTTTAATGGAGCTGTATGGTAGGTCTTTTCTTTCTCTGCTAGTCTGCTACTGTACTTTATTTATTTTTCGACAGTTTTACAAAAATTTCAATTTTTTTTTTTGATAGAAATTGCAACTTAAGTTTATTCAGTTTTGTGCAGGACCTGCATTAGTGACAACAAAAGATGCCGGAGATGCTGTTACACTACTACAGTCACTAGCCGGATCAACGTTTGATAGTAGTCAACTTGTGTTGACCGCTTGCATGGGTTATCAAAATGTCAATGAGGAGAGACTACAAGAATTAAGAAACAAACATCGACCAGCTGTCGAAGCTGCTCTTGAGGAAAGAACAAAGGGACTAAATATGTGGAGGGATTCCCAGGGTTTGGCATCCAAACTCTATGGCTTCAAAGAAAATAAAACAGAAAATAAAATAACGAACGGTGGATTGTCACGAATGAGTTCCGAAACTTCTAGTGTGGATGAGTTATGTTTGGAGGTTAATTCTGTCCCAGATCTTCCAGAACAGGTATAGATTAGTAGTGTTTCTATATTGATGATTTGAAGGGTTTGTTAATATTAATATTAGTATTAATATATTGTGCTTCTAAGGATCATTATGAGTTTCTAATGGCTTCCTGATTGCAAAATTGTTATCTATAGGTGGCACGGTTGAAGGGTGAGCTGTGCAAAGTGCTAGAGGAGAAGAGATCTGCCATAATTAGGTAAATATACTTACTGTACGTGCATTTTCTATGTTTTGCATGCATAAATTGAGCAATAAGTAATCTTCAAGTGGTGATGCAGTGGTAAGCACCTAATTCCTCTCTAGCAGAGGTCTCAAGTCCAAATCTTGATTCCGTTGGTTTCTTCCCATCTCTTGAAGGGCACCTGCCCTCAGTGGCGAATCTTGACCCGAAACTTCGGGGGGTCGGAAGTCACTAGTTTCGGGGGGTCGAAACCTTATATACCAAAAAATTTCTATACGAATACTATATAATCGGAATTTCTGAACGAAAATTCGGGGGGGGGGGGGGGGGGGGGGGCGGCCGCCCCCTCCCGCCCCTTAAAAGGATCGCCACTGCCTGCCCAGCGCAAGTTGCAATTTACCTGACCTCATTATTTAGCAGGGTATTGGTGGGGTCCCATGAGTTTTTTGGTGACGGGTTCTCACGGTGACCAAAAAAAATGAGCAAAAAGATTAAAAATATTCATGTTTATTACCAATCCGTCTCTCAATAGTCACTATATGACCTCTATTAGGCGTGAACATTTTCTTGCAATTTTGTTGCTTGTTACTTAATACATATATAATGTTCGTTATGTTTTATTGCTATCTTTATACAAAAATTTGTGTTAAGTACTCACTCCGTCCCCCAAAACTACTCGGGCTGTTCCAAAAAGAATGCCATACTGGAAAAGACCTTAATCCGGTTCTATCTATCTATCAACAATCATTACAAGTTATGTGTGAGATTTGATTAGTGGACCCCACAAGTTTATCCGGTGTTTGTATAATGTTTTTTCTCTCTCCAGAGCTGAAGAGTTGGAAACTGCTTTAATGGAGATGGTCAAGCAGGATAATCGACGGGAATTAAGTGCAAAGGTATGCTACAAGAATCCTAAGTTCCTTAAATAAACTAAGAAATAATTTGTTAACTGTTACTTTCAACTAGGGGTGGCAAAATGGGTGGGTTGGGTTGGTTTAGGTGTTGGGTTAGGATGGGTGTGGGTCAGGATGGGTAAATTAAAAAAATAGGTTAGGATGGGTTGGGTCAGGATGGGTTTGGGCCTAGATGGTTTGGATTAGGATAAGCTCACATCAAAATAGATTAAAATAACAATAAAAAATTAAAAATTTAAAAAGTAAAAAGTAAAAAAAAATTAAAATAAAAAACAAAAATAAATTTAAAAATAAAATCTTAAGGGATCCGAAATATTTCATTTCGAACCGGGCCGGTTAACAACCCGGACTGTTTCGACTCGACTGACCCGTTATCGATCTGGACCGTGGCCGTTAACGACCCTGACCGTTTCAACCTGACTCGTCCCGTAACGACCCGGACTGTTTCGACCCAGCCGGGCCCGGTAACGACCCAGACCGTTTCAACCTGACCCGTCTTGTAGTGACCCGGACTGTTTTGACCCGACCGGACCCGGTAACAACCCGGACCGTTTCGACCCGACCGGGCCCGCCAACGACCTGACCATTTCGACCCGAACTGACCGGTCAACAACTCAGACTGTTTCGACTCGTTCAAGCCCGCTAACGACTCGAACCATTTCGATAAGATCGGTGACGTTAACGACCCGTGTTGTTTCGACCTGGTCGTCCGTTAACGACCTGAACGGTTTCGAACCGACCGGGGTTATCAACAAATGCAAAAGATATAATTTTTTGTTTTTAATGACATTTATTTCTATGAGGCATTAACGCTTTTGGTGTTGGGTGAGTTTAATTTCAGATTTGTATATGGTTATCTAAAAATACCCATCCTGACCCATTTGTTTTTTTTAATTTACCCATCCTGACCCACTTACTTATATCCTACAATTAAAATTACCCATCCTAACCCCCTTGAAAATTATACTAAACCCATTTCAACCCACAAAGTCAAATTTTAAACCCAAAATAACCCAAACTCAACCAAATGGGTTGAAATTGCCAGGTCTACTTTCAACCATTTTTAAAGTTTGGTATTCTGATACCATACATATGATTTTATTAGGTTGAGCAATTAGAAAGAGACGTTGCTGAACTACAACAGGCCCTCGCTGACAAACAGGAACAAGAAAATGCCATGCTTCAGGTTTTTAATTTAAGGTTCCATGTAAAGATCGATTAATATTCGATCACATACAAGTTTTCATCGTAATGACATAATTAATATTTTAAAGGTTTTGATGCGGGTAGAGCAAGAACAAAAGGTAACAGAAGATGCTCGCAGATATGCTGAGCAAGATGCTGCCGCTCAGAGATACGCCATTGAAGTGCTTCAGGTTAATCTTTATTTATTTATTTGGTTTTTTCTTTGGTATCGATTATTATTGACCAATTAAAAAAAATTATTTGATTTAATATTTTGCTTTATTTAGGAAAAATATGAAACGGCAACTGCGTCCCTTACGGAAATGGAGAAGAGAGTGGTTATGGCGGAATCAATGTTGGAGGCGACGTTGCAATACCAATCTGGCCAAACTAAAGCACAGCCTTCTCCGAGGTATAACCCTTAGGTGGCAAAACAGGTGGCTTTTTCTGTTTATTCTTTTGCTTGGTGGTAAAAAGTTGTTTTATATCATGTAGAGCAACAAAGCAAGATTCTTCAACAATAAGAACAAGTCAAGAACTTTCACCAGAAATACCTGCAAGAAAGATTAGTCTGTTATCTAGACCATTTGGGCTCGGGTGGCGCGACAAGAACAAGGTCAATTCTCAACTTATCTTGTCACTTGATTCTTTCTAGGTTGCAACCCATTAACCAATCTAGCACTTTTTATTTTAATGATAACTACAGGTAGATGTAAAGGCTACAAGTGAGGAACAAAGCCCAAAACCTGTGGAAGAGCAGACCGATATTAAGGTTACCGGTGATGAAAATGTTGATCAAATGGAAAATGTGTCTTTGGCTGATGATGGTAAGTAGATGAAAATGTACCTAAAGTTTGAGGAAATCTTGGTTTTATGAGAAAAGTATAGATTAGTAATATTTTTGTTTTCTTTGATACAATTTCTACAATTTACATATATAGCTCATTAGCCATTTGTTTGTTTAGTTATTAATAAGACCCTAGTTTGTTTGAAGAGAATTGTAAAAAGAAATTTGGGAATTATGGTATTTATATCCTTGCTAAGTTATTTCAGTTTTGGGCAATTTTTTTTTTTTTTTTTTTCAGTTAATTTGGTGCAACTTTGATGTTGAGAATGTGAAGGGGGATATGAATCCATGATCTATTTCACTTTAGGGGTAGGGATGGCAAAAAAATAAATCGCAACTTGTGGGTATCCGAACATAATATATCATATTATATTATACTACTATACATTTAGAATCAATGAGTCGATCGAATATAATACGCTATTATTAGATGGCATAAATTTGAGTTGCTCCCCGCAACGCGGGGCGGGTAAAAACTAGTTATATATATACAAAATACAACTTAACGGCGCATCCACGGCACACTTACATTCTAACCGTCCAACCGCTTTCGTGCGTTTCCCGTACAATAAATTCCGTCAATTAACGTCCATCAAAACCGCTTTCGTGCGTTTCCCGTACAATCAATTCCGTCAATTAACGACCATTAAAATTACCGGCCGTTGATATACCTTAATGTAAACGACACAAACGATTGGGGGTGCCTCAATTCCATTACTGTCATAATGAGTAGTGTAAATGTTAAGAAGTGATTTTTCGGTTTATGTCGCGGAAACACGCAGAACATGTTACTAGTTTTAATTGAATTATATAGATGGACATGTTGATTGTGATGTTAATAATCTTAATTACATATTCTCTGTTTTTTCATCTCTACAATACGCATTTAAAAAATTACAATGAAGACAACTTTCTTTTAGTTTTCTTTATTATCTTGTCACAGTACTATACGTACACAATTTAATGTAGTCTGACTGAAACATCTAATGCTTATCCAAATTCCACACTTTGGTTGTATTTCATGGAGCCTGATTAATTGGAAGAGTAACTTAATTGTACGTCTGGATATAGTACTTTGGGATGGGAGTTAATATTCACACACCAAACCTTATTTTTCTCTATATATAGAGAGATGGAGTGGAAAGGTGTTCTTTTAGTTTTCTGTATTATCTTGTCACAGTACTACACGTACACAACTTAATGTAGTCTGACTGAAACATCTAATGCTTATCCGAATTCCACACTTTGGTTGTATTTCATGGAGCCTGATTAATTGGAAGAGTAACTTAATTGTACATCTGGATATAGTACGTTGGGATGGGAGTTAATATTCAGACACCAAACCTTATTTTTCTCTCTCTATATAAAGAGATGGAGTGGAAAGGTGTGTAAATATTAAGTTAGGGTGTCACATTAAAATCACCATGTCTTGATGTAAATTGTTCCGAACAGACAAATGATCTCTAAGTTAAAAATAATCTAGTTAATGATAAGTGATAAATATTCAATTAAGGAAAAGTTAGTGGTTGGGCATAGCTATCAAAGAAAAAAAACAGTGAATGTAACATAAAATTTTGTATAGTTAATAGGAAATAAATTATCATATTTTAATTTGTTGATGATGACTTGCCTAGAGGTTAATTTTTGCTAGAATTTTTCTATATAAAAGTTAAATTAATATAAAGATAATTCACAATTTTTTACCCCAATTATTAGTATATGAATTTTGAAATCTGAAATAGTTGTACTTAATGTGTCATAGCTAACACATTAAACGAGTTAAAATGAATAAAATGTTTAATAAGGGTGTTAATTTTCACACTCTAATGACAATGGTTTTCATACTGAAACTGATTGTTCGGTTTTGATCAACAAATATAATACAAACACAAATCAAACACCCTCTCAACCTCGGCATGCATAGAAATGTGAAGAGTGCAACATTGAATTGCTCGCAAAAAATTGATCGAACAGTGCGTTTAGTAAAAAACGATTCATAGGTCTTAAGGTTAGACGATCTCTTGAAGGCATCCTCTTCATAAGGATGGATGCAAAGACGTCTATCCACAGCACCTTGCCAAATAGCGGAGAACATGTTGCCAAATATTCACCTTTATAGGTTTTATAGATTTCTGAGACGTCTTCTCTCCAGGTTGGGCGTGTTTGCTATGATAGTCACGCCCAACGGAGATAGGTGCAGAAAACGCACGCTGATCAAGAAATATCAAAACAGACATTCTCAAGAGGCATAAAAGTATAAGGTACATTGATTGAACAAGATAACTGCGGCGTAAAGAGTGTCTTTAAAGTCGCGTAAAATGAGTCCAACAACCAAATTACAATCAAATCATAGAATTCTTTATTGGGAATAGGGTTTTTCCCTCTTAGGATCAAACCAGAAACCTTATAAAACAGGAACTTACAACAACAATGAGGGGAGTCTGCGCTTTTTCTTCTTTCTGAAGAGTACTTTATGGAAAATGTTCCCTTCATATCTACACAGTTCATCTTCATATGCATCATATTCCATAATCCAAATAAACGTCACAAATCAGCATCCTTCCCGTTCGCCCCTTGTCTAACGAATTGCCCACGAACCCGGGGTCTCTGTTCTGCCAGCTTCTTCCTGCTATGGTATCGTACCTTCGGATGGGAAAAAAAAAAGAACGTCACCTTTATAATTTATATCATAGAACTTAAAAGGACAGAATGGTCTTTTGCAGAGGCATGAGGAATACCTTTTTTTCAAAGCATCTTTCTTTCCTCTTTTGGCGGAACTTGTTAAGGGCGGCTTCTCTCTGAGCTAATCGGTCTTGATCAACACCACTCGCGCTTCCACTTCCACTTACATTTCCAGTTTTACCCTTCTCAGCAACTCCATTATCACCTCCTTCAGCTATGGCAGTATAGCTGTTGCCCTTTTCACCACCGCTACTGCCATTTTCTCCGTTACTCTTATTGTTACTTCCACCTGATCCACTTCCATAATTAGCAGCATTTCCTTCAGCCTGTATTGTTAAACCATTAGAAACCGTATTTCTAGAAGACTCGCCATCCTGGTTAGGCAGTTCTTGTTGCTGTTGTGTCTTATGGACATGGTGGTGGTGATGGTGGTGGTAGTGGTGATGATGGTGGCGAACTTGAAACTGTGACGCCTTGTCACCCTCACAAAGACCAGGAGGAATTGCTTTGTCATCCAATGCTTTGTTGGTGCTAGAGCCCATGTCGTTGTTATGAGTGCTACTGCCATTAGAACCTAGATTTGGGGCTCCAGTTGAATTAGATTGTATGTTTGCGGGTTTTGCTGCTTCTGAGCTAATAGTAACATCTACTGGTGAACAGCTGCCTACATTTGCGGTTGGAGCTTGATTGGCATTCGATGTGGTGTTATACCTGTATGGCAATGGGAATCAGAATAAAGGTGGCAATTTCAACCCAGATTAGCCGATTGTTGTGCTTTATCTCAAATGAGTTAAATCAAAAGAGCGAGTCTGAAGTCGTTTTTAATGTATACGACATCCTACCTTGGTTTTATTAAAAAACTTAGGGTCTGTTTGGTTGGACAAAATTGAACAAATGATCATAAAAAGATGAGGTAATGGAAGGAAGGAAAGAATGGAATGATCTGTAGCATTCCATCACGTTTGGTTGTACTTTTACTTTACTTTTCCACCATTTTCGATTTTAAATTTTTATTAGAAAAAAGAAAAGTTTACAAATAACACCTTGTCTTATCAAAAATATAAGTTTAAAAGAATGGAGTGCTCCATTCCATTGAAATGGTGGGAAAAAAAAAGAAAAAAAAAACATGTATTGTCTACAAGAATGGAATGAATCATTTTCCTTCCATTTACGTGATTTTGTGTTTTTTGTTTTTCGATCCATCAAGCGATGGAATGAAAATTGTGATGTTGCTCAGTTTTATTTATGTAATCTTCAATAACATTATTCTTCTTTACGAATTTTCCATATACAGGTATATAACTAAAAAATAAATCTTTCTTTTATGATCTCAGATGAGGCCTTGATATACATGGTATTAATGCATAACATTAAAAGTCATGCCATTCTTACAGGTCAACGACAACCAGTCCATCACCATGCATATTCCATTACCTCGTCCATTTGGCATTCTATTCAAGTCTAACCAAACAGAATCTTATATTATTATTACAATAACAAAGTGTTTATAATCATAATTAACCATTAGTTACTTGCTAATTCTTTAGGAAAAGAACAAAAAGTGTATGTGCAAGTCACCGACCCCCAACTCAATGTTTTTCAGCATGTTTCACCTCGTACTAAAAATAACTTGTTTCAACCCAGACCCCTATTGATCCATTACCTACGCAACCCACACATCTTGCCACCTCTAGACTATATGATCAATGTTGGATTTAGCCTTTTCTAGATAAAATACGAAAAATACCTCGAAAAAGCTGAAAGGTCAGACTGTTTTAAAACATTTCTCTTATGGGTGCTGGTATCAGTATCCTCCAAGTCCAGCGGTCTCTTCAAACTGAGCTCAAGGGCAGGTGAGCCCTTCCCATTTAGGGATTCATTTGCTTTAGCAACCATAACATTATTAGTAGACTTGGTTCTTGGTTCACTTGCTTCTTTCAGGTTTGGGTCAATGTTTTTTCCAGAATTTCTAGGGACTCCAATTTCCAAATCTTTCCCTGTTGCAATTGCATGCACTATGTAAGTCTATGTTATAAAGGCATTTACCCAAAAAAAAAAAATCATGATATATTTGATTTAAAGTTTTAAACCAAAAAAACACCAATGTGTTACCTAAATTATCATCCTCTCCAACATGCTCTCTTGTGCTAACTTTATCTGGTCTTGCATGGATAACCTGGGCACAGGTGCTATCAGGGGGCCCTGTTGATTGGTCCCAAGAGTACTTTGTGTTTTCAACTTCTATCGCTCTTTTTGTCCAAGAACTCTATATAACCAATAACATATATATTAGTCGTCTTGCTTTACAGTATTGGTATTTAATTTTGATATAAGATTAATGATTAGTATTGAATAAAACCAATGAACTTTCAAGATTTTAAAGGTTTAGTCCCTCAAAATGGCATTGACCCATATATAAAATTGTTCATCAAGCATTTAAATGATTCAACGTGTCAAAATGGCATTTCAACAAGGCTGAAATGGAGTAAAGTGTAACCGCTGCAAAAAAAGGAGAAATAAATTTAAGGGGATCAACAGCTAACATGTTGAGAGTTGGTCTTGGTCAGATCCAACATCAACCCAAAAATATTACACAAGTGACTGATTTAAGTTCTAAGACAACCTGTAAGATTTTAGTATATAACAGAACAGTGGAAATAAAACAATTTGATGTTTTGATTTTGTGAAGAGAAAGAAAACAGACACACATGCACGCACATGCCAGCACACACACACCCACCCACAAGGGAGGTGCGCACACACCCATGCACATACACATGCATACACACATACACTCCTAAATAAGATGTTTAAGGGCAATCCCGGTGCATGAGGCTCCCACATGCGCGGGGTCCGGGGTTGTCTGGCCAGCTTGGACCTGATGTACAAATCATTACTCTGCATTTTTGCAAGAGGTTGTTTACACGACTCGAATCTGTGACCTACAGGTCACATGGCAGCAACTTTACTGTTGCTCTGAGGTTCGGCCCTTCCTACCATAAGATGTAAATGCTTATATTCCCAGTCAGCCTTCATTACTATTTCTTTTTACATTGTTATTTTCATCCAGTTGCTAGATATTTACCTGAGTGCCGCTTCCATCATCACTTCCATCCTTTGCAGTTAGGCCTATGCTCCTGTCATCATCCTCATCACTGTCATCACTCTCGTCATCAGATACTTCAATCCTTCTCGTCTTTGTAGGTTTATGAGCACCAACCCCACTCTCACTCTCACTACCGCTAGACTGATGAAAACATGAAAAATTAATGCAAAAAAGAACAAAGAAAATGCTTTAGTACCCTTATGTATTTTGTTGGGAAAACGAAGTAGAACAAAACACTGGCATTCTACTCCACCAAATTAACTCTAAACAAACCTGAAGACAAAGTCCAAAAGCATAATAACTAAATTAACTCACACTGTGACATTTCCTCCACACATGCTGCCAGAGGTTTTTAAGCTCATTCTTTCGAATGGGTTTGACTAAAAAGTCAACTGCACCTTTGGATAAACAGTTAAAGACTATACCCATAGAGTCATCAGATGACATCACTGCACATAAAATTTATTAGGTGTGGCAATTGAACATATAATGCATAACGGTTTATAATGCTTATGAAAACAAGGTCGATACTCACTGATCACTGGAATATTTTTACGAGGTACCAGGTTCATGATCTTGGTCAAAAGACCTATTCCTGATAGATATGGCATAACTACCTCGGTTAAAACTAGATCAATTTGTTTGTTGAGATCAATCAGTACTTTCCATGCTTCTAGACCATTTGCTACGGCGGTAACTGCAATGGAGAAACTCATATGTGGTCAATGAATTATGCAATAACAGAATATCATTTCTTGCAAGATTGTTCTCCATTGAATGACACCTATGGTCATTAACAGGTATCAATGCAGCTGCTAAGTAAGTGGAAGATGAGGAAAATGGCCAGCTCTTATATGCTATATTTAGATTAACGTGATATTATAAGTGAAGCACATGATCATGCAAATCTTCACCGACCAAAATGCCAACCCATGATGTAATCAGAGTTAAACTATCGTTTACACACTTATATTCATCGCATTTCTTTTTCTTTCGATGTGTTTTATTGTAATTTGGCCATTTGGATTTGGATAAATGGATCTCCCATGTAAACTATGTCTTTTGTCACATGCATGTCTGATTGGTTGATTATGCTTTATCATTGCTTCTCATACAAGCTTTTCACATTTCATGCATCTAAAGGAGCTAGCCTTTAACATAAAGATTCAATATGATGTTCTAAGTAATGCTTTCAAGAGGTGTGTTCTAGTTACCTAACTAGAATCAACGTTATGAAATAACAATCATAAAATGGGAGGAGTTCTCAAACAAAGTGTCAAAAAACCACCATTTTTCTATTTTTTTCTAGTACCGTCAGCATGTATCAGTTTGTTGACCACTAAAAAGTAAATATTCAACAATATAATAGCTACACACCTTCATAGCTGCAATTACGTAACAGGGCACTGACAACATGACGAGTTGAGTCATCATCTTCTACAAGCAGAACTTTGAGGGACCGGAGAGGCAGAAACCTCTCCCATTGAATCACAGGCCCTTGATGTTGTTGCTGCTGCGGCCGTTTAACTGCATCCTGCGACTTGACCAACTCTATTTGCCTACCACCATTTACATCCTCATTAACCCTCGACTCCTCTTCCTCAGACAGTAAATGACCATTTAATGCACCTCCATCTCTCACTTCCTTCAGCTCCTTTCGATTATGGTTATTGCGTTCTGCGGAACTGTACGTTGCCGGGACACTAGTACTCCCACCAACACTCCTCATCAACCAGATTCAAATAAAACAATTATGAACACGGTGCAGGTCTGACACAACAAGTTCAATTCTTTCTTCAAAGAGAAGTGGCACATAACGCTGTCTCCAAGGAATAAACCTACCGATTACAGAATCCTATAGAAATTCAAAGAACCATAAAACACAGTTATATTCTTAAGATATCCATGTTTTAATCATCAAACAATTGTCTTCAATTTTTCTAATCCTTTTCAATTCATAAGTTCTACAAAACAACAACCACCACCACCTTACCACTATAATCCCACCTATAGCCAAGCTATTGGTGGGGTCTAGCAACGGTGGGACGAAGCCTGGAGGCAAGCCTTCCCTCTAACCCAAGAGATAGAGAGACTACATCCAGTCAGACCCCCAACTCCAAAACCATATCCAAGACATAAGAGTAAAAACAACATACATGGGCACATAGCTTTTCTAAATACAGTATACAACATAGTGTGACATATTACACCTCATATAGACACATAAGCAAGCGAGAACACACATAGGCCACCAAAACAAAATTAAAAGCTAAGCCCCTAAGACAAGAATCCCATACAAAACCAAACCGTCCTCCTAAAAGTCCTTAACCTTAATCATACGTTGCCACATACTCCTATCCTCGACCATGTAGAGTATAATCAAAAGGTTAACCACACCATCATCCAACCCCCAAAACACATAAATTTTACACCAAACCCTAAAAATCTAACCAATCGTACCTTATTCAGTATATAACTACACAAATCAACCAAATATATATAATTCTATCCAGATCTTATCTAAACTACATCCAAATACATTAAACAAACAATTAAACAAATTAACAGTAAATTAACCTAACAAAATCACACAAAACCTCATCATATTCTTTCATTTAACTTAATTAACCAGAAACACTTACATTTACACGAATAACGAAGAACAAACAGGTCTTTGACTAAACTTTCAGTCAACAAAATCCTGAAAATAATCAACAAAATTCACAGAACAAAATCACAAACTATCTTTAATTAAATCGTGTTCAGATGAAGCATATATAAATCTAGGGTTTGTAAAAGGACGTCTGACAACACACAGAAGCGTTTACGATCTACTGGTTCATAGAAGACGAGGATATTATTATTACTTTATTAGTATTATTATTATTATTGTATATTTATACGCCTGTTGATGACGTGGAGGTAACGAGGGCCAATAATGTGCCATGTCATTGTACACGTAGGCTTACATGTAGGAAGGAAGGTGATGACGTGGATAAGGGGATCTATATACGGGCTGAGATGTGTTTGGGGCGGATTGCGGATCTTTAAAGATCCGATTTTAGGGGACACGTGGTGCGTTGTGTGATGAGTTAAAGGTTTTTGTTGGGATGTAAAGACGGAAATGCCCTTAATAAAAAGGGTTGTACCGAGATTGCCCTTGACATGTCAGCAAGAAAATATCTGGGGAATCTAGGCTATGGTGTAGCTGGTGTAGGAGAAGTGCGGTACAGCTGACTAGTAAGAGGATGACACGTGTCTGCAAGTTGGTTGTCTGGATTAGTTTGGTTTTTGTTTTTTAAACATTTCTAGCTTTTAAAATCTATACATATAATAAACCAAAGCCATTTTAATGACATGTCACTCAAAGAGGCATTCTCCTCCTTGAGTGTGCCATGTGTCATCCCATGTGGCATTGAGATATTTTAGGAAAAAAATAATTTAAAAACAAAATTAGATTTTTCTCTCTTATGTTTCCTCCCATAATTTTTAAACGTTAATATCTTTTATATACGGGATTTTTTAAAGAAAAAAATTACACCAAATTAACGAGCGTTTTATTATCTTTCCAACGAGTACCATAGTGCTATATAAAAAACGGAGAAAAAAAAAACGACTATTTTTTGTTGGGTTTTGTTCAAACAGAAAAAAAAAACACAAAGTATTCAGGTAAATTATTAATCATATATAGGCAAGTCACTAATTATGTTCAAATCATTAAATATGAATTCTATTTTCAACATGCGTTAGCATTGGAGTTATACATTGTTTTAGGTTAGATATTAATATTAGAGTTATACATTGTTTAAGGTAAGGCGTTAATATTGGAGATATATTTTTAATTGTTTTAGGTTAGCTGCTACCCGAAGCTTTCATGCATGAAACTATAAAGCGCATCATTCTATTTCATATGTAAAATTAATATGTCATATTATATTTTTCAACCCCGGGACGTTCCCGGGGTATAATCTAGTTATTATATAAAAAAATATTAAATATAAAATATTGTAAAATAGCTTTAAGGTGGGTATTTTTTTATTTTTATTATTGATTTACATATATGATTAATCATAAGTTGGTTGTTAAAAAGTTGTTTTTAAAAAAGCGATTATTAAATGTTGTTAACTATAATCTTAAAGGTTATGTCTAATATAAAACTTTGCTTGATTATAGATATAGTTTTTTTAGTAAAGTTACACATATTGAACTTTACTTTTACTTTTTTTATGGTTAGATTTTGATCGTATGTTCGTGTAAAATAATAAAATACATGTCTCGTTTTTCTTTAATATTTTTTTATTTGTGATTAGAATCCAATATTTATGAAAAACACAATAACACAATCTAATTTTTATAAATCTAGATATCATAATCATAAAATCCTTTATAAAAATCAATATAAAAACTCACAAATCTCTTTTTATTAATGGATACTTTTATTGCCCGAACTAGCAAGGCGCTCTAAAAACAAAAAAGAACAATACATCGAACAAATTACAACAGGCCTTTAACCTAATAAGCAGCTACATATACAGGACAAAAGAAGGAGTGGCGCACTTATAAAGAGTAAAAAAGTACATCGTAGCGCAAAAAGAGCATCCCGCAGAAAGAGGATCCCTGCCCCCCTCTTAGTCAATGGGGCAGCAGGTTCGGCATCTACTACAAAAGAGAGAATCCACTTCAGATAACCACGCCTCTGCTAGGCAGCGTGTGGAATGGCCGAGAGCGGACCTTATTGGATATATAATCCAAGTCGAGAATAGAGTTACGGGAACAGCCGTATGACGGAAAACGACAATGACCAAACTAAGTCCTTTAAAGGAGATATATTCTTAATCCACAAAAAAACTTAAGCTTTCATATCCTCAACAACTTTGGCGATAACCAATGTCTTAAAAGAAAAAAACTAGCTCGTTCCCAGACTTAAGCTTGATCATGGAAGGCAACCTGTTTAGTCCCCCTTCCACTTAAAAATGTTTACTTCATCTTTGAACAAACATCCAAGATTAACATTCGAATACGCTAAGTGATCTCCAAGCTTAGTGAGTGTGCTCCAAGTGCCCGACAAACTCTTAAAATAAGGAAAGATGGGCCAATAACGACTAGAGCTATACACTGGATCAACTACTTTTCTTCATAAAGCCTTAGGTTCATTTTTAAGTCTCCACCATCACTTTGTGAGAAGCACGATGTTAGCATCCCTTAACGGAGTAAGACCCAAACATCCTACTTCAATTGTAGCCGGAATTCTCTTCCAAGTCTAGATTCGCTTATCTTCATTACCCCAAATATCTTCATCCTAATAATCTAACCCAATACGCTTAGTGTTGGAATTATATAGTACAAGCAATGTTCTATTGGTGCAATTTGTATTCTAGCTATCAACTTTATGTCAAATGTTTCCTAGGAGAAGAAATCCTTCATGTAGAATGATTGTGTTCTTTTATATCTTTGCTCAAATGGGTTTTTGTTAATAGTGGATTGTAAAAATACAGAAGACGTTTAATCCCGTAAAATGAAATCGAATGAAAAAACTTATATATCATTTGTTACATGTACTAATTAAATTAATAGATTTTTATATGTTTAGAATAGAAAGTTAAAAAGTTTTACTTGTAGAAATGTTTCTTTGTTCTTTAATTTATTATTACAACAGAAATTTCTTAAACTTTTTTTTTTTTCTTAAACTTTTGATTTATAGAAAACTATATTAAAAGTTAAAATCATGTTCAAATGAAAATTGTGTTATTAAATTATGCATGTTAATGATTAACACAGTCCATTCCCACTCAATTCACATACGATCACTATTTTCATTATTTTGTATAAAATAATGAGAAAGCACAGATAATAACAATAACATAACTGCAAAACAAAATTACACCAATTTCTTCATAATAATTTAAGCAGGTATCTATTATTAATCCAACTCCAAAAGTATTTAAGCAATTTGATGTCATCCACGATCTTCGAAATACTAGCCTCCTTGTTGGGAAAAATGACGTCTTTCCTCGTCTTTCAAATACACCAACATATTGTGAGGATGATCCCTTAACAAATCTTATCTTTCGTTTGACCCAACTTCAACGTTTTATGTAACAAGAAAAGATCCTGAACCGAGAACGCACATATCCACGGCCGACCCCAGGGATGACTGAGTCGCACCCCAGGTCGAGGGCCTTTTGTGCGTGTGTAAAGGGCCTATCTAAAACCTTATAATTTATTATAACTTAGTGGTCCAGATAAACTTATTATGATCCATAATCCAAGCATTTAAATAATAATAAAAACAATAAAAACCATTTAAAAAAATAAAGAAATAAACAGCGATGCAACATCAACAACAACCATGACAGTCGACCAATGACCACAAAAGTCCACTTGCCACCGCCACAACCAGTTAACCACCTTTGCACCACTCAAGGCACATATACACACACATTCTTCAACATCCTTGATTCACACAATGTAACCCAAATTGATAGTTGTAAGTTTGGCCCTAAATTTAGTGTTTTGTTAAATGTTAATCAAAATCTTAGAGAGTATAAACTGAGCAAAAGTGATCAAACAATTTGCTTTAAAAATGCTAGGAGGGCTTCACAACTCATTCGTTAGCTATTACGGTATGTCATTCTTACACTATATTTTTTATATGTTTAATGCTATAGCGTTAATCGTTGTTTAAAAAAAAATAGTTTATATAATTCGTTAGGGCCCAAGGGCCTTTTTCGGCTCGTACGTGACACTTAACTCCTTAGGCTCGGCTCTGCATATATCAAAGGACTATGCACCATCTTGAGACGAATTGCCAAACCATCATGGTGCAATAGCATGAGGTGAAAATATGGTCACTCTATTCCTCTTCCTCTCCACAAAGCCTGCAAACCACCAAAACCAAAAATGATGAACAAATTATCCTTCATATATGCCACCTAGAACAAACCACTAGAATCCTTAAACCAAACCCACAGATCCGGCTTTCTAAACAAAGACACATGTTGTAATAACAACCATTCACCAAGCACAATTTGTCATTTTCCAATAAGAATATATTAGGGAATATTCTTTTAACGGCTCTTGAGAAATCCATGAATCAATCCAAAATCAAATGTTATTCCCCAATCGTACCTCCCCTTGATAAGCGACGCAATATTGAGGTATGTGTTAGCCAAATGATACTACAATTTAGCTAGTAAGAATCTGTTGCAAATGCATGTAAGGGAGGAATGTCTGCATTAAGATGCAAAACTCGCCTTCTACTTGAATCGATGTAACGCCCAAAAGCGTTTTTACAGAAAATATGCAGCGGAAAATACGGACTAGAAAATTCCTTGCTTAATAGAACATTCTCAATGGTTTGGAAAACATATCTAAGAGATATTTTGGTGTTACATCTTTTATCGTTTCTTATTACATTCAACATGACTCATATTTATTAGATTATGTGACCGTGACCACGTACAATCCGCGCCCTCGCTCGATCTCCATCCTTTCCTTACTTTATTAGGTAGACAAGACAACCTGCAATCACCACATAACCGTTTTGTTAGTTCATTAAGTGACTTCATGCAAATTACTCACAATGTGGAAATAACATCCAACAATACTCAATAATCCTGTTCAAGCGCCTTTTTGCAAGTTCGGGTGTGATAACCCGATCCGAACCTCCAAGTCTCATGCATTCATACTTACATACCTGCATCTTCATTACCATTCTCATAACAAAGGTTAATATCCCTACACTACATACAAGCGTACAACTCTCACATACAACCTACCTTGACCCGTCATGTTACTCTTCCTTCAAGAATTCTCTAAGACAAATATGACGTTTCCAATCCTATATTTATTCTACACATAATGACCATCCTTTACATACATAAAACTTTCACTCAAACCCGAGTATGAGTTCCAAAACATACATCACATTTTCAATCTACAAAAGCATGACAATCTACCTACCGTATTTGTTACCATTATACAAACGTATCAATTAATTTACATACACATGCATCATTCCGTACTTGAGTCATATTTGCAAATCCGACATTCCTATTACTTCCTACACCCATACCTAGCATTCAAAAAGTCCAACAATGCTTACCGATGCGTTAGACGCGAATAAGGATTGCACGTATAAGCTAAACATCAAAATACATGAAAAACGGACAATACTCCAGTGGGGAGCGCATGCTGGTGCACACCAGCGCAAGGTGCGCTGGCCACCTTGCGCCCCCTGTTTAACCACATCAGAAGGTCAGCGCAAGCTGACAAGGAACCAGCGCAAGGTGCTCTGACATGCTCTGACCTTGCGCCCCTGACCGGTTTCGCTACTAACTTTGGGGATTTCGCTCAACATCAAAGATATTGATACCCCAAAGCAATATACACTTAACCTTAGCCTTTTTGAAGCCTCAAAGGACGTATTTTATCGTCCCATTCGGTTTCTAACATTCATATTTATTTAACTATATATGCAAGTCCATTTCGACCCATTAAGAGGTTTTAGGCACCACGCCTCATGGCTTCCCATTCGCCTACTAATTTAACTTATGTTAAGTAAATAAAAACATCTTCCAATATAATTATCATGTCCCGCTTGTCCTCTCTATATGTAACCAAGCATGGGTCAAGTCTACGGTTGACCCATTACCACATTTCTTACCTTGGCACAACCATTAATTACTTGTTTCCTTTAAGATTCCCATACTACATGAACATATAAATTCGATATCATAATGCAAGTTAAGTTTAGGAATCACTTACCTTAAGTCCTCTAAATTAATGCTTGTTACTTGCCTCATCTTGACCCATTAGCCACTCGTGCTTGAGCCCATCTTGCCTATGCTTTCATGTCATCATATTCACATCTCATTAGTATACAAGATCCTTCCTCTTACTAATTAACCCAACACATGATGTGCAACATATTATTTAAGCATAGTGTACATGCTACTAATGCATACTTCTTACCAAATCATACAATCAACCAAGTCCCCACATAAGATACTTCCTAATGCAATCCTCATGTTTACCTACTATCAATTGTATCTATTTTCACATTATTTTCATATTTGTCAAGTCTTGCATACACATTCATACATCATACTTTTCTAGACATTTCATCAAACACTTGGTATGCATATAACATTTAAAACACAATGTACAAGTATTTCATGCCTACTTTCTTAGCTCATAACATCAATCATCATATTACTTACCTACACCACATATCCTTCATTCCATAGTTATCAACATAGAAAATCATCACTTCTTTTCAAAATATCCAATAATTAACTAAGAATGGTCTTGGATTACACCAAGACCAACACCCACTTCCAACATAGGTGTAAAACAATCTAATTAGCACATGAATCAAGTATAGCCTTATGTAGTATCATGAATTATGGTTCCTTTAGTGTCTATCAACGTCTAGACACCTTCATCCATCCATGATTCACGTTTTTACATACACCCTAGATTTTCATCAAATCCAAAATGAATCCTAACATCAAAATCTATCAAATAGAAGGTACCTTTGGGTTTGATTGACCTTAAATGGTCCATTTCTAGCTCATGCATCGATTTCCCCTTTGTATTCTTGCTTGATTGAGCTTGGTAGTTGGGTTAGGGTTGGAGCCCTTTTTCTTCTTCCCTGATATCGACCAAAACACACACATATGTGTGTTTCTTGGTGTTTTTATCATATTTAACAATTTTAATATGGACTTTGGGTAATTGACATATTCCACCCTCCAACTTATAACCTCTTGACTCAATATCATATCTATTAATCCCGCCTATCAATGTCTTTAAATGAAGTGGGTTTTCGGGGTGTTACAATCGAGAGGGGTGACCTACCTTAACTTAATTGAGAGTCGCCCTAAGACTGTTCCACGTACCCCGGATGTTTTAGCATACAAGAGAGCCGACCATGATCTATTAGACGAGTGTAGGATTTAATAAGTTTCGTCCATATAGGGTTCGACTTGTTCCTGAATCACTACCACCACTTCGTAAGAAGGGTGATATTAGCATCTCGGAGAGGAACCAACCCCAAACCACCAGCCTCTATTGGGGTAGTGATCCTCTCCCAACTTACCCAACACATCTTCCTTCTATAGTCATTACCACCCTAAAAGAAATTCCGACGTTTCACCTCAAGTTACTTAATGATTTTGCGAGGAGCTTTATATAAAGAAAATAAATACGTCGAAAGTCTCCATCGTAGCTCTCAACAACTTAAACCTTCCACCGAAAGAATAGAGGATTTCCATGTAGCAAGTCTCTTAATTCGGTTCACATTAGCTCCCACGACAAGGCCAATTACTTGCAATTAACTAAAGTTGGCAAAGGTTACCAACTCATTTGAAGGCCCGTCACCAGATGAAAACATCTTAAGTGTAACACGGATTTCTTAAGTGTTTAAATTCATCATCCTTAGCTTAAGTCAATGGATGCGCTCCTCCGCCCACTGGTTCCTTGCTAACCACTCTGTTTCCAGCTCCGAACAGTCGCATACACCTCGATATATTTCCAGGAGCACGTCTGCTTCCTTAAGGTCTTCTCTTTACAAGGTATGTCAATATCAGCAGGTACTAATATTTCCAGGAGCCCCTCTACTTCCTTAAATACATATGATTTTTATCTAAAATTTTGAGTTTTATAAATTTGTAACAAAAGGTTAAATGTTTGACCACCAACCAACTTTAAATGTATACACCACAACAGATTTGGTCATGTATGTACAGAAAAGCAACTGGAAATGTATGCCCAAAAAGAGTAGCATCTAAAACAAACAATGAAAATACTGCAATCAACTTTACAATCATAACATTAAACCATGCAAAACAATTGTTTTATGCTAAATCAAACCCAAACTCGAAATTAAGGACAAAGAAGATATTGACTGAAGTTGAGTAAACATTAAAACAAAGAACATGAACGTTTGTTCTTTATGAAACAGAGACATACATTATAGTCTGCTACAAACTACATGTTTGCGGGTACCATTGACGTTACATGTGGTCTTTGTTGCTACCGTCCCCACCATGCCTGCAAAACAAATTTTAGCAGTTAAGAGGTTTAGATTACAAAGTGCAACTCACCATGCATATCAATCATTAGGTACTTGTCAGCTGTCACTACAGCTGAGACTTGTATCTCAAATTCTCAATGGCCATTATGACTGATTTACTTGAAAACGAGTTGACTTGGGTTCAATATTCCTTCTAATGGTAAATTTAAAAAAATAAAATTACTGGGGTTAAGAATACGAACCGCCAAGAGGGGGTGAAATTTCGAGCCTTTCTATCCAACTGAAGATTCTCCAAGGCAGCAGAGGTATGATTAATATCATTGGAAGTATCATCGTTTTCGTATCTCCAGTTGTAATCATCATTTCTGTAGCTAGAGGTTGAAGAACCTCCTCGTCGGTCTGAACAATTAACACAAACATAAATAATACTACAAATAAAACGAACACTAAGAAGCTAATGGAAATATATTTTACTTTATTTTTAAATTTGTATATATACAAGAGATAAATGCACTGTA
Source organism: Ambrosia artemisiifolia (assembly GCA_032199755.1). Lineage (NCBI taxonomy): Eukaryota > Viridiplantae > Streptophyta > Magnoliopsida > Asterales > Asteraceae > Ambrosia > Ambrosia artemisiifolia. The sequence goes on from CM063529.1 coordinate 40,237,101, forward strand.
AATAACAACATAAAGGAATAGTAATGCTCACCGGATGTTTGAGAACTCGGACCTTGTCTGGCATAAGGAAAAAAGATAATTATTATTAATAAGAAATACATTCTAAAACTAAAACTTTCATAATTACCTTCCAAAAGGAGCTAATCCACCAACAACAGCCGATGGGGATGGCCTTCGGTTTCGAGAATCTACACTGCCTCTTCCTTGAGATTGACTCTGCAAGAAATAAAGAAAGTAATCAAGTATAAGTTAATATTACGCCGAATTGTCCATATTCAAACGGAGTTTCATCGATAACTCTTCACTAGGATCGCCCACACTTATAGTTGGTCCAATTTCAAATGTATATTAATTTAAAAGCCCGTCCAATTTAATCCAAAAGCAAATAAAAATGTACCATAGTCGGACTGTCATTCTAATTTAAGATTTGTCTCATGATAGATCCCCTCGTAGAATCGTAAATTATTACAGCTATACCCATAGTTATCAAAGGCGCTAGGCGCATTCAAGGCGCATAGGCCTCGCCTGGGGCCTAGGCGCTAGGCGCAAAAAAAGCAAGGGCCTGAGATAAAAAAAACGAACAAGAAAATAAAGTAATAATATATTAAAATAATACTATTTTTCATCTAGATAGTATCAAAAGTTTTAAAATATTGATCTATTAGTGTATAGAAGTAGTTTTACTTAGATAAAAAGTAGAAATCTTGCTGAAATGTAGCCATTATTTAACGAATTTGGTTGGAAACTCTCCGGAATTTGGGAATATAGCTGAAAACTGCACCGAAACCATCACCTGGAGAATTAAAGCGCAATTTCCTCGACTCAAAGCGCAAATGCATCGCCTCGCCTAAAAAATGGGCATAGGCGCAAGAAGCGATGGCTTTTAACAACTATGGCTATACCAACATTTCCAACACAAGAACCGAAGTATACATGGAACTGAATCAAATTTTATCTGTTGGATTTGGTTCTATATTTGTTATGCTTTAGCGGCACGAATCAATCCAGCAAATTTGGAAGCAAGGGGTTCAATGCAGAGCTTCAGTCAAAACCAAGCCAATAAAAGTGATTGGACCTCTAATTATATGTTATATACCTATAAGTTATATCAACCAAAACTTACTATAACGCATTGACGCTAATTATTACATAATTTAGGTATCCTGTGACTGTGATTTCTCCAAACGTTCTAATTAAGATTTGACATAAATATCACGTTCTGTCAATGCATATAAGAGAATACTATGCATAAGAAGTTTGTTGTCGACCTTCACGCATCCACTCACAAATTTCCTGAGAAGCTCTAACGAGTATTATATTTTCTAACCGGTGGTGATGTAAGTTCGAACAGGATCAACTGACTGAAGTTATGGGTAGTTAGCTAATTTCACATTTATCTCAATAAGCAAACTTTCATATAAACTCCTTATCTACATTTCTAAGTCTGACTATAAAAGAAGGCCAACAGAATTCAAGAATAGAAATCAAACCTCAAACTTCAAGAAGCCTTCAAGTACGTCTAACAGCAACGGACCACTATCTCCATTCCTGTTTATATCATAACCATTCTTGTTACTGAAGTCCCTTAACTCTGCCTTCCAGGCATCCTTTTGCTGCATTAGCAAGTTTAGAGAGGAAAAATAACTATGATTAAACAAAACTTGAAAGTTGAAAGAATCATGAATATAGCGCTAGGCGCTAGCATTATTGATACAAAAGAAAACTGTTACCAGATTACACTCAGGCAAATACACTTTTAGTGTGTGGCCCAGTTGTGCCCAATCCAAGTATTCACAAATTAGCGCAGTCAGAAGCCGGCCTGAAATCAAATCAAAATAAGACCGAAAAATATATCAGGTTGGTGATTTAAACGCCATATCCAATCGCCCACGCAAATAAAGTGATACGTATTTAAAAATTTTAAAATTTAGGTTGAAGATACCAGAAGGGGAAGCATGAAGTTGCTTTGCACGATCATTGCAGCTACCCAACAGTGCAGGAGGTAGACCTTCATCTTTTTCAATTACTTTATCTTCTTCCTCGATTGCCTCAAATACACTTGCTCTAAGTTCAGCCTTTCATCAATAGCAAACGTATCAGTAATAAACGATCTCATTGATTACGTTACTTACGTAAGACGGTAAGAGAATCTACAAGTATAAGATTATGTTCCTTTTTTTCCTTTTTCTTCATAAAAACAATGTAACAATGTTCAAACATAGATTACGGCCTTTAATACGATTATACGAATAAAGAACATTCACACCATCCTAATCTCAAAAAACATATAGATTATATATAATAATAATAATAATTATTATTATTATTATTAACACCTTCACTAAACAACAAAGATATAACCTTTACTCTAAAAAACCCCTCCAATTCCACAAATCAGAAGCCCTAATAATAACAAACACAAAACCCTAAAACCAAATTAAACTCATATACACCTTTAACTTTAACCTAAATACACTCATACACACAACATAACCTCAACATTATCATCAACCGCCCTAAAACTACATCATACGCGCGCCAGAGGCCGTAAAGCTACTTAGTCGAGTCCGACAGGTCACGCATAGCAACGTTATAAGTTATAACCCCAAGATCTATAAATATTTATTTTTAAAAGACTTATCTTTACTATCCTAAAAGAGTTAGCAGTGCGGTGCAGGGCGCAGCTTGTTGCCGGTTTACCTTCCAACGTAATCTCACTTGGAGATTAAATTAAATTATAATATATTATAATTATATTATAAATCCAGTAATTAAGACAAATGGATGAAACTATACGAAGCCGATCCAGCAATAGTATGCGTCTGATTATAATTTATAACCCAACAGCATTTTATACAAATTTGGGTAAGTGAAATTAATTAAAATGAAATAAAAGATTAATAAATAATAATAATAATAATAATAATAATAATAATAATAATAATAAAAGGGAAGTGGGGTTTACTCGGATCTTAGCGAGAACGCCTTTCTTTTCTAGGGTTCGAGTGACGAGGGTCTTCAGGTCCATCATTTCTCTAGTGTAATCGTCCATCTTCCTGATGATGTTGTCTACCTCTTCGTCTTCGTTAGTGTGTGCGTGTGTGTGTTTTCTTATTGTCGGGAACTGAAGATCCAAAATCGATTTGGGGGTTTGTTTTTAATTTTTTTCGACTGCTTTTGTGAAGATTTGGGTGTGTGAAGTGTGTGACCCGACGGTTGAAACGGGTCGTGTATGTGGGGTTCAAAGTTCAAAAGTGTGGTTCAAACTTGAAATATGATTGGATAATATTTGTAATTTTTTTTGAAGATGGGTTTCTTCTACTTGGATGGAAGTTGTCATACGGTCATACCTACCTGTATAGCAGGCTCTGATCTTTCACACCCTTTGTTGTCTTAACCGGGTTCATACTGGAGATTCTGAGGGCTGTTAACGGCTTCCGTCTGGAAACCGTACCGCCTCCACACGAGCTCAGTTTAATTGTCGCACGCTGGAGTAACAGCCGGATGAAAATCGGGTCGACTCAGGTTCGAGCTCCCTCCACCGGGAAAGCCAAGCTCTCCCCATCATTGCCATATCATTTGGTAACATGTTTTAAGTAATAAAAGTTTAGGGATTTGTTTTTAGTAAATTGGTGGACAGATGAGTTAACTTTACTAAAATAGAATGGGTTAACATAATAAGTTGAAGGTGAAGGCATGTCCAGGTTCGGCCCATATTATGTTCGGATTTTTCGTTTATATTATGTTGCTAACCTGATTTAGATGAGTGTGAGACGCTGGTGTCGTATACCCTTTATTTATTGTCTTCAACATAGGGATTTGGTGTTGATCTACAAGCACCTTAACGCGAGTAAGATCAAATGTAAAGCGGTCCAGGTGACTATCCTTGTCGCGTGTTGGTTGATTTGGTGATCGTATAATGAAAAGCTCTCCAAGGGTGTTAATTTTTCTTTTGAAAAGGTCATGGAAGAGATAAAAGGTTGTTGGTTACCTTTGGGTGAAGCATACATCATTCTTCTAAGATGTTAAATGGGAACAATGGTGTACTTTGATTTTGATTAGGTTTGTTGTTGTCTGGTCTTTATTGTTTTGTTTTGTATGCTTTTCTAATTGATTGCTAACTCTTAACTAACCTAATTTGATGACCAGGACATATATGTGAATAATATTATACCCTAGTATCATGCTTGAAGTTGCAAATTGAGTTTCAAAATTATGCAAACAATAGTTAGGACCGTGGATTGTATTAATGAAGCCGCATAGGTTAGTGAAGGCACACGAATGAAAGCGATAATTCTATACCAAGAATTTTTTAATGATTTTAAACGGTTAAGTTTATAGTTATTTTCATTAATTATTCATGGAATCAGTTTGTAACGTACATTTACAACACTTACTAAAGCAAATGAGACAATGTTTTGGCTCTAATTCGATCTTGTGATTCTATATATCGTAAACAATTACGAGTAATATTTTAACGTTGCCAACTTTAAGCATTATTCATATATTTCCATTTCCATTCTTCCAAATATAGACATCTTTTTTTTACTATTCCCTTTCATTTACCACACCCGTCGAATTCATTCGATAAAAAGTATATATGTAAAACATTAACCTTTTATGAACTAAAATATTTTGATGTAATTGATTTGATATTACTTTTATAGGTTGTTTGATTTAATCATTTGTTGATGATGATTTGATATCAGTGATACTTACGGTCCAACTTGTTGTAAGTTATGCATCCCATTACCCATGTAATCAATCTACTATACATCCATACATCGTATGCTTAAGTTTTTAAAATAATCAAACATAGGTGGTTTTCATGAAGCAATTTAACAAGGAAAAGACGAGAATGATTGTACAATCAAACCATGCTTGTAAGGTTATGGGTGTGCTTCCCATTCCCCCATCTCTCCCATCCGTCAACTCAGCGTCACGTCACAATCCACTCTCACCCTTCCCATCCTTCCCCATCTAAGGGTGTAGACGTGTAGTTCCCTAACCATTTATTTAAACAGTATTTTAGGTAAATGAACGAAAGGTGTAAACCCGGAACGTTAGAACCTCAAGTTGGTCAAAAAGATAATTTACAAATTTCTAAAACACATCGACATATTAGTTTTTTAGAAAAGAAATTAGTGAAAGAAAAATCAGTTAAATGTAATTGTGTAGGGGTTAAAACTACAATTTTCAAAAGTTGCGGGATTGTATGGTGGGTGAAAAGGGAGGGGCCATTTTTGTAAATTACAATTTTATAAGGTAAGTGGTGTGAAAAAAGGAGTGGCAAAAATGCATTCAATGGTTTTACTTTTACCTTTTACGTTATCTCTTTTTTTTTGTTTTTACTTTAAGTAACTTATTTTAGTCTCAACATACAAAAATCAACTTAGTTATTTTTCTTATGTTTAACGCGTTGGTCTAATTTTTGAACGTTTTTATGTGTGCCTTTGTTCGTTTTAATTGTCTATCTCGGTTGTTATATTGAGTGATGATGCTGTACCAATTATCAAACTCCCGTTATAACACGCTGATAAAACTACCAGTTAAAAGGCAAAATCCAAATTTTAAACCTAACATAGATAAAACGTACTTCATTAAAACAAACTAGTAATTCGTACCGGCACGTTGCAATAGAATGTTAAATCAAATAAAAAACGACAGATAGACGTAACAATATTAAACTGTGGATACCGGTTGTGATACGTTAACTCACAAAATTTAAACTTAAACAGACTCTTTGCAACATTTTTTCACACTGGCGAGACCCCAATTACGAACCCTAATATATCCATTTCAATTGATCTGCAAAATCAATAGCAATCTCCATGATCATCTCTATCATAACTGCTATAACGTTATAATTGAGCAACAAATCATCCTCAAAACAATAGACAATTTCAAGGATCCCTAACAGGTATGCGTTTTTTTCCCTGTATAAATTGAGAGTATCTGATCACACTTTTGTAACAAATTAAGCCTACAATCATAGATTATATTTTATTTATATCTGTGTTTTCACCTGTTCCAGTGAATCCTAGCCTCTATAATTTAATTTTCTGAATGCTGCTGCTAGTTTGTGATATAGTGTGTATGTTTATTATCAAATGAAATCACTTTAGATAGCAATCGTTGTTTAGTATAATGATGATTGTGGTTTATGATGAGGTTGTGACATGTGGTTGATTGTTAAACGTGTTCTGATCGAAGCGAGGTTTTATCCGAGCTGTAAACTAAGTAAAGTGTTACACTGTGTTGGTATTAAATTGAGATTACTATTCAATATCTAACGTAAGTTACCACGTCTTCTCTTTTCATATGCTTTAACGCTAAACTGCATTATAATTTATAAGAACTTAGCTAAGGCTTAGAAAAAATATGGTGTTAGAATACCATACCGTAATAGCTAACCGATGATTCGTGAACAATACACCCAATTTAGGGCTCAACATTATTTAGATGCCTGGATTATGGATCAAAATAAATTTACCTGCTCCCAATAAGTTATAAGGTTTTAGATAGAGGGCCCAATAAGTTTTGAGGTTTTAGATTTCTATAGAGAGGGCCTAATAAGTTTTCCGGTTTCATGTTTTTAAAAAAGTACATATAAAAATTTAGGCGCTAGGGAGGCCTTGGCCGGGGGTGCGTTTCGCCCACCCCTGGGCCGGCCTTGCTCTTGTGCACAAATGCTACTAGCCGTATTTTATCGTCGTAATTGCTCATGACACTATCACGTTAGTTAGTTATTTATTCACAATGTGTTGGAGACTATCTCCTTGTAACTTGTCAACACCTGGAAGTACAGCTTTTCATTTTGTGTGTGGTGGTTAGCTTACTAGTTTGTCAACATAATCTTTCTTAGCAGACTTCACATTGTATTACAAATAAGAAAATGGAACACCCTGATGACGATTCCCATGGTGTTGGTGATAGCCAGAGCAAGCAAGATGATGAGGTACAAAAATTTTCGTGTAGCAAATGTCAAAATGTATAACAATTTTTTAATATCTTGAATATCATTTATGCTTATTTCTTGTTGCAGGTATCCCGTCGTGAAGAGTTAAAAAAGTCGTTAGTAGCAAAATTGGCTCTTCGTCAAACTAATTTAAATCCTGAAAGACCTGGTTAGTAGTCATAAAATAGAAAACGGTTTGTTTAATTTTACAGGAGTTGTGTGCATTGGATAGCTTACCTTGTAGTCACCATCTCTAGGGCTTCTATATTTGGTTTTCAAGTTCTTTTCATGTTTTTGCTCCAGATTCCAGTGCTCTACGGACACTGGACTCCAGCATCAAGCGTAACACAGCAGTCATTAAGAAACTCAAGCAGATCAATGAAGAACAGCGTGAAAGTTTGATGGACGAATTAAGAAATGTCAACTTAAGTAAATTTGTTAGTGAAGCAGTGGCTGCAATCTGTGATGCCAAGTTAAAAAGCTCAGATATACAGGCTGCAGTTCAGGTAATTACCACTTTTATGACATGTGTATGCTTAAATCAGGATGCGTTATATTAATTTATTTATATAAATCAGGTCTGTTCATTGCTTCATCAAAGATACAAAGACTTTTCTCCGACTTTGGTCCAAGGGCTCATGAAAACCTTCTTTCCTGGGAAATCTGTGGAAGATGTGGATGCAGACAGGAACTTGAAGGCCCTGAAGAAACGCAGTGCTTTAAAACTTTTACTGGAACTATTTTTTGATGGAGTTATAGATGATACTGCCATTTTTGTGACTATTATTAAGGATCTTGCCAGCTTAGAGCACCTAAAAGATAGAGATACAGCTCATACAAATTTGTCTCTTCTTGCTAGTTTTGCTCGACAAGCAAGATATTTTATTGGACTTCCACATCCTGGAGAAGAACTTGTTGAAGAGGTATTTTCATTATTGATTATAGGTATTTTAAACATGGTTTGATGAAATATTGGAAGTTGATTTCAACTATAAATATGAAGAAACGTTCCACATGTATTTGAACATTTAACTGACCACCATTGCAGTTTTTTAAGGGGCTTAATATCACCGTGGACCAAAAAAAAGTCTTCAAAAAGGCATTTCATACATATTACGATGCTGCAGTTGAACTACTCCAGTCTGAACACACTGTAAGTTATTTGTATAATTTGAAACAGTGGAGAGTCATCTAATCTCTAATTTCTAATTTCTGTTTGATCAAATTTTCTCTTTTCTGTCTGTCTGCTGCCAAATTGAAGTCACTGCGTCAATTGGAGCATGAGAATGCAAAGATTTTGAATGCCAAAGGTGAGCTCAGTGAGGAAAACGCTTCTTCATATGAAAAACTAAGGAAGTCTTATGACCAGCTGTATCGAGGCGTCACTGCGTAAGTTCTCACTGTTTATTTTTTAAAATTTTTTTTTTTCATCTTTTTATATGTTTGCTCTAATAAGTTAAAAGGGAAAACTATATACATCCTATTTTATATTTATCTTTAGCCTTTAATATTTTTTCAAATTTTTTTGTGTGATAGTTTAGCAGAAGCCCTTGATATGCAACCACCTGTTATGCCAGAGGATGGTCACACAAGGCTCACAACAGGTGATGATACATCATCTTCTGGTACTGGAAAAGAGGTCTCTGTTGCTGAAGCATTGTGGGATGATGAAGATACCAAAAGCTTTTATGAATGTTTACCTGATCTCAGGTTTGTTCTGACTAGATTAAATATGCAAATTGTTGTTCATTCTACATGTATAAAGTGTTGGGTACATTATGATTTTGGGTTTTAGGGCGTTTGTTCCTGCTGTATTATTGGGAGAAACAGATCAAAAAGGGAGTGATCAATCATCAAAAGCACAAGACCAACCAACTGTAAGCACTTTCAACAGATCTGATGTTTCAAATGTTTGCACGTTGACAAAGAAAAGTTCATTAGACATTAGTAAATAAAAATTATGCAGGATTCAACACCTGAGACCGACCAAGGTCACGTTGCCGCCCATGACACTGCAGTGACTTCCGCTGATGCTGCGGTTTTACCGGAATCTAAAAATGAAAAAAGAAAGGATGAAGACGAAAAAGACAAAGGAAGTACGAAGGAATCAGAAAAAGATAAAGGAAAAGAAAAGGATGGTGAAATTGAGAAGGAGAAGCTTAGAGGTCCTGAAGGAACCAACTTGGATGGTTTGTTACAGAGACTTCCTGGCTGTGTGAGCCGTGACCTAATTGACCAGTTGACCGTAATCTTTTTATTAACTCTTGACAATTTTCTTGTTTGAGTTCTATCCACTTGCATGCCATATGACATTTTTGTATATTCAATATGTAACTTCAGGTGGAGTTTTGTTATTTAAATTCGAAATCTTCCCGCAAAAAGCTTGTTAGAGCTTTGTTTAATGTGCCTAGGACATCTCTGGAACTGCTACCGTACTACTCACGCATGGTTGCCACACTATCAACTTGTATGAAGGATGTGCCTTCTATGCTTTTGCAGTTGTTAGAGGAAGAGTTCAACTTCCTTATCAATAAGAAGGTTTTATTTTATCTTTCTGTTCTTTTTAAAATACACTTCTGTAATATATCTTAGGTCCGCAATTCTATACTAGTTATTTATCACGGTGAATGCATTTCAGGATCAAATGAACATTGAGACAAAGATCAGGAATATTCGATTCATTGGAGAGCTTTGCAAGTTTAAGATCGCACCAGCTGGGCTCATTTTCAGTTGTCTAAAGGTAACTGAGACATTTCATCAAACACCTTGACCACGCCATCAAGAGCTAATTCAGTTACCTTTTTGCTGATTCAAGTTTTATTTGACAGGCATGTTTAGATGACTTTACACATCATAACATAGATGTTGCATGCAATCTTCTTGAGACATGTGGCAGATATCTTTACCGGTACCCTGATACTAACGTACGAATGGCAAACATGCTAGAAATTCTCATGCGCCTAAAAAATGTCAAGAATTTGGATCCTCGACACAGTACCCTTGTCGAGAATGCATATTACCTGTGCAAACCACCTGAACGATCTGCACGGGTCTCTAAAGTTCGTCCTCCTTTGCATCAGGTATTATATTTTATTTTATTTTAATGTTTTGTTGAGTGCATTTTCTTTATGACGTTGATTTCACTTTACTCCTTATCTGATAACACGTGCAGTATATCAGAAAGTTACTTTTCTCAGACCTTGACAAGTCATCAGTTGAGCATGTGCTGAGACAACTCCGTAAGCTACCATGGGCTGAATGTGAACCCTATCTGTTAAAGTGCTTTTTGAAGGTTCACAAAGGAAAATATGGTCAAATTCACTTGATTGCTTCGCTAACTGCTGGATTGAGTCGTTACCATGATGAGTTTGCGGTTGCTGTAGTCGATGAGGTCGGTTATTATTGTTACTTTCATCGTCAATATTGTTAAGTTATAGTAGTAGTTTCTAGTTATATATGCATACAAACAAACTAATTAACGTACCCAATAAAACGCTACTCATAGGGGAGGGTGGGACCAAACCTTTCTGCTATCCCAGGGGATACAGAGGCTGCACAAATCATTATGAATTATTCTTTGACAGGTTTTGGAGGAAATTCGGCTAGGATTGGAGGTAAATGAATATGGGATGCAACAACGACGAATTGCTCATATGCGGTTCTTAGGCGAGCTTTACAACTATGAACATGTGGATTCTTCAGTTGTTTTCGATACTTTATATTTGATTCTCGTTTTTGGCCATGGGACAGCAGAGGTACAGATAAATCTTTGTATTTTGTTACTATCTAGATTTTAAGCTGTCTTTTGATTTTTAATCTTTTCTTATCGTTTGTAGCAAGATGAGCTTGATCCACCTGAAGATTGCTTTAGAATCAGAATGATTATCACACTTCTCGAGACTTGTGGGCATTACTTTGGTCGAGGTTCATCAAAGAGAAAACTGGATCGGTTTTTGATTCATTTTCAACGATACATACTCAGTAAAGGTGCACTTCCTCTTGATATTGAATTTGACTTGCAGGTTAGTCTTTAATGTCATATTCATATAGTTACCATTTACAATTTAGTACGCCCAGAACATTAATGTAACAAACTAACAATTTTACAGGACTTATTTGCTGATCTACGCCCCAACATGACTCGTTATTCAACTATTGAAGAAGTTGATGCTGCTTTGGTTCAGCTTGAGGAGCATGAACACACCGACAAGGTTAGTGGTGAGAAGCACATGGACCATGAAAAACCGACAAGCTCTGCAGCTGGAAGCTTATTGATTAATGGTCAAGTTGCTGCAAATGGCATTGAAGAAAATGGCGGGATCCATGAAGAAAGTAATAGGGACTATGACAGTGCATCTCAGGGTAGCACAATGGATCCAGATGACGAGGAAGAGCTTGATGATGATGCATGTGAGAGTGATGAGGATTATGCTGAACGGGACGGACTTGCTTCTGACGAGGATGATGCATTTCATGTTAGGCAGAAAGTCATGCTAGTGGACCCTGAGGAAGAAGCTGAATTTGATAGAGAATTTAGGGCCCTGATGCAAGTATGCATACGTTCTTTATTCCTGTGCACTTTTTTTCTGGTTTATTCATACCTAATCGTACGCCCCACTTACGGTGTGCGCATATAATGTATATATGTGTGGCCCTCGGGGGGCAAAAGTAAAGTTTGCAATAGTTTTAACGTTATTTTACTAATTTCGTGAAAATAACGTTAAAAACGACGGACGGTTAATCATGCATCATGTGGTGGCGTTGATAGTCAAAAGACAAAGGGGTACATGCACCAATCGGGTTTGTCCCGATTGCTAAGTGTTCTGTGCCTTATGTCCAAGGCTTGATACCAAACCACATCGAGCCGGGGGTCTCACTGGAAGCAGCCTCTCTATTCTTTAGGGGTAGAGGTATGGCTGTCTACATCTTACCCTCCTCAGACCCTACCTTAGCTTTGCTATAGGTGGGATTAACTGAGTATGATGATGATGATTCATACCTAATCGTTTCCTGCATAACTTACCTCACCTCATGTGATTCAAACAGGAAAGCCTGGATTCAAGGAAACTGGAGTTCCGGGCCCGACCAACACTAAACATGACGATACCGATGAATGTTTTCGAGGGCTCAACAAAAGATCACCATGGAAGGGTGAGTGAAGGAGAAAGTGGCGACGAGGCAACAGACTACGAGTCTGGAGGACGCAAGGAGGTGCAAGTCAAAGTCCTGGTCAAACGAGGGAGCAAACAACAAACAAAACACATGCTCATACCTAGTGACTGCTCTCTTGTGCTGAGCACAAAACAGAAGGAAGCTGCTGAGTTGGAAGAGAAACAAGATATCAAAAGACTGGTCTTAGAATACAATGATAGAGAAGAGGAGGAACTCAATGAGTTGGGAAATCTTCCGGTTGGCTGGAGTCAAAGTGGCGGTGGTAGGGTTATCTATAGAGGCCATACATGGGACGGTCATGGTGGGAGATCTGGGTCCCGCCATAGGTACCCACATCATACAGGTGGCGGATATTACTATAGCCGAAGAAAGTGAGAACTTAGCCAATAACCGCGATGAGTCAAATATATGGTATCCTGAGTTTGGCGTTATAGCTTACCGTCTGCTCTTATGGGCTTTTTGATTCGAGTCTTTCGGGTGTATATTTTGTCAATACATGACACCGGTATGTAGCTAACGAAGAGAACTTTGGGATGTCACGGGTGCATTTTCGTTTGTCACGTTGTGATATCGTATCGGTATTGCCATCCATTAACACCAAACTTGGTTATATTAACCTTCTCTATAAATAAGGAAGGGTGCCTTAATCTCGATTATAAGACAGTTGCATTCATATCTTGGATAGGAGATTGCTATTTGTAATATTAGTTTTTTTTTTTTTTGAACGGCAAAACAAAACTTTATTGATTATGCTAGCAAGAAACTAGCCATATAAAACTGGGAATAACCCCAAGAACAACAATCCGAACAAACGAACCACAACTACAAACAAAAACACAAAAATCCGCTAAATCATCCGAGACGCATCAAATCTACCACACGATTCCCATGTCATGTTCGACATCCGCCCTCTATTTGCAATCCACAAGAACGACATTACCTTGATCTCCTCAAAAATCTTCCGAGCCGATAGAGGCTTTGCATTAAAAATAACATCATTTCGAGCCCGCCATATACTCCAAAAAGAGGTAAGAATCACGCCATGAAGAGCCTTTCTCTTACGAGCATCCAACAGTGGTAAGCGATGAAGAAGCACCAGGTCTTTTACATGAAAAACAAAGGCTGCCGGGACGTTACACCAATGAAACACAACCTGCCACACATCCGAAATGGCAGCGCAGCCAGTGAAGAGATGCTCGCACGACTCCACTGCTGACCCGCATAAACGACAAACCTGTGAGTCAATCGGGATGTTACGACGGCCTAAAGCTTCAGCCGTAGGCAGCCTATCAAAGAAAGCTCTCCACGCCACTATTCCCACCTTTTTCGGAACCCAATTACACCATACGAACTCCGTCTTCGGTAGCTGATTTGCAGCTTCAAACAGCAGCTTTTTAACCCCCTTTACTGAGAATTCCGAATCAGACCCGATAGACCAACGCCACTCGTCTTTACCTGGCTGCAAAGTAACCGACGCCAGGTCTGCTAATAATGCCGTGAACTGTTGCTGTTCAGCCGTAGTAAATGTATTGCGCCTCCATGTCCAAACCCACTGCAAGTTTGGAGTTATACTCTCCACATGGTCTGCAACATAACTAATCCGATTTCGTTCCAAGGCAAAGAGGGCAGGGTATTTAGTGGCAAGGCTGCTGTCCGAAACCCACCAGTCTAACCAAAACAATATCGAGTCGTCGTTCTTTGGAATACCTTTAACAATCTGTTAGGCATCAATATTCAAACTCGCCAAAGAAGTCGGGATCCCTGCTATTTGCTTCAAGGACCCACTTATAGATACCTTCAAAGGGATAAAATTCCACCCCCTTCCAGTAGCATGAATGGACCATATCACCTTCCTCCACAAGGCCTCTTGATTTTCTTTAAACCGACCACCACTTCGAGAGCAAAGCACAGTTCGCCTCTCTAAGCGAACCCAAACCAACACCCCCATATTCAACTGGGGTAATCACTCTATCCCACGCCATCCAGCTCATTTTATCCACCTCCTCCGAACCACCCCAAAAGACTTTGCGGCGCAATCTCTCAAGTGTATTAATCACTTTAACTGGAGCCCGGAAAATCGAAAAGTAATAAAGAGGTAGAGAACTTAAAACTGCTTTTAACAAAGTAATTCTACCTCCATAAGAAAGCGATTTTGCCTTCCAACTCGAAAGCCGCTTCTTAAATTTCTCAACCACCACATCCCAATTCCGAATTAAGTTCATATTAGACGCGATAGGGATACCCAAGTGCATAAACGGAAAGCTACCCGGGGCGCATCTCATTAGCAACGCCATCTGGGAGATGTCAGCATCCTCCACCCCAAGCCCAAACAACCGAGACTTTTTTGCACTAATTTTCAGCCCAGATGTCAAATAAAAACCACGGAGCAGCCGCCTTAAATTAAGCGCATTAATACCCGACCATTCCCCGCAAAAAACAACGTCATCGGCGTACATAAAATGCGACAAGATAGGACCCGAATCCGCCACCCGAATCCCATGGAAAGTACCTAAGGCAGTTGCACGCTTTATTATTCTAGACAACCCCTCCATAGCCATGATAAATAAAAACGGGGACAAGGGATCCCCTTGGCGAAGACCACATTCACACGAGAACTCATTCGTAGGAGACCCATTCACCAAAACCGATGCTTTCGAATTCCTAACTATGGACATCACCCACCACCTCCATTTAGGAGAAAAATTCATCTGACACATTATATCTTCCAATTAATCCCATCGTAACGAGTCGTATGCCTTGGCTATGTCGACTTTCAAAAATAACCCTCTCCGCTTGACCTTCTTCATCCACGCAATTGTCTCATTCAAAATGACAGGCCCATCTAAGATGTTACGGTCGCTCAAAAAGGCCGTTTGTTCCTCCGAAATAACCCGATGAATCACTTTTTTAAGGCGCGACACTAGAACTTTAGACAACACTTTATTTATAATTCCAACCAGACTTATAGGTCTATAGTCCGAAAGCGAACCTTGGACGCGCCCCTTAGGTATAAGAGCAATGAATGCCGAAAAGGATCCATATGCAATATACCCTTTAGAATAAAAATCCGAGAACATACGAACAAAATCCAACTTCAGGGCCGACCAGAACTTCTTTATAAACGTAAAGTTCAGGCCATCCGGCCCTGGCGCTTTATCGCCCTCACAATCCCAAACGGCTTCAGAGATCTCCTCCAAGGTAAATTCGCTCTCCAACTGTAAAGCCTCCTCCATGGATATCCGGTTAATATCCGGACAAATAAAAGGAGGCCTGGAACGCCTTTTCAAGGAAAATTTATCCTTAAAGAAGGAAGCAATGTTATCTTTAATAATAATCGGGTCTGAAACCAAACTACCATCAACGTGTAATCCATGTAACCAATTGCTAGCAGAGTTCAAACGGATGATGTTATGATAATATTTCGAATTCTCGCCCCCTTCTAATGCCCATTTAATCCGCGACTTCTTCTTAGCATCTAAAGCCTTCAATCTTTCTTCGTCAAAAACAACTTTTTTTGCTGTTGCTCTACGCTCCATTTCATTCTCATTCAACAATCTACTTTCAGCCAAGAGCTCCAGAGCCTCCACTTCCTTTCTTGCCTGATCAAGTTTAAGATTTCTCCTGTTTCTTTCAGCATCAACCCACAATCGGATACGACCTTTAAGCCATTTCAATTTTGCCGCTAATGCCAAATCAGCAGGTCCTGAAAAGACAAACAAATCTGAAATATTTTTTACATAAGCTTCAAACCCATTTAATTCCAGCCACAAATTGAAAAAGCGGAAAGGCGTCTTCCCAAAATCCGAATTCTTCAATGATAATAAAATAGGGCAATGGTTCGAAAGCATCCGCGGTAAAGCAAGCACCGACGCATCCGGCCAAGCACCTAAGAAATCGCCACACACTAGAAACCGGTCCAATTTACTCAACTTGTCGCCTGCCGCTGACATATATGTAAATTTATTCCCACCCATATTGTATTCAAACATCTCCGCACTACGAATAAACTCATTAAAAGCAAATGCGTTCTGAGCCAAAAAATCCGAATTAAGCCTCTCCTCCGGACAAGTAGCATCATTAAAATCACCGAGCATTAACCACAATCCACAAAAAGACCTCCTGAGAAAAAGAAGATCATTCCATAGAACCCGTCTAGCACCCGGATCATTGGGAGCATGGACATTAGCTATGTTAAGTAAAACACCAGACTGCACTAAACGACCCGAGACAATCAATACATGTTTTGACCGAGGGAGAAGAACATTGTAGCCAATGATTTTCCGCCTCCTCTC
Source organism: Ambrosia artemisiifolia (assembly GCA_032199755.1). Taxonomy (NCBI): domain Eukaryota; kingdom Viridiplantae; phylum Streptophyta; class Magnoliopsida; order Asterales; family Asteraceae; genus Ambrosia; species Ambrosia artemisiifolia. Next base: position 40,253,523 of record CM063529.1, read on the forward strand.
CTATTACGTAACAACCAATTCAAATGAAGAAGAAACACTTGGTTAATGTAGTCTGGTTTAGAAACATTACAAACAATAAGTCTGCCCAAACTAGTATTTAGGATCTGTGCAATGCGACGGAACCATTAAACCAAACGAAAAGTAGACGCAAAAATCTTGAACCATGCTCACAATTTACAGTGTGTTAAAGCACAAGAAAATAGACCGAAATGTAAAACAAATAAATTAATGACTCTTAAAAACAAGTCCAACAATAACAAAAACATGTGATATGGCAAGAATGCTTAAAAACGTTTATTGTAGATTTTTCTTGGAAGACTATTGGTGTAGACTGTAGAAGGGTAGTTTGGGAAATCTGTGAAAAGTAGGGGCAAAACTGGAAAAAGAAATAAGAAGTTTTCGTTTGACTAAATGTTAAGCCCTACTTACGGCCGTGTGCATATAATGTATATGTGTGGCATTCGGGGAGCAAAAGTAAAGTCGCACTAATTTTTAGGTTGTTTTACTAATTTTATGAAAATAACGTTTAAAAATGACGGACGGTTAATCATGCATCATGTGGTGGCTTTGATAGCCAAAAGACAAGGGGGTACATACACCAATCGGGTTTGTCCCTATTACAGGGCCGGCTCTAGCCCAATTATTTTGAGGCTAGGGCTTTGGTCCCCCAATTCTATAAGGCCCCCAAATTTTTTATATTTTTTTTAGTTTGTATATGAAAATTGGCTTCATTTGGGCCTAAATGATGGTCTAATATACCAGCAGGTCTCCTAATCAATTAATTATCCTTATGAAATACCAACATATAATAAAGGTGCTTGTTTTCATTCTAGGGTTTACAACTTGACCATTTATTTGTCTACTGCATCGAGAAAGAATAAAGAGCTATATAAAAAAAGCAACAGAAAAGATGAGAGAGATGGATGGAAACATAAATTTTAATTTTTGAATAGGTTTTTCATTGGAGTTATCTTACTTATGGGACTGCAACTCTGCAAATGACTTTTTTAAGGCCCCTAATTTTTACTCCTCTTTAGGCCACCAAAATGGTTGAGCCGGCCCTGCCCTATTGCTAAGCATTATGTGCCTTATGTCAAATGTATGATACAAAATCACTAATTCACTATTGAGCTGGGGTCTTACTGAAAGCAACCTCTCTATTCCTATATGATAGAGGTAAGACTGTTTACATCTTAGTCTTCTTAAACCCAAATTAGCTTTTCTATTGGTTGGATTGGGTGATGATGTTTGACTAAATTTTATGAGGAGATGAAAGATGGAGGAGAGACCACGTCTGCTACGATGTCCACCAATAGAAGCCCGTACCGTCTTTCAATTACTAAAACATAACTTTAAATTTTATATTATAAAAAGATATCCGTTAACGTCAATTCTCATTTAATATTTTAAATGTACCCTCTTATAGAAAAAAAACTTAGCGTGTGTGTAGTATATAGTTTTTCTTCGATGTTCGATTGTAATAAATGTAATATATTTTAAATGTACCATCTTTAAATTTATCTTTTAATTAACTGGTGTCACGTGACACTAATGTTTTAAAAACCGGTTTTTTAACTATGCCGGATTAGACTAAAAAAATGATTCAACTGATTGAACCGGATTGTATCGGGCGGTTCAACCAAATTGACTAACTAAACCTATAATTCTATAAAATACAACTTCAATTTAGAAAAAAATCCAATAATACATTATTTCATAATAAAAAATAATTCAAAAGTGAATCCATAATAAAATAATAATCCAAAAGTAACCAATTTTGTAACAAAGTTTTTTATATGAAAGGGTATAGTCGTATACTATGTTTATGTCATTGGAGTGTTGAATGCATCAAATTTATGATTGCTTAAAAGATAAAATTCATAATCATCGTCATCATTGTCAACAAAAGTATAACCATTTTCGTTTTCTACAATCTTTGATAAGAAGTTTTAGTTACCAATAATCAAAATGTACTAAAATTACATTAGATAAGTAACATATATACCCATGGCATTATAGCCTAGTGGTATCTTGGTGGTGAGATAAGACTTAGAGGCCATATGGTCCTGGGTTCGAATCTCACAAAGGGGGTTTTCTCATAATTATCAGTTTCCTCCTGAATTGGTGACTTGGTGGTGGAATATGATCGCGTGGCAACACTGGTGACACGATGATACTCCAGTGTTCCGTGAGTGATTCCAATTTGTTGGCCGTTCAAAAAAAAGATAAGTAACATATATAACAAGTAACTTTGTATCTAAGAAACCGGTTCATGCTCTTTCTCACCACACGTGTTATTATATCATCACTATGGGGTGATAAAGTCCAAAGTTTAACCTTGTGACGGTACCGGTATAGCGGTATAAACCGGTATACCGGAATCAGTGGCGTATCCAGGACGGATTTTCAGGGGGTTCCTTTCGTAGATTTTCACTGATTTTCAATAATTTTTCAAAAATTTCCACTAATTTTTTCATTTTTTTCCAAACCGAGGGGGTTCCTGGGATTTACCGGCGGTCCAAATCCCATACCGTTTTTCTAAAATACCGGGTTGATTCGTGCCGAGCAAGACATCGGTAAGCGGAATAACCGGTTCAACCGACCGGTTTAAACCGGTTTTTAAAACATTGCGTGACACACTTAAGAGGGGAGATTGGCCTCTTTAAGTGTCATGTAGGATTTCATGCTTTAAATTAACAAAGATGATGAACGTATTAGTGATAAACTATTAACAAAGATAAAGAAAAATAGAACATTACTTGTATTTGTTTCATAGTTAATTGATCATGAAAGAAGGTACCGTAAAAAACTATGTAATAAAATTATTTTATACGTTTTATTAGTATATTGTGAAAGAAAATCATAAGAACTTAAGAGAATTCCAATATCAGATGCATTTAAATGCCTTGAATTTATCTTTTAAATGATCTAACTGTTTATAAAGAGTACCATAGTATTATTTGTTTTATACATCTACATATATATCCTATATATACATATAATTACATAGTATGAAAATATAAAAGAACAAATGCAAATATAAAAGAACATAAAAGAACAATTATTTTTAAGGTATCGGTCAACTTAAAACTAAAAGCCACCTCAACTTTCCCATTTTGGCCAAATATCTCTTTTCAATTTCGGCACGCTTTGTTGTTTCCATTATGGATTTGTTTATTTATTTACTAGCTATCTACCCCGGGAAGGTCCCGGGGTTGAAAATCCTAATATGACTTAATAAAAAATAATAAAAGAAGAACAAACCTCACCTCCCAATTCAATCCACCACCAAGCTACAATTACCAAACTTAACCACCACAGCAATAACTTTAGCTGCAGCCACCATCATAGCCACCAGCACCATCCCTCCATCCTTAGCAGCGGAATCCTACGCCACATACTACGGTACTGCAGCTAGCGCAGCTAACTACGGTGGCTACGGTGGAAATTCAGACAAGAATGTAAACAATCTTTCAATACATGTATCAATTCTCTTAACAAATTAAACTAAACTGATATAAATTAAACTTAACTCAACCTAACAAAACTCACCTTGAAATAAATAATGGAACTTACATAACCATCAATACCTCTATCAAATCTGTTAAGAGTAAACTTAAGTGACATAAATTAAGCTTAACTGAATGTAAGTAAACTCAACTTAAAGTAACTAATGAAACATGTAACTCAACTCAGCTTTAAGTACCTAATGAAACATAAATCTATTATACTATACAACTCAACTAACATTGAACAGACCTATGAGTAATAGATGTAAACAATCTTTCAATACATGTATCAGTTCTCTTAACAAATTAAACTAAACTGATATAAATTAAACTTAACTCAACCTAACAAAACTCACCTTGAAATAAATAATGAAACTTACATAACCACTACAAAATTGGAAGATGTAGCCTATCAATTCTGTTAACAAATTACACTACAATCGCATAAATTCAACTGAACTCAAGGTACCTAAACTCACCTTTAAGTAAAGAATTATACCTAAATATATTACTATACAAAGCAAGTGACATTCAATAGATATATTCGTAACAGATAAAAGCAATAAACCATAAAAACAATGAAAAATAATAATTAAAAACCAATATAAACAATCAACAATAATAATTAAAAAGCACTACAAAATTTAGGAAAAAAATAAATCGAACCAAACTGGAGAGACCAATCATGTTGTCATCCACCATCTTCCCACTTGATCCATCGTTCCTGAAATAAAATAAAAAACAATTGTGACAAAAGCATAAAAAGGTGGTTTACATATTCATAATATCATAATAAACTCATATTATCTGATTGTAACAACTGTCACAGATTAAAAAAAACCCTAGGCAACTGCAAATCAATTCCTTTCCTATAACTGCAGAATATGTTGACAAATTCAAATCGGTTAAACTCACCTAAATCGTAATCATCATCTCCTAATTGTTATTATTATATTATTAACTCCAGATCTGAATGTTTGATTAATCGTTTCGTATATAATTTTGTGTTACATTCTACAAAACTGAATGAAATCTGAAGAGTAACAATCAATGTTTTAAAAACCGGTTTTTAAGGCATACCGGATTTGGCTTAAAAGTGGTTCAACCGGTTGAACCGGGTTGTACCGGGTGGTTGAACCGGGTGGACTATTCACAGCCAACTATCGCATATGAAACTGATAGAATACCTTGAACTTCAATCATAACCTTCATACAATATCAACATGTCAACCACATCTCACAACCATATAATATGGCTCATATACTGTAAGTCTTTACTGTAATGCAAAGATAAAATAATGTATTATCTTTTTCCATATACATCCAATATCATTTAGCCAACACATACTTCAGCCTTTAGTTGTCTTCAGCTTCACATGATCACAAGTTCACAACTTAAGAATAAATATTCAATAAACACTTCTCTGGGAAAATGTGCAATGAACTTCATTTTAGTACAACGTCCATATATCCACCCGAGAGGCATTGCCACCTGCTCACCTTCGAAACCATCACTTCATTCTAAGTTTCTAACCACCATCAGTCCATCACGAACCATTTACACAATTACACCACACAAATACTTAAATCGGAACAGCGCTGCTGGCATAACAAAAGGCCGGTTAAAACAAGAAAGGCCGTCGGTGTATTGATGAGTCGTCATCACTGCCGCCGCCGGTGACCCTGCCATGACCGTCGCCTCTGTATCAGTCCGCCTTTGGGTCGTCATCATATACTCTTCACCATCACGAAACCTGCCTAAACCGGTTTTGAACCGGTACGGTACGCCGGTTCGTACCGGTATAAACAAACTTACCGGCGGTATGATTCAGATGCCGTTTTCCTAATTTACCGGCATGTTTCGTGCCGGCTACACACCCGGTAACCGGTATTACCGGTAATACCGGCCGGTACATACCGGTTTTTAAAACATTGGTAACAATCACGGAGATAATATGATATGAGTACATTAAAAAACAAAGGAATTTAATGTAGTGAGAGAAAGCTAGCTAGAGGTGCGATGACGATACTTGAAAGAAGAATCAGGAAGACGTGTTGGACATGCAAGCATAACTTCTGTCATCTCCTTAATTTCATTGCTTATCTTCTCTTTCTCTCTCTCTCTAGATCTGTTGTTTATCATTATCAACACGGCTATTAAAATCACTGTAATTTTTTTTTTGGCGGCAGATGAGCAGGAGAGGTGGTGTAAGGTTTTTAGGGTTTGGGAGAGTGAATGAGGAGGTTAGGATTTAATAACTTTAGGGTTTTATCTTTTTCTCTTTTTTTAATTAAAAAAACGAAATAATTAAAAAACACCAAAAACATTCATTAAGGATGCCATGTGGCACTATAGAGGGGAGGTTGGAGGCACCATTGAACGCCACGTCAGCAAAAGGGCTTTGTTTTATATATATATATAGATTTGTTTATTATAAAACTAGTAAAAATCGGTGCCATCGCACAACGGCGCCGGTACGCACTGCGTTAAGCGCGACATAGAAACAAAACCGACGCCGATTCGTGAAAAGCTACAGATTTTTTCGACGAATAGCGGAATTACACCAACGGTATTGCGAGGGTCTGCTAATCGGATAACACAACGTAGAGAGTCGTATTGTTTCGTGGGTACGCCGGTGCGCGTTGCACCGAGCAAAGCGCCTAAACCGCTTGAAAAAGAGGAGTTACTAATAAAGGTAAAGCGATGACATTTTCGTAATTATCTAGAAACTAAAGACTTTTTATTTTGGTTTTAATAATAAAGAAATTACTACGATGGCATTTTCATAGTTAATTCAAAACTGAAGGCCTTTTATCTCGTGTCTTACAATGTTACTATTGCTAAGGATGAAATTGTTATATATATATAATAATAATAATTACTTAAATCGTGGACTAGCATGTATGAAGTTGCAACTCTTTTTATTGTTTTGTGTGGGGGGGTTGGTGGCAGGGTCGTCCCTGAGAATTCAGGTGCCTGGGTCAAGCCACGAAAAATGTGTCTCTTACCCTTAGACTGTGGGGTGTGGGAAGGGGAAAGGGTCGGGAAGAGTGACGTGGACCTTTCCCCGAAGGGGAACACCGCCCCCCCCCCCCCCCCCCCGAAGGTAGCTCGGTGAACTCGGGAGATTCTCCCCGATCATCCCGTCCCACTTTCCAATGTTTTTTGAACGTTAACATTAGAGAGAGAGGGGTTTAGAGAGAGAGAGGGGGGGGGGGGGTTTAGAGAGAGAGAGAGAAGCAGATCTGGTTACGACGGCGGCGGACCTGTTGCCGGAGACGACGGCGGTGGAGCTTTTGTTGCCGGAGACGACGACGGTGGAGCTTCTGCCGCCAGAGACGACAACTAGACGGCGGTGGAGCTGTTGTCTAGTGTGTATGTGTGGTTTTAAAGGGAAGAGAAGTAGAGAGAGAGAGAGATCAGAGAGAGAGTGTGTGTGTTTTGGAGAAGATGGTAAAGTGTGTGTGTGTGTGGCTGATGAGTGTGTGTGAGTTTTTTTTTTTTTTTTTTTATACTTAAATAATAAAAAAAGGAAGGGGGAAGGGGAACCATTTCCCCTAGAAGGGGGAGGAGAAGGGGAAAATGATGTGGCGCACTGACGCTGATGTGGACAAGGGGAAGGAAGGGGGAAGGGGAACCACACCCCATAGTCTTAAACGTTGACGAAATAAATAACGTAAGCTATTTTCTTTAAACGACGATTAAAGTATTACAATGAGTTAATGACATACTGTATTAAGTGAATAGGTAACTGAGGCTGAATGAAGATTCTTTAACATTCTTTTTAGCTCAAAGCTTTTGAATTAGGTTGGGGGGAAATTTTGTTTGCTTCTGTGTGTCGCATGTTTTTTCTATTCTTTTTGCTTTTTTTTATTTAGTTAAATTAAATTAAATTAGTGATGGGCTTTTAAACTTATTATGGGTTACTGGTATTTGGGTTAATTTATAATTTAAAAGATGTGTTTAATGGGCCCGAATTTAAATGTTTAAAGATATGTTTAAAAAACATATACACATATATATAGGATTTTTTTTAAATGTGCCCCCGATATTTTCGGGCCCTGACCGGTTGGCCTCCCCGGCCCACCAAGGGCCGGCCATGGTTGGGGGGGCTTCGGCAACCACATTTTGGTTACCGTTGTCGAACGGTAATACTGCCGTCACCCAATCGGTAACAATACTTATTTGTTGGTCTCGGCAAGAAGTAACCGAGGACAAAAGAGACGTTGAACATTTATTTTTTACCGTTGTCAACGGTCAAATGTTAGCAACTGTCCTATTTTATTAATTTTTTTTTGTTTTCTTGTTAATCTTAAATATTCACTACTCCAAATCAAAACCAACAATATCAAAATAACCTATATTCACAAACTAAAGCAATGGATCAACAAAATTCCTTGTTCGAACAAAAAGTCCCGAGGGGCAGGTTTGAACAAAAGAGGCGCTGATTCAAGCAAACGAGGGAGAGTTTCCAACCCCTGTGTTGAGACTTCAAACAACCAGGGGGGGGGGGGGGTTTTCGAACCCACGAGGGGACGGTTCTCACCCTTTTGATCCGGATGTTTATACACCACAACCACAATCATCACCATAAAATCAAAACCAACCTATGACACAAACATATAACTTTATTTATTTATTCGAATGTTTAGTTTCTTTGTCAAATTAAAAATTTTAACATACAGATTACTAGTTTTGTACCGAAGTAATGGGCGGTGGCAGATATTTTCCGTTGCAACATTTTGTTTAATAACATGTGAGGTTTTTTAAATATTTTTTAACATACTTTAATGGAGAAGGTGATAGGTGTGAAAACATGTGGTCTTAAAAACAAATATAGAGATAATACAACATTGCTAAGTTTTGGTTGTCTGCGAAAACAACAAGAAGAAATTAATTAACGAAAAATATTATGATCTTGATGTGGTATGTGAAAAGCCACCAGAGATTGACACTTGTCAATTTAACCTAACCACAGTTAAATCACAATTAAACCTATTTTTCCTCTTCCTGTTCTAGACCTAACCCATATCATTTTGAAACAAACCGATCGTTCGGGATCTGACCACCACCACCACCATCACCGCCACCACCATCACCACCACCACCACCACCACCACCATCACCACAACCACCACCAAACCTGCAGTAACAACAGCACCACCAGGGGAATTAATTAAGAACGTGGATACCAGCAGCATGAACAGTTTCATACCAATTAGTTTTTCATTGCTTCTGAAACTGTTTCTTCTTCTACTGATCCCTCTCGTTAATATCGACGGATGGTGAACCCTGGCTGTTGTTGCTTTCTTTTTCATGAGATGGGTGCATTTTGTTTTCAAGGAAGTGGAGTGGGTGAGAGGTGCGTTTGTTTCCAAGAAGGAGTGCGTTTGTTTCCAAGAAGGAGTGCGTTTGTTTTTTAAGGCCATTTTTGTGGATTGTGAAGAGTGCGTTTGTTTTATTTTGTTTTTCAAGTTCAAGGTGATGATAAGGTGCGTTTAAATAGTAAAGGGTGCGTTTGAATTTTGATAAGTGCGTCTGAAATTTGATGAGTGCGTCTGAAAATTTTTTATTAGTGCGTCTGTAAATTTGTGAGTGCGTCTGAAAATTTTTTATTAGTGCGTCTGTAAATTTGTGAGTGCGTGTGCGTCTGAAAATTTGATTAGTGCGTCTGTTTTTCACCAACTTCATCTTCTTCATCTGCAACTTTTTTTAACCTAATTTTTATGTTCAATCATCCTTAATGAAACAAAATTCAGAGTATTCGACAACTATTACAATTTCATAATTGTTCATATGATTAGTTTAATCCTCTGTTTTTGATTATTTTTAGATCAAATACTAATCTTACGTTTTTTTCGTTTATTGTAATCGATTTTTTTTTTGTTTTTGAATTGTGTAATCATTATAAACATGAATCGATTTGAAAACGATGAAAAATCAGTGTTCAATTAGTTTTGTTGTTACGATCTGGAATCGATCAGTTAAAATTAGACGGTTTTTTCCTGTTTTACCCTTGGTTAGTTTAACCCAAGTATGATTAGGGTTTTAATCTGCATCCTTAATCTAATGGTCCAGATTGCTTCTTACGCTTCTTATTTTAAGAGACTTTATACAATATCTCTTCCCTTTTTAAAAAGTATATGATAATGATTTTAATATATTAATGTATCACTCCTACACACATTATGTCTTAACTAAAATTAATATATACATTTAAAATTACCTACTCGTCTAGCTCATACATACACTCATTTTCTTATTCATTTTGACAATAACGTTTCTCTCAACTGATTTGGTTTCGTGTTATAAATGTATTCCTATAGCAATTATTACTTATTATCTTAATAATATAAACAAAAATGGTTTTTCTTTTAATTTTTTATTACAAGAATGACATACATAATGACCAAGTGCTTAAGAGCTGCTAGAGAAACTTTGTAAAATAGTAACCAATTTTAAAAACCAATAGTAATAAAATATAATATATTACTTAAGGTGCTCACTTCTACGTAATAACAATTATATTTTATTTTAAAATATCAATTTGCAGTTCTTAAATCTTCATTATTAACTATTTAATATTTTCTTTATTCAACTCGTGTAGTATATGAGTTTCTAACACACACACGCATACTGCTAAAAGGAATATGAATAAGAACACAAAGGTGCCTCTTCGCAGGTTTGGGTTTGGTCTAAATGTTTCTAGTGATTTCTTATTTTGTGGGTCGTGTTTAGGTTGATAGAACGATCCTTCTAGCCGGTTAAGTTTTTAAATGTGTTCTAAGTGTCAACCTAAATTAAGTGACCATTTTATATAAAAAATCAAAATGTGTAAAATATACAAACCGAGATGTGAGCACCATCATAACAGATCGGCCAAGAACCAAGGCCACGATGCTTGCCAAAACTTTCTACACACATGAAGATGACGTACGAAAAGGAGGCACACTATTTTATTTTATTTTAATTTTTTTTTGTGAGCAATCAACGCTTTTGTAGCCTGCTTGCAATTGGAGGTCCTTGGAGCCGTCGTGATGCCGCCATAATCGGAGAACTGTAGGGATTTGGATCGTAGAAGGTAGATCTGTTGGAAGGTTTATTTGTGAGGTTGGGGTTTGTTGTAGGTTGTGTGGAAAGTGAAATAAAACCGAACATAAATCCTCTATATTAAATTACATCAAAAATCACTATTTTATTTTTAATTTTTTCTCTCTCCTAATTAAAATAATAATATTTTTTCCATATTTTTATCATTATATTTTCTCTCTCGTCACTCACTACCATTTACAAAAATATTAAAATATATACAGGGTTAAAAAGTAACTTTTCAAATATAGAGGTGAACAGTGCTTTCACCAAATATTTGCACTCTTCTCCACTCACAACCACTCCATATAATTTGAGAAAACCCCTTACATAATTTGGTGAACAGACTGTAAATGCTCTTAGTTAAAATTACTCCAGCCTTTAAAAAAAAGTTAAAATTACTCCATCTATTGTTAGAATAATTTAATTAGTTCAAAAAATATATTTTTTATTTTAAATTATCTATTTTTTTACGGTTTGTTGGTAAGAGCATTCACATCAGCTTTCTCATCTCCCACTTACTCACAACCAATTACAACCACATATTACAATATAAATCATTACAATTTTTCTCACATTCACTCACAACCACTTTCAACAAATATCAAAAAATAAATACAATTTCCTATTTTCCCCAAAAGATTTTCAAATAACCCCAAATATACCGATAAAACAGTAGATTCTCCATTTTCTTCACTCACAACCACTTACACCCACCTCACCCATATAATTTGGGGGACACACTCACAGAAAAATGGGGGAGCTATTGTGAATGCTCTAACACTCTGTTTCAGAGTTTCATTTAGTAGGGGAAGAGAAAAGGAATGAAGAAAAAAATGTGTTCAAGAGTTTTTGTATAGAGAGAATGGAAGGGAAGAGGAAGGAAAATAGTGGGGTTTATAGCCATAAATCTTGTCTTTCCAATTTGGAAGGAACACGGGAGAAAGGAAAGGGACGAAGATAAGGAGGGATTCCTTTCTCTTCACCTCTTAAATGAAACTCTGGAACAGAGCGTAAGGTTGGAGTATTTTCATATTTTACTTTATTTTAAAATAATTTATTTTTTTGGCAAATTAATAAATAGTTAGGTAATGATTAAAAGCGTTTGAAATATTACACCCTATTTTAACTAAAAAAATGCTGACATGACATTTACATGGCAAAAAACGTTTCTAAGAGGCTTAAACTATTAGGGGGAAGAGACGCTTGATGAACTTGTTTTTCACTTAACTGATTTTAACCAATCCTGCACTGTCACATCACTTCACTGATTTACTTCACTTATTCACTTTTTTGGAGGCAACACTTAACTGATTCACTTCACTGAAATCTTTATTTTTTAGTTTTTTTTAAGAAACATTAATTAAACATATTATTAAACTAATAAAATAAACTTACAATATTAAAAGTAAACTAAAAATAAAATAAATAAAAAAAAAACTAGTCGGAGGCATCTGCTTCGAGGTGCAGTAGATCAAGTCTGTCTAGTGTTCCATGAGATCATTTCGAAGTCAGAAATGCGTATCGGAGTCTGTCAACTCCGCAAGGGCTTGGTCGTTGAAGAACGGTTGGATTGGGGGATCGCGTATGTGGACCGGTGATATCGCACGCTCCTCATCTTTAATGATCATGTTGTGCAATATCATGCACGTATAGATGATGACGCTACACCTAGCAACGGTCGTCGACCTCAAGGGTCGTGCGGTAATTCCCCATTTCCTTTTTAATTCCTCGAACACCCGCTCAACATCCTTCCTTGCCGCCTCTTGCGCCTTAACAAATTTCTTTTCCTTAGGATCGGTCGGATATCGAAACGTTTTCACAAACGTTGACTAGGTTGGGTAGATGCCATCGGTAAGATAATATCCACGTTTATATAAGTGGCCATTTAAAGTAAATGGACACTGCGGCACCGTTCCGTTTCGTTGGGTAAGAAAAACTGGGGATTGTTGGAGAACATTTATATCGTTGAGTGAACCGGGGGGGAGGGGGCAAAAAAATCCATGCCAAAACCACATATCTTGCGAAGCAACCGCTTCTAGCATGATCGTAGGGTATTGGTGATCACCTCGCATATATTGTCCTCGTAATTCCCTAGGACATGCTCGACATACTAAATGAGTGCAATCAATGCTACCGATCATGCTGGGAAGGTGATGTCTTTCTTCGTGTGCTTTGTACAAACATGCAATGTCGTGACTTGTTGGTCTTCGTAAAAACTCAGCCCCGTATAACTTAATGACGGCATTGCAAAAAAAATTGTAAACATTCGCGTGATGTCCTCTCAGACATACATAAATACTCATCGTATTCGTCTGGAGAATTACCGGCTGCGAGTTGTTTCACCGCTGAAGATACTTTTTGTATGGGCGTAAAACTCTTTCTAAACCAACCGTCCACGCCCTCTCTGAACCATTCGAAGTTTGCTTCAACATCTGCTACAATTTTTAGAAATAGACGTCTCGACATGGGATACTTTAGTTTAAACAACGCCTTGGTGTATTTTGGTACGTCGGCAAAATAGTCATCTATTAACTGAGTATGACCTCCCTCGCGATCACGTGACACATATCTTTTTTTAGATGTTGATGTGTCTTCCTCTGCAGCTTGCGTCCCAAGGTTCATGAGAAACTCAATGCTTCTATCGCTTGATTGTAAAATCGGGTGCACTTCGAGCGGGGGAATGATAACTTGATCATCTTCGACGTCAATGTCACTCATTTTTTTTTAAAGATGAAGATAATTTCTATTATTTTTTATACTAAACCGTGGGATTGTATTTCTATTATAAGCACTATGATAAAAACGGTCACAAAATATGACCGTTTGAAAACACAAATTAAATTCAACGGTCAAAAATGGAATTAAAAAACATAAAAATTCGACCGTTGCATTTAATATCACAACTTACCAGCCCGTTAGATAGAACCAGAAAACAGTTCACGGGACCCCTACCAATACTGGTGGCGATGTTGTTACCGTGCTGATAGTGGGGTACGCGTGATATTTTCCGGTGATGCCCCGTCCCCCCCCCCCCCCCCCCCCCCCCCCCTTACACCCTATTTTACATTCGAGATGGTTATGTCATCACATTCGAGACGTTTATACTTTTAGAAGGAAAAGATGTCCCTTCATAAAAGGAGATTATTCACTTTAAATCAATAGAAATCACTCTCTCTAGTCTAGTCTCTTCCGATCGATGGGTCCTCCTCACATTACAAAATGGGTAACGTATTTTGACAATTTCATAACCTAATCAACCAAGATGGTTGGGTGGACTAACGATCTATGCAACTCACCTTCCAAGGAATTAGGATATGACTTATGAGTCTTTAATATAAAATAAATACTCTTAAAAATTTGTTTACGAATGAGTATTAATGAAACCCCGAGACGTTTAAATTGAGTGGAAATAAAATGTTTGTCGCTCTATTTGAAACTTCATCTTGTTCTATAGCCTTGTTGTATTTTAGAAACCGGCCCGATTGAGAATTAGTTACCTAACCAGTTAGGGTTGTAACTTGTAAGTTGTGGGTTATTGTGGGCTTAATCGTTGGCCAGACCATTTTTTTTTTATATTTTAGAGAAATTGATTTTCAGATTTGTTTTATGTTTATTTAATATTCCAACTTTGTAAACACTGTTAATGGATACTTTGTTTAAGATTCTAAAAGTAATCAACAATTCGACAATTATATTATAATATGAATATTTAAATGATAATAAATCAGCTAGAATACACCCTTGATTTAATGGTTCAGTGAAGTAGTCCATGGTATTTGTTCTACACAAAGTGGCGTGGGTGGTATGATATTTTTCGCACACAAAAGTGGTGTAGGTGGTATGATATTTCTCGTTCACAAAAGTGGTGCACTTTAAATATTTATAAGTGCAATGTTATGAGGTATTTATGTGTAAAAGATCACTATTTGAAAAACTAAAATTTACTATAATTACAATAGAGGTGTCTATGTGATGCGACAAGAAATACAGACATTATGATCATGTAACATGTTTGTTTAACTTAAAAAATAAAACTACAAATCATCGATAAAAGTTGGTTTAAAATCAACGATATGTTCTACAAGTACTTATAGTTAAACTAAACTAACTAATTTTTTTTTTATATTATTATAACCTAATACAGTTACTCAATAAAACAAAAGTATTTATATATAAATATATAAATGTATAAAGTATGAACATACATACATACATTCAGTTCACGTGTTTTTTTCTTTTTCCTCCCATGAAATATCCCCCCTCTTCTTCCTCTCCAATACCTGCGACCTGACAAAAACGTCGCCGTTTCCATCCATATTCCCTTACACGCACACACACTTAACCCGTGCTCATCTGTATTATAAAATCAACACAGTAGTTTGTTATAACCGTTCACATTTCCCTCCATCTCTCTCTCTCTAAATCATTTCAAATAATAATAATAATAATAATAATAATAATAATAATAATAATAATAATAATAATAATAATAGTAATAGTAATAATAATAATAATAATAATAATAATAATAATAATAATAATAATAATAATATAGCTCGATCGAGCTTGTTTTTAGACCTCAAGTATCAATCGAACATGTTAGATCTTAACGTTGATGCAGATAATAACTGTAATAGCTACGTTGCTAATAATAATAATAATAACAACAACGATGTTTTAGAAGACCGTCAGTCAGAGATACATTCCGGTGCTTCAGTTTCCTCCGGCGTGTTCTACGCCGGTGATGACGACGACTCTGTATCATATACTACTACTACTACTACTACTGATATGTTAGGTCAATCATCTGGTGATTTGATGACGAGACAGTTTTTTCCTGTTGCTAGTGATTTGGAATCAGGTTTTGGATTGATGACGTCACGTTCGTCGTCGACGACGACGAAGATATCTGTATTTGGATCGGACTGGTTGAATCTCAAGGTACCGGAGTATGCTAATGCTCCGATGATGATGAAGAACAACAACACGCAACCGGTTCAGAAGTTAAGGAAAAACCGACGTGGACCGCCGTCGAAGAGCTCGCCGTACCGTGGAGTTACGTTTTATCGTCGGACTGGACGGTGGGAATCACATATATGGTGTGTTCTCTGTTCGTTGTCTTATTGTCATTTTTTGCATATTGTTGATTTACTTATTCATATTCTGTTTCTAATTTTGGAAGTTTATTTAATAATGTTAGAACGTGTTATTATTATTATTATTAATTTATTATTGGTTGGTTGATAATGGATCTGCAACTGCTTACCTAATCATGTGCATCATTAGTTGTACGGTACAATACGTCACTGCACGTTTCGCTTGATTTTAATGATAAGAAGTTAAGAATATGAGTTGTTACGCCAAAAAATATGAGTTGTTACTGGAATCAGAATATGAATTAATAGGTTGTTGTGTGTAGGTAGGGGTGTTAACGGTTCTTTGTTAAAACCGTGAAACGTTTCAAACCGGTCATGTTATTGAAATGCGGTCCGTTTTGTTTGTTTTCTGTTCTATATTTCTCATGTGTGTGTGAACTGTGAAAACATATATATTTGTACATCAAAAGCATCCTAAAACTGATCAACTTTTGGAATTGGTTGGAAAATAGAACGAGTTCTAGTTTCTAGTACAGTTTCAAACTACAATTAATGCTTTCAGTTATAGTTCAAACCTCAATTACATAAGCTTAAACAGTGAAACTCCGGTTTTTGATGATAAAAAGTGATTACTAGCAGTTTGGCTCGTGATTTACCTAAAAGCGTCATAACCGGACTTTGAGCACCACTAGCCGTAAGACTAAGAGTTTGCTTTGTAGATTAGCAATGATTCCAATGCTGCTTCTTGTTTTGTTTGTTGATATTAGAATCTAATATCTTCGTATTTAATCTGTTCAGGGATTGTGGAAAACAACTGTATTTAGGTAAGCATGCTTGATATCCTAATATTGTTTTAAGTCACTAAGTAATACTATGTTTCAGTTTGATATATTAGGTTAATTTTGTATGATTACAGGTGGATTTGACACATCCTATGCTGCAGCAAGGTGAGTGTGTGTGTGTCCAGTGAGAGATCTAGTTTGGTTAGGTGATTTTAATCTCGGTTTTAACTCACTTGTAAATTGAATTTTAGAGCGTATGATCAGGCGGCAATTAAGTTTCGAGGAATCGATGCGGATATCAACTTTGATTTAAGTGACTATGAGGAAGATCTGGCCCAGGTGGGGATTATTTAGATGGTCTTGGTTGGTAGTATTTGTAAGTTCCATGATTATTGTAAGGTCTAAGTTTTGGAAACCTGATGTAACAGATGAAGGACCTGTCGAAAGAAGACTTCATTCACATATTGCGTAGACAGAGTAACGGATTCTCACGTGGCACTTCAAAATACCGAGGAGTAACCCTTCACAAATGTGGTAGATGGGAGGCTCGCATGGGTCAGTTACTTGGGAAAAAGTAAGCAAAAGTTACTTGTTACCTTGGATTAATCAGTACAATTTCATGATAGTTCATTGTGCATTTAAGAATCTTAAGATAAGACTAAAATGTTTGGTTGCAGGTATGTTTACCTTGGATTATTCGACAAAGAAGTAGAAGCTGCAAGGTTATTGGAAATTTTATGATTACACAATAGATATCTCATGTTTCTAGTGTGCATTCTCCTACATAACCTGCAATTTCTTCTCTGAATCCAGGGCTTATGACAAAGCTGCTGTTCAATGTAATGGAAGGGAAGCTATCACTAATTTTGAGCCGAGCACTTACGGTTATGGGGTAGATACAAATTGGGGTGGAAAGAATGAAGGTACTAATTAATGTTTGCTTACAAATTTTGTGGTTCTCTTTCCTATTTAATCAAAGTATCTGTTGTTGGTGCAGCAGGTGGTTACAATCTTGATCTGAATCTGGATATTGGTTTTACAGCTCGTGAATCGCCTTATGGGAAACGACCAAAGGTGTGTGCAAACTCCATCTATATATGGATGGAAAATCCCACCATGATCCAACATCCATACCCCTGATTATGTGGAAATAATTTATCGAGTTTTACATGATTTGTTTATTATGATTAAGAACTAACAGTAAATTTATAATAACATTTATTGGCAGGTAACGACAGGAATTGGAGTCTCGAACTCATCATGGCAAATGCAAAGAGCGATTGGTCATAATGTGGCTGGTGCCTCTACCGCAGCATCATCAGGATTCTACTCTTCTGTAACCAAGTTCAGAGACCCTCTTTTGTTCCACATAAACATGCAGAACAAGGCTTCTTCCAAATACTAAACCGGTCAGACTAGTCGGTCAAATACTCAAATATTTGTTCACTGGGGTAAAATAGACCTATAATTTTTGTCTCATGCTTATATAGAATATAGATATAGATGACTGCACAAACTCTAGTATCACCGAATTCATTTTGTTTGTAATTCTCATAAAAACTTGTTTGACATAATATGGAAACTCAAGCCAAAACCAAAACCATGCAGTATGGATTTAAAATGGAGTGTTCATTTCATATAATCAAACCAGAGAAGTTAGGTGAATAATTACATTCCAAAGGCCCGGGTGTATACATCGCCAGAACTGGGCATCTGGAACTTATAATCATTAATCACCATACCCAGGCAGCACTTTCTCCAACCCGAATATCTCATTCCTCTGAATTTGTTTCTGCAAGCCGCCTCCTTCACTTCTAGTGTTACCTGGTTGAGCCCCATCCAACTGCAGTTGCCGATACCCATTTGTTATATGACCATTTGAAAACTTGGGATGTGAGTATTGTTGCTGCGTGTAGCTCTGGTCCATGAGCTTGGAAGTGAGATCTCCATAATAATCATCTCGTGAAGATGGAAACAAGGGTCTGACATGTTGTTAGGATCGACTAGATCATCACTACTGTTGCTTAGGTTCCCTATCAATGGCGTACGATAATGCTTGTTCGGTAAAGAATCCTTCACATAACTTCCTGAATCTAGAGCAAAGAGAGCGTTATTAATAGTAATCCAAAATATTATTTAAACCTAAAGGAAATGATCATCCCATCTTAGAACAAGACAAATGATCACCAGAAAGCTACTGCAGCATATGCTACATCCTGAACAATGGCAAAGACGTTACAAGTTATATATGAACACATGATCCAATCTAGAGGTGGCCTTTTGACCCGTTAACTTATTGTCTAATCTCCAATGGGTCAAATGGACAAAATGACATAAATAGCTTACAACAGGTTGAAAGTCAACCAAACTGTACTCTAATGCATGAGCCACTAAGGTACTTAAATCGTTTTCTTCAAAAATTAGACTAATATTAAAATAATCTAACTTATATTTGACACGTTATTTATAGAAAAGTAATTTTTTTTGGACAAAATGTATTTTGAGGCAACCAACCCATTTGATTACATATTAAAATCTAATCCAACAAAGTAACAAACTAGGTATCTCTGGACATTTGCAATTAGACAGAAGAAACTTCAATTACAAAAATCAAAAGAAATATCAGTTCCTCCATGAATGTTTGCCAATCCGAAAAATTAGCAGATAATATCTTACTTCCGGGCCACATCTAAAAACCAGGTTTCTGTGTGGAAGCACTGCGGGTTTTGAAGTGTTCATCTACCAGGGGTGGCAACATACTTCCTGAGTATTTATGCAAATATTGCGTGGCACCAACAATTTCTTGAATTCTATTCCTGAAATAAAGTTTATTAACAAGCAGTATAGAACTTCAGTCTCGATGTTTAACTAAAGGCAAACACAGAATCAGTATCGATAAACAAACAGATAACGGTGAAACATAAGTTATTGCCTGTAATATAATACCTAGTATGAATTGCGGCTGTTTCATCTTTGCCAAAACTATCTTCTTCAGCACCAATACTATGCAAATATAAACAAGCAACATTGTTGTAGGGCTGACAAACAATAAGGAAAAAAATGTTAGCTTTCCCCAAACATTTACTGAAAAATGGATCTTGATGATTTGTTAGTTAAGCATCTCATGTATACCGTATTCTTTTATTCTTTAACCATGCATGACAGTACTTTGCTGTCCCAAATGATGCTCTGCAAAAGTTGAACGATTAATAATCATATACATATGATGCCCGAAAGAAAAGAACCTAGAAATACAACCTAACGAGGGATGGAAGGGTATAATTAAACAAGTGTATATTGTCTTGCAGTATATCTTTATATGAAAGGAGAAATAACCAAAGTCTTTGCTAAAGTCTAACGTCTAGCAACTCTTTGCAGACATCAACTTATTTTCAAGGTGCTACAATAATAGCTGGACGTCACTTGCGGTATTCCTTGATGGGCCGAGTATAAAAGCGGGAGGTCACTTGCGAGGGGATTCTGCAAATATCGCTGTGCATATAGATCAGTAATGCCTAAAAGTAATTTAACATTAACAAAGTAAAAAAATATTTAACACTAACAATTAACAAAACTGAAATTATTTAACATTAACATACGTAAATATACCTTCACAAAAATGGTGAAAAGAATCCCGGCATGTACGCTCAGACATTCTTAAATACTCGTCCCATGCGTCGACCGGCATGCCGTATGCTAGTTGACGAATAGCGGCCGTACATTTTTGCAATGCAGAGAATCCAACGTGTTACCAGTTGCATTCTCTCTTTGTTTGAAATATGTGAATTCTCGTTCTAAATCGTCAGTAATACGCAAAAACAGACGACGACTCATAAGAAAGCGTCGATGAAATTGCTCAACATCGTACGAAGGATCCTCACAAAAATAATCATTAATCAAACGCTAACGAGCATCTGCCCAATCACGTTCAAGTGCTAGTTGTCTAGTAGTTGTTAATGATTCGGATTTGTCTTTTAAAAGTTGAGCTTCCTCTTGTGCTATGGTTAAAAACAAGTCATCGAGCATTCCCGATTCTTGCGCCGAGTCGGATGAAAAGTCGGAGCTTGACGACATTTTAATTTTTTTTTTGAGATTTGTAATAAGGTTATTTGAATGTGAATATGGTATGGATAAATGAATTAGTTATGTGTATATATGTAAGTTTTTATAAATTAGTTACAAATTTTTTTATTCATTTGACCGTTGGCCAACGGTAAAAAAAATATTATAATATTCGAAATCATGCCATTGAAGTTGAGGTGGACGGGGGCGCAACATTATTACACTGGCTAGCCTAAAGAGTTACACACTAAGCGATACATCAAGAACACGTTAAAATTATGTAGGTAGAGTAGACCCTAACTAAAATCTTACCCTAGAATACTATCAATTTTATTGATTATTCATATATTTTGTAATATAAATCTGATCTTTATTATTTATAACAACTCAAGTTAATCTGATCTTTAAGTTTTATACAGTTAAAACTTAAATGACTGGTTCCTTGTTATGTTGATATCAAAATTATTTAATTACCATCTGTTTTACTTTATGTATTTCAGTAACTCAGTTCGGGCCTCGGAGAAGTAGTTAATGGGCCTGAAATAAGAAATCAGAAAATGGACCGGCCCTGTAATTTATAAAACCAATTTGACCCAAAAGGATTCCAACCCAACCCAACCCAACGTGCCAGTTTGTATATGAATTACTCTCGCTGAAGCCGGTTTGGACCTGAACCGATTTGAAAAACCTGCTTGAAAACCAGTTTCAACCGATTTCAACCCTACCCACAACGATTTGTATAGGTTTGAATATTTTCCTTCATAACTGGTTTATGATCCGAACTGATTTTGATTCGAACTGATTTTGACCAAAGTTGACCAAACTGATTCGATTTACAACCCGAACCAATTTTGCGCAAATAAAACCCGAAATGTACACCTTTAGGTTTAGTTATTCAATAATTTCGTGAAAAGCTATAGCATTAATTTAGGATAGTAAAAATATAAAATATGTCAAGGTCGAAAAGCTCTCGTGGTTGAATTTTGATAGTGTATTCAGAGTTGAGGTCGATCTCTACTTTGTTAACACATTCACGAAAAAGTTGTTAATTCCCAGAAGTTGAATAATCATGAAAAGGTTGAGCTGTCACTCTAATCTTATAATCACAAAAAAGGTTGAATCGTCACTTTAAATGCACAATAACGAAAACTGACCACCATGTATGTGAATAAAAGAGTTTTCGTTATTAACACATGCGAATGCGAATGAATAAATAGTTAAAAATTTTAATTTTCATTCAACATCATCTCTGTCAAGTAACACCAATATCACACCATCATCACTGACCACCAACAATCGAAAATCTCGCAAAGAGAAATAGAGAAAAAAAATGGACAAAAATAGATGCAACAGCATAAAACCACTCACGCACGTTAAGACATGTTAACTTGTAAAATTTAGATTGAAACGTAAAATGAAAAATTCGTAAAAGATGAAAAGTATATGGGGCCAAATTTGAAAATAAAAAGTATCAGGGTTACATTGTTAAAGATGTAAAAGTTTGAGGGTTAAAAAAAAAGTTAAAGATAAAAACAGAGAAAACAAACCATGATTGCTTGAAGTTGTACACTAACCTTAAATGTGCAACATCAGCCAAGCATAATATATAACACCAAAATGCATAAACAACTTGTAAATTAATAATATATAAATTGTATGTGATGTTTTATAGAATTGTTACTTTTTTACTTGATATTTTTTATTCAAGGGAAAACTCCTTACTTATTTAAGTGGGATGTGAGACCGCAGGAGGTATCAAGGGCGGAGCTTTGTTGGGGCTGGCCAGTGCCCCAGCCCCCAGTCCCCACTGATTTTTTCTCAGTAGTGTAAATTTATGCGCTTTCGTTCGATAATCTTATACGTATTAAGTCCAACCTCCTTCATTTCAAAGGTCCAGTAACATTCGGCCCACACCGAAACTTTTTTTCAAGCTCGTCAGTGGGAGGTATCATGGAGTTTTCTCAGCAACACCCTATAGAAATTACGTCAATGTCTTCGTAACTTTCATAAGGTGTCGAGATTTGGTTAAAGACATGTATTGAACAATGAGTGAAATATGGTATGACAATATTGAAAAACTGTGCTATTATTTTGTAAAATCTTAAGTGATGTGCATCCATTAAAAGCCAACTATTAATGTACAATTGAATTACTAAAGATAACAAAGTATATGCAATATGTTACTCTCAATTAATCATTAGAAGAATATAGGATGTGGAGAAATCTTTCGAGATTAATTACGAGGTTGTTATATAACAGTGCTTATATAATTGGTTCTGGTTGGGAGATAGTAGTTTTTGTACTTGATAGGCGAGTGCGAGTGTTATGTATGTGTGTTCCTGTCTTTAATCCCGGTTTTCTAACCTCTGGTTAGGAAACTTCTGTACTTGATTATGTTTTTGTTTTCTTTTCGTGTGGAATAAAATTATCTCCTTCTCCGTTAAAAAAAAATTCCACAAATATTTTATTGAAGAATGTTAAATATGTTATTTGAATAAATGAAAGGGTGATCAAATTAACATAACTTTAAATCAACGATCTGATCTCTTATGTATGTTTCTTCTCAATAATCGTTTAAAATACTTTTAGCTACGGTATTGTTTAACTTACTTTATTACATGTTTTGATGATATGTGAATCATGTTCGAACATCACATAGATACATTTAATATCCTGAACCTGAAGTATCATGTAGTCGTTTCTAATACTGACATGTGAATAAATAGGCGCTACTCGACCAAAGGTCGGGTAGATCTTTTATCAGTAAACTCTCATCCGAGTGAGTGAAAAGGCGATACACAACTGTTGATCATGTATATTTACACTTAGTTATGTATTGATGAGAATAAGGTACTATGCATACACAATTATGAATATGAATTTTCTATTATATGACTAAGAACCATATATAAAAAAGAAAAAAGAAGCAAGTGAAGCGAGGGATACTTGTGTAAAGTGGACCATAGCGGTAGACATTCATGGGAGGCAGCCTGCTCCACATGTACATCCTAAAAATGCACTTGCATCATTACAATGCTTAAAGTTTGCCCTGGAACACCACAATCGATCCAACTTGTTGCTTAATGTCATACTTTTTGTATGATAATAAAAACTTCCAAGACAAGATTTGTTTTCTTGCTAGTCCTTTTTTCTGCTGGGTGGGGTTGCTCCGATAGGAAAACCATTTTAGTTAAGGTGTTGCTTCCCTTGAAGTCAAGGGTTCGAGCCCCGCCAAAGACGGTTTATGTATGTAAGACATTTGTTTCAGTTACATTTGCCTAAGTTTTTAATTGTTGGTTTGTTTTTCGTTTCTTAAATAAATCTAGGGTGTTCTTAATTCAAAATTAGACTTAAAAACCAGAATTCGAACCGAACTCATCCAAGTTTTCAAATGTACATATAGGGTAACATTGAATTCGGTTTTTGAATCAAATTCAAATTATATATAAAATTCTAGTTTACAAAAATACATCTATTAACTAATTTCGAATGGAT
This sequence comes from Ambrosia artemisiifolia, assembly GCA_032199755.1. Taxonomy (NCBI): domain Eukaryota; kingdom Viridiplantae; phylum Streptophyta; class Magnoliopsida; order Asterales; family Asteraceae; genus Ambrosia; species Ambrosia artemisiifolia. The sequence continues at coordinate 40,277,560 of CM063529.1, forward strand.
ATAAATTAGTATTCAGAAATTCAAATTACAAAAATAGATCTATTAACTCAGGATCATTGAATAAATCAAATTATAAGACATAAGACAAAATGGTAATTAAATTACCATTTTTTCTTATAATTTGATTTATTCAATGATCCTGCATGAGTTGGAATTTCTTAATACTAATTTATATGCATTTGAAATTAGTTAAACAAAATAAAGCAGAATAGCCCAAAAACTAACCTAATAAATTATTCCCATAGTATATAATCTACCAAAAAGAAAATCCATAGGAATAACATTTGATGTTAAAAATAAAATAAAATTATCTTTCAAAACCAAAATCAAATATCGATTCTATTTTTTTTTGTGTAATTTTGAAAAATGTAGTTTCATTTATTTATATACAAGAAATTCTGAAATAATATTTCGAAATCAAACATGATCTTTTTCAAACAAGAAATAATAACAATAGCATAGAGAAACGAAACAAATAGTCATAGAAATGCAAAATTAAAGAAATAAATTATAAATTAACAAAGAGAAGAAGTGGAGGTTAAAAAGAAAAAAACAAAGCAGGAATCCAGTAAAAGTTGGAAAAGCATAAGGACATTGTTGGCCTAATTTTTTCTTTATTCGTATTATATTCATTTCCATTGATCAATTGCCACTCAATACTTCATTATTTCACATTCTTTGTGTGTATCCCACACACACTTCTACCATAAAAGAAGGTTTTGAGAAATGTGATGGTTTTTCTAATTCTGTGTTTACCGAGGCAAGGCAAGGTTAGCTTAACATTTTATTTAATCTTGATCATTTAAATAAACCACCTATTACTGTTTCGAACCTATATTCATCATGAAAGTTCAATAACATTATATTAAAGTTTACTAGCTAAACATTTTGAAATAGTTTTGCCAACTAAAAATGATATATATAACCAATTACTTAAGGGGCACGAGGCACCTTCAGCTTGAGGCATTGGTCTTGTGAAGCCTCGCGGCTACACTGCCCCTTGCTATGGGGCTTGAGGTTGAGGCTTCAATTTTCGGTTTCACCAAGCCGAATAGAGGAGAGAGAGAAGCCGAAGAAAAAGAAGGAAAAAGTGGGTTTTTTGGGTGGGGACCATCTCATGGGGTGTATGTGATTGGTGGGTTTGGTAAAATGGTGGAGTCCTTGGTTTCAGGCTACTTTGGGCTTGGCGTTTTTGGTGTTTAGACTAGTTTGGGATTGAAATGACGTGACACTGTGTGATTGGTGGGCATGGGGCTTGTGCCCCTTCCCCCCTTAGACCATGTGTAGTGGGGGGCTCCATATATGGAGCCCCTCTTCCTGATTGGTCCATGTGGCTGCTGAGTCAGCATGGAGAGAGAAACTGAAAAAGGGGTGTAGTGGTGGGGCTCTATATATGGAGCCCCTCTTCCTGATTGGTCCACGTGGATTTTATTTTTTATATTCTTTTAACTCAAAATAAATAAAATAAAAGGTAAATAAATATAAAAAAATAACAAATAATATTAAAAAACACACGATTAATATTAAAAAAAAGTTACAACTAAAATTAAAAAAAATTACAAATAATCTTAAAAAACACACAACTAATATTAAAAAAAAAAAATTACACACCTCCTAAATTACTTATTTAAACATTACATATTCCTAAATTACTTAATTAAACACATAATATAATCCTAAATTACTTATTAAAACCTAAACCTCCCACTACGGAGAGTAGTTGTCCCAGTCCTCGAGTGTGTAGTACTCGGGGGATATGGAACGTGAGCTGTCCCGTCCATCGGACCTCGCATCCGATGGGAAGTAGTAGTACTCACGAGGAGGGGTTGGCATGCTCCAGAGGCGCTCCTGCTCCTCAATTTCCCTGAGGGCTTCCACGGGGTGGGGTGGTCTGGTGGTGGTGGGTGGGGGTATTCTGGGGGTGGGGGTATTCTGGGGGGTGGGGGTAGGTTGGTGGTAGGGGGTGGGGGTAGGTTGGTGGTAGGGGGTGGGGGTATTCTGGGGGGTGGGGATAGGGTGGTGGTAGGGGGTAGGAGGAGGAGGGGTGAAGGTTTGTGGTGCCGACAACATCAGTCGGTTCAATTGATATGTAGCCATGCCATAATCATGGGCCCAAGCCCATTCTTCATCCGTCCAGGGATCATCCTTCCAGGGATCATCGTCTTCAGGATGAGTTGTTGGTGCCGCAGCAGGAGGAGGAGGGGGATTTAGCCACTGTTGTGGAGGAGGAGGAGGAGGAAGAGGAGGTTGTGTAGGAGGATGAGTTGGTAGTCTTCGGGACGGGCCTCGTCCCCGGACCCGTCGAGCGTACCGCCGGACATTAGAAGGTCCGGCAGCTCCTGCTTGAAAACCGCCAGTGTTATTCATTGTGTTTGATGAGGAAAGGATAGGATGAGGAAGATGGAAGAGGTGTGACTGATAAATGATGAGGAGGGGGGGTATTTATAGGGTGAGAAATATGACCGTTTGGGGGGAAAACGTTTGAATTTCAAAATTTGAAATTCAAACGTTTGGGGGGAAAATTTGAATTTCAAACGGTTTGAACAGTAACCGTTTGAAATTCAAATGTTTGAATATAATTTTTTTTTATATAATTTATTTTTTTATTAATTATAATAAATATTATTTTTTTATTATTATTTTATTTTAAATCTAAATAATTTTCTATTAAAATTATTATTATTATGTTTGTTATTATTGTTATTATTATAAAAAAAAAAACTTTGACCGGACCAAGTGCCACGTGGCACGATGGGATTGGATGGATTATAATCACTACAAAAAAAATGTCATTTAGTGGCACACACACTTAATGGCGTTTAGATTTTGTGCCACTAATATAGGGCTTTAGTGGCACTTTACATGTGCTACATTTGCTTGATCCATAGTTTTAGTAGCATTTTATCATTTATGCCATAAAATTAAGCTTTTAGTGGCACACGCTCTTAGTGTCATTTAACTTTGTGCCACTAATATAAGGTTTTAGTGACACTTTGTGTGTGCTACATTTGCTTGCCTCATAGTTTTAATGGCATATATGACCTATGCCACAAAATTAATCTTTTAGCGGCACTTTAAGTGTGTCACTTTTATGCAACATACCCATTTATGACTTTTACTTATATACCGCTAATTATATCCAACATTTTTTCACTAAAAAATAAACAAATTAATTATTTTTTCTACTCACAAAAAAATCCACCAAGTTAAAATTAAAATTACGGATTTAAAATTCAAGGTAAATATGTATATATATGTTTTAAAAATTATTCTAATTTTTATTTGATAAGATCAAACACCATTATATATATTTTAATAAAATTATAAAACCAAGCATAACTCTTAAAAAAATTGACTAAATTTTAGACCAAAATTCCATTTCCCGCTATGGAGGGAAATCACCCTCCAAAACATATTTGTTGTTTTTCATTAATATTGTTCAAAATGGAAAAACAAAGAGAAGCCCCCATTCTCTCCCATTTCTACCCTACCCCACTAATCACCACCACGCTCCCCACCGATTTGCAGCGAACAACCACAATCCCGACCTCCTTCTACCCTGCAAACCCCACCATCTTGCTGGCCTATTCACCTCCACCCACTACTCGACAGCCATCGAAGGTATTTAGTTTCTTTTAGGTATTTATTAGTTTCTTTTAAGAATTTGATGTCTTTATATACGTCTATTCTATATGTGTGTATATGTCTCTGTGTCACTACTAGAAGCTCTATACATCACCATCGAAGCTCTGTACATCACCATGAAAGCTCTGTTACTTTGGTCGAAGCTTATGAAGGTAAACCTAACTCGATTGCGATGCTTATTTTTTTTATTGTGTGATTTCACCATTGAAGCTCTGTTACTCTAGTTGAAGCTTGATTATTAAGATCTAGGCTTTGAGTTAAAACATCAATCTAGTTGGTTAAAACATTGCTTAACTGTTACTATTGCTTAATTTTAAAGAGCTTAGGTTTGTTAAGATCTAATATTACTTGATTGTTACTATTTCTTAACTTGTAAATATTCAGATGACTTTAATGCTTAACTGTATGAATGTTTATTTGTATGAATGTTTATTTTGGTGGGTTATTGAAATTCTAGCCTCTATTGATTAACCGGACCATTGATTGAACTCAACGTGTTTATATATAGTTAGGATTGTAGTAACGGAAATGCGCAAACCACTACGCCAGATTTGAACTTGGATATCACTACACACACGAGAGAGAGTGGATAGAAAGTTTAAATTGTTCCGGTAATAACTTAATCTTTTGCATGTAGCCACGTAGGAGGTTTTATGGATAGAATTTTAAAACACACTTTTGGTTACTTTTAGCGTTTTTGACCCATATCACAAGTCTACCCATTGTTATTTCTAAAGTAGTTTATTAAGAAAAGAAAAGGAAATGACTGGCTAAGGTGTGTTTGCAGGAAAACGAGTCGTACGTTTCTTGTGATGGGGACGTTGATGACAGATCTGCAACAGTTGACAGCTTCTTGTTTCTAAGCCTTAGCTTAACTGGAAAACAAAATGCTTGGGCAGGCCCTGATGATCACTGGAAGTATAGAAAGACTAAAGGTAAGATGCAGGTCAAGTAACAGGTCAAACCAGGTTTTGATCATAATGGGTCATTTTTCAGACTAATCTGCTGGGCTGACCGACCTGCAATATCTTTTATTTTATTTCTGAAATATTAATAAGTTAGTTATGGTTTTTAAAAACTATATTATATGATAATAAACTATTTCTTTGAATAAAATAGTTTAGGAGGTTGTATACAGTATTATTGCAATTATAATCCAACTCTTTTAGCTATATTTTTATTGACCCACCTAAGATAAAACATAAGTAAAAGGGTCAAAATTATCACCTCTATTTTGCTTTTATTTTCAGGATTTAATTATGTGTTGTAGTTTTTTATTGTTTATGGTGTGCATTTTAGTGAGAGATGTATTGAAACTTTTTATATCACTAGGTAGTTGGTTTTTGCATGTTTATTTCCTATAAAAACAGTTGCATGTAACTTGCATAGGCTAATCGGTAATAAGATGGTTATTTGATTTTCAGATGAAAATAATCATCAACGAGAAAGTAATAATGAAACTTTTCCATCTTGGGATGATGAATGTGGTCATTCTGATGATGGGATTAATTATAACAGTGATGTTGATGACTCTAGTACACTCGTCTCTCAGCCCCCGCCAGGTTTGTTCTTTCATTCTTATAATTTAATTAATCATAATAATCAGTAACTAAGGACAATGTGCAGGCCACCCAAGTTTGAAAACAACATTTAAGTCACAAAAGTAATAATTTGGTTTCGTTTATGTCACACTTGTTTGAAATTTGTAAGATGACAAAAAGCCACTAACTTGGAGTCGTATGCGTATTATAAACTACTAGAGTTTTGGTCATAAAATGTTGCCAGGTCAACACGTATTGTTTTGCAATTGTCTTTTAGACCCCCACCAAACTCTTATTAAACTACTAGAGTTTTGCATTCTGTTTGATATGCTAATCTTGATTTGGAATTAGACTATATTGTTTTAGTGTATGTTGTGCGTTAATTCAACAATATTTGTGAGATGGCAGCGCCGGTCAACTCTCTACGACCTGCATGTTCTATTGGTTATTAGATCGGCCCGTTTTCAAATTGATTATTGATACTTGTATTAGGCTTATTGATTTAGTGACAGGGAAGCATAGTACGATAATTGCAGTTGGAAATAAGGTCCGATTAACTACTTTGTATTCATTTTATTCTGTATAAGCTGTTTATTGAAACTCAAAAAAATGTTGCATGCTTTTTTGTTGGATTTAACAGTTACACCGTAAATGATGATAGTCGAAGATATTGGGATTTCATGTTTTTTGGATTTGCCAATTTTTATTAACTTGATTTACCAAAATAAATGTTACATTGCTTTTTGATTACTCTCAGGTCAAGAAGCAACAATATTTCCAAGTTAAACATTTGTATTCTCCTAAGGTAACCTGTTAACTTTTATCTATATATCATTCAGTCTTAGTAAATAATATGATACATTTTCAAATGTTGATCACGTACTATGTTATTTCTTCATATGCATTGTGTATCTTGACTATCGTTTTACTTATTTTATGTACATTCAGAGCTGACTTACCAAGTTTTGATTGGTATTTTGTGGCAGGCATTCGTGTACCTTTCTTAATAAGGTTTCTTTGTCAAGGTAAAGAAAAAGATCGAATAAGTGTGTAACAGCGATTTGGTCTCACTTGGGCTTGCTCTTCTTGTGCTTCTTGGCTTGTGGATTCGCACTCAGCTTCAATCTCTTTCCAAGGTAAATAATTATAATCAAGTGGTTTTCTAACACTTTTGTATTAAGCGCATATGCTATGATCTGTTTTTTTATATACTTGGATCCACTTCTTTATTTATTTATTTTTTTATTTTTTTTGTCATTTTCTCGCCTGTTTTAGTTAACACCTTTTCTGGTACTAGTACTTTATTGACCTGACTCTATCATTCATTTATTCTACTTGGAAAACTAAAATAACAAAGGTGGAGGTTGGAACTAGCATTGTCGATACATCAATGGATGAGTGGCTGCAGGTTTGTGTTCTCTATTCTTTTATTTAATTCTAATGATTCAAATTCCTTTTTCGGCATATTGTCTTCATAGCGACTAGTTATATCATTGAACAAGTTAAGATGGTAAACTCTTGAATTACGTAAATATCGGTGGAGGGTTTGATATTTAGAAGAAAATAAGTACCTTGCATACAACCAATCTACTACTGTTCTATCAATTATAACTTCACAAACACATATCTGAATCACAAACACAGATCCGAGTCCTTATCAGTTTCGGACAGATCTGCAGCAGTAGTAGATCTGCAGTAGTATTTTGGACAGATCTGTTGTGAGTTTCGGACAGTTTTTTTCCAAATATATGCAGCTTAATTTCGGAGAGATCTGCTGCAGCTGCTGTACAGAGTTTTTTTTTTTTTCAAACTGTTGTATTTCGGACTGAGTTTTTTTTCAAAATGTTGTATTTCGGACTGAGTTTTTTTTTTCAAAATATCTGATAATGACGGAAGAGTTAGTCCGTATCAATTTAAAGAACTTGTTACTTGTCTACGTTTCTTAGCAATATGAACATAGAGGTACAAGTTAATTAATAGTGTTTCTTTGGCTTGTTAGTACAATTTCTTTTGATTAATAGTGTTATTTTTGTTGGCCATTTTTTAGGTCCCTCGTCTTGGTTCTAGTAACGGTTTATCTTCAAGTGACGCCAGTGAAAGAGTTGACAAAAGTTGAATCTTTGGTTTAATAGAAATGAGAAGAATCAAGAATGTTTTGGGAGCGAGTTAACAAACCGAAAGATCGTTTTGGCTTCTTTTTTTTTGTGAACACTTGATATTTTTGAAACTTATGTGTTTGAACATTTTGGATTGAAATTATAATTAAGTTATAATATTATAATTTTACATGTTTTCATTTTAGTTTTATTTTATATCGTATATCAATTATGATATATGATTTACAGGTAGAAATAGTTTTTTATTGACATAAAATTTGGGCAAGAATAACGTTTCTAATTACGATACAAGCCATATGGCATATAAAAAAGTGCCACTAAAAGTATTGTTGATATTTTGTAGTTAATATTGTGGCACACAAAAAGTGCCACTAAAGACCCTTGTAGAAAATGTGTGGCATACAAAAAAAGTGCCACTGAAAGTTTTAGTGGCACTGCTTATAGTGGCGCTTTTTTTGTATGCCACACATTTCTGTATCGACATTTAGTGGCACTTTTTTGGCTTTCTGTGGCACTTTGTGTATGCCACCGTATGACAATTTATTTGTAGTGAATGAACCCGGCGCTATGCACATAACCCCCCCCCCCCCCCCCCATTTTTGCCCTATAGCGCCCTGCAGTTCCAGTGTGTGGGGCGCTATATTTTAAAAAAACACACAATAACGCCCCCACTACGACTAGTCTTAGGCTATTCACATGTTATACAAAGAGTATATGTTGATATATCACTTTAAAACATGCATGACAATAAAGTGCGTAGGAAACAACCATCTATCTTTTTCCTTATGTAAGATTGAGCTTGTAGCCTAGGTCATAAAGGTTGCACAACATGCATCATTTACTAAGAGCTAAGCCGTAGCTCTAAATTCTAATTACTTGATATGACCACTATTATTGAGGATGTGTTTCCACCCAACAATAACTTCGATTGGTAAAACAACCGTTAACGAAAGAAGAAAAGGTCAATCACAAGATCATATATATATAACTTTGACGTGGTTGAATAATAATTACAGTGATCGGTATGTAAGGGCAAAAACTAAAAATGTCTTAGTGTTATGTAGTGCTACTTACGATCATGAAACTCTAGATATGTAGTTGGAAAACAACGTTGTTTTCTAATTAATCCACACACGAGCTAGAACCATTTAATTAATCTCCTTTTTCTATACTAGACTTTAATCTACCGCTAAAACCCCAACCACTATTAGATTAGACTCTATACAATATATAGCACAATCTCATATTACCGCATGTCACAACTACTTCTTCGGGCCTAGCTCTACCTCCCTTTAAAAAAGTGTAAAACTAGAAAGAAAACATAAAATCATAGGTTTCCTCTACTTTTAAATATCACATTAATAGTTATATATAAAGGATATTTTAAAGTATTATCGAGTCACATGTCAATAAGATTCAACATTAATTTTTGGTTTGATAATTAATATTACAGCATTTCAAGTTAATTAATAATTACAAGTGTTGATCTTGCCCCTCAATATATATATAGTATACCTTTAAAAGACGCACTAAGTTCGATCACAAGAAAACATCTTTTGCTCCTATGCCATTCATGTTGGTATCATTTATACTTGTAATGATCACTTTTTTCTTTAAATATATTTATTTATATCAAACGTAATGTACAAAGGTCTATCTATATAAGGGCTTTACCATATATACTTTGGCATCTCTAAATCCTTTCTCAAACATCACTTCCAAGCACACCATTCCCTACCCTAATCTTCTCACAATGGCTATTGATTCGGTTTTAGGTTCCGTTTGCTACAAAGATCTTGAAGAAGAAGAAGAAGAATACATAGACATGGAAGTAAGCGCATACAAAAATCTTTTCTGTCACTCGAATTCAAACGAATTCGAGTTCCAGATGTTTTCAAGCTCATCAGACAGAGAGTTGACCACAACTTCTCCGGCTGATGAGCTTTTCTACAAAGGCAAACTACTTCCCCTTCATCTCCCACCGCGCTTACAAATGGTTGAAAAGATCCTCCAAGACAAAAACAACGACACTTTCGATGATTTCTTTAGCACCCCATTAGCCACGAGTGCCTACGCGACGCCTATCTCAAGTACCCCCTTCGGGTCTTGCAATGTGTCGCCTTCGGGTTCGTGTCAGATTAGTAGGGAACTCTATCCAGAAGATTACTTTCTTGATAGTACAACTGAAAACCCTAAAAAATCTTGGACCAAAAAGCTTAACCTAACTAAACAATCTTCCCTGGGGTCAAAACTAAAAGCATCTAAAGATTATCTCAAGTCATTGTTCGGTAAATCAGGCGGTTCGGATGATTCTAGAAGCAAGTTTCCAAGAACTAGTGGAAAGAAGAAAGAAAAACATGATAGTAACAATGGTGGTTATTGTCACAGAAGATCATTTTCTGGAGCAATGATCAAGAGGTTTTCAACTACCATCACTTCAAATTCCAATAGCTCTATTGAGTTGCAGGTTCAACATAGAAGAATGATCAACACGAGTTCCGAGATCGAAAACCAGATACAAAGTGCAATTGCTCATTGCAAAAGGTCACAACAACAGTTGCATTCAAGAAATAAGACCATAAGTGACATGGGTTTTTGTTCTTTAGCAGCTTCAAGAATTAATGTATGTGATGATCAAGAACGGCAAGTACTTTGTAGGGGTTGATTATAGAGAAAATATTATTGCTATAAGCTTGAAAATTTGGTGTCATTTATGTGCAAAGATTCAAACTTGCATGGTGTCTTGTACTTTACAACATGTGGACTACATATGAACCAAATGGTATGTAACTAAGTTTACATACGATGAGAATATGATAAATTTGGCTACCGTATGTATGTTATAATTTGATTGACCACTTCTTGTCCGATGCGCTAATTAATTAGAGTAAGTTCATTCACAACCAATGGGGTTGGTGGCTCATTGGGTGTGAATGTGTGATCCCCTGGTTTGGAGGTCTTGGGTTCAACTTTTATGGACGACAGGATTAAAAGATCGTCTTTTTAAAAAGTACCAAAAAAAAAAAAAAAAGAATTTAGTTCACTCACACATCTTACTATAGCACTCAACATTCTTGACGTTTGAATGACACAATGTTCAATATATAATTTTTAACGACAAATAATTCATGAGACATGTGTTCTTTAATTTGTGTGCTAAATTACTTTAAAATCAACTTAAAACTATGATGAAGACATTGGTATCCACGTCCAAGAGTCTCACTAGGCTTTATAGGGGCATGAAGAGGGAGAGACGCGCTTTTAGTATAATGCCTAAAGAAGAGAAAAAATATAGAAAGTAATGATTGAAAAGGGCACTAAGGGGCGTTAACCATTACATATTTTCAAAGGGGCGTTATGACACTAATGTGACGGAAAATGCCCCTTAGGGGGAATTTACCATTACGGATGATAGTCTAATAGTTAAGTAAGCATTATCTTTAATCATTAACTTATTTTTTTTTTTCTGAGAGATTAATTTATCTGTCTCGTACTTCATACATTCTAAAATCAGCTTATTTTTATGATAAAAAGTAAGAAGAAATGGTAATCAAAATCCTTGGATCATCTTTTGATTTAAGTGTATTTCAAGTCAAAGAAAGTAATGAAAGCAAAGAAACAACGAAAGACCAGGAAAGTGTAATTAGTGACTTAGCAAATTGTATATGGTGTCATGCTGCCACCTGCATTAAGTTATTTATTTTGGGAAAATCTATTACTAGCCAACTTTTACAAAATAAACATTAGCTTTAAAGTAAAAAAAAAATATGTAGTCTTTAGGCTATAAGTTAACTTGGACACCTTAGTATGGTACCGTTGGCCACACAGACGCCTTAAGACACGTGGCTTTCGTATGCACATATGTTTGTGAAGAAAAATCGGTAGCTGAGACCACCCAATGGTAAAAATGTTTAGGCAACCGCCGACTATCATACGAATTTCCTCTTTTGAAATCCGATGACGGTGGCCGCAACATTACGGCCACCAGAACATTTTATGCCATGTGTCTCGGAGTCTCACCTAAAGATTTGTTTCCACCAACATTTTCACTTCAAGAAGCCACATGTCAAGTCCTTAAGATGTCCACATGTCCGGCAATACTACACTAACATGTCCAAGTTGATCAAAATTTTCGCATAATGAATGCATGCTCATTTTTGTTACCTTAAAAGTCAATCTTTATTCTATTCTATAAAAGTTGGCTAGTAATAGGGATTTTCCCATTTAATTTTACTAGTTCACCTTAATCTTAATTATAAGATATTTTTAATTTATTTTTTACTCACATGTTTGCTTGTTATCTATTGAATATCATGTAAATCTTAAGGTTTAAATTGAGTTCATATATGTACATAAATGTTTGCTAATTTAACCTATTTTAAGTCATAATTAAAAAATATACATAATCTACATGTGTACCTTTTGATAACACTTGAAAGACACCTGATAAGGTTAACAAATAATATATAAATTTAAAAGAAACATTCACTTTAAAGCAGAAAAATATGGAAGACAAAAACCCTTATAATTATGCTTTAATGTTATATTTAATCAATGTGTGGCCCAAAATCTTAAATTAAGTTAAGATGTCATCCACCATCACCTGTTTTGCTTAATGCTATAAAATAACGTTTACCTTTTCAAATGTAAATTTGAAGAAAAGATACATGTACATAGTTTATTTTTTATAAGGAAACTTGATTAAATTTAAAGGTAAGGTGTAATATATAAAGACAATGTGTTAGGGCTAAGTATTGGGTGGGTTACGTCGACTCATATCAAATGGGGTAGACTTCAATGCATAACAACAATCAACAACTCAAGTTAGGTCGTGAGTAAGAGAGTTGACTTGTTTATTTTGTGTATTGATAACTTTGTATATTTTTTATGCGAGTATCATATAACAAGTTAACAACAGTCTCAAATTATACAAATTTTAACTAACATGATATCAAGCCACAAGAGGCGTGGAATCGGGCTTGAGATTGTGGATCATATTTTTATGGAGTGCTTGTGGGCAAGATCATTATGGTAGAACATTGGTGTGTGTTTAAACATCCCGATTCCTGCAAGTGTAGTCTCGCTTGCACAGTTGTTCGGGCAGTGTTGGGATTTAGATTGTGATAAAACGAAAAAACTAGGTAGTATATGCTATTGTCTTAGTGTCGATTTGGAGGCCTTGGCTGGGGAGAAACAAGAAGGTATTCAAGGATGTGAACATGTCTACGTCGAGATTGGTTGAAGAAAATCAGGGTAGAGACTTATTGGTGGATGGCTAAAAGGCCCAAGATACCGGATATCGACATGACATGATGAAATGGTATGAGTTCTCCATTTTTGATAATAGTTAATGGGTTGTGTGATTGATGTAGTGACTGTAAACAATGCTTTAGTTTTGTAATTAGATTTGTAAGGTGATGTAGGTGCTGGATAGTAACAAGAAGAAAATAGTCTTTAGCCACTATTTAATTTGCCAACAAAAGTTGGGATGTAATTAACTAAGGGTTTATTTGACAACTTCTGAATGGATAAGTGCTGAATCAGTAAACAAGTACTGAATCAATAAGAGGTCTAAATCATTCAGACTCAGTATAATGCTTGCCTATTTAGAGTCAAATGTTTGACGGATTCAGACATCTGTTCACGAAACAAACAGTCTAAATGAACTATGTCTGACGGATTCAGACATTTGTCCCATTAAGAGGTCATTAAGAACCGAAACAAACAACCAGTAAAGCTTTAATCGGTGAGAAACCAATGAGCCAACAAGGAGTCCCCTACAAGAAGTGAACAATAGCTCGAGAAGGGAAAAAAATCTTAATTGGTCACGTTTTCTGGTTCAAGAAATATCAAAAATCATTTGACCATTTATTTTGAACCACACATAAAAAAAAATAATAATAACTAGGTGTATTAATACGCGCGTTGCGCGTTTTTCACATGACGTGTTAATGCGGATTTTGGTAACCGATAAAGGCATAGAGACTAACCTTGGACAATGAGAAAATACAAAAGTGGCAGCGGCTACGCGGAGAATATCGGGAATCTCCCGCGGTCCGCGGCACATGGTGGAGATGGCACACAGTAGATGTGGCCGGTGGCCGGCTGCGTACGTTAGAGTGAAGCAGCTACTTATTTCGTGGTCGTTAAATATATAGATAATAAACGAACAAAAACTGAACCCAAGCGCAATTGGGTAAAAAAACGCATTATGTCGGGGGCAAAAATGGGAAAAAAAATTAATAAAAAAGTTGGTGACCAAAACGGGAAAAAAAACCCTAAACAAAAAGTAAATAAACATTGTGTGGCCAAAATGAGGGGAAAAAAACTTAACAAAAAATTTAGTGGTCAAAATGAGAAAAAAAAAGTTAACAAAACGTGCGAAATTGGGTAAAAAAACGCATTATGTCGGGACCAAAACGGGAAAAACAAAATTAATAAGAAAGTTGGTGGCCAAAACGGGGTAAAAAAAACTTAAACAAAAAGTAAAAAAAACATTGTGTGGCCAAAATGAGGAAAAAAAACTTAACAAAAATTTTGCTGGTAAAAATGAGAAAAAAAAAAGTTAACAAAAAGAGAAAAGGGCCAAAATTGAAAAAAAAAACTTAATAAAAAAGTTGGTGGCCAAAACGGGAAAAAAAAACTTAAACAAAAAGTAAAAAACATTGTGTGGCCAAAATGAGGAAAAAAAACTTAAAAAAATTGGTGGTCAAAATGAAAAAAAAAAAAGTTAACAAAAAAAAGAAAAAAAAAGTGATCAAAATGAAAAAACCTAAACCTAACTATTTAAAGTGTAAGCCTTATTATTATTATATAATTATTTTGAACCACAAAACTAAACTAGGCAATTGATCTTAAATACACCATTTGCATCCGCATTCATAGATTTTGTTTTTTTTTTTTTGAAAGGCTAATTTCATTAACAACCACAACCAAACGGCTTCTCCAAGGCGGATGGTTTACAAATTTAATCCCCAGTTTTTCAAAAGTACAAAGACGGCCCCTGTAGTTTGCACTTTATGACGCATTTAGTCATCAGCTTTGCCAAAAGTATATGGATGGTCCCTAAGGTTTGCACTTTATAATACATTTAGAAGGTCCAAGTTAGGGGCTAAATGGATTACAAAATGCAAACCACTAGGACATCTCCATGTAATTTTAGCAAAGTTGGTTTGGAACTAATTGCATTACAAAGTGCAAACCATATGAACATCCTTATACTTTTGGAAAGCTAGTACTCAATCTAAACTTTTGCTAAACCACAAGGACCATCCGTTTACTTTACTCTTTTTTATTATACATTTTCAATTATTAGTTAGTTACTACTAAAGCACTACTAATGAGCTCACAGATACCCCTTGTTGTCTGCCATGATCGCACTAATTTCTCTCTTCTACAAGGACAACAACAAATTTCCGCTCCATCCATTGCAGACTCTAGGGGTGTTCATTGTTCAACATCCGAATCAGACTTGATAACTCAAAAATTGATTCGAATTCGAATCCAGGTCGAATTCGGTTTTTGAATATTCAAATTTAATTCGCATTCGAATGGAACTCTTTAAGCAAATAAGAAATGTGTGATTTTTGGACTGATTCAAAATTCGAGTCTAAGTTATGTATATTATATCGATACATGCATACTCACCTAAAAAACCTACAAAAGGACATATGAGAATTAAAGTTCTAACTATTAAGTCCCATAACATTTGGTATCTTATCCAATTATTAAACCAATAAACAATTACCCCCAAATCACTAAATGCCTAATTTTTGTGTCGCTTCAACAAGTTCACTTCTGATGGCAACTGCCATTGAAGAACATTAAGTCGATTTAGGGTTTATACATTCCATTTCAAGTTCATTTAATTGTTACTTTCTTCGATTACTTTCTTCGATTCCTAGTTCAGTTTTTTTTTTAAGTCGAAATCAACCATCACTATAGTTTTGGAGTTGGATTCAAATTCAAGTCAAATTCAGTAATCAAATTTCTAATTGAATTTGGACCAAACTTCAGATTTTTGAATTTGGTTCGAGTTTCGTAGTTGAATTTCGAATGAAATATAAATCAGCTTCAAAATTTCAAAATTCGAATAATGCGATTTGTTTAATTTGAGTATTCAAAATTCGATTCACTGAACACACCTAATAGACTCCATCTCTAGACATCCGTATCCACAACTGTCCTCCTTTTCTTCTCCCTCTCTTCTTCACATGGACCACACTCAACTTTTACTTTGGCACAAATATGGCCAAGAACAACACTGTGGGGATGCCTTTATTATATCACTGTTATTAACCACTTCAGATATAATAATAATAATAATAATAATAATAATAATAATAATAATAATAATAATAATAATAATAAAGTCTTAAGTTAAACTTTAATTGCTAAAACTTAAAAAAAAGTACATTATTTTTTAAACGATCAAAATCTTAACTTCTAAATAAGTAGCTGGTTACGCTATGTGTTACAATTTTTTGAGCCAAGATTAGTTTTCCACTTTGTTTATTTCACCCCTTTGTATTTACCTTTTCATAGAAATTTTCCACATATTTTTCACATCTAGGATATACATATACAACATATAATACGTACAATGTATATCATTGTAAAGGGAGGATTTCTTAGTATTTGGGTGATTTTTAGGTATTTCTAAAAAAATGAGTTGCGCTATATATGAAAGAATATACAATAAGGAAAATTTATTTTTAGATCTCAAATCTAAAAAATATCCGGAAAAAATTGCGTCCAATAGAATTTGAACATGTACTTCCGGTTTTGGAAAATATGTTTTATCTTCTTTTGTCTAAAATTTCACTACTGACTATTTAATATTTACCTCATTGAATTCGTGTAATACACATGCTTCTAACCTAGTATTTAATATAAAGTTGTCACCGTGAATTACACAACCATGCTAAAATCCCAACTAAAGGGGCGAATTTAACAAGATACCGACCCAATTCTTTTGATCGTTCATATTTTCCTTCTTGAACTAAAGTTACATAACTACCAACCGTCGTTGGTTTATTATTGTTTTGAACGGTTAATACATACTTTCAAATTTTTATATTTATCCACCATGAAACTTGAACCCTGAACCTCATGAGGAGAGTCCCCTTTCCAACCTAACTTGACACAACTAGATTACATACAATCCCTTTGGTATTAGAGTAAGGTATCAAGACTACAAGCACTTTGGTATTATAATAAACCTGTGTGGAACCATCAAGTTCCCACCATTGGTTTATTCCACCAAAACAACCCCACAATTTAAACTGACAGCAATATGAAAAGCACAAAATATGCCCATGAGCAGTAGTAGCCTATATTTAAAGATCTGAATTTATGAGTGAACCCATATCAGAATACAAAACCACCCCTACTCCTTGAAATCATTTGTGGGTCAACTTGTTCTTCATGGTGATTGACCAACAGATAAGGTATTCTGACTTATAATACCGGGTCGATTGTTAACTATTATAAACCTACCTATAATTATTACAGAAACAGCTATAACATACATCATATGGCGTAGATTCGCTCAACGTCTGAGTTGGATAACTCAGAATTGTGATGCCACGAGTTTGAACCACTTTGTGCGATCTTCTCCCTCTTTCTCTTTGATCGCGTTTTCTTGAACTTGCATACATAATAAGTCATGGTTCCAAGAACACCTGCCATAATAACACCCCCCACAACTGTGACCAAAACGGCAGCCCATCTATATTTTCTACCAACTACTATATAAGAAGAAGCAATGAATGCCACTGAGGTGCACACAGAAGCTAACCACATCAGTTTGTTAATCACTGTAACTACCTTTCTTTCGGCTTTTGTCTCACCTCTAACCAGCGTAATCTGAACCACCACCACCGCTAAAGAAGTGAAAAGAGCAATGGCGTTGAAGATGAAAAAGATTTTAAAAGAAGCGTGGCCGACCATCACTGCCTTCCCATCATTATTATCATCACCGCCAGGGACTGTGAAAATGGCAGCGAATGCAACTGTTGCAAAAAGCACGGCCACCACAGTTACTGAATTTGTGGCATTGTTGATACCTTCACGGTGGAGCTTTCTGAGCTCTTTAGCAATTCCGTGGACGTTTTTGTTTGTTTTTCTAGTTTGCATCAGTTGTTGGTGTACATCGTTTTTAATCTGAGTCACTGTGTTTCTTAACTCATCTCTTGGCTGGTTCAATTCGTTTGCACGCACTGCACCACAACGGGTAAGGCAGGCTACTATATCTGAAGAATCTTCAGACAAGGGTAGCCCTTCAGCTATGTCAAGAGCTGTTTTGTGATCTCGGGTCAGTGCATTTACGTTAGCACTTGTATCAGGGAGGCTAAGCAACTCGTTTACTATCTGCAAGAAAAATAGGAAAAATGACACGTATACAAAATGTACAAATACCATTGTATATACTTCTAATAACTATATCTACTAATACGAATAAAAAAGTGGGCTAATTAAGTAATCTTAAAAATAATCAATTTCAAAAAGTATGAAACTTAATAATTATGAATATAAGACATAATAATGAGATAATCAGTTCGATTAGGGGTGTTCATCGAATCGAATAACGAATTTTCGAATTAATCGAATCGAATTTTTCGAATAATTTATTTTTTTTACTGAATTCGTATTCGATTAGAATTCGATTAAAAGCTGAACAATTCGATTCGATTTCATATTCGAATAAAAAACTCAATTCGAATTCGAAGCAAATTCGAATAAATTCGTTTAAGGTTAAGACTTAAGTTATGGGCTTTAGTTAGGCTTGGGCTTGGTAATGGGCTAATTTATGACTTAGGTTAAATTTATAGATTAACCCAAGTTCTAAAGTTATATATGTGTATATAATTATATATTTTTATGTATAAATAAATATGTATTATTTTTAAGCGAATCGAATTTAAAATCATAAATTCGTATTCGATTCGTATTCGAGTTACTAAACTCGAATTGAATCGAATTCGAATACGAATTCTTGATCATCGAATCGAATTTTTGATAATCGAATCGAATTAAGTCGAATTTCGAAATTTTCAAATTTGAATCGAATTCTGAACACCCCTAAGTTCGATAATGCATACACCCAAACATGTTAAGAGAATAGAAAAGAAAAACGTTTACCTCTGCTCGTTTTTTTCTTGTAGCAACATGCAATGCCGTAAAACCCAACTTGTCTGGCAGCATTACAATAGCCGGATCAGCCTCAAGTAGCAATTTCACAGCCTCACTGCTAACCCCTTTCACAGCCATATGTAGCGCGGTTTGACCTTTTTTGTCTGTCTTCCTAGCTAGCTGTTGATCTTTATCAAGTAAAGCTTTCACAATCTCAACATGTCCGGATCTAGCTGCAAAATGCAATGCATTTTTTCCGTTGGCTTTTGGAATATCTAACAAGCTACTGTCTTTTGATAACAGCTCTTTAACAACAGCAGTATGCCCTTTTGTAGCTGCCGTTATGAGAGGGGTCGCGTTTCTTTGGGATTTCGTTTGGCATAGTGATGGATCATGGTCAAGTAGTAGTTGGACAATAGCTGCAATTATTGGCATAACTTCATCAATGCTATGAAGATATTATATAGATCAGCACAAAAAGCGTTAACAGAATCAGTGTTAAATGAGTTAATGACCAAAATCGTCCCTGAGGTTTGGCTAGTCTTGCTACATTAGTCCAAAATCGAAACTTTTTACATCTGGGTCCTTCTGTTTTACATTTTGTTGCCAAATTCGTCCCTGACACTTAAGCCAGTTAACTATTGTCGTTAACTCTGAGGGTATTTTTGTCTTTTTAGCTGCCCCCTTTTTACATCTGGGTATTTTTGTCTTCAGGGGGTAAGAATAACTCTGTTTAAATTGAGTTTTAAAAAGGGGGCAGCCAAAAAGACAAAATACCCCAGAGTTAACGACAATAGTTAACTGGGTTTAGTGTCAGGGACGAATTTTGGCAACAAAATGTAAAACAGAAGGACCCAGATGTAAAAAGTTTTTATTTTGGGGACTGATGTAGCAAAACTAGCAAACCGATTTTGGCCATTAACTCGTGTTAAATCTTTAATTTTCATAAATTACCATAACGGATAATGGAACAAAGTTGAAGAACTTTTACCATCATGTCCTTCGCTAGCAGCTATATGTAAAGCGTCAAACTCCGAACGGCTTTTCTTCTTGATCGTTTCTTTATCCGAGTACTTCAACAGCTCCTTCACAACCTCAAGATGCCCGTTCTCAGCAGCAGTGTACAGCGCTGTCTCTCCCAACACATTCACCTCGTTAACCACAGACGCACGAATCTCCGCAACTTCTGCATCAAAGTCTGCTCCACTTAAAGTCCCTACCATCTGTGAATCGATGTCATCAAGAATCTGCTTCACGGCCGCCAGATCCCCACGTTGAGCCGCTAGATGGAGCTCTGTATCATTATGCCTACCCGTCACTTGCTTCACATACTTTTTCTTCCCAGCCTGATCCATCCGCTTCCCGGAATTTGAAAGCACCAGCGCTGGAGGCGTCACAGCAGATGGGGAAGGCGACTGTGACGGCTCCCCGAGAGAGCTAGGGTTATGATTGTGCTTTATTGAAGTCATTAGCCCTTTTTCTATGTCTCCTACTGAAGAATAATCATAGAGTTACTTTAACAGTATAAATGCAAAACATAAAATCTAAACTAATATGCTAGTACAAGTTCTGGCACTAATCTAGTTCATCGTCATCCAACAGTCACATTTTACTTGTGTTAAGATTTTTTTTTTAACGTTTAACAAAGCCCGCCCACCCAGGTACACCTATTATTGGCAAAAGGCAACCTACCCCAGCGATCGCAGACAACGCTGGTGACTGGGCCCATCTCCAATTCCACAGGAAGCCTATCACTTGCCGAAGACCCAGTGTGGTTACTAAAACCTTTGGACATTTTGTCACGCACAAGACAAGACTCCACCCCGTTGTTCAGTAGTATAAATTTACTAGTATTCTACCCGAAAATCTAACACGTAATGAACCAACCCCCCCCCCCCCCACACACACACACACACACACACACATACACACCAAAAAAAAATATTTTTTTCAAGCTTCGCCGCTACCAGCAACGACAGAGGCGAAGGTTAAGATTTAAGAAGGGCCAAGGGTGGCCCTGGCCCCCCTGTTTTCTGGCGCCGTAGTAGAAATTTGCGATTTTCATAGGTAAATTGAGTCTGGGTTAAGTCCGGCCCCCACCAATTTGCCACTACCGATCGAAAAAAACTGAGTCCGCCCCCACCGTTTTGCAAACCAAGCTTCGCCACTGAGCAGCGACCTCCCCAAGAGAAAGTAATCAGGAAAGGAACTATCATTTAGCATAATAAAAACTAAACTAAGGCAGAAAACAATAGAATCAAATAAGGAAAGTGCAAAATAGCAAGAAAAATAGAATATTGATTTTTTGTAATAATATAGGGATGCTAATTACCTTCATCGATGGCTGAAGCCATGTGTGGACAGAGAGAGAGAGAGAGACTGTAGGAAGTGAGTGAGTTCGTTGGTTAGTGGTAAAGTTGTGTTCCAGGAATATATTTTTGATTGATTAAAGAGAGAGAGAGAGCGAACACACAGAAGAAGACAATAGAAGGAAGGTGTGAAGAAAATTCAGAGTCTACGACCACTTGACTTTATCAAAAGATTCTGGTCCTTCTACTTTTATTATTAATCAATCCTACACTACACTACATACAATTATCTCACCACACCTTTTCTTTTCTTTTCTTGTCTGTTTTTTTTAATTCTTTTTTAAATAAAATAAAATGGGGGTTATATGGTTATACCATTTTAGTGGAATAAAGAATCTTGCACATTTTTTTTAATTTTTAAATACTTATAATCTTAGGGAATTTTTTTTATATTACAATTGGTCGTGGTATGATGGAATGAGCTACACATTTAGGCTTGGTGTTGTGGACATGCGAACAGCCTGGCGTGAGCCACGTGGCTTGCGAATACCACAATAGCCCTACGCTAAGCTTGGGGCGAGCAAGCGATCACGGTCACGACGCGATTGTCTTGGATTTTGAGGGGGACGCGAGTGATGGTCTGGAGTGAGCCCCCCCCCCCCCCCCCCCCGCGCGCGCGCATGAGTGATTGCTGGAGCAATGGTCTGGAGGTGGGTGCGCCGAGTGATAGCCCACCACAACCGTATAAAAACTTACATACAACCTATATCAGGATCACACTATCTTGAATTAACTATTACTAACTCGCTTGAATCATAGTTTCCTATTTTATTTATTTATTCTTAAATTACCTACTTAGATTCACCTTGGGCTTCAATATCAACATTTTGATGATGGAAGACGATAATCAACCTAGAAAATCTTTTGCTTAATACGCAAACAAGAAACGCATAACTAAACACGACTTTCTTAATATAATGTGACACCTCTTCATCATCTAGAATCTCATCTATTAAATTTGTTGTAAAATAACTGGCTAATGGTATCGCATGTCTTATCTATGTTACCTTATTAAGGAGGAGAGATGACCACCTAGGTAATTTCACATGTATTTTAAGTTGGGATGTCAAAAGTCTCATGCATAAAACTTAAAATGTCATGAAAATTTTCCCAATAATACCCTTGTTTGCAACACTCACTTGTACACCAGCCCCCCTCCAAATCAAACGACAAAAATTCAATGCTGCTTCATTTGGGTTTCAACAAGTTCTTCAATGTTGTTTCAATTCGATTTTATTGGACCATTAAATATATTCAGGATTAATGGCATCATTAATTAATAATTAATAATTTGATTAATGGAATTGATGGTTCGCATGCTCAAGTTTCACTCATAAGCGCCTATTCATTGATTTATAAGACACCGATTCATTGTCTGTTTATACGGCTGTTGTTGCTACAATCTAGCCAGGTAAAAATAATGTCTATGTTCTTTTTTCTTGCGAATTTCATATTTTTTATTTGCATTTTTTGTGGGCGTGCAGTTCAATATAGGTTTCTCAATCCACGTTGAATCATGATGATGTCAATTATATTGAATACTAGATATAAGATCTTTCAATTCAATGGGGGCAAACTCGAATATACTGTTGGATTAATCGGTTCGTTTACGGGTCGCGGGTCACGGGTCCAACATATGGGTCATGGTTATTGGTTATGGACTATCTACTTGGTCTTGGTTGACCAGAAAAGTAGGAGCTGCACATGTTAAATAAGTAGTGGTTTGACCGAGTTTTATTAAAAGTATACGTTGGTGTATATTTAGTTGAAGAATGGGTCGTTTCTTTGTACCGGATCTTTAGCATTAGTTTAGTGTTTTATTGTTTTTTATTATTCCCACGATCATGTACTGTGAGTCTATATAAAGACTTTTGATATTGAATAATATAGCAGCCATTTTATTTCCTTTCTAAACCCTCTGCAAGTTTTCTTCTTATTCCATATATACATACAGTTGAGTGTGTGTGTTTAGTTGGGGCCTGAACCAACATATACAACAAAAGGCTAAAGCATTGGAAGTCATCCAGTTTTTAAAGGATAAATATAATAAGGGTGCATGTGATGTTGCAATTGTTGGTAAGACACGTTTCATCTACATTTAATATAATCACTATTGGATTTGTTTGTCACATCAATCTGCAAGTTTAATGTGCTTCTAATTTATCCTATTTGCATTTTCTATAGCAATATTAGATTATGGGAAACGAAGGAGATTCTGGTGAATTTTTCTCCTATTGACAACAAGGTTGCAACTGAAGATATATGATAAAATTTCATAACTCCACGAAAACTTTATTGGTATATTATGTTTTTCCTTTTATGTTTATGTGTAGGTGAACCTGATAAAAACACATGTAGACTGATTATGATGCTAACTTGCAAATTGGGTTTTTTTTGCAGCACTGCTGAAGGTCAGGTTAAGGATGTAGATTGGGAGTTTTAAAAATCTTTACAACAATAAATGCTATTTATTGGACTGTGGTTCAGAGGTTTTTGTTTGGGTTGCCATGCAGATAGCCAGATAGGCCAGGCCATGGGTTGTAACTGGCTAGGTTAGGTCAACCAGCATAAAGTGATAAAACATTATTACTACGAAAATGTAAATCTCAAGAGATGTTAATTTAAAAAAAATAAATAAAAGAACACATGCACCAAAGGAGGACATTGGTTAATTTTATAATGGAGATTGCTACATTGTTCTTTATACGTATCATTCCAATGAAAAGAGAAGATTACTACATGTGTTGTTGGTTCGGCAAAGATTGCATTAAGGTACTACTCACCACATTGATTAGTTTTTTTTTTTTTTTGTATTTTAGTTTTAATCCACGTTTGTGATTTATCTTTGAGATAACATGGCATATCTTGCAACATTAGGAGGACCCAACATGCCTCCTTCGATGGCTACAACAATGGTCAACTTGGTTAAAGGAAGAGCAGTTCAGGGTCGTGGAAAAAGACATGTACCAGGAGCGAGTTTCCCAACATTTTATAGAACAAAAACATGATGTGCACTTGTGTATGACCCTTAAGCTAACTTTGTTCAGTTTCACTTTAACCCATTTGGTCTTTTGTTGTATTTTACAGAAGAAAAAAGTGACTTACCTGTTTTGTAATTATTTATGTATGCATAATGTCGTCTACATACCATCTTTTACATTACTTTTTATGTTATTTTTTTTGTTTATGCTCATTTGCTCTTCGTGACTTGATACAGTAGTTATATTAGCAAATTGGTTTTAAAATAAATTGTGTGAAAACTGTCGCGCAACATGCGAAACAAAACATTAGTACCCGCGGCAACGCGCGGGCATTGCCCACTAGTAATATATATATTTTTCAGTTAACTAACAATTTTACATCTTGTCCCTTATATAATGACTAGTCAAAGTCTTTCCTAAAAGAACAAATGAGATAAGCACACTACTACACTAGAATTACAAGGATATTAATTAATACATTATTAAAATTAAAATGTCTAAGACATTTGGGCCCTCACATTATTCTTTTCTCTTTATAACTTTTAGTTTTTAAACATGTCAAAACAATGGCATCTACGTCTCATTTATCTTCTTATAGTCACCTAGATTGACGTTTCAATATGTAAACAAAGCTACTCTAATATATATAATAAAAAGGTTAAGTTTTAAATTTCACAGTAGTTTGACTCAGCTTTGATAATGAAATCGACTTTTTATCCTAAGACCATGTGTAGTGGGGGGCTCCATATATGGAGCCCCTCTTCCTGATTGGTTCACGTGGCTGCTGAGTCAGCATGGAGAGGGAAACTGAAAAAGAGTTGTAGTGGTGGGGCTTTATATATAAAGCCCCTATTAATATTTTATTATATCTTTTAAATTAAAAAAACAATAAAATAATAATAAAAAAGAGAGAGAATGTGAGGTGTCATGCTCTGATTGGTGGGCTTTTTTTCTTCCGGGCGTTACCTAAGTCACGCCAAACTTGATTTTTGTAGCATGGAGCCCCCCCGTAGCGGTGTTGGGGGGGCGCTATATATTTTTTTTTCCACCATAGCGCTCGACTACGGCTACTCTAACAATTTTCAGAAAGTTGGACTTAGTTTCTCAATCGGTCCAAGAAAAGAAATATAGGTTATAAGAAAATCTAATGGTGTAAACTTATCAAAATAATGATGGAAGTTTTTTCGAATTTTCTTGGTTAATTTTTTATTTTATGAATGTGAAATGCTCGATCCTGATAATTATACATCCAATTATTTAGTTATTTACAATGAAATAGAGGAAAAAGCAATAGAAAAGCATCCATTGAAATACGTTTGATGCTAAAGTGTCCCAAATTATATCTTTAGAGTATCAGAGTGGAGGGAGTGGGGCTTGAAGAGGAGGCGGGGAGCTGAGCTGGAGGCGGGAACACCGCCCCCTTGGGGCGGGAGAGAGCAGGCGGGAGGGATGGGCGGTGGGGGAAGGCATGGCATGGGGGGAGAGGTGGAGGTGAGGTGTCAATTGTGGGTTGGTTGCTTTTCAAGTGACCGTTGCATATTAAAAAAATAAAAAAAAAATATTTTTTTTTAAAACAACCGTTAGCCAACGGTAATAAAGAATTTTTTTTTAAATCTTTATATATATATATTCAAACCCACACTCTTCTACTCAAACCCACACTCTCCTATTTTTATAAAATTCTCTCCAAACTCTTTTTTTTTTAAATACTTGCAAGATGTCGGACCAAACTTCAAGTTCGTCTGATGCGTTTGATGAATTCGCTTTGGCCTCCTCATCCGACGACGGCGCGGAATTGATAATGGCTACCGTTCAGACACTCGTTAAAGTTGTAGTGGATGATGATGAAGCGACCTCGGAACCCAAGCGTAGAAAGTATATAGTTCGTGAACGACAAGCCGCAAATGATTTATTGGTACGTGATTACTTCTCGCCCGAACCAAGATACGATGAAAAAACTTTTAGGCGGCGTTTTCGTATGAGTCGTAATTTATTTATAAGAATATCAAACGATTTAGAAAATAATTACGAATATATCCAACAAAGGCCCGATGCGCGTGGTGAGATGGGATTTACCACGTTTCAAAAGGTCACAGCTGCGCTTAGACACTTGGGTTACTGGCAAAGTTCCGACATAATGGATGACTATCTAAAGATGTCGGCCCGAACGGCTAGGGAAACTCTCCACTATTTTTGTTCGTACGTCATTGAACTATATTTAAAAAACTATTTGAGAAAACCTACGTTTAGTGACGTACAACAACTTTTGGAATTCCACGAAGAAAAACATGGTTTTCCTGGATGCTCGGGAGTTTAGATTGTATGAAATGGGAGTGGGAACTTTGTCCATCTGCATGGCAAGGTCAACACTCAAGTGAATATCATAAAAAGCCTTGTATGATGCTTGAAGCGGTTGCATCACAAGATCTTTGGATTTGGCATGCGTTTTTTGGTGTGCCCGGTTCGTTGAACGATAGAACTATTCTTAATCAATCCCTAATTTTCAACGATCTTGTAAATGATGTTACACCGAAAGGAACTTTTTTTGTAAGCGGGGTAGAATACAAGTACGGGTATCTTCTAACAGATGGAATTTACCCTGATTGGGCCGTTTTCGTAAAATCGTTTACACGGAGGACTACGTTAGACGATAAGAGAACAAAGTTTAACAAAGCTCAAATGGCTGCACGGAAAGACATTGAGCGAGCTTTTGGTGTTTTACAAAAAAGATGGCGCATTTTGTCTATGCCATGTCGAATGATGGAAAAACCGCAAATAAGAAATATGATGTATGCATGCCTTATTTTACATAACATGATTTTGGAAGACGAAGGGCGTGCAATATGCGAGTCTTTTGGTGACGAACCACCATCAACTCAAGGAAACATTACTGATGCAGAAATAGCGTTAAACAACTTGGAAATCAAAAATACCCAAACACATCACAACCTTCGAGCGGATTTGGTTGATCATATTTGGAGTGTACCAAGACAATACCCATCCGACAATGATGATTAATAACATGTTTGATGTATTTTTTTAGTTTATGTATTTTTTTTAGTTTATGTATTTTTTTATTTCATGTTTTTTTATTTTTTAATTTGTAGTTTATTATTAATTATTAATGTTTTTTAATTATGTTTTTATTAAAACTGTTGTTTTTTATTAGTTTAATGTAGAAAATGAAAAAGAAAATAATTTCCACATGTCACTCCCCCCCCCCTCTTCCACTTCCCACAATCCCCCCCACACATGGACCCCACAAGTGCCACATGGCGTTTCACCCCCCTCTTTCCCCCCTCCACTCCCTATAGTCTCAGGAGTGGGGGCGGGGACACCGCCGCCAGGGGGGGCTTGAAAAGAGGTGGAGGGTTTTGATTGGTCAGATTTTTTTTTTAACTTTAACACAATATAATAATATTTCCTTCCCCCCCCCCCTTTCCACTCCCCACAATTTTCACCCTTCACACACGGGTCCCACAAGTACCACATGGCGCATCACGCCCCTCCCCCCCCACACTCCGGGTAGTCTTATAGTTACGATATAAATTAACAAATTTTACGTATTCGTACGTAAATGTTTTTAAATGTACAAATCTCATTCGCTCGGCCAAAAAGTGATGTATAAATTAAAAAAAACTAAGATAAAGTTAGTAAGCTTTATACATTTTAGTTCATGTGTAGTGGATGGGGGTTATAGAGCGTTATGGGGTTTAAAATATTATAAAGTAATAGAAGGGGAGTTATGGGGCGTTATGGAAAAAGAGGGTGTAGAGGAAAGGGCGTTTTGGTGCTTTATAAATGATTGGGTAATCATTGGTTAATTATACATTTCTTATTTAAATAATAATATTAAAAATAGTAAAAATAATAATAATAATAATAATAATAATATAAACCGAAAGTTTATTGAATTAATAAAATAATAATATAAAAAATATTTAATATTAAAAAAAATATTTATTTATTAAAATAAAAAATAATAAAAAATATATATATATTCAAACATTTGAATTTCAAACGGTTACTGTTCCAAACCGTTTGAATTTCAAACGGTTTCCACCCCAAACGTTTAAATTTCAAATCCCCCCTCCAAACGTTTAAATTTCAAACGTTTTCCCCCCAAACGGTCATATTTCTAACCCTGTAAGTACAAGACCAAAACTCGTTCTCAGTCACAACTCCTCCTCCTCCTCAAACCAATGAATGATATGGGTGGCGGTT
Source organism: Ambrosia artemisiifolia (assembly GCA_032199755.1). Lineage (NCBI taxonomy): Eukaryota > Viridiplantae > Streptophyta > Magnoliopsida > Asterales > Asteraceae > Ambrosia > Ambrosia artemisiifolia. Next base: position 40,305,570 of record CM063529.1, read on the forward strand.
ATGCACCAGGAGCTGTCGGACCGTCTAATCTCCGACAGTTCTCTCGCCGGGGCCGGCCCTGGCGACTACCATTCTCATCCTCTCCTCCTCCTGCTGCACAACCAACTTTCTCTCCTCCTTCCCAACCTTGGTTCTATCCTCCTCCTCCTCCTGCTGCACAACCAACCCTTCATTCCTCCTCCTCCTCCTCCTCCTCTTCCTCCTCCTGCTGCTGCTACACAACCAACTTTCTCTCCTCCTCCTCCTGGTACTCAAGCAGATGATGACTTCACGGATGAGGAGTTGGTCTGGGTCGTGGATTATACCATGGCTCTGAGGGAAATGGACCGACTAAGTTTGTCGGCACCCACCCCCCGGTGTATGGAGAGTGCACCCACCCCCACCACCAGACTACCACCACCCCCCGCCACCGAGGGGAGCCAACCGAGGAGGACTTGGAAGCACTTAGGGAAGCGATGGAAGAGGAACGCTTCTACAATTATTCCCCTCCTCGTGAGTACTGCTGGATCCGCTCTGATGCGAGATCCGATGGTCGCAATAGCGATCGTTCTGTGTCCCCGCCCCAGTATACACTCGAAGACTGGGACAATTACTCCCCGTAGTGGGAGGTTTAGGTTTTAATAAGTAATTTAGGATTATATTATGTGTTTATGTAACGTTTTAATAAGTAGTTTAAGATTAGGAACTCTGTTTGTAATAAGTAATTTAGGATTTTATTTTTATGTGTTTATGTGTTATGTGTTAATGTAATGGTTTAAATTTAAAATATTATGTAACCTGTTTACATAAACTAACATTAAACACAAAAACAAATAAAACATTAAACACTAAAACCTTAAACATTACAAATAAAACACTAAACATAAAACATAATATTAAATATTACACATTATTAAAACACTAAAACCTTAAACATTAAACAAAATAAAAACGCAGCATAGACCAGGACAAAAGATTGGTGATGTGGAAGTCGTTGTCGTAGTGTTGACGATAAGCATCGTGTGTCAGTTGAATTGCCATCTGTTCGCTAACGCCAGGGTGCGCCTGCATCATCGCGTCATAGACTGTGTGCCATCAGTTATTTTGTATGACAGACCACTTATTGGCGATCTGATCGACGCTACGGTTGTTCGTTTCGGTAATTCGGTTGAACTCCTCCAATACATTGTGCCAAAAATGCTCCCTATTGTTTGGCGGGTTCTCCTTAGTGTTGATCCACGCCCTCACCAACTCGAGTTGATCTTGATTAGTCCACCCTGCCATTGGTTTGTTTTTGGGTTTGTATTTGGGTATGTTTTTGTTTAAAGTGTATGTGTTTGTGTTGTTTATGTATGTTGTATGTGTATATATATAAGAGAGTTTGTAAAATAAAAAAAAATTTAAACAAATAAACCGTTGCACAACAGTCAATTACATCAATCCCACCAAAATCAAACACAAAACGCCTGTTATATTTAAGCCACCCAATGTTCAAAACGCCCTATAGGATTTGATATACCACACAATTGAAAACCCGAATATATAATTACTCTACTAAACTAATTATCGTATCTCATTTTATTTGGAAGATTTGATGTATATTTCATTTGTGCTTAAAATGGTGGTTACCTTAAACTTCTTCAACAACCCATCTTGATTCACTAGTGGCCTTCGCATGCCGCTCCATTTCTCTGTAAAGTCGTTCCAAGGTATACAAATTTGGATATATAGTTGCCAAAATGATCTAGCCATTGAACATATAAACATTCTAACTCAAACCACCAACATACCACCCAACATTACAAATGCAGCTAGCTGAATAAGAAATCAACCCAAAGTGTTCAGAATTTCAAAAGGCTGCAGTCTTTCACCCGCCTTCATCTTCACCAATCCTCACATAAACCTCCATCTCATTATTCAGGGTCAAACTTGGACATTTTTCAAATTAAAAAGCAAAAGAAGCTAATAGAATTTAATGTGGTACACATGCATTTATAGAAATTAATTAGATCTCTATGGGTTTTGAAGTTGAAAATGATCGGCAACTGATTAGAGAAAACAACTATTAAAATCGACTCATTTATCATAAATGGGTTAAAATTCCAACCTCAACATTTGTGTAAAACATCTCCATTTGGGTTATCGTTCAATAAGATCTCATTAAAAAACGCTAAATGCATATATCCCCCAAAACGTATAGTACTATAGTTTGTCAAAAGTGCATAAGGCTCGCGCCTAGGCGTGAGGCGCACCTTGTTCGATGCGGCCAAAAATAATTAACCAACACACTAAAACCATACTTTTTAAAACCATAGCAAGCCAAAAATAATCAATTAATTAATCAATTCAAAATTGCTTATAGAAAACAACAGTATTGTATTTAAGAAAAAATAGGAAGGGACATGGAAATGTACCCTTTGAAAAAGGTATTTAGGTATTAGGTGATCACCAACTCCCATGACATCCAGAACCATCCAACCATTCTTGAACAGAGCAATGAATCCTCTGGTCCGTCACGTTTCTGCCTGCTACAACACCAACGATATAATAAAACAACCCCTAACAACCTAATCAATAAAATTGATGATTAATCTATTTTCAATACTAATAAAATTAGAAAAAGTTACCTATTCTCAGGGATGCGCAGATACAACCTTCCTTTTGCTGCACTAAGCAACCTTCATTATGGTAAACGTAACTTAAATGCCAAAAACGTCACTTGAATCTATTTAGAAACAAATTTTTTATTTAATTATATATCAAACTCATTTGTTAGGGGTAAGACGTAAAGTAAACAAAAATATCATCATAAAAAAGAACCTATTCTTAACTCACCCTGCACCCTGCTCATGACCATGTCTCCCACCACTTTTAGAATTTATAAAAACTACCAACGGGCACTCAACCGGTTCAGCGGTTCCACCCTCAAAATTCATTCATGTTTATTGTCTTTTACATATCCATTTTTCTAATCAACAAAATCAAACAGTAGGTCATAAATGTATTTTAAAATCTTGTTCTTTTTCTGGCCAAATTTAGTTACTTTTGTTTTTGAGAGTTCACCCTCAAAAGACATAAGCAACTCTATAGTTACATATACTATATAATTAGACATCTCCTAGCAACAAATAAATGATTCGCATAGATGAAAACACTGCAAATAAAAACTACAAACTAAAATGGACCTTACATTCAACTTTCCTTTAAATACCCCCATACCAAACAAAGAAAAACTCTAAAGAAAAACTCTATACCTTGGTATGCATTGTCACTTAGTTGTAAAAGCAATACACAATCACACTTCTCTCTAATACACTGAACACATGAAGTAGAAAACCAAAAGCAAAGTGAGACAAAGCTAGATTATACTTTATAACTAACATGTCAAATGGGTAGGAGATGGAGAGGGGGGAAGTTGATTAACAGAAAATGGGTCAAATTGGTTGAAAAGATTTAAAAGGGTATTTTTTTTTTATATTGTATTTTCCAATTTATCATTTTGACCCGTTGTCTGTAAACTTTGAACAAAAGTGCTTCGGGTAAACCCAAACTGACGCTTCAAAAACTACAAATTTTACCCAAACACATTACCCATCCTGCCCATTTCACTACCTCTAAAGAATACCTTTGCATTGGGTTTTGGCCTTTCGTACCCATGACAACTGTTATAGGCTTCACTTTTCCACTTCCTTGCAAATTGCCTTGCACGTGTTGTAGTTATTATCGCCCGCCCCTTTAATCTTATCAAATAGTGGCTTGAAAGCTGCAACTTCTTCTACTGACGAAAGCACTACTTGCAAAAAATAAGGAAGAAAGCATAAGAGGAGATGCAAAACATAAATTTAAATTTTAAACATACTAAAATAAAACAAAATGCTCTAGATTGATGCTTTCTTGTGTTTTTTCCATTAATGAAATTGTAGTAAACGTATCAGTTGAGTAAGTTAAAAAAAAACCGACGACCATTTTATGAACATCCCTAAAAGTTAATTTCAAAGAAGTAAAAACAGGTTGTACGTGCATACTTTTGTTGTCAATTGATTAAACTTCTTAGCCCAAATGTATCACAAACTCAAACATGATTCCACAAAGCGACATGAACCAATACACCAATAGGTTATGAATTAAGCAAATAAAAAAAGTACCGAGCTAGTGATGTCGTAAACAATAATTACTTCTGCAACTCCCTTGTATTGGACCTTATTTGCAAGCAAAGGCAACCATATATAAATGCGCTTGGTAACTAAGTTAGAAACCTACAATCCATTATTTGTATATTAGTGCTTTTTTTTTTTATTTATAAAAGAGTTCCAGAAAGTTAAACAATTGCACAAAATGAAGACAAAAAAAGCATAAGTTTGTTATTACACAATCATTTAAAATACATCACCAATCATTCATAATTTCATATACATCACTGGTATCTGAACCAACTTCTCAGACAACACTAAACCATATCTTATTTCACATTATACTAACAGTATGTAAAATCAACAAAAAGTTATTCATATGAAATGAAAGCACCATCAGATTATTTCACCCAAAAAAGAAAAGAACATGAACAGAAGAACATAATACATTGATCGGTTAAGATTCATGGCCCTTCCATAACATCCAAGCCTCCATCTTTAGCTCTTTAAATGAGATCTTGCCACTTCTGCATTAAGATTCCAGTTCGATTTTTACCAAATTATGTAACTCATATCTAAAAATAAATGGAAAAATAAATATGGGAAATGTGATGCAAACCAACAGAAACAAAAAAAAAAAGTAAGTTCGATGTTAATACAGAGAGATACGCACCTCTGAAGAAACTCGATCCATAACATGGGCTACAGAGAGATACGCACCTCTGAAGTCTTCGCGTCAAATAACCATTAGGGTTACATGAAAGATGAAATAGATTTTGAATATTTTTGGTGACAATGATCTTCAACGATGAAGAAAGATTTTACCCCGCCAAAAGTGGTAGACAGAGAAGAACGATCAGGATGGATGATGCATTCATTGGAAACAACTGAGTACATCATATATAATCATATAGGAGTAAACAATTGTGTCTAGCCATGTCCCTGTTTTTAAGGAGTCATGCTCCACTATTGTAGGAAGACCCAATAACTCCTAAACTGCTTATGAAAAAGAAAACTGCCAAATTTTGGCCATAACCACCCTTTTATTGTGGCTAGGATTTAATTTGAGAAATAACCGTCGAATTTGGACGGACAAGATCATCTCAAAATTGGTTTTTTTGTAAAAAAGTGACGGTTACTATAGTGGTGAACAATATAGTAATAATGCCAAAGAATATTGTATTTTGAATACGCTTTTATTATCAATATAATTTATACCAGAATGTCGAGGAAACAATTAAACACATTTGCATATTTAGTTTTTTTTAAGTTATCGAACACAAGTTGTTAGAGATAAATCAAATTAAATAAAAACTAAATGGATTAAATGCGTTGAAAACATTCATATATAATACGCGATGAAATTCAATCGGTATCAATTTGGTTAAAAAATATACAAAGTAACTTGAATATTGAATGTAAATATAAATATAAATATAAATATAAATTATATTTTTTTCTACCGAAGTCACATAACAAAGCTCCACCAGTGCTCCACTGTAGATTGAGACTAGATTATATCTCGGGAGCGTCCCGGGTTTGAAAAGTCTAATATAACATATCAAATTTACATATGAAATAGAATGATGTGTTTTACAGTTACATGCATGAAAGCTTCGGGTAGCACCTAACCTAAAACAATTAACAATGTATATCCAATGTTAACGCTTAACCTTAAACAATGTACGTATAATCTAAGGGTAACATCTAACATAAAACAATTAATGTACAACTCCAATGCTAACACCTATTGAAAATAGAATTAATATTTACTGGTTTGAACATAATTAGTGACTTGCCTATATATGATTAATGAATTACCTGAACACTTTGTGTTTTTTTTCTGTATGAACGAAACCCCATAAAAAATAGTCGTTTTTTTCTCCGTTTTTTTTATATAGCACTATAGTACTTGTTGTAAAGATAATATAACGTTCGTTAAATTAGTGTAATTTTTCTTCAAAAAATCTCGTATACAAAAGATATTAACGTTTAAAAATTATGGGATGAAATATGATAGAGAAAAATCAAACTTTGTTTACATATACTAAGATAATCACTTGACGTTCACAAATGCAACTTTTTGCCGAAAATTACAATATAGTGTTGTATAAGAAAATTTTTGTCTATTGAATCCTCATGACCGACTCTCAATACTTGTGCTAAGGAATCATTATTCAAAACCGGTTCGTGAAAATGTTTATAGATATAATGCTCCAAAGGGAGTAGCCATAGAGAAAACAAGGACTAATTATCCTAACAAAAACTTAAATTGCTAAAAAGATAAATTAAAATATAATGTAACTATCATTTTGAACTTATCGTCAAATTTTCCTTAAAAATATAACTTTTAAAATGTGAATAATGGTGTTACTTTGTAGTCGAAGAAAATATGTGGTTGGCCTAGGAATAGGAGAGAGAAAGTATATGAACAAAAGAAAATAGAAAGAAAAAATAATGATCTGGTTATGAGTCCGTTATGAGTCCATGTTTGCCAGTTTAAAAGTTGTGAGCCCTACTCTTAAAAGAGCATCTTTTCACATCAAAATCACATTATAACGAAATGGTTGGTTGTCGTCATAAGTAATACTAAATTTTAAGTCTCGTACTTAAGATCGAGTGTTAATGGTGTTGAAATCAAACCATCCGATAATTCGACTAATTTTAGCACTGAATTTGATTGACCTCGACCTAAAAAAGAACCTTAAACACATTTGATGATTGAATGATACCAACTATTGTTTTTTATAATTAATATATGCACACCTATTAAATAATTAACTGTTGCGTCACGTGTTATAATCCTGAGCACAATATTTTTTCCCGTTTATCCTATTTCACACCTTTATATTCTAGTTTTTAATAAAAAAATTTGAACATATCTTAACTTAAAATATTGTTTTATAATTCCTAAATCGTTACTAAATATTTAATTTTTGTTTCATTTGATCGGTATAATTAATACACTAATACATGATTTCAAACCTAGCGTGCGTGCATGTGTAAATTTCATCAACAATCAAATATCGAAATGCATATACAAACAATAACCTACTGAACTCAAAAGAATGTTAAATGGTGCTTTTATTACAAAATGAATGTTTACACTTAAAGATGTATACATTGAAAGATTATAAAACTGTATTTGATCTATATATAGATTCGAAAATATCAATGTTTATTTTTTTGCTTATTACTTAACAACAAATATACGTGTAAATTATAACACACTATATTAACGCATATTTAATCACCTTTAATGTAATTAAATCATGATTCCAATATAGCTTCAAGCTCACTTGCAGCATTTTCTTCATTAATCCATCCATATTTCTCAACATATGGATTAATTAACGTCTTTGGTGGAAAATTGTCAACACAATCTTCCCAAACATTTTTATCATCCAAATCTCTTGTTACCTCCCACATGCAACTAATGCACTTGAACCCGGACCCGAACCCGATCATCAAAACCCGGTTGCCCTTTTTCAGCCTCTTTTTAGCCTCCATATACCCTAAAACATACCACAAACTACTTGCTGACGTGTTACCAAATCTATGAAGTGTCATCCTAGATGGCTCCATGTCATCATCAGCTAACCCTAAACTCCTTTGAACACCTTCAATCACAGCCTTTCCACCTGGATGCAAACAAAAATGGTCCACTCCTAACTTGAAGTTTAAGGCCACCTTCTTTTTAACCTTAATATGCAAATATTTAGCACCAAATTTCTGAATGTTTGCTAGCAAAACGTATCGGCAGATCGCGGTTAAGGGTATTATCTTTGGGGCGATCCCTCTTAAGTTCTCGGTTAGGGCTCGCGTGGCGGTTTTGGGTAGGTTTTTCCCTAGGAAAAACCCTATGTTACCTTTGTCATCTTCTTGTTGCCTACCACATGTGTGGGCTTCATCGCTTGCGCCCAAATGGGTTCGAACGAGACAATTAAGCTTGAACTTGGCTTGGTTTCGTAGAGCTGGTTTGTTCGTTAAGAGGATCGAACAACCCCCACAGCGAAAAAGGCAGTTTGTTAAGATCATGGACCTTTCATTTCCATTGTACCAATTTGGCGCGATTGCCTCTGTGGTTAAGACGAGAGCGAATTTGTTTCGATGAGTTTTGAACATGTTTTGGACTAGATTGATCGAGATCAAACTCGCGCTACATCCCATACCCGAGATGTTAAAAGATTTAATATCTTCTCGCATTTTGTAATGGTTAATGATACGTGACGTTAGTGAGGGGACTAACGTCAGGACAGAGACATTGACAACTAATATGTCAATGTCCTGTGGGGAAACCCTAGATTTACTGAACAGTTTATCTAGGGTTTCTGTAAAGAACTCGTCCATTTCAAAGTGGGTGTCGGACAACGTAGAGTTTGTTCCGTTTTCGGTGAAGAAGTTTCGTGGGCCATACGTCTCTTCACCGATGCCAGAGCTAACTATAGCTCGCAACAGAAACCGGTACTCTTCGAGTGGCAAATTGCATCGCTTCATCATCTCACCGGAAAAATCAGTGGAGACTTTTCGGTCATCAGGTGGCTTGAAGCACTCGTAATGTAAGATGTAACATGATTGATTTCTTTTTTGGTCAATGAGTTTATAAAAGAGGTATAAAATGCACACTACAAAGAGACACTCTAATATCACAAGCATCATTTGGATCGCTCACCGTGTGTGTGTTTATGCAAGTCAACACCGAACACTATCAATATTTATAATGGAAAAAAACACCCAACAAATGTTTACCAATATAAAGATTTATTTGTTTATACATAAAAATGGCAGAATGACCTTTTTGACATCAAGGCCAATTAAATATAAAGTGGACATTTGTGACGGCAACTCTACTCTAATAGTCTAATCTATCACGTGTCCCCAACGGCGAACATTTTAACTGGCTTAATTAACCTATCCCAAGGTAGAGAAAAGTGCGACATTTGAGGAAAAATATTAGTGTATGTGATGTGGCTCACCGTGATCATCAATTATATCCTCTAATATCGTGTTATTTGGATACTGATGTGACACTAGATATAGGAAGCTCCTCGCTTACCTGAACCTCTGGTGGCTCTCCTCTCCCTCCCACGCAAGCAGCCCCTCAAAAGAGTCGTTGCTCTTTTCTCCTCTACCTCTCACGCTAGCCCGCGCGAGCCCCCTAACGCTCGCTCGTGGCCTCCCTCGCGCCACCCTTTTGTCGTGTTCGCGAGCCATGTTGCTCATGGCTTGCTCGCACTTGCGCTGCTCGTGTACCACAACGTATAGTTATAAAACGTTTTGTTAATTATTATAACCTACAAAAATCTTATTAAATATATTTTCATTATGTATTATATTAATATATATATATTAATGAGATTTTCAATATTTCTTTTTAGAAATACATTGCTCATATTATACAATATTATTACAATTTATAAAAAAAAAACCATTAGTATTATGTTTATTATATTAAAATAGCGCCTTTAGTGAAACAATATACTTTCCCGTTAGGTTAACATAGCGTTTAAGATCGAGTTCAGTGAAGAGCTAAACGTTTCACAAACGTTAGATCTAGTTGGTGGTTATATGGATTGCAAATTTTAGTGTTGATTTTTTGGAACAAAAGTTTGTGTTTATTTATTTTTTATACGACATAAGAATTGCTTTTAGGTTTATTTACACCGAAATTATCTTTTTTTTTTATTATGTATCCTTTAAAAGTGTTTATTAGGAAAGAGCTAATTAGAACTAAACATAAGCTTAAAAAATGCAACTATTAATCATTTAAACATAACCACATTGTAATTCAAACTCACATGTTACTTTGGTATTTTTATTAAATCCTATATACGATTACCATTAAATTAAAACTTTTATATTTGCATGATTGTCAAAGTTAATATTATGTACGTAACAATCGACTTTAAGCGTAGTCATTTAATGGACAGGCAAAAAAGATATTTGCAGTTGAGAAGTAATTGCTTAGATCTTAATGGAACATGCGTGCCACTTGTGCACAGAAGTCATGTAATGTGAGGTATATATGTAAACATCTCTATACACGTATTTGTATCTATCTCCATACACATGCTCCTTTCAAACTTGTGTAATAGTCTAAAGATCACTATCAACCTTATAGAACTTGCTAGCTACACCTAGAAAGGATAATTAACTAGTGCTATGGATGAATTTAACATTTAGCAAACTCTTTCAAATCCTTTAATTAACTTGGGGGAAAGTTAGTAATTTTATTTATTAAGCAAACAAACCACATATTATATTGTATTAAAGAGCATTTAGCCCAATGCTATCTTGATGTGTTAAATGATCATCTCTTCCCTAGAAGTTGAGCGTTCGACCTCCGCTATAAACTGTGGAGTATAATTAGAAGTAGATTAAATGTGTGTGTAAGTTATCTTTCTTATAAAAGAAACTTGTTCTTGAATGTTTGCAAATTAATATGTGATTATGAGCCCAGGGCATTATAGCCTAGTGGCATCTTGGTGGTGAGATAAGACTTAAGGGCCATATGGTCCTGGGTTCGAATCTCACAAAGGGGGTTTTCTCATAATTATGAGTTTCCTCCTGAATTGGTGACTTGGTGGTGGAATATGATCGCGTGGCAACATTGGTGGCACGATGATACTCCAGTGTTCCGTGAGTGATTCCAATTTGTTGGCCGTTCAAAAAAAATATGTGATTATGAATATGGTGCGTTAAATGATCATCTCTTGGTGTGTTAAATGATCATCTCTTCCCTAGAAGTTAAGCGTTCGACCTCCGCTATAAACTGTGGGGTGTAATTAAACCCGCTATAGGGTATGTTTGGCAAGGAGCTTTTAAGAGCTTTTAGGAGCTTCAAGGTTCAAGCTTTTAAGAAAAAGCTCCTACTCAATAAAAAGCTTTGTTTGGTTGAAGGAGCTGGAAGCTTTTAGGTTGGAGAAAAAGCTCTATAGTGAAAAGCTACTAGTACTAGCGTTTAAGAAAAAGCTCCTACTAGCTACAAGCTTTTAATGAGTAAATGACATAAATACCCATTCTATTTTAAAAATAAAATAAAAACATTCATTACAAGCTTTTAATTATGCCCATTTTAGTCATTTTATACATTTTATTAAAAGCTCCAGCTACTCTCCCAAACACCAAAATATATTTAAAAAGCTTCCAGCTTGCAGCTACCAGCTTCCAGCTACCAGCTTGTAGCTACCAGCTTTCAGCTTCCAGCCACCAGCTAATTTTGCCAAACATACCCATAATCTGTGGAGTGTAATTAGAAGTAGATTAAATGTGTAAGTTATCATTCTTATAAAAGAAACTTGTTCTTGAATGGTTGCAAATTTAATACTCCCCCCGTCTCAATTTAAATGTCCCATGTTCAAAAACACACATTTTAAGAAATATTTTATTTGTATGTGGTAAAACGACAATAATACCCTCAAAAGTGGTGATTGTGTTTTGTCTTTTATGGGCAAAACTGGAAATTACATTTCTATTTTTGAAAAGAGACATTTAATTTGGGACAAACCAAAAAGGAAAGAAGGACATTTAAATTGGGACGGATGGAGTATGTGATTATGAATATGAATATAGTTGATTTTACATCCGCTTATATTCATTGACCAATGATTAAAATAATTTTCATACAGATATAAAGGTAAATAAATAATGATTTGCCATTGGGGTTGGTGGCCCAATGGTAGAAGCAAAGCTTCTAGGAACACCTAAGGGGGAGGTCATGGGTTCAACTCCCACAAGGAGTAAAAATTTGCCGTTCAAAAAAAAAATAAATAATGATTTAGATTGTATAAACTTGTTTATTCATTTAATCTATTTATTTATTTGTCTTTTTGTGTTTATTTATTTTCAATTTTGCATGTTTATTAACTACGGGGAAAGTTAATTTGAGAACACGTATATTTCGTGCGAACCGCGAGAACGCCATCTAAAATCATTTAAATTCAAAAAAAATTTATACTTATCTTTATTATTAAAATACAATCTCAAAAACACAATTTACGCGGAAAAATTCAAACGTATATGAAAATAAACTGTTTTTACACATGTGTAAATTTATCATTTATACATGTGTAAACTGTTTCATTTACACATGTGTAAAAAGTTAATTTTAGAGTGTTTTTGCAAGAAAAGATGAATTATTTTTAAAGAAAACTCATTTTTTAATATTGTATTTTAGTTAGAATGAGGTTTGTACTAAAAAATTTTGATTTTGATTGATTTTTTTGGTTTTTCTCACGGTTCTTATGATATTTAGCGTTCTCAAAATAACCATTCCCTATTAGCTATAACATCACCTTATAGGATGTGTATAAATGAATATGACAAGTTTGAACAAGTATGTTATAGTAGTTTGTTGTTGATGTATATCCCTTTATATAGAATTGAGTAGATTGTTATATTTGATGTTTATGTTTGTTAATAAATGTTGATTTAACATCTTAATCGTGGAACAATAGCAAAGCACTAATTACACATGATACAAACAATATCTAAATACCAAATTCACCTTCTATATAACCTTTGCGAAATAGAAGAAACTATTGGAAAGGTCAAGGAAAAAACTTGTTCTTCTTCGGTAAAGAACTCTTCAAATAATTGTGAACCGAATCTTTCCAAAAAAGCACGTACATTACTTTATGCTTACGAGTTAAAGTTCTAGCACAAGAAAGTCGAAGTATAGATTTTACTCGATGCAAACTTTTATTTTTATGAAGATCCACTATGATAATGAGAAAGATTTCGGTATATACCGGGCTCAATTATATCTGAATCTGGTAAATCGGACCAAACACCAAATATACATTATAATATATATAAATTAAATGCACATTTGCCAAGAATCCAAGAAACACAATATGTGGTTTTAAGGAAATGAAGATAGCAAGAAGGCAGAAGGAAAAAAAACAACCTAGATTCAATTATTTATTATTGATTTAGATATTTTATTTCTATATTTTTATAACTATTTTAACATACATGTACAATTATCATTTTTATATATAACATGTTATATAATTTTTTTCTATCAAATTTTGTATATAGCAACAATTTTTGCATAATAGCATATTTAATATACTAAAAAAAATTACAAATATAAATGGTTGTTTAGGTTACAAGCCAGTTCAAGCTAGATATCATAAATTCAAAGGCCTTTTGTCCCTTCATACATTCAAGTTGAATCCACCAACTGATACCGTCCCGAAAATATCGATCCTGAAAACTCCTAAAACCCAACACCGATACCGATACCGAAAACATACGTTACGGTATCGGTTCGGTCTCGGTACGGTACCGGTATGGTATTGGTATTGGTATTTTACCTTAAAATACCTATACCATACCGATACCGAAAATACCGAAACTCTCTAAATGTGAGTACCGATACCGATACGGGATCGGTTCGGTATTCGGAGCAATATGCCCATCCCTAGATTGATCTACGAGTACTCAAATGCACGTTAGTTTTGGCAAGTAACGACAACAAGGTATAATAGATATCACTGTTGTGTAACTTCACTTTTATTCTGTATTTTTTTAAACGTAAATAACTTTTATTTATACTTTATTAATTTTTAACATTATAAAACATAAGAGCATTTAGGTAGTCAATTCATCTCTAACTAGAGTCGTGCGCAATCTCATTTGCGGTAAATCTCTTACAAAATTTACCTAGGGATTACCAACATACCACTTTACCAAAGAGCGTATTAACGACATATTGATCCTGCCTTTTTTCTAATACTAGGTGTAGTGGAAGCTCAATTTCACGCCCTCTACTCCAATTGGATAGTATTGATTAGCCCTCCAAAAAGAAGAAACTTACACGACCAAAAATGGCGTTAAAATTTCCAAGCCAAAGCCAAAAAACCACCCCAAAACGCCCAGGGGCGATGTACCCGGCGTGTTGGGGCGTTTTTGGCATCCTTTAATAATATTTTTTAAGTAAAGGTGGTCTAATAAATCTTCTATATCAGTTGGAGCTGATGCAATTTTATATGGTACTGTACTACATTTGTATTAGGAATCCTTTAATAATATTTTTTTAACTATAACTTATAGGGATTTGTTTAATCATTCCGCAGACATAATATGAATATCAATAAATTAATAAAAATAGGCTAGAAAAAGAAAAAAAATGACTAGAGCAATCGTAATAAAAGTCTTTAAGTCTTAATTTGGACTCGATCGATCATGTGAGTCGTAGTCGTCAACTATCAACGCGTTAGTCGCTTTAGAGGCGAGTTAATGCACCGTTAAATCATCTCCAGCGGTCCAAACTTTTACATAAATTATCTCCTGTTGACTTTAAATTAGGTTTGACTATATGGATCAATGAAATTGATGATTAACTTAGCTTTTATTACTATTATTATTATATATATATATATATATATAGGATTTGGTTCAAATGAGAACCTTTCCCCAAATTGAGAACTGAGAGAACCATTCTGGGCCACACATTTCTCTAAGGCAAAATTTTTTTTTTTTTTTTTTTTTTGCAAAAATCGCTGCTTTATATGTAAGAAATTTTTTTTTATATTTTTTTTGTATTTTTTTTCAGTATACACATGTGTATAATTGCATTATACACATATGTATAATGCAATATACACATATGTATAACTGAAATATACACATATGTATAGCTGAAAAATGCTATATACACATATGTATAATTGCTATATACACATATGTATAATTGACATATACACATATGTATAAATGAAAAAAAAATTCAAAAAAAATAAAAAAAATTTTTTCCTTGCATAAAAATGTGCGATTAAAGCAAAAAAAAAAAAAAAAAAAATTTTTTTTTTTACCTTTATATGAAATGTGTGGCCCAGAATGGTTCTCTCAGTTCTCAAATAGGGGTTGGTTCTCTTAGGATCCCTACCCTATATATATATATATATATATATATATATATATATATTTAATGGCAACTAGTTAGACATCATAAATTATTACACCAATAATTTTAAATTATACACTTGTGAAGGATTGAACCTCGGACATCCCCTCTAAAAGGCATATACCTCTACCAAGCGGGTTAGCCCCACATTGACAAAAGGTGGTTAGCTTAGTGACGTTAGTAACTAATTTATATGATTTTGTTAAAGGTTGGCTTTATAATTAATATAAATCACTAGCAAGAAGTTAGACAAAAGAAATACAATCCGAAACAAAAAAAATCAACATTAGCACCCAACTAAGACAAATTTAGCCCACATCAAAAGTATGCTATTGATCCCACGTCAAACAAAACGTTTTTTGCTCGGTTAGATACCCAAAGAAAACTCACCTCTTTATCCTCTTCAATAATTCTTGCAGCCGTAACATAGGCACCCCGGAAGGCTCTCTCATTTTGATTTCGCCAAATCGACCAACACGCAATCAAAGTCATAACACTAACCATTTTCATTTTACCCATACTCACATTTAAATGCACATGATCATGAATTCAATCCCGGATACAAAAGAAAAAAATGGCGGGGATCCGACACCACTGACTCACACCTAACAAGCAACTTGGCATGACAAAAAAAGATGGTTCACTGTTTCTTCTTCCGACTCATAAAGCGGAATAAAGTCAGCCTTAGGGACTCAATTATTCCAAGGAAAAACAACTATACCTTCTCTCCTAAGCATAACACTAAACATATCCTTTACTGACATAGGGAACATAAGCTCTGAACAAACATTCCACATTCGTTTATAACTAGCCGAAGATAGGACCATGTCCATCAATACTACCTTTGATTCCAGGAGATCAACCAGGTCCTTAGGCTCCAAATTCCTTTTCAAGCACCAAAACCAACAAGCCTTCCCTCTTATAATACAACGGTCAACTACCACACAACCTTTGTCAAACTCCTTCTAGAATTAGGGATGACAATCAAACCCGAACCCGATGGGTAAACCCGAAACCCGACACATTTGGGACGGGTTTGGGGTCGGGTAAATGGGTATGGGTCCGGGTATGGGATTAGTTTTTATCTTTTTAGCGGGTTTGGGACGAGTTTGGGATTTGATAATATACCCGTTTACCCGACCCGATTACCCGATAAAGTATAGCCGTTTACCCGATTAGATACCCAATATAATTTCTAATATATCTTTTTAAATATGTATGCCTAATATATCTGATTGTACATCTACATTGTCATCTTGTGCTAAAATTACCAAAAATTTAGTGTATACTATTTGTTATCTATGTCTTTAATTGTTTTTATATGATTTAAGTATTTTATATTTATACATTGTAATCAATTACATATATGTTTAATAATGGTAAATGTAGTTGGTTGATAGTTACCTAATAGATGCCAGTCGGGTTTTTGTCGGATATACTCAATGAGTAAGTTTTAAAAATTAATGGGTTTACCCGAAACCCGCGGGTATACCCGATACCCGATGGGTAATTACCCGACACAAACCCAACGGGTTTTGGGGCGGGTTTGGGACAAGCATACCTAATCGGGTATGGGGTTGGGATTACCTAAACCTGTCCCAAACCCGACCCATTGCCATCCCTATCTAGAATAGGCTAAGGAACCTAGTCTGCAATGGGATACCTCAGTGCCACCTATCGGTCCAAAAATTGATGTCATTACCTCTACCAAGAGACCCCCGGATGAAATGCGAGATCGAGTAGTTAACTTTATGCAAGTCCGCATCTGCTTTCCCAATATTCTTCCACGAACCGGCCAGAGAACTCTTAATCGGAACATAGGACAAAGATCTAGCCGTATGATGCATAACCCTAATCACTTGCCTCCATAACTCCTTATTTTAAACCTTGACCATCCCGTATTAGCGGCTCTAAGCGAACTCAGACCCAGACCACCATCTTCTTTAGGAGCTATAAAACGCAATCGAACACAATTTTGCCACTTCGTCAACCCCCCCCCCCCCCCCAAAAAAAAGAATTTTATCCTTAAGATATCCAACTCCTGGAGGACTTTATTAGGAGCTATATACAACGAGAAATAAGACAACGACAATGCATCCAAAACCGATTTAAGCAATACCACCCGAACCCCATCAAAAGGTTCTTGGTCTTCCAAGAGAATAGCCCGGATTCCACTGCTTCAGTAACCGGTTCCCAATTCTGTGCCACTGATGTTGCAAAAGTTGCTAGGCGCTCCCTAGTCGGAGTCGGGAATACTCGGGGAGTTCTCGGCCTAGTCGGAGAGTACTCGGCAACCTACCTTGTAGCGATTACTCGGGGAGTACTCGGCCTCCGAGACCTTGTTTTACAATAGACTACCACATTCATATTGCCTCCAGACTTCAAACCCAAGTATGAAAAAGGAAAGACCCGACCGAGCACTCCAAAACCTCAACCATACCTTCTGTATCTTCATTAGCCACCCCAATCACAAACAAGCACTCTTACCCAGGTTCATCTTAAGTCTCGACGCAATGTAAAAACATCTCAAAATCTAGGATAATTTTCTGATTAGACCTTTCTCACTCTCCCATAAAAACCACATCATCGGCATACATAAAATGGGTCAAACAAGAATCTTCATTAGGCAACTGGATACCATGAAAGAAACCTAGATGTGATGCCCTATTCATCATAGCCGACAAAGCATTCATGGCTATAAAATAAGAAAGGGGAAATATGATCTCCCTGTCTGCACCCCTCTAAAACACTGAAATTCTCTTGGATAATTCCGATTAACTAGCACCAACGCCCTGGCAGAGGACAGTATACCCTTAATCCACATCCGCCACCTAACCGGGAAACCTATCAACTCCACAACATTATCCAGAAATCCCAACTCTAGAGAGTCACCGGCTTTCTCGATATCAATTTTAAAAAACACCCCATGTCTTTTCAATTTACGCAGCTAAGTCAAAACCTCATTAAGAATCAACGACCCTTCAAGGATAAAGAAAAGTCGACTGTTTTCAGAAATCAAGTCCCCAATCACCACTTTAACCGATTCGTTAGGACTTTTGATAGGGCTTTATTGATACACCTAATAAGGCTTGTCGGACGGACTACAATTATATAGAATGGAGAATAACTTTTCTTACCATTTAATTTTAAAAACTAACTTGAAATATTAAACACTCACATGATTCAAATAAATTTTGAATTTTCAGTAATGTTGATGTCTTAACAACTTCTACAAAATTCAATATTGGATAATATCTTGATAAATTTGGTTTCTCTACTGGTTAACAAATATCGAATCATGAAAGACCAACAAAACAGGATCATTGTTCAACAAAAATTATAATCAATCTGTAGGTGGTAACTGGTAACCCACACATCGTCATAATATTTGACATGCCTTGAAACATGTGCGTCAAAACTAATCATGACATCAATATCGTTGTAATGTTTGACATGTCCAGAAACTTGTGCGTCAAAACCATTTACAAAATTTTAATAACCTTGGAATGTTTAACACATTGTCCAACACAATGCTCTAAATGTCTGGATGCACAGTTGAATATGTTTGATACATCGTTATAAAGGTTCAGACGTTGCAAGGGGTGCTGCCCTTAATCTCGTAAAAGTGTTGCCCCTTGACCCCTCCCATTTATTAGGTGCATTTTTATTATAATTGTGTATGTATCGTCTATATATGAATCATGTAAAATCGTTACCTATAAGACTAGTGGGTGTGGAGAGGGGTGGCATTTTCATGATGGGCCGCCACGTAGGCGCCACGTAGGAGTGGGAGGAGAGGCATCTTGATGATGGGCCTCCAAGGGGGTGGTGTGCACTATGATGACGGGCCTTCTCATTGGTCAGAATTATTAAAAATAATAAAAAAATCAATTGTGACAACTCGGGTAATTCTCTCTTGGTTTCTATTTTTGTCTGTTTCTTTTGTTCATACTCTTGGTACTTACATAATTTTCGGGACGAAAATTCTTTTAACGTGGGGATGATGTGACACCCGGCAAATTCAAGTTAACAACGTCGTCTAAATTAAAGTCTACCTTAGCGAGTCACGCGTATTCTGTACTTAACTGGGTTAGTTGAGTCGGGTTATGGTTCGGGAACTGTTATATGAGTCTAGGGAATCATTAGATGTTGGCCTAGAGGATCGTTAGATGTCAGTCCTTAACCAAGTGTACAAACGGTGACGATTTGTAGGATCGTCAGGGCATACGGAACGTACGAGTCTCGAGTCCCGGGAATTGGTGAACGAGTGTAAATATGTGTATTTACTAGTGTTATGTGTTTACAATCATTATGTGACTTGTCGGTATGTGAAAATGTGTTAACATGTGTTAAAACGGGGTTTAACGCGCAAAATACACGGAACGGGACCCTACAGGCGATTAGGGTGAGCTAATCACCTGCAGGGTGGCGATTAGCTCACCCCAGGTGGCGAGTAGGCCACTCCAGGGGGCGAGTAGCTGCCTCAAGGTGGCGATTAGGGGCTAATCGCCTAAGGGGGTGGCGATTAGCAGCCCTAATCGCCTGCAACTGAAAGCTAATCGCCTGCAACGTAAGTGACGACTAAAAACGACTATAAATACCATACTTAACCTCCTAAACTTCATTATACAAACCCTAGTCGTCCCATAAACCGCCCCAACACATAAACAACCTCTGGAAGGCGATTTTTGATCAAAACTCAAGGTTTCAAGCTTGAATCATCATACTTTCATAATTCTAAGGTTTGATTTTCATCCATAAACCTTTATAAACGTTTTTAATCCATCCCTAAGGGTCCAGACCTGTTGTTAAACGAAAAAGCTTTCTGAAAATCGTCAATAAGGGTTGTTAATCGGATTATAACTAATATGCATGTATTATGAGTGTGTGTGGTTAAAAAGCTAGGGTCTTTATGATTCAAGATGAATGAATGACTTGTTATTATGTTAGATCAGAATAATAATGATATTATGATGATAAAATCTGAGAATTGATCATTAGGGTTATAGTTACGCATGTTAGTATGATGTTGCATGCTATGTGAATGGTGTTTGGATTACGTGATTGCATGCAGGGCTGATAATACGAGGCAAAACGAAGGGTTTTAGTTGAAACATGTTTAGGATAGTGTTTGGGATGATATTGGGTGGTTACACACGTTCTGGATCTGATTTGGAGCGTTAAACGCGCGAAAAACTGGAACAGCAAGGTTACAGGCGATTAGCAATCCTAATCGCCTATGTTAGAGGCGATTAGGAGGCTAATTGCTAGTTGGTACATGCGATTAGCCCTAATTGCTAGTTGTTACATGCGATTAGCCCTAATTGCTAGTTGTTACATGCGATTAGCCCTAATTGCTAGTTGTTACATGCGATTAGCCCTAATTGCTAGTTGTTACATGCGATTAGCCCTAAATGCTAGTAGTTACATGCGATTAGCTTTCCTAAATGCCAGTTGACCAACCTAAATGCTAGTTGACTTTTCCTAATCGCGTGTACTGCTGCTGTATGTATATTTTAGCATTCTGAGACCCGTTTTGACACCTAGGAACATGCTAGGAACCCCGTAACATGTCTAATAACTTGGTAACATATACTTGGGTGTATTTCGGTGATACGTGAACTATGTGCTATAACTTGTTGTGTGTTAACGTATGTTAAGTGTACTTGCGTTATTGTATGTTTTGGAGCGTAAACATAACACGGGGAGTCTCGGGTCACCAATGGGATGTCGAGTCTTGTACTTTGGGTCGGTTAAACAGTCACGGTGTTTTCAAACGAACTTGGTTATGGTCTGGACATCTAGGGACTAACTAACCTAAGGGGTTATTAGTCTAAGTACTTGTAACTGTCACATGTTAGGTCGCTGTTTTACGGGACTAGCATAGCTTGTTGAACTATTCTATTATCTGAAAGTTAACGCAACCTAAGGTGAGTTTACGGCCCCACTTTACTTGGTTTTCGTTTTCGGGGGAGAAAACATGTGTTAAACAACTATTTGGTAACAACTGTCATACTATGGGTTTTCAAACGGTTTACTATACGATCTTTGGAAGTCCCGGGGGGAAACCATGAATGTGCTGGTTTGCACAACGGGGAAATGTGAATAGCGCTATTGGGAGTGACCAACCCCACCCGTCGGCATGGAGCGCCGGGCGGGTGCATATTGTCTCAAACAGGAACAGGTTTACTATTCGGGCACAACAACTGGTTTGCGAGTTAGTAATGGTTTTCCAATCGTAGTAGTAATGGTACATGCGCCTAGCTAGCGTACTTGGTTTACAATTGTTATAGTATGGACAGGTTATACTTGGAACTTTGATTTCAAACCTGTAAACTCACCAGCATTTTTGTGCTGACGTAAACTCTTACATGTTTTCTCAGGTCGCTAAGGTAGCAAACTGGAACTAGGGCGCACGCGTCTGCACGGCGTCTAGTTAGAGTTGCATGGTTTTGAACATTAAACTTTTGGTTTTGTTTTGTTTATGTAACGACATTTAGCTTCCGCTGATGTTTGGGATTTTTAAACTATGTTTTTGAAATTCATTTAGTATCGTTTATTGTGATCATTGACTTGGATCCTGGTTTGTCATGCGCCTCGCGGTAAAACTCCGCAAGTGGATTTTGAGGGTGTGACAGATTGGTATCAGAGCCAGGTTATAGTGAACTAGGACTGCATGTAGAGTCTAGTCTATAACTGAGTCGCACACACTAGATGATCACATGGTACTAAACTTTATACTGGGTTACTCATAGACTTGTCGGGGTGTCCCTAAATCATCTTGCCCTTCTGTGTTACATCATCCAGACTCTTTTACTGGGTTATTTGCTTACTAGACAGTGAGGTACATTGGGGTTAACTGTATACTCTTGAGATTGGTCCAAGACTCGGACATCTCCCTTTTCTACCCCAATAGAAACCCTTGTCATGAACTACCGTAGTATTACGGTGTATAGCTAAGAGTCTATGTCCGGTGATTTGAACTTTGAACTAGGAGAACACTTGGAGGACCATGTAGAGCGGTTTATCATTTTGGGTGCACACAAAATCATAAACCGAAATGCATGAAAGCCCTAGTGAGCTCTGGGTTCGAATGGATAGTCCTGGGTTGGATCTAGCTTTGATCTTGTAAACGCTAGTGTTTATCATTGGCTGTGAAACTAAATTTTCTCGTCCTTTTTGCCAGAATCATGTCTGGAGCACGAGGAGGACGTGGAGGTGGTCGCAATGGTGGGCGTGGAAATGGTGGTCGTGGGGGTGTGAACCTCACGCAGGATGACTTGAACAACTTGCTGCAGGCTGCCTTCCAGCTAGGGCAAAATGGCGGTAAGTTGACCTAACCACTTCTATCTCATTGGTGAACTTTGTTTACATTTCCCGTGGTTTTCTTACGTGTTTCTTTACAGGTGGTCATGTTAATCCACCACCACCACCCATGTGCACCTACAAAATGTTTCGGGACTGCAAGCCCCATGAGTTCGCGGGTACTGAGGGTGCAGTAGGTTTGCTCAGGTGGTTGGAGAAAGTGGAGTCTGTTTTCCTGATGTGTAACTGTCTCCCTGAGGATCGAGTCAAGTATTCTGCTGGATTGCTCCAGGATGTTGCGTTGACCTGGTGGAACGATATCACCCAGACTATGGGTATAGGGGAGGCTTATGCTATGCCTTGGGAGAACTTTGTGCAACTGCTGAAGAGGGAGTACTGTCCCAGAGAGGAGATTCAAAAGCTGGAACACGAGGTGTGGAACCTCAAAATGTCTGGGTCTGAAATCGAGAAGTATACTGTGAGGCGGAACGAGTTGGCTGTACTTTGTCCTGATCTGCATGTGCCGGAATATAGGAGGATTGAGCATTATATCTCGGGTCTTGTGCCAGAAATCGCAGGGTTGGTGGCTGCAGGGAATCTTCCTACTTACGCGGAGGTGGTCCGATCTGCTCATAGGATGACTAACTTAAAGGTGAGTGAGGGTATCTTGCCTGCCAAGGGTTCAACTGCTAAGGCTCCAGAGAGCAACAAACGAAAGTGGGATAATGATGTGAAGAATTCTACACCAGCACCAGCTCAACAGGGGAAAAGGATTGATAGTGGGGGTTCGTCTTCATCGGGTTCTAAGCCAAGTGGTGGTTACGTAGGGAAGTTACCGAAATGCAATAAGTGTGGACGCCATCATCATGGGAATTGTGACAACAATCGTTGCCATCGCTGCCAGAAGTTGGGGCATTTTGCCAAAGACTGTAGGGCGACTCTTCCATCGACTCAGGCCCCAACTACTACTCCGACTGCTACTACTCAGGGGACTGCGGGTAAACAGGGATGTTTTCACTGTGGGGAAGCGGGGCATTACAAGAAAGAGTGTCCAAAACTGAAACAGGGAGGGAATGGGAATGGAAATGGTAACAACGGGGGCGGAAACAGGAACGCACGTGCCTTCGTTATTGGGACTGCAGAGGCAAGACAGGACCCTGACACAGTCACTGGTACGTTTCTTCTCAACGATCGCTCTGTTAGTGTTTTATTTGACTCTGGCGCCGATAAAAGTTTCATATCTGTGGAAGTTAGTCGTTTGTTAGATGTAGTACCTGTTCCTCTAGAGGCTAAATATATTATAGAATTGGCGGACGGTAAGAAGATAGAAGCTACTTGCGTTCTTCGGGGATGTCACATAGAGTTGTCGGGTTTGTCTTTTCCTATCGACCTTATGCCGGTATCTTTGGGTAGTTTTGACGTGGTTATAGGCATGGATTGGTTGTCGCTGTATCGCGCTGAAATCGTTTGTTACGACAAGGTCATCCGGATTCCTCTCCCTGATGGAGAATTTCTTTCTGTGTACGGGGACAAGAGCGGTGCTCCGCTAAGTCTCATCTCTAGCATGAAAGCCCTTAAGTATCTTCGGAAGGGTTATTCGGCTGTTCTAGCACTTTTATCTGTTTCCACTACCAGCGAGAAGAAGATCGACGATATTCCGGTTGTACGCGAGTTTTCTGATGTATTTCCTGATGATTTATCTGGTCTTCCTCCCCATCGTCAGGTTGAGTTCGGTATTGATCTTGTACCTGGCGCTGCTCCTATTGCTCGGGCCCCCTACCGTCTTGCACCTCCTGAGATGCAAGAATTGTCTAACCAGTTACAGGAACTCTTGGATAAGGGTTTCATCAGACCTAGTTCTTCCCCTTGGGGAGCCCCGATTTTGTTTGTTAAGAAGAAGGATGGAAGTTTCCGATTGTGTGTGGACTACCGAGAACTGAACAAATTGACCATTAAGAACCGTTATCCTCTTCCACGTATTGATGATCTATTCGACCAGCTTCAGGGTTCTAGTTATTATTCCAAGATCGATTTGAGGTCCGGTTATCACCAGCTGCGCGTCAGGGAGGCTGACGTTGCAAAGACTGCTTTTCGAACACGTTATGGCCATTTCGAATTCTTGGTCATGCCTTTCGGTCTCACGAACGCACCGGCGGTTTTCATGGACTTGATGAACCGCGTCTGTAAACCATATTTGGACAAGTTCGTCATTGTGTTTATTGATGACATTCTGATCTACTCCAAGAACAAGACCGAACACGGGGAACATCTACGGTTAGTTTTGGAACTCTTACGACGAGAACAACTGTACGCCAAGTTCTCGAAGTGCGATTTTTGGTTACGCGAAGTCCAATTCCTAGGGCATGTAGTCAATGAACTGGGAATCCATGTCGATCCAGCTAAGATCGAAGCGATCAAGGACTGGGAAGCACCGAAGACGCCAACTGAGGTGCGGCAATTCCTAGGCCTTGCGGGTTATTATCGTCGTTTCATTAAGGGGTTCTCGAAGGTTGCTCAACCCCTCACCACTCTTACTCAGAAGGATAGAAAGTTCGACTGGGGTGAACCACAGGAGTCCGCATTCCAAAAACTGAAGACTAAGCTTTGCTCTGCTCCTATCTTGTCCTTGCCTGAAGGCACTGAGGATTTTGTTGTTTACTGTGATGCTTCTATTCATGGTCTCGGTTGCGTGTTGATGCAACGCGAGAAGGTGATTGCGTACGCTTCTCGTCAACTCAAAGTGCACGAGAGGAACTACACTACCCATGATTTGGAATTGGGTGCGGTGGTGTTCGCGTTGAAAATTTGGAGGCATTACTTGTACGGTACCAAATGCACCATCTACACCGATCACAAGAGTCTCCAGCATATTTTTGACCAACAGCACCTGAACATACGACAGCGCCGCTGGGTTGAACTCCTGAACGACTATGACTGTGCCATTAAATATCATCCTGGCAAGGCGAATGTTGTGGCAGACGCCTTGAGCAGGAAAGAATCAACAAACCCTCGTCGCGTTCGGGCGTTGCAACTCACAATCCATTCCTCTCTGCCTGATCAACTCCGTTCTGCCCAATTGGAAGCTTTGAAGGGGGAAAACCTTAAAGCTGAAACTATGCACGGTGCCGACAAGCACCTAGAGCGAAGGCCTGATGGCCTGCACTATTTCACAGAACGCATATGGGTTCCTTTATTCGGGGGACTACGGGAGCTTGTCCTTGATGAGGCTCATAAGTCCCGGTATTCTATTCATCCTGGTTCAGACAAGATGTACCAGGATCTAAAAATACTGTACTGGTGGCCAAACATGAGGGCGGATATAGCCTCATACGTGAGTAAGTGCTTGACCTGTGCTAAGGTCAAGGTGGAATACCAGAAACCGTCGGGTTTATTGCAACAACCCGAAATTCCAGAGTGGAAATGGGAACGGATTACAATGGACTTTGTCACACAATTACCTAAGTCACCGAGCGGGAATGATAAGATATGGGTGATTGTCGACCGTTTGACGAAATCAGCCCATTTCCTTGCTATTAAGGAGACCGACACCATGGATCGGTTGGCTCGTTTATATCTGAAAGAAGTTGTCTCTAAACATGGGGTACCAGTTTCTATTATTTCGGATCGTGATTCTCATTTTACTTCGCATTTCTGGAAGTCTTTGCATAAGGCTTTGGGTACCCAGTTGGACATGAGTACAGCTTACCATCCACAAACTGACGGTCAGAGTGAGCGTACAATTCAAACTCTAGAAGACATGCTGCGGGCATGTGTGATCGATTTTGGCAAAGGTTGGGAAGCTCACTTACCGTTAGTAGAATTCTCTTACAACAACAGTTATCATACGAGCATCAAAGCAGCTCCGTTCGAGGCATTGTACGGACGGAAATGCAGGTCTCCTCTCTGTTGGGCCGAAGTGGGTGAGAGTCAGCTCACTGGGCCAGAACTGGTGTACGAGACTTCTGAGAAGATCGTACAGATTCGTAACCGATTGGCAGCGGCACGGGACCGACAAAAGAGCTATGCTGATCATCGCCGTAAGCCGTTGGAGTTTCAAGTGGGTGACAAGGTACTCCTAAAGGTTTCACCGTGGAAGGGCGTCATACGCTTTGGGAAGCGTGGCAAACTTAACCCGCGGTATGTCGGTCCATTTACGATCCTGGAACGGATCGGACCGGTGGCATATCGACTTGATTTACCGACGGAGCTCGGTAACGTACATAACGTCTTCCACGTATCTAACCTGAAGAAGTGTCTGACTGACGAGTCTCTCATCGTTCCACTAGAAGAGATCAAGGTTGATGATCGTCTTCGGATTGTGGAAGAACCTGTGGAGATCCTTGATTACAAGATTCGTAGCCTGCGTCACAGTAAGATTCGTATTGTTAAGGTTCGATGGAACTCGAACCGGGGACCGGAATACACTTGGGAACGCGAGGATCAGATGAAGTCTAAGTATCCTCATCTTTTTCCTAAAGAGGCATTCGAGTCGAGACACGTTACCACTGCAACGGAATGAATCTCGGGGCGAGATTCCTTTTAACGTGGGGATGATGTGACAACTCGGGTAATTCTCTCTTGGTTTCTATTTTTGTCTGTTTCTTTTGTTCATACTCTTGGTACTTACATAATTTTCGGGACGAAAATTCTTTTAACGTGGGGATGATGTGACACCCGGCAAATTCAAGTTAACAACGTCGTCTAAATTAAAGTCTACCTTAGCGAGTCACGCGTATTCTGTACTTAACTGGGTTAGTTGAGTCGGGTTATGGTTCGGGAACTGTTATATGAGTCTAGGGAATCATTAGATGTTGGCCTAGAGGATCGTTAGATGTCAGTCCTTAACCAAGTGTACAAACGGTGACGATTTGTAGGATCGTCAGGGCATACGGAACGTACGAGTCTCGAGTCCCGGGAATTGGTGAACGAGTGTAAATATGTGTATTTACTAGTGTTATGTGTTTACAATCATTATGTGACTTGTCGGTATGTGAAAATGTGTTAACATGTGTTAAAACGGGGTTTAACGCGCAAAATACACGGAACGGGACCCTACAGGCGATTAGGGTGAGCTAATCACCTGCAGGGTGGCGATTAGCTCACCCCAGGTGGCGAGTAGGCCACTCCAGGGGGCGAGTAGCTGCCTCAAGGTGGCGATTAGGGGCTAATCGCCTAAGGGGGTGGCGATTAGCAGCCCTAATCGCCTGCAACTGAAAGCTAATCGCCTGCAACGTAAGTGACGACTAAAAACGACTATAAATACCATACTTAACCTCCTAAACTTCATTATACAAACCCTAGTCGTCCCATAAACCGCCCCAACACATAAACAACCTCTGGAAGGCGATTTTTGATCAAAACTCAAGGTTTCAAGCTTGAATCATCATACTTTCATAATTCTAAGGTTTGATTTTCATCCATAAACCTTTATAAACGTTTTTAATCCATCCCTAAGGGTCCAGACCTGTTGTTAAACGAAAAAGCTTTCTGAAAATCGTCAATAAGGGTTGTTAATCGGATTATAACTAATATGCATGTATTATGAGTGTGTGTGGTTAAAAAGCTAGGGTCTTTATGATTCAAGATGAATGAATGACTTGTTATTATGTTAGATCAGAATAATAATGATATTATGATGATAAAATCTGAGAATTGATCATTAGGGTTATAGTTACGCATGTTAGTATGATGTTGCATGCTATGTGAATGGTGTTTGGATTACGTGATTGCATGCAGGGCTGATAATACGAGGCAAAACGAAGGGTTTTAGTTGAAACATGTTTAGGATAGTGTTTGGGATGATATTGGGTGGTTACACACGTTCTGGATCTGATTTGGAGCGTTAAACGCGCGAAAAACTGGAACAGCAAGGTTACAGGCGATTAGCAATCCTAATCGCCTATGTTAGAGGCGATTAGGAGGCTAATTGCTAGTTGGTACATGCGATTAGCCCTAATTGCTAGTTGTTACATGCGATTAGCCCTAATTGCTAGTTGTTACATGCGATTAGCCCTAATTGCTAGTTGTTACATGCGATTAGCCCTAATTGCTAGTTGTTACATGCGATTAGCCCTAAATGCTAGTAGTTACATGCGATTAGCTTTCCTAAATGCCAGTTGACCAACCTAAATGCTAGTTGACTTTTCCTAATCGCGTGTACTGCTGCTGTATGTATATTTTAGCATTCTGAGACCCGTTTTGACACCTAGGAACATGCTAGGAACCCCGTAACATGTCTAATAACTTGGTAACATATACTTGGGTGTATTTCGGTGATACGTGAACTATGTGCTATAACTTGTTGTGTGTTAACGTATGTTAAGTGTACTTGCGTTATTGTATGTTTTGGAGCGTAAACATAACACGGGGAGTCTCGGGTCACCAATGGGATGTCGAGTCTTGTACTTTGGGTCGGTTAAACAGTCACGGTGTTTTCAAACGAACTTGGTTATGGTCTGGACATCTAGGGACTAACTAACCTAAGGGGTTATTAGTCTAAGTACTTGTAACTGTCACATGTTAGGTCGCTGTTTTACGGGACTAGCATAGCTTGTTGAACTATTCTATTATCTGAAAGTTAACGCAACCTAAGGTGAGTTTACGGCCCCACTTTACTTGGTTTTCGTTTTCGGGGGAGAAAACATGTGTTAAACAACTATTTGGTAACAACTGTCATACTATGGGTTTTCAAACGGTTTACTATACGATCTTTGGAAGTCCTGGGGGGAAACCATGAATGTGCTGGTTTGCACAACGGGGAAATGTGAATAGCGCTATTGGGAGTGACCAACCCCACCCGTCGGCATGGAGCGCCGGGCGGGTGCATATTGTCTCAAACAGGAACAGGTTTACTATTCGGGCACAACAACTGGTTTGCGAGTTAGTAATGGTTTTCCAATCGTAGTAGTAATGGTACATGCGCCTAGCTAGCGTACTTGGTTTACAATTGTTATAGTATGGACAGGTTATACTTGGAACTTTGATTTCAAACCTGTAAACTCACCAGCATTTTTGTGCTGACGTAAACTCTTACATGTTTTCTCAGGTCGCTAAGGTAGCAAACTGGAACTAGGGCGCACGCGTCTGCACGGCGTCTAGTTAGAGTTGCATGGTTTTGAACATTAAACTTTTGGTTTTGTTTTGTTTATGTAACGACATTTAGCTTCCGCTGATGTTTGGGATTTTTAAACTATGTTTTTGAAATTCATTTAGTATCGTTTATTGTGATCATTGACTTGGATCCTGGTTTGTCATGCGCCTCGCGGTAAAACTCCGCTAGTGGATTTTGAGGGTGTGACATCAATTAACAAACAAATAAATGGCACGGCATCAACGGCAAAATTCTGCCACCCATGCCGCCCCCCACTCCATGCCGCCCCAAGGGGGTGGTGTAGAGAGGCCCGGCATCAAGCTGCCCTTCCTATGCCGCCCCCCACACCCTACGGTCTAAAAAAAAATACATAACAAGCCTTTTGTCTTTAGAAGAAAATATTTGGATTATAAGTTATATATTATAAGAGTAAGGTTCTTGTACAAATGTTTTTATTCTACATATAGCCTTTAATGTGAGAAGTGAAGGAGAATATTTTTTTTAATATTGTTAAACACGTATTTTATTACTGACATCTAAAAAAATAGTGTAGAGTAATTACGTAATTACTTTTGTAGAGTAATTATGTAATAATTATACTGTAATTACTCTAATGACGTAATTACACTAATTTTTTTTACATTATTCATCTAGAAAGCATGTTTAAGCAGATGAAAAAAATATAAAAAAAATCCCTATTCACTTCTCATATTTAATAGGTTAAGCTCATTTATACTCGATCTATACTCCATATTATATGGACCCACACCAATCATGTATTCATAGGCTTTTGTATAAGCTGGACCGATTTTTATTTTCTTAGTTCTCTAATTTCTCTTATTCGTGTTTAAGGTTTTAATTGAGAAAACATCTTTATCAGTCGGCAACTTATTTTGTGGATATAAATTATCAATGCAGGTTAAGAAAAATTGAAGTGATTTCTCCGAAATAAATAGCTCCATTAATTATTGCATCAAGAGATAGTTGAATTTTGCCCCCACTTTGTTTTTATTATGACATAAATGGCAAGCCTTATTAGGTGATATACGAAAAATATCATCATTTACTTTATCAGGAACCCACGCATTGCAGCGGGGTTGCACTGTGTTTGAGTGTTGCGTTTAGTCAATCACGTTGTTGGTGTTGTACATTATACACACACTTAGATGACTAATCAAATCTTCATCTCCCTTTTTTTGCTTTTCTATTTTTTTCATTTAGTAATGCGAATTTGTAGGATCGGTTTTCACACAATCAATGTGTAATCAACACGAATACTAAAACACTAGGTGCGGAAACCCTAATGTTCATGCAAAATGATAAAAATATAAATCAAAACACGTGAGATTTCATTTTCAAAGTTTTCATTAATCATTAAGTTGATAATAACGATTACAGACTCAATTATATGAAAACACACACAACTATATGTAACTGGACAGGGTTTCAAAACTCTAGAACATGCACACACTAAATGGCATGACTAAATAACTGTCACAAAGTTATACCTATATATAGACAAATTCGTTCGATCTATCGATGGTGCGAACCAGTCTGGTTTGACCTTGACTTATGGTTCGACCCTTCGAATACCCGAACCAACGATACAAAATTAAACATAAACTTTACAATTCGACTACGACGACTTCGACAATTCGAAAGCTACAAACACATATATGAAATATGCATCTACAGAATTTTTTCATGGTAGCCACCGAAGCAATCATCTTTCAATTTGTTTTTTAAATGCATTAATCGTTTAAGTTGCATGTATGTTTTATGCAAAATATATTAACGAAGCCTGAAGATAACCCTTTTTTTTTCTCAAACTAATCTGGATTCTACATCAGTTCGGGTTTTTAAAGAAGATTAGAACTGGTTTTCGTTTTTGGCCAAACTGGTACAGGTTAGAAACCGGAATGAGCCAAAACTAAACCGAAACTCCTTGAACCGATTGGGGAAACTATAACATTTTTTTATTTTTGTAATATTTCGTTTTTACGTTTTTTTAGTGTTATCACTGCTATTTCATCTACATTTCCATTCAAAATCGGTATGTCCCCGCCCTAAAGCATGGCAAGTCACTTCTATTTGCTAAAATTGTAGTATAGATAATATAAAATAATTGATTAGTCATTCTATGTAAAAGTGACTTTTCTAGTGTAGACAATGTCAACCAAATTTACTAAATTTGTCTATAACTTGAAGCACCCACTACTCATCTACACTATCTTACTCCTTGATTTTTTTTAGTGTCTCAATAATCTATTCCACAACACAATACACACATATACATGCTATATCTATTTGCTAAAATTGTAGTATAGATAATATAAAATAATTGATTAGTCATTCTATGTAAAAGTGACTTTTCTGGTGTAGACAATGTCAACCAAATTTACTAAATTTGTCTATAACTTGAAGCACCCACTACTCATCTACACTATCTTACTCCTTGATTTTTTTTACTGTCTCAATAATCTATTCCACAACACAATACACACATATACATGCTATACACACAAATGCAATACACACATCAACATTACTCACGCTATTCACACACCAAACAACAAATATCAACTATTTTTCTCTTTCTTTTAATTTTTTTATATGCAAGAAAGATCGAAAAAATTCCTATCCCGATAACACATAACAACTAATTACAAGACCAAAAAATGGATTAAGTTAGCATAAATTTTGAAGCTTACCGAAACCGAATAAATTGGGAATGACGACATGAGGTGCCGCACCGGCGAGATAGGAACAATGGTCTCAATGGTTTCGACTCGAGAAGTGGTGGCATGTCGGATTTGGTAAACTTTACCCAATTATTATCATACATCCTTTGAATTTGTTATCATATATGCTTTGAATTATTATCATAATTTATTTGATAATTATTCTTATTAATTAATTACTTCAAAATTATTTAATTGTTGTGTTAAATGTGTCTTGTTAATTTAATAAAATTACAATTTTGCCTATATGGATGAATATGAAATGACTTTTGTGCCCATCCAAAACTCATTATATAGTAGTATAGAAATATAGATAAACATTAAGTATATGAAATGAAAATAGAGAATATATCATACACGTATGACTACTTTATATCCCGAAAACTTTTCAAGATAGACAAATCTAATATGAAGTGATAAAATATATGTTATGATGTAACATAGAAATTAATGTGCTACAATATGAGAAAACAACAATTTTAATTATGTGAATAAGAATAAAAATGTATATGAGAAAACAACAATTTTAACATAGATGACATATCTTTTCGATTATTTAAGGAAACATCATGATTAGTGTATTTTGGCAGTATACTCGTTGATAACTTAAGAGGCTATTCGGTAGAATTTTAATAATTCTATTAAGAGTCTACCTTTAAATTAGTTAGCATTGAGTGTATTTGACTCACAGATAAGATATCTCTAAATTAGTAGTAAGTCTCTCACATATTAAGTTTCAAAACAATGTTGAATGAAAATTTTATCTCTTTATCCATTAAGATATGTTCATAACTTTCAGCCAGCCACTCACACACCATTTCCTCAACCCAACAACAACTTCTCCACCATTAACTTGTTTAGACCGAACTAAGTCAGACATCTTACTATTTCAGAGTAGGGTTGTTCATGAGCCGAACCGAGCCGAGCCAGGCCAAGCTCGCGCTCGGCTTGGTTATAAACCGAGCCAGCTCGGCTCGGCTCGGATTTGAAACCGAGCTGTAAATCAAAGCTCGAGCTCGGCTTGGTTTTAAACCGAGCCGACTCGGCTCGGCTTGGTTTGGCTCGAATATAAAAAGAAAAAAGAAAAATGGTTTTCAAAATTCAATAGTTTAAACTATTATTCAATAGTTAAAAATAACACAATTAAAATAAGTTCAAGCTTATACATTGCACGTTAAAATCAAGTTCAAGCAAGTACAAAATAAGTCTCAAATTTTAATGGAATACAATATAAGTTCATCAACATACGAATTAACTTAAGTACTTGGATCAAATGTAGTATTAAGTTTATTTAAATAACTTGATTAGCTATAACTTCAATCCCAAGCAAAGAATCTCCATGTCATTGTTACCAAATATTAAATTTGTAGCATATTCTCCATCTTGTTTTACATTTTGGTAATATATTATATGTATATAAAAAAAATATATTAAAATTAGAATTATTCGAGCCAAACCGAGCCAGCTCGGCTCGTTACGAACCGAGCCGAGCTAGGCTCACTTTCTAACCGATCCGAGCCGGCTCGGCTCAGTTTCAAACCGAGCCATATCGAGCGAGCTTTTTTCGAGCTAAATCCGAGCGAGCTTCGAGCGAGCTCCGAGCCACGAGCTTTTTGGACAGCCCTATTTCAGAGTCTCTTATCCAATCAGGCATATTAATGGTTCAACACTTACTAACGTAGAGATTGCCTTGGGAACATGTAAAACAACATGACATAAACGTGACTAATACCTAACGTTTAGGTGGGTTTTTATTTATGTGGTGATATTAAAATACTAATTTTAAAAAGTTTTAACGAAAATCCTATTAATTTGTATTTATATAAAAAACTGCATAAATATAAATCTTCGGAATATTGGATTTAAATACCCTCAACTTTCACATTTTGGCCGACAATACTCCTAACTACGAAAATTGTTATCAGCACTCCCAACTTTTAAGGTATTTTCCACTGGCACTCCCAAACTAACTCAGTTAGTTTGTTCAGTTAGTTTGCTTATGTGGCCATTATTGCTGATGTGGCATGCTGACGTGGATGACACAAAAGATGACACATCATCTTCCACAGCATGCCACGTCAGCAAACTAACTGGGTTGTTTGGGAGTGCTAGTGGAAAATACCTCAAAAGTTGGGAGTGCTGATAACAATTTTTGTAGTTAGGAGTATTGTCGGTCAAACTCTGAAAGTTGAGGGTATTTAAATCCAATATTCCAAATTCTTATTTTTCTTATAGTGGCAATTATATATTTTTAATATAATAGCAACTTATTTATATAAATTACATTCAATATCGCTTTTAAAAAATATTTAACTTTTTTTCCTTTTTATAGAGTAATAACTTAATTATTTATGTTAACTTATAACTAAACATTAACATTTCAATTTCGATATCATTATCATAGAATAGCAACTTAGGCATTGGAATATACTTTTAACTTTTCTCAACTTCACATGTGTGCCACATCATCACTATTTTCCCATTTATCTGCGTCTAATGATTTAAGGATTTGGTATGCTTACTTTAGTGCTCTCGGCCCAAACAACAATATTAATGTCCTACACCAATCACTGACATTCAATATAAATAAGTTATAGAGTAATAACTTACTTATGTTTACTTACAAGAAGCCGCCTGTCGTGTCCATTTGTGGTCAACAGAAGACGACATAGACACAACTTTTACTTGTTGATGGCATCTACCCCACTTGGTATGAAAATACTAAACAATAATTGTTGAAAAATATAGATCTATACTAAAATACTATCAACAATGAACAAACAAACCATAACAAAGATAATAGCGACAAAACGGTGACAAAATCTTATTAAACCAACCCAAAAGAATTTCCCCCCAAAATACCCAAGGATTCAACAATCGAAGAATCCAGAAACAAGATACAAAATCTAGCTATGACAACTGATGGTTTAGATCAGTTGTCACAACAGTTAACCAACAACAAATACAGACTTACAGTGATTAACCCTAATCACTGATGAAGAAGACGAGTACAGACCTAATACAGAGAGAAAACCTAAACAAGAAAGAAAACAATACAAGACTGAATGAATAAAACAACGAATAAAGAGTTTATATATCAAGATCTCGAAGCTTCCAGCTGACAATAATCCAACGCTCCATAATGATTTAATCCAACGATCAGAATTAAACACGAAACCATAATCTGGATCACTAGCTATTGGGCCAGAGACCTGCATTATATTCACAAGCCCACAACACAAAATAATATCTAACACAACTTAAGCTTAGGCCCAATCAGTGTTAGCCCAATAAGATCATAACCCAGTAGGATTGAATTACAACATATACTTTTAACTAGGGCTGTTCAAAATCGGATATCCAAAATTCGAATCCGAAAAATCCGAAAATCCAAATCCAAATTATCCGAAATTTTGGACAATCCGATTTTCGGATATCCGAAAATCGGATAATCCGAAATTTCGGATTCGGATTCGGATCCTGATTTTGAAAATATTCGGATAATCGGATTATCCGAATCCGAATATTAAAAATATATATATAAATATATAATATTATATACACTACATGTTGGATCAGTGGCTGTTTATATGAACACTTATGTGTTTATCAGATTTATATATGAGTTATTAAGCAGCGGAAATACAAGTGTTCAAAGGTCTAAAAGATCACTTTGATGAGGAGAGTTATTACTCCCCCTTGACTGAATAATAAATGAGAAACAATAAATGATCTAAGTATAAAGCAGTAATAACAGTTTATGTTTCTCAGATGTGAAGTGGAAATTATAAGTTTAAAGCCCGAAGGATTTCAATATAAGTTTAAAGATATTACAAAATCACATATCTAAAATAGATGAACAAACTCATCTATTTATAGACTAATGTACTAAACTGTAGTCTGAAGTAATCTAAGATATTTAACAAAGATATTATCCTAAGATAAGGTTACTACAGTCTGTACATTGAAACTTGAAATCAAGACTTTAACAAAACAATATAATAGTAAAACTGCTGATCTTCAGTCGGTTAGAAGCTTCTGAGTGAAAGTGCTGATGAGTGACAAACTGCTGATGAGTAGTTTGTCTTCAGTAGTTCTTCAGTGAAATGTCTGGTTAGACTTCAGAACTTCTGATGAGTTTACTCTTCAGTACTTTCTGTTTGTTCTTCAGTACTTCTTCATTTTGTTCTTCAGCAGTTCTATACTTAGGCAGATATGGAAAAGACTAAGGTTATCAAAAGGTGGTTTCTTCAATCCTCTTTGTCCCAACAATCTCCCCCTGGATTGATGAAGCCAAAACCTTATCTATCCTTTATTGTTGTCCTTTTCTCTCTTCTAGCATCCTCCAGATCTCTGCTGTCATCCGGGTGGTAAGAGTACATCTTTGTTGCTCAGTGAGAGGACCAAGTTCAGGTGTTAAATGTTGAATGGTGAGAAGGTCTTTGGACGATAAAACACTCAACTCCTTTGAGTTTCTATAGACCTTACTTGAACGGTCTCTCCTGGTCACAAGTACTGAGTTGGATTCAGTAAATGACCATTTCACAATGTTTACCTTTGACCTGTCAAAGTCAGAGGCATAGGAAACCAAGCCTGTTTCCTTAGGTTGACCTGATTGAGGAATGTCTTCAATTTCAGTGACTCTCAGGTGAGACTCTTGACTTCCTTGTAATTCAGCAGCACCTTGGATTGGCATGTTGGGCAGGTGATGCTCTGTAACAACCCTTGTATGTGTTTCTTCTTGGATGGATTGTTGTAACTGATAAGCATAGGTAGCCTTGTCTCTGAATTGGGTCAAGATGGGTTTCTCTTCAACATCAAAATCACCATGTACCAACTGATCTCCTTCTAACAGAATCATTTTGAAGTCAGTCTTGACAATGGGATCTCCATCTGCCTTTCTTTTGGTGGCTGGCCTTCTTAATGTACCAGATGGTCTTTTGACAATAGAAGTTGTTTGGACTTCTTGGCTTTCAAATCTTTCTGGTTCAGCAGCTTTCTTTGCTTTAAATTTCTTGTAAGCCTCATACAAAGTTTGTTCTTTCCATTTGCTGATTGAGGCTTTTGAACCATAGCCATTAGCCACTAATTCTTCAATTACTTCAGCTCTTTTGGCTTTTCTCTCATTTTCAGTTGCTATTCTGTCAGATAGCATCTGTGCTCTTCTTGTCAGTTCTTGTGTTGAGAGTTTCTTGAGGGCCACTTGTTTGGATTTGGAGTTCTTTGTAATGAATGCTATAAGCTGTGCTCTTTTGTCTTCTTCAGCAACAGCTTCAAGTGCTCTCTCTTCAGCCTCAAGCTCATCAAGCTTTTCTTGGTACTTGATCAATTTTTCATCAAAGGTCAAGTCTTCTCTAGTTTCTAGGCTGTTCCATACTCTGTCTTCTTTTGCCTTTTTAGCAGCTTCTTTCAAACTCTTCTCTAATAAGTCTTTCGACATGCTGATGGGAGTAGGGTTTAAAACAGCTGTGGAAGTTGTTGTAGGCAAAGGAGTGGGAGCAGGGTCTTTTTCAGTTGCCTTAGGAACTTCTGATGATGGTTTAGGAGGTAGAACTGCTGATGTGGTAGGTTTGGTCACAACTGCTGAAGGATTGTCTTCAGTAGTTTGAGAAATGTAATCAGTAGTTCCCTCTGATGCCTTAGATAACTTGAACTCTGGTGCTACTTCTTTTCCTGGTCTTTGTATTGGTCTATCAGCTTCTTGATCAGGATTTTGTCTTTGTGTAGCATCTGTTGGTTCCTTAATCATCTCCCCCTTTTTGGCTTCATCCACTTCTGGAAGCCGAATAGAATGAGATGTTGCAGCAGACAACCTTGCCAGTTGATCTTGAGTTTCATCCATCTTTTTGTTCAACTCTGCAAGTCTCGAGTTGATCAACCCAAACTGATTGTTAGCTTTTAACTCCCAAGCAGTTGTGAAGGGTTTGAGTTGATCAGTTATAATTTGTTTGAGTGCCTGATACAGGGGACCATCTGGGCTGCATAGTTGGTTCAAGTCTATGCTTGTGAGCCCAGTGAATTGGGTAGGTTGTTTTGGTGAAGGGGTGCTTTTTGGGTGATCTTCAGATTGCTCTGAAGATGCCAGTTGTGGGGATTTTTGGGCTAACTGGTCTTTAACCTGATCTTTGGTGACCAGCTTCTTGAGCTTGGAGACCTTAGATGCAGGACCTTCAATGTCAACCGTCAATTCAGTTTGTGGAATTTGTGATTCATCAACCAACTTAATGGAATCATCTGAATCCCTGATAGTGTCCTCAGAGAGGGCAGGATCAGTTATATCATGAGCTGGACCCAAACCAGTAGTCTCATGAACCTCTTTGTCTTGGTTCTGAGGTTTTCCTACCTCTGGCCTTAGGCCTTCATCAGTAGTTGCCAGATTTGAGGTCTTAGCTATGTTACTACTGTCCTCAGGTTCACCACTGGGTGATAAGTGAGTAGTAGCAGCCTCAAAAATATCAAAAGTTTGCAAGTTTGGGCTTACAAACCCTTGTTCATCCTCATCTCTCTGTGTTGGGCTAAAGAGATCCACATTCATGTCAACTTCTGAAGGCATCTCCCCAATTTGATGTGTTGTAAGGGGAGTGACATGTGGTGAATGGGTTCCTTTAAGTCCTGAGAGAAGTTGGGCAATTTCTATGGTTGTATGTGAGGGTTCAGGTTCAGTAGTTGTTATGGGTTGTTGTTCAGGAGTTTGGGTGGGAATGGTTTCAGCAGTTTCAAAAGCAGGGTCAACAGTTATTTGTTTCTTAAATCTTTTTCTTTTAAATATAACTGTGACAGGTTTTCTTTTGGGTGGTGGAGAAGGAGTGTGCTGAGAGGATGTTTCAGCCACTTCCTTTTCAAGTGCAGATTGCACATCAGTAGTTTCAGGTTTCTCCACTTCCTGAACTTTCTTTTTCAGTGACTTGGTTGTTTTTGGTTTTTGTTGTTTAGGCTTTTTAGTTATCTTTTTGGGTTTGGAAGATGTGGGTTCCTTGGGGATGGGTTGTTCTTCCCCTTGGTCATCTTCAAGCAAAAGTGCTGGTTTGTTGTGCCTAGAGAATACTTGAGCAGTTAAAGGATTTAAAGTTGTTGTTTTTCCCTCAAGTACTCCCTCACCAAGTTCTTTTATTATGCACTGCATAACAAACCTTGGATACAACAAAAATTTCTTTTTATCATTTTCATGATGTAAAACCAGTTCATTGAAAAACAGTTTTGATGCCTTGAAAGAAGTTTCATTTATGATGGAATGAAAGATAGGTTGAAAGGTTGAAGGCATCTGATCTATTGACCCAGTTTTTGGACTAAGACACATGATAATATAATGAAATAACAGTTTATATTGTGGGTCAAAATATTTTTTGTAAACTGTTGCTTGTGCCAAAGTACCTTGATAGCCACATTCTGTCATGGTCAGATGAATATCTGAGGTTGGAATATGCTCAGGTGCCTCAGAATCCTTCAAACCAAGCCTGATGCTTAGTGTTTCTGGTGAGATGGCCATCAGTTTCCCTTTTATGGAAGATTTGAGGGAAATCACTTCATTATTCACCTTCACCGTTTCTGAATTTGCCCAGAACTCATTAAGAGTTTCTTCATGAATGGGTGGATCAATGGTGAAAGCATCATAATATTGGGATTTCATGATGAGATCAAGTATCTCATCATACTGGGACCAGGCTTCATCTTTAACAAAGTAGCCTCTTTGGTTGTGTCCCTGTTTTAACACGAGAGCCATGGATGTTTTTGATCGAACAGTGATTTTTAGGTTAGAGAAGGGGTTTTGCTTTGAATTTGAGAGAGAAAGAGGGAATTTTGCTTTTTGAATGGATAAGTGTTGGAACAGGGTATTTATCAGAAGTTTTTAACCGACTAGGTCAAACCTCTGACGAGTGAAAAGTCTGTTTTACCCTTTTAGTCAAACTGCTGAAGAAGAAAGGTTTCTTCATCAGTGGTTTTAGTTATCTTATCAGCAGTTTCAACTGCTGATGCAGATGACTCTTAAAACACTTTTCTAACTTCTGATCTTCATCAGTAGTTATATCCATTTTGAAAATATCCCATTTTGATGTTTATCAGTAGTTTTCAAAATTTGTTCATCAGAACTTTCTCTTTTCTCAAATTTTTGGTCTTCAGAGGTTTGTGACAGATAAGTATGTAAGTGAAAAATAAAATATGTGCAGAATTAAAAAGTGAAACACTTACAGACTTTCTTCTAAGTTTAACATCCCAAGCATGGATACTAACCTCTGAAAAGTTGTTGAATCAAGGGGTTTGGTGAAAATGTCAGCTATTTGATTGGCTGTTGTGACATGCTTCACCTCAATCTTGCCTTTTTCATAGCAATCTCTTATGAAATGATACCTGATTTCAATGTGTTTAGTCTTTGAAAACTAAACAGGATTTTGAATGATGCTAATGGCAGATTTGCTGTCTACAAAAAGTGGGGTCTTGGTCTCTTTGATTCCATAATCAAGCAGTTGATATTGGAGCCATTGTATCTGTGAAGTACAGCTTGCAGCAGCAATGTATTCAGCTTCAGCTGTTGAAGTTGCCACAGATGTTTGTTTCTTTGATTGCCAGGACACCAGACAGTTTCCTAAGAATTGACAACCACCAGATGTTGATTTTCTTGACATTTTGCAGCCTGCATAGTCACTATCTGAAAAAGCAGTTAACTTGGTATTGCTTGAAGCAGGATACCAAATCCCTAGAGTAGGAGTTCCTTTCAGATATCTGAAGATTCTTTTGACTGCAATTAGATGAGATTCTCTTGGTGCAGATTGGTATCTAGCACAGACACAAGTTGAAAACATGATATCTGGTCTAGAAGCAGTTAGATATAAAAGAGAACCTATCATACATCTATACATGGTTTGATCAATGTGTTTCCCTTGATCATCTGGTTCAATTTGTGTGATTGGTGTCATGGGAGTGGAACATATTTTACAGTCTTGTAAAGAAAATTTATTCAATAATTCTTTAACATATTTTGATTGATGTATAAATGTTCCATTTGACTGTTGTTTGATTTGCAGTCCCAAAAAGTACTGCAATTCTCCCATTGTACTCATTTCAAATTTTGATTGCATGAGTTTCTTAAATTCTTCACACAGTTTTGAATTTGTTGAACCAAAAATGATATCATCAACATATATTTGAACAAGTAAGACATGATTTCCAACATGTTTTATGAAAAGAGTTTTATCAATGGATCCCCTTGAGAAGTGATTCTTTAGTAAAAAGTTGGACAGTGTTTCATACCAGGCTCTTGGAGCCTGTTTTAGCCCATAAAGAGCTTTGTCAAGTCTGTAAACCCAATCAGGATGAGAAGGATCCTCAAACCCTGGAGGTTGACAGACATACACTTCCTCTTTTATTTTTCCATATAAAAATGCACTTTTGACATCCATTTGATAAACTTTAATGTTGTTGGAAATTGCATAAGCTAAAAATAACCTGATAGCTTCAAGTCTTGCAACTGGTGCAAAGGTTTCATCATAATCAATTCCTTCCTCTTGGGAATAACCTTGTACCACTAGTCTTGCTTTGTTCTTGATGATCATACCAGCCTCATCTGATTTGTTTCTGAAGACCCATCTTGTGCCAATTGGTTGCTTGTTGTCAGGTAAGGGACAAATTTCCCAAACCTGTTGTTTCTTGAATTGAAGCAACTCTTCTTGCATTGCTTGCACCCAATTGTTGTCTTTGAGGGCTTCTTGATACTTCTTTGGTTCCAACTGAGAGATGAATGCTGAGAATAAGCAAAAGTTGGAGAGCTGGTTTCTTGTGAGTACCCCTGATGCAATATCACCCATGATTTGTTCCAATGGATGATCCTTGTGTTCAATCAGTTGTTGTAAACCTGTACTGGATGATGGCTCTACAGGTTCTTCAAATAAACCACTGAGATTGATAATATCTGGTTCAGCTGTTATTTGAACTTCAGGAGTTTTAGGTTCAGCTGAATCAGTAGTTTCAAAATGTTCATCAGTAGTTCCTGAAGTAGAAGCTATTGAAACTTCTGAAGGTTTAATAGTTGATCTTCTGACTGTGTTTGGAGTCCATGGTGCAGGACTATCATCTTCAAATCCTTGAAAACCATTTTGAGGAGGTTTGGATGATTCAACAGTCTTTTCAGGTCCGAAATGAAAACTGTCAAGATCAAATAATTCAGCAGGATCTGCTGGAATAAGAGTGTGTTTTGATTCATTGAACTTGACATTCAGTGTTTCTTCTACTATCCTGGTTCTTGAATTGAAAACTTTGTAAGCTTTTCTTGAAGGAGAATAACCAAGAAAGTAACCTGTGTCAACTTTTGCAGCAAACTTAGAGATAGAGTCTTTGATGTTGAGGATAAAACATTGACATCCAAAAGCCCTGAAGAAGGAGATAAGGGGCTTAATGCCATGAAGAATTTCATAGGCAGTCTTGGTATGTCTCTTGTTGATAAGAACTCTATTCTGAACATAACATGCAGTGTTGACTGCTTCAGCCCAAAAATACAAAGGTAGGCCTGAATCAGCTAACATTGTTCTGGCTGCTTCAATTAATGTTCTGTTCTTTCTTTCTACCACACCATTTTGTTCAGGAGTTCTGGGAATGCTGAACTGTCTAACAATCCCTTTAGACAGACAGAATTCATCCAGAGTTTTGTTCCTGAACTCTGTCCCATTGTCACTCCTGATGACTTTGACAGATAGAGAGTATTGCTTCTCTACTTGTAGAATAAAGAACTTGATGATCTCAGCTGCCTCATCCTTGGAATATAAGAAGAAGACCCATGTGAATCTTGAGTAGTCATCAATGATGACCAAGCAGTACTTCTTCTTACCAAGGCTCATAATCTTGACTGGTCCAAATAAGTCCATATGGAGTAGTTGAAGACATGCAGTTGTTTTTGATTCTTCAATAGACTTATAGGAGGACTTATGCTGTTTACCTTTAAGACAGGAAACACAGTGTTCTTTGCACTGATATTCCTTCAAAGGTAGACCTCTGACCAAGCCCATTTTTGTGACTTTATTGATGGTTTTAAAGTTCACATGGCCAAGTCTCCTATGCCAGAGATCATTTTC
Organism: Ambrosia artemisiifolia; assembly: GCA_032199755.1. Classification (NCBI taxonomy): domain Eukaryota; kingdom Viridiplantae; phylum Streptophyta; class Magnoliopsida; order Asterales; family Asteraceae; genus Ambrosia; species Ambrosia artemisiifolia. Next base: position 40,348,787 of record CM063529.1, read on the forward strand.
TGAAGTTGATGCCTTTGAGAAGAAACAGGCAGTTTTGTTCAATACTTTGTCTTTTTCAATGTCCACTGCATAGACATTGCCACATCTTTTGGCAATCAGCAAAGTATGATCTTCAATGATCTTCTCTATCAACTTCTGGCCTTCTGGTGATATGATCTTGCATGCTGTCTTTGTGAAAAAGGAAGAATATCCTTTGTCACACATTTGAGAGACACTCAGCAAGTTGTACTCAAGGTTTTCAACCAGATTGACTTTGTCAAACTGCATTTTGCCTGAGGATACATTGCCATATCCTAGCACATATCCCTTGGCATTGTTCCCAAAGGACACAGATCCTTCTCTTTGACTGATAAAATTGTTTATCAGGTATCTGCATCCAGTCATGTGCATTGAGCCTCCACTATCCACATACCATATGCTATTCAAACCTCTGGAGACTCTCTGCACAAGATAGCAAATTAGTTAGTTTTGGCAACCCAAGCCAGTTTGGCTTTGGGTTTGCTCTTGAGAACAGGTGCAGCTTGTTGTGGACCATTTTTAGTAATCCATGTCTTTTTGGCAATGGATTTGTCATTAAGAACAATGGTGGGTTCTTTTTGGTTTCCACCATCAACTTTGGTCATCAGAAGTTTGACCAGGTTTATCAAATCTTTAACTTCAGCAGTTTGTGAATCTGCTGATGAGTTAGGTGAAACTTCTGAAATTGAACTTTGAGAAGATGACCTTTGTTGAGATAAAGGCTTCTTCTTAGAAAGGGTTTTGGTTGATTGTTGTTTGTTGGGAAAAAAGGTATTTTGAAAATCTTGTTTTATCTGTTTTCCCACAATCAATTGTTGTCTTTGTTTATTTAACTGATTTACCTTTCTAAATTTACAAAGTTCAGTTATGTGGTTAAACAGACCACATATTTCACATGCTTTTGCCTTCTCTTTCCTTTTAGATAGATCAAGAGAGCTAGAAGGCAATTTACTGACAAAATCTGATTTTTGAAATAGGTCATCAGCAGTTTTCAGGGTCTCAACTCCTGATGTAGTTGAAACTGCTGATGGCTTATTGTCAGTAGTTTTAACTTCTGCAGTACTTCCCTTTTTGAGGAAGTTCTGATGGTAGGATGTGCATTCCTCCATATCAGAAGTTTGAATCAATTTCTTCCCATCATTATCAGTTTTGTGGGTGAAATCTGTTGGTGATTCAGTGTGGGTATATCCAATGCCAAACTTAACATTGGCTGCAGTTTGTTTGTTAAGTAACATTTGATACCCTTTACAAGACTCAACCCATTTTTCACAATCAACCTTGGTGTCAGCAAGCTCTTGTCTGACTTTTCCTAGGCTGTCTATCATGGTTTTAATTTGTGCTTCTGTTTCAATGGATTTATCATTTAGTTTGGAAATTTCTTTGTTTTTCAACATGACTTTTCTTTCCAAATCACACTTCATTTGTGTGTATTTTCTTTCCATGTCATTGGATTTGCCTTGTAAATGCACATTGGTTTCTCTAATTAAAGCAAATGATTCTTTGCAAGATTTAGTGCAAAGCTTTAACAGAGATTGTTGTGATACCTGTGTGAGAGCAGAATTTGAAGAGTATCCTTCAAAAGCCATTAAGGCAAAATTCTTTCTGCCATTATCAGGTTCTCCCCAGTTGACATCATAGACCTTATTGTCTGAATCCTGACTGCATTCTGACGTGTCATAAGGAAGACTGCTCCAGTCAACATACCCTGAGGTAAATAAGCTTTGTTGCTGAGGGGGTTGTTGAGTTTGTGCAGGAAGTTGAGCAGTTGGAAATGGAGGCATGAGCTGCTGTTGTTGTTGAGCAGGCATCTGTACATATTGTACTTGTGGCACATATTGAACATTTGGAGCTTGTGCCTGTACAAAATGAGCACTCCCATTAGTTCCATTATTCCTATTATATGAGGGGTTATATTGATTTCCAGGGGACATTTGTTGGTTATAGCTAGAGCTTCTACACTCTCTAGCAAAGTGTCCCAACTTCTGACACTTATGACATCTTAATTTAGATTTGTCAAAACCAACTTTTGTAGAATTGTTTAGTCCTGGAAATTTCCTTCCTGACCTTTTGTAAAATTTGTTAGTTTTTAAGCTTAACAAGGCCAGTTGGTGCAATATTTCCATTTCTTCTAAGTCATCACTGCTAAAATATTTTAAATCATCCATGATGAAACACATGTTGTCAGCAGTTTGACTTAGTTCCTCATTGTCATAAGCTGGGAAAGATCCATCTGATGAGATCCCAGCTGTTATGTCAATGTGGTCAAAAGAACCAAAATTATTAGAACAGGATGGTGAGTCATGTCCTAATAAGGCTGTGCTACCCGGAGTATAGTCATCAGCAGTTTTACCAGATTCTTGAAGCTTTTTCTTTTGATTGATTTCTCTTTCAAAAGTTAATAATTTACCATGTAACCTAGTTAGGTTCAAGGTGTTAAAATCTGAACTGGTTCTGAGGACTATTGAGTAAGTTTCCCATTTTGAAGGTAAAGACCTTAAAAATCTATGTAACATAGACTCAGTTGTATAGGTCTGATTATTTATTTTTAACTCAGAGATGAGTGAAGAAAATCTTTCAAATTGTTGAGTTAAAGTTTCACCCTCTATGTGAGTAAAAGTTTCATATTGTTGAGCCAAAATTTCTCTTATGTTGGCTATCACCTCAGCAGTTCCTGCAAACTGCTCTTTTAGGCAATCCCACAGCTCTTTGGCACTTTCACAGTGTAAAAGGCCAGCATAAATTTCGTTTGGGAGAGCCATAGCCAACATGGAGAAAGCTTTTGCATCAAGCTCAAACTTTAGGAAATCTTCCTCCGTGTATTCTTTTGGATCCTTTGGTCTTTCAGTCTTACCCTCTGGATCAGTAACAACTGGTTTGTGAGGTCCAAAAACTACAGACCTCCAACAGCCAGTGTTTGTTTGAGAAATAGTATGTGCCAACCTTTTAGACCATATGTTATATTCATTTCTGACTAACATAGGAGGTTTATTGGCAGATCCAGTATTGTAGGGATCCATTTTTAAGAAGTTTGGATTTGTCAATACTTTCTTAAAGTGATGGATTTAAAAAGTGAGCCTTTTATCCTTTTTATTGAATATCAATATTGAGCCTGTGTCTGAATCTCAATTTGTTAGATTGATTTTGATCAGATTAACCAGATGCTCTGATACCAATTGTTGGATCAGTGGCTGTTTATATGAACACTTATGTGTTTATCAGATTTATATATGAGTTATTAAGCAGCGGAAATACAAGTGTTCAAAGGTCTAAAAGATCACTTTGATGAGGAGAGTTATTACTCCCCCTTGACTGAATAATAAATGAGAAACAATAAATGATCTAAGTATAAAGCAGTAATAACAGTTTATGTTTCTCAGATGTGAAGTGGAAATTATAAGTTTAAAGCCCGAAGGATTTCAATATAAGTTTAAAGATATTACAAAATCACATATCTAAAATAGATGAACAAACTCATCTATTTATAGACTAATGTACTAAACTGTAGTCTGAAGTAATCTAAGATATTTAACAAAGATATTATCCTAAGATAAGGTTACTACAGTCTGTACATTGAAACTTGAAATCAAGACTTTAACAAAACAATATAATAGTAAAACTGCTGATCTTCAGTCGGTTAGAAGCTTCTGAGTGAAAGTGCTGATGAGTGACAAACTGCTGATGAGTAGTTTGTCTTCAGTAGTTCTTCAGTGAAATGTCTGGTTAGACTTCAGAACTTCTGATGAGTTTACTCTTCAGTACTTTCTGTTTGTTCTTCAGTACTTCTTCATTTTGTTCTTCAGCAGTTCTATACTTAGGCAGATATGGAAAAGACTAAGGTTATCAAAAGGTGGTTTCTTCAATCCTCTTTGTCCCAACACTACATAACACAATAAACAATCCTAAATCCTTAATCCTTCTAACTCTAAGTCCATACTCCTCTAATCCATAGCTGCTGCTCCCTTTTCTCTTCTCTATAACAGCCCCCGTCCACCTCGTATCCGACCTCCACAGCCTCCTTCCATCAAAATAATAAGTTTTTTTTATATATTTTTTGGTCAAATTTCGTTTATCTAACTTCGATTTTTGTTTTTTTAATAGGTTCACGTTTTAGGCATAAAGGAGAACGTTTTTTTATAGTTTTTTTACTATTTTTTATTATTTTTTTAATTTTTTTTAAGTTTCGGATTATCCGTTGGATGATCCGAATCCGAAATTTCGGATATCCGAAATTCGGATATCCGAAATTTCGGATTCGGATTCGGATCTCAATATTGACTATCCGAAATTTCGGATTATCCGAAATTCGGATATCCGAAATTCGGATTATCCGATTTTGAACACCCCTACTTTTAACAATAATTGATTAGCACTGACATACCTGATACCCCTTGTAAATCAATGTTTATTTCTTCAATCATTGATAACAAACCAAAATTGTATGAAAATAACGAACAATAATGTAGATAAATAGTTAGTTTTAAATTTCAGTTAGGTTTTTAAGAGCACTTTATCTCAGAGCTGCAGGATGTTAGTATGATGTTGACTAATGTGAGGATTTTAAGTGAAAATAATAGGTGGATATGGGCAGCGGAGAAAGGCGAAGTTTTTTCAGTTGCTAGTGTCAAAACGATGCTGAGAAATGACCGTAATGTGCAGATCACTTCTACTTTTCATTGGGTTTCGTGGGTTCCGATCAAGGTAAACCTTCTTGGTTGGAGACTGGATAAGGACAGGCTTCCTACCCGGTTAGAGCTGAGCAAAAGAGGCCTGAATATCCAAGATTTATCGTGCCCCCTTTGTCAAACAGGAGCTGAATCAGCTGAGCATCTTTTTGTGGATTGTGGTTTTGCATATGGTGTTTGGAGCGCTATTTGGTGTTGGTGTAAGTTAGGCCCTCTGCAGCTATCTACTGTTTTCGAGCTTTTGCAGCTGCCTAGAACCGGGAAGCAGACGAAGTGGTACAAACGCATTCTGCAAGGGATTATCAGGATTGCTTGCTGGGCGCTTTGGAAGTCTAGAAACAAAAAGGCCTTTGAAGGCTCTTCGACTAAAGTCATAGAGGTGGTGGGTATGGTTAAAGCTTTGTCGTTTTTGTGGCTTAAAAATCGCTCTAGTTTCAAAAATTTAGAGTGGAAGGATTGGTCGATGTTCCCATTGTATTTTTTGTAATTGTAGGCGGTCCTTAAGTTAAGGTCCGGCCTCTGTTTTTTAATTAAAGTTTTGGTTAAAAAAAAAAGAGCACTTTATGTCAGAATTGAATGTAGATGAATATGATAGTTTTTAATTGAACCGAGATATCTATGTATATATATTTAGGTTACGTAAGTGGTCCATTTATGTTTAAACTGTCTTCAATACACATTGCTTTCTTAAATCCTTCCAATAGGTGCATGACACGGTTCAAACAGTGGATTTAGATGTTTTAGAACTTAGATACTTTAAATGACTATATTAATGAGACAATAGGGGTAAAATTTCATTAACATTATCATCAATTATTGGAATTGAATTAATGATATATCGCTGTGATTTCGTTATCTTTATGTTGTAGCGATGTTTTTGTAGATGAAGGGCCAGGATCACTTCATGAAGCGTGTTGTAGGAAAGGACCGTTGTGGATAGTGTTTGAGATATTTGGCACTATTCATATGTCGTCCTATTTGAGTGTTTCGTCGCATAAAACCATTGATGGACGTGGCCAGCGTATAAAAGTTACTGGAAAAGGTTTTACGGTTAAAGGAATGTGAAAATGTTATTATATGCAACCTTGAGTTTGAAGGTGGTAGAGGTATTCAGATCAAACCAAATTCAAAACGCATTTAGGTAGATCGTTGCAGCCTGCGACCTGCGTGACTATGATGATATGGACTTATAGACATAACTAGACAAAGCACATATATTACAATTTGCTCTAGGCAGGGGCGGACCTAGCTTGAAGCTAGGTGTCGCGTCCGTTGCTACTCAACTTTGCGCGCATAGTGGAAAATTAGTGGAAAATTTGTTTTTTTTTACGATATTTGGAAAACGTTACTACTAAAATGAAAAAAAATGAAAAACGTTACTACTAAAATTAATTTCTAGATCCGCCACTGGTTCTAGGTTGGCCTGACTTTTTTTATATGCTTTTTGATGAGATTTTTGTTGATAATTTGACAACACACATGCATTATAATTTCTTTAATTCTTCCTTTCAAATGATACTTTTCAACGCATGATAAGACGATGCTTATTGGAGCTGATCCGACTCATATTGGTGATAGATGCATTAGAGTGACCATTCATCATTGTTTTTTTGACAGGACCAGGCAAAGACATCCTCGTCTTCGAGGAAAGTTCATCTTTAGACGGGTGGGTGTGGTGCCGCCCCCCATACCCATGCCGCCCCACCACCTGTCATCACCGCCCCACCACCCAAGTTTGGCCCGGCTTAAACGGCAAAAAAATGCCGTCCATGCCGCCCCACCACCCATGCCGCCCCTGGGGGGTGGTGTAGGGAGGCCCGGCAAGTGGATGCCACCCCTATGCCGCCCCCCATACCCATTAGTCTTATAATGTCAGTATTCAAAATTCTTAAGGTGACCCAGTCACATGTCATAGTAACGTAGATGTATCAATACTCGAAGGAGAGAGAGTTATTGGTCACTAGCTCACTGCATAACAACACTCACTCGATGCATATTTTCAAAGCTTTTTTTTTTTCACGAGACGAATATTTTATGCAAAATTTGAGTTAGTAATGTAGGAAACTTCGACCCGTTTACTTATGAATGGATGCTATGTTTTATCTATCACAAGGTCAACAAAAAAAGTAGTAGGTTAAAAGGAATGGGTTCAAATGGGTAGAAAGCTGAAAGAGTTGAAAGTCGCATATATTTATTTTTATTTAAAATTTTATATTATTATTGAAATAGAGTAAAGATCTTGTACAAAGTGTTTTTTTGGTAAGAACTGTGAGAATCAAAGGGGTAAAAAAGTTTATTTTTTTTTTTTAAATTTTTTTTTCCTATATTGTTAAACATGTATTATAGTATTGAAAACTAAAAAAAACAAAAAAAAATTGATGTAGAGTAATTACATAATTACTCTAGTGTAAACTAATGTATTTACTTTAATGACGTAATTACACTAAAAAAAAAATTTTAAATTTTTTTTGTATTATTCATCTAGAAAGTATGTTTAAGCACATGGGAAAAAAATTTTCTAAAAAAATAAATTTGTTTACCCCCTTTGATTCTCATAGTTCTTACTAAATTTACTCTATTGAAATAATATATTTTCTGTTATCATATTTAATCATTAGCAGTGGTGAAGGTTAGTGAGCCCCGGGGTCCCCCCACCCCAACTCAGTGGTGGAAGTTTTTGATTTTCTTAGATTTGAGTCCAACCCTTAGCGGTTTGATCTTCCGGATCCTGCCGATTTAATAAGAAGAAGCTTGATGAGGCTTAATAGTATCTGAAGGGGACTTGCTCTTAAATGGAGCTCAACTGTGTCCATTGAAAGAAGCCAATGGAGACGTACACATGTTTCATCCTAATGACTTTTACCCAATTTGGACAATGGAACCTGCTTCAGATTCGTTAAAACTCATTCATCAGTGTCATAAATCATTTTTTGCTTCTGGTAATTATTAATTGTTGATGATAAATATGAATGTGTATAAAATTTCAGCAAAGTCAATAAAAATTTACTCAAAAATATTTATCTTTATGTGAAAGTGAAACTAGTGAATGTATGATAAATGTGATTAATTATTATTTTATTTATAGGGCTAATATAATTGGCAAGTAATGATGGTTTATCAGGACATTCTTCTCTCCTACTGTAGTTTGATGATACGATCTCACACTTGCTTCATTTGGATCAAAACTTGAAATAAAACACTTCAATTGTCAGCCTTGTTATTCAATTTTAACCTGCAAACACTACATAGCAGTGTTGCAAAACTCTGTTTGGGCTTGTACTCGGCGACCTACCCTGGAGCGAGTACTCGGCCTAATCGGGGGAGTACTCGAGGGTCATATCGGCCTATGCGGGAAGTACTCAGCCAACTCGGTTATACTCGGCGACCTATCCTGAAGCAAGTACTTGGGGAGTAATCGATAAGCTCGACCTTGTTTTGCAACATTGCTATATAGTTGAATTCTCACCTCTCGCTTGGAAAAGGGTATGTTGAGTTGTTGATGGATGGTAACTTCCTAAAGGGTTCTGGGTTTCATACACCCTATGACATCACATTCTGGAGGTATGATATCACATTCTGGGGTATGTGACAGTCTCCTATTGGACTGTTATATGGGTCAGAGTGTATGATTCCTAATTATAAGGTGTATGATTCCTAAATACCCTTCCTAAATATTAGGCCCCTACCCTTAAAAAAGGCTTAAAAAGGCTCCACGGACCTAAAGTCTAGAAGTGCTGTTTGTTTTTAATGTATTGGGCCGGCCCTGACCCTAGTGAGATGATACCATGGGTCATGGGCTATTGAACTATTCAACAAGTTAGGCAGTTAGGTAAAAGATCAATCAAGTGTTCATTCTATATTCTGCATTGAGTGCATTCCTCTTGTCTCTTGAACAGACGTTTCCTCTATGCTTTGTAGTTTGTAGTTTGCATGTAACATTTACATTTTACTAGATACAACGAGCTATAGTTTTTCCTACTTTGTTTCTCTTTATGTTTCCACCTTATTAATATACACTTGTAATTATTAATTAATATTTATTAAAAAATGTAAGTAAATGTGAAATCAGATTAGGTGCTTCTACACGCACCCCTCTAATACACTTGGTGGACCATACCTCATCAAAAAAAGCAGTACCCCTCTCACATGGAGTACGTTTAGCAACCCCCATTAGATTAAGGTGTGGTGTATTTTTGCATCACTGGAAGTGAGCAACAATCTTGCTATACCAACAATGCCGAAAGAGTGAGGCAACCACGACCTTCGTAAACCCGTTGATAATCCCAGGAACAATCCCGACAAGTATCTTTCCATGTTATCCGGCGAAAGCCTAGTCAACATCTTCATACACCTCTCGTGTTCACTTAACGTTACCAAATGCTTCATATAAAATTCACCATAAGCCGGAACCAACTTCTTCACAACCGACGACTTCATCTTGTCTCTCATCTTCTCGTCCACCACAATCCACGACGTTTGCTTCCCGTACGCCTCCTCAAAAGTAGAGCACAACCTCCTAAAGCAATCCCTCACCTTCTCCGGCGATACGATTACCATTGAATTATTAGGCAAACAAACAACCACCTTGTTCCATGACATTGATTGGTAACTAGATACATACACCTTCAACTTCTTCTCATGTTTCCTTATCCACTCATCTCCTAGAATAAACTTTAGATTCGTTACACGCACCTTTTCAATAATAAAATGCAGATTATTCGCTAATAAGAGATACAATAACGCTGCGTAGTTATGGAACTTAGATTTCATGTCCAGCTTGCAGAGAAGCACAAGAATGATGCACGCAAACGCGACAGAAACCTATTGGAATTATAAACTATACTTTTATAATATTTATGTATTATGTATTAGATTAATAGTTATGGGTCAAAAGGCTGAAAATGACACTTCTGTCCCTATGACATAAACGGTTAAATTCGGTTATCTTGGCGCCAAAAAGAAAACGGTGGGAGACATCATCCAAACAATAACCGTTGTCTTTTCATTTGTATATATAGAACACATCCTGTTCATTTGTAATCACTTTTTGGTTGTAATTATCTTTAATCTAATAAAATCTCTTCCTTTGATTATTAGTCCCTGCACATCTTCATATATATGTCGCTTTAGATTCTTGATTCTTGTTCTTGATGTCCAACAAAACCTCCATTGGCGATTTTTCGGCTGTGTTTAAACAATCTACGTAGGATGTAAGAAACAAGGAGTGTTGCTTGCACTGCAAGTCATCACTACTGCCATAATCAGCCAAAGATGATAAGGAAATCATGATTGGAATGTTCAAAGGATGAATTCCACCACCTGATATTGTATGCTTTGATGAATTGCTTTGAATAGATGACTCCAATTCATCTACGAATGATCGGAGCTGCTGAGCTTGTGAAGGGATGAAAGACTTAAGAGCTAGAGCTTTCACAGACAAAACAATTGTGTACATTCCAAATTCCAATACATTCATTACTGTACCCACAACTAATCATAGCATCACACACGTGGTCGTGGGTTCGAGGCTCACAGATGGCGCCAATGAAGAAACACTGATATAACAATCTATATAGACGAGCAAAGTTAAGAGATTAATTTATTGATAGTGACTGGATGATTACAATATACCCGAATACAAGTTGTTATGATGTTTCGACTATAATCTTTCTTTCACAACTATCACAGAATTCTATAAGTGTTTATGTGTGTAAAACAGAATGAATCCTTCTCCTCAGGGAGAAGGGGTATTTATAGACTTCCAAGTCGTCTTGTGATTGGTCGACTTGAGAATGACAGTTGTCCTGCGCGGGTCCCACACGTTTGTCAACCGTTGGAGCTCGTGTGCTGTCCTTCTATGATAGGTCCACGCATCTTGCAATCGTCCTTTCTGTCCTTTCCTTGTACCTCGTACCTGCAGGCAATCATGGAGCAGGAAATAATGGCCTCTGATTGGATGCACGTCCCTTTCTTTGTTGGATTACAGCTAGCCTGTACTGGTAAACGTGCGCAGGCTTCTAGAAGCTTTGGTCAGCGCTTCTGCTGACATGTGTGGAGATGTGGGGTCGTGCGCACACGCAGGTACATATCTCTCCAGAAATTAATTGGAGTTTAACAGAAAGCGAGATATTATTATCCACTAGGATATGAAACTCTTTCTGGAGGCGTTTCGATGAAATTTGCATCAATCACTGAGAAACACTGAGCTTGTCTGATTTCGAGTCGTGTGATGCTAGGAAAAGCATGGCTCTATACAGTTGTTTAACAAAGTTGATGAAAACTGTGGCCTCTATGTTGTTTTCATTGAAGATGGATATGAATCTAGAGCTAGAGTGCTCATTGATGTTCCATTTGTGGATGATTGTTTCGGCGTTTTTCATGGTTTCTTCCATCATGGACTGTGATGACGAACAAGAAGACATGGTTGTGGTGGTGAAGGAGAAGAGGTTGATTATGTGTATTTGTGTTTTGAGTGGGTTTGTTTAGGGTTTTGTACATAGAATAACTGAACCAGTTGAAGGTTGAATGGATTGAGTTAAAAGGGCGGGTTGAGCAGGAGTTTAACTAAGGAGGGAAAAAGTATTGAAGTAGATAACCTTAATTTTCTTTGGTATAGATGTAGTCAAAATGGTTATAAATATGTAATAACGCTTATAAAAAGTGATTAGAAAACAATCAACACATTACATGAAGCTAGCATGATTTAAAAAAATAAATTGATTTATAAGCCGGCCATGCTCAAGATAAAGTCAGCTCGCTGGTTAGCTAGCTTGAATCATTTGTATAACTACAGTAAAAGAGATTCCAATTCTATCAGCGAAAGGATCAAGTGACTGAAGTGGTAAGTGTTATCAAAAGAGATTCCAATTCTATCAGCGAATTGTCGGTTCTTTTCATCTCTAACAATTGGTTCAAAAATTACCGACAAGAGCAAAGATAGAGCTCTAGAGTACAAGCCACCAGCCTATTCATCAAAATTCTAGATTGTAAAAGGTCTTTAAAAAAAACAGTCGAAACATAACAGAGCAAGTTTCAATGTCGAATGTCACGTGACTCATGGCAAACAAACTAACAAACACATATATCTGATAAATTTTAGGTCCAAAACTGAAAACAAAATCTGCTTGATAGCTTTCACCTTATGCCTTGATAGCATACTTCCTTAATGGAAAGTACTTTTCTTTCTTCTTCTCCCTTTCGGTCTTCAATGAAGCCTACATCAAAGAAAGAAAGGAAACTATATGATACACTGGACAGTGGACACAGATTGATAAATAAAACATAAACAAACAAGCTTTAAGCTCAAGGCTTAACTTAACTACTACTGTAAATCAAATCACTAAAGGCAGGAATCAACCAAAGCTTAAACAAGCTCGAGACTATAGTAAAGCTCGATAATAAACACCTATTATCTGGATAAGAACATGATGCAACATTGCAAATTTGCAATCAATCCAAATAAGAGATCTAAAGCCACTATCATATCAATAAAACTGATAGTAAACTTGCAAAAGGCAAAAAAACCAAGATAAAAGCCACCGAGCAATACCTGATGCTTTGTAAGACGTCTACGGATGGCTCTGGTTTTCTTTGGACGCAAATCAAGAGGCAAGTATTTCTTCTTCTTGTAGGCATCCCTAAGAGCAGCCTTCTGAGTCTGTGAAATCACAGTCAACACCTGAGCTATTCCAGTTCTCACCACTTTGCTGCAACCGTTAAAAACACAAATTAATACAAAATATGTACATCAAAATGGTAAAAACAAAAACTCTAGTCTGCAAAATTCCATCCAGTAACAAAAATAAGAGCAACAACATTATATATCATTTAATTTCTCTCAGAATTAAGAGGCAAACTAAACAATAAGCAAATAAGCGGACAATACACGATGAATAAACAAACAAAAATAAATAAACAAAAATGTTTATTTATAACTTTAAATGTTTGCTGAATACATATATCCTTCAGCAAACATTTAAAGTTATAAATAAACAAAAATAATATTAACAAATGAATAAAAGCAGCATAAACTTCAAAACCGTAAGAACCAATAACTCAATATACATGTTTCTAACCAGTAACAAAAATAAGAGCAACAACGTTGAATACATTTAAATTGTTTCACAACTAATAACAGACTAAACATAAGGCGAGAAACGGATAATACACCATTAATAGGTATACATATTCTTTTCAGCAAACATTTGAGTTATGAATAAACAAAAATCATACTAACTTCAAATAAATAAAAATCAAATAAACTTCAAAACAAAGCAACACCATTGTATATCGTTTAGTTTGTTTCACAACTAACAATCATATAAACATAAGGCGACAAGCAAATAATACACAAGGAATAGCAGAATAAGTATACATACATACGTAACATACACTTTACTGCAAAAAAAAATTGAAGTTATAAGTAACTAAAAACACAATTAACTTCAAATTAACAAAAAAAAAACATTACTTCAAAACCTCAAAACCAATAACTCATTCAATAGATTTCTATCCAGTAACAAAAATAAGAGTAACAACATTGTATATCATTCAATTTGTCTCACAACTAATAATCAAATCAAACTAAACAACAAATCAATAAGCAGATAAACACACAATAAATAAGTACTCATATACTTTTCTACAAACACTTAATTATAAATAAACAAAAGCAAACCCTAACTTCAAATCAATATCAAATGAAACAGTATTAACTTCAAATCAATCTGCAAATTCCTATATAATATATATATATACATATATATAGAGAGAGAGAGAAATACATTTTGGAAAGCTTGTTAGGAGCACCGCCAGTAACTTTAGCGACACGAAGAAGAGCAAGTTCAGCCTTCAGATCCTTCAACTGAGAAAACAAATCGGCCTTGGATTTGTTCCTGAGCTCATGAACCTTAATACGAGCTGTGTTTTAAGATCAAATATGAATAACAGATTAGAAATTGTAAAGGAAATGATCGAAGAACAATAGAGAAGATTATTATTATTATTTAAGCATTAAGAGTAAAAGGTTACCCATTGATTCTAGCTAAAGTGTACTGCGATGAAGGACGGCGTTAAAGCTTGGAACCCTAGCTACGATAAATGAATGAAGGATTATTAGGGTTTATGTATATGAGGATGGAGCTATGTGTGGGCTAATCTGTTGGATTATTTGATTGGATTGCAGGCCCATTTAAGAACAAATAAGCCCAAATAAGTTTTTTTTTTTTTTATTTATGGTAGAGGTGCACAAAACGAAATAAAGCAAAATAAAGCGGTTAAATAACCGGAACCGGTTATTAACCGTAACCAGTTTTTTTAAGGCGATTTTCTATGTTGTGGCAGAGTTCATCACAACCCCCCAGAAGGGGATCCCCTAGCCACTCTACAGTGGCCAGACTATGTTGTCTTAACCGGGTCCACGCTGACGTGAGAGTTGCCGGCCCACAAGCGAGTCGAGGCTGCGCATAAGGTAGCTGATTAGTATTTTTTTTTTATTAACTATAGGTTCATAACCGGTTAGAAAATTTTTAAAGAAACTGGTTTTAACTGATTTACAGGTTAACTTATTTTATCAACACGTCAATTACTTTGACTGAACTTAAGGAGTATGTTACTAGAATAACATAAAATTAAGGACTCCTTTGTAGTTTTTGAAACAACTTTTATATTATAAGAAACACTCGCATGTGCTTTTTTAATGTTTGCTAGAACTTACCACTTTCGTTATGCACCTTAACATTTGTTATGTTGATCATACGTGAACAAGTGGTTAGCGTAGGATGTGACATTTACCTGTGTGTTAGCTAAAGTGGATTCACAATTAATGGTTCGCTAAACTTGTGTCTACGTGCGTAATTTATATTTGAAAATCTATACATATAATAAAGGAGTAACTAGGGGTGAGGTGTCACCATTCTAGGGTGTCCACATCATCAATTTTCAACCCATTTTAGAGGGATCCGGTTGACCCGAACCGCTCCAAACTCACAATTCGGTACCCGCTAACCCGTATATAAATAGTCTTTTTTTTTTCTCACTAACGTTATATTATACGTATCTCTTCACAACTCATACAATCCTCCTTCTAAACCCTAAATCGCCTCCTTCTAAACCCTAAATCTCCAAGGATTCTGCTTTACCTTTACAAAAATTCGATTCAACCCTAATATCCAAACCCAAGCTCCCTAATCGATCAGGTAAAATCAAAAACCTAAATCAAACCTGTATGATTTTGTTTCAGATTCACATTTCCTCTTCATTCAACTCAGATTCACATCATCTGCATATGCCTATCTCCTCCTCATTCAACTCAGATTTTCTCCAAAGTAAGGTAATCTATCCATCTTCTTTACATAATCTCTTTTTGCCTCTATCGTCTCCTTTACTCAGATTTGTTTTATTATTCTGTATTATGTATGAATTGCGTCTTTTGTTTTCATAATGATTATGTTATTTTTTCGAAGGGTGGCGGCTGCTAGGGTTTTGTCCCGAAGGTACAATCGTTCCTCATTGTGTTTTATTTCTTTCGAATTTCTAAAATGCGAAATATATTTTGATGAAATTTTGTATTTTCCCTCGACATAGGGTTTCGACAAAGGGGTTTGGGCGATGATTCAGGTATAATTACTAATTGTATTGTCTTTTTTCATAACCTTTGATTTGTGTTGTCAATCGATTGAGCTATGTTTCTTACTTTCATTTAAAGAAACAGAGAAGGAAGATAGACGAAAGAGACGATCGTTTTGTTCCAGCGCCGCTTGCCTCTGTCGACGGTCGTGTTGTTCAAGCGCTGCTTTTCTGAAGTGGCAATAGCTGCAAACCAGTTAAGTTTTTTACATAAATAAATATGAAAATGCCATATTTTTTCCATTGCATTATCCAGTTAAAAGATAATAGTATAGTGTTATTTTGATGCGCTTTCTCGGCTCAGCTGTCTTTTATGTTTAGGCTTCAATGACTACATGATTCGTTTTCATACGTTTTACTCGCACTTTGCATCACTTTTAGCTCAATTTTGTGGTTTATGTGCATCCTTCATTTTTTATTAAGGCAGCGTAATGATTGATTTTTAGTTTCGATGATGTTACGGGACTCATTTATTTATTACGTGGACGCTTGAACTTCATCCAAGACCATACTTTTATACATTGCAGGTAACATATATTGCTCTTCATGGTATGAACATTTAATGTTTTGTTCTGCACCTAATGTTCAATGGTTTTGTATGCCATATTGTACATGTTTTAGTGTTGGTAGTGGCACATAAATGGGTAATCTCTTGACTAATTTAAGTCTGGTTGCAGTTTCTTTTTTTTTATTTAGCAGCATATTGGAAATTCTGACAGGATCATTTGTAATTCATTTAACTGTTTCACTAATCATGTCTAGACTATTTTGAAACAATGGTGGTTGAATGCATCAGAACAATGGATATCCAGAGTTGGCTATGGAGGCTGAATTCATTGGAAATAAGCCTGCGCAGACCGAATGCTCAGAGGATCCATGTCTTCTCATTCTGAGATATTCTCCTATGATCAGGTATTTTCAGTTCATCAATCATGTCTCATTTTTATGTAGATTACACTCTGGTTGTAAGTAATGAATATATGTATAATAGCTGATAGTACAACTACCAAGTTAACTAATTGAAATAATGTTGGGTCTTTATAATTTCATATGGAGTTTTAATTTGAAAAAACAGATTTAATGTTCCCTTTTGACTCTCAAAAGTCAACTGTCTTCATTTATGTAAAACTAATATAATAATTCTTGATTGCATTGTGATACCTGTGCTTTTTCTTATATTTTTATTGATCAAACTATTGTTCTTATAGGTCTTTGATTCATCAAAGATATATTTAAAGCAGAGTATAGACTCACCCAAAGTCACATGAAAGGCTAAAGAGGAAAAAGTTTGAGGATGGTGTCAAGATTCTATACAAAATTATCATAGGCTACTCTGAAGATTAGAACCAAAAAAGATTTTGTACGGATCACTGCAAACTAGCTGAAGAGGAAAGATTTTTAACAATATAATGCCTTTTCATTTTCATTTTATATATTTTGACGCTTCATGTGTTTTTAATTCAATAGGTTGATATGGTTATTAATATCACAAGTCCTGAACTTTATATATGACACTTTTAAGTTTTAACTGATCAATATGAAACTGGATTGATTCGGGTTGATTTTGTATTGATAGTGGCTCGAATGTGTTGAAAAGCTATCAAGAAAATGGGTAGTGTCTCGAATGGGTAGAAAAGCGCGACGACAACTTGCAAGAATCAAAACTGTAAGTTCTCCATGTTTTTGTTTTGCTTCAAATTAGTTTAACATTGTCATGTTGTGTTGTTAGTGTGAAAATTTAGATTGATCATTACAACGAATAATATAAGCCGGTGGTGGTGAATAAGAAAAAAAATATAATTTCTAATGAAATATATTTCGAAATAAGGGTGATGGTAATTAGTGGGGTTATTTGTGGTGATGTTTTTGTATACTCATAATATTTTTCGGTGTGTAACTTTTAATGTTTGTTAACATTTGAGTTTTTATTAAATTTGGTTGATTTTTAAATGTTTTGATTTGACTCAAATTTTGGTAAATATCCAACACAATAATATGTAATGGTTTTTATTTAACAATTCAAGACATATTCGTTATTTTTTGGCAACCTTTGATTTCATATTAAATGTAAATGTTTATAGATTGTTTTTTTTTTAACACAAAATTCTATTACTATTAAAAATCATACAAATTTAATAATTATATTTAAGGTAAACTTTCGTATATATTAAAAATCTTATATATTACAACAAATCTATTATACTAATTAATATGGTAACAAAAACCATTAACTTTTTTAGTTTATATTTAATATTCTAAATATCATTTCTTCAAATAACCGCCACTTTTGAGCATTGGCTGCAGCGATTAGTCTTTTCAAAAGATCATCAATTAATAGGGTATCAAATATTAATTAGTATTAGTGTTGAAAATTGATGTTGTCACTTCGGTTTCCTTACACGCGTTTTAACATTTCTATATAATCATAACCACTAAATATAAATCACATATTTACTTTCTTCAAATTAAACACACACAAATCCAAGGAAAAAAAAATTTAACAATGGTAAGGGTTGTCAGTTGGAGGTTCTGCAGAATCAAGCGTAGGTATTTTGTGAACATGAGTGACACTACATTATTAGTTTTTGGTTCAAGAAAGGCGATTATGCAAATGGATGAAGACTTTAAAAGAGAAGTGTATGAGTTTGGAAGGACCATCAGGTTGCCGAGCAATGAAGAGAGCAGATTGGTGGCTAAGTTGGAAGAAATCTTTGAATTGGATGAGTTTGATGAACTTATGGAGGTATTTCATGTCCAAAGTTGGTTTTTTGCTGAACATCTTAATCTTGCAAGTATTCTGTTTTCCAGTGGTGAATATGGGTTGATGTCAAGAGATGAGATTGAGAACTGCAATGACTATGACTTGCTTGTGGAACTCGATAATGTACCGATGTCTAACAAGCGTAGAACCACTGCCAGTTTGAACCTGGAACAAATGATTCGCCTAAGAATCACCCATCTGGAAGAGGAAGCGGCAATGTTGGAACCAGAGGAGGAGTCCGATTCTGAAATGGATGATGATGATGATGATGATGAGGAAGGTTATTAAGTTTAGTATGTTTTATATGAACTTTTAATAGTTTATCTTGGTATGTATTTGGTACTTTATGATGCATGTTATTAACAACTTTATTAAAAGTTGTAATGTAATGTAATTTTGATTTATATTATCTATAAAAACTTAATCAAACTTGATTAATTGTTTGACATGAGATGATTTTAGTTTTCACAATTGTGTATATGATTTTAGTGTTGTATATATTTATCGTTTAACTAAGATGGTTGAAATTAATTTATGTGGTTTATGGATTAATATGACGATTTCTGAAAGCTTGATTGATTATATTATGGCTGAGTTAGCGATTTTGTTATTAAGTAAATATATGTTTCTTGAAATCGTGGACCATAGTTCCAAATGGAATTGGATATTAAGTTTTTTGTTATATACAAAGTTAAATGTATCAAAACAAAATACTATGAATGTTAAAAAACATATTCAAAGCTCATAGATTTGAATAGATATAAGGTCATATATGAATTTCTAAAATCTTTAATATTTGATGACTTCCACTTTAAATTGAGAATAATATGCTTTTGTGTGTCTTGGTTTTGGTGGCTTCTGTTAATGGTATTCCAACTTATGGCATATGATAAGGATACAAGAAGTATAACTGATTCAAGGAACATAATGGGCATAGAAATTACAACCATAACAATCATGCATTTGAAAATTCTGCTCGTCATATTTTTACCAACCAAATGCTCAAATAAATAAGAAACAAAAGAAGAAGAATTTTGCTATAATTATATCTTACCTCACTTTATAGTACCATGATTCCATACGCTTTACTATTTATGATATTTTGCATGCAATGAAAATTCATACGAATTGTATTACCTAACTTTCAATACTTAAAACGTGCATACTACAATGTTTATAAATTTTTTTTGTAATTTGACTTGGGCATTTGCCATGTGTACACACGGGACTCTAACCGTGTGATGTAATATAAATTCGAATGTTTCCCACCTTTACACTATTTCGAGCATATATTTTATCTATTTATTAAATTTGATATTTACCATAAATATGTAAATCTAACTATAAATATCTAATATTAATTATAAACCGAGTGCATTAAAGATAGTTAGTTTCTAAATATTAATTAGATTTCATGCACGATTTCAATACTCGGTTATTGAGAAGGTAAACCGTTTCATATCCTATAATTTTATCTATATATAAACCTATATTCACAATTAAAAAATGTATCTTTACTCTAATTACAATCCTTTAATAAATTGTACAATCATCATCTTTAATCTACAACCGCAAGACAGTTTCTTTCCCTCTTCTTTTACGAAATTTAGCAACGTATCCTGTGTTTATTCATCTTGCTTGCACCAATACGAAGTTCTATTTCTGCAGATTTCTTAATGTAAGTCAATGTTGCTAACATGTTTGTTTTGTTTTTACATTTCTTTTATTTACCATGTCTAATCTATATTTACATATGTTATCTTTTGAAATGTAGTTATTTACGTAATGGCAAATTTACCTTTTGAGATTGTGGCCTATGAGATTTTTACAAGACTTTCAGCGAAAGATGTTGGCCGATTGAAGGTTTTATCCAAGAGATGGTATTTCGAACTCTCGAGTCAAAAATTTGCTACCATGCATTTTACTCGGTTGTCCATGTTTGAGAAGCAAAAGTTTCTTACTAATCAAGGGTCATCATTTGCAATATTTAACACAAATTCTGGACAACATCATGCTTACTTGATTAACATCATACCTTTTCCTATCCAAACAATGTTTTCTGACATACAAGTTTTATCCAGTTTGAATGGTTTACTATTGGTTTGTGAGAAAAACACTGCTCTTTTGATTCTGTGGAATCCGACTACAAGAGTTTACAATGTAGTTTCTGATTGTCATTCTGGCAATTATTACAACTACCAATTGGATGCTGCTTCATTGTATGTAGATTCATCCAACGATTACAAAATTTTACTCCTAAAACGTGATCATGGTCTTATGCGTCCTTTTGTCTACTCAAGGAGATATGCGGCATGGAGAAGCATAGGTTTCTTAACTGAAACCAAATACAATGGCTCTGATTATGTTTGGTCAAGTGGTACTTTTTGCAAATCTTCTTTGTTTTTCACAGTTTCAAAATATTGGTCCGAATGTGAAAGTTTTGTTGTGAAGTTTGATGTTGATCAAGAGACTTTCAGCAAAATATCTTTTCCATATGTTCAAAAGTCTTGGATAGCCCAAGGTCATCTTTTAAAAATTTCGAATGTCCTTCACATGTTTCTTACTAATGGATTCCCTAATTTCGGTGTTGATCTATGGAAACTGGACACTGATATTTGGACCAGGGTCTTATCTTTCCAACATGTTTGTCAAGCTGGGGATGTTCAGCAGTGCGACGTTGCACACGTGTTGAACGAGCATACATGGATCTTGAATGCAGAGTGGGGACAGACGATTAAAGTTTTTATGGATGCGGTTCAACTTGGCTATCTTGATGATGCAGATACCTTTCGTGGAGTAAGGGGAGCTCTGTTTTATGAATCGCTTATTTCACCGTTTGTTTAGTTTTATGTTATTATGGTGGATGTTTTATCAGTTATGTAATGTTTCTCTCTGTAATGTTACTGTTAAGTACAATGCTAATGGCTTTTGGTTATTAATTTTTATTTTGTCTGTATTAACTATGAAAATATTTTGATGATATGTAGTCTATATTATTTTCTATGAGTGTTGTATATTGTTAACTTATATTAAATCATTGATATGTTTTTAACTTTTGAATGTCAATTGTGTTCCAAAATGTTATAATTATAAGTTATATCCTGTAACTTTTAAATATTTTTAAAACAAAATAAAAAACGGTAATTGATACACTTACGTTTAATGTATGTTAATTTGCGTAACAAACCTTTAGTTACTTTAACTAACATTGGTGCACTATATTAGTTTATAACCATCATTACCTTCTTACAAAAGTGTTAATTATGGCATGTCATTTCAATAGTTGTTGGAATTGTATAAGTACTTTTTCAAACACCACTATATAATATTTTATACTAACATAAAAACTCATTTAATAATAATCACCATCCTCATTCTCTAAAATTCAACCTCCGGCCTCTTCATCTTCACTAACTGAACTCTGAAACTGTTTTCCAAAGACCTCGGCATTCTGATCTTTCAGTTTTACAACCGGTAAGCACATCTTCACTTGAAATGTTGTTGTTTGTTCTTTACCTTTCTTATAATATTTCAAAATTTTAGTGTTAAGTTAGTGTTCATCTAAATGCTTTATGGGCTCTTATATTCATCTTTAAATGTCCATACTCATCTTAAATCTGCTCACAGATTTTTTATTATTCAACATATAGTAATTATTAATCATTGATTCTATTTCTGAATATGTTTTATCTTAGGTTTTGTCAATTTTAGGGACAAAAATTAAAACTATGATAATGGGTGATCTACATTTTGACTGTTATGCATGTATTGTTAATCTAGATCATTTTTTTTTATTTATCAATGTAGGTATTAGTATAATGGGTGAGCTACATTTTGAGTTAATCCTTTCAGAGATTTTTACAAGGCTTTCTGCAAAAACGGTTGGTCGTTTAAAGGTATTGTCTAAGAAATTTAATGTCGAATTGTCTAGCGAACAATTTGCGTCCATGCATCTGAGGCATATGTCAAAGCATGAGCAGAAAAAATTTATTACTTATCATGATGAATCAATGGTTCTTTTTAACAAAGTAGATGGTCAACTTTCTGCTGTTTTTAGTAAAATTATAGATTTCCCTTATGAGATAAGCGTTGCTGATTTAGGAGTCATTTCAAGTGTTTGTGGATTAATACTGCTTTCTGATAAAAGTATCAGCTCTTTGATTGTTTGGAATCCAACTACAAATGTTATTAAAGTATTATCTCATGCTGTTTTTGGTAACTCATACAACTTTCAACTGGATACGGCTGGGATTTATATGGATTCTACTGGTGATGTTAAGATTTTACATTTGAAACGCCAGCACAATGTCATTGTTCCTTATGTGTATTCGAGGAAATCTGGATTGTGGAGATCTGTATCTTTCTTGAATGAAACTAAATACAATACCACTGATTATGCTTGGTCGAATGGTACGTTTTGCAATGGTGCATTGTTTTTTACCGTGTCTAAGTATTGGTCAGATTTTCAAAGCATTATTATTCAGTTTGATGTTAATCTAGATGTTTTCAGTTTAATATCTGTTCCCTTTGTTCAAGAATCTTGGGTTCCACAATGTCATCTCTTAGCAGTTTCTGATGTGCTTCACATATTTGTTACTAATGGCTTCGCTGAGTTTTCTGTTGAACTATGGAA
Organism: Ambrosia artemisiifolia; assembly: GCA_032199755.1. Lineage (NCBI taxonomy): Eukaryota > Viridiplantae > Streptophyta > Magnoliopsida > Asterales > Asteraceae > Ambrosia > Ambrosia artemisiifolia. The sequence continues at coordinate 40,371,507 of CM063529.1, forward strand.
GAGGGAATCTGATGCTTGGACAAGGGTATTTTCATTTCCAGATGTTCGACAACTACAATGGGGTCTAGCTTACGATTTAACTGCTTTGATTCAATCCAATTCATGGATTTTGATGGCTGACTGGGGACAGATAATTGAGGTTTTCATGGATAATGTTCAACTTGATTACCTTTGTCATGCAGATACTTTTCGTGGGATGCGAGGAATGTTGTTTTATGAATCACTGATTTCACCTTCCATTTAGGGTATGTTGATGTGTTAAAGACTTTTCCAATATTTTGCTTATCCATATTAAACAGATAATATTATGTTTTGAATAGTTTTTGTTTATGTAATTTAGATGACTTAGTGTTATCTAATGTTAATATTCTATGACAGTTTACTTTTAATGCTGTTTTAGTACATTGTATTATGTAATGTTTGCGTGCTTAATATGGTATTTTCGTATCATCTTGAGTGACCTTAAGATAACATGTTCTTATATTGTTATATGTATGATTTAGTTATACTTATCATTATGTTTAATATGTATTATATTTAATAAGTAACCATATTATTAAGACTTTTATGACCGTTGTTATATATTTCACAATTGTGTAACCCAAGCCCAAATAAATTTAATCCAAGCCCAAATAAATTTAATCAACCATTTTGGGTTTCCATGTTTTTGTAAGCCACAATGTTTTTTGTTGTTAAATTTGTATATTTATGTTTTAGTTTATCAAACAAACAAGTTCTTTATATATATGTTAACTCAGTTTTATTCTTACATAATTGTGTTGATTTTTTAAAATCTTATGATACATATAATACATATTTAGCCAATACATAAAAAGCATAAACATATTTATCTATATTTTGATATAAAAATAAAATAAAACATTGTTTTCTCAGTTAATGAATTCTAAGCCAATTTCGTTTAGAATTAGTGTACTATATTTGTCAAAGTTTAACGTTTAGTCATAATTGAGTATCACTTTGTTAGAATTGTGTTTTGTATAATAATATTATTGTGTTATTGGCTACATGTAAGTTGATGATATGTGTGTGTTTGTATACATTGTATGTCTTCTCCGAATAAAGTCATAAACATGAATATTACCCCATAATGTGTATCTAATTATGTAATTTATTTTTTTCTATCTTTAATGGATATGTCAACAAACATATACATATAAATTGTGTTTTGTGTATTTCTATTTGTTTTTCAAACGAAGATTTGTGAATCATCACATATGAAGTGTAGGACATCTACTATTGTATTGTTTTAAAGTATTCATAAAGATCAGTTACTTTAATAGTTAAGATGTAAACTTAAAGTATTAGTTTAATGTTGTTTTTTTGCCAAAAAAAAATCCATTTTCAGAGTCGTTTGAGTCTTCCACTTTCACCATTGCGCCTCTTCTCTCAGCCACATGATCCGCAAACTGATCATTTGTTCAAAATTCAGCATTCATGTTCTTCTTTTTTTGTTGAACACTATTTATTTGATCGAGTTATGAGTTTTCGTGGTCGTTTTTATGTTCACATTTGATAGTTATGTAAAATTTAGGTTAGGAACTTGCAACCTAAATTTGACTTATATCAAGTCAAACAGTAAATATCTTCGTATCATATGCGTATATGTATATTATTAGTTATAACATTACCTTGGGGATCCACCGTGTGTCAACACGGGTCTCTAACCTAGTAGTATATATAGTGACTACATCTTCATATAATTATATTATTATACTATTTAAAAGCCTTTTTTATCTTAGTTTGTAGCTTGGGGAAATGTTGTTGGCTATTAATCTTACGCATCAGCATTCAACGTTTCTTCGATCGGTTTTCATGTAGCACATAAGCTCACTAGTTCACTCTATTCAAGATGTGGATAATTCAAATTCTTATAAGGCGCAGACATAAGAGTATTTAGAAGCGTGTTAATTTGTCATTCGATTTTTTTTTATGATTTTAGTTTTAACTCGCTCTTTTAAGCGATCAGACTTATGTGTCTATTGCTTAAACTTTTACTTTTGTGGATCGATTGATTTCTCGATCCTTCGAATATTTTTTTATTATGACACAATAGTTACTTTAATATAAACCGAAGTCCAAACATACGTTTATTAAATCGTAGATGCAAAACTCATGCTAACATGCTACAACAATAATGCAAAAACTATCTTAAAATGAACCAAACAAACTTAGCATGATTAATTTAATACGCTATTGTCAAATTCATTCAAATACTTTTTTTTATGAAAATGTCGTTCATAATTTGATGCAAGCAAATCTATATATCAAAGAGAAGATGCGGAAGCGGAAAATAAATAAAGAAGGAAAAGAAATATGGATTAGGCCTTGTGATTAACACCAATATTCTTGTATTTCGTGGAATAATAAAAAACACATCAACTGGTTTTACGGTCATTAAGTTGAAATTTATAGCCAAAACAAACGAAATGACATGTTACTTTTTATTAAACGGCAAATGACATGTTATTTAGTTACATTACTCTCAATTTTTAAATTGAAATAAGTGCGTTTATATATGCATTTTTATTTTTTTAATGACTTAAATTACATCAAATCTGCCTTCCGGTGGGACTCAAACTCTCGACTTCAAGAGGAGCAACATCCTAACTCAAATGGTTTTGTCAATTGGATCTAACCCCCATCCACATCTCACGTTTGTAAATCGTTAATCCGTCAAGGTGAACACCAAAAATTATAATTTGAGTCCCATAACATGAGAAATGGAAGCCCAACAAAAGAATGTCTAACCTTAAGAGGAATGGAGTTCAATGATTATGGTTGATTTGATACTTCTTTAGGTGAAGACCTAATTCACATTTGTTTGTTTATATATATAAAGAGATAATATTTTATTAAAATTCGAATAATCCGTTTTGTTTATATATATAAAAAGAGATAACTTAACAAAAGAAATCAAAGAACAATTCTAAAATGAGCTATAGCACGATTTGACCCACATTATAAATAAATCGTTTTGACTGGTTATAAAGCACATATGCAACCTCCAAATTTTAATAGTTAAAAGAAACGGTCAATCAACCCAATCCTAAAACACCATTCTACTTACTTATCTCCATATAAGTAGGGGTCAACCTTAATGTTATGTTAGCACTTCATCTTAGATTCTAAAAATTCTCTCTCTCTCTCTCTCTCTCTCCCAATATCTTTGGATCAATCAAAACAAGCTTGTGTTTTCTTAATGTTTCATGGTATGTTGCTAATCTTCTATCCTATATGTTTCAGTTTCACGTGATATATGTCTCATTGGTTGATCAAATTCTTTTTTTATTTTGTGTTACACAATCTTTAGGCAATGGAATCTTCAAATGTCAAATATGAGGAGGTACATATTAATATTGTTATTCCATCATAATATTCGGTTTTTTAATTCTCTAAGAAGTTACGTATCAATGCATCATATTTCTGCCAATATTTTCAGGAATTCATTACAAATTCAAAGGGAAAAAAGCTCTTTACGTGTCGATGGATTCCTACGGATTGTGAACCAAAAGCTTTGGTATTTCTTAACCATGGATATGCTATGGAGTGTAGTGTCTCCATGAAAGGTGACCTTCATCCTAAAATTCTATAATAATATGAACATTTTATATAAAAAAAAATATTATGATATGATTGGAATAAACAGGAGCTGCAATGAGGCTTGTAAAGGCAGGATTCGGAGTTTATGGGATAGATAATCAAGGCCATGGAAAATCTGATGGAATTAAAGGTCTCATCTCTTGTTTTGATGATCTTGTTGATGATTGTTCTCAATTTTTCACAAGCGTTTGTGGTAAGTTTGATTGTTCTTGAGGTTTGTTTTATTATTAGCGTTTAGAAAACCAGATCTTACCTTAGCTTTTGCTATTGGTGGGATTAGTATGATGATGATGTTTAGAAAACCAGAGCAAACAATAAAACGATATCCATCACACCACTGGTTCATTAGTCCGACCGATCACTGGTTCATTAGTCGGACCGATCAAATGGGTTGAACCAAACTAAAAAAATTAGACGATTAACTTATATATTGTTATGTTGTTTATATATAAAAGAATAAAATAAATATATTAGTTTATAAAAAAAAAGAAAAAAAACTAAAATAAAGATGTGAGATTTATTGAAGATGGAGCATTTAAGTTAGCTAAATAAACAATCAACAAGCTAGTAAACACTTTCATCTGTGTATTGAAATTTTAAAGTTTAAATACTATAAATTAAAAAGATTTGTAAAAAAGAAAACAATCTACACAAAGGTGGTCAGTCATTCAGTCCAACCCCATAACCATTTAATTATGGGGTCTAATAGGCCAATGAGTGTCGATTTAACCGATACCAACCTGGCTGGTTAAGGGTTCGATTTTCAGTCCAATCCATTGTTCGGTCTAATTTTAAAAACATTATTTTGTAGTAAAATAACTTTAAGACTAATATTTAGTTTTAATCTTGAAAAATTGAGTTCAAACTATGAAGAATGGCGTTTCTTTTATGTATATTTCAGAAAGGGAAGAGAACAAAAATAAATTGAGAATATTGCTTGGAGAATCCATGGGAGGAGCCATGGTGCTCCGATTACATATGAAGAAACCAGACTATTGGGATGGTGGAGTCTTGGTTGCACCCATGTGTAAGGTGTGTACACCCTCTATCTTTACTTAAGTTATTTAATTTACATAAGATTTTTAACTTTTAGCTTTTTTTATTTTTCCTTTTACTAAATTATTTCTAATGTCTTATCAATTTTAACAACATTATTTCCTTTTACTAAGGGCTTAAGCAACTAACACGTTTTCTTATATAATTTTAAATAGATAGTTTGACAATTTTGTTAAAGAAAGATCAAAATGGTAAATTTTACAAAGTTAAATTTTGTCGTACTCTTTAACCCCCTAAGATATCATCTTCTTGTTAGACCATACGGAGTGTAGGGGGAAAGAGGGCCATGAAGCGTCATATGACACTTGTGGGGTCCATGTGTGAAGGGTGAAAATTGTGAGGAGTGGAAGAGGGGGAGGAGGGAGGATAATATTATTGCGTGTAAGATTTAAAAAAAGAAAAAGAAAAACAAACCAATCAAAACCTTCCACCTCGTTCCACCCCCCACCCAACGCCGGTGAAGTTTCTCCCGCCCAGGGGGCTCCCCCCACTCCACCCCCCCCCCCCCCCCTCCTCCACACACACCCCCACTCCGTCTCGTCTTAGATTCAGCTACTAAACTAATAGAAATAATGGGTTGTTAGAAAACTTACATTGTGATCGCCTTAACGCCTCTTGTACATGAAACTCGCGAGTCCCTGCGCTTGTTCAGAAAACGAAATCATAGACATGAACCGGGCTTGTGTTTGACACAATTCCCTTAAACAGATTCTTCGTCTGTTCCCAGGGTACACCGGTTCGAAGCAGTGTCGATGGTGCACTGCCGGACTATCCCACTTGCCTGAAAAGAAACCGGAAGAAGGCTGCTTCTGAAAACATTGTAGCTACAGCAATCGATTATATGTTTCTGTTTTGTGTGTGAGTATGCGCTTACGAGTGCACATATACATGTGTCGCACCTCTATCTTGCAAAGAGAACTTTTCTTGTTCTTATAGACTTTGCACTAATGAACACCATAATGATCTCCATTAAACTCGATTAATGGTGATGATTAAATATGGTTTATTACTGTAATAATACTAGATTAATGGCAACATAATGACTTGAAACCGAAGGAAGCATTAAACCTTTCTAGTCACAAGAATTAAAAACTAAAACGGGTAGCAAAAACCGTGTCGCGCGGACCCGGGTTTTTCGAGCTGCATTCGTGTCCGCAGATGCGGGCGTCGCGTTGGTTCAAGAATTTTTTCCGAACCAGAACCCATTTTTGCACCCCCCCCCCTGCGCGCGCGGGTAGGTGCCCAAGTATAAAGTGACTAAACATTTTATTCCTTCCAATTTGGTTTCCTCTTATAAACCAATCTAGTTTTCATTCCCCAACCAATGTGGGACAAGACCAACTCACATTCACACAAAATTTCCAACAATCCCCCACATGAATGGGAGTTGCTTACAGAAAAACAAACCTCATTCCGATTAAATTTCAACAGTTGAGTTTTGCATACGATAGGTAGGTGTGACCCTTTGAACCTTCGCTTATGAAACGCACTTAGCCCACTGGCTCTGAGTAGAACGCGATGTCTTTGAACTCGTCTGCCGTTTGTGTGGACGACAATACGCTTCACACAAGACTCTCCCTGACAACGTCAAGTCCTCATAGTTGTGTCCGTTATGGTCATGGACACGTGCCTGGTTCTGCGAGAGCTCTTAAGTATTGTGCCCCAACAATACCCTTCGAAGCGACCCCACTTCTCTCTCACATAGGTGATCTACTGGGACTGGTTACCTCAGTCAAATCATTAAAAGCCATAGGCTTAACCTCAACCTTGTCACTTTTTAGGAATGGACTAGGAAGCTTATTAAATTTATAGTAAACTCCCCTTTTCAAAATGTGGGATTTCCATCAATTCCCCCCACAGTGACCTTCGCCAGTTCATACAATTAGGTTGTCCTATTGAACTCAGATCTTGGGATCTCCAGTCAACTGAGTTAGGTTTCCTTCGCATAAACCTAGCCTTTCATGGGCTTTAGCCCCATTCCTATTGACGACTTCTGAACTAACTCTCTGCTTAAGCCTTTTGTTAGCGGATCCGCAATGTTATCCTTTGACTTCACATAGTCAATAGTGATAACTCTTATAGAGATTAGTTGTCGTACCGATCATGCCTACGTCTTATATACCTATTCTTAATGATACACATTGTGATATGAGCTCTGCCAATTACCGATTGACTATCACAGCGTATGCATTGGGCCAATGCCGGCTTCGGCCACCTAGGTATATCCTTTATAAGTTGACGTAGCCATTTTGCCAATTCATCCTCTAAAGCGATGAATTTTGATTCCATCATGGATCTAGCAATAACAATTTGCTTAGATTATTTCCATGTTATCGCAACACCTCCAAGTGTGAACAAATACCCACTCGTTGCCTTGGAATCATTCGTGTAAGATATCCAATTCGCATCATAATAATCTTCAACAACTGCTGGATATCTTTTATATTGCAGCCCGTAGTTTCGTATGTATGCTAATTACCAGAGCACCTGTGTCACGTAATTCCAATGAATTGAACTTAGGTTGCTCGTGTATCTACTTAGCTTGCTTGCTAAGTCTGGTCTGATATAACTCATCAGATACATCAGGCTGCCAATAATTCTTGAGTACTCTAATTGGTTAACAGGCTCACCTCGTTTCTTAGCTAGACATTGACTCGTGTAAATGAAAGTTCTAGCCTCATTAGAGTCATTTCCATTGAACTTCTCAAGAATTTTTGTCCCCATAATAGGACTGACTTATAACAAGTCTGTTCTAGGTTCGTGTGATTTGTGCTTCCCAAAATCACATCCGTTCATATCAAACCTTCTATTTTCAAATGCAAGTCACCTCCACACTTGTTATTGGATAACTACCAAATGGGGTGATGAAAGTTTTTCCTTTCATATGTAGCTTGATAACTTCTCAAGTACCATTTTTACATCCCTACGGATTGTTTCTTAAATGGCTCTTCCCCCCACATTGCTTGCACTTTGATTAAGTTTGAGTAATATCACTCATGATGACATAAGACACCCGTGATAAGATAGTGACTATCTATATCTTTGTGTTATTGGGGTCATCCATTATATTACTCAACCCATATTACTCACACGAACCGTTTTCTGTGCTATATGAGTTCTCATATTTAGCTAAATAGTATCATAACCAATGAACTATTTATTCGGTCCTTTCGAGTCATCCTTTTTAATGAATTATATATTTGCATTTACAAAATCCATTCTTATGTCGTTACATATGTTTGAATGTTCAAAGTTAATTTATTCTCCGTAGAGCAACTAAATTAACAAGTATTAGTTTAGCATGCTTTAGACTACGAATACTTAGCATGTGAACAGAAGATGCCTCATTCTGATTCTTCACAGCCTTAAGAGATAACTCACTATCTCTTTCTAACATTCACGTCTTAGTTTAGACACAAAATGAGATTTTGTTTACCATTCCAAAACCTTGGTTTAAAGAATGCTTCAAAACCATAATTAATTCCATCCATTAGGATCAAGACTCGTTTGCCTTTAATCTCCAAGGCTTCACCATTAACTCTTTAGGACTTAAACATAAGTCTTAACATAAGTCACTTTGATGAACATATTCATCATCAACCAGTCAATTAGATTGACACTCAACGACATGACTTCCACATATCCCTAAGTGATATGTATATATTTTGTTGAACCTATTTATTGGGTAACTCTCCCAAATATATCACGAGTCCTCCATATAGTTCAACCGACATTGATGGTTTGTAGAGACTCTACACGTCCATCACTATTCTAAGTCTTTTATAATAAATCTCGCAATATTTATCAAAGACTTATGAATAATAACATATATTTCTATCATATGTTATAGTCATCAAAACTACATTTGTGCATTTCTACGTAAATGCTCTCAACATTAGATGACATATCTCGTTTTCGTGCATTTAACTTCAATACACTTGCCACGTTGACCATGATTATCTCAATGGGGATGGATGAAGAGTTTTTTTTCTTCTTAGTCACTTAATTAGAGACTTAAGACTCTAATTAAGACTCTAATAAAACCTCATCAAATGGCATTAAGAACTCTACTCAAGAGTTTCACCATATGAAATAAAACCTTCATCAAATGGCATTAAGAACTCTACTCAAGAGTTTCAATTATACACTTAATTTAGTCTTAAAACTATAATCAAGTGTCATAAATAAATTAACTCTACTAAAGAGTTTTCCTTCAATTCACCATATGAAGAGTTTTACCAATTAATAATTATAATTTACCAAATTATAATTTCAATATAATCCAAAATATATATAACATATTATATATATCTTTAACCGGATTCATATAAACATCAAATCTCAAATTGTTATCCTCTTCAACACTTTATCGTTCGACGAAATGACAACAATTATATCGTCTCATAGTATGTTTCGAGGTACTCCCTCAATACACTGTTCAAAGCAACAAAGTTGTTTAGACTTTAACTACTTTCAAGTAGTAGAACAAGTAAATATGTCCAAAACAACATCAAGTTGATTTACACTAAATAGTCTATCTAGACTATTATATGGTTAAAGTCATCATACTTTTCATACAAGTATCAAACCATATATAATTTGCAAAAGACATGTTTTATTCATACTAACATTTCTACTTTTACAAGTATTTTCCATAAATCAAAACCATGAACTCTAATATAGTTTTATTATTCAAAACCATCTCTAACTCACTTGTTAGAATACAAACGATTACACGTTTCATCATATAGAGTTTTGGTTAAATAAACCTTTTCTAACACACCCGTTAGAAATAAACGATTACCCAAAATCGTTTTAAATATCATTGGTCTATATTCTCAAACGTTTCTAACATGTTTGTTAGAAATACATGATTATGACAATCATTTTAGAACTTATTGGTTTATATAAAATAAACCATTTCTAACACGCTCGTTAGAAAATTAAACCATCTACATAAATGGTGTTGACTTTGGATTTTCCAAAATATACCCGTTTCAAACTCGCTTGTTCGAAACCGTCAAATTTTAACCAAACCGGTTTAATGTTGATTAATATATATATTTTTTTTTTTCAAATAATCATTTCCAACACGTTTGTGTATTTTGTACACCAATCTTTTCTAACACACTTGTTAGAAATATAAACACCTTATTTAGTCTTTACAAAATCATCAATTTCTAACACGCCCGTTAGAAAAATCAATCTATAAGTTTACACATTAAACTTATGATTTTGTAAATAATAATTTCTAATACGCTTATTAGAATAATTTCTAATACGCTTATTAGAAATGTTACATGACACGTTATTCTTTCAACGCCGTCGATTCTAACACGCTTGTTAGAAATGCATGTTTCAAAACATTCTATTTCGAAACCGTTTATTTTCCAATATTCTCATTAGAAAAGTAAACATTTCAAAACCTTGAAATTATCTTTCTAATACGCTAATTAGAAAGAAAACGTTAGCAAACGTTTTTACATGGGTTTACAAAAGTTAAGTCTTTTCTAATACTCTAATTAGAAAATTAAACCGTGTATATACATGTTAAAAAATTAATATTTCGGTTTATCCAAGCACAACACAAAACCCATGAACCCGAAAAACCATGAATATTCGGATTAAAGATTTCACTCCAATCACAAGTTTAATCCGATTCGATGTACCAAAATAAAACACGTACAAACTTTCGCGAACCCAAAATCCTTAGGAAGAACACGAAAGTTTGTTTACTAATCTGTTTAAGTTTGTTAGAAAACTTACATTGTGATCGCCTTAACGCCTCTTGTACATGAAACTCGCGAGTCCCTGCGCTTGTTCAGAAAACGAAATCATAGACATGAACCGGGCTTGTGTTTGACACAATTCCCTTAAACAGATTCTTCGTCTGTTCCCAGGGTACACCGGTTCGAAGCAGTGTCGATGGTGCACTGCCGGACTATCCCACTTGCCTGAAAAGAAACCGGAAGAAGGCTGCTTCTGAAAACATTGTAGCTACAGCAATCGATTATATGTTTCTGTTTTGTGTGTGAGTATGCGCTTACGAGTGCACATATACATGTGTCGCACCTCTATCTTGCAAAGAGAACTTTTCTTGTTCTTATAGACTTTGCACTAATGAACACCATAATGATCTCCATTAAACTCGATTAATGGTGATGATTAAATATGGTTTATTACTGTAATAATACTAGATTAATGGCAACATAATGACTTGAAACCGAAGGAAGCATTAAACCTTTCTAGTCACAAGAATTAAAAACTAAAACGGGTAGCAAAAACCGTGTCGCGCGGACCCGGGTTTTTCGAGCTGCATTCGTGTCCGCAGATGCGGGCGTCGCGTTGGTTCAAGAATTTTTTCCGAACCAGAACCCATTTTTGCACCCCCCCCTGCGCGCGCGGGTAGGTGCCCAAGTATAAAGTGACTAAACATTTTATTCCTTCCAATTTGGTTTCCTCTTATAAACCAATCTAGTTTTCATTCCCCAACCAATGTGGGACAAGACCAACTCACATTCACACAAAATTTCCAACAATCCCCCACATGAATGGGAGTTGCTTACAGAAAAACAAACCTCATTCCGATTAAATTTCAACAGTTGAGTTTTGCATACGATAGGTAGGTGTGACCCTTTGAACCTTCGCTTATGAAACGCACTTAGCCCACTGGCTCTGAGTAGAACGCGATGTCTTTGAACTCGTCTGCCGTTTGTGTGGACGACAATACGCTTCACACAAGACTCTCCCTGACAACGTCAAGTCCTCATAGTTGTGTCCGTTATGGTCATGGACACGTGCCTGGTTCTGCGAGAGCTCTTAAGTATTGTGCCCCAACAATACCCTTCGAAGCGACCCCACTTCTCTCTCACATAGGTGATCTACTGGGACTGGTTACCTCAGTCAAATCATTAAAAGCCATAGGCTTAACCTCAACCTTGTCACTTTTTAGGAATGGACTAGGAAGCTTATTAAATTTATAGTAAACTCCCCTTTTCAAAATGTGGGATTTCCATCAATTCCCCCCACAGTGACCTTCGCCAGTTCATACAATTAGGTTGTCCTATTGAACTCAGATCTTGGGATCTCCAGTCAACTGAGTTAGGTTTCCTTCGCATAAACCTAGCCTTTCATGGGCTTTAGCCCCATTCCTATTGACGACTTCTGAACTAACTCTCTGCTTAAGCCTTTTGTTAGCGGATCCGCGATGTTATCCTTTGACTTCACATAGTCAATAGTGATAACTCTTATAGAGATTAGTTGTCGTACCGATCATGCCTACGTCTTATATACCTATTCTTAATGATACACATTGTGATATGAGCTCTGCCAATTACCGATTGACTATCACAGCGTATGCATTGGGCCAATGCCGGCTTCGGCCACCTAGGTATATCCTTTATAAGTTGACGTAGCCATTTTGCCAATTCATCCTCTAAAGCGATGAATTTTGATTCCATCATGGATCTAGCAATAACAATTTGCTTAGATTATTTCCATGTTATCGCAACACCTCCAAGTGTGAACAAATACCCACTCGTTGCCTTGGAATCATTCGTGTAAGATATCCAATTCGCATCATAATAATCTTCAACAACTGCTGGATATCTTTTATATTGCAGCCCGTAGTTTCGTATGTATGCTAATTACCAGAGCACCTGTGTCACGTAATTCCAATGAATTGAACTTAGGTTGCTCGTGTATCTACTTAGCTTGCTTGCTAAGTCTGGTCTGATATAACTCATCAGATACATCAGGCTGCCAATAATTCTTGAGTACTCTAATTGGTTAACAGGCTCACCTCGTTTCTTAGCTAGACATTGACTCGTGTAAATGAAAGTTCTAGCCTCATTAGAGTCATTTCCATTGAACTTCTCAAGAATTTTTGTCCCCATAATAGGACTGATTTATAACAAGTCTGTTCTAGGTTCGTGTGATTTGTGCTTCCCAAAATCACATCCGTTCATATCAAACCTTCTATTTTCAAATGCAAGTCACCTCCACACTTGTTATTGGATAACTACCAAATGGGGTGATGAAAGTTTTTCCTTTCATATGTAGCTTGATAACTTCTCAAGTACCATTTTTACATCCCTACGGATTGTTTCTTAAATGGCTCTTCCCCCCACATTGCTTGCACTTTGATTAAGTTTGAGTAATATCACTCATGATGACATAAGACACCCGTGATAAGATAGTGACTATCTATATCTTTGTGTTATTGGGGTCATCCATTATATTACTCAACCCATATTACTCACACGAACCGTTTTCTGTGCTATATGAGTTCTCATATTTAGCTAAATAGTATCATAACCAATGAACTATTTATTCGGTCCTTTCGAGTCATCCTTTTTAATGAATTATATATTTGCATTTACAAAATCCATTCTTATGTCGTTACATATGTTTGAATGTTCAAAGTTAATTTATTCTCCGTAGAGCAACTAAATTAACAAGTATTAGTTTAGCATGCTTTAGACTACGAATACTTAGCATGTGAACAGAAGATGCCTCATTCTGATTCTTCACAGCCTTAAGAGATAACTCACTATCTCTTTCTAACATTCACGTCTTAGTTTAGACACAAAATGAGATTTTGTTTACCATTCCAAAACCTTGGTTTAAAGAATGCTTCAAAACCATAATTAATTCCATCCATTAGGATCAAGACTCGTTTGCCTTTAATCTCCAAGGCTTCACCATTAACTCTTTAGGACTTAAACATAAGTCTTAACATAAGTCACTTTGATGAACATATTCATCATCAACCAGTCAATTAGATTGACACTCAACGACATGACTTCCACATATCCCTAAGTGATATGTATATATTTTGTTGAACCTATTTATTGGGTAACTCTCCCAAATATATCACGAGTCCTCCATATAGTTAATGTCTTATTGTTTCTTACTCCAATTGCTCCATGACATTTTATATGTTTAACTTTACAGCTTGCAGACAATATGAAACCATCACCAATTGTGTTTAATGTTCTAACACAACTTTTAAAATTTATACCAACTTGGAAAATTGTCCCGGGTGAAGATATGGTTGAGCTAGCCTTCAGAGATCCTAAAATTAGACAGGAAGTAATTAAACAACTTGTGTTGATTTACCATTTTTTAGTTATGATTAATGACTTTAACCATGTATATATTGATTTTCTTGATAATGTATAGATTCGCGATAATCCATTGTGCTACAAAGGTCGCGTGCGCCTACAAACTGCTATGGAGTTGTACACTGTGACCGTAGACCTTGAAAAAAAGTTGAAAGATGTGAAAATGGCATTCTTGATTGTGCATGGAGAAGATGACAAGGTGACCGATCCGTTAACAAGTAAACTGTTATACGACACTGCTTCTAGTACCGACAAGACCTTTAAGTTGTACCCAGGAATGTGGCATGCACTCAGTTATGGAGAGTTTATTGAGAACACTGATATTGTTTTTGCTGATGCTATTAGTTGGATCAATGAGAGAGTTGCCAAAGGAAACTCGAGACTAGAGAGAGAGCAAAAGTCGAAAAACGACGAGCTTCATGGTACTAATAAAAAGAGTGATCATAACTAGGTTAGGTTTCAATTCTAATTGTAGGATATCCTCATATTTCTTTACATAATAATCATGATTGCTCTATTTTTTAGGGTTGTATGCAATATGCAAATGAACAGTTACGATCTAGATGTCTTTATATAATATGACTGTGTTAATGAGCAAAAACCATGTGTAGGGGTGTTCATCGGTCCGGTTTACTTGGTTTATTCGGTTTTCAAAATTTTGTACCCCAAACCAAAAACCAAACCAAACCAAACCAAACCAAATTAGGAATATGTAAACCAAACCAAATTCAACCACTTTGAATTCGGGTTGGTTTCGGTTTAAAACCAAACAAACCAATTTCAACCAAAGTCAACCGAATTGAACCCAAGTTTTTTCTCTAACTTATATACCTAGTTTAGTAGTTTATACTTTGAGTATTACCTAGAAATAAGTGGCCTTTATTTTGAGTTAGGCTTACATTTATGTATAATTAAACTTTTGTTCTTTACTAAATCGTTCTGTTTCCATATGCTTAAACATGTTTTCTAGATGAATAAAATAAAAAAAAATCTAGCTTAATTACGTAATTACTCTACATTTTTTTTTAGATTTCAGTACTAAAATACATGTTTAATAATATTAAAAATAAAATTCACAAAGAAAAAAAAACCCTTTTCACTTCTCACATTAAAAGCTATTTGTAGGACCCACCTTATGGTGGAGTGGTACCGTGAAGTGATGGAGAGACACTTGATCCTTGTGGTCATGGGTTCGACTCTTGATCCTTCCAGGTTTTACCGGTTTGCTGCCGCGGTGCCTTCAGGCGGGTATGCGGGCCGGGTTTTCCCTGGAATAGAAGACAGGTGGCGCGGGGCTCCGTTCGTGCAGGTTGGGCCGCCTGATGGAGCTACCTTTCGCCAATGGGTGTTGCATACGGAGTTCCCCGTGCGTTCTTACTTGTTAAAAAAAACTATTTTTTTTTTAACTTTCACTTTCATTAAAACACCGGACAATTCCATAAACCGAGGACCGCCGAAACCAACCAAACAATTTGTATAACAACATTCCTTAAAAATATTAGCCTACATACCAGTTTTTCATGATAAATTCAAATTAAACTGGATTTTCTTTAGTTAAAAAGATGTACGTGTTTACTTAATTTCTAAAACTGTAACACAACATCAGATGCATTATATAGTTAACATTAACATTAAATCAAATTATATTAGATCAATATATTATCCAAGTAATTAAGGTGACAGCAACAGAATACTAACCAGGGTGTTACATAATTGATTAATGAACAATAATTTCAGCCGATTGTTGGCCAAAACTGACTAATCCAGATCCTTAAAAAACTGATCATACTAGAAAAATACAACAGACGAATCGAAACAACACGTAACTTGCATATCAGGAAAGCGAATAGCGAATTTGATAAGGTTTTCGAGAGATGTTACGCTATAAGTATTCTAGACCGTTGCTTCAGATTTCCTATTAGAAAAGGCATATGTGACATTTACATGTGATGGACCCAATAGTTTTAGCTACATTTGTTTTTACATTACATAAAACAAAACAAAACAAACTATATATATATATATATATATATATATAGATCACACAAAACTGGTTCACTAGGAATATTCCATGATCCAAAGTTCATAATTCAGGTATGTAGATTTGGAATATACACATTCATTGTTCGTGTTCATACCACGGGTGGGGCCCACGGTGTGTTGATTCGTCAAAACGACAGCTAGTTGGCTTTAGCAAGTTATATATTAATGACTATCTATGTATGGTTGTTACTTGTCCTTAAGGTCTGAACCATTTACTTGATTGTTAGATATTATCTTCTGTATCGGTTGACTTGTCCAATCAGGCGCGCTTGCAGGCTGAGCCTGAGACTGCGTGTAGGACTCGAAAAACTCCTTGTTCTCTTTCTCTAACTCGTTCCAAACTGCATGATGGCAACGTTCTAGTGTTCAATAGACATGGAATTAAACATTCTTGTAATATGTTGAACAAGTAATATGTTTAGAACGCGTTCATTACAGAAAAAGTTTTAAGTAGAGAAGTGCGAGAAGTGGCACAAGCCTAAAACTATGAGAAAAAGAAAAAGAGATGTTGCGAGTGCATGCATGATCGAGTGGAAAATTAGTGGAAAATTTGGTTTTTTTTTTTACGAAATTTGAAAAACGTTGCTACTAAAATGAAAAAAATGAAAAACGTTACTACTGAAAAATGTTTCTAGATCCGCCACTGATGGACATGGTTAAGATTTGGACTAACCGGTGGAGGTGATGACTGCTTTGATGTTTGCATGTTTAGAAAGGGCTTCCATGCACTCATCTTTGCTCATGTGAAAGATCAAACACTGTTCTATAAGATGTTGGACCTACATGTACCAATTCACCAAGCGTTAAATAATACGATGTGATCAATCAGGTATGAAACAATGAAAACTTATGATAATAATAGTAATACCATATGTATGTAGGAAGCTGAGATATCACCCATGCACACAAACTATGTGTCAATGATTACTCTAGTTTGGGCGATTTATGACAAGATTCCAACAGTGAGCACAGACGCGATTTATGATGGCGCGAAAGAAGGGAAGATCAAATATGTAGACACTAGAAAGATGTTGTGGGTCAAGGAGTCCCATGTGGTTGATAGATAATAATTGGTAGAGAAGGTATCCTAGAGATTCTAAAATGACTGTTTATGACACGTAGGATTCGCAAATAGCAGCCTAAACTCCACGTAACCAGTGGGTTCCGTGACGTTCCCGGGCACTTTTTTGCTAGTTCCTTGCTAGCCGATATTAATAAAACGAGTTTTGTTGGCCGTTCAAAAAAAAAAAAAAAATTAACGATCTTAAACCAATAAGAAAGTGCCATATGGTGTTCTTGATCAAACAACTTGGATTTACTTGTTGGATGAAAAGCATTTTGGATTGACTGACTGTGACCCGTTATCCAACCTGCTCGCCATCCTTATTTTGTCACCTCTAGTGTAAGCTTCCTTTTTGTGTTTGCAAGAGGCTGTATTAGTAACTTGGACCCTTGCAGTGGCGGATCTAGAAATGAATTTCAGTAGTAATGTTTTTCATTTTTTTCATTTTAGTAGCAACGTTTTCGAAATTTCGTAAAAAAAACAAATTTTTCACTACGCGCGCGAAGTTGAGCAGCAACGGACGTGACACCTAGTTATACACTAGGTCCGCCCCTGGACCCTTGGTCTCCTGATCACAAAAGACTAGTGGTGATAATATTGGTTCGTCCGAATCATAACTTCAATACATAAATACTCCCAAATCATTTTATTAAAAACAGGATTATTATCAAAATAATATAATTTTTGCAATCATACTTGAGTCTTCTAACACACTAATCATCTACAAAACATTTATATAAAATGAAACTCAAGTGTCTTGGGTCAAACCGTTTCATCCTTTCATTAGACCATGTGTAGTGGGGGGTGAAAAATATAACGCTCCTCTTTCTGATTGGTCCACAAGGCAGCTGAGTCAGCATGGGGGTGTAATTCAACATGGAGATGTAGTGGGGGGCGTTATTTTGTTTCTATTTTTTAAATAAAAAAATAAGAATATGAGAAAGTAGGAGAGAGAGAGAGAGAGTGAGGTGTAGAAAGATGATTGGGTGGGTTTTGTGATGTCCGGCGCTAAGATTAAAACGCCCTGGCCCCTTTTTGCTCCATAGAACCCCCTGTAATGGTGTTGGGGGCGTTATGGGGCGCGAAGTTCGAAAAAATGCCCCAAATCGCACTCCACTATACACGGTCTTATCACCCATTTTGGCTCATTATCGGATCAACACGACCAGTTCATCTTGCCACCGATATGAAAGAGCATTGTTACTCATTTCAGCGATGGGCGTGTCACTTGATATTAGTTTCAAGTGGTACAATATGCCAACTATAAAAAGAAGATGCATGCATCCACTTTTGTGCAAAAACGATTTCTTCTTCTTCATATTTGTCATGACTTTATATTAATCCTACTTACAAACAACATTCTTGTCAACATTAAACCTTAGCCATAGAAATTCTAGCTCCTCAAACTTTTACTTATCTCCATTTTAGCCCTACTAATCATTGACAATAGACCTTAGCTTTTGGTAGGGAGCCTGAAAACAATGTCAATCTATTACACTCGGGAAAAGTTAGACGCAGTGGTCCTTGATATGTGCCTAACAGAAAAATCCAGCATTATCGTGTCCTATGCATTTTATGTGGTACCAAAAGCAAAATTCACAACTATAATTTTTATGACATGTATGTATACCTCATGATCGAAAGAGAATCAAACACGCGCGAAAGAGAGTCCAATACTCCAATACACTTCTTTTTCTTGCCATGTCACCAAAGCTGCATAATAATCTTGAATTACTTTCATCCAATATTTTTGTAGTAAATTACGAGATGACTAAAAGATATGAGGAATCAATGATATGGTACAACTTACAACACGGTTTATGGTACGAGGTCTTAAATAATCGTCTATGTTTGTAATATGCTTCAGTAGTAGTAACTTGTCTTCACAGTCTTGTTTGGTTACATGTTTAGATGACTAGGCTATCTTGTTTGGCTACCTTGTCCCCCTATGAAATATGTCCTGGGAATGAGGTGACTGGTGTTAGTAATTTGTTTTCATTGTTTATAACATTATCTTGGCACTAACCTTTATCCAATAATATTTATATTAATATGAGACATTATGCTTGTAGCCTCAAAGCAGTGAAATTTGACAAGAAAAAACCTAGTCACCTATTACTACCACAAAATAAATGGGAACATGATACTAAAGAAAAGGTGTGGCGGTGCAGTTTGTTGTTCGTCTGCCTGTTTTAATGTAATTTGATAGTCATGAAATGAAATTAGTTATTCCAAAAAAAAATATTGGAAAAATGTAGAAAAGTATCAATTAAATGCACAATTCTGTGTTCACTTAAATTAAATAAAGATCACATGGGAAATGTTTATTAGAAAAAAGAAACAAAAGGACAAGTATAGATCAACCGTTTTAGAATTAAACAGTTCCTAAGGCTAGTGGGTATGGAGACGGAGACGGGGAAGCCACGCAGGAAAAAGGTGGGACGGGGGGTGGGGGCGGTGCTGAGTATGGGATGGGGGCACCTGATTGGTGGAGGCATTGGTGGTTGAATATTATTGGCTCGTCCTTGGCGTCCTTGAGGAGATGGGAGAGATGGAGACGGGGGCAAAAAGGTGGGACGGGGTGGTGGAGTGTCTCCATACCCCATAGCCTAATATTACACATGACTCAGACCCATGTGCACAAACTGACAAACTACAAATCTCAATCAATGGACAAATTAAGAGGATATCTTAAACTTCAAATAGTGACCACTAGTAATACAGTAACAAATACTACCTTTGACTATTAAAGAGTCAAACAAGAGCTGAAAACTATCTTAGATATGTAGAAGAAAGATCTTATCTCAAAGAAGAATTAACTTACAAATCCAAAGATCTCCATACAACCCACACTTCTAAATAGATACTTTTGCATATTGGCTTCCTCTTGTTATCCCTTCAAAGTATTTGATTCATCTCCGGAACTGTCTATGTAATATTTGGCCCTAGCTCACACCAACTAATATCGTCTGGTTTGCTCACAAGGAGCTCACGGATCAGTTTTTGGTTATCGGGGTGGAGATTTCCAAAAGGTCATCTTGGATTACCCACCAAGAATGCTTAAAATGTGTCCAAAACACATTGATGGTATTTAAGGCCAGACATTTCTTATGAGCCAGAACATGTGTGTGTCTTGTACTCTTGTTATGACATTCACAACTTGTAAAGAATAAAGCATGATAATAAATTTCTAAATAGTTATAATTATAAATTTATAATATCTACAATTGCAAAAATCTCAGCTAGGATCACATATGTAAAGATCTTACAGTAGTTCAAAAAACTAATGCATCATTTCTTTTACAGTTGCCATGTAGTTGCAAGGGCATATGTGATATTTGTTATTCAGCACATTAATGGATTTGATCAAACCTAACTGTGACTGCTTACGATTCCTCTACTACATTAGTAGCAACAAAGAGGAAAAAACTATACTATAATATGCACAAATATTACAAATACTAAGACATCTATATTATGTTTATATTGCATTTATGTGAGACATTTTAGTATACCCAAAAGTTTTATAATTTAATGTATAGGTAGAACTTAAAAATGAGGGTAAATTACTTTTTCAAACATTAATTCCATTTTAATCCTCTAAAATATGAGTAGCTGTGTAGCTTGTTGCCCGTTTACCAATCACCCACTTGTAATTTGTTATGGTTTTTATTAATGATTATATATATATAATTATATAATAAGATATTGAAAGGGTTTATGTTGTTAAAAAAACTACACTTTAATTCTCTTAACTTGTACTAATTTAAATAATAGTTACATTTCCCATATCTTAAGCCAACAACCCCCATGATGAGCATAATTTTTTTTCATAAGTTAATATTTAAAAAAAAGTTACATCTTAATGAAACGAACATTTTATTCTTCTTAATTGGACGTATAGTATTACTTTTTTTATTTAAAAAAAAATGATGTGTTGCGTGATTAACAATGTCTAAGGGTGATAACTTTATCATTAACCGAAATCGAATAAAAGATAGACGAAACCGAAACAATATCAATCAAAAACTAAATCAACCAAAAACCAAATTAACTTAAAATCGATTATCAATTTTTTGTACCCTTAGTTAACCGAAATTAACCAAACTGAAATGGTACCATTCATATAACATTGGCTTTTATACCTCAAATTTATGTATCTATACCTCAATTTCATATACTTATATGCACAAATTTTAGCCAAAGTTTGGTTTTGGTTATTAACCTAAATCAATTGAACCGAACTGAAGATTGACAATCTAACAAAATAAACCGAGCTAATTAATCGATTGGTTAATAAAATTGATTAACCGATGACTTCGATTTCTGTTGAGGCTAATAACCAAATTGAACTAAACCATGCATACCCTTAAAATGTTTGTATTTCTCACCACATCGCAAAGAAACCCTTCTTTTTTTTTCTTTTTTTTTGAACGGCAAGTGGTGCAACCAGTGGAACTCCAACTAACACCCTGTGTCAGCCTGTACTGATTACTCATCCCACCTGGATTAGGGATCTCCCCAGGTGGAACCCCACATGCGATAAATATGGCTCCGACCGGAATCGAACCCTCAACCTCATATCGCGAAGACACCCTTCTAGTTAGTACAGAGTTACACACATTCGATAACGCATATATGACTGTAAAATTCATAGCTTTTTGCATTTTTGTCTAAAAAATCACTGAAATAATTTTCAGAGCGTACAGAATTCATGTATGAATCCGTTAAAATTAAAATATTCTAACGGATTAGCACTCTATTAATTTGATGACATCATCGATACGAATGGCATAATCGAAGCAAATGTAGGAGCGCTTTACTTTACAACTGTAAATTGGTTTTTATATCTCCGTTTAGAAATGATTATGTTTTAACATTATCCGGTAAGATTGGATAATTATGAATAATATTTTATGTTAAAGGGTGATGGCAAAAGTTTTTATTGAATTTCTTGTTGTTTTTGTTAATTTATTCATCAGTTTTACTTTTAAATTTTATTATTATATAAAAAAAGTTAAATAATCTGGCTAGTCAAACAATGAAAAGATGGATCGTATCAAAATTTTAAGATGTGATGTGCATCCCTATGTAAAGTTTAGTGTTTGCGAAGGTATTTAGCAATTATACATCCTCTAATTAAGAATCATACACCCTAACTCATATAACAAACTAATAGGAAGCTACCACATGCCTCAGAATATAATGTCACACCTTCAGAATGTGATGTCACATGATGTATGAAACACATAACCCATTTGCAAATCTCACATATAGTGGTTGAACCATCTACCATGGGCCATGGGGGAGCTCATACACAGGGACAAAGCTTAGATAAGAGAATCTGTTTCGCTTTTATTGTCGAAAGCTCGACCAATGAGAAAAAGTTTTTGGCCGAAGACAAACATAAATATACAACCTATTATGACATGAATCGCCAAAGTCTTCCTACTTCGCAATTGTTCTAATCAGATCCGAAAATGAGAAAGGAATCAAAAGTAAGTGAATCTGAATTGAATCATGACTATATGAGGTATTCTTAAAAGATTCAATATATTCGATTCATTAGGCCATCATAAAACTAAGAAAGATAGATGTGCCTAAGGCGTAAGCAATGTGCACGCTAAGAGAAAAGGAGAGATGTTAGCAATGACTACCACAAGAAAGTTGCCCTTATCTCTATTTTAAGAGATGAGCCGCTAAACGAATGTTTTCTCAGTAGGAGAGCACAAAACGTAATAATCCTCTTTTTTTAGAACATAACTTAATTAAGGTTTTTTCAGAACATCCATTTGAGTCAAAGCAGACATAGGTCACCAATTAGATAAATGGATTATGTGATTGTTTTTTGGTTATATTTATAATTTTAAATGTGTTTAGATTAAGGTAAATCCATTTAACACGTATAAATAAATTAGATTTTTTATGTTAAATCATAATCAGTCATGGGCGAATTATAATAAAGGTCGGGGATGCTCCGACTCTCCCGTTTTTATCTAAAAAATTTATATGTATTGAGTCTCGCCTCTTGTTTTAAGGGTCCAATGACTTCGGCCCTTTCAAGGCTTCAAAAGAGTTTTTTATGCTACGCCACTATAATCAGTGTTTTGAAAATCGAAGGGATCATCAAACCAATCACTCCTTGGTTCATTGTTGAACTGAACTATAACCCGGATGATATTATAATTAGTTTATAATTTTCAAAATTATACAAAAGAACAATAAAAAACAAAATCACAAAAATAGAAATGAATGCAATTTTCTCTAGCTTAAACTACCATAAAATGAAAAACTTAATTTAATTATAAAGTAAATCTTACATATAAATGCTAGTTTATTAGTGATTGAAAAAAACTTCAAAGAATTGTATATGTAAGCTAAAAATATTATATTTCCTATTCAAAAATTAAAAATAAAGTGTTATTGGATTTCTAATTCGGAACTCAAGTTAACTCTGATTTATACTCTTTACACATCTATGTTTTTTGTCAGCTAAACATTCCCTCTGGCCAAATCTTTCTTTTCATCCGATTCTCTCTCTGTCAAAGCTTAGTACTCAATCAACGGTTGATCTAGATCTTTTAACAATGTAACGTCCAAATTCAATGACTTCACTTTTAGAAATTTTCATATACATACCAAATCCAGGGATGACTATCGATCCCTGCCAACCACCCTAACCAACACATCAAAGTTCAAAAAAGCTAAAAAAGACATAACCAGACCACCGTCCTATACCAGTCCCGATCCAACTCATTAGTCCTATCCAAACCTAAATGAGAAATTATATTTTCTTCTTGGTAAAACTTTATCATGAGTGTGGTTTGATCATTAATCATTTGCATTCAATCTTAGGGCCCATCACTCCATTGTATTTGTTTTACTTTGGTCAATTATTAATATAACTTTTAATAAGACCATGTCTTCCCACATGAACCTTTTTCACTTCACTTAAATTTGGCCCTTTAGAACTCTTTCACATGACTCCACCTTCCCTATTTAATACACAGTCAAAACTCATCCCTTTTTAGTTGCTTCCTTTCTTTGTGTTGTTCGTTTGTACCAACAAGCATTCAAGATTCCATTTTTCTGCAATACCCATCTCCTCCTTAGTCACATAAACATCAAGATCGGTAATCTTTTTATTTAAAGCAATGATTTTTATACATGTTAAGCCCTAGAAATATATAAAGTTCACATCTTTTTGATCTAAGATCTATTGGGTATGTGTTTGTTTTTTATTTTGATTTGATGGTGTGGTTTTTGTTTACAAGTTAGGATTTTTATTATGGGTATTTTGTCTTTTTGGTTAATAATTATATATTGCTTTGATTTATTTATTTATTTTTTGGTTATTTGATGTTGGGCTTACAGGTGAAGCTTTAGTTTAGTAATGTGAAGTTTTAGGGTTTGTGGATTAGAATCATTAGATAAAGGTAGAGTTTGTTTGTAGGTTGGGACTTTTAGAGGGATGTTAGGGAAGGAAGAAGGTGGGGAAGGTGGGGGTGGGGGTGGGAATGATGGTGGTAACCGGAAAATGTATTGGCGGTCGGCTTCGTGGTCGTCTTCGCGGATTTCTTTGCCGCCGCTTGTTCCGGTTAGTGAAAAGGATTTAGATCCGAATGGAGGTAATGGTGGCGGGAATAGGGTGTTTCCTGCTCCGTTGACTCCTAGGTCAAGTAGTAAAAATAGGTCATTGTTGCCACCACTTTCGATTGCTAGAAGAAGTTTAGACGAGTGGCCAAAAGCGGGCTCGGATGACGTTGGTGAGTGGCCGCTTCCTAGTACGCCTAGTGGTGAAAGGTTGAAGCTTGATTTGTCAACGATTCAAAGAATCCCGGATAAGAATGCGACACTTGGCAAACGGGAAAAGATTGCCTTTTTTGATAAAAAATGCTCGAAAGTTGCTGACCACATTTTCCTTGGCGGTGATGCGGTTGCCAAAGATAAAAGCATTCTTAAACAACACGGAATCACACATGTTCTCAACTGTGTCGGTTTCACCTGCCCTGAGTATTTTAAGGAAAATTTCGTTTATAGAACTTTGTGGTTGCAAGACAGCCCTTCAGAAGATATCACAAGCATATTATACGATGTTTTTGATTACTTTGAAGATGTTAGAGAACAAAACGGAACAGTTTTCGTTCATTGTTGTCAAGGGGTTTCCCGTTCTACTTCATTAGTAATTGCTTACCGAATGTGGCGTGAAGGTCAAAGTTTTGATGACGCGTTTCAATATATCAAAAAAGCTAGAGGAATTGCTGACCCGAATATGGGCTTTGCGTGCCAGTTATTACAATGTCAAAAAAGAGTTCACGCGTTTCCTTTAAGTCCAAGTTCTTTACTTAGATTATACAGAATCGCCCCTCATTCACCTTATGATCCGTTACATCTTGTTCCAAAGATGCTAAATTCACCTTCACCAGCTGGTCTAGATTCTAGAGGTGCATTTATTATACAAGTACCGTCAACAATTTATTTATGGATTGGTCAAAAATGTGAATCTTTAATGGAACGAGATGCAAGAGGTGCCGTTTGTCAGATTGTTAGATATGAAAAGGTTCAAGGGCCCATAGTTGTCGTTAAAGAAGGAGAAGAACCGGCTTACTTTTGGGATGCTTTTTCAAATTTCTTACCATTAATGGATGATCTCGAGTCATCTAAAGCTACCCCGGGTAAAAGAACGGTTGATTCTTATAATGTTGACTTTGAGATTTTTCAAAAAGCAATTGTCGGTGGATTTGTGCCACCATTTGCATCATCTGAAACAGAGCAAGAAACACGTCTTCCTGCTAGAGAAAGTTCTTGGAGTGTGTTGAGGCGAAAGTTTGCGTTTGGGAATATGAAGGAATTTGTTTTGGCTTCTAAGTTATCAAATTTATCACTTGATTCAAATAAACTTTCGTCGCATTCTATATCTAAAACTGCAGATTTCATTGATGTTAATTTTACTTCCGTTTCATCAAAAAGTTCTTCGCTTTCTATTGCTGAACGTAGAGGTGGTCCCCTTAAATGTGATAATCTGCCAAGGGCGAACATTGATTCTCAGGCCCGTGAACACAGAAATTTCGATTCAAACGACAGTCCAAATGACCCAAATCAAAAACCTAAGAACGTCAACGCAATGGTGAGAAATGAACCGGAATATGAGAACGTAAGTCAACAGGTGGTGGCGCAGGAATGGCCAAGTTTGGTGAAAGTTTCAAAGGTTAATCCTGGTAATTTGGATTCTCGACAGATGTTAATTTTCACTGCTTCTAGCTTGGGTTCAGGAAATATAGGCGAATGTGATCTTTATTTATGGGTAGGAAAAGATTTTAGGCGTTTGGATAACGGCAGGGATACGCGTGATACAAATGAAGGGCGTGATGATCATGACCCACCAGATTTTGACATGAAAGACGTTATTAACCAAGTTCTTGCTCGTATGGGCCTGCCAGAGGACACTCGTGTCAAGGTACAAATTGTTTTTGAAATTTATGCGCTCACTATCATACTGTTACTTGTGAAAATAATGCAAAACCATAGTTATCAAAGGCGTGAGGCGCACTCAAGGCGCAAAAAAAGCGCGGGCCTGAGAAAAAAAGCGCAAATAAAAAAATAAAAAAAATCACCAAATCATTACATATCACAATCATCTTATAAAATAATATAAATATAAATTGACTGATTTAGCCATACCTGCTTCTAGGAAATTGGTCGCGTAGGCGGTCAAGGCGACGGCTTTTGATAACTATGTGCAAAACGCTCTCTTGTTCTTTAATATTTATTTTCTAAAGAAGTTAAATTACCGTTTGAACGTTGTAGGTTGTGAAGCAGGACAAAGAACCTTCAGACTTCCTTGCACTGCTGAGTTCGTTGTAGCGCAAAGTCAATCAGCGGTCCTGCAATCTTTCATAATGTCTCATTTCTGCACCATCAACCATATCTCATAGAAAAGCTATAGTGTCGGTTTCTTTCTTTTTTTTAGCCAAGTTTATAAACTGAAGTTGATCGATCATTTGTTAATATTGAAGGGTTGCAAGGTTCTGGTTGGCTTGTCTGTCTGTCTCTTAACCGTTGGTTCTTCTGATGGAACTCTTTGTATATCGATTTGTAAGAACGGTTCCAAAGTCCAAATTTACCGCAGTTTTGCTGCCAAAGTAGTTGCTTCTGTGTACTTATGATGATGCTTCAAAGTAGTTGAATTAGTCTGCTTACATAAAGAGTTTCTTTTCTTATTCCTGACCCAATTTAATGATTCATCATCCAAGTTTATAAATTACATAAGCAACTTCAAAAAACTGATCGGCGCCAAATCCAAGTGGTTCTGTTTGCAGAATCCCACAAAGTTTTGCTGGATTTTCTGTTCTCTATTCTTTCTTTACATGTTGGTACTTTAATCAGGCTGCTTAGAAGGAACTCAATAGCGGTTCAGTAAGAAACTTCTACGACAGTAGTTTAATCGCAGCAAAGATGCTGTTCTGAACCATAGTCACCTAATTCGTGGTTCGCTCCGGTTCGGGTTCGCCATTCGCTAGGTGGGACGAATTCGGTACGGAGGGGAGTAGGTTCATTTCGGTACGACCCGGTACGGTGTACCATTGAGTTCGGTTCGACATACATAAATAAAAATAAAAATAATAAATTCATTAATCCAAATAACCAAATCCAAAATTCATATTACCTAATAGAAAACATAAAGATAAACATAAACATAAAAGTTTCAAAATTCTAATCTAGACGTGGCCTTTTTCCTTTTGCATTACTAACGTCTTCGTCATCAAGATTCTCCCAAACCATTTCCAACCACAACCATGTTCGATTCATTAAGTCGCTAACAAGAGCAATAACAACATAGTGAATAAAATTATATAACTATAATAGAGCTTTGGAATTGAACAGTAAATTTAACTGATCTGTTTTGTCAGCTAATAAATATTATTGTTTGTGGTAAGAAATCAAGTATTCTCTTATGGCATGGTGGTTGGGTTGGGTGTGTGTTATGCAAAAGGGGCCGGTTCGAATCCTGGAGTATTAGGCCGGTGGGTTTTTTTTTTTTGAGGTGTTTTGAACAGTGGATTTACTACTATTTTATTAATGGGTAATTTCGGGATTTTACACTTCACGTTTTCTCTTTCCCCACAACCGATGCGATACCTGTAGACACTCTTTTCCCACATACATACATCACCGTCTTCCATTTCATCATCGTCTTCAATCCAAGTTCAAATCCAAATCTATTTTTCCACAAAACCCACTCCAAATATCCAAAACCCAAAAAAAAAAAAAAGAAAAAAAAACCCTTATGAACATAACTTAATAAAACAGATCTACAGACCATGACCACCTTCACACCAGTAAGCCATCCTCATCGTCATCATCACCACCATTAGCAGCTGCAGAGAGAGAGAGAGAGAGACAAAAGATACCGGCGAAACCGGTTACCACGACCACCATCACTACCATCACACACCGCCACCATCGCTGTAAAGGAGATTTTCACGAAGCCAATGAACACATTTTTTTTAATGTCTTAGCCCTCGGTTTCTATCTAACGGTAACATTTAGGTGTAAAGGGGATGAGGCTTTTGTTTCTGCCACATTATTTAACATTTACACCTCAAAATCAGCTTCCTTTCTGCCACGTTTCACTTAACCTCTACACCTCATGATTTATCTCCATCAAATACTCAATAGAGAGAGAGAGGGGGGGGGGGGAATATGCAGGGGACACAGGCCGTATGGAGAATCAGTTCCGGTGGATATAGCCGGTGACGGAAGCGTGGGACATATCAGACCTTGGTCGGTGGTTGTTGTGTGGTAGTGTTGTTCGACATCTTCAGCGGAGGCGGGTTGGTTGTGGCCGTGTTGTGTGGTAGGTAGAAGTGACAGAAGATGGAAAACAACTGCATGGTGGCGCTGTGATGGCGGAGGTGTTGGTGGTTGATTTTTGTGTGTGTTAATACCCACAGTATTTTTAGAGAGAGAAAGGGGGTGGGTGTTTCCAGATAGAAACAAGAATGACACATATCATATCATACTCATAGTGAGAGAGTAGTATTGTGTTGGGTGGGTGCCAGCTAATACCCACAGTATTTAAAATATAAACATAAAAACTAAATTCTTTACAATTCATCTACGGGTATATTTTTTCCTTCCCATATTGACATATGTTGATATATTATAAAAATGGATTGAAATCTACTTTTTGGTTACCGATAAAAAATCTATTCATATAAACCATTGTAGTATTTTATCATGTAACAAAAACTCTATGGGATGGTACCTAATGCTTAATAAGTTTACATTTTTAGTTATAATTTTACCTTTCATGCCACTAAAATAGAACAAATTTAATTTTTAGTTAGATTTCTTACCTTTTATGCCAATAATATAGAGGCGACAACACTAAAATATAGGTATTAGACGACTTCATTTTATTTACTAATTGGATTTGAGCTTTGATTTTTATTGATAAGAAAAATATTAGTTTATTTTTTCATAAAAGGTTTTTTTATATTTATTAAATTTAAGTAACAGTTATTTGACCCAATCGGTTATTTTTTCGGTGATGCGTGGGTATCGAACCTGAGACCAAACCCGGGCTGGAACCCTCCAAGGAGGTAAACCTTCCCACTTCAAACCAGCTGGGCTGGAGATCATTGGCTTATATTATATTATATACTATTAATATAAATAACATAATATTATGTCATTTCGTTACAAATTTCATGTGTTACCTTATGTGTAGATTTCTTTATTTTTTTAACGTTTACAACCAAAATGAAATCTCAATTGTATAATTCATTGATTGATCAACACCTCATCTAAATCACGATTGTAAAACGCGCAACGCGCGTCGATATATACCCCTAGTTCTGATTAAAGATTACAAGTAAAACTCAAAAGATAATGTAAATTAAAAAAAAACCCGATGAGGTAGTGGTGGAGTGGTTAGGGAAAGACTTAGTGTTCCTTGTGATTCAGGTTCAATTCTCACTCTCCCCATTATTTTCTACGACATCCAGGTTATGAGCGAATGCGTGTGGCGCCAGTTTGACTTAGATGGGAGGCGAGGTTTTACGGACTATTCCACTGTCGTGCCTTCGGGCGGGTGGAGGTCGGGTTTCCGCGCATCTGGGAAAGCCAAAGAGCTGGCGGCGGTCGAATAGTCGACATTGGCCACAGCTCCCGATGTCATGGTGGTTGACATGTCGTTCATTGTCGTTAGGGGTGAGCAAATGTCGGTTTGGTTTGATTTTTACATATAACCGAAACCGATAACCGAAACCGATCGGTTACATCGGTTAATATGTCGGTTATCGGTTCGATTTCGGTTATGTTGTTAATTACCAAATATAAAACTTATGCAAAATTATGAACTTAAAATAGTTACTAAAGTGTTTTGAACCGTTTTCAAGAATACAAGTATATGAAAATGCAAGAAAAATACATGAAATATCCATGAAATAAATAAAAATATGCTTCAAATATACGGATATACATAAAAAATACATGAATTACATAAAAATTATGTTTCAAATACATAGATATACATGAAAGGTACATGAAAATATGTTCCAAATACATGGATATATACGAAAAATACTTAAGTATATAACTATCGGTTCGGTTTCGATTATTTCGGTTACGGAATAAGGGAAAACCGTAACCGTAACCAATCGGTTTATTCGGTTCGGTTTCGTTTTTTCGGTTATTGGTTTTCGTATGCTCACCCCTAATTGCCGTTAAAAAAAATAATAAATTAAAAAAAGTGAAAAAAATAAATAAATTACAACCAGCAGCCAGGCCCAATACTTTAACTAAATGAACCAACCGGCCCACATTTCCCTGCGCCCTCATTTACATACCAAAATAATACACACTCCAATGGCATTTGCACAAAACCCATACATAGCAGCCGCTGCTTCCTTCTTCCAATCAGTACTAATTTCATCGTCCCAACCTTTAATTGTATTCGGTAAATACCTTACTATGCACTATCAGATTATTAATTGCATTTCTTATTAGTCTATTAGCACTATCAGATTATTAATTTAATGAATAAAGAGGTTTGGTATAATAAGTTTGGAGAACTAACTAATTTTAGGGTTTTGTAGGGTTTTAAGATGGTAGTGCCTGCACAACTTACAGCTGAAGCTGTTAATCAGCTTAGAGAAGGTATCGATCTTCTTCTCGGTCGATGGAGTGCGCTTCAGATGGCTATACAGAATGAATGGGGAGGACGTGACACTCGTCAGAAAGCTCAACAGCTTGCTGTTGATGTTTATCGTTGGTTAATTAAACCTGCTGGTATTTATTACTTTACCAATTAAGTTTTATCGTTGTGTTAATTTGTGAACACATATATTTCGTGCGAACAGCGAGAACGCTATCTAAAAGTATTCAAATTCAAAAAAAAATTGACGTTTATCTTTGTTATTAAAATACAATCATGAAAACACGATTTACGCGTAAAATTTAAACGTGTATGAAAATAAATTGTTTTTACACATGTGTAAAAAGTTAATTTTAGAGTGTTTTTGCAAGAAAAGATGAATAATTTGGAAAGAAAATTCATTTTTTTAATGTTGTATTTTAATTATAATGAGATTTGTATTAAAAAAATTGATTTTGATTGATTTGTTCTCACCGTTCTCATGATATTTAGGGGCTGTTTGGTTGATTAAGTGCTGAATCATTAAGATGGTCTGAATGGTTAAGAGACTCTGAATGGTTAAGAGCTGAATCATTCAGCATCCCTTATTAGCTTAATGGTTCAGCACTTAATCATTCCATTCAGTTGCTGAAACAAACAGTCTGAATGCTGAATGATTCAGACCTGAATGGTTAAGAGGCTCATTAAGAGGCTACCAAACAGCCCCTTAGTGTTCTTAAGGTAACCCTCCTCTAAGTGACTAATTGTATATATTTGATATTACATAGTATTTAGTTGATGGTTTGTTGGTTTCTATATCCAAAATTAATGCTTACATGTTATCATTTTAGTTGGTGGTTTATATTTAAAGCTGATTATGATTATGGTTTTTTTTTTCATTAGGTATGGTCGAAACAATCAATAATGGAGAAATATGTAAAATAAAAAAAGTTTTAGAATTTGGTTACTGATATGAGTATAAATTACATATGGTTACTTAATCTAGTGATTAACTGGTTTGGATTCTTCATGTTACAATAATCACTTTCGGACTCTCCTTTGATCTTGATTGCCAAAAAGACAGAACTTAAAGGGTTAGAAACGAGTCAGCGACTATGATTGTTATGGTTTGATGGATATTAGTTTGAAGCTAAAAAAAGCATGTGTGGCAGATTATTTATTGATCATTTTGTAATGTGTGTACTGATATTTAAAAACCATTGTTCATAACTTTTACAAAAAGTGGTTGGCTAAAAATAAGCGGAGTGCTAGGTAGGTGAAGTTCATGTCTTTTTTATGAATGTTTTGTTTGCCACGTATAATAAAAAGTATGAACCATGGATCACGGTAACTACTTTTCATTCAGTTTTGTAATCTACTTTTATTATATGGCTAGGAGGCCTATACAGTAACTCAAATGATTTTCTGGGACTCTATACTTTTAGACGTGGTGTTATATTATATGCATCTCTTTTGTAACTCTTATTTAATTTGTCTCTTTCTCAGAGGCATTATATGTTGACGAATTGGAGAATTTACTTGATGACTTTATGCTCTCACTTAATACTGAGATTGATGACGGTAGCATCGAGGAGGTAATGCCCTTTCGCGTAACCTTTTGCAGTTAGTCTTTGTGTATGGGTCTTGTAGTACTAAAATCATCTGGAATTATATTGTTTCTTCCATAGTTGTTAAAAGTCATCGCTTCTTGCACCTAGGCCCATTTTTCAGGCGAGGCGATGCAATTGCACCTTAAGTCGAAGCAATTGCGCTTTAATTCACAAGTTCATTGTTTTGGCGCAGATTTCGTTGAAATTTCCAAATTCCATAGAGGTTCTAGTGAAATTCTATAAGTTATGGCTAGATTCCAGCCAGATTGATATTTTTATCTATGGAAAACTACTTTTACACACTAATATTATAAAACTTTTGATGCTAATTAGATTATACTAAACTTTATATAATAGCTTTTGTTTAGTTATTTTAATAACAGTATTATTTTTTTAATACATAATATATTTTTAAGTTTTTTCTTTGTTCGCTTTTTTTTTAATCAAAGGATCTCGCTTTTTTTTTTTGCGCCTAGGCCCTGGGCGAGGCCTATGCGCCTTTAGTGTGCTTAGCGCCTTTGAAAACTATGGTTTCTTCACGTTTGAAGTCTCGAACTTTGGAGTGTTCACTTTATGTAAATTTTTGCTTTTTTGGTTTTATTTCACTCTCATTCTTTCATCTTCATGAATATGGTACTTTAGTTTTTAGTAATATTATTTTTGATTAAGAAATTGTATCATTTCATTCTCTCAGTGTTTCTTGGTTTGTGGATTATTGTTATTATTTACTCATTTGACTGTAGAGAAGCGTTAAAGAATTCTATAAGCCTATAACATCTTTGACTTACCCTCCTAAATAGTTTTTCAAATGTTTCCAAGTAGTTAATATACTTCCATTCAAGTGTTTATAATTTTATGCTTCTTGATCAATGATCGATGCTCGTTTCGCTATTTCCTTGTTTTGTTAGGTAGCGGATAATTTATTAATCATGCATGAAGAATGTTTGGAAGGTAACTTTGCCTCGATTGAACGATTAAGGCAATCAATTCCCAATGTTAATCATCGCATGCAGGTACTACGTCAAATCTGTTTTATCATGTTTTTTTTTTAATTTTTTTTAATTTTTGCTTACAGTTTAGCTGATAATTTCTATTTTTATAGACACCCTCGTAGTCATTTCAAGTAAAACAAACTTCTATTCTTTGCCTTGATTGTTTTAAGATGTTCTTGATCCTTTCCATGATTGAAAATAATATAAAGCTGTATTTTAATGAACTAGAAAGTTGAAATCATTGATTACAACATGCTAAATCTGATGATTCAAGCTCATTCTTGCTCACGTACCCTGTTAGGTTGTGAATGGTGGTGAAGATGATTCCGATTCAGAATCAAGTTCAGGGGATGAATCAATGGAGATGGAAGATGAAGTAGACCCATCAAGTCAACCACCACTGGCACAGGCACCAACCGTTGACGCAGATGGCTGGACCGTAGTTTCTTCTAGAAGAAACAGAGGTGGCAGGCACTAAGTTTATTTTTCATAGTATATTTATACAACTTAATTTTTGAAAGACAGATAATTTATATAAGTATGTAGTGTTATCAAGTTCTTTTGATGTGTTGTTATTCAGACAGAAATAATTTTGGTGCTTGTGTTTCTCTTGTCCCATGTCTGAGGTCTTCTCTGACAATTATTTGATATGAAGTTAATACTCGTAATATGTTTTGTCATTACCGATTTAATGATTTTATTGTTGGCAATATATAAGCATTGTTCTTAATTTTATATCTATGACATATCTATTGGTCATACAACTTACATGCATGCTTTCGATTTGTTTCCTGAATAACAAAATAAGTTCAGATTTGAAAATGACTTGATCAAGTTTGCTGTTCCAACTTCCAAGGCAAAGTTATTACATGCCTTGCTCTTCATCTTTTGATGGTGAGAGCCAAAGGTAGCTCACCATTGTTTGCAGTCAATGTTCATGTTAAAACGAGTAGCAATATTTGAGGCTGACGTTCATGTTAAATCGGGTAACAATATTTGCGGTTGATGTTCATGTTAGACTGACAGTATTTGTGGTAGATGTTCATGTTCAATCGAGTAACAATACCAAGTCATTATTAGTAGGATGGTAAGCAAAATTGAAAAATGGCATTTTTTTTTACAAAAAAAGACCATAGTTATAAATTCGCCTTAGCACTCAAAAAAGCCAAGCGACCCATGTTCCTATGGTCGCTCTTTTTGAACTTTTTTTTCTTAAAATGATTATCAAACATTCATAAAAGTATATAACTTCTTATATAACTTACTAGGTTAGAGCCCCGGGTGTATACCCGGTACATCTCGGAGTCAAATGAGAAAATTATTTTATAAAGATTGTAGTATGCAAGTTTTATTTATTGAAACTTACGTAAGACAACTCGTATGGATTTTTGTTGCGTAGAAAATATCATAAAAATGTTTAATGTTACTCAATAATGAATATAGGAATCAACAAATGTTTGATTGGATGTGATTTAAAAACAAATAATGAAATGAACAATAACATATTTATTGTAACAGGATGCAAATGAACATTAAAATTCAAAGTAAATAAATATAGTTTAACTAAACATAGCTAAAAATTATTAAAAGAAATTAAACGATTTATACAAAATATGATTTGTTACACGTGTAGAACAAAAGATAAATAAAAAGTGACAAAATATGTAAATAGAACAAAATAACTTCATCAGATTTAATTAGTACTTTAAACATATCATGAATCAAAATATCACATGACGAAGTAAACGATAATTATAAGGAAAAAGAAAGTAAAAAACATAATTCACTTCATAAAATATCTATAACTAACATCAAACGAAAACATTACAAACTCATTATTAATACAATATACAAAACCAACATAAACCATTACTTCAAAGGTATCAGGATTCAAACCAAACAAAAATTACAAAATAACTATCCATATTATACTCCAAACCAACTATACAAAAAAAATGGCATACCAAACCATAACATGTCAGATTTGAAAATAATCTATAAATATTATAAAGATTTTTATTGTTATAACTTATCCCTTTTACTATAACGCCATATTATGTTTTTATGAAACGTAAATTATAGAAAATCCACCTACACATTAAATGTTAATATACCAATGTATTGTATAACCACAAACGTTGTGTAATAAATTAAATTTTATGTTTATTGAAGCTAAATTAATAAATTATATTTATGTTTATTTAAATTTTAATGCAAATCAACATAAACATAAAATGAAACGTAAAATACAAATATAAATAATATTATATTACAGAGACATTCAAACAATAAATTTATTCATACGAAAATCACGTCATGATTCCTTTAATCGTGTAATTGACAACTGATTTTAGGAAAGTCGTAAAAATGGTAATATCAATAATCAATAAATTAGATTAAAATCTTAATAAATAACATCAAAATCATAATAAATAAATAAGATTAAAAATCTTAATAAGTTACCATAATAAATAAGATTAAAAATCGATTCAAACAATAAATTTATTCATACAAAAATCACGCCATGATTCCTTTAATCGTGTAATTGACAACTGATTTTAGGAAAGTCGTGAAACTTGGTATCATTCAAATCAATGACATTAAAACATCCGCGTTTCAAATTGTCTTACCAATTATCTACAAATTATTATTGACATCTTAAAATTAGCACACTTATTGAAATGATTTTGATGATTATCGTTTAATGACAATTGATTAAAAGAAAGTCATAATATAAAAATTAAATTCGGTCAACAATAATAAACGTTAATGGATCAATACTAAAGTTTATTGTAAATGGTAACCTACCATTCTTAGGTATGAAACGTTTTTGTGAATAATAATTAGTGCACTTTTATTTTGGTTTTAGTATAATTGAATGATTGATTGAATTTATTATTATTTTTGAGAAAAATATTTATTATCCTTAATAATAATAAACGTTAATTGTAAAGTTGTATAGTAAGTTGGTAACTTACCATTCTTATTTTTAATCGATCGTATATTAGCAATCAATCAATCAATTATGACTAACATTTAGAAATCTAATTTACTCCATAAATTGATGACCAATCATGCAATAACTGTGTAAATTTCATTCGATTTTAGAAATCTAATTTCAAAACACCAAACCTTATTTCTCAAGTTACACTATAAAATTAGATAACTATAAATTCATAACAATTAGATAACTATACATTCATAACATATCTTTTAGAATAAAAGATTTATGTAATAAGTGTTAAAAAAACTTTACTTGTTAATCGATTCTACACATTGTATACATAGATAGATGTTTAAAATGCATGTTTACAATATTCATTGACTTACCATTTCTACTGGTAATTGATTCTATATTTTGAATAATATACAATTGAATGCTTTATTGAATTTATTAAATTTGTATAGTAAAATGATTACTTACCATTCTATATTTAGTATTTTGGGAGATAAGATACATAAATATAACTTCTAAAAATAAGACTCGTCTACAATTGTTTATATTTGATGTTTTAAATTGACGTCAAGACTATATTTAGTAGGAAAAATCAACATTGTTATTAATATGATTACGGAAAATTAGTGTGGTTATATGGTATTAACAAAAAAATTTTATGTTTTATAAAATCCACCTATATACACAAACGTCCATTACAATTATTTTTATATAATTAATATTACTCATTAATTTAATTTGTTAGTGCATTCAAGTTTATATTGGGTAAAAAATTAATGAGATTAAATTATGGTAAACCTAAATTACGGGTTAAATTGATTCATATTATAGATTAAATTGATTCATAATCAGTCATACATAAATCCGATCAATAAATTATGGTAAGTCTAAATTACGGGTTAAATTGATTCATAATCAATCACCCAGAATAAAAAATTGATTAAATTGATTCATAATTATGGATTAAATTGAACATAATTACGGATTAAATTGATTCATAATTACTAACAATAATTTCGTATTAAACTTAATTTCGTCTCATTAAATTATGGTAAGCCTAAATTACGGGTTAAATTGATTCATAATCAATTTAATGAGACAAAAAAATCGTAATGAATTTAATTAGAGCTATTATAGTAAACCGAATTTAATGAAAACAAAACATCGTAATAAATATGGTGAAATCTTGTCAATAGTAATATAATTTAATGTGACAAAAAATCGTAATAAATATGGTAAATTTCGGGCAATTATTATTAATGACAATAAATAATACTAAAAAATCATAATAAATATGGTAAATTTTGGTCAATGGTAATATAATTTAATGAGACAGTAAATTTAGGTCAATTATTATTAATGACAATAAATAATACTAAACAATCACAATAAATATGGTAAATTTCGGTCAATAGTAATATAATTTAATGAGGCAAAAAATCATAATAGATATGGTAAATTTAGGTCAAATATTATTAATGACAATAAATAATACTAAACAATCCTAACAAATATGGTAAATTTCGGTCAATAGTAATATAATTTAATGAGACAAAATTTTGGTCAATAATTTATGGTAAGCCTAAATTACGGGTTAAATTGATTCATAAACAATAATTTATAAAAAAAATAAAACAAATGAGAGCAATTATGGTAAACCGAATTTCGTATTAATAGTAATATACATTAATTAGTAAAAAAAAATTGTAATAAATAACATTAAATTTGGTCAATTATTATTAATGACAATAAATAATAAATAACCTCAAAATCGTAATCAATAATTCAAATAAATTACATTAAGAACATAAAAAATCGTAATTTAAATTTCAAAATCAATGACTTTTTGTGCTGCAATCTTAGTAACAAACAACCTGTGCTGGATTGAACACCATTTGAAGACACAATATTCGCCAATAGAAATATCTTCTGATTGAAGCAAATCAGGCCATTCAATCACAATAAACCTTTACAAAAAAAAATTTGTATAGTAAATTTAGAATGTTTACATTATTAGACCAACCATTTGTAAAAAAAAAACATCATCGATCAATTCAAATCAGACCACCCAAGATTGTCCTTCGTATGTGGCAATTGTAACGTTACTGTTGTGTATGTTTTTAGACAACAGAAATTTGTTCATGGCATTCGGCACGGTGTGGATTGACACGTTAAAAACAACACTAAAATAAAGAATCATTTTTAAAAATTAATTAGGCATATGAACATGAAAATAAGAAACATACCAAGACTATTGACGCATGGTCATGCAAAACCTTGAAGAACTAAGAACCATTGTGATAGCCATAACAGCGTTTGTGTCTTCGGATCAAAGCCTGATTTTCAAATACATATGTAATTCCGATTCAATATATATGTAAAAAACGTTGATGACAATTATATGTATCTATTCATCATCCTAACGGACTTTTAAAAAAAATATCAAATGACCCAAAGATTCAAATGAATAAAACTGAGCAAAACATTGATTTACATAAATCCGTAATATTAACCGAATAAGTAAGTTTGAAAATAGTATATAACGGATTTCAGAAATCGTTTTATTAGTATACGTATTAGTCATCGTTATTTAGTGTTTAGGTTGAAAGAAAGTTAAATCCGTTTGAGTTCTTCTTAATAATGTTAAGAATAAAAGAGAAGTCAATATTATAATATTAGGAATCAACATTAGAAGAGTAGGATGGATGATTACCTTGAATCGGTTGTGGAGAATGAACAAAGGATGCAAGATGAAGAAGGAAGATTGAAAGCTTGGTTAGGAAGAAAAGGGGAGGTATGTTGTGGAGAATGAAAAAAAAAACAATGAAAATGGTATTTATAGATAGATGCATGGAGCTCCATATAGCTAATTGGATCTCAGAGGCCCTCTCTAAGGCCTTGATTCAACCCAAGTGACCTCAATTATTATATAGATAGATTAGATTTTTCACAAGCTTTTATACGATGTTAGTTTGTTGTTTACTTTCTTTTTTGAACAAGAAAGCTCACAACACAACCGAATATCAACATGGTAAGATTTGAGATATTCATTTAGGCTCAAGCTAATGACACACTCCTATGGATCTTTAGACACTCTAACAAGTATGCACATCGTATAAGTATAGATGACTTGTGTATCTCTTTCACTTGCGCTACGCAACTCGTATACAAAGATACAAGGTATGAATCCTGTTTCTACATGAACTATATGACTTGTATAAAAATATACGAGTCATATACATGCACCTCACTAAAAAAACATTTATGACTCATACATTTGTATACAAGTTGTATAGTTCATGTAAAACGAGGATTCATAACTCATATCTTTATCTTTGTATACGAGTTGCATAGTTCAAGTGAAAAAAAATATACAAGTCATGTCTACTTATAGGATGAGTATATTTGTGAGAGTATCCAAAAATCCATTAGAAGTGTGCCATCATCTTGAGCCTAAATGAATAGCTTAAATCCTATCTTATACACATGTATGCGTCATATATTGGATTATAAAATATCAAATTATGTTTACATATAGAGTTGTACCCTTTTGTTCAAATGGATACGGTTAGGGGTACAAATGAGCCGAACCCGACTCGATCAGGCTCGTGCTCGATTGACTTATAAGAGCTCGAGCTCAGCTTGTTTATTATCAATTAGTTAATACATTGAAAAATAATAATATAAATAATAGTTCGTTTAGGCTCGTGAGCTCGATAAGTGAAGCTCGAGCTCGGGGCTCTTTTACTAAACAACTTTAAATTAGTGGTAAATATTATTAAATATTAAAAAAAACTAATATTACACTAGTCTCGATAAGGCTCGATGAGCCTAACGAGCTTCACATGCCAGACTCGAGCCCAGGCTCGATAAATAAACGAGCTTTGTTTTAGGCTCAAGCTCAAGTAGCTCACGAGCGGCTCAACTCGTTTGCACCCTATGACCACGATGGCATGAAGCATAAACCCACGTCCCACGTGGCATGTTTAAAGATTATTGGCAAGGTAAATGGGCTTATAGCCCAATATTAACAATGCATAATAATAAAACCCTCTGGCCCATCAAAACATTTTCTTATATCCACTATAAATCTCATCACACTGTAAACCCTAGTTGCTGCGCGCCGTCTTTTCGTCACCATTTTGCAGGGTAAACATTCGCCGTCTTTCTTCTCCGTTACATTTTGGTTCCAACAATTCATCATCCTTAACCTATTATTATTATTATTATTATTATTATTACTTACTTACTTACTTACTCTAGATCTATCTCTTTATTTGTTTTCTTTTTGTTTAAATTAGTTTTAACTGATCAATTCATTATATTTTCAGTTTATTGGCTATTGGAGTAGGTGGAGTTAACAATGGCACCTAAAGGTTTGTTTTCTTTTCAACGAACTGCTCGATTTTGTTCCTGTAGATTTTATTTAATAATAATTGATAAATTCATATTTGTGTAGGAGTGTTTACTTACTGATTAGTGAAAATATCTATTAGAATTTACTGAAAAATATTTATTTGTTCTGGCAAGTTGTCATTAGACATACTGGTAGGATATTAGGTTTTAGGTTCTTAAATCTTTAGCGAACATTATTGTAAAACTAGGAAGATAATATTATTTTGTGTCATTAATTATTTTACTCTGTTTTAAAAATTTATGTATTTTTGTGTCATTGATATTTTTTTTTTGAGTTGTGTTAATCTATGTATTCGCATGGTGATAATTATGCTGGTTTTATTTTTTTTATGTATGTAGCAGTTTTTTTATTTCTAGATTAGCAAAAAGCACAATTGGCCCAATGGTATTTTCGTGTGTTGCACGTCTCTTCTCGTAGAGGTCAAGGTTCTAGCGGACTGTGGAGTATGATTAGACTAGTTGTGCATGTTAGTTTGCCGTCTATAATCGTATACTGGAAGTTTATGATTACCAGATCCAACATTTTTGGACAAATCCGAACGTTAAGTTTCACTCTGCGAGTAGGAGTTGAACTTGTAGATACTTTTCTAGATCTTAACAAGACTTGTATTATTGCAATACTACCTTTAAATGCTTGTGTTTGTCACCAATTCTTTAGTTACACATCTAATGTTGTATTTATGTTACAGGTGACACCACAAAGAAAGGTGATGCAAAGGCTCAGGCTTTGAAGACAGCCAAAGCTGTAAAGACGGGCTCCACATTCAAAAAGAAGGCCAAGAAGATCCGAACCAAGGTCACCTTTCACCGCCCGAAGACACTGAAGACCGACAGGAACCCTAAGTATCCCCGCATCAGTGCCCCACCAAGAAACAAGTTGGATCATTACCAGATTCTTAAGTATCCTTTGACCACTGAGTCTGCCATGAAAAAGATTGAAGACAACAACACCCTTGTTTTCATTGTTGACATCCGGGCTGACAAGAAGAAGATCAAAGCTGCAGTCAAGAAGATGTATGACATCCAGACCAAGAAAGTGAACACCCTGATCAGGTATTTTTATCAATTGTTATAAAATCTCCTTTTATTTTTGTATGAATTACCGTTGCTGGCTATTAAAGGTTGCAAAATGGGTGGGTTGGTGAACATGTAAATAGATAAAACATAACCCAGATGGCCATGGATATCTGGACTTGTAAATGAGCCGAGCTCGAGCTTGACTCATTTAAGAGTGAGCGAGCTTCAATTGGTTAACTTAAGAGAGCTCGAGCTTGACTTGTTTTGAGCTCTTCTTTAAAGCTTGTGTTTGTGAGTAGTTTTTCAAGCCTTTAACTCTGATTAGCTTTGCTTTTATTTTTTTAATCATAGTTTTATATTGAATGGTAAATGTATTAAATAAACTTTTGATAAACCGTATGCTTACATTTTTTACGCAAGCTTGGGCTCGGCTGGTTTAAGCGTGGCTGATTTGAGCTTTTAGCTACCAACCAAAAGCTGCTCACAAGCAATTACATTCAGATGGAATTTGTTATGTCTATGGAATGAGTGCCTCTGTGTGAGTTGTTTATGTTATGTCTGAATGTTTTGCAGACCTGATGGAACAAAGAAAGCTTATGTGCG
The DNA here is from genome assembly GCA_032199755.1 of Ambrosia artemisiifolia. Classification (NCBI taxonomy): domain Eukaryota; kingdom Viridiplantae; phylum Streptophyta; class Magnoliopsida; order Asterales; family Asteraceae; genus Ambrosia; species Ambrosia artemisiifolia. The sequence goes on from CM063529.1 coordinate 40,414,149, forward strand.
GTTGACCCCAGATTATGATGCTTTGGATGTTGCAAACAAGATTGGAATCATATAAATTCCAAAGCTAAGTTGTTTCGGTTGTTATTTTGAACGTTATTGTTAGTTTTGTCGACTTGAATAGAGTTTTAAAGTTCTTGTGTTTGGTTTCATTTATGGATTCAAATATGCTAATGAATCATATTTCAACTATTTGGTGCATCTGTTCTGTGACTGCCTGTTTCTAGCTATCTTTATATGGTTGATGCCATCGATGAAATATTACCAACCAAAACAGAGTCTAAATTTTAACTAAGAAATGCAAATTGTTTTGATTGAACATAAGATGTGCATCAAATGTTTTGATAAAGTATTATTTTACTCTTTATCAACTAACATATTAGTCTAAAATAATAAATTTTTGAAGACAATTCTAACTTTGAATATATTTTTCTCCAACGATCTCAAACTAAGTGAATGTTAACCCAGTTAGTTTCTACATGATGTGGTTTGTCCAAATCCAACAATTTATGTAGTAGTCACTTCCTCAACTACAACAATCTAGTCCGCGGGAGTTTGTTGATCTCCCACCTTGAAATTATCGGTATTACTAAATTGTTTTTTTTCCTTTCTAAATGACAAACTAACCTACTTCTGAATACTCTTACTAAACGTAGGATTGGAATCTTACATCTCATGGTTAGAGGGAAGACATCTTAGGCTAATCTTAGGCTATCCGTTGTGGGTTAGTGAAGCCCCATCGTAGGCTAATCTTAGGCTATCTGTTGTGGGTTAGTGAAGCCCCATCGTAGACTGATGTGCAGTTTAGGTAGGGGTGTAAATGATGCACAACGGCTCGAGAGCTACTCGGGATCGGATCGGTAAAAAGCTCGAACGAGCCTGAGCTCGAGCTTGAAACATGACTCGTTTTGTTATCGAGCTCGAGCTTTTCATACAAAGACCGTTTAGGCTCACGACCCAAAACAAGCCCATACAAATTTTATATTATTATTATTATTTTATATATAGTATACCTACTATTTAACATTGGCGAGTCGAGCTCTAGTCGAGCTTTGGGCTCGTTTAAGATATCAAAGCGAGCTCGAGCCGAACATTTAGCTCCTTTTAAATTGTTCTATAATTATTTCGAGCCGAGCTCGAGCCCTTGGGTTTTACTTTCGAGCCGAGTTCGAGCTCGAGCTTCGTAAAACCATGACGAGCCGAGCTCGAGCCCAGTCAGACTCGGGCCCGGCTCGGCTCGTTTACACCCCTAGGTTTAGGTGACTTTATGACTATAATGGAGAATCTAACGAAGGCCATGATTGAGAGAGAAGAGGGAGAGAATTGTTAGGGTGAGACATGTAATGATAATTTTCACTAGTGAACCACATCCATCTTTAATGGAAGAGGGGGTAATGACATGATGCTAAGGTGACGAAACTCGATAACGGAACAACTAAAACTATCTATTATCTATTATCTATTATAGACAATAAAGTTGATGCTATATTTGTAATAAACATATTTAGGTACAAACTTTGATGATCACATGATACGTAAAACTAAAATAATAGATCAAACACAACACATAAATGAAGTAATGAATTGGCATCTTCAATCATCACCCATCAGCCCATCACACATTCCCCACTCTTTATTTTCTTTTTATTTTTTATAAATTGCTTTTAACTACACTAAAAACGTACAAAACGAAAAATATGAGGAAACTCTCTATATGATGACACACATGCACACGTACCTATTTCCAACGTCAACATAATCATATAGTTGCATTATATCCCCTTCAACTTTCATTCTATTACATTTCAAACATCAAGTTTCTGATATAAATATCGACAGTAATATTAAATCAACTACATGTAAAAGCTAGTTATCATGTGTTCCATTTTCGATAAAGGACTTCGGGGGGCAAGTGAGGATATTGTGGTTTGTGGGAGAGCATTTTTTTTTGTGATTTTCAGTGACAGGCAACGTCTTTGCCAATAAGGTCAAGAAGGCTTGGTCTTCGTTCGGCAGAAGATGTGTCTGCATATGCCTTTGTGGCCTCCAGGGTGCAATCCTGGAAACTTCAAGACCACATTTAAGGAACAAAGATGTTGTGGGGATGGACTTGGATTGTGAGCTCGCATTGGGCAACATCCGCAGCTCTTTCCCTAATTTAGATGTGAGTGATTTTATAGATAAGGACACCACCCCCAAGAACCCTCAAAAAACTTTGGCGAGTATGTTTAATTGTAAAACTATTCAAACTATGGGTATAAGTTTGCTATGTCTCTGCGCCAAAAAAGCGGTGTTCGAATGCCTCAAAAGAACACATGCTCAAGATTTCTTGACTGTCCTTCTCATTGACGGGATTGGACAATGCATGTCGGCAGTCGAATATCGGGCTATCCTTAACTACAGACTTATGATTCTTATGTTCCCAGTTGATGAGCCGTGCCCGGTTTTGTAAAAAACCGTGCTTAGATAAATTTGGGGAACACAGGAGTTGTCGGGGTTTAAATACAGACATGATTTGGTCAGGGATGACCTATGGGAAGTTTTGCGAAGGTCGGGGATCTCGGCTAAGAAAGAAGCCCTGGTTAATTTTTGACAGACCTACTTGAAGGCCGGTCCACCTTAAGGCCAACAGATGTCCTCATGTTCGGATGGACGCAAGGCAAATACACGTGCGTTGATTTCAACGGGGTGTCCCCGCTAGTAGGGCTACGAGATACGGGGTTTGTGGCAGGGACAGACAGTCTTGAAGGTCGAATCCAAGAAGGTTGCTAAACATGAAGCTGCCTGTCTGGAGAACCAACACGTCTTTCTGTCCTTTGCATTTGATACCTTTGGGGGCCTTGCTTCCGAAGCAATCCAGTTTTTAGATCGAGTGCAGTAGGTGATGCTTAGTAACTCTCTGACGGCCAAGGACCAAAATTTTATTTTCAATAGAGTTTGTTTTGCTGTTCAAAAGAGGGTAGCGGAGCAGCTTGTTACCCGTTTACCCGTCATCCACTTGTAAAAATATCGTATCAATTTATTGTTCCAATGATATGTTAATATGTTACTACAACAATGAAAGTTGTGAAAATAAGAAGCCTTATTTGTTGCCAATGTGGGGCTAGCCCACTTGGTAGAGGTATATGCCTCTTAGAGGGGATGTTCAAGGTTCAATCCTTGGCAAGGGTGTTGTAGTTTAGAATTATTGGTGTAATAGTATAAGAGATGTAATTTGCCGTTAAAAAAAAAAGAAGCCTTATTTGTGATTTAATGATTATTTACTTATTCTTTTTATGTGAAAATTTGGGGTTGTTCACAAACTATGGATGTCTATATGATTTGAGTTTACATAGCCTTGTCATACATCATACATGGTTAATGGTTGTGTGTGTCTTGCACTCAGTTTCACTCAAACCCGATTCCCCTTTATACATGGAAATCAAATTGTATGCAATTGAGAACCAAATATATATCATGACAGTAATTTTGATAGTTTCTAAGTATATGGATTCTAAAACTAATGCACATACACTCCATACGAACATACCTAATATTGACTTATTTTCTAGATTAATAAACTTGGAGAGCTTAATCCAAAACATATCATCTCCATATTCTGTTTGTTTATTTCACTGAGACTTGAGCTAGCATCAGAGCCAAATTCAATTCAATCGACTAACAATACTTGCGATTGACGACCAACACTTACATGGTGCAGCTAATCATCAGTAACCAGAACATTTTTGCCTAAATTTAACATGCAAAAAGACTTACGTGTAAAAAACAATCAATTCAGAGTACACTTGAAGAAAAAGAAAAACATAAACAGAAAATACAATATTTTTACAATATTCGCTCATAGGGGTGCAAACAAGCCGAGCAGGATCTTGACCAGACTCGAGCTCGAGTGACTTATAAGAGCTCGAGCTCGGCTGGTTTATTCTCAATTAGTTAATACATTGAATAAAAATAATATAAATAATAGTTCGTTTAGGCTCTTGAGCTCGATAACTGAAGCTTGTGCTCGGGGCTCGTTTACTAAACAACTTTAAATGAGTGGTCAATATTATTAAATATTAAAAAAAAATCTAATATTACACTAGTCTCGATAACGCTCGACGAGCCTAACGAGTTTCACATGCCAGGCTTGAGCTCGGGCTTGACAAATAAACGAGCTTTGTTTTAGGCTCAAGCTCGATAAGGCTCGACTTGTTTCAAGTTTTTCATCAAGCCAAGCTCGAGTAAATCGCGAGTGGCTCAGCTCGTTTGCACCCATATATTGGTCATATGTTAAAGAATCACTAAAATTTTAAAGAAATCACAAAGTTAAAGGTTCATTTTAGACAATATTCCTTTTTCTGGAACAATGACGAACGGCGGCGTTAATATGACAAGTCACGACGAACAAAAAAACCTGAAACAAACTCGTCTCCGAGTCAACTCCCCTCATCACACCTTTTTTGACCGAGTCACCAACTCGTTCCTCCTTCTTCTCTACACTCTCCCAATAATAATAATAATAATAATAATATGCAAACAACAACAACAGAAACTTGTTAAACAAATTCTCTTAACCATCTTTTATAAACTTATTATTATTATTTAATAATTTATAAAAATTCTATAAAATGATGGTATCAAGAGGCTTGTTCGGGTGGTCGCCACCACACGCACAACCATTAACACCAGTATCAGAGGTCTCCGAGCCACCTGAGTCACCGTCTCCGTACACAGACATAGGCAACGATGCTGTTGGAGTTGAAGCTGAGGATGAGATGGAGGAATTGGAAGAGATCGAGCCGCCTCCAGCTGCTGTACCGTTTTCTAAACTGTTTGTGTATGCTGATAGGACTGATTGGATACTTATGGTTGTTGGATCGGTTGCTGCTGCAGCTCATGGAACTGCTTTGGTTGTTTATTTGCATTATTTTGCTAAGATTGTTCAGGTTTTGGTTCATGTTGATGATCAGGATGTGGATTTGGTGTTTGATAGGTTTAAAGAGGTAACCTAATTTTTTTTTAATATTTGATACTTATTATTATTATTATTATTATTATTATTATTATTATTATTATTATTTGTTTGTTTGTTTGTTTATTTTTTGTGATATTGTTAATTTAATAATGTGTTAAATAACTAATTTAAATAGTAAAATTGATCCTACTAAAGATGAAGCTATCAGTGGCGAAGCTTGACCCGAAGGTTCGGGGGGTCGGAAGTCACCGGGGGTTCGGAAATCATTAGTTTCGGGGGATCGAAAGCCTGTTTCGGGGGGTCGAAACCCTATATTTTCAAAATTTTCTATACGGATACTATATAATCGGAACTTCTGCGCGAAAATCCGGGGGGTCGGCCGCCCCTCCCCGCCCCAACAAAGCTGCGCCACTGGAAGCTATGAGGCTTAATGGTTGTGAAATTACTTATTTAGCAAGTTATTTGGTAATGTCAAATGTGCCAAAACAACTAATTACAAGCAAGTGGTGTGTAAACGGGCAACGTGATGCGCCGCGACTCTCTTTTGAATAGCAAAATTGATTCTACTAAGGATGGAGGCATGGAGCTATGAGTCTTTTAAGGGTTATGGAATTACTTATTTAGCAAGTTATTTGGTAATGTGCCTAAACAACTAATTAGAAGCGAGTGGAGTGTAAACGGGCAACGTGCTGCGCCGCGACTCTCTTTTGAGTAGCAAAATTGATTCAACTAAGGATGGAGCTATGAGTCTTAAGGGTTGAGGAATTACTTATCTAGCAAACTATTTGGTTGGTTAGGTTTTTTTTGGTTGATATACAGTACTGGTGTTATGATTGATTAGTGAGTGATAAGTTATAAGGCATAGTTAGGAGTTGCGGTTGTAGACTGGTTATGATAAAGTAGTATGAACTTAGTTTTGGTGGTCATAGGAATGAATTAGGGTTTATTTTTGGGATGAGTCGATGACTAGAGTGTAAATTTGACGAGGAAAATCGAGGGGTAACGGATGTTCCCCCTGCTTCTACTATACATCTGCCACTGCTTAAATTTGATGTTTCTATTAAAGATATGGATGGCATTGCTAGTTAATTGAGAAATGGGTTGCTATATATGTATTGGGATTAAATACGATGTAGATGGTTATGGAAATTTGATGGGGCATTGTTGCTAGTGTAGAAAGGGTGGTTAATAGTATTCATGGAGGGAAACCCTAGCTACGTTGGCTGTCGCCGCAAAGCATCCTTCTTCCCCCAATAATCCTAATCGTATTCCATCCGTTTGATTCATTGTTATGTTTTTTGTTGTTAATAATAATTAAGCAGTTAATGGTACTTATGCGAAAGCGGGTTAGAGTTTGGGGAAGAGGGTAAGGTGTTTCTGTTGATCAATCAGATTCATCTTACTTACTTTTATTGTAATTCCCCGTATATATAAACAGAAGTATAATGCTTGTACACCACACTCTTTATGGTTTCCAAGTTTCGCTCTTCTGTCACACTCTTATACCCAAATTCCCCGTATGCCACTTAGGTTATAGCCTAGTGGTAGGAAGCAAAGCTTCTTTTGGGGAAGACCCAAGTTCAAGTCTTGGGCAAAGGTGTAAATTTAGGAGTATTATGGTGGAGTGTGTTGCATATAGTAAGCTGCTGGTAGTCGTAGAAAGGCAATTTAGCTTTCCGTTATAATTAGCTTGTTATTGTGCGCTCTTATGGCAGGTCTTTAGATGATGCATGATATCCGTGCATCATAAATCATTGAATATCATTTGTCCTTTGATGCAGTCTACCATTTGACTTGGTAATATAGTATTCAGGCTACTCATCCATATACGAGGGTGGTGTCATACACATAGGTTTTCATATGTTTTTTGGTTAGCAGAGAAACATATGTAATGAGTAAATTAATTAAAATAATGTAATCTGTATTTGGGTATTTTATGACTATCTGCTAAGAAAGAACTGCATTGTAAGTTTTTTCTAACCTAGTACTCTTAACATCAACCCTCACCTATTGTGGTATGAAATTAATGCTCATTGGCTAATATCCCGCTCATGGTAATAGTATCAGGTGGCCACCTGAGTAAGTGAGTAGTTTGATTGTGGCCCTTGACTCTAATGTAGGTGGGTCTGAGTGAAGATTAACTAGAGATTGTTTTGGTAGCTTATGATATTGGCGTATATTGCTAAGTTTCATGTACTTTTGGCCATCTAATTGTTTTGTATACATCTGTTCCTTATTATACATGTGTTGATGATGGGTTTAAATAAAACCTAGTGATTTGGTCAAGACATCACACTGATCTTTGTCTGCTGGTGTTAGATGTAATTTGGAGCTACGGAAAAAAATTATTAATACTTAGGGGAAGGATATGGTTACCTGTTCATTTTGAAATATAGTGCATAAGGATGTGTATAACTGATTTAATGAATTAAGAAATTTGGATATTTTTATTGCTTGCTGACTATCAAGACTCAAGAGGCATGCTTTGTTTAGAGAGATCAAGAGTGAGATGGACTATTAATTTTTAAAAATATTCAAAAGTTACTTCTTTTCCTGTAAGGTTATTAATTAAGTATACATTATTCATTACTGTTATTATTGTTTTAATTGTTTGGCACTTTGAGGTTCCATGTTGGATTATTTAGTTTGACTCTTGAAGCGTTGATTTTTCTTTCCGTCTAGTGACATTGTTCCACAAAATTTTGCAGCTTGCTCTCACCCTTGTCTATATTGCTGGTGGTGTTTTTGTAGCTGGCTGGATAGGTAAATAGTCTAATTAACTACTTTTATATTTCTTTTACTTTCACTCAATTCGTGCTCTTATATCATTTTACTACTATTATTATCATATTTTTTATGGCCTTCAGAGGTTTCATGTTGGATTCTTACTGGAGAAAGGCAGACTGCTGTAATCAGGTCAAGATATGTTCAAGTACTACTTAATCAAGATATGAGTTTCTTTGACACTTACGGGAACAATGGAGATATTGTGAGCCAAGTGTTGAGTGATGTATTGCTCATCCAATCTGCCCTTAGTGAAAAAGTAGGTTCAGATGTAACAACTTCACATTTTTTTTATTAATTTATGTTTGTGAGAATTAGCATGTAGTACCTTGATGTACCTGATTAGTTCTATTGCTGCAGATTGGAAATTATATTCATAACATGGCTACATTCTTCGGTGGTCTTGCAATTGGATTTATAAACTGTTGGCAAATTGCCCTCATCACTTTAGCCACTGGGCCCTTTATTGTGGCCGCCGGTGGAATATCAAATATATTTCTTCATAGGCTCGCTGAGTATATTCAAGATGCATATGCTGAAGCAGCAGGTGTTGCTGAACAGGTTACTTCATTTCTTTTTTTACCTTTTGGTCAACTGAAAACCACTGGTGATACCGTAATAGCAACTCTAAATGTGTTTGTAGTTTTTGTTCTGGAAAATATGTTAAGATTATCAAAATGTAGCATGCTAACTACACAACTACCATAATTTACAAGTTACAATACGGTTATATAGACCTCAAAGTTGTGTGAATTGCTAATGCAATATTACTCTTGAATTTGCAGGCAGTTTCATATGTTAGGACCTTATATGCTTTTACAAATGAAACATTAGCAAAGTATTCGTACGCAGCTTCATTACAAGCTACACTAAAATATGGTGTATCAATAAGTCTTGTGCAAGGACTTGGGCTTGGATTCACATACGGGATTGCAATTTGCTCTTGTGCCTTGCAACTCTATGTTGGAAGGTTTTTGGTTACACATAGAAAAGCTCACGGTGGAGAAATTGTTACTGCCTTGTTTGCTATCATTTTAAGTGGCCTGTAAGCATCCCTTTTTTCTTTTCTTTCTTTTTCCTGTTTCATGTAGGGGTGGCGGGTGGCAACTTCGATCCATGTACTTATGGATGCGTTGATTTGGATTGTGTTGTGTTGTATCTCAGATGGTTCCAATACTTTCTTTCTTACTGAAAGCGGAATGACTCAAATTGGTTGAGCGGGTTGAAAGTTGACGAGAGTTTTTTCTAATGGGCAGACCCTCCTAAATTGTTTTATTCAAACATTTAGATTATTGTTACTGGATATTATATATGTGTAATCATAATTAACGGATTCATTTTTATAAAAAGAGGTTAGAAAATGATTATGGTCAATCAGCCGGACCCAGACAGTGTCAACCTGTTACCCAACCTGACATTTCTATCAATGCCATTTTAACAGATTCACTTTTATACTGACATTTATGTCAGTGCCAATTTAACGGATTCACTTTCATACTGGTGTTTCTGCCGGTGCCATTTTAACGGATTAAATTTTCATACTGACATTTCTGTCGATGCCATTTGGTTTCTACAGTGGACTCAATCAAGCTGCAACCAACTTTTATTCATTTGAGCAAGGAAGAATTGCAGCATATAGACTTTTTGAGATGATTAGTCGTTCATCCTCCACCGTTGATCATAATGGAAAAACACTTGCTACTATCCAAGGGAACATTGAGTTTAGAAATGTGTATTTCAGTTACTTGTCTCGTCCTGAGATTCCTATTTTAAGTGGGTTTTACCTAACTGTCCCCTCCAAAAAAACAGTGGCACTTGTAGGTAGAAATGGCTCTGGTAAAAGTAGCATTATACCCCTTATGGAACGGTTCTATGATCCTAGTTTAGGTATCCAACTGCTTCATTTTTCATAATTTCTTTGGGAAAACCATTCTTATCTAAATCTCCTTTTTCTTTCTTAATTATATTTTAGGCGAAGTTCTTTTGGATGGGGAGAATATAAAAAACCTGAAACTAGAATGGCTAAGAAGTCAAATTGGGTTAGTCACTCAGGAACCTGCTTTACTAAGCCTGAGTATCAGGGACAATATTGCTTATGGAAGAGATGCCACATCACTTCAAATTGAAGATGCTGCTAAAGTTGCTCATGCACATACATTTATCACCTCACTCGAGAAGGGATATGATACACAGGTGGAATTCTAATGAGGCTTCTCTCATTTTTTTTGAAGATAATAACATTTTAACTATTAAGGAAGAATAATATTTTGTTATTTCTAGGTAGGTAGGGCTGGTTTATTATTGACAGAAGAGCAGAAAATAAGGCTTTCTGTTGCTAGGGCAGTGCTTTCAAACCCATCTATTCTTCTTCTTGATGAAGTCACTGGTGGACTAGACTTTGAAGCTGAAAGATCGGTTCAGGAGGCTTTGGATCTCTTGATGTTAGGCAGATCAACAATCATAATTGCTCGCAGGCTTTCTTTAATAAAAAATGCTGATTTTATTGCTGTTATGGAAGATGGTCAGTTGATGGAGATCGGAACACACGATGAACTAATAGCCTCTGATGGGCTTTATGCTGAGCTTCTAAGATGTGAAGAAGCTGCTAAACTCCCGAGAAGGTAGACTCAAATAACAAGTGTTTTTTTTTGTTAACGGGTTCATATTGAATTGGGACATCTATAGTACGTGTCTTAACGGGCTGTTTACTGTTGGTTGACGTGACAACATTGCCTCCCTTCATTTCAATCTTTTTTTTATATGCACAGTTAATGTGTTAATCGTGATTACTAATACAAAATTATTACAATAATAATCTAAATCTTTAAAACAACAATGGAAAATTATTAAAGTAAACTTATATAATTTGGCTAAGTTAACTCCTAAGTCCCTGTACTTAGGTTTTTACATAATTAAATCTAAAATCCTGATTCTAAAATTTGATGATGTCTTTTAAATAAAGTTTAGAGGTCCTATCAACCAAAAAGGAGCTTTTTAAGTGAAAGGTTTAAATCATACAAAAGCGATTTATATATTAATAAAAAAGTGCAGGGAGTTTGTTGTTGAGTTTTAGAAGAAATGATATGCTTATGCAAGTATAGAGTCTAGGGACTTGCATGTAAAGATTCTTCAGAAGTCCGTAGGTTTTTTTCTATAGTTTCCTCCAAGTAATTTAGCGGCATGTGTGCATAGGAACTGGTTTTTGAGCATCTTTCAACCCATTTGACCCGTTCCCTTTATAGCTAAACTTTTTGATTTGACCCATTTGAGAAAAATGCAACCATTTACATGTTATGGGTTTTAAATTGCCATTTCCGTCATTTATGGATGCTTTGAATACATTTTTGTTGTTGTAGAATGCCAACGAGAAATTACAACACAGTTACAGCTTTCCAACTTGAAAAAGATTCTTCAGAAAGGCAAAGCTTCCAAGAACCAACATCTCCAAAATTTGCCAAATCACCATCACTTCAGCGGGCTTCTAATTTGCATGCATCAAGGTCTCAGGATTCTGCTTACAGGTCCGACGAATCACCAAGAAATCCAAGCCCTACTGAAAAAGAAAATGGTTTGTCATTAGATGGAACAGACAAAGAACCATCAATAAAAAGGCAAGATAGTTTTGAAAGAAGATTACCAGAATTACCAAAACTTGATATTCATGCTATCCGTAGACAAACATCTCGTGGATCAAATCCCGAATCGCCAATTTCACCACTTTTGACATCTGATCCCCAAAGTGAACGTTCACATTCACAAACGTATACTCGACCTAATTCTCAGCTTACTGATAAACCAATTAAGGCTCAACCTGTGAAGGAAAAACAACATAAAAAAGAACCATCAATTTGGAGACTCATAGAGTTGAGTTTGGCTGAATGGCTTTATGCTGTTTTAGGAAGCACTGGTGCTGCAATATTCGGTTCTTTTAACCCTCTTCTTGCTTATGTGATTTCCCTGATAGTGACAGCATATTATAGAAATGAAATCAACAGGCATATTAACATACGTGATGATGTGGACAAGTGGTGTTTAATCATTGCTTGCATGGGTATTGTGACTGTAATTGCCAACTTTTTGCAGCACTTTTACTTTGGTATTATGGGGGAGAAGATGACTGAACGTGTTAGGAGAATGATGTTTTCTGGTTAGTAATTCCTATATTAACAAGTGATTGTTCTTTCCTTATATGGATTAACATGTCGATTTTGGGTTAATTTTTCAGTCTCTTATGGGTTAAACAGGCTGAATTATTGAAAGTTGCCAAAGGCAAAAAAAAATGATTAAATATAGTTTTCATAACAATTTATACACACCAGCTAATTTATAAAAAGCAATAACCTTGGACAAAAACTGGTGTGGGTCAGCCTGAAGTGACTCGTTGTGGGGTCCACCAAAGTGTAATCTAGTTATATGTTAACAGCAATGCTACGGAATGAAGTTGGATGGTTTGATGAAGAAGAAAACAGTGTTGATACCTTATCCATGCGATTAGCAAACGATGCAACATTTGTGAGAGCAGCTTTCAGTAACCGGCTTTCTATTCTAATTCAAGACTGCTCAGCAGTTATTGTTGCAATAGTAATAGGAATGCTTTTACATTGGCGTTTGGCTCTTGTGGCTTTAGCCACACTGCCGGTTCTCACTCTTTCTGCCATTGCTCAGGTAATCTTTTTATATATATTAATTCACCATTAATTTTGTATGACACATGCCATGATAAATCTTGAACATATACAGAAATTATGGCTAGCTGGATTTTCAAAGGGGATCCAGGAAATGCACAGGAAAGCATCATTGGTTCTTGAGGATGCAGTTAGAAATATCTACACGGTGGTTGCATTTTGTGCTGGTAATAAAGTTATGGAGCTTTACAGATTGCAATTAAGCAAGATATTTTATAAGAGTTTCTTTCATGGCATGGCTATCGGTTTTGCCTTTGGGTTTTCACAGTTTCTTCTTTTTGCATGCAATGCTGTTCTTTTATGGTATGCCGCCCGCTGTGTTAAAAACAATTATACGGATCTCCCAACTGCCCTTAAAGAATACATGGTATTTTCTTTTGCCACATTTGCTCTTGTGGAACCTTTCGGTCTGGCTCCCTATATTCTCAAAAGAAGAAAATCTTTAATATCCGTTTTTGAAATAATCGATAGAATACCGAAAATTGAGCCAGATGATGCTGCTGCTATAAAACCTCCAAATGTTTATGGAAGCATCGAGTTGAAGAATGTTGACTTTTCTTACCCAACTCGCCCCGAGGTTCTTGTACTGAGCAACTTCAGTCTCAAAGTCACTGGTGGTCAAACAGTGGCGGTTGTTGGGGTTTCGGGATCAGGGAAAAGTACGATAATATCATTAATAGAAAGATTCTATGATCCAGTTGCTGGTCAGGTAATGTTAGACGGTCGAGATTTAAAGCAATTTAATTTGAGGTGGTTGAGAAATCACCTTGGTGTCGTTCAACAAGAACCTGTAATCTTTTCCACAACAATTAAGGAAAATATATTATATGCAAGACATAACGCCAGCGAGGCGGAAATTAAAGAAGCTGCAAGAATAGCAAATGCTCATCATTTCATCAGCAGCTTACCTCATGGGTATGATACCCATGTGGGAATGAGAGGTGTGGATTTAACCCCAGGTCAGAAACAGAGGATTGCAATTGCTCGGGTTGTTTTGAAAAATGCACCCATCTTATTGTTGGATGAAGCCAGCTCGTCAATTGAGTCAGAGTCAAGTCGGGTGGTTCAAGAGGCCCTTGATACTTTAGTTATGGGAAATAAAACAACCATTCTTATAGCTCATAGGGCTGCTATGATGAAACATGTTGACAACATTGTTGTTCTTAATGGTGGTCGCATTGTTGAGGACGGGAACCACGATTCTTTAATGGCGAAAAATGGGTTGTATGTTCGGTTAATGCAGCCTCATTTTGGAAAGGGTGTACGTCAGCATAGACTTATATAGAACGAATGGATATAATGCACAGGGTTTGTTAAATTCACTTGTAATGTCAGTCACCTGCAGTCCTTGGACATATGGATGATGGAAAATGGCGGCAGGTGGCGGTGATGATGGTGGATTTGGGCTTTTAGGGTTTTTGATCTTGGTTCAGAGGTCAGATTGCACATTATTCTTTTGGAGGCACAGCGTTTACAGGTTAGAATCTTGCTGAGTTTGCATGATATATTTATTTGTTGATCATAGAATTTAGTGTGAAATTGCTTGTTTCGTTTTTCATTGTGTGTTTCTCCATTTTTCGACTGTTTTGTATATTTGTACAATTGTACATCCTTCTGAATTTTATGAAAGTTAACTAGGCACAATCCTTTTTGTATATAAAGAGGTTTAGATCAATTAAAAACTCTTTTTGCCCATCGTTTGTTAGTTTTACCGCTACCACTTCTAAAATGTCACGGGATGGATAAATCATGCAGCTTTAAGAGTACTTTACGCTTTGTACATTGTAATTACGAAAACCAAATATACAGACATCAGATATCAAGCACCTTGAACGAATCCGCTACCACTTTAAGCTGATTTCTTACCCTTCTCCATCTTCTTTCATTTGCTCCAACAATTAGAGTGTAGTATCTCCCTGTTACAAGAGTTCAATGTGTATTTACAACCTAACCTTACTAATTGTTTTACTTAACGATTTAGACTATAATTATGCTAATATGATTTTAATAAATATAACCCAAACCCATTTCGACCCGTTATCCATCCTGCTTGTATGTTTTTAAATAATTATATTATTTAAAGATTGAAGTTTGTGTTTTACCATTTCCAACTGCTATGGTTGCAAAAGCTGCTCGGGAAAAGTTTGGAGATGTTAGCGTGTACTCAAACGTGTAGTAGTTTTTACCATCCGTGGTCCTCTGCAATTTTAGCCATCAAAACAGACCGATTGTCAGAATTCATTTACAAAACAACTGCATATGATTTCAAAGGGTCCAGACCTCTTGCATATCGAACACATCTGGGACTTGAGTCGGTGTCGAGTACACATGTCTCACCAAGTATGCTACAACCTTCTCTATGGAACCCATCTCATTGATGTCTGTTTTATTGGTTGGTATGAAGCTAAGTCTTACATTTTGTAATTGCAAATATCGATCTTTGAATGCAGAGTCGTGTCCCCTGAAATCAAATCCCTGGAAAAAAAGATTATACATGTGAGTACAAAATTAAATTTTGTATAAGGGAAACATCAAATTTGTAGCTTTCTGTTACAACTTACTATCCAATCTGAGGGATAATAATATGAATACCCATCTTCTAAGTCAACAAACTCATCATAGTTTGCTGGTTTTTCTGTGTGCATAAACAATGCAAGAGGCTTAGAAATTAACAAGACAAAATCTGGAAAACTATAGGGAGCAATTCTTTTGATTTTTAATAATGTGTTAGATCGTTTAAGGTCGAAACAATAACACGAAAATAGGTACATTAATTTTTATTTTGAGTGTTGTTTCAATGTGCGGCCGAGGCCTAGTAGGGTTGGTCTTCTGTATGAAATTGGATGAGGTTAATGAATACACATACCTTGAGCCAATAGCAGTTTTGTAGGCAATAAGCTTGAAGCTCCAACTCCTATGAGAAGTGATCTTCTCTTGCAGTTTCCTGATCCTATTTCACAATTTTCATGTTTAAATTATTGATATTTGGAGCTATGAATGATCCAAGAAAGCTTGTGCTGTTTTCTTTCTTTTTTTTTTTTTTTTTTTTTTTAACTTGTGTACTAACTAGGTTTAAAGATACAAGTAGAAACATAATACTAAAGGCAAGTCATTATAGGTGTTGAAATAGGCAGGTAGGACAGGCCGGGTAATGTCTTGAGAAAACTCACCGGAATAATGGACGTGTTACTCTACCCTCCCTCTCTCTACCTACATGCCACCTAACAACCGAGAAGCCAGTCTCTCAGCTGATAGCTCTAGGATTTTGACATCAAAAAGCACCTCCATTGGAGGTGCTCTTAATGATTTAAAATTTTATGCTACTTTCGACTCATTTGCTCGTTTTCTTATAGTTAACATTATGTATTTATCCATTTGACATGTCATCAATGGCCTACAAACTCAAATCGACATTTTCTAATATAAATAGTTGACCTATAACGTAAAATTGGATAATCTACTCAGCTCTATTAAATCAATGGACAATGACTGGATGAGGAGAGCATTATATGCAAAGTGCAGGCTCAAGTGTAGTTGACAAAAAGTCAAATAAAAATAAAAAAAAATATTATGTAGAAATACTCTATAAGAATCACTTTAAACATGCAAATGAAGGGAAACACAAACACAAACAAAAACAAAGTAAAGCTTACTTTCTTCATCAATAGCTGCTGCATCTCTTGAGGATGCAATGATGGTTGGGCCAGAACATGTAGAACAAGAAGGTTTTAATGACAGATTCACCTGCAAATTCTCATACAAATTCAACTATAAAGAGTCTCACACACATCCCTTTTGATCAAACTTAAATCATAAGAACTGTAAAGACCAGTTGTAGTTAACATTGTCTCAAATAACAGTTTATAAAAGTAGTTAAAATAAGTTAAGGTTTATGACTGACCCTTCTGGATAAGGTTGCAGATGAGAATGAAAAAGATGAAACTGCCATTTTTGTGTTCCCTGGAAGAAGAAGCTTTACTTGCTTGAATTGGTTGATTTATCTCTGTGGCAACGGTTTATTATTTAATTTATTTATTTTTATTTCATGTGATTTGATGAAGGGATATACCATGTGTGGATATTGAGTGCAGTTTGGATTGGACTTGTCTTTTATTGGTTTTTTTTACATATATATGCGTGTATAATTATTTAGTTATTTTGTCATAATTTTATATATGATAATTATTAATATATAAATATACATCTAGTATATAAAAATAAAAAGTATATAAATAATAGGCTCGTTTAGATCTGTGAGCTGGCTCGATCGGGTCAGTTTACTAAACAAGCTTATATCTAGCTCAAGCTCGAGCGTGTTTATGATTGGCTTGTTTCAAGCCGATCTCGAGCAGTGGAGTCATTTTTCCCACCCTTCCCATTCCTAAGGCTATGGAGAAGGGTTGAGGTCCTTTGTGACCTTATTTCACGCCGTGTCGCTATGGCGTGGCCGTCATGTCGGAAGGGACGTGGAGAGGTCCATGACAGGACTGCGGAGTGGAAGCATGTAATTAAGGGTCAGGCTAAACGTACCTCTCTCCCTTGTCATATCCCCTTCCTGAAAAAAGTACATTAAAACTTGTCATATTTAACCCCTACAAAAATAGTACTTTTAAAAAATGTTTTTTTAATTAGACTCAAAAATATATTATGTAAATAAACTAAAAATGTTTTTATTTTCAAAATTAATTAAAAAAACCCAACAAAATTGAACCGTGCTAACAAATTTAATTTATAAAACCCAACAAAATTTATAGACATAACCAAACCGTAATAATCGAACAAAACCAAAAACCATTAGTTTAGTTTTCTAGGGTAGGGATCCTAAGAGAACCAACCCCTATTTGAGAACTGAGAGAACCATTCTGGGCCACACATTTCATATAAAGGCAAAAAAAAAAAAAAAATTTTTTTTTTTTTTTTTTGCTTTAATCGCACATTTTTATGCAAGGAATTTTTTTTTTTTTTGAATTTTTTTTTCATTTATACATATGTGTATATGTCAATTATACATATGTGTATATAGCATTTTTCAGCTATACCTATGTGTATATTTCAGTTATACATATGTGTATATAGCATTTTTCAGCTATACCTATGTGTATATTTCAGTTATACATATGTGTATATTGCATTATACATATGTGTATAATGCAATTATACACATGTGTATACTGAAAAAAAAATACAAAAAAAAAAAAAAATTCTTACATATAAAGCAGCGATTTTTGCAAAAAAAAAAAAAAAAATTTTTTTTTTTTTTGCCTTAGAGAAATGTGTGGCCCAGAATGGTTATCTCAGTTCTCAATTTGGGGAAAGGTTCTCATTTGAACCAAATCCTAGTTTTCTATTTCTTTAAACTTATACATAACTGGAAACATCAAACCATATAAACATAATCTTTATTCTGATTTTCTTCAATTTATTCATATATTTCTTTCTCGCATATAACACATGTCTCTATACATAATTATGAATATTTATGTATGGCATATGCCTGCTATTGTGAATACTCTTTCTCCACGTATAATTTTCGATGCATTCGTATATATTTTTGGTTTATCTATACTACTATATAATACATTCTAGATCGACATGAGAGTAACTTTATTTTCATCTAGATGGGCAATATTGCAATTTCATACTATATGCTGAGATAAATTCAAGACTACTCATTAATACATCTAAAAATTTATAAAGGTTGAACTAACTAAATATTTAATGAACTTGGGTTAACTATTTATGTGAGATCATATAATTATAATAATAAGTTTAAAAAAATTTATAAATTTTAGCATTTTAAAACATTATTTATTCAAATAATATTTATACTAAATAAAAAAAGCAAAAAGAAAAAAATATATCATTATCCCGATCAACAAAAGTACTTGTAACTATTTATACAACCAACATGTATATATTTGAGAATAAATGTTGCAGAAAATTATCTAAAGTTTGAATGTAAAAACTAAAAATATTATAATTATTTAACTATTAACGAATAGTAATAACACTTGCTAAGATTATTATTGCCCAAATTTATTATGATTGTAATCTAAGTGATGTATGGTATCAATACGTTGAAAACGTCGCAGTAGAAACCTTGTACTTTACAATTTACTATTTCATAATAAGCAGGTCACGCTCTTTAGTAGATAGATAATTATGCATATTTGTCATCTTGTTTTAATCCATCTTATTAAAACACGTCATTTCTGATTTTTTATAATTTTTAGAAATTAAAAGGTAAGAAGGCTTGTTCCTCTAAAAAAATAATTTTCTCATAAAACACAACTAAATATGTTGCATAAAATTAAAGTTACAAAATTTTTATTTTTATATTAAAGTTAATAATAGCCAACTACGTATTAATTTCAATAAGTTAATAAGGACTTTTCATATAAAGTAGTCTTGAAGTTAAATAAGCAATCCCAAACACACTATAAATTTCAAGTATTTCTGCAACGTATAACATGTATAACACTCCAGTCAACTTATAGTGCAACAAAGAGAACCCTTAGGCAACACCTGCAACATGGGAATAGCACCAACTGTCCCCTAAGTGAAAACACATCGACACCAACCTCCCCTTGCTTCTCGACATAAACATACCCCCACCTGGTAACGACAATGCGCTAGAACATTCAAAAGGTTCGTTTCAATATACCTACCACACACCTTCAGTATATTGTTCCTCTTTTAATATTTGCATTGATCACATATCATTACCTCATTACTTATGTACTCCAACTGAGCGACATTCATTGTCACTTCACTTCCCAACCATTAGTAATGACAAATCAAATAAACCATATAACATGCTGGTAGAATCCTCCCACCTTGGTCTCGACCTAAACATGCACCCTTCAGAGCATGATGTTGCACCTGGACATAAGGAAGGTTCATTTCTATAGACCTACCCCACGTATTCCATTAATTGTTTGTCTTTATGTATTTTCTCTAACCATATATGATTACTAAGGTACTCCAACTAGCCTACATATATTGTCACTTCACTTTTCAAACCATTTTGACGACGCTTCGAATCCTGCAGAAAACAACAACGGGTTCCTAAGTAATGATCAAATGCAACAACCAAACAACGTGCAATCCCGCCGCAACACGCGGGTTCCTGCTAGTATTTATATAATTACTGGTTGAGAGTTGAAGGCTTTAGATATTCCATCTTATTATCATTAAGTTTTTTTAGCTTGGTTGTACATTGACCATTCTAGTTTGTAATAAATATTGAAGTTCTATGATGAGATTACGTTTCGAGTCGGTTCAGTTGGTTTTAAGAGGGAAAGGATCATGTCTGACCTTCAGAGTACGGGGTTACAAATCGATTTCAACCCTACAGTTTTGTTGAGGTTCAAACTAGGTTTAGAAACCGGCAGGAGCGACACTTTGGGTGGCCGGAGGGGCCACCTGGCAAGTGACTGTAAATCTTGGGGGAACGCTTTTTTAAAAGAAAATCCTATATATATGTATTATATTATGTATTTTTTTAAATAAATTATTTAACATTTAAACTTGGACCCAATTAAACTCAAATCTTCTAAACTTGTTAAGTAACCCAATAACCCATAATAAATTATTAAGTCCAATACCCAATACGACATGTAAGTTTATCAATTCTAATACTATTATTTTAGTAATTGTTAAGTTTATTGCTATAACATTGATTGTATATAAAATTTAGTTTAAATTATTTGATAAGTTAAAGCCTAAGGGCTTTTTATGTCGGTTCGAATAGGGTACGTAAATCCTTAGGAACGCATCTGAAAACGGTTCCCAAATCAGTGTCAATTCGGGTTTAACCACCTTGGGTTCTCAACCGGTTATTTGTGAACCTCTACTCTAATACCATTTTATTTTGTTTATACTAGGGGGATTTGTCCGTGCTTTGCGGCGGGAGTTCGATCGGAAATAATTCATTTTGTTACGGTACAAAAACTGAAAAGTAAAAAAATGTTGTAAATAAATACATTGCAACAGACTCGAACCCATGATCTCATGCAAGATAAATGCACATCAAACCACTCCACCACCAAAGCAACTTTGGTTTTAAATTGAAACCAATTCTATATATTATCAAACAAAGCTGTAAAAAAATGTTGTAAATAAATGCATTGGAAAAGACTTGTACCCATGACGTCATGCAAGAGGAATGCACATCAAACACTCCACCACCAAAGAAACTTTGATTTTAAATTGAAACTAATAATTCTATATATTATGAAATAAAGTTGTAAAAAATAAAAATAAAAATATAAACTAAGTGCCACCGCCCCTCTCAACCAATGAGAGGGGAGTGGCACAACACTATTCATGGTTAGTTTTCTTTAATATATATATAATAATATAATAATTGTCACGAGAAATATAAAATATTACTATGGGGACCTTGCAATCGTCCAACTAGTTTTTTTTTTCATTAAACAAAATATATTTGACTGTTTCAAATGAAGAAGAAAAGCAATATTTTCTAAACCCAATGAGGGGTCAGAAAACTTGTTGACCCAAGTCAACTTATAAAACTACATGGAAACACTTCAGGGAGAAGTTTTTGTATTAAATAAATATTATGATCACAATGATTGGAGTGATGAGGAGACTTGTAGTCAACTCGAAACATTTATAGCAAATATATATAGACCCTTTGTGTTGGATTTGGAAAAAACATACAAGCATTAATTCTATTCTTAGCCTTTAAAACAGGTTTTAAAAATCTGATTGATTTTGGTTCGTTTCGAGAGCACGTGAACAAACATCATATCATATAATGTTTGTTTTTGTGTCGTTATTATGCATCGGATTACTTATCAATGGTGGTCTTACATCGGGGTTCAAAGAAGATGCCGACATGACGATTACAACGTCCTGTCACGATGAGGAGAGGCAGGCACTTCTAGGTATTATGGGAAACCTAGTAGGCCGTTACAACAATCTATATGTATGGGAGTACAAAGAAAATATGGATTGTTGTCAATGGGTGCGTGTCCGTTGCGACAACCGCACTGGTCATGTGACTGAACTTTATCTTTCGCCCTTTTTTAAAGGCTTGTCGGGTAATATTAGTCATTTTTTATCATTATTATCTCAGTTACAGTACCTTGATTTAAGTGGAATTGATTTTCAGCTCAATCCTATACCAAATTCTTTGACTTCCCTTTCCAACTTACGGCATTTGAGATTTTCTTCTGCTAATCTCAGTGGATCTATTCCTCATCAACTAGCTAATCTTTCCAACTTGGAGTATCTTGATCTTAGTAATAATTCTTTGAGCGGACCAATTCCTCATCAACTTGCTAATCTTTCCAACTTGCAAGATCTTGATCTTAGTAGTAATTCTTTAGAAGGTCTCATTCCAAAATCTTTTGAAATTCTCCCATTCCTTGTTCAACTAGATTTGTCAAACAACTTCCTTAACGGGTCGGTTCCCAACTTTTCCGGATGTCCATCCCTGCGGCAGTTAGACCTCTCTAGAAATGGGTTAACCGGGAATTTACCCAAAAATGTGGGCAACATCTCAAATCTTGAACATCTTGATGTATCATCCAACTCTCTTACGGGTTTAATCTCTGATGTTCATTTTCTAAACATCACCAAACTATTATATCTAGACCTGTCTTTCAATTCTTTTACACTAAACTTAAGCTCCTATGCATTAATCTCATTCCGCTTAAAAACTATAAAGATGCAGTCTTGCAAGCTAGGTCCTAGTTTCCCCACGTGGATTCAAACTCAACGGCATTTTATGCATCTTGATATTTCCAATGCTGGAATATCAGATCGTGTCCCTAGGTGGTTCTGGGACCTACCACCTGGGTTAAGATTTCTTAACCTTTCTTCAAATGAAATAAAAGGCATGTTACCAAAGATGACATTGTCATTTGAACGTTATCCTGGAATGGATTTGAGCAACAACCAACTGGAAGGTACAATACAATCTTTGCCTTCTAAACTGGCAGCCTTGAACCTATCTGGAAACAGATTCTCAGGAACACTTTCTTTCTTGTGTCAAATTGACATGGCTTTGACTTTCCTTGACCTCTCCAACAATTTATTATCAGGGAGTCTACCTGATTGTTTGAAGAGATTCCATGTAAATCTTGTCGTTCTTAATTTATCAAATAACAAATTGACCGGAGAAATTCCTTCTTATTTGGGATTCTTTTCTGTACTTCGGGCATTGTATTTGCGAAGGAACACTTTTGTTGGTGAAGTACCAAAGTCCTTGAGCAACTGCACAACACTAAGGTTTGTGGATCTAGGGGAAAATATGTTGTCTGGTAACATACCCGAATGGATAGGAGAAAAACTTTCAGAATTGTATGTTCTGGTTTTACGGTCTAATAGATTCAATGGCAGTTTACCATCCCAAATATGTTTTCTAAGTAACCTCCAGTTCCTTGACCTGTCTGATAATGCATTATCGGGACACATTCCTCGGTGCTTTGGTAATTTCACGGCTATGGCTACTACACAGTTTCAAGATGATATCATGATCCATTCTTACTTCTCTTATGTATTGACTCCACAAAACCGGCTGCGTTTTCGTCATCCACGGAGTATACATAGATACCCTTCGGCTGAAGTGTATGAAGCTGCCCTTTTTTCTTGACAATGCACTGGTTGTATGGAAGGGAAAACAACGTGAATTTGGAAGAGGTCTTTACCTACTGAAGAGCATTGATATCTCAAGCAACAAGTTATTTGGGAAACTTCCATATGAAATCACCAATCTTCGAGGGTTGGTCTCCTTAAATTTTTCCTTTAACAACCTGCATGGGGAAATTCCAAAGCATATGGGTCGGTTGACATCTCTTGATTCTCTTGACTTGTCAAGAAATGAGTTTTCAGGAAATATTCCGTCGAGTTTGTCACAGATAACACGTTTAAGTTATCTTGACCTCTCTTACAATAACTTGTCAGGAAGAATACCACTCGGACCACAACTTCAACTTTTCAATTCCTCCTTCTACACCGGTAACCCTCAACTTTGTGGACTTCCACTTACACAAAGATGTGGCCCTCCTCCTCCTCCTCCACCCCCACGTGCAACTGTGGTTAGAAAGGACGATGTTGAAGAAGATAGAGATGAGTTTTGGATATCATATTACACGGGTACGGGTGCTGGATTTGCTGTCGGATTTTTGGGAATTTGTGGTGCTTTATATCTCAACCGCGCATGTAGATATTTCATTTTTACTTCCTTAAATAGCGCGAATGATTGGATATATGTAACAATGGTTGTGCATTTTCGAAGACTTCACAGGAAATTTACATGGTAATGTATCTTCCATTCATTGTGTATTTGCTTTCTTTTAGTTAAGTAGAAGACTTAATGACTTAAAAGCCACAATTTCTTAAAAATTAAGTCGTGAACTTGAAACATCCAGTAGAGTTTTTCAAGTAAGGTTAGGAGTCTGATTATGAATCGTTAGGTAAAGATTGTGTATAAAGAGTCTGATACTTGTTTAACATCTTGTTTTTGTTTTGCAGGGTTTAGGGGTTCTCATATTCTCATAAAAAATATACAAGATATTGTTCTCTGTGTGGAAGTGGCATATATATTGGACATTATCATAATATAAGCTAGATTATACATACCGGTTCAAGTAATATACTAACCGGTTCAAATACAAGACAGACGCGACGGTTCAAACATGAAGACGCAATGCTTCGGATCATAGTCACGTCGATTAGAATAATTAACCTATGTATATATAGTTTACGATGTATCATTTTACAGTTATCAAGTTTTATTATCCAAACCACAAAGAACAGAGAACACTTTGTATTCATTTGATCAAACCGATCAATTCTACAATAATATTATCATTCATTATCAGTTATTGTTATTGATTTGCGCATACTATAGTAAATCTTCCAACAAAACTGGTATCAGAGCCAAGGAGACGAAGAATCATTCGAACATATTCATCAAATCTGTCATCGGGTTCTATCAAAACAGAGGAACAAAGTCAAATCATCCAGAAAGATTTAAAGATTCGACAAAACTGCGAAAGGATTTACACGTATTATCATAACAAAGATCTCTTGACGAATCACAAATCAAACAGTTTGTAAATCCCTCGATCTCTTTATTTAATTTTTCGATTGTTTATCTCTTCGGAAACAGAGTATCACATACTACGATTATTACCCGATATTGTTTATCATCATATACAAGAATCTCGTACTGTTAGTTCTATAGGAATTAAGTTATATATTAGACAATATATTAAGGAATATCCGGTTTATCTTGATTATGTGTTCTTCGGGTTTTACGCGGGAATATTAGTGAGGAAAGGAAACCGAATACATATTATATCTGATTATCAAAAAAATTTTACAAAACCTTTGACCATCCAAAGTCAAGCAGAAAAGAACCCATCCAGAGTCGATTATTATAATCGGTAAAGTTGTCCAATTTAATTTTCTTTCACAAACGAACAAATCACGTTTGTTTTTTGAAGAGAAGGAATCATGACAACACAAGGAGGGGTACAAACCCAAATTCCAAAATTATTAGGACAAAATTACTATCATTGGCACATTCAAATGAGAGTACTCTTAGAGTCTCAAGATTTGTGGAATGTAGTAGAGGATGGTGTTAGGGAATTACCAAATGATGCAAATGAAGCCTTACGAAAAGAACACAAGGAACAAAATAAGAAGATAAGAAGGCACTTCACTATTTATTCCAAGCATCAACTGAAACAATATTTGAAAGAATTGCTAATGCAAAATCATCTAAGGATGCATGGGAAATATTATACAAATCATATCATGGAGAGCGTCGTGTAAAAACAGTAAAATTACAAACCCTTAGATGCGAGTTTGATATTCTAAGAATGTTAGAAACAGAAACAATAGAAAGTTATTTTGATAGGGTTACTACAATAGTTAACCAATTAAGGATGAATGTAGAAGAATTAAGTGATAAGCGAGTAGTTGAGAAAATATTGCGCAGTATGACCAGAAAATATGAATCTGTAGTAGTAGCTGTAGAAGAGTCCAAAGATTTAGAAGAATTATCAATTGAAGAACTTATGGGAATACTACAATCCCATGAATTAAGACTTAAACAATATGACACACACGTCATGGATCAAGCATTCCAAGTACAAAGTGGGACTCAAGTAAGAAATAGAGGAGGGAATAGATATAATAACAGCTACAGAGGAAGAGGAAGAGGAAGAGGAAGAGGAAGAGGAGGTAGATCAGGGCGATACAGACCCATTGTTTGTTACAATTGTCAAGGGTTAGGTCATATAGCTAGAAATTATCCACATAAGGAAGAAGATGAGAAAAATGAATCCGCAATGATGAGTAAGGAAGAAAGTAAATCAGAACAAGATAGCATGTTCATGATATTAAACATGGAAGAAAATAAGGATACAGATTGTTGGTATTTAGACAGCGGATGTAGTAATCACATGACGGGAAATAGAAGTATATTTATTACATTTAATGATCAAGATAGACGAGAAGTCAGAACAGGTGATGATAAAAGACTACAAGTATTAGGAAGTGGAGAGGTATGCATAAGAGTAAACGATAAGGTAAACAAGATACCAAATGTATTCTATGTAGAAGGATTAAGACATAATCTTCTTAGCGTAGGACAATTACTGCAAAAAGGATATAGTGTATTTTTTGGAAAAGAAATGTGTACCATAAAAAATCATGAAGGGAAGACAATCACAGAAACCCATATGACTCAAAATAAGATGTTTCCTCTATATTCAAATCAAGACTTGCCCAAAGTACTGTACACTTCCACAAAAACCAGTTCTGATTTATGGCATCAAAGATATGGTCACATCAACTATGAAACTTTGATTGAAATGGAACACAAACACGCAGTAAAAGGTTTACCTAAGACATACAAGACAGAAAATGTCTGTGAGGGTTGTGCTTTAGGAAAACATGCAAGAAAACCATTTAATAAACAAGCAAAATGGAGAGCGGAAAGACCCCTACAACTTGTTCATTCAGATATGTGTGGACCAATGAGAACGAAGACAATTGGAGGATGCAGATATTTTATTACCTTCATTGACGATTTTACAAGAAAAACTTGGATATACTTCCTCAGAGAAAAATCACAAGCACTACACTTCTTCAAAATATTTAAAGCCTTAGCAGAAAATCAATCAGACTAAAGAATCAAATATCTTAGGACTGATAGAGGTGGAGAATATTGTGGAAATGCCTTCCAAGAATACTTACAAGAACACGGAATACATCATCAACTGACCACAAGTTACACACCACAACAAAATGGAGTTGCCGAACGTAAAAATAGAACCATAATGGAACTAAGTAGGAGTATGCTGAAAACAAAGAAGCTCCCGAATGAATATTGGGGAGAAGCTGTAAGCTGCACAACATATATCTTAAATCGAACTACCTCCAAGAGTGTTAGTGATAAAACTCCTGAAGAAGCATGGACTGGAATAAAACCTGATGTGTCAAATTTACGGATATTTGGGTGCCTTGCCTATGCACATATTCCAGAACAAAAACGGGGTAAACTTGATGATAAAACAGAAAGGGCAATCTTTGTTGGATACAGCGAGAATCGTAAAGCTTATAAATTATATAATCCAATTACAAGAAAGACCATAGTCAGTAGAGATGTCATATTTGATGAAAATAAAACTTGGGAGGAAAACGAAGAAGAAGATGCTGTGACTTTAGATGAAAATGAAAACACAAAAAGCAGTGAGAACAATACACACGATCAGACATCAAGGAATGAAGAATACTTACCCATACACAATACATCTGAAAATGAGAGGCAGGAGGAGCAAGAAACACAAATTGAGGATGAAAATCTGGATGCTACAACATCCAGTCAAAGTCCACCTTTAAAAATACGTACATTAGCTTATATTCATAGTAGAACCTAACCAATGAACAGTCCAGAAGTACGAGACCTATACCAAAGACATCAAGAAGCTGCAAACTTTGCATTTTATACTGATTCAAATCAAATTGACTATGAAGAAGCTAGCAAGTATGAGAAATGGAAGGATGCAATGAAGAGGGAAATAGAATCTATACAAAAGAATGGAACCTGGGAGTTGGTTGATTTACCAAAGGATCAAAAACCCATAGGAGTAAAATGGATATACAAGACCAAATACGATGAACATGGAAATATAGATAAACACAAAGCTCATTTAGTAGTAAAGGGGTACAAACAAAAATATGGGATAGATTATCATGAAGTTTTTGCACCAGTGATTCGTTTTGATACTGTAAGACTAGTACTCGCCTTAGCAGCTCAATATAAATGGTATCTACATCAAATGGATGTGAAGACTGCATTTCTAAATGGAGTATTAAAAGAGAAGGTGTTTATAGAACAACCTCTAGGATTTATAGAAAAGGGAAATGAAAATAAGGTATGTATTCTTAAAAAGGCACTGTATGGTTTAAAGCAAGCTCCACGAGCATGGTATTGTAGGATCAGTCAATACTTCGAAAAACATAACTTCAAAAGGTGTACATTTGAACATACCTTATTCTTAAAGAGGACAAGTACTTCCAGACTAGTGGTGTGCCTATACGTAAATGATTTAATCATAGCTAGTGATTGCATGGAGGAAATTACTTCATTTAAGGAATCCATGCAAAGAGAGTTCGAAATGACAGATATGGGAAAACTACATTATTTCTTAGGGATGGAAGTTACCTATGATCAAGAAGCTATAAAGATTTCTCAAACCAAGTATGCAAAAGATATACTTGAAAAATTTAGAATGGCAGATAGTATTAAAGCCTCAACTCCAATGGAATATGGACTAAAGCTAATCAAGAACAGCAACGAAGAAAACATTGACCCAAGTCTATAACGTAGTTTAGTTAGGAGTCTCATGTATCTGACAAATACAAGACTCATGGATCAACCAAAGAAGTCTCATTGGGAAGCAGGAAAGCACATACTAAGATATATAAAGGGCACATAAGAATATGGAATAGTATACACAAGAAACACATTTGAATTAAAAGGTTACAGTGATAGTGATTATGTAGTAAATTTAGATGATAGTAAAAGTACATCAGGATATATATTCAATATAGGATCAGGAGCAATTTCATGGCAATCAAAGAAACAAAAGGTGGTAGCATTATCATCAATAGAAGCAGAATACATTGCTCTATCACTTACTGGATGTCAAGCTCTATGGCTCAAAGGAATCTTGAAAGAATTAGAGTTTGATGCAAATAAACCAATCATCCTATATTGTGACAACAAGTCTACCATCAATCTCACAAAAGATACAGTCTACCATGGAAAAAGCAAACATATTAGAATCAAGTATCACTTTATAAGAGATATAATCAAAACTGAAGATGTGGAGATAAAGTACTGTAACACCAAAGAACAAATGGCAGATATCTTCACAAAGGCACTACAACCAAAGGACTTCACAAGGCTGCGAAGTAAGTTGAATGTAATACCAATCTAGCTTAAGGGAGGGTATTGGACATTATCATAATATAAGCTAGATTATACATACCGGTTCAAGTAATATACTAACCGGTTCAAATACAAGACAGACGCGACGGTTCAAACATGAAGACGCAATGCTTCGGATCATAGTCACGTCGATTAGAATAATTAACCTATGTATATATAGTTTACGATGTATCATTTTACAGTTATCAAGTTTTATTATCCAAACCCAAAAGAACATAAAACACTTTGTATTCATTCGATCAAACCGATCAATTCTACAATAATATTATCATTCATTATCAGTTATTGTTATTGATTTGCGCATACTATAGTAAATCTTCCAACAATATAGCCATGGATGATGGTGATTTTAAGTCATTTGCATTAGTCCATAAGAGGTTATTTTCTGTTTTACAAAAAGTCTACAAATGCCTATTCATAAACTGAATGGCGTGTGCTACATCAGTATTTCTCTGTCTTTCTTTACGTATTTATTGGGTCAGTTTGTGTAACAGTGTTACCTTATGTCTTGTTTCGTGTAGGGCTATATATATATTATCTTCATGAATGGTATTGATAAATTTTCAGAAAGTTCTCGTTTCTATTTCCTACTAAATCTTGCTCTAAAGAATACTATTTGCCAATATTCTTCATTTTATTAACATAAACATTTTTCGAGCAGTGTTTTTAATCATATCAATTTAACTTGAAGTCTAGAGTGATTCTATTCTAATCTAATAGAACGCTTTTGCTGGTAGCTAACTGAAACCAGAGAAGAAAAGGACAAAATAGAATGAGGAATAAATCTAAGTTATTTCATCTTTTGGAAATTGGTCATCTCTAATTTAACTAGATCTGTCAAGACCCCCCCCCCCCCCCTCCTTAACGGGTCGGTGCCTAGCTCTTGATGCTTCATCCAACTCCCTTAAAGAATGGACACGGACATTTTTTTGTGTTCTTTTAATTGAAATATGAACACATATATTAACAGTGGTGGATCTAGACCAAGATTTCAGGGGTAACGTTGCATCATTTTCACGGGTAACGCAATAAAAAACACGTAAAAAAAAATACACTACGCCAAAAAAGTTGAGGGGTAACGCTGCTCTCTCTCTAGATCCGCCCCTACATATACAGGTATCTTTCAAGCCTTTATGTTCCATGATGTGTTAGCGAAGGTTATGTTCATTAATACCAATATGAAATAATATACATTATATAAAAAACAGATCTTACATTAGTTTCAAGGCCAGTCGATGCCTCTTAATTTCAATCAAACATAGTCGTTTAAAACATCTAATTTAAATTCATCAAACATTTAGTCAAACTGTAGGACTTTCACAGGTTGTCCAACTAATGTTTTTTAATTAATAAAATCTATTTATAAGACCGTTTCAAAAGAAAATAAACCCCAAATGAGGGGTTAGAAGACTTGTTGACTTCTACTTTCCAAGTCAACTGAACATACCTGGAAAATACTTCATTTAGAAACTTTCAAAACATTTAGCAAATAAATAGGGAGCCTTTTGTCTTGGATAGGTAACAAACAAGTATTCTTAACCTTATTACAGATTTTAAAAACTTGATTAGTTATGGTTTCGATAATGCATAATACAATGTTTGTGTTCCTGTTGCTGCTGATATGCATGGGATCATTTATCAATGGTTTTACCTTGGTGTTCAACAAAGATGCCAACAAGACGAATACGAGGTCCTGTAATGATAAGGAGAGGCAGGCACTACTAGGATTTAAAGCAAACCTAGTAGACATCAACAACAATCTAAATGATTGGGGAGGCAAAGAAAAAAAGGATTGTTGTCAATGGGTCGGCGTTGGTTGCAATAGCCAGACCGGTCATGTGACTGAAGTTGATCTTTCTAGCTCTTCTGATGGCTTGTCTGGTAATATTAGTCATTTTTTATCATTATTATCTCAGTTAGAGTACCTTGATTTAAGTGGAATTGATTTTCAGTTAAATCATATACCGAATTCTTTAAGTTCCCTTACCAACTTACTACATTTGAAACTTTCGGCTTCTAATCTTAGCGGGTCTATTCCTCATCAACTTTATAATCTTTCCAACTTGCGTCATCTTGATCTTAGTAATAATTCTTTGAGCGGGCCGATCCCTCATCAACTTGCTAATCTTTCCAACTTGTTTGAACTTGATCTTAGTGATAACTTTCTAAGTGGACAGATTCTTGTTTCCTTTGGAGGTTTGACTTCTCTTGACCTTCTAGACCTCTCGGGAAATCGATTAGAAGGTCCGATTCCAAAATATTTTGGAAATTGGTCGTCTCTAACTCAATTGGATTTGTCAAGAAACCTCCTTAACGGGTCGGTGCCCAACTTTGTTGGATGTTCAACCTTGGCAGGGTCAATAACAAATAGTATTATTGTATACAGTAAAGGATATCGTCCACGAGTTACTTATCCCTCGGGATGTCCATCCCTGCATAAGTTAGACCTCTCTAGTAACAAGTTAACTGGATATTTACCGAACAGTGTGGGCAAACTAATGAATCTTGAATATCTTGATGTTTCATCCAACTCCCTTGAAGGTTTAATCTCCGATGTTCATTTTCTGAACCTCACACAACTAACCTATCTGGACCTGTCTTTCAATTCCTTTGCACTAAACTTAAGCTCTCCTATGAGCATCCGATCCCAGTTAACAGTTATAAAGATGCAATCCTGCAAGCTTGGGCCAAATTTTCCCATGTGGATTCAAACTCAAAGAAATTTTGCATATCTTGATATATCCAGTGCTGGAATATCAGATCACGCTCCTGCGTGGTTCTGGAACCTACCACGTGGGTTGAGATTTCTCAACATTTCTTCAAATGAAATAAAAGGTATGCTACCAAATATGACATCGGTCTTTGACCGCTACCCTGGAATGGATTTGAGTTACAACCAACTGGAAGGTGCAATACCATTGTTACCTTCTAAACTGGCAGCACTAAACCTCTCTGGAAACAAGTTCTCAGGAACGCTTTCTTTCTTGTGTCAAATTGACACGGCTTTGACTTTTCTTGACGTCTCCAACAATTTATTATCAGGGAGAGTACCTGACTGTTTGAAGAGATTCCGTGAAAAGCTTGTCGTTCTTAATTTATCAAATAACAAATTGACCGGAGAAATTCCTTCTTCTTTGGGAGTCTTGTCTGCCCTTCAGGCATTGTATTTGCGAAGGAACGCTTTTGTTGGTGAAGTACCAAAGTCCTTGAGTAAGTGCACTGAGCTAAGGTTTGTGGATCTAGGGGAAAATATGTTGTCTGGTAACATACCCGAATGGATAGGAGAAACACTTTCAGATTTGTATGTTCTTGTTTTACGGTCTAATAGATTCAATGGTAGTTTACCATCCCAAATATGTTATCTGAATAATCTTCAGTTCCTTGACTTCTCTAATAATGCATTAATGGGAAACATTCCTCGATGCTTTGGTAACTTCACGGCTATGGCTACAAGAGTTAGTCAAGCTGAAATTGCAAGCCATTCTTACTCCTCTTATGTAGCAACTCTCCCTCTAAGCAATGGTACTGTGTATCTATCATGTCGAGCTCCATCTTATTTCAGTTGTGGTCCAAATGAAGAGGCCATTTTTATTGACAATGCAATGGTAGCATGGAAGGGAACACAACGTGAATTTGGAAAAGGTACTCTTTACCTACTGAAAAACATCGATATTTCAAGCAACAAATTATATGGAGAACTTCCCTCTGAGATCACTAATCTTCTAGAGTTGGTCTCATTGAACTTTTCCAACAATAGACTGCACGGGGAAGTTCCAAAGCTTATGGGTCGGTTGACATCTCTTGATTCTCTTGACTTGTCAAGAAACGAGTTTTCTGGAAATATCCCAACAAGTTTGTCACAGTTAACACGTTTAAGTTATCTTAACCTCTCCTACAATAACTTGTCCGGAAGAATACCAACCGGAACTCAACTCCAAAGCTTCAATTATACATCCTATATCGGTAACCCTCAACTTTGTGGACCTCCACTTACACCAAGATGTGGACTTCCATCATCACCACCTGCTACTGTTGCTAGAAAGGAAGATGGAGAGAGTTTTCGGAATTCATTCTATATAGGTATGGCTGTTGGATTTGCTGTTGGATATTTGGGAATTTGTGGTGCTTTATTTCTCAACCGCCGGTGTAGATATTTCGTTTTTGCTAGCATGAATAACATGAAGGATTGGATATATGTAACATCAGTTGTGCATTTTCGGAGTCTTCGTAGAAAATTTAGATGGTAAATGTTAAATGTATCTTCTAATCATTGTGCAATTGTTTCCTATTGGCTAATAGAAATTGTATTATTATTATTGTTGTATTTAGAAAATATATATGGCCATGGATGATTATTGTCATTGTGTATGTAAAACTCCTGTAAGCCTGTTATTTTTTGTTGCATATATAAAAAGTTTACAAATGTCAGATTTGCATAAAATCAAAGGCTGTTGATCTTTCATGCTAATATCTTCACTCTTTATGTATTTATAAGTTTTGATATCAGTCAGAATGTATCTTTGCCATTCATTAAACGTCTCTTTAAATAGAGTTTTACAAGAATGTGATAAACACTAAACTAAGAGATAAAGAGATAACAGATAACCATGATCTAAACAGAGAGATAAACTAGAAAGTAAGAGATAAACATAATTAATTAAATCCAACACTCCCCCTCAAGCTGGAGCGTGAAGATCACGAACGCCCAGCTTGCCAAGCAAAAACTTCAGTTGTTGACCTGATAACGGCTTGGTAAAAAGATCAGCAATCTGATGTTTGGAATTAATATTTAATGGCAAAATTTCTTGCGACTCCACTCGTTCTCGCACGAAATAGCAGTCCATTTCAACATGTTTGGTTCGTTCGTGAAACACCGGATTGTTAGCAATGTGACGAGCTGCAACATTATCACAGAAAAGAGGTGTTGCTTTAGAAATAACAATCCGAAAATCTTGTAGAAGCCATCTCATCCATAAAACTTCGCTTACGGTACTAGCCATGGCTCGATATTCTGCTTCGGCTGATGACTTAGAAACAACAGATTGTTTCTTGGTTTTCCACGAAATCGGAGCCCCGCCTAACAAAAGGAGATAACCTGTTCGTGAACGCCTCGTATATTGACATCCTAACCAATCAGCATCACAATATGCATTAAGGTCAAAACCACCGTGTCTTGGAATAAAAATGCCTTGACCCGGACTAGACTTCAGATAACGAAGAATCCTAGTCGCTGCAGCCATATGATCGACTCGTGGATCCGAGACAAATTGGCTAAGAAGATTTACCGAGTAAGCTATATCGGGCCGAGTTGCTTGTAAGTACAATAAACGACCCATTAGCCGACGATATTGTTTTGCATCCGTTTTTTTGCTTTCAAGGCATTGATCAATCTTAAAATTTTGTTCCATGGGGAGCGAACTAGGACGGCTTCCAAGTAACCCGCTATCTTCAAGAATATCCATCGTATACTTTCTTTGACTTAAGACCATGCCATCTTTTGTGCGAGCGACCTCGATTCCCAAAAAATATTTCAAAGGTCCAAGATCTTTGATACTAAAGGATTTATCAAGATATACCTTTGTTTCATTAATTTTAAGCAAGTGATCCCCCGCAATAATAACATCGTCGACATAAATGAGGACAGCAACGAAGGAACCTTCCTGGCCGAAGGTGAAAAGAGAATGATCGGCACGTGATTGTTGATAGCCAAAAGCAAGTAGTGCTGTTGTAAACCGTTGATACCACGTCCGCGAGGCTTGCTTCAAACCATAAAGAGATTTCTTGAGACGACAAACCCGGGTCTCATCTTTTAAACCAAATCCTTGTGGCACCTTCATGTATACTTCTTCTTTAAGATCGCCATGTAGAAAGGCGTTATTCACATCCAATTGGTGTATTAACCAATTATGTTTCACAGCCACCGTCAACAATGTTCGCACAGTAACAAGCTTCGCAACAGGTGCAAAAGTATCATGATAATCAACACCTTCAATTTGTGTGAACCCTCGTGCCACAAGACGCGCCTTGTACCTTTCAACTTCACCACTTGGTTTGTATTTGATTTTGTAGACCCATTTAGAATCAATAGCATGCTTTCCTTCTGGGAGAGAAACAAGGGTCCATGTTTTATTATCTTCAAGGGCCTTAATCTCCTTTTTCATAGCATCTCGCCACTTTTCGTCCTGCATTGCTTCTTGAAAATTCTTTGGCTCATTATGAGAAGTAATGGCCGCCAAATACAGTTTATGAGAATTAGTAAAATTTTCATAAGAAACATAGTTAGCAAGGGGATGTACCGTCGAAGAAGTATGCTCGGAAACGGGATTTGCGTGGTCGACGGATGGTGGCAATTTTACGTTAAAGTCTTGTAAATATTTCGGCTGAACTTTGACCCTTCCTTGCCTTTGCACAGACTCGTTCCCGGCAGATTGTTGTGATTGGGTCGCAGGTGACAATTGATCAACATCTATCGGCCCAAAATCAAGCCCGAAATCTGTTGCTTCATTTATTAATTCCGGCCCAGATTCATTGTGCTCGTCAGCTGATTCCGAGGCCTGTTCTGTTAGGTTGTTCTGTTGGGCTGTTCCATGGCCCAAATCTGTGGGATTGCATTGCTTTGTCGATTCCGAAGCTGGAACCTGAGCTGCTGCTTCTGTAATATTTTCATGGCCATTTATCTCTTGGTCCTTGTCTAATAATGTTTCATTCTCCTCCCATTCATCAGGTACAACAAATAAAGACTCATTTTGTTTGTCTGATTGTAACTTGGAAAAAGGAAAAACATTCTCAAAAAATTTAACATCCCTGGACGTTATAATTTTTGCATGTTCAACATCAAAAATCCTATATCCCTTGGTCCCTTGAGGATACCCAATAAATACCCCTGGTCTCCCCCTTACTTCAAACTTATCTCCCCCGGTTTCTATACTCCAAAAATAAGCAAGACAACCTAGGACTCTCATGTGATCATATTCCGGCTTTTGACCGAAGATAATCTCATAAGGCGTTTTATTTTTAATAACCTTTGAAGGAAGGCGATTAATGATGTATGTTGCAGCTTGTATACATTCTCCCCAAAATCTTTTAGGTAACTTTCCTTGAAACATTAAAGCACGTGCCGTTTCAAGAATATGACGATGCTTACGCTCAACCACACCATTTTGTTGGGGTGTGTTTGGACACGTTGTTTCTAAAAAAATTCCTTCTTGAGCATAAAAATTCATCATACGATTAGAAGTAAATTCCCCACCATTATCGCATCTAATTCGTTTGATTGTTTTCCCAAATTGAGTTTTAACCATTTTTTGAAAAAACATCAAATAATCACTAGCCTCGTTTTTGTGTTTGATAAGAAACACCCATAAGGCTCGGCTAAAATCGTCAACAATAGTTAAAAAATAAACTTCATGAAAAGTGGCAGGCCTTCGATATTTACCCCAAACATCACAATGAATTAACTCAAAACAATCATTAGTTTTAATAGAACTTTTAGGAAATGGTGAACGAGTATGTTTTGCTTTGATACAAGCATCACATAAGGTGTCCTTCAAAGAAATTTCTTCTAAAAAATTAATATGACCTAACTTGGAATCAGAAGCATGACCTAATCTTGAATGCCAAACCTTCATATCAACCTTCACAGCCATTGCCATCTTTCTTCTTACTGCCATGCCCATCCGATAAAGACCATTGACGCAATTACCCGTTCCAATCAACTTCCTCGAGTGTAAGCCCTGCATAACACAAAAATCGGGAAAGAATGTCATTGAACATTGTAAGTCTTTGGTCAAACGGCTAACCGAAAGTAAGTTGCAATTAAATTTTGGAATGAGCAAAACATCTTTAATTTTGGCTCCTCCAACAAGGGTGCATTCTCCTTTTGCTTTCACCGGTATACTATCGCCATTTGGAATCATAACCGGTGATTCTTGATCACTTTCAACAATATTATCAAGACATTCCTCATCGCATACAATATAGTCAGTTGAACCCGAATCGGCAATCCAGTCGTCGGGTTTGTCCAGGTTATGCGATGGATACAACTTACCAGCCATGTTGGCTTTTCGAATGTTTTCACCTTTGTCGCCTGCTTCGTTTAGGTGCTTCAAGAGGATCTCGTACTGCTCATTCGTCAATCCTGCTATCATCTTTGTATCCTTCTGATCGGTATCGACGTGTGCTGCAGCCTTCGGTTTTCCTTTTTCATACTTCTTACCCGGCCACCATTCCGGATATCCAACAAGCTTAAAACACCCATCACGTTTGTGCCCATCTCGACCACAATGCGTGCAGTGTTCAACTTCATTGCTGCTGCCCCCGTTTTACATCTCTTTGGTTTCCCTTGTTTCTTTGCTGACCCGATTCTGATGCGCCGCGAGATGCCTGCCAGTTGGCCTGAAAAGCAGCAGCTTCTATCTGTGGTCTCTTTCCCCCTGCTATAGCTCTCTGTTGTTCATCTTCCGAAGCCATACGATAAGCCTCCCCCAAGGTAGGGTTCGGTTTCATGGCTAAGATTTGCGTCCTTATTGTTGAAAATTCTGGATCTAAACCCATAAGAAACTCATATAAGCACTCCTTCTCCCTAAACTCAGTCAATCTCTTCCCAATGTCACACGAGCAGAATCCGCATGTGCAGCGAGGGATCTGCAGTGCAGACCCGATTTCATCCCATATTCCCCTGAGTTTAGTGTAATAAGCTGAAACGGATGTACCATCCTGTCTTGTAACGGTAAGGGACTGCTTTAGTTCATAAGCACGTGGTGCACTCTCTTTGCCGAATCGTTCCTTGAGATCCTTCCATATCTCCGAAGATGTGTTGGCATATTTGACACTTCCCCTGATCTCTTTCTCCATTGCTGTCGTCAACCATCCTTTTATCATCGCGTCACATCGCATCCAAGCCATATAAGTTTCCATCGTCTTCTCTGGTTTCGGTATAGACCCATCTACGAACCCCATCTTGTTCTTGGCAAATAGAAAATTCATCATCTCCTGACTCCAGTCACTATAATTGTTGTCTGTCAGCGCATCATTCACTTGCATCTGTCTCGGGTAATCGGAAGCGTGTATGTAATAAGGTGAGTTCGTATCGATGGGTTTGTCATCGGGTTTTCCGCCGTCTGGCTTTTTTGGTCGTTCTTCTTCTTCTCCGGCCATGACCGGTTTATGTTTTTGTGATCAAAAGCTCCTGCTCTGATACCATATAAGTTTTGATATCAGTCAGAATGTATCTTTGCCATTCATTAAACGTCTCTTTAAATAGAGTTTTACAAGAATGTGATAAACACTAAACTAAGAGATAAAGAGATAACAGATAACCATGATCTAAACAGAGAGATAAACTAGAAAGTAAGAGATAAACATAATTAATTAAATCCAACAGTATTGACATATATTGTAGACCATTTTTGGAATAGTTGCCGTAATTATATTGGTTTTAAATTAAAATGTTGGTTGGTTTAGTTCTAATATGATAAAAATATAATACGAAATTTTAGGTGTATTTCATCAATATACTACTTTAACAAAGAAGGAACAGCTAAACATCACAGTGATTTCGTGATAGTGTAGGTTTCATGTGTAAATTTGGAGTGCACCTTAGATTTATGAAGATTATTCTAATAAAAGATGTTGGATTTGGAATGCACCCATTGGATTGAAAGTGTTAACAAGATGATGTTGGAAATTTAGGGCTTGGGCCCAGCAAAAGGAAAAAAAAAGATTTGGAGTGTTAGTGAAGGAAAAGAAGATTAACCACTCGGATCTAGAGAAAGGGTGCAAATAAGTTTAGCAGTTCGTAATCTATTTAAAATTGGCTTGCTAAAAACTCTAATCGGGTCGAGATTGAACGGGCTAGAGCTTTTATTGTGGCTAATTTACTAAACAAGTTTGAGCCCGAGCTTCAAACATCGAGCTCAAGCTAGATTGCGAGCGTAAAGAGCTTTTGATTTAGCATATTAACAATGTGTTAATTATCAAAAAAGTTTACTCACACAAAAACACTACTTAAATGATTGTTTGGATCCATTTTTAGAGAGAAATAAACTTTATAATGATAAGAGAGGTATCATGCAGCGGTGGAGGATAGTGAAGGGTTTCGAGCAAAAAAAAATTATACGTATTGAGGCTAGCCTGCCTCCATTTTAAGGGTTTTAAGGTTTCGTGACATCGACCCCACAAATATTTTTCCAAGCTCCGCCACTGGTATCACGAATGTAAAAATTGTTTAAAGTGGTATAAAAATAACAGAAAATATTAAAATATGGTATTTTTCTTATAACACAATCTAGCTTTTTTTTTTTTTTGATATATAATTGAGCAACCGTCAAACGGGATAGTTTGATACACTCGGTTTTGGTGCCAGCTATCTTTTTGTAATTTAACTGATATTCTAGATACGCTATAGATTAATATTTATTAATTAGAATTAGATAGGTTTCTTATGTCTAGATGTAATTAATTAATTAAATGTTTGAGCATAAGGATGTTAAATTTCTTCCCAAGTTTTAGTCCAACTGTAGGAGTAATTTTCACAGGATTTTCATGGTAGTTTATAACATCTAATTTAATTTTGTATTGTGATACATTCACAGGTTGCCAAATTAATGTTTTTTAATTATAAAATATATTTATAAGACTGTTTCAAAAGAAAATAAACCAAGATTTTCTGAACCCAATGAGGGGTTAGAAGACTTGTTGACTTCTGTTTTCCAAGTCAACTGAAAACACCTGGAAAATACTTCATTTAGATGCCTCTGTATTAGATTTTTAAATTTTTTACAATACCAATTAGTGGACATGAGTGATTAGGAGACTTGCTATCTTAATCTTCCATGTCCTCAGTCAACTCAAAACATGTCCAAATAAATATGGAGCCTTTGTGTTGGATTTGTAACAAGTATTCCTAGCCTTAAAACAAAATTTTAACAATTTATTGCTTTTGGTTTTGGTAATGCATAATATGATGCTTGTTTTCGTGTCGTTGCTTCTATGCATGGGGCCGTATTTCAATGGCGGTGTGACGTCAGGGTTCAAAGAAGACGCCAACATGACGATTACAACATCCTGTAAGGATACAGAGAGGCAGGCACTGCTTGATTTTAAAGCAAGCCTGATAGACATCTACAACAATCTAAATGAGTGGGGGGACAAAGAAAAGAAGGATTGTTGTCAATGGATCGGTGTTAGTTGCGACAGCCAGACTGGTCATGTCACTAGACTTGATCTTTCTAGCTCTTCTGACGGCTTGGCTGGTAATATTAGTCTTTTATTACCGTTATTATCTCAATTGCAATACCTTGATTTAAGCGGAATTGATTTCCAGCTCAATCATATACCAAATTCTTTAAATTCCCTTACCAACTTACAACATTTGACAATTTCTGCTGCTAATCTCAGCGGGTCTATTCCACAGCAACTTGCTAATCTTTCCAGCTTACTACATCTCAATCTTAGTAGTAATTCTTTGAGCGAGCCGATTCCTGTTTCCTTGGGAGATTTAAGTTCTCTTACACATTTAGACCTCTCTGGAAATCAATTAGTGGGTGTCATTCCATATTCTTTTGGGAACTGGTCATCCCTAGTTCAATTGGATTTGTCAAAAAACCTCCTTAACGGGTCAGTGCCCGACTTTGCTGGATGTTATAACATACAAGAGTTTAGCTCATATGGCAGTTCCGTGTATAATAAACGAGGTACTACTTTTACTGGATGTCCATCCCTGCATAAGTTGGACCTTTCTAGTAATGGGTTAACCGGAAATTTACCCAACAGCGTGGGCAAACTATTAAATCTTGAGCATCTTGATGTTTCATCCAATTCCCTTGAAGGTTTAATCTCCGATGTTCATTTCCAAAACCTCACCCAACTAACCCATCTAGACTTGTCTCACAATTCTTTTGCACTAAACTTAAGCTCCCATGCGTTAATCGAATCACAATTAAAGACTATAAAGATGCAATCCTGCAAGCTAGGGCCTAGTTTCCCCAAATGGATCCAAGCTCAAAGTGATTTTGAATATAATGCTGGAATATCAGATCAAGTCCCTGGATGGTTCTGGGACTTGTCACCTGGGTTGAGATTTCTCAACATTTCTTCAAATGGAATAAAAGGTATACTACCAAATATCACATCGGTCTTTGAACGCTATCCTGGAATGGATTTGAGTTACAACCAACTAGAAGGTTCAATACCATTGTTACCTTCTAAACTGGCAGCATTAAACCTCTCTGGAAACAGATTCTCAGGAACCCTTTCTTTCTTGTGTCAAATTGACACGACTTTGACTTTCCTTGACCTCTCGAACAATCTATTTTCAGGGAGTCTGCCTGATTGTTTGAAGAAATTCCATGAGAAGCTTGCGGTTCTTAATTTATCAAACAACAATTTGTCTGGAGAAATTCCTTCTTTGTTGGGAGTCATGTCTGAGCTTCAGGCATTGTATTTGCGTAGGAACGCCTTTGTTGGTGAAATACCAGAGTCCTTGAGCAACTGCACAAAGCTAAGGTTTGTGGATTTAGGGGAAAATAAGTTGTCCGGTAACATACCAACATGGATAGGAGAAACGCTTTCAGAGTTGTATGTTCTTGTTTTACGGTCTAATAGACTCAATGGCAGTTTACCGTCCCAAATATGTTTATTAAATAATCTTCAATTCCTTGATCTGTCTAAGAATAGATTATTGGGACACATTCCTAGATGCTTTGGTAACTTCACCGCTATGGCTACCAGACGGTTTCAAGATGATGTTATCAGCCATTCTTACTACTCTTATGTATCAACTATCCCTGGAACCAAACCACAACGCGACTTTGTTGTATATTCTGCACTGAACAGAAGCAATGTACCTCTATGTTCAGGAAGACGTGGACGCTATTTCGTTTGTGGTCCAAATGAAGAGGCCTTTTTCATTGACAATGCACTGGTTGCATGGAAGGGGAAACAACGTGAATTTGGAAAAGGTCTTTACCTACTAAAGAGCATTGATATTTCAAGCAACAAGTTATATGGAACACTTCCCTCTGAGCTCACGACTCTTGTAGAGTTAGTCTCCTTAAATCTTTCGGACAACAGACTGCACGGTGAAGTACCAAAGCATATGGGTCAATTGACATCTCTTGATTCTCTTGACTTGTCAAGAAATGAGTTATCTGGAAATATTCCGTTGAGTTTGTCACAGATAACACGTTTAAGTTATCTTAACCTCTCCTACAATAACTTGTCAGGAAGAATACCAACTGGAACTCAGCTGCAAAGCTTCAGTTATACATCCTACATTGGTAACCCTCAACTTTGTGGACCTCCACTTACACCAAGATGTGGGCCGCCAACTCCAACTCCACCTGCTGCTACTGTTGTTGGAAAGGTAGACAGAGAGGGGTTTTGGAACTCATATTACATAGGTATGGTTGTTGGATTTTTTGTTGGATATTTGGGAATTTGTGGTGCTTTATTTTTCAACCGTCGGTGTAGGTATGTAGTTTTCGCGACGTTAAATAACATGAAGGATTGGATATATGTAACAACGATTGTGAATTTTTGGAATTTTCATACCAAATTTAGACGGTAAATGTTTATTGTACCTTCTAATCATTGTACGATTGTTTCCTATTAACTAAGTAGATATATTATGATTATTATAGTTCTATGTGGAAATCGTTTGTGGCCACGGATGATCATTGTCTGCCTTTGTGTTTATAAAACTCCTGTTGGCAAGCTATTTATCTCTGGTATAATAGTTTACAATTCTCAACTCATTATCTTAGGGCACATGGGGTGGTCACCATTTTATCACACCCATCACACTCTCACACCCAATCATCTTGTGCCACCTCATTTTATCACATTCTATCGCATTTCATCACTAAAAACCCATGTGTTGGTGTTCACAATTATCATTAAAACCATCACACCCAATAACCTTGTGACACTTCATTCCATCACACCCTTTACTATTTTTTTATAATAAAAATCAAGAGAGAGAGAGAGAGTGTGTTGGTGGGTGGTCCCCACCTACTTTTTCTAATAACAACAAAATTGAGTTTGGTGATTGATTCTTTATCTCCGTGATGTATATCATGATATTTCATCTTCACGGCCGTGATAATTTTGAAGGGGTGGTGTTCGTGATGATCACAGCCATCACGGCTGGTCCATCACGGACCGTCCCGAGTGCCCTTAAACGTCACCGACGATCGTTAAATAATAATAATAATAATAATAATAATAATAATAATAATAATAATAATAATAATAATAATAATTAGGCCGAGCACCACCCAGTTACATCTCCGAACACCTTCAACTCCATCCAGACCACCACCCACGACCTGACCCCGAACCATCGATCACCACTATCACAGCAACATTAAGATACCTTGGACCTTTCCTTATTCTCATTGCTTGTCTTGTGTAGTCGTTTCGAGTAGAACCACCGATCTCCACTGATCACCACCACCGGTTACCATCATCCGATCCTAGTACCCAATGGCATTATTTTCAAACCTACCTTCCCAATTCATTCGTTCGACCTGATTGATATCTTCATTCGCCTATTCCTAAATTCCTGTTTTTCATTCGACCCTTTTGGCTCCATATTTTTTCATTCGACCCATCCTCATCTCTTTTAATTGGCCCCTTAATTAGCTTTATATAAAACATCAGTTAGTTGGATTGTATAATGGCTTGAGAGTCCATTTATTAAATTATGGATTCCAAGTTTCAAGTGTGTTCTTTGTTTTATTAATATTAATAATAATAATAATAATGGAGTAAGGAGTTTTATGCGGATCTGCTTAGAGGACGGGCAACCTGTGGTTGCTTCCCTCATCGTTTAGTAAAGGGTTTTTGCATGCTGGTTTCTTTGCCCCCTAACTCATCTCGAGTTTGGCGGTTAGCATTTGCACATGGCACTTGCCAGGAAGGCCCAGAATGTCAAGTCAGGAGGTTCTGCGCAGGGCTCTGTTATTGGTTTAAGGGTCTGCCCCTTTAAACATTTTCATGATTTTAAAGATGGTAAACCGGGGTCTGGCGGATATTTTGCCTTCTTGAACACATGCAAAGCACTCACCTCAAAACAAAAAACCGAAGGCTATCTATGAAGGAGGCTATCTCAAAGGATGTGGACCTTTTTTTGGATGTTGGGGAAGTTCTCAAGGCAGGAGATAAATGGTTATGTGGGGGGTGCATGGTGATGCATGCTCTCAGTAGGAGATGCAAGCAAGACGACGAGGTTGTATCATTCGCCATGGTCTCGGGAGATGTCAAAGATTTCATTGTTGGGATACGGAAACCATATCAAGCGGTAGACGACGCAAACCCATGTCACCCAACCGGGATTGTTGGGGATGTTACCCTCCTCGAGCGTGTTTTTTCGCTCCGTATTCAAAC
Source organism: Ambrosia artemisiifolia (assembly GCA_032199755.1). Classification (NCBI taxonomy): domain Eukaryota; kingdom Viridiplantae; phylum Streptophyta; class Magnoliopsida; order Asterales; family Asteraceae; genus Ambrosia; species Ambrosia artemisiifolia. The sequence continues at coordinate 40,458,460 of CM063529.1, forward strand.
TGTTAAAAGCACCCCCCCCCCCCCGTTGCCGTATGATGTTTGCTCAAGTGTTAACAGGTGCCATACGCAAAGTGGTGGTGTCGTTGGGCTCGGTTCACAATTGGGTCCAATTGCTATTGCTTCCGCGGTTAACCCTGAGGGTGGTCAGACCGTCCTCCAGGCAAGAGCGAAGATCAGGGAATAGGAAATCTCTGCAGTGTAGTAGCACCATGCAAGCATTTGTAGTATGGAAAAATGGGTCTGGGTTTGCGGTCTTGGTCTCTTCCCTCTTGGGTAGCGTGGGGGAGGTTGTGGTACCTAGGGGAGAAGTCAGAAGGGAAGAGGACAATGAAAAGGAACCTAATATAAAGCAATGTCTTCGAAAAGTCAAGGATGGGCATTTCACGGCGACAGTTAAGGTTTTGTGCTCTAGTGGGGTTACCCCTCTATGTGAATCGACCATGAAAGCCCTCATTGATAAACACCTAGTGGTGCCTCCTTCATCCTTTCCTTCTAACCCTATCGCCCAACCCGCTCTATCTGTAGATGGAGATTGTGTGCTTAGATGTTTATTTTTTTATGGTTTTTATTTTTTAGGATTTTTAATTATTTTAGGAATTTTAATATTAATTATTAGGATTTTTAATTATGTTTTTGTATTAAAATTGTGTTTTTTCAGTTTATTTTAGGATTTCCCTCCACCCCCCCCCCCCCCCCTAATTCATGTTGCACTTTTGGGTCCCACGTAAAGGGGGTGAAAATTGTGGGGAGTGGAAGGGGGGAAAGGGGGTGAAGGGAATAATATTATATTTGTTAGAGTTAAAAAAAAGTAAAAAAAAATTGGCCAATCACGGGCCTCCACGTGGCCTTCCTCCTCCCCCCCACGCCAGTGACTCTCCCGCCCCACTCCGGGTGGTCTAATGCTGGGTGAAATTTGGTGTGCCGCATTTTTTGACATGTGACATGTGGTCCACATGACTATTTATATTATTTTTTAAAATTTAAATAAACAAACTACTATTTAATGTAAATATTTAACTAGAATAAACATAAAAAATTTACATTACTTCACTAAATTACCTAAAAAATTAAAAAAATACGGAAAATAAAAAAAACATTAATCCTAAAATTAAAAAAAATACGGAAAATAATAAAGCTACAATTCATCGGTTTCGTCAAATTCGTCTTCGTCGTCATTCTCGTCTTCCTCTTCTTCGTCACCCTCGTGCGGAATATATCGAACCAACCATGCATGTTGTACCAAATCCAACATTAAAGCGTTATGTGTATCCTCGTTACGCACCTCTTGCGAGTTGAGGATTCTCTCCACCGGTGTCGCTGGTGGCATTTCTGTTGGTGCGTCTGGTACATAATTTTGACACGTTATCTTTCCTTCGTCTTCTAGAATCATGTTATGCATGATTATACACGCATACATAGCATCTCTCATTTTTCTTTGGTCCATGCACGAGCCGGATTTCTAATATAATACCAACGTTATTGAAGCACCCCAAAGCATCTCTCAATGTCCTTTCGTGAAGACTCTTGAACTTTCTTAAAATATGCTCTTTTTTCATCGAACGGATTAGTGAACGTCTTCACGATAATCGAATACTTCGGATGTATTCCATCGGCCAAAAAGTATCCGTGTGGGTAGTAGTTTTCATTAGCATAAAAAGATGTTGTTGGTGCTCTACCTTCGAAAAGGGGCGACAGGTGAAAAACGTTTATGTCATTGCATGACCCAGCGCACAAGCACTTGTAACCACCTCCTGCTCGATCTCATCGTCGGTTGATTCACCCGTATCGCCTAAAAACTCTTTGTACCATATTAACTCACAAGGATTTCATATTATTGATATTATTGAAGAATGGATGGTGGGCAGGGGATTGTACCATCAACATAACCATATAAGTTGTTGGTTATTAAGAATGGATGAATCATGGCCTTCCAAAAGCCATAGTTTGTAGGGGTAAGTTTGAAGGCAAACTTATGTGAGTTTTGTGTTGTTTTCTCAGCAGTTGTAAATGCAGAAATCATTGCCATGGATCCGGTTTAAAAAGAAGCAGGGGAGAGGCTGTTGTCAAAAAAAGGAGAAGGTTGGCGACAACACTGTTGATGGCTGTAAGGTTAGGGCTGGCAGGAAGTTGAGGGATTAGAGAGATGGCTGTGATACCATATTAACTCACAAGGATTTCATATTATTGATATTATTGAAGAATGGATGGTGGGCAGGGGATTGTACCATCAACATAACCATATAAGTTGTTGGTTATTAAGAATGGATGAATCATGGCCTTCCAAAAGCCATAGTTTGTAGGGGTAAGTTTGAAGGCAAACTTATGTGAGTTGTGTGCTGTTTTCTCAGCAGTTGTAAATGCAGAAATCATTGCCATGGAGCCGGTTTAAAAAGAAGCAGGGGAGAGGCTATTGTCGAAAAAAAGGAGAAGGTTAGCGACAACACTGTTGATGGCTGTAAGGTTAGGGCTGGCAGAAAGTTGAGGGATTAGAGAGATGGCTGTGATACCATATTAACTCACAAGGATTTCATATTATTGATATTATTGAAGAATGGATGGTGGGCAGGGGATTGTACCATCAACATAACCATATAAGTTGTTGGTTATTAAGAATGGACGAATCATGGCCTTCCAAAAGCCATAGTTTGTTGGGGTAAGTTTGAAGGCAAACTTATGTGAGTTGTGTGCTGTTTTCTCAGCAGTTGTAAATGCAGAAATCATTGCCATGGAGCCGGTTTAAAAGGAAGCAGGGGAGAGGCTGTTGTCGAAAAAAAGGAGAAGGTTGGCGACAACACTGTTGATGGCTGTAAGGTTAGGGCTGGCAAAAAAGTTGAGGGGTTAGAAAGATGGTTGTGATACCATATTAACTCACAAGGATTTCATATTATTGATATTATTGAAGATGATACAGAAGAGTCCAATATAAAGGACTAAAGAGATACAAAACAGACCCTTCTAGAATAATAACTGAAAGACTCTTAGTATGACATCAATTAATGATAGACTCTTAGGGGTTGTTTGGTAACATCTTAATCAACCTCTTAACCATTAAGGCCTGAATCATTCAGCATTCAGACTGTTTGTTTCAGCATCTGAATGAATAATTAAGTGCTGAACCATTAAGCTAATAAGGGATGAGAATGATTCAGCTCTTAACCATTGAGAGTCTCTTAACCATTCAGACCATCTTAATAATTCAGCACTTAATAACCAAACAGCCTCTTAGTCTAACACACAACAATATTGTCCGTCAGTTATGATTCTTCGACAAGGGATGGTCGTCAGTGGGCAATATTATCTTGTACAATGTTCTTGGTTTATATTATTCAGTGCTTCTTCAGACCTTCACCTGATATAAAAATAACGCATAGTTATTATCATACATAAGTTAAAACAAATAAATGAGAGACCGAAAATTACAATTAGATGTAAATGCGTATTAACCGAGATATTCTCTATTAACCTCCGAGATATTCTCCTGTATTTATCTATACTATATTATAATGCATGAGGCAAGGGTAGTTTAAGATACCAAAAAATTAATAACTTTATTTTCATTAACAACCCTAAAATGGGGGTAAAATAGTCATTCAAACATTTTTACACTTTCATATCTCATCTTAGTTACACTATAATCTCTTGAATTTTACTCAACTTTTGTTTATTTAAACTTCTTTTCCTTATTTTAAGCAACTATCCCCCATGATTTTTAAATACTCACATTTTTTTCATAAGTTGATACTTTTATAAAAAAAAAAAAAAAAAGACTGAATTACAAGTTTTGTCTTTTAGGTTTGTACCAGATTGCAAGGTATGTCCTTTAACTTTAAAATTGCTTGGTTTTGTCCTTTATCTTTTAAAATCTTGCACGTTATGTCTTTTATGGCTAACTTGGTTAGTTTTCTCCGATAAGTTTGGTCATGTGACCTGCACGTGAGGGTATTTCAGTAAAATCACCCTCTTATCTTCTTCCCCAATTTATCATAAACCCTAACACCCATTTTAATCAACAAATGGTATGCAATCAAGATCAAGACCTTGTTCTTTTGCTCTTTAACCCGTCACCCTCTCTCTCCTCTCTCTCACACCTCGTCTCTCTCCCTCCTCCGTCTGTTACAGCGGCGGCCAGCCACCACCCACCTTATGGTGGTGCAAGGCAGTGTTCTTTTGATCTCTAACCCGTCACCCTCACTCTCCTCTCTCTCCTCTCTCTCGCACCTTGTCTCTCTCCCTCATCCCTCTGTTACAGCGGCGGTCGGCCACCACCCTGTAACAACCCGTACATAGGGCCCGAAATTTTTCGCGACTAAAATTAAGACGACGAGGAACTAGATAATAATAACAAGAAGTATACAAACACGAAAGCGAAACCAAAAGTATTTTATAATTATTTTGACGAAGAGAATAATATTATACACGTTGCGAGATCGGACTGACACCCGTTAACGAACCCATTCAAACACCCTTTTTGCTTAATCATCAAGGGAGGACACATGTCCTCCCCTAATGTGTCCACCACATTCTAAAACCAATTGATGGTTTACAAAACCATCTAACCTTTAGTTTTATAAAACCCAATACCACCCCTCACCTATCTCATTACTGTTGCCTCCACAAGGTCACGAGAGAGAGAAATGGGAGCCGGATGGCTCCTGCCAACCTTTGAGGCGGAGCTCCGGCCATCACTCCGGTGAATCAACCCCAAACTCCACCTTTTTCCTTATCAATGAACCAAACAGAAAGATTATCGTGAGAGAGAGAGAGGTACAGATCTGCATAGAGAGAGACACACAGGGAACCGGTAGGACAGAGAAGCAGAGTAACGAGAGAGAGAGAGTAAGAATGGAAAAGAGGAAGAAGACGACGGCTCACGGTGGTGGTCCTGTACAGAGGCGGTGGTGGATGGTCTGGGTTCAGGAGTAAGCAGGGATGACTAGGGTGCTGTGTATTTATCAGGTTAGGTTTTATTAAAAGGATTCCATAGCCATTGATGTTTAGGTTGGATTGATAGTGATAATTACTCGGTAGTTAATAATAGGCGGCGGTGGTTATAATGGGTTACAGGGTGACTGTGGAGGATGCACGATAGGGTATGAAGGATCACCGAGGATGGAACTGTAAAGTTGTAAGGAGATGAAGGGTTATGGTGGTTTATGGTGGGTATAGGCGGGTAGCAGTGGCTAAGGGTTGTTGAGGTGTTAGGCGACGGTGGTGGTTGGTATTTATTGTGGTGTTGAAAGGGATGATGGTTAAAGTTGAAGATGATGAGGGATGTCGATGGTGAACAGAGGCTGTTGAATGATGATGATGTTGAGGTTACATGGGGTTCAAATGTTGTAAGGAAGATGGAGGATCAAGACTGTTAATTTGGTCAAAGTCAGTCAATGGCGAGTCAACTCGGGTCAACTGACCAGTCAACATAGTCAAACTGGAGGCATGTCTAGAGGTATAAATGAGCACCCGAACCATTCTAGAATTACTATTATTATTAATACGCTAACACGTGTGGGACACAAAGAGACTTCGGACCGGATGACCCAACGAACATAACTAACTAATATGAATAATGTAAATAAGTATACATATTGGGTACATGATAAACACTTAGTTGATATGTTTGATATAATATAAGTGATGATAAAGACATAGGATTATAAACAATAATTCGGACATAGGACTCGACTAATAAGGACTACTATGACAATGGTGATACCAATACATTGGATAGACTAGCTTCATACACGACTTGGTAACTATATGGCATTGGACGTTAAAGGTACATTGTGGACATAGGACATCATATGTAACTTAGTATCTAATATCTTGAGGTCATTAAAGATATTGAATCTAGAGACAAGAACCATGGACACGGCTACGCATAACAATAACATAAACGGACATAGGAAACCAAGTGGTGCACATGATCATTTGAACAATGGATCATTAATAACCTAGATAACAATACATATGCTTAAATATTAAGACACCCGGCAAATAGAAGTATGGATAAAGAACATAAGTGTGCCCACACGTGTAACCGCGATATTGGTTACACGCGCTAATACTTGTAATAATGATAGATTTGGCACGTAACGGATAGACAGATTCGAGGCGATGGAATATTATATCACCGTGTGACCGTACGATACGCTGCTAAGGTGAGTTCGTGTACTTCCCCTTTTTGTTTTACTGTTTTGGGGTGAATACATGCTTGTGTGTCTAAACTGTTTTGTGTATAAACTTACTTGATGTGACAAGGGCTCCCAAAACCAGATGCACACTCATTAACCCAAGGGAGTTGGGCCACTTAATGTATGGGTAGTACTACTTGGGGAATCCCCCACGCACAGTGGATCCGGAAGCCCGGAAAACCCTCCACTGAGGTCTGCGGACCATTGCGGCATATGTTATGCCGTAGGGAATCCATAAAGGGAGTAGATGGATTCCGTGTTAGGATTGAGATGTGACTTGTACATCACTGTGTCTTTGAACTATGTAAACTTGTTTTCGAACTGTTTTAGATTTATTTAACTACTTACACGGACTCACCAGCATAATTGCTGACCCAAACTCTTTTAAGCATGTGTTCAGGTACTGCTTTGGGATAAACATGAAGACGAGGTATATACTTGCTTGTGTTGATTAGAGATGGTTACGGTAGAAGATTCAAGCTGCAAGTATAGCGGTTTAGGGCATTTAGAGCTAAGCATGGATTGGGATATGGATCGACTAGCGGAACACACTTTATCAACTGCTTTGACGGCCGCCGCGACTCGTCCCTGCATAGCTAGAAGACTATTAAATTGAGTTATGTATTTATATTTTGGATTAGAATTTGTATTTTACACTTAAATATTAGTTATCGTTGCTTCCGTTGTGCAAGTCTGTTACCAATCTGTCATTTCGACCAGCCCCCACTCGGTCGGGTTGTTACACACCCACCTTATGGTGGTGGCGACGCTGGGTTTCAGGCCCAAATCGGGTTGTGGTGGTCGTCTTATGGTGGTGAAATGCGGTGGGAGGTCTGATGGTTTGAATTTCAGTCTCGATTAAGGTTGATGGGTGGTAGTTGGTTATGGCGGTGGGAGGTCCGATGGTTTGGATTTTGATCTTTTTCTGTAAGTTCTTTTTCAAAATTAGAAATTGTAGCCTTCATTTCCTTTAATTTAACTTCCACATTTTCAGTCTCATTACTGTGGTGGCGGTCTGGTGTTGAGATTCGTGCAGGTGGTGGTGGCAGGTGGTGGAGGGTGGCAGGTGGTGGTGACAGGTGGTGGAGGGTGGCAGCATACCATTTGTTAATTGAAATGGGTGTTAGGGTTTTTGATCTATGAATAGGGAAGAAGATAAGAGGGTGATTTTACTATTATGCCCTCACGTGCAGGTCACATGACCAAACTTAACAGAGAAAACTAACCAAGTTAGCCATAAAGGACATAACGTGTAAGATTTGAAAAGATAAAGGACAAAGCCAATCAATTTTAAAGTTAAAGGACATGCCTTGCAATCTGGTACAAACCTAAAGGACAAAACTTGTAATTCAGTCTTAAAAAAAATTACATCATAATAATGAGCATCTTATTATCTTTAATTTGAGTATAGTATTGTTACTTTTATTTAAAAAAAATTATGTGCTACGTATTAACAACAATATCTAGGAGTGAACAATAACTAAACCGTTCACCGAAGCCAACCCAAAATACAGACAAAACTGAACCAAAATCAATTGAATAGGTGAGTTTATATAGTTTTCACTCTAACAAGTTTCGAACTTACAGATCATTATCTATTTCTATCACTACATATCTATGCAATTAAGGTTCATGTATGAAGATTTAGTTTTAACTGAAAACTTATAAACATATTGTTAAGTTAAAACATTTTTTTATCATAGTCATACACATTGAAGAATTTTAATCTGAAGTAAACTAAGGGATAGTTTACCATCACCAATTCATCATGAGGTAAATTCTCAGCGAACACCGACACCAAAACCTTATTTTCTACATAAACTAAGGGATAGTTTACCATCACCAATTCATCATGAGGTAAATTCTCAGCGAACACCGACACCAAAACCTCATTTTCTACCAACAGTAACATTTAGAGCCTCAATACATATAATTAAGCACTCCAATCATCATATCATTCTCACTATTACCAGTTACACAATGAGAATGAACAGATAACCAAATCCAATACTATCGGTACTTTTAAACCGCTTTTGATCTATGGAAAATGTGCTCCTGTTTAATGGTAAATTGATACAACAGTTTGCATTAGATTTATACGTAAAGCTTAAGACGCTGCATTTACAATTTTGTAACAACTTATTGTAAATGGTATCAATGATTTTGAGGTTTATCCAAACAAAGTCAGGCAACAAATATTTTAATAACATAACATATCAAATTTTGGTCAATATCGGTTAAAGGTTTGGTTATTTTTCACCCATAGATATTGTTAATCACATAACATAGCAATATTTTTAATTAAAAGAATTGTTATCCTATACTCAAACTATAAACAATAAAATGTTCATTTTTTATGATATAGTTTTTTTTTTAAGTTATTAACGTATGAAAAAATTATGGTCGTTTACAATTCGTAGGGGTAGTTGCCAGTTGGCTTAAAATAAAGGGAAAATGTGTAACTGTTATTTAAATACAAAAGTTAACTCTTAACTTTTGAGTATCTTAAAATGTCCATATCAAATATATATAGTATAGATATCTAGGGGTGAGCAATAATTGAACATTTAACCGAAACCGAACCAAAAATCTGAAGAACTGAACCGAAAGCAATCGAAAACTAAATTAACCAACAACCGAATTAACTTAAAATTGGTTATTGTTTTGTACACTTAGTTCACCAAAATCAACCAAACCGAGACAGACTATTCATATATTCATGTATTTTTAGCTTTTGTACCTTTATTTCATGTATTTATACCTCCATTTCATATACTTTAAGGCCAAAAAATTTAGCCAAAGTTTGGTTTATGTTATTAAACAAAATTAACGAAACCGAACTAAAACCGATAATCTAACCATAATAATCGAACTAAGTAACCGATTGTTTAATAAACTCGATTAAATGAGGACGTTGGTTTTAGTTTCGGTTGAGGCTAATAATAGAACTAAACCTAACATACACACCCTTAGAAGTGTTTGTATTCCCCGTTGCATCGCGCGGGCACCCTACTAGTTGTAATTATATTTGTATATATCTCCATAACTATAAGGAGAGATTGTTGCCTTTGATTATGCTTGTATCTTTGTATATATACCTTGTTTGATTATCAATGAAAGCATCGAATTATCTCAATAACATGGTATCATAGCCTCTTGGCTCTTTACCCTAATTCTCTTCTGCAAGCTTTCGAGCTGCGCTGTTTTGCCGTCGTCTGCAAGCTTTCGAGCTGCAGAATTCTGTTTTCGATCCTAATCAACCAATCGCCTTTGTTTTCTTTTCCTGTTCCAGCCCTAACCGATAGCAGCGGTAAGGGTTGATGAATGGCGACGGATGGGTTGTAGCAGGTGGGTTGTGGTGATGGGTGGTTTGCAACGATGATGGTTAAATTGTGGTGAGTTGGGTGGTTTGCAGCAGTTATGGTGAAAGAAGGGTGGTTGCGAGAGGTGAGTTGTGTTGTTGCACGTGGGCCCACTTTTCGTCGTTTCTCGTGCCCGTTAAGAGCTTGGCGAGACACTTGATAGCGCCCCTTTTGTCAGAGCAGGGGCAGTGTTGGGGGCACCACTAGCTGAGGTGGTCGGGGGCGTTAGCCCACACCCCCGGCCCGCTGAGGTGGTTGGAGGCGTTAGCCCACACCCACGGCCCAAAGATGCAGGCATATAAAACCAGGGTCAGGCCGGTTGAGGGGTAGGGTGGCAGTCGCCCAGGGCCCTTTTCACAGTCTACATAGCAAATTGGTCTCAAGTAGGAACACCGCACCGCTAAGGAGGCATCGTGAACCCTTGACCCCGTCGAGGTGATGGAACCATGAAGTAACCATGTTCCTTGTTCCGCTAATGTGCTACTACTACTACTGTTGTTAGTATTACTAGTAGATTTTAGTTTTTTACTTATTAATATGTATCATAAAAAAATTATATTGGATGAAACAAAATGGCTATAGATGGGTTAAAAGTTGAGTTTTAAAATCAAAATGGCTTTAAGCACTTCAAAGTGACCCTTAATTTAAACATTTTTATGATATTTGATGTAACTAGAACCACTTCTTCTGTTAGTTGGTAGTTTCTACCTCTACCTCTATTGCTATAGTTTCGTTTTTTTTTGGTCTGCTTTTTACTATTTGTGGGATTTACGGGTACGATCGCGGTTGTTGTTGTCGTTGCTTGACATGAAATGTTGAAGTGCATACCATTTACAAGTTTACTCTTTAAAGTTGAATAGGCTTGCTTCTTACTTTAAATTTGACATAAATTTTATAATGAAGAAAACCCGTGCATACATTAGCTGTTAGCCACACACTTGATCCATATGGATTCTGAATTCTGAAAGTAATGTTTGGCCTCAAAAGTTAAGGTAGATGATAAACAAGTATTGACATCATAATACAAATTACCTTCTAAACAAAGCTTTTTGTCTACCATGAATTTCATGGCCTTTTCAAAGTCCCAATCAGGAAGAAGAACACTGCAAAACTCTTCATTTTGCTTGCCACTAATGTTATTTATGAATAACTCCTCATCGATAGATAGGTGATCCACCATTAACGCCTATCGATAATAGTGAAATAAAAATGCTACGTCATCAAAAAAGCTACCTGAGTTAGTGTTTGGTTAGTTTGGGAGTGACATAACAAAGTGTAAAGTTGAAAGTATTGGTAGTCAAAGTAATAGTGGGGAGTGATATCGGCCTACGAGCATTAGTTTGAAGTATTTAAATCCAATTTCCCTTGAAAGTATGTTTGGAGTCTTATATGTATTTATGTAAGCTCAAGGGGTGTGTATGCATAAACCCAAAGTTAGGAACTGATCTGTGGGGTTGTGTCATTTCACATAAACGATGTGTTGATTGTAATCAGGGTTGTATAAACGCAATCATATGTCTGTGTACGAATGTCCAACAAATTCTGAAATTCAAGAAAGTTTATCGCATGGTCTTTGTTCGTTCATTCAAGTTCGGGTTTGATTACCAACAAGTGAAGCACTACTGCATGAATAAATCACTTTTTCTAGTAAGGAACAAAAAAGTTGATTTGAAGGTCAAATTGATTGATTTCAAAATACTGAACTATATGAATTTTTGTATTGTTTGATAAATAACAGACAACCACATAAATTTATGCACTCAAGGTGCCAAATATACTTGCACTAAAATAGAACCAAATTGTGCAGGCTAAAATGCAAAAACATTTTACCACTAATTACAGTAAGGTGATTCAGTTATGCCTTTCATTTTAAGTTTTAAAACATAGAAATTTAAGTGCTAAATTTAAGGTCAAACATCTTGATTTCTAACTTCAAAATTAATGCATATGATGAAACCCTCAAAATGAGACTGAAATGACACTGAATCAAGCATCTTATCTACCCAAATGGAACAGAATTGTCTTCAAAACAACACAACAGCAATCAAATTTCACTATTTATGTACATCAATTACTAATTGATATTCTGAAAACCCTCAACAATCTTATGAATCAATGCCGAAAACAAACAAAATCATCAATGAGCCCGTCAATTGAGATTTTGGAGTAATTAGTGAATAAACATACCTTTTAAGTAGACTTTTCTTTTGTTTCTTTCAACTCAAATTTGTAGATTTTCAAACATTTCGACAAATAGTTGTTCATATATTTTTAACTCTTGTATACATTTTAATTCTCTGAGTTCGTCGGGCAATTTCTGAAAACAGAAACTATGATAAAGGTTCAAAAGTTGCAGTTGTTTCAACATACATATGCTACTATGGCCATGATAGATAAAATTCCTCTAAACATACACAATCTCCAAGAAAAAGAGTTTTCTTCAAATGTTTCAAGATACAAATGCCATCAGGGAGATATTTAACATTTGTATAACATGAATTTAGCTGTTCTAAACATTCTATCTGCCCAAGGGCATATATGAGGCACTACTTCTATGCCAAATATAAAGTCAAGGGTTCTTAGAAGTTGAAACCCTGTATTTGACAATTATAAGAATCATACATGGAGCATTCCTGAACATAATCATCAAATATATGATATTCGGTTCAAAGGTAGATTTTCAAACCCTCCAATGAATCAATGCTCTGTGGAAGGTGAGTTATGCCAATACCCCCAACATCCAATAATTGTAAACATTTTAAATTTCCTAGTTCGCTAGGTAGTTCTTCAAGCCTCGCACATCCTCTAAGATCCAACTCTTTGAGACATTTCAACTTGCAAATGCTGTTTGGAATTTCCTTTAAGTTAGGGCAAAATCGTAGACCTAATTTCTCTAAAGATTCTAATTGGCCAACACCATCAGGTAACTTCTCAAGAGATTGACAAAATCGAAGAAGTAGGATTTTCAGACGTTTCAACATACAAATGCTACTCGGGAGTTGTTTAACAGGTATACTGTCTAAACAAAGGTTTTCTAAACATCCCAACTGGCCCAGGTCCTCAGGCAATTCCTCTATGCTAGTGAGTTCAAGGTTAAGGGTTCTCAAATGTTGTAAACTACAAATGCTTCGTGGAAGACTCTTGAGAGCCAAGCACTTGCCGGTAATCAGAGAGACAAGCTTGTGAAGATTTCCAATTGATGAGGGTAGTTCTTCTATCCTGTTATATGAAATATTAAGCTCTAGCAAACTATTGTTGGAGTCCCCTATGATTATATAATCTGGAAATTCCCTCAGCTTTAATCCCTCTATATGAAGAACCTCAAGAGATTCCAATTGCTTGATAAAAAACATAGATTTCAAACTTTGGCAGTAACTTAGGTTTAAATAGACAAGGCTTTTTAGACATCCACCATGCACGTCAAGTTTTACCAAATCATCACAACATCCAAGATCTAACCTCTCAAGATTGGGAGTTAGCCCAAGGTCAAGGCTCCTTAACTTCGTATTCCTCAAATTAAGGAATTTGAGTTTCTTCATATCCTATTATAAGATGTAAAGAGAACAAAGAAAAGTTAAAATATGTTGTTTCGATAATTACCCCATAGATATACATATATCATTATAAGTAATCATACAAAACAATCGATCAACCATATTACCTTTCCTCCTTCCCAAAGTTGTTCAATTTTGCTCCAAGGCATTTCAAGTGCAACAAGATTGTTTGCTTTAAATGTTTTTGGCAAACACCAATGAGGGTATTTGTACCAATTTAGATATTGTAGCGAACTTGGAAAGTACTCGCGAGCTTCGTCAAGGTTCACACAATCATGAGAAAACGTGTACATTCTATGGTTCACAAAAAGGCATCTAAGTTTCTTCATCTTGACCATGCCTTCCAAAAAAATACTAGAAGTGTGTTTTAGATCTATACATCTTGCTGCTTTACTACCCTGCAATTCAAGAACAAGGATTGTAAAAGTTGTGTTATAACCGAGGAAAATTTAGTGAGTTTCATCTCCTCCTTAAAAAAATGGATCCTTACCGAGTTATCAACCAAAACATCTTCGATTTCCTCTTGAACCCATAATCGGCTATGTTTGTTGGGCTCATCTGGATGCTCACGACGTACAATATTCTTACCCATTTCTACTAGATGGTCATGCATGTCTATGATTGTACCATCATATCTTTTTGAACTTACGATTAGAGACTTTTGCTCAAGAACTCTTAAACCATATTTAGCATAAAATCCGCAACTTTCAAGCATTCTTATTGCATCAGCTTTATACCAACCTCTAAGGAAGCATGCCACATCTAGGAACATTTCCTTGTAATCGTCATCCAACGTTTCATAACTTACTTCCAATATTTTAAGAGTTTCCTTCAACGGAATGGTTTTGAGTCTTTCTAGTGCGTCGGTCCATTCACTATCATCTTTACCACATAAATTTGAACCCAAAACTTTAATTGTTAAGGGAAGCCCAGCAGCATACCTTACAACTTCGCGTGAATGCCTTTTATACTTTTGAGTTGGAATATCTTTCCCAAATGCATGCCTACTGAAGAGGCTAATTGCTTCCTCGTCTGATAAAAGATTGACGTCACGTATCCATTTCACTTTATGTGCTTCAAGCACCTGCCCATCTCTAGTTGTAATTATAACTCTACTTCCTGGCTTGAACCAAGTAGTATCACCTGCTAACATCTCAAGCTGGTATTTATGATCCACGTCATCTAGAACCATAAGAACTTTTTTATCACACAAGTTCCTCCTCATAAAATCTTTCCCTTCGTGAACACCACGCCCACTAATGCGTCTATTTAGTACATCATTTAAGACTTGTTCTTGCAGCTTCTCCAAACCGGTCTGAGAGGCTTTTTCCCTCACATTCCCCACAAAGCTTTTACCTTCGAATTTATAGGATATTTTATTAAAAATTGCCCACGCCAGTGTTGTCTTCCCAACACCTCCCATGCCCTTGATCCCTATCATGCGGACATCATTTGTACCAATCTCTAAACACGAATCGAGATCTGCCATCCTTTGTTCCATGCCTACTAAATTCTCATCAACGTCCATATGTATGTATCGTAACTCGAGTGAAACCCTCTCAACAATTAATTCTATGACTTTAGCTTCATGCCTGTAGATCATAAAAGAAGATTCAATTAGACTTCCTCAATAACCCACATAAATAATTATTTTTTATGTCTATAACACACAAATTGTAAAACCAAGTGCAACATATTTCATGTTTCGTTGCTGATCTTTCAGCGATACAAGAATTTACTTTAATTATTTGAGAATAGAACATGAGAAGCCATATTAGAGATATAATGAAGGAATTACCCATTAGCAGTCTTCCTCACATCCCAACCAGATAAATCGGCTGCTTCTTTAAGAGCCCTCCTCCATTTTCCAACCTCTAATTCATTCTTGTTCGCATGCTTGGCGAGGGCTTCTCCAACTGATCCACTCTGTTTTCGGACTTCAGAGGGATCCACATCGTAGAACACGGGGAAAGCCATCTGCTCGTTTGTTTTATGACACTCCATGATCTTCAGAAGCTCGTCTAAGCACCATGATGAAGATGCATAGTTTTTGGAAAATACAATAACGTAGCATTTCGAGTCTTCAATGGATTGCAAGAGCTCATCTTTGATCTTTTTTGCCTTCTCTAGTCTCTCGTCGTCCTTGAACGTGCAAATACCTTGTCGATCAAGAGCAACATAAAGATGATCAACAAAGGTCTTGCGGGTGTCTTCGCCACTGAAGCTCAGAAACACATCATACAGGTAGCTCTTGTGAACGCATGAACTTGAAGAAGCCATTGAAGGTATGCTTATACTTTATAGATCCTAAAGACTCAAATCTTTTTTGAAGAATGTTTCGCCAGATGGTTGCAAAGAAAGAATGAGTGTGTTAATTAAACATTAACAGAAGGTAAGGTAAGGTAAAGTCTAAAAGCGAGTAAGGTGTTTGGAATTGCTTTTGTAACTCTAAAAGCGTTTTTTGGTAAAAATGTTTATTGACTTGTGACTTTTTCAATAGGAGTTTTTAGAAAGAAAAAAAAGTGTTTGTAGTTTGGCGGGAAAAGTCAATAAGTTGTTTTTTAAAAAGTGTTTGTCTTAGGGGGTGTTTGGGATTGATTATTCAAAACAGATTATGCGTTTTGGAAAAGCAGGGGTGGAGCTACTTATAGATTATTGCGTTTTGGTAACCTAAAAAACTGATTATCTGCGTTTTCAAAACGCAATCCCAAACACTAAAAACTGATTATCTACGTTTTCAAAACGCAATAATCTAAAAATCAGATTCAAAACGCAATCCCAAACACCCTCTTAGCTTATTTATGTAAAATGGTCAAAAAGTGCAGATGGATTGTAATAAATGCAAAAGGTGGGAGGGTAGATCTCTAATTTGTATTCTAAAGGTCAAAACAAAAACTAGGATTTATAACTTATCAAAAACAGCATTTCCATCCACATCAAAAAGCCAAAACATAAAGGGTTTTTACCAAAGCCAAACACCTTATTGGTTTTTTTAAAAGCCAATAAGTTGTTATTTTATAATTATTAATACTTATATTACTATGGGTATGTTTGGCAAGGAGCTTTTAAGAGCTTTTAGGAGCTTCAAGCTTCAAGCTTTTAAGAAAAAGCTCCTACTCAATAAAAAGTTTTGTTTGGTTGAAGGAGCTGGAAGCTTTTAGATTGGAGAAAAAGCTCTATAGTGAAAAACTACTAGTAGTAGCTTTTAAGAAAAAGCTCTACTAGCTACAAGCTTTTAATTAGTAAATGACACAAATACTCATTCTATTTTAAAAATAAAATAAAAACCTTCTTTACAAGTTTTTAATTATGTCCATTTTAGTCATTTTATACATTTTATTAAAAAGCTCCAGCTACTCTGCCAAACACCAAAATATATTTAAAAAGCTTCCAGCTATCAGCTTCCAGCTAACAGCTTGCAGCTACCAGCTTCCAGTTAACAGCTTGCAGCTACCGGCTAGTTTTGCCAAACATACCCTATATCTATAATACATTATATTCTAATTTACATAAAGCTTTAAGATGTTAGTTACAAGATATTACGCCTATTATACCACGTCCAAAGCATGATCTTGCAATTTTCTCTATTAATCATTTATATCAATAATTACACGAAATTTTAATGTAATATTTTTTTTCTTCTTTTAAGTTTTCATCATGGACTCATGGTCCCGGATTTTTTTTTCAATAATAATAATAAAAAAAATTAATACATGAGAAACAAGGAGTCTTACTTCAGATTTTGATATTAGCCTCAATATCAGCAAGTGGCAGTGGATCGGAACTTCGTTTTGATAACTTAGGTGGATCTCAGGAGTTGTGAGTCAGGAGAGATTCCAAGTGCTGAATTCAATCGACAGGATTGAGGTCGGGATTTTAGAGAGTAAAGTAACAGAAAGTGGGTAGACCTTGAGTCCTTGACAGTTTGGTCAACTTTTTATATATATATATATATATATATATATATATATAGGGACGGGTTCAAATACAAAGTAATGAAAACGTGCGAAGTGTGCGAAGGCTCACTTGCACATGATAATTACGTAATGATAATTACGTAATGCCTTCATGAATATACAAAAACATTACGTAATTATCATTACGTAATTATCATGTACAAAGTGCATGATAATCACGTAATGAGAATCACGTAATGATAATTACGTAATGTTTTTGTATGTTCATGAAGGCATTACGTAATTATCATTACGTAATTATCATGTACAAAGTGCATGATAATTACGTAATGACAATTACGTAATGCTTTCATGAACATGCAAAGACATTACGTAATTATAATTACGTAATTATCATGTACAAAGTGAGCCTTCGCACACTTCGCACGTTTTCATTACTTTGTAGAATAACCGTCCCCTATATATATATATATATATATATATATATATATATATATATATATATATATTAGGGAAAATGGCCAAAATAGCCCCTTGACCGTGCAATTTGCCTAAATGGCCCTCTCCCCCCTCTTGGAGAGACCGGTCACGTTTCCCAACCAGTCTGAACCGTCTCCCGAGAGGCTTCCCACATGAACCAATACAAAACCAACACCTCAGCCCTCTCCCCCCTCTTTGGAGAGACGGGTCACGTTTCCCAACCAGTCTGAAGCGTCTCCCGAGAGGCTTCCCACATGAACCCCCTTTTTCTCTCCTGACCCCCCTTTCTCTCTCCTGAACCCCCTTTCTCTCTCCTGAACCGTCTCCTCACTCTATCTCTCCCTTTCTCTCTCCTGAACAGTCTTACACTCTCTCCAACCTCCACCGTTGACTCCCTTCTCCGTGACCTCACCGGAAACGTTTTCCGTTTCCTCCACTTTTACGACGTCGTTTCAGGTACACTCTACTCCGATCACCGTTAAAAAACCATTTCATTAGAAAATATCATTTATTTATGTAGTAATTAGTAACTTATTTGCGTGATGAATATCAAGATGAAAATGAATAACCTGAACGATGATCGGAGTAGACCCTTGTTAACCAAAACGGCATCGTTCAGGTTATTCATTTTCATCTTGATATTGATCACGCAAATAAGTTACTAATTACTACATAAATAAATGATATTTTATAATGAAATGTTTTTTTAACGGTGATCGAAGTAGAGTGTACCTGAAACGACGTCGTAAAAGTGGAGGAAGCGGAAAACGTTTCCGGTGATGTCACGGAGGAGGGAGTCAACGGTGGAGGTTGGAGAGAGTGTAAGACTGTTCATGAGAGAGAGAAAGAGTGAGGAGACGGTTCAGGAGAGAGAAAGGGGGTTCAGGAGAGAGAGATTGAGGAGAGAGAAAGCGAGGAGAAAAAGTGTCTGATGAGGTGTTGGTTTTTTATTGGTTCATATGGGAAGCCTCTCGGAAGACGGTTCAGACTGGTTGGGAAACGTGACCGGTCTCTCCAAAGAGGGGGGAGAGGGCCATTTAGGCAAATCGCACGGTCAACGGGATATTTTGGCCATTTTCCCTATATATAATAAAAGAAACTCATTTTAATGACATGACATTTAAGGAGACATTCTCCTCTTTGAGTGTGTCATGTGTCATGTCATGTCGCAAATTAAAGAAAAAAAACAAATAATAATATAAAACCTAATCTACTAAAATTAAATTGAATTATTTTAGGAAAAAAGAATTTAAAAACTGACATGCATTCAAGAAGGCATTCTCCTCTTTAAGTGTGTCATGTGTCATTCCATGTGGCAAATTAAAAAAAACAAATAATAATATAAAACCTAATATACTAAAATTAAATTGAATTATTTTAGGAAAAAATAATTTAAAAACAAATTTAAATTTTTCTCTCTTATGTTTCCTCCCATAATTTTTAAACGTTAATATCTTTTATATACGAGATTTTTTAAAGAAAAAAATTACACCAAATTAACGAGCGTTTTATTATCTTTCCAACGAGTACCATAGTGCTATATAAAAAACAGAGAAAAAAACGACTATTTTTTTGTGGTTTCGTTCATACAGGAAAAAAACACAAAGTGTTCATGTTGTTCATTAATCATGTTTTTTTATTTAAACCAGGTTCTTATCTACGATGTTGAAATAATAAACCAAAGCCATTTTAATGACATGGCACTCAAAGAGGCATTAGGCATTCTCCTCCTTGAGTGTGACATGTGTCATCCCATGTGGCATTGAGATATTTTAGGAAAAAAATAATTTAAAAATAAAATTGGATTTTTCTCTCTTATCTTTCCTCCCATAATATTTAAACGTTAATATCTTTTATATACGAGATTTTTTAAAGAAAAATATTACACCAAATTAACGAGCGTTTTATATCTTTCCAACGAGTACCATAGTGCTATATAAACAACGGAGAAAAAACGACTATTTTTTTTGTGTGGTTTCGATCATACAGGAAAAAAAACACAAAGTGTTCAGGTAAATTATTAATCATGTATAGGCAAGTCACTAATTATGTTCAAATCAGTAAATAAGAATTCTATTTTCAACATGCGTTAGCATTGGAGTTATACATTGTTTTAGGTTAGATATTAATAATAGAGTTATACATTGTTTAAGGTTAGACGTTAACATTGGAAATACATTTCTAATTGTTTTAGGTTAGGTGCTACCCGAAGCTTTCCTGCATGTAACTGTAAAGCGCATCATTTTATTTCATATGTAAATTTAATATGTCATATTAGATTTCTCAACCCCGGGACGTTCCCCGGGGTATAATCTAGTATATCTATACGAAAGAAAGAGCATCACCAACCCTTGGTCAAACAAACCACTCCAAATCATCAAGTAAGCATACCACATTATTTCAAGGGAAAATAGCGAAAATAGCCTTTGACCAGAGCATTTTGCAAAAATAGCCCCCTCAAGCCTCTTTGGAGACCTCTCAGACGTCTCCTGAGACGTCTCCTGAGACGTCTCCCACTCCAGCCAATAACTTACCGCCACCTCATCACCCACTCACTCTCTCTCTCCTCTTCTCCTCTCTCTAATAATTAGCCCTGACACTCTCTCTCCTCTCTCCTTCTCTCTCTCCTCTCTCCTCATTCTTGTCTCCTCTCTCCGCCTCTACTCGTTTTATTCTGCAAATCATCCTTTTTTAACTACAATGGAACTCATATTTATATCAAGTATCTACATGTAATTCCTTCTCTTTGTTTTGGGATTTGATCCTTTTAGACAAAAATATTAATAATACAGGACTATTATTACGTCGGACCATTAAGAACTTGCAGGTTTTAAGACGTCTCCGGTGCATCGTCTCCATCTCCGGTGTCTCTGTGACGTCTTCACCGGTGACGTCTCCACCTGCCAGAGACTCCATGACTTCTTTATACATACATTTGCATGTTATTGTATCTGTGAGTACACGGCCTAATGGTCCTACATAATCAGTGATTATGGAACATACCAACGTAATCAGTTAGTACACGAGCAGAATTCACGACCCTAGTATTAATAACAGGTGCAGAATTACAAGCCTAATGGTCCGAGTGGTCTTGGCTTCCGTCACTTTTAATAAAAAATATGGGTAAGCAGTCGTAACTTTCAGTCGTAACTTTTGTGGGAGAGAGAGGAGAAAAGAGAGGAGAGAGAAAGGTAGAGAGAGAGGAGGAGGAAGGAGAGCGAGGTAATAAATGAGGAGAGAAGGAGAGAAAGAAAGGGAGAGGGGGTGGGTGATGATGTGGCAGTAAATTATTGGTTGTAGTGGGAGACGTCTTGGGAGACGTCTGAGACGCCTCGGGAACGTGGAACCGTCTCTGACGTGGCAGTAAATTATTGGTTGGAGTGGGAGACGTCTCGGGAGACGTCTGAGACGCCTCGGGAACTGGGAACCGTCTTTCCAAAGACGGCTGAGGGGGCTATTTTCGCAAATCAACTCGGTCAAAGGCTATTCTTGCAATTTTCCCTTATTTCAAACCATTTCAAACTAAACCCAACTTTTTTTTCCTCTAACCTCAAACCATTCCAAACTTCCAACTAATCACCTGCTTTTCCTTTTATTTAATTTATACCACACTCACAAAAACAACAAAAAAAAATTTATTTAATACACGGGCCCCACACATACTTTCCTTCGGACCGGTCTGCTTGAGCGGACGGACCAAGGTTGGTTCTACTCCTCCAATGGCAAACAAAGTTTCTCACGGTTCGTCCATCCCCACCGGACGGTCCGGTTAGGTGGATTGGAGATGTTCTTATGTTCGCTCAAGGGACATTGACCAAGCACCGAAAATGCATGGGAGTTCCCATGCTAGTGATGGAGCTGCTCTAAACGGAGTGAGTTTCGAGGAGCATGCAGTTAGGATTCCAATGAGCATGCGGTTCTGACCAATGACAGGAATGTTTTTTTTTTACTTTGTGGTTCTGACCAAAGACAAGAATAATCGAATGCCTAGTCTTCTGATTAGTGGTAGGCGGGTCTCCAAACCATCGCTAGTCAAGAAAGAGGTATTTGAGTTTTTCAAAAATAAGTTTATTGAAGATCTCCAGTGCCGTCCAAAGTTGTCTTGTAATAATATCGGCAAGCTTTCGAATGCTCACTGCGTCTCTATAGTGACTCCATTCATTAAGGAAGAGATTAATGAAGCGGTTTTTAGGTGTGGAGACAACCGTGCATCAGGGCCCGATGGTTTCAATATGCACTTTATAAAATTTTTCTTGGATATCCTGGAGGATGATTTCGTGGCCATTGCGGATTTTTTTCATCATAACAGCTATCTCAATGTTGGAAGTAGCTAATCATTTATCACTTTGATCCCAAAAGTCTACGACCCAATGAGTCTCAATTGCTACAGACCTATCAACCTTGTTGGGATTGTTAGTAAGTTTGTGTCCAAGATGCTAGCTAACCGTCTTAAGAAGGTTGTGGGGTTTGTCATATCCAAATCTCAGTCGGCATTTCTTGAAAAGAAATTTATATTGGATGGCCCTCTAATCATCGACGAGACTATTTCTTGGTGCAAAAAAAAAAAAGAAAAGAAGGTGTTCATTCTAAAAATTGATTTCGAGAAATCTTACGACAACGTCGATTGAAACTTTGTGGGGGACCTCCTTCGTCAAATGTGCTTCCCGGAAGTGTGGTGTTCGTGGATGATGGGGGTTCTAAAATTGGCTAGGTCGTCCGTTCTTGTTAAAGGCGCGCCTACCTTTGAATTTAAATGTGGAAAAGGTATGAGACAAAAATATGCTATGTCGTCTTTCTTGTTCCTTGTTGTAATGGAGGCTCTGTCTTGTATATTGGAGAAGGCAAAGGAGGCGGGGGTGGTGCACGGTATTCAAACTCCCCACGGGAGACTGAAGTTGTCTCATCTTCTATTTGCGGATGACGCCATTATCATGGGGAAGTGGTCGAAGAATAATCTAGCCAATGTGGTGAGAATCCTTCGGTGCTTTCACATTTGCTCGAGGCTCAAAATCAGCCTTGGTAAATCCAATCTATTCGGTTTTGGAGTGGAGTCGGAGGAAGTTGAGCACTTCGCTAGACTCGTTGGATGCAAAGTTGGGTAACCCCCCTTTAAGTACCTAGGGGTCGTTGTTAGAGCCAACATGAACCGCATAAGCAATTAGAGACCGGTGATGGAAGTGGTGGAGGACAGACTTTCCTAATGGAAGGCGTTTTTCCTCTCTAACAGGGTTCGGGTGACTCTTATAAAATCGGCTCTAGAGTCCTTACCCTCTTATTACCTTTTGTTATATAAGGCCTCGTGTAAGGTGATTAATAGTTTGGATTCGTTAATTAGGCGGTTCCTTTCGGGAGGGTCAACCGATACTCATAAAATGCATTGGGTCTCCTGGGATCGTGTTGCTATTCCGAAGAAGTTTGGGGGGCTGGGTTTGTGTAAGCTAAAGTACGTGAATATCACTATTTTATCCAAGTGGGGATGGCGATTTAAGATGGATAAGGATGCTCTTTGGAGAGGAGTGATTGAAGCCTACCACTTCACTAATAGAAAATGGGAATTTCTCCCTACAAGGAAAATGCTAAGTGGGACATGGAACAACATTGTTACTCTACTCTCTAGAACAGTTGTGTCAGGGTGCCCGTTTAGACGTTTCTTCTTTGGTAAGTTGGGAGACGGGAAGGACTTAGCATTTTGGTTAGACACATGGCTGGATGTGTGGCCTCTTCAGAATCTGTGTCCTAATCTGTTTTTGTTGGAGAAAAGCAAAAGATGCAAGGTGGTGGACCATCTCAGTTGGCTAGGGGATAAACCGATTCTAGGCTGGGTTTGGGTTAGGCAACCGATGTCGGGTATTGAGCTGATGGGGTTAGCCAGGGTCCGTCTTTTTGCTATCTAAGGTTGTCCCACATGTGCCTCCAGACTCATGGCAGTAGGGTGGGTCAGAAGACGGCCAATTCAGTGTTGGATCGGTTAAAAGGTTGTTGTATAGTGAGGCTGATTTCAATAACAATTTTGTTTTGAAGTTGTGCAAGTGGCTAGTGCAACATTTTTGTGTGGCGTGTGGAGATGGGAAGAATACCAACGGCGGTAGCGCTACGTGCGAGAAATGTGCAGGTCGAGGATGTGATCTGTCCTCTATGTAACGAGGTGGAAGAATCAGCGAAACATCTTTTTACTTTCTACATGTTTGCATCGCTTCTGTGGCTACACTTGAGCAACTGGTGGCGAGTCCAAAAGTTTTTCGCTTTCTCGGTTACGGACCTGTTGCTGATGCACGAACACTACCCATATTGCATCAAAACCCCGAGCCGTCTTGGGTAATTTGGTTAATAGATCCATTATGATATGTTCCCATTTCCATACAGGTACTAAATGGAAATATTATTAATCAACCTTTTAAGTTTGTCTTACGTTACATGGAAAGAAAACAGATTGTCAAACAACGAAAAACAAATACATAAGATTTAATTTATTGAACCAAGTCCACTAGTCCTATGTGATCACGTCTTGGCATAAGTAACTCAAGCATTTTCTGTAAGCATGTGTAAAGTAAAGGTCAACAAAATAAATTGTTGGCGAGCATACAAGTTTAGTATATATAAGTATCAAATGTTTAAAGTGTACAATCCACATGTCAAAGTACCATTATAAAATATGTAACATACATTGTATACAATTTGGCAAACTCAAACCTTCATGTGGCAAAGATGTAGTATCGCAATACCAAGTTGAATGTAAAGTATACTTAAGATAACCATGACTATCCCTCTCTGTTAGAGTACCTTGATTTAAGTGGAATTGATTATTAGTCATTTTTTATCATTATTATCTCTGTTAGAGTACCTTGATTTAAGTGGAATTGATTTTCAGTTCAATCCTATACCACATTCTTTGAGTCAGCTTATAAACTTACAACATTTGAAACTTTCTGCTGCTAATCTCTGCAGGTCAATTCCTGCTCAACTTGCTAATCTTTCTAACTTGCCTAATCTCGATCTTAGTAGTAATTCTTTGACCGGACCGATTCCTGTTTCCTTGGGAAATTTGACTTCTCTTACACATTTAGACTCTTAGGAAACCGATTAGAAGGTGCCATTCCAAAATCTTTTGGGAACTGGTCATCTCTATTTCTATTGGATTTGTCAAAAAACCTCCTTAATGGGTCAGTGCCCAACTTTGTTGAATGTTCATCAATGAAATTTATCCCAACTTCTACATTCAAGAGAACAAATGCTATACTAAATAGAGTTGGCCATTTCATCAGATGTCTATCGTTGCAGAAAGGTCTCGCTGGAAATTTACCCAAGAGTTTGAGCAACCTCACAAATCTGGAATATCTTAATTCTTTTGCACTAAATTAAGCTCCCATGCGAGAATCCGATTCCAATTAAAGACTATAAAGATGCAATCCTGCAAGTTGGGGCCTAGTTTCCCAATGTGGATTCAATCTCAAAGATATTTTGCATATCTTGATATTTCCAATAATGGAATATCATATCGCATTCCTGGTTGGTTCTAGGACTTACCATCTAGGTTAAGATTTCTTAACCTTTCTTCAAATGAAATAAAAGGCACACTACCAGATATCACATCAGTCTTTGCACTCTATCCTGGAATGGATTTGAGTAACAACCAACTCGAAGGTCCGATACCAATTTTACCTTCTAAACTATCAGCATTAAACCTCTCAGGAAACAGGTTCTAAGGACCCTTTCTTTCTTGTGTCAAATAACGCGACTTTGACTTTTCTTGACCTCTCCAACAATTTATTATCAAGGGGTATGCCTGATTGTTTGAAGAAATTCCAAGAAATGATTGTGGTTCTAAATTTATCAAATAACAGTCTTTCCGGAGAAATTCCTTCTTATTTAGGATTCTTCTCTCGACTTCAGGCATTGTATTTGCGAAGGAACTCTTTTGTTGGTGAAATACCGATGTCCTTGAGCAACTGCACAAAACTAAGGTTTGTAGATCTAGGGGAAAATAAGTTTTCGGATAACATACTAGCATGGATAGGAGAAACACTTTCAGATTTGTATGTTCTTGTTTTACGGTGTAATAGATTCAATGGTAGACTACCATCCTAAATATGTTTTTTTGAATAATCTTCAGTTCCTTGACTTGTCTAATAATGCAATATTGGGAAACATTCCTCGTTGCTTTGGCAACTTCACGGCTATGGCTAACGAAGTGTTTCAAGCTGATATCATGAGACATTCTTACTCCTCTTATATAGTAACTCTCCCTCGAAGCAAGACGCAACATTCTTACTTATCATATGGTCCGCTCCTATCATGCTATATTCCCCCTTATT
Organism: Ambrosia artemisiifolia; assembly: GCA_032199755.1. NCBI lineage: Eukaryota > Viridiplantae > Streptophyta > Magnoliopsida > Asterales > Asteraceae > Ambrosia > Ambrosia artemisiifolia. Next base: position 40,484,276 of record CM063529.1, read on the forward strand.
TCGGATGTGGTTCCAATGAAGAGGCCCTTTTCATTGACAATGCACTGGTTGCATGGAAGGGAACACAACGCCAATTTGGAAGAGGTCTTTACCTGCTGAAGAGCATTGATATTTCAAGCAATAATTTGTATGGCAAACTTCCCTATGAGATCACTAATCTTCGAGAGTTAGTCGTGTTAAATTTTTCGAACAACAAACTGCAAGAGGAAGTTCCAAAGCATATGGGCCGGTTGAGATCTCTTCAATCTCTGGACTTGTCAAGAAACAAGTTTTTTGGAAATATTCCGTCGAGTTTGTCACAGTTAACATTTTTTAGTTATCTTGACCTCTCTTACAATAACTTGTCAGGAAGAATACCACTTGGACCACAACTTCAACTTTTCAGCTCCTCCTTCTACACCGGTAACCCTCAACTTTGTGGACCTCCACTTACACAAAGATATGGCCCTCCTCCTCCACACCCGCAACTGTTGTTGAAAAGGAAGATGTAAAGCTTGGTTTTAAAAATCGCGCTTAAGCGCAAAGCGCACTAAGGCGCCATCCACCGCGCCTAATGTAACATAAGGCGACCTCTGTACGAAAAGCGAGCGCTTAGGTCGATTTTTTGTGAAGCGAAAAGCCCAAACACAGGTCGCTTAGTGTACAAAACCTACAAACGTTCCTGTTGGGCCAAAAACTAACAGTAAAAACTTGATGGTTTAAAAAAAGAGAAGAAATTAGAGCTTACATGTGATGAAAAAAGAGAAATTAAGAAGAATGGTGGCTACTTGAAGCTTACTAGTTGAAATGTAGGTGGCTAATCGAAGCTAGGGTATGTGTGGCAAAACTAGCAGGTGGCTAGTAGCTGTTAGCTACAAGCTGGTAGCTTGAAGCTGGTAGCTGTAAGCTTTTTAAATATATTTTGGTGTTTGGCAGAGTAGCTGGAGCTTTTAATAAAATGTATAAAATGACCAAAATTGGCATAATTAAAATATTGTAAAGAAGGTTTTTATTTTTATTTTTTTAAATAAAATGGGTACTTGTGTCATTTACTAATTAAAAGCTTGTAGCTAGTTGAACTTTTTCTTAAAAGCTAGTACTAGTAGCTTTTCACTATAGAGCTTTTTCTCCAACCTAAAAGTTTCCAGCTCATTCAACCAAACAAGGCTTTTTATTGAGTAGGAACTTTTTCTCAAAAGCTTGAAGCTCCTAAAAGCTCTTAAAAGCTCATTGCCAAACATACCCTTAGTAGTTGAAAACTTGAAATATAGGTTGAAAGCTCTTGATGGATGATTTTTAGGTTTAGATGGAGATACAAGGGAGAGAGAACATAATATGTTAGGTGACGGCTGATTGTAGGGTTTAAAAGATGTTGGACTTTTTCTTTTTCCTTTTATGCCTTTTCTTTTATCTTAATTACAATTTTCATCATCAAGTTTTAGTTTTTATCAAAATTAACCCTAGAGTTTTACATGTTGATGCATCAAGGTGTTGTATATATAATTTTCTTGGTTGTACATATAAGTTATTTAAATATTAAATCATAAATAAAGCTTATTTATAACTAAATTATATATAGTTGATGCTAGAAACCTATGAGATTTAATAAAAAAAATTATATTAATAAAGTGCGCTTTGCGTACGAAAAGCGGTGCGCTTTTGCGCTCTGCGCTTTGCGCCTCGGTTTTTTACCTTGTCGCCTCGGTGCCCTTCTCGATTTTTAAAACCAAGATGGAGATGAATTTTGGAAATCATATTACACAGGTATGGGTAGCGGATCTGCTTTTGGATTTTTGGGAATGTGTGGTGCTTTATTTTTCAATCACCAGTGCAGATATTTGTTCTTTGCCTCCTTAAATAACATGAAGGATTAGATATCTGTAACAGCGGTTGTTCATTTTCGGAGCCTGCAGAGGAAACTCAGACAGTAATTGTTAAATGTATCTTCTGATCATTGTGCAACTGTTTTCTATTGGTTTAGTAGAAATTTCAGTGTTAGTGTTATCATTGCATTTTCTTTAAAAGACTTTTGTACATGGTTCTTATTCATAAATCATAAGCAGGTTATTTTCTGTAGTATAAAAAGTTTACAATTGTCAATTCATTAACATAAATGTCAGATCAAAAAAAAAATCAAACGTTGTTCATCTTCATACCAATGTCTTCACTTTTGTTAATATTGTGGAGCATTTACGGAATAAATGCTGTCATTATATTGATGTTAAAACTGAAATTTAGAGCAGTTTCATTCTAAAACGATAAAATAGAAAAAGAAATTCTAACTGTGTATTTCTTCAATAAGCTATTTTTACATTCGCTACATATAGAAACCTATGGTATATTCTAGACATAAAGCGACAGCTAAACGTTACAATATGATGTATGTGACAGAATTACTTGTATCACCCTGCAAGTTGACGACACGCCTTGGATAAATCTCTGATGGTGAGGTTTTTTCCAGATCTGGAGAAGTATGCGGCTGCAGATGACATGCAACCTGTGCAATACATGGTGAAGTATTGCCTCATCTATGAGCTAGTGAAAGTATATAACAACTCATTAAGAGGCTACCAAACAGACCCTAAATAATTTAGGTTTGTTCTCGTAATAATTTTGTGTTGCGTAACGAAACTCACCCTACGTGTGTTTGTGTTAACATACCTGATTTCACGTTCTCAACTTGGCAACAGATTAGAGCCCTTCGCTTTCAATTTCGACTCAAGCCTAAAAAACTTCAAGCCAGATATCACCAGGTCAGCGGTCTTCTTCTTCATGTGGTCAATTAGCAAATCATCATAAACAACCAAATCCGATTCAGTAAGCCACTTGCACTCTCTCATACTTGAAAAGACTTTCCTAGCCTCCTCAATGGTTCCATATTGGCACATACCAGAGATAACCGCACAACATATAACATCATCAGGCCGACAGCCATCTTGCACCATCTCGTTAATAACAAACATAACCTTATCGGCATCATTAGATCTACACGTATGCACAACTCTAAGAAAATACTTGAACTCCCTAGGCCCACTTGTCACGTTAGCTAAACATTCACGAACAAGCATCAAAGCCGAATCAATCTCACCTATTTTACAAAGACCTTTAACTAGAGACACATAGGCATCAACAGACATAATCAATGACATATCTTTTACGTTATTGTAGCATGAACAAGCCTCTTGAATATCTCCAAGTTTAACGAAACATAAAACCGCATTACTGTAAGTATATAAATCAGGTTCCATTTTCGATTCCTTCAACTCTTGGAACAGAGATAACGCCTTTTTCACCTCTCCGCTTTCATAAAGCGCCCCGATAAGAATATTATAAACAGAAACACCGCAATAACCTTTCGGTTTCAAGTTATCAAACACTTCTAAAGCCATCATGACCTTATCTTTCTCTCCTACCATTAATGAAAAAAACGTCACAAGATCATCAACGACATTGAACCCCAAACTCTCCATTTGTTCAAGCAATTTAGAAAACTCATCAAATTTTCTCGATTTAGCATAACAAACCAACATCGGATTAACAGTCTCGAAATCCGGTTTAAGATCTTCTTCGACCGTAACCTTGAAAAGCTTATGTGCCTTATTGACATGTTTCGCATTGCATAACCCTCTTATAAGATTATTATATATCACTAAGTCTGCCCTGTAACCCGAGTTTATCAAATCCTTTAGCAACTCACACGCCATTCCAACTTTTCCATTATTTACAAACGCTTCTATCAAAGATCCATATATAGCCCGATCTATCAAATACCGTTTCTCCTTCATCTCGTTAAAAAACTCATAACCCTTATCAACTCGATTTCCTTTGCATAGCCCCGTAACGATAGTTCCATAAGCCATAACATCGGGCTGGACTTTATCACGCTCCATTTCTTTCCATACCCTCAAACAACCATCTAAATCTCCCTCCGATACCAAGATCCTAACCATCGCAGTATACGCAAACACATCCGGTTTACACAACTTCCTCATTCGGTCCAAAAGCCCGATCGCCTCATCAACCCGACCCGCCTTACACAACCCTTTAACCAAAATCATAAATGTAACGCCCTCTTCCACCGATCCACCCTTCTTAAAATCATCATAAACCGACATACACAAATCAATATGACCCGTCTTCACAAGAGCATCCATAACCCTATTATACAAAAAAACCCGAGGCTTAACCCCAAACTTCACCATCTTCTCATACACATAATAAACCCTAAGCCCTCTATTCGAATCCGCGTGCATCCTAATCAAAATCTCAAACTGCTTCTCACTCGGCGCCTTTCCTTGCATACTCATCATCTCAGGCACCTGATCAGCCGCCCGAAACCTATTATTTCTATTCAAACAATACGCAAACGCATTATAACTACCAAAATCATGCCTATACCCTTTCTGCTTCCCCGCCCAATGAAAAAACCTAGACGCAATAACCGGATCCGACTCAACCTTAAGCACTTCCGCAACAAGCTTCGGCGTAACACGCCGAAGCTTATTGAGGTCAGCCACAACTGGTGGACCCCAGTGCTTGTGTTTTCTAAAGGAATCAGCGATGTAACGGGCGATCGGGGACAGCGATTGGGCTACGGCGAAGAAGTGTTGGGAGGGGGTGGGTTTTGGGGGTGGGGTGGTGGTAAGGGGGTCTTGTGGGGCCCAGTTTTGGAGAATAATATTATTTGTGGGGTGGTGATGGGTTTGGTTAGGGTTAGGGTTATGGGTTTGGCGGTTAGTGAAGAGACCACCGTGGACGGTGGGGCGGTTATGGGTGGGTTTACGGTGGCCGGAGATAATATTATTATAGGTTTTGGACATTATGTTGGTAATTAATATATGTGACCTAGCAAATTTATATAATATGTATGTATGTATGTGTGTTCAGGTACATATAAAATATATATGTATGTATGTAATGTGTTTGAGAATTGAGAGAGTATATTTTGGAAGTACCTGGGTGCTGGATGAAGATGAAGGAGCAGTGGAGAATAGAGATGATTGTTGAGTGATGAGTAGATGTGTTACAAAAAGTAACCATTGTAGGCCCAAAGTCTGTTAGAAGCCCAAAACCATCTAGGCCCATAAGCTAATCCTCTTACTAGTTTAGGCCAAGTTTCATTCTTTAGATTTGAAAGGAAATAGAAAAAAAGAAATGAAAGGAAAGGAAAGGATTCATTTCTTTTCTTTCGTTAAGTGAACTTGGGAATATAGCGGTGAATATGTGAGTTGGTTTAACTAAGGTGTAAAGGTAAGTACATGTTAGTGTTAGATGGTGAGACTTTTACTGTCTTGTTTCTTAAAAGTGTGTAATGGTTTAACTAAAATAGAGTATATAAAGTATAAAGGAAATTAGAAAAGGAGTGTGATTTGTCATAGTTTGATTGGCTAAAAAATAGTTAATTGCACATAATCTTCCTTCGCGCCTGTTAGGTTGGTAACACCACTAGCTGTCCATATCTCTGATGGCGAATGGTGGATGGCGCCTTTGGGTGGTGAAGTGACCTGGGGTCAGCTCACTACACATAGTCTTAAATATATCATGTATATAATTTCTTTTTATAATCAAGACAATGTTTATGAACTTTAATTATAAACACGTGGTGTAACGATAGTCTTGCTTCATACAAATCTATTAAAATGTATCTAGTTTTGTGTCGACGCATCTATGACTCAGCAATGGTTTAAAAATAATATTAGTCTTGACATCACCTATTCAAAGTTTGGTAGTAACGAATAAGCAATTTGAAAATGACTTGTAATTTCATACCAATAGTCTACGCATCAAGTTGATGTCAATTCACTATTTCAACTAAATTAATTCGAATTATACTACGTTCAGTACAACTATCTCTGTGAACCAATACTCCAATAGTGATTACTCTCTACAATTCATGAGTCATTGTCATTGTACAGTTTAGGATTTGGTATTGGACTACTTGTTCTTAACTAATCTAATAGACATTAAGGATATTGTTAATTTTGTGGAGACCATGTTTGTGATAAAAAAAAATATTAGAAACTATTTCTTGTGTTTGTATTGAAATGGACTAACCAAGTATATGATGAATAGATATCAAAAACCTAACATCGCTATAATACATATACACAAAAATATATGTTTTTTTAAAGAAAATCATAGTTTTTTTATGGAAGATGAGTTTTTTTAGTCTAGTAAGTTATTTAAAAGTTGTTTTCTCATTTGGATTATGGGCATATAAATATGATTAATGATGATTGTGGTTACTAAAAAGATTATTAGATTATTAAAGGACTCCGTACCAGCAACCTTACATTGTAATATTTGACGTGTGAAAATCAGTTATTATTTTTTTGGCATTAGCATTTTTCATAAAGTCTTATTTTGGCATTAACATTTTTCACAAAGTCATTTATTATTAATTACTTTATCTTTTAATTTATTATATCTTTTATTGAATGAATCGTTTTTATGTAGAATTTAATGTATAGTTTATCATTTTCATAAAGATTTTTTTTTTTTTTTTTTTTTTTTGAACGGCTATTGGTGATGGCGGTGGAGCTCCGCTTACACCCCGGGCCATGCCTGTACATGTAACCCGTCCACCCAGGATCGGGGTTCTCCCCCAGGTGAAATCCCCAGTGGAAGGGAGAAACCGCACAAGGCAGGGATTGAACCCAAGACCTTGAGGGTGAAAACTCCCACCACACCTCCCCATAACCAACTAGGCTATATATCATTGTTTTCTTAGAAAGAATATGACATCCATTTGCTTCTCTTTTCATAGGAAGTTGGTGTTCTTCCCCTACTTCTTGCTTTATGTATGTTTTTGGTTTCGTTCCACTGTTTACTTAGCTCTTTGTTTGGTGTATTTTGTTGTTTGTGTCCTCTTTTCTTTGTGGTTTAATGTGCTATGTCAAGCCGCTCCCTGGCACTTTGTTTTTACAATAAATTATTGATTGTCATTGGAAAAAAAATCTAATTTTTATTACATATAATCGTGAGTAACAAATGACCAACTTTTGTTATTAGACCTATAAATAGATGTTTATGGTGTAACAATACATGAACTTATATATAATTTGATCATTCATTCATGTTATTATAAGATATAAGAAGAAGATTTGTTTCATGCTTTGGTTTTATGCGAGTCTCAAATAATATAACATCACATTTTTATATAGCCATAACTTCATTTCTATACTCTAATTATAAATGCGTGTATATATTTTTGTAGATGTTGATAACAATAGTCTTAATTTATATAGTACTGTATTCATTTTTGGGTCGACACATCTATGACTCATAAAGGGATCGATAAAAATGACCTTTTATTTCTACAACTATACAAAGTTTGTCAATAATGGAGAAAGGGTTTAATATGACCATTAATTGCCAATGACCTCCAGCCCAGCTGGGGAGAGGTGGAAGGGTTTACCTCTTAAGAGGGTTCCCGCCTGGGCTTGGTCTTGAGTTCGAATCCTGCACACCACGAAAAAATTCCCTGTAACGGTTTGAGATAACTTCAAAGTGGACACCGGTGCGTGGGTAGAGATTCGAACTCGAGTCGAGGGGCTGTCTGTCGATTGGGTTTACTGCTAAAGCACACCTTCCAAAAAAAAATATGACCATTAATTTCAAATTAATTATTTAGTCATCAATCATCAAGTCAATGTCATTTAAATAAATCGGATTATAATCCACTTCATTGCTTATCCTCATTGTTAACGAATCAAGAGTGATTACTTTTCACGAAATCATAAATGGTTTTCCATGTACAAATAAAATCTACTTATTCAACGAAGTCCCACAACTTAACATTAATATATTATGGGTATGTTTGGTAAGGAGCTTCTAGATTCAAGTTTTTTTTAAAAACTCATACTCAATAGAAAACTTTGTTTGGTTGAAGGGACTTGAAGCTTTAGGTAGGAGAAAAAGCTTCATATTGAAACGCTACTAGTAGTAGCGTTTAAGAAAAAACTCCTACTAGCTACAGCCTACAAGCTTTTAATGAGTAAATAACACAAATACTCAATTCTACCGTAAAAAAAACACATGCATACAAGCTTTTAATTATGTCTATTTTGGTCATTTTATACATTTTATTAAAAGCTTTAGTTACTCTGTCAAACAAATAGTTTTGACAAACATACCCTACATGTACCATCCTATGGAATGCACATACTCTAGGATATTAACTTTTTTTACGACGAAAATTTGTATAAAAATATAGAACACGGGCAAGCAAAAAACTATAAAAAATACATAACAATGTCCTGAATATTAAAAGCACACCACATCTCCCAATCCAAATCGTAATCCATAAAAAAGTGTTTCCATTGATAGTCTCCATTGTTCGATTATAGGGAATGAGCCGAATGTTGAATTCAGTTTTCAATTTGAGCATTCCAGATCTCCCATGTAGTGGACAAAAGAACTGTTCCAGTAATCTTTTTCCAAGGCTTCGACCCATTCAAGTTAGAAACCCAAAGACCCAACTCATGTAACTAATGGTTTTGATCATAGTTTGAATTAAAAATAGTCAAACCCAGACTTATTAAATCATGTGGTGAACAAAATGGTGTAATTTAATTATAGTAAAATTATCATGGCCGGCTTTTGGGGTGAGCAAGTCGCACCCCTACCGAGGCCTTTTTTACGAGGGGCCAAAATGTACATATATATACACACATATTAACGTTAATAATTATGAAGAGGAAAAACTTATCAGGCACTCTCTAAAGATTTGAAACCTTAAAACTTATTAGGGCCATTTATGATTTATCTAAAACCCTATAACTGATTGGTTCAATTTGATCCGTAGTTGATAATCTAAGTATCCAATCATCTAATTATTTAATTTAAATAATAATATAACAATAAATAAGCATTAAAAATTATTGCTATAACGTTAATCGTCGTTTAAAAGAACACTAGGATGGCTTCGCGAATCATTGGCTAGCTATTAAGCTATGTTTATTTCTATAACGTTAGTTGACGTTCAAAAAATTTTTTTTCTTTATATAATTTATTAGGGCCTAAAAATGTTCTTTTTTTTCTCGGCTGAAGTACTTGAATCCTCAAGACCGGCTATGAGAATTATTGCTTGCGTTGCGACTGTAAACAAAATAATTGCTTATTTTTATGCAATAAATAAGCCGGGAAATCATGATCAAAGTTGGAATTTAAGCTCACGTGTGTCACACGTAACCACCCGCAGGTTAAGGGTGGAAACTAGAAAGTGTAAATGGAGCATAAGCCGACACTAATTGCGGCAGATACATATATATATAGTGTTGTAATCAATCTTAACTTATGCTAACGTAATCAAATACGTGTTGTTATAATTTCTAGACTAGATGACTACAGAAAGATAATCATAGATTAACATTTTCCACCTCATTTTTTATTCCTTTCATGGCATAACACTTTTTAATAAAATAATGAGTTGTTTTTCAAACAGATTCTTGTAACATGGGAAAGGAGTAATCAGTTTTGTTTGTGTAAAAATGATTTTTAATGCAAGTGTCATTGTTTTCATTTTCAACGTTTAAGTCAATATAATGCAATGGATAAGAGTGGTTGTACTGCCCTTGTGAAAATTGTAAAATTAATTGTTTATTATCTATATCTATATTATCTTATTAAGGAAGAGTGACGGCTAGGATAGTAATTTTCAATTCCGTACAACTTAAAAAGCAACATGCACAAGTGATTTATGCTTACATAATGAGGGTATAATTGGAACTTTGTAGAACATTAAGACACTTAGAAGGGTATATTAGTAAATTTGTATTGACATTTTAGTTAAAAGTATAAAATTGTTCCCCTTAATGCCCTCACTCTCTGCCAATTTAATGTTACCTTCAGCTTCTGGTAAAGTTAATCGACATCATGTATAATCATAGACAACCGTTACCCTCATTCAATTGTTGAATTATTTCATCCGTTACCCTCCATTGAATTCTTGAATTACAACCCATAAAGCAACCTGTCAAGCAAACAACCCTTACCCCCATTCAATTCTTGATACCTCTGAATCGACATAACCATCACACAGCGGTTACCCCATTCAATTATTTCATTACATTCTTCAATTCGTAGCTTAATTGAATCCCCTTTTTCCTCAAACAACTTGAATACTTCGGTTATTTATACCCAAAAATCTGATTCTTCAACCTCAAATCATTGCTATATATCACTAACCAAACTTTCCCAGCTCTTTGTTGAATGAGTAAGCACAATTTCCCAGATTTTTGTTGAATAGTTGCTGATTCTCTCACCACCGGTTGTTCTATACACTCGTATTTGTACGGTAACTTTGTTTTCATTTGGTTTCCCATTGCGTTTTTATGTTACATGTAGTGTATTTTATTTGATAATTGATAATTTGCTGTTCAAATAATTGCTGTGATTGACTAATTTGGTTTTATACAGTATGTTGTAGAGGGTTACATAAACCAGAAAACTATGAGAGTCTGATTACATAAACCAGAAAAGAGAGAGGCCAACCAACCCTGTACAACAATTGAACATATGGGGTTAATATACGTTGGCTTTGAACACATGTGCAAGTTGGATACTGTCACAAATAGAACCTTATAAAATAAACAGCAACTGAAGGTTTTATAAATTCTTTAAATCGTTCAAAAAGAGCTTTTCATCATGTTTTAGTAGTTAATACTTCTAATTAACTGTTGAAGTGAAAAACGTAGTGATTATAGCTATGTGCAATGATAAATTTAGCAATTTTAGGCCTAATCAGCCATTTGGTTTCTTATTATGATTTAAACTGGTAATTTATTGAATTATTGTCTGTTTTCATTGATCTTGATGTTGTAATGAATAAAATTTCAAGTGAGTTATAAAGTGAACAGATATAGTAACGTAACCGGGCGCAATGGGTTAATACATCGATTTAACTCCTATTTACTATTTGATTAAACTTGGTAAAATAAGAAATGCCACACCCGAGTTTAGAGCAGCCAATATCGGTTTAGGCAAACAGGTTAAAAAAGTTAAACACATTATCTTTTTTACAATAAAAAATTAAAGTGGGGATGAATCCTGTTTGAAAGTTGCCCGGTTTAGCCCAGTTTGATCCGGTATGTTTCTATTTAGAAACTGGTATCTAAACTGTTTCGGTTTAGGCGCTTTTAAAACACAGCAGCCAATATCGGCGCTTTTAAACCTGCTTTATTTTGGGAGCCGCACACACATCAGTTGACAAATAATTTTGTTTTTATTTAATTTATCTCTAGAACTGGCTATCTCATTATAAATTGTTTATGTAGGAGAACTATGGGAAAAAAGATCCGTCTTCAGTTGCACAAGTGGAGGAACTATACCACACTCTAAATCTTCAGGTTTGTAGCTGGTTTCTTATTTTCTCCCTGTCGTGGTTCTCAACATAGAGGGACTTATGCGCGAATTCAGCTGATTCTTTCAGATTATTTTGACTGTTGCCCAGGGGCGAAGGTTCCCTTAGGCCAGGGGTGGCCCTGGCCCCCCCTGTTTTTTGGCGCAGTAGTGTAAATTAACGATTTTCGTAGGTAAATTGAGTCCGGGTTGAGTCCGGCCCCCTCCGATTTTCCACTACCGATCGAGAAAAATTGAGTTCGGCCCCCACCGATTTCAAAACCAAGCTTCGCCACTGCTGTTGCCTGAATTATTTTGCAAAGGGCAGACTTATCACTTATGCCATTCAAACTGGAGTCCATTTTTATACAAACTAGAGGGGGCAAATATGGGCGGGTATGGTAACGAGTCAAACAGTAGGTTATACCATATCTAGCTACATACTTATGATATTTAAACTTTCAGTTAGTAATAAGAAAAAATGAACAATAAACTCATGTACAAAGATAATTTTGTTTATATTCAAGAACTATATGTAAAACGCATAAAAGTTTGATCCTGTGGTTTTGAGTGCTTTACTTATCTTCATTAGTTAGGTACACCCATAAAAGATAAGGCTTATTGCTGTAGAATTAGTGAAATTTATGCAGCAAGACATAGAATTCATTGACTTGACATGTAAAATTTCTTAATGTAGGCGTTAATGCCAGTACCATTTATAGGTTAAAAATAGCCCACAAGGACCCATTTTAGACCCTGGTAGTTTCCCTTGTCTTTAATACTAACATGGACAAAAAATAAAAAATCCAAGAACCTAGAAGGGAACCAGACTTTAAGATTTGTGGGTGTAGGAAGTAGGAACTTCTTTCAGGAAAAGCTTGGACACACATGTTCTTTATATGGTTTTTTAAGGTGACCAATTATCCATTTTTCTCTCAACCATCTTGTTTTGTTATTATTTATTTATTTTTTAAACTGCAATTTTATTAAACTAAAACCAGCAGTAAGCCGGGAAACATTGATTGGGGATAAACGGAAAGTAAAAACAAACAAAATACACCAACAAACATTAATGAAAACAGGAACCAGTGGAATCAAAAGTTTGACCCTAACACTTGAAACTACAAGTGAATTATTATAGAAATCTGTGTTGTCAAAAGGCGTAAGGCGCACTCAAGCATATAAGCTTCGCATGGAGCAAAGGGCAAGGCGCATTGATCTCGGTAGCTACTCCACCCACGGAATTTAAAGAACCTAAAGGAGCATGAGTCATATATTCTGCGGAACGACGTTCTTGCCAAGGTTGTATGTCTTTTTTCAGCCGACTCAAGTCCAACCCATTTGGACCCCTTAGAGGTTCTAAGTTCTAACCAAGGAGCACGCAATGTGATGTTGGTGATGGGACCACGGTTCGGTTTTGGATAGATAACTGGACTGATCAGGAAGCTTTAAAGGATAGATTCCCATTACTATTCAGACTGGAAAAAAAACAAAGGCGTTACTGTTGCGGACAGAATAGGGAGTTCGGAGCAGCAAGGTGTTTATGTTTGGGAGTGGTCTAGGAACTTTTCTGCAGAACAGGAGCTGCGCGGATTCACTTCATTACTGCAGCTTCTGCAGAATCGGACTATAACAGACAGATCGGAGTATCGGACAGATGGCAGTGGAGCGTGAATACTGATGGTGTTTGTTCTGACGCTTCTGTGAAGACGTGGCTGAAAACAGAGCAGGTTCGCAACAACAGGTATGTCTTTAAATGGAGCAAATGAGTCCCGGCGAAATGCAATATTTTTATGTGGCGCGCGGAATTGGAAAGGATACCAACTAAGGTTGCGCTAAAAAGAAGAACATACGGGTCGAGAGTGAGATATGCATTTCTTGTGAAGAGAAGGAAGAGACATCGGAACATTTGATGACGTCTTGTGCTTTCGCTATGGATGTTTGGCATAGTATCTCGGTGTGGTGTAACGTCCCAAGTATTTACGCCTTCAAAATACAAGATATCCTCGAGCTAGATAAAAACATTCCTGGTTCGCGGATTAAGAGAAAGGTCTTTAAAGGTATTGTTATTATTACTTGTTGGCGAATATGGAAGGCTAGGAATGAGCGAATCTTCTCAAAGAAACACTATAATGTGGTGGAGGTGGTTTCGGACATTAAGATTTTGGGTTTCTTGTGGCATAGGAATAGAAATAACACCAAAACGGTTGATTGGAATAGATGGTGTAATTTTGATTTCATGTAATCTTGGTTGTCGGCCGGACTATTTCCATCTTGGAGATAGTTTTTTCAAGCATTTCTTGCAACTTAAAATTTTAGACTTTAGTATTTGCTTGCTTTGCTTAGAGAATCGATTCACGTTTGATTCCCTACGATGGATTCCCCGATTCCTTGAATTTAGGTTGGTGCAGGAGTGAGATAATCACCATAATTTGGGTTAAGCTCAGACTACTTAGGTGAAATTTCAAGCATTTTTGTTAAGGTAGGTAGTTACTTGATTAGCGTTCGAATTCAGTTATTTTTTTTTCATTTCTTTATTTATTTATTTTAATTATTTTTAGCTGTGTAACATATGATGTGGTGTTTGGCCTGGAATCAACCAATGCCAAACAATGTTGGTTGTTAAATTGGATAAGTGTTGCAAGTTAATTTGTATTTTGCGCCGTTTTTTAAGTTGCTAAAATGAGGGAAAAGTGTGAAACTATTATCCTATATCATATGAAACTAACGGGCTTAGTTGTGTTTTTGTTTCAAAAAGGAAAATACTTTAGTTACATACACCATCATTGGCTGGAAATCATCTTTTGGGACCATGGAAGTTTTTGTTATCTTAGTTATACCTTACCCTGTGTTTTTCAACTTTTGAATATTACAATTATTAACATGCTTAGGGAGTCAGGGTGATGGATATTACAAGACAAAACTAGGAATCACCATCCTTGGTATACTCTTGTTTATTATTTACTCTAGCTACTTGAAAAAATTGCATGGGTTGGGCGGTCAGGTTTCGTAATAGGTCAAATTAACATGGGTCAAAATATGTGACTTTGACACAACTCAAAACGAAGTTGGTCGGTATGATTTGCCCTCAACGATTTTTTTGCCCAGTTTTTTTATCATTCTTTTACAGTTAAATACTTAAATTAAGTATTATACACTATTACAAAACTATGTTACTGAAATGATAAGTAAATCAACGTGTGTTGATGCCATCACTTCATTTAAATCTATGTTAGTAGTTTCTGATAGTTCCTTTTGAGTATGACAGGGAAGCATAAACTTGGAGTCCACCAAAGTTATCAAGAAAGCTGGAGGGTCGCTAACAGATTCGTTTATGGATGAGGGGTTGGTCAGATAAACTTATTTTCATTCACTCTAATTTGTGATCTTTGATTAATATGAAACAAAGCTCACATAAGAAGTTGCCACCCCCAAATGTAATTGTTATCACATTTTCAAGTTCATCTTTGGACCACTTTGCTGTGATTTTGGAATTTCCGTGGACAACTTTTTGCAGTGTTTAGGTTCAATATTTGACAACACTTTTTGGAAACTAAACTGAATTATACACTTGCAATAAATCGACCAATACATGTGATTTAGATCCAAAATTATAGCATTATAACAACTTAAAAGAGGTGTGTATACTACTTTTCTAAAGTAATTCAGAACCTGTAATACCGAAACAGAGATTACGTGAAACACGTAACGCAACGGGCACCAAAAAAATATAAATACCCGCGGCAACGCGCGGGCATTCCTACTAGTTATCTTATTAAGGAGGAGTGATGGCTAGGATAGTAAATTTCAATTGTGTACAACTTAAGAAGCAACATGCACAAGTGATTTATGCTTACATAATAAGGGTATAATTGGAACTATGTGGAACATTAAGACACAAAGAAGGGTACATTAGTAAATTTGTAATGACATTTTAGTTAAAAGTATAAAATTGTTTCCCTTAATACCCCCACCCTCTTCCTAACCTATTCAGACACTCATGAATTCATTTACTTTTTCCAGCCTCCTATTAATGAAACACCCGTTTCAGATTCCTGAAGAGCCACCTTCTTGGTACCCCATTCAATACATCATAATCACAATCGATCAAACACTCATGAATTCATTTACTTTTTCCAACCTCCTGTTAATGAAAGAGCCGTTTCAGCTTCCTGAAGAGCCAGATTGTTGGTACCCCATTCAATACATGATAATCAGAATCCACATACCCCATAACACACAACGGTTACGAATTCAATTCTTTCAACGGTTACGACTTCAGTTACGAATTATACCCATAAATCTGATTCTTAAACCTCAAATCATTGCTGAATCAGAATCAACCTCCTGTTAACCAAATCATTGCTACAGTCGTCTTCTTACGGTGACTTTGTTTTCATTTGGTTTCCCATTGCCTTTTATTTGATAATTGATAATGATAATTTGCTGTTGATAATTACGGTAACTTTGTTTTCATTTGGTACTGGTGATTTTTCTATGTTAGAGATACTACTTTACAAGTAAATGGGTTGGGTTGAGTTAAGTAGACCCAAAGCAGTTGTATGTGGGTTGGGTAGACCTTAAACAGTTAATTTTAGTAAGGTTTTTTGTATGTTTCACTTGATAGGGATAAGAGATAGAAAAAGTTCCAAATCAACTCATTAAGAAAAGGCATTGCAAATAGGGTCCCCTTACACTTCTGATCGCAATCTAAGTCGACAACTTGCAGGTATGCATTTCATGGTTATTTGTATTTTTTCACTTTGATATATGATGTATAAATGTTTTAAATATTGCACAAGAGTAAGTAATTACGTTTTCAGTTTTCACTTCCCACTATTTGGGTGTGTTTTTGCTTTTTGAAAACATTCTTATTTTAGTTGTTTATTGACTGTAGTTATCCATATGCAGTAAGTTTTATAATTATTTGTTTTTTTGAAAACTCTATGTACACGAGGCGCGCCTCAGGCAGCTTTTCTGTGAAAAAAAAATCTCTCCTCAGTTGCGCCTCATGTATGGCTCACGCCTTATGTTGTAAAAAGCGTGGACAGTGGACCCTTGCCTCAAAGTGTGCCTCTCGACGAGGCTCGCTTTTTTAAACCAAGTACACAAATTCAGTTTCATACTCTACTCGCTGAAGGTGCATTGTTTTATATGTATTTAAACCAAGTTACTGTATTTAACCATCATGACAATCTTTACCTAAACATTATAGTTAAAAAATAATTCTGGAAAAAAAAAAGTCTTTCTGTTAGCAGCATGTGGCCTGTTTAGTTATGTAAACATGTACCCAATTACCTATCTTGACCCATTACTAAACTTTAGGGGAGGGTACATATGCGCCTAGCTTTGTTTGAGGGGCTTAGAGTATACTACAATTTAGGTGGACTTTGCATACCCTACTTGTTATGTGCACTTGGAGATGGTCATCTTTTGAACTTCTTACTGAACACGACCACCGGTGAATTAATTGATAGGAAAAAAAGTTTCATTTGGGACCCAACCAATAACCCTTCGAACGTTTTCATCAAAAAATACCACACATGTTTTAGCCGCCTCCGACAGGCCAACAGTTATATACAGTAGTAACAAAAAGTTACCATGTTTTTGTTTGCTTGTTATCCAATAATTGCGTTGTTTAATCTTTGTTTATTTGTGGGTGTTGGTCATTGTTCAATAACAAAGAGGTTTGGTTATGTGGATTTGTTTTTTTAATTATTATATTAATCCATTTGTTTATTGTTTTAGAGTGTCATATTTTCTTCTTGTTCATATCCAAATTTTGTCTCCCTTTTAGGAAGATTTCCTTTCACCTGCTTTGTTTCTGTCCTATTATTTCCTTTAGTTTATACCCTCGTTAGCTTAATCTTCTCTCACATACACACACACAGTAGACTTAACTCTTAAGCTCTAAGGTTAGTTGTTTAATGATATGCCTGTTTTTATACCCGCTTCAGAAATAAACCAACATGCTCTTCATATGATTTATGCATCTGCTCTGTCAGATCAGATATTTCGTATTTGTAAGTCGACAACTTGCAGATGCATTTCATGGTTATTTTTGACAGTTTGAATAGTTTTAATACATTACCTTACTATCTATTATGAAAAGAATCTGGATTTTGTTCAAGTCAATACAAATTTATTGTACAAGTTAGTTATGTTACTTGACACGTCAGCATAGGTTGTTACAAGTTGATTAGTTTCTCTATCCCTTTTGTGTATAAACAATCACTCACTACTGCCGTTCTTGTTGTCTCATACGTATTTGCATCACGTAAATCTCAATTCATGAATCTGCGCTAACATTCCCTGTACTTACCTTTCTAGGTATGGCGTTGCATAGTTATGCACGAAACACCGCGATGCCATCCCTTTGTGCGCATCTTGTCGTCTTTGAGATACTTACACGGACCCCCGCAAGAGATGCAGCTCTATGAGTTTCCCCCCAAAAAGAAACCAGTTCCTGTTGCTATTGTTATACATGTTATAATTTGAAATCTTATTAATTGATTTTACTTCTTTTATAATCTGCAAATTTTGCTCAACCTGGCAGGTACAATTGGAATTTATTTATTTCTCAGGTTCGATAATTTGGAAACATGGCTATGTATATCTTTTTTTGTAGCTATATATGCTACTAATCTTGCTTTAATTAGTTCATTGGGTATCTTGTCATTGTAGCTATACATGGAGCTCCTGGATGCACGGTAGGAAGCAAGGTTGACTAATCAAAAACTTACTTTAATGGTATATACTATTACGCTTAATGCATACATCCTCCTATTCTCATGATAGTGGTTTATGTTTTACACACCCTTCCTAGGCAGGGGCATAATGACATTTGGTTTAATTCTATTAACATCATCTAAAAAGGTATCTTGTAATATAACCAATAAACATAAATCTAACTTTACATCTGATTGGTTAAAAAGTGACAAAGGCGGCGACGAAGTTAAAATAGAAGGTAAATCCTGACTTGTACATATAACTAGATGAATGGCTAACTACATATAACTCTAAATTTATGGTCATGTGATGTTAGTCCCAGATTTGCATATAGATCGCACCTTTGGAGAAAAGAAGCCATGGACATCAGTAGATGAGGGGCCTTCAATGGCAGAATTGAGTGGATATGACTTCAAGAGTCAAGAATTTGAAGTCCAATACGACAATGAACAATTGCTTTAGATCGAAAACTAAAGCAACACGGGTCACTATTGAAGATACCAATTACGGTTTTGTGAAACCTCCCCAATTCAATGGAGTCTTGTTCGTGTAATTATTGAAGGCCGTGACGTCATTGCTCAGGTCCAATTTGGTACGAGAATAAACTCCATGATTGCTCACTGTTAGTATGTTTTGTTTGTTATTCCTTTTTTGTTTATTCAATTGCCTGTTTTTTTGTAATCAATTTTATGTGAACCGTTTTTTTTTTTTTTAAGCTATTTCATCATTCATAAGTAGGCCAACATCAACGCCTGAAGTATAGGAACAATTCTAGGACAACAATAATGTTATAAAGTAGTGAAGTTTCAAGCCTAACATAAACTTGCTATGGTTTTATGATATCATATACATCTAACCATGTTTAAGTGCAGTCTCAGACTCAGTCTCCTATGCTGTATCTTATAATTTGTATTGTAAGCTTATGTGAAAAACATTTTCTTTTTCTGATGTCAGGTACCATTATCGCAATGGGGCGATTAAACCGCCCGAGTATAATGATCTATGCTGGGACTATTAAGGTTAGGATCCATTTTTATTTATAGCAATTTTTCAATATTGGCTTGCTTTCTCCATAGGATATTTAATTAATAGGTATGTTTTGTTAATTTGTTAACAATTTACAGTTTTAAAATATATTATGCTGGTAAGGATTCTGAATATTAAATTGGGACTCAAACAAGCAGTAGCATAATAAAAATTCAATGATACATTATAGATGAACTCATGATCATGAACCATTGGGTGAAAGATTCCTTAAAGTTTCATTTGATTTAATGCAAATGGAAATGTCACTTAAGCCGATGGATTATGGTCGGTTATTAGTACTGTCAATAGGCATGGGCGGGCACTCCAAAATTTCAAGAGAAGTACGATGCTACACAGTCTAAACAAGCTTTAAACAATTCTAAAACATCTAAAAATGGCCTAGGATACACGTGGGCATGAGTTGTATTGGTCGTGCGCCTTTTGAGTGTCTTACGCCTAGGCGATACGCTCATCCTTTGCACCTTTAGTGCGCCTTGGGCCTTTAACTACATAGGGTAGTTGTCGTTCAGGATGTGTGAGAATACTTATATAATGTTGTTACAAGTATTTTTTATTTTATAGCTTGGTTAAATAGAAAATTTTGGCTGAATTTTACGTCCTAAGGAATTAGTTTTTCGTCCCGCAGCAACGCGCGGGTTTACCCACTAGTTCTTATTATAACAATTATCTCGCATTCACTTTTATCTTGCTTCTAAATTTATACCTTTGCTCATTGTGTGTCCTGTTAAAACTCTCGAAGATACACGCTATTATGTACACACGTTGATATCAGTATGCTACATTCTCTTTGGTTTGTACCAATAATTAATTTGGATTGTTGTATGATTTTTGAAAATTTGAAAATATAAAAGCGTTTTCTTAGATGCGAAGACTTTAAAAAACTTAATAACTATAAGAGTATACGTACTGGAGCGTTATAAGTGGAAAAAGAAAATATAGCCCCCCCCCCCCCCCCCAACACCGCTACGGGGGGGGCTCCATCTCACAAAAACCAAATCTGGCGTGATTGAAGTAACGCCCGGAAGAAAAAAGCCCCACCAATCAGAGCATGCCACCTCATCCCCTCTCTCTTTTTATTATTTTTTTATTTTAAAAGATATAATAAAATATTAAAAGGGGCTTTATATATAAAGCCCCACCACTACACCCCTTTTCCACTTTATCTCTCCATGCTGACTCAGCAGCCACGTGGACCAATCAGGAAGGGGGGCTTTATATATAAAGCCCCCCACTACACATGGTCTAAGTAGTGTTTTAGAAATTGAACATGGCTAAATGATTGACAAACTTTATGTATGTATGTATGTATGTATGTATGTATGTATGTATGTATGTTTGACCATATTTTAGTCCATTAGCAATATGGGATGAGGACACGTGTTTTACAAGATTTTATTTTACATTGTTTTTTTTTTTAATGTAAAATTAGTTTAGAATCGTTTAATAGGGTGGAGTAGGAGTGGGTTGGGCCGGTCCACTACTACAACCAACCAAAGTTTGTTTCCCGAGTTGCACAGCACGTGAGAGCAACAGGGAAGTAACTGTTTGGACAAGGACGGATGAACAATGGTAATGGGTAATATGTCGAGCTAAGAGAGTGCCCTATCCATCATTACGAATAGTAACTTTATATCATATTATTTTTTTTAAATTTCAATTTCACTGCTTATAATTTAATTAATATATGTCTTTAACCCATTTAGTTTTATATAACTTAATTGTCCTTTTATAACTTGCGTCGGTTGATTTAAAAAAAACCTTGAATAATCGTTTGTGCTTTTTTTAATGGCATTATGGTATAAATTTTAACAGAATTGCATTAAAAGTTAATGTCTTTTTTTGTATTGTAGGCGTACCAGTGCTGGTACTGTGCTAGTATACTGACAAAATGAACCGATAGCCATGTAGCACGGAAAATTCCACTTTAGTACTACTTCAATATTAATAAAGGGGCATTAAATTTTAGGTTATTTTAGAAATTCAATATCTAAAGTATGCAAACAAAATTAAAATTCAAAGTAATGTGTTGCCTTTTTTGGGACAAGTCATATGTTTATACCATAGTGGACAAGTCTTTTTAAGTTGAAGTTTTCTAGAAATATAAACATTTTGAACATTCTTGGAATCACTCGCCGCTCACCACACACGACTCACTCACTCGGTCATGCTTACGTGGTGTATGACAGTTGCATTTTATTTTCACTTTCACCCCTTTACTTTCCACTTATTCCACTTCAACCCCCTTGATTTGTATTCTTTTGATCTTTTCCCAACCACTTGTCTCCAAAGTCCAAACTTTAAGTCGCTAGTGCCGTATCCTAGAAGCATCTGATTGGTCACTTTCTTCATTCACACTTTGGTCAAAACTAAAATAAGTCAAAACTTTGTCACCTATAAATACCAACTCCTATATCAACTCTTTACTCCATTCAAACAAATATTCATTTATTTCATTTCAAGTTTCATTTGCTAAAGAAACTACTTTCTAATCCCATTTTTCTTTATTTTTTTAAGGATTTTGAATATATTAAATATATTGTTTTGTTAAAGATGGTGTGTTTACCAATGAAGAGATCACGAGAAGATGAACGTGACATGACCATAACTAGCATGGCGAATTACTTGATGCTTCTTTCTAGGGGCACAATGGGACCCGAATCTTATGTTGTTGATTCTTCTAGTCGGGTTTTCGAGTGCAAGACATGTAACCGTCAGTTCTCGTCTTTTCAAGCACTCGGAGGCCATAGGGCTAGTCATAAAAAGATGAGGCTAGTTAGTGGTGACATGGAAGGTCAGCATGATGAGATGATACCATCTAAGCCCAAATTGCACAAGTGCTCGATATGTGGGCTCGAGTTTGCCATTGGACAAGCGTTGGGTGGGCATATGAGGCGACATAGGGCGGTTATAGCCACTGACGACAATTCTCCATTGGCGATTGATTTGTCATCGCCAATGGTGAAAAAAGTTATTAGTAGACGGATTTTCAGTTTAGATTTGAATTTGACACCGTTAGAGAATGATTTCAGGTTTAGAGTTGATGATGAGAAGGTGACTCCAATCACGGTTGACTTTTTCTTATGATTCGAGTTTGATGCATTATCATTGAGATGTTATTTTATTTATTCATTTTGGATGTTAGAGTGGATTTTAGAGTGTAACTTTACGAATTAGAGTTTTTGATTGTATCTATTAAAAATATTCTCTATATAAGACGTATAATATCTTATATTTTTTTACAGTTTTATTGCATTAATCTAATCACAAAACAAAGTGGTTGAACTTGAACTTACATGTGTATGATGGATCATGGAAGTATGCATCTTTTATTTAAATATTGTATGTATTAAAAGAGTTATTAAATGTGTTTCCATGTTCATATCGTACATTCCTACACACCTTTGTTGTACTTGTATACGTAAACTGTGTATTTGACTCGATCACATTTACTTCCAGGACAATCGGTGATCCAGTGTTGTAGATCGAGGTCGAATACACGAGAATAAGAAATCAAGTAGGTTGATTAAGATTTAGTAGCATTTTAAGTAAAACTATGTAACGCAATTTAGTTGGCTCGAACATCAGACATGATATGATTTGTTAATCGGAAATTTACTGATAGCATGGATGTGCAAGTGTGCAACTAACAAAGGTTTGAAAATTTATGAAAGGGATGACTTAAATTTTCAAACATTATAGTATTAGGCCTTTTTTAAACGCTATGCCACAAAACTCATAACCACAATATTTAACCAAATCAAGTCCGTGACCAACAAATTCTATATTTATATTTTTTTAGTTAAACCTAGTCAAATTAAGTGAGGGTTAAGTTATCCTACACAGTGTAATAAAAATGAGAAGATGGGAAGGATAAAAAAAACACAATTATTCACGAAATATGACACAATAAGCAATAAAATATAACACAATGCCGAAAAATATAACACAATGAATCGAAAAAATGGTGCAATGATGAAAATAAGAAAAGACACAATATTACATAAAAGACATAATGAAATAACGTAAATTCTAAAAACTACAAACTAAAACCCAAAAAAGCTAAAACCTAAAAAGTAAGATCGTAGAGTTCGATAAGACAATTCCAATGCCGCTTGAATGAGTTCAATCGGAGTCCGTTTAATACCCCTCGTATGTCTTCCTATTTTTCTTTCATTGTGTATTTGATCATAACCCAAATAAGTAATTGCAGCTACTTAATTTTCTTTCATTAATTAATTAATTTAACTTTATATTGAAGATTTTAACATTTCTGTTTCCGTTGTTTTTTTTTAATTTATAGTTTTATCTTTCATTGTTTAATAATAAGTCCTTCCTGCCAATGATTTCCAGTCCAGCTGGTTTGAGGTAGGGTGGATTTTCCGTTAGGGGTTCCCATCCTAGGGGTAGGTCACAGGTTCGATCCTTGCACATTACAAAAAAATTCTCCGTAACAGTTTGAACTTAGGCAAGAAGGACACCGGTGTGTGGGTAGAGATTCAAACTTAGGACCGCTAGGTTAGAGTTGTACAAAGATTTCCACTGAACTAAGCCTTTAAAAAAAACTAATAAGTCCTTTCTTTTCATTAATAATTGAATAACATTCCTTTTAACGTACAAATAACTTTTTCTAAAGACATAATTATAATAAAAAAAAATTCAAATTCTTTGAGTATCAATAAATATTAAGAGAGTTTCACAAATCATCGGTTAGCTATTACGGTATGTCATTCTAATGCTATATTTTTGCTATGCTTATTACTACAACGTTAATCATCAGTTAAAAAAATACTTTGCATAATACATTATGGCCTAAAGGCCCTTTTTTCGGGCCCGAACGAGGTATCTAAATCTTTAGGACAGGCTCTGACTAGAGTAACCAACATTTTATTTTTGGTTTAAAAATCAAGGTGTTGCACGTTCCTTATGTTAGACAAAGACAAGATGTTGATAGTACAATTAACCCTGAACCTAAACGTTTTAAGTGCTATCTAAATTAACCTCATAATCTCATATATATAGCTTTACATAGTTGCTAAATATAAACATATAAGCTCAATATGCGGTTAGCTTTATATGGGTCAATCTTTGTTTGCAGTCAACTTCAAGCTTTTTGAATGTTCATATCTCCTAAGTTAACAAAATTGACAACATCTTTATTGATTCAATAATTATCTCTAATGATCTCAATTCTCAAACGAATAATTGAGAGTATAACTCCATTTTTAAAATAATAAGAAAATAACAAAGAGCAAACAAAAGTGGAAGGCTTGGGATTCGGAAAGAAGATTTTTCCATACCTAAGTTTGTGAAAATGATCGAAATATTTCTATTTACTTCACTTGAAATGATGTTTTTTTTTTTCACATGGAAAGCTTTAGGATGTATATGTTACATATACATATGCATATATTTGTTATCTTGTTGTTTGATAAGTCGGTGGGATAAATTAATGATATACTAGTTTGAAAATAACGAGTCCCTGTGCCTGTATATGGAAAAAGATTTAAAACGTATATTTTTATATTAGTCGTAAACTTAGCATAATTTGGGTAAATAAATTCCTTAAGAAAAGCAAAAATAGTGTGTGAATGTTTGGTGGCTTGATTAGTGGTGATTTGACAAGTCTAGCCAACTAAATCCAGTCTGTTTCTGGCTCCAGTTGGAGAGCAACGCAAAGAAGAAAAAGGTAAACGTTTAAACTCAATTACTCAAATGGTTTAAAAAAATATATCTTTAATATTTTTTTATCAATGATATATATTTTTTTTAATATTTATGTCCCACACTAGTTTTTCTTGAGCTAATTGTTATTATTTAATAAGTTGCCTTTTTTAGGTTTAAGAAATTTGTTACATGGAGACGAGACGAGATGAGAGAAGAAAATTTTAAGGATATTTGTTATTTTGTTTTTTTTCCTTTATTGCCTTTTTTAACCATTGACCACACCATGGGATGTTTCACATAAATAACAATTTTTTTTATACTAAAACATCTCTTTCATTAAAGCGATAACAATCCAACAAAAGTTTTTTTTATTACACACTAGATATTTGCCCGCGTTGACACGCAGTTTAACAATGTACGATTATTTAGAGTAGTATAACGTATAAGAAAAATACAGTAGAAAAATTTTATTAAAATTTAAAAGCAACAAATACACATTTTATTCAAATATCGCTGAAAATTTCCTTATACACCACATTCATCTCTTTTGCCAAGTGGTTTCACTCGCGCTTTCTCCTTTTTGACATTCATCTCTTTCAGTTTACCTACAAATACAGACATTTATTATCAAAACAACACACATTTATATTAAGAGCACATGTTGATAAAGTCTAAGATAATCTTAACTAAACTTTAAGCGCATTAAAATTACTTGTGAGCTTCTGTTTGTTAAGTATTCCCATAACTTTTTTTCCTTTTGGTTTCTCCTCTAGGCCATATATGTTAATAGGATCAATTGATGTATTAATAAGAGTTGACACAACTTATGTAGGAATTTTGAATCATATTAATTGTGTAAATAAAAGGATAATTAGTATGTGTAATTTCTTACCATTATTAACCAAAACTCAAAATTTGAAATTTTATATAATTCGAATTTAAATATTTTGAAATTAAATTTGAATTTTGAAATTCAAGATTCGAAATTTAATCGATTACCAATATAAATTACACTAAATTTAGGAAATGAGTAATTTGAATGTAATAAGGAAATTTAATGAGTTCCTAATTTACGTCAGTTTCCTTTCTCATTCTCGTTTATTCAAAATACAAAAAAAAAAACTGATTATTAATTATTACTATTAATCAATTAAGTTGACCTCGTGATTTTTAAAATTCAAATATAGTAAATTTAAATAATCAATCTATTACACCAAATGTGGCAACAAACTTAGTAATCACAAACAAGACCAATCCAAACCCGCAAACACTATCCATGTCTAATCAACCGATATTGAAGATCAAAACCTATTATCCAACCGTTTCACAATCTTATTTCTGCATAACATAATATTGAAAACCGTATTTAGATTAAATCATACGAAAACAGTGAATATGATGAGAGAAAAAAAAACACAATGAGTTTCTACGCTAATTAAGCTAGTTTGATAATTAGGATTGTTTTGAATCATAAATACTGGATTTATATAGGTGTGGATTTTTTTTGTAACGATTTTAATGCTTTGGTTTGCTGTTCTTTGGAAACCAATGTAATTTAGGAATATATTAATTTAGAATAAATCTACAACAAATTGTAGTCAAAATTTTAAAATCCTAACAGTTTTCCTTTATTTTCAAAATCTTGATTTTTTTTAAAATAATTTATTTCAAATCATTGTCAAACTTTTTTAAGGCAAGTTTTTTTAATACTACAACTAATTTTATCAATAAACAAATCATAACACTTGTCTTTTCATTCCAAATCTCGTTTTTTCAAAAAATAAAGATAATTGTAGTCAAACTTTGTAAGGATATTTTAAAATTACAGCTAATTGTAGTCAAATTATTTTAAAAATAAAACAATGAACATTTCTTATTATTTTGTAAACCTAGGGTTTATAAAATATAAAACATATGAACATAAATTACTTGTGCTTCGCTGCTTATTTATAGATCAAACCAACAAATCAGAACCATCATAAGTTATAGCTACACGGCTGTGTGAGAAAATTTAACTTTTTATTAATAAGTGATAATAAAAAAACATAATAACCAAATTATATAAATGTGAAGCGAATATGTATAAAAAAAGTCTCAGTTTTAAAAGTTGACTACTATATTTCAAATACAATAATAATACAAACCTTTAAATGAGCAGGGAATTGAAGAAATGAGAATTGTTTCTCCAGCCCATCTTTTCGAACAGCTTCAAACAATAGAAGATTGATTCCAAAACCCTACTGTTTATAGTTCGATTTCAAAAAAACGAATCACAAATATAACACTATATTGAATCGAAAAAACAAAGAACATTCATAAACTGATTCGTAAACCCTAATATTGAATCAAAATACTTCAAAAACCATAAATCATACCTGATTACGTATCAAAAAAAAACCTCCAAAAAAAAAAACCAATCAAGAAGAGAAACTTGAGGCGTATGGATTCTGTATTAGTATTGTGATTAAAATGAGACAATATTAGTATTGTTAACTCGTATGATATGTTATCAATATCGAGCCACCTATCCATGCCATAGAAGATTAGTGATCTAGAACCATAACATTTTGTAGCAAAAGATAAAAAAAAATTACATAAAAATAGGAATATTATAAAATAAAACCATACATTTTACATGTTTGTAACTAACCTCAATTTGTAAGTTTTCTCCCTGTGAACAAAATCGAATACATTGTCTATATGCAACAACCAAATACTTATAAATCATACAACGCATCAAAACTAATAAACAAAAAGAACCTCAAACTCTACATGATTTTGCAGCGTCAGTTTTCAAATGGAATTTTCATGTATAAGATTAAATAACATAAGAGAATATATTAATCATAAAATATCATTGAAACAAACAACACAATTCGTAAAAGAAATTTTTAGGAGAATGGAAAGATAATACCTTGAAGAAGAAGGAGAGGAGACGATGGAGAATAATCGGTGGCAATGTTTATGTTGTGGTGGAACGAATGTTTGAGGCAGTGAATGAGAATGAGAAAGAATATAGATATAGAAGAATGAAAGAGAAGCGTACAAAAGAAGTCTTTGATTAATTAGAATAGTCATTAAATGTTTTTTATTTAAAAAAATTAAAAATCTGGATTATATTGTTTAGGAAAGTTATTAAACACCTTGACCTATTTTGACCAAAGTAATTAATAATTTTCGATTTTTTTAAAAAATATATTAATACTTACTTTGAAATTTGAATTAGAAGATCAAACTTTGACCTCATTTAATTTGAATTTAAATTGAGTTTAGGAAAGTAATTAATGGTTGACGGATGTTGACCATTTCTTTTAATGTATAGATTTTTCAATTTAAAAAAAAAGAAAATTTTATAAATTCTAAGGTTAGGACACATGGCACAATATGGGAAGAGAGAGAAACTGAGGTGAAATGAGGGAGTGCCAAGTGTCCTAATTGACTTTGTTTTATTAAGAGTACTAGATATTTGCCCGCGTTGACACGCAGTTTAACAATGTACGATTATTTAGAGTAGTATAACGTATAAGAAAAATACAGTAGAAAATTTTTATTAAAATTTAAAAGCAACAAATACACATTTTATTCAAATATCGCTGAAAATTTCCTTATACACCACATTCATCTCTTTTGCCAAGTGGTTTCACTCGCGCTTTCTCCTTTTTGACATTCATCTCTTTCAGTTTACCTACAAATACAGACATTTATTATCAAAACAACACACATTTATATTAAGAGCACATGTTGATAAAGTCTAAGATAATCTTA
Source organism: Ambrosia artemisiifolia (assembly GCA_032199755.1). Taxonomy (NCBI): domain Eukaryota; kingdom Viridiplantae; phylum Streptophyta; class Magnoliopsida; order Asterales; family Asteraceae; genus Ambrosia; species Ambrosia artemisiifolia. The sequence continues at coordinate 40,512,800 of CM063529.1, forward strand.
ACTAAACTTTAAGCGCATTAAAATTACTTGTGAGCTTCTGTTTGTTAAGTATTCCCATAACATTTTTTCCTTTTGGTTTCTCCTCTAGGCCATATATGTTGATATCATCTATAAAAACATGCAAAGATGTAAAATGTTGTTTGATTGAAAATATATTTTGCTCATAAATAATTTGATAAGTAGTTCCAAAAACACTAAAAAACAACTCTATATTGCTAACATCAGGAAAATTCATTGCGGCATACCTTCACGAAAGCTTTACCTAAGTCCTGATGAACATATAAATTCGTTAGTGTTAATGATTATAGAAAAATGTAACCATATCATAAAAAAATATTGCCCGTGTGAACACGCGGTTCAACAATTAACAATTATTTGGGACGATAAAACCTATAAACAAAATATAGTAGAAATGTTTTATTAAAATTTAAAAGCAAGGAATACACATTTTATTCAAATATCACTAAATATTTCCTTATACACCACATTTTTTGTTTTAGTCTTGACATTCCCATCACCACATGGTATAAGTAATTTCACCACTCGCCTGCTTTTAACTCTTGAAAATGCAACATAAAGTTGGCCATGTGAAAATACAGGGTCTCTTAAATACAATCCAACCTTCGATAAAGACTGTCATTGGCTTTTATTGATGGTAATTGCGCAACATACGGATATTGGGAATTGACGCCTTTGAAACTTCACTGGAATCTTGTTATCAGATGGTATTTGAGGAGTATTATCTAGTAAAAAATAAACAGTAGTGAAAAATATTAAGTATAATTGTTGCCATTATAGATATTAAAATACGAAATTATATACTTAAATACAACATTTAGTAGTTATTTATAAAGTTTAACTGAAATTTATCAATTCAAATTCTTGTATTCAAAATTTGAATTTTAACTTGTAACTAATTTGAGAAATTTATAACTAAAACTATTATTTTTTGTATTTTAAATATATTAGGAAATATCTAATTAGTATATCTCTATTTTAAAGGTAATAGTAGGATTGTTTGTTACAATTACTCAAATCATTAAAAATTCGATTTAAATGTTTCGAATTTTAATTCGAAATTGATAATTCATTAATTTACTGATTACGAATATAAGCTAAACTAATATTAGGATATATAGGGCAATTAATAGGATCAATTGATGTATTAATAAGAGTTGACACAACTTATGTAGGAATTTTGAATCATATTAATTGTGTAAATAAAAGGATAATTAGTATGTGTAATTTCTTACCATTATTAACCAAAACTCAAAATTTGAAATTTTATATAATTCGAATTTAAATATTTTGAAATTAAATTTGAATTTTGAAATTCAAGATTCGAAATTTAATCGATTACCAATATAAATTACACTAAATTTAGGAAATGAGTAATTTGAATGTAATAAGGAAATTTAATGAGTTCCTAATTTACGTCAGTTTCCTTTCTCATTCTCGTTTATTCAAAATACAAAAAAAAAACTGATTATTAATTATTACTATTAATCAATTAAGTTGACCTCGTGATTTTTAAAATTCAAATACAGTAAATTTAAATAATCAATCTATTACACCAAATGTGGCAACAAACTTAGTAATCACAAACCAGACCAATCCAAACCCGCAAACACTATCCATGTCTAATCAACCGATATTGAAGATCAAAACCTATTATCCAACCGTTTCACAATCTTATTTCTGCATAACATAATATTGAAAACCGTATTTAGATTAAATCATACGAAAACAGTGAATATGATGAGAGAAAAAAAAACACAATGAGTTTCTACGCTAATTAAGCTAGTTTGATAATTAGGATTGTTTTGAATCATAAATACTGGATTTATATAGGTGTAGATTTTTTTTGTAACGATTTTAATGCTTTGGTTTGCTGTTCTTTGGAAACCAATGTAATTTAGGAATATATTAATTTAGAATAAATCTACAACAAATTGTAGTCAAAATTTTAAAATCCTAACAGTTTTCCTTTATTTTCAAAATCTTGATTTTTTTAAAATAATTTATTTCAAATCATTGTCAAACTTTTTTAAGGCAAGTTTTTTTAATACTACAACTAATTTTATCAATAAACAAATCATAACACTTGTCTTTTCATTCCAAATCTCGTTTTTTCAAAAAATAAAGATAATTGTAGTCAAACTTTGTAAGGATATTTTAAAATTACAGCTAATTGTAGTCAAATTATTTTAAAAATAAAACAATGAACATTTCTTATTATTTTGTAAACCTAGGGTTTATAAAATATAAAACATATGAACATAAATTACTTGTGCTTCGCTGCTCATTTTATAGATCAAACCAACAAATCAGAACCATCATAAGTTATAGCTACACGGCTGTGTGAGAAAATTTAACTTTTTATTAATAAGTGATAATAAAAAAACATAATAACCAAATTATATAAATGTGAAGCGAATATGTATAAAAAAAGTCTCAGTTTTAAAAGTTGACTACTATATTTCAAATACAATAATAATACAAACCTTTAAATGAGCAGGGAATTGAAGAAATGAGAATTGTTTCTCCAGCCCATCTTTTCGAACAGCTTCAAACAATAGAAGATTGATTCCAAAACCCTACTGTTTATAGTTCGATTTCAAAAAAACGAATCACAAATATAACACTATATTGAATCGAAAAAACAAAGAACATTCATAAACTGATTCGTAAACCCTAATATTGAATCAAAATACTTCAAAAACCATAAATCATACCTGATTACGTATCAAAAAAAAACCTCCAAAAAAAAAACCAATCAAGAAGAGAAACTTGAGGCGTATGGATTCTGTATTAGTATTGTGATTAAAATGAGACAATATTAGTATTGTTAACTCGTATGATATGTTATCAATATCGAGCCACCTATCCATGCCATAGAAGATTAGTGATCTAGAACCATAACATTTTGTAGCAAAAGATAAAAAAAAATTACATAAAAATAGGAATATTATAAAATAAAACCATACATTTTACATGTTTGTAACTAACCTCAATTTGTAAGTTTTCTCCCTGTGAACAAAATCGAATACATTGTCTATATGCAACAACCAAATACTTATAAATAATACAACGCATCAAAACTAATAAACAAAAAGAACCTCAAACTCTACATGATTTTGCAGCGTCAGTTTTCAAATGGAATTTTCATGTATAAGATTAAATAACATAAGAGAATATATTAATCATAAAATATCATTGAAACAAACAACACAATTCGTAAAAGAAATTTTTAGGAGAATGGAAAGATGATATCTTGAAGAAGAAGGAGAGGAGACGATGGAGAATAATCGGTGGCAATGTTTATGTTGTGGTGGAACGAATGTTTGAGGCAGTGAATGAGAATGAGAAAGAATATAGATATAGAAGAATGAAAGAGAAGCGTACAAAAGAAGTCTTTGATTAATTAGAATAGTCATTAAATGTTTTTTATTTAAAAAAATTAAAAATCTGGATTATATTGTTTAGGAAAGTTATTAAACACCTTGACCTATTTTGACCAAAGTAATTAATAATTTTCGATTTTTTTAAAAAAAATATTAATACTTACTTTGAAATTTGAATTAGAAGATCAAACTTTGACCTCATTTAATTTGAATTTAAATTGAGTTTAGGAAAGTGATTAATGGTTGATGGATGTTGACCATTTCTTTTAATGTATAGATTTTTCAATTTAAAAAAAAAAGAAAATTTTATAAATTCTAAGGTTAGGACACATGGCACAATATGGGAAGAGAGAGAAACTGAGGTGAAATGAGGGAGTGCCAAGTGTCCTAATTGACTTTGTTTTATTAAGAGTATAGATAGATAAACGTGTGCGTTCTATAATAGCTAATCGGTTTGACTACTACTCGTGAAGTAATAGTATACTTAACATGTTAAACCTTTGTCTACATGACATGGCCTCGTTGACTACTAATGTGAACTTATAATATACTTAACTCGTGAAGTAATGATACGTTAAACCTTGGTCTACATGACATAGCCTCGTTGACCACTATTCGTGAAGTTATAATATACTTAACATGCGATGATGAGCTAAACCCTTGTATCGTCTTTACTTTCACGGTGATATTTACTCTTAATCTTGCAACCGGTAACACTTCGAGCATGTTTGTGATCAGTGGCGAAGCTTGACCCGAAGGTTCGGGGGGTCGGAAGTCACTAGTTTCGGGGAGTCGCAACCCTATATTTTCAAAATTTTCTATACGAATACTATATAATCGGAACTTCTGGGCAAAAATTTGGGGGAGACGGCCGCCCCTCCCCTTCCCAACTAAGTTGCGCCCTTGTTTGTGATTGAGTTTAGAAACAATTTATTAACTTATTGGCTTTTCCAAAATCTAATAAGTTAATAAATTGTTTGGCATTGACAAAAGTCATTTTGTTTTGGCTTTTTGGTAAGAGTTAGAAACTATTTTTCAAAAGCCACAAAAGCTGACATTTCAAATTGTTTTTTGCTTTTTAAATATCAAATTATCAAACTACTCACATTTTACTACTTTAATTTTGTTTGTCTTGCATAAATAAGCTAAAACAAACACTTTTTAAAAACAACTTATTGACTTTTTTCCACTACAAAAATAAACCACACAGTTTTTTAAAAACTAATTTTGAAAAAGTAATACATCAATAACTGTTAACTAAAAGCATTTGTGAAGTTACATAAGCAGTCCCAAACACCATTTCACGTGAGATACTAAGATGCCTTCTTAGTATCTCACGTGAAAGGGTGTTTAACATCCCCATGGTGTGGTCAGTGATGCTCATATTTTAGGCGTGCATTTAAAATAATCTTGCATTACGATTTACATGCCCACATTTTAAATGAACATTAAAATAACGGCACAGGTATCCAGAGGCGAAGTTTCTTGAGAGCCTGAGGGGGGCCCGGCTCCCACCGGTTTTTGGCGCAGTACTGGAATTTTACGATTTTCGTAGGTAAATTGAGTCCAGGTTGAGTCTGGCCCCCGCCGATTTGATCTTCCAGCAACTACCGATCGAAAAAAATCTAGCTCGGCCCCCACCAATTCGAGAATCAAGCTTCGCCACTACAAGTATCAATATTTAACATCTGATCTTAAAACATATTATATAAAAACTCCAACTTTTGACAAGACAATGATAAAGGTCTCATAATCAAGATTGTAAAAATCCCGATTAATCACCGATTAATCGGTGATTAATCGCTAGTCCCCACTTTACTGATTAATTTTGAGCTAATCACTAAATTAATCGGTGGCGGTCCAGGGTTGTAAAAATCGCGATCAATCACCGATAGTCTTACCTTATAAACTCAAAATTAGGTTAAAAATGAATTCGAACGGGTCAAAATTGGAGCAAATCGATAAAATCAAACAAGTTCTTACGTCAAAATTGGATGATAACCCATAATTTAGAACCAAAATCGATGAAACTCCATAAACCCTAGTTGCGTCTGAAAGTTTCGTACGATGAAAGAATGAATGGGAGGAAAAAACGGGATATGGTGAACGATGGAGGCGATTAGGGTTATTTAAGTTTAGGTATTTAACCCCAATCCATATTTACTAGTTTATATTTGGCGCCTAACTTCTAAATTTATATATATATGATATAAAATTAACATTATATATGTATAAATTTGTAAAAATATATATAAAAATCCAATCTGATTAATCCCGATTGATCTTGATTAATCCCGATTAATCCCTAGTCGATACCTCACCGGTCGACTAGCGCCTAGCGAGTTCTACAACCTTGCTCATAATTGTTCATCTTGTAATCCCACGAAAAATTACAAATTTCGTCATTTATGTTACACTATTTTTTAGTGGATGCCTTTAAACTTTAAAATTGACAATAATCATCCTTTAAGTTTTAAATCCTTGCACCCTCTGTCCTTTGCTACTAACCCGGTTAAATTTTTCTGTTAAATCTGATCATGTATCTTACATATGAGGGTAGGTTGGTAATTTTACTCTCTTAGCTATATTTCTCTCTCCCCCTCTCTCCCTCTAACCCCACCACCACCCAGCCCTATACTATCAAATCCGACCACCTACCATCACCACCACCCTACAGCCTCCACCATCACCCTGTTTCAGCGTCGATGGATAACAGAAATCCTAACCAGCTGCACCCACCGACAACCTATTCCAACACTACCCATACCTACCATCACTATCACCAACACATGCCACCACCAATAGCCACCTGCAATCAGTAGGATACCATGACCACCCATTCGAAAACCCTAGCCCATTTCTAACCTGCACCGTCGGCCAACTTAACTATCCCACGAATCCGACCACCACCTACTCAACCTCCTCTAACTTTTTCAACCCGTGAAACTATCAACCATCAAATCTGTGAAGAAATACAAAGATCGTGATCATACATTTTACATGTTAAGGCATGGATGAATAAATTAGAGATGATAGTTTTAGATAGCAATGGTGCTACAATGCTGGTGCTTCATTGGAGATAGTATGTTGATGGGGATGGAAACGTCAATGATGGGGTAAGCCGGTAGTGGTAGCATGGTACAAGTCATGATCGGTTTCAATTTGCATTGTAGAAGAAGGGATCAAGTAGCTTGAGGGTGTAAAGAATGCGAAGATGTAAAAGTTTACTAGAGTGACAATTTTGCCCTCATGTGGGGTTGACGTGACCCCTAATGTTTAAAATTAACTCAGTTAGTACTAAAGGACAAAGGGTGCAAGATTTTAAAACATAAAAGATGAATCTCGTCAATTTTAAAGTTAAAGGGCATCAACTGAAAAATGGTGTAAACATAAAAGACGAAATCTATAATTTTTACTAAATCATATGTCATTTAATATGTTCTCGTGTAAGTTGATTTTCCACCAAGAGGCATGAGCTAAGCATTTATACCTCATCTATCTATCTCTATCTATTCTACTAAAGGAGTAACCAATGGGTATATAGCCTCTTTCTAGGGCATTCATATCAAATTTTGTCATTTGTCACCATCACATTCAACATCTTTACGTTTTCTTTTTGTTTGGTTTAAGGAATCCGTCACAAAGCACGAGTCCTAACTACTAGTTAGTTAAATAAAATGAGAACCAAGGGAACTCTCAAAAGACGAAAAGTATAGTATAAGAATAGTATGTAGTAAAATTTAGAAAAAAAAATATTTGAAGTTATTTTTAAATCTTTGAAACCGTTTAGATTAGCATTTCATCAAGAACTTTATTTATATAAGTACATGGAGTCATGGACTAAACTTAGGCTATAAAACTAAACAAAATTTCTTTTGCATGGTTACAACAAAGTACAAACAGTATGGATCTTCCAACAGGAATCAGAAGTCTAGTCTCCACTGGACCCCCATCAACATTCTTTTACCGGCCCATTAGACACACCCAAGCCGGCATCTTTGTTTCATTTGGCCCAATGGTTTGTCTAAACACCTAACAATATTTATGTTGTGCAATAGATAATTCTAGATACCTCAATGTTTTTCTACGCCTGAACCCATTGATTTTGTTAAAAATAATGAACCCATTCGCTTGGAGAAGCTATATATATTTTTTATAGATAAAAAAGATATATGAAACCCGCGCGATGCGGCGGGAGTGACACTTTGCATTGCAGTATTTATTTCAAATTCGTATAATATTTGTTGTACCATCATTGCGGTGGATATACAACATAAGCGTTACACATGTCTAGTAATTACAAAGATTAACATTCAAGATATAAACTACTTCAAGAAACATTTGATAAAATAAAGTAACACATGAAATGAAAACTAAGTACTAATAAACATAAAGGTTGAAAACTAAAATCTCAAGCGTGATCTACTTGAATCATGAGATCAATTTAGTCATACGCCTTCTAAATCTACATGATCTTTTCTATATTGTATGTCCACCGTTCATCATCAAGAGTGATCCTTGGAATTTCTTGTATATATTATCATGTTTGATTATTACATCTTCTGGAGGATGGATGAGTTTATAATAAAAATCTAGAACAAATTCTTGCTTCCAATCCATCTTTAACATTTTCAGCGGACACATATATTTTTATTTTCTTGTTGTTGATTTACAAAGTCAACATGATAATTAAAATTAAGAAAAATCATATCATAACCGACTAAATTAAATGAAAAGTTACTGGAATGAACAAAATAAAATACGATACTAAAAATAACACAAATTTTAAAGAAACATATAATATTGGTCCACGTGGCAGCTGAGTCAACATGGAGAGATAAAGTGAAAAAATGGTGTAGTGGTGGGGCTTTATATATCAATATTTTATTATATCTTTTAAAGTGAAAAAATAATAAAATAATAAAAGAGAGAGAGAGAATCTGATGTGGCATCATCTGATTGGTGGGGGAGTTTGTAATCAGGCGCTATATCTATAGAGCCAAACTTGATTTTGGAAAAATGGAGCCCCCCGTTTCGGTGTACAGGGGCGCTATTTTTTTTCCCACTATCACGCCCCACTACAGGGGGTCTTAAGCATTGTTCAAGGCGTGATGTGAGGGTTCTAAGAAAAATTATATGCAAGATAAGAATAAAAATAAGGTTACAATTGTATTAATTCAGTTTATGAATTATGGAACATGAATAAGCACGCACGCACACACACACACACACATATACATATATATATATATATATATCAGTAATGTTTACATACCGTAAACAAGTATGCATGTAATTTCAATAAAACACTTATTTGCGTCTAAATATTGGATAAATGATGTTAAAAATCTATAGAAAACAACACATAAAAAAATTTGTATAATTATTTGCACCTCATACAAAAAAGGGTGTGTTTAACGCTTCGCGCCTTGGTTTTAGACCAAGACTGTGAGGTGGGCTTTTACTTCTTTGCTACTACTTAAAAACACTGATATATATCAGTAATGTTTACATACCGTAAAAATGTGTGCACATAGAAATGTGTGCGGACATGCATATAAGACCTTAGGCTACTTAGGCCATGGGTATGGGGATGTCCCTAACCTAGCAGGCACCGTCCACACCGTCCCTTTTAGGCTTGGCACGTCTTCACCGGCAGGCGGCAACCAATGGACGAAGGAGACGGGGTTGGGTTTGGTCAAATTGGAGCATTGGAACATTTTAATGAGAGGGGAGCAATGGTAAAATAACGGTAACTTTAAAGGTTGATGTTTACATATATAAACATCAACCTTTAACTCTCATTTTTTACACCAACTCTCACATTCTCTTTAATTTTTATAAAATCTCATCTAAACTCACATTATTTTTATATCACTAGTACATTCAGTGAGACACAAGGAGAAAAAGTAAAACTGAGAGTTAAGATATTTAGTTGAAAGAAAATGCGACATAATTAGAAGAATGGAAAAAAATGACAACCAACATCAACACTTACCCGAAAGAAGACCGTCCCGTTTTGCAAACAATGAAAGAGAGGATCACCAAAAAAATGATTCATAATTTTTTACTTTTTAAGATATCTTGTATTTTTTTAAGTGTTTTTTATGTAATTTTAGTTTTATTAATTTTAATTTTAGCTTTTTAAATACTAAAGATTATTTAATAAAACAAAAAAGAGGGGAGGCTCATCCTCCACGCTCTAGTACAATTTCTTGGGTGATGACATTGCCCTAAACTAACGTAGCGGCTGATATGGAGGACCATCCCTAACTAAACCACGTAGACAGATGACCAATAAGTGTGGTAAATTAACTGAACACTAATTAAAATTAAAATTAAAAAATAGATTAGTCAAAAAAGGGTGACCCCACCACCGCTCCTCCTTTATTCAACGGCTGCATCAACCACCAAATCATTAACGACCACCATTCCAACAGCGAGGCAGTGGATAACGACAAGCAACAACGGTGTGGCACTGTGTTTAGTTTCGTGAACGGTTAAGCTGACACCCTTCGCCAACCCACAAAACTCAGCCTTACCCAGTAAATATTAAGAGGGAAAACTCACTAAATTTTCAAACACACATGCAACCATTTCTCCAAAAATAATGTGTTCATGTCAAGAGCCAAACATAGCTAGTTTTGAAAGTACATACTCAAATATTATCAAGTAGAAGCAAGACTACTTTTATTGACTGACATAAACCACAGCTTCCCTTTAGCATGCATGATCAACCCTGCAATCCAATTATACCACATGCAACTCTTCCACCAGCATTTCCAGTGCTTTTGCTAAGCTCGTGTCCTCCTGCAACATAAATATGTCAAAACATCACAACATCTAAAACAAGGGTGCACACACGCGTGTCTATGTGCGTTTTGATAACTAAAAAGAACTCAAGTTTACCCTTTCCAAGATCATCAGGCTCAGCATGGACAACTACAGCTCTTCCAACGATGGATTGACCTCCAATTAACGGAATCTACATGAATTTATACGTGTTAAATTGGCACGATTAAATGTATATCAAACCTCAATTACAAGAAACAATGCAAGGAACTAACCTGCTTGTCAACAATGGTGAACTTTGCAGTACCTGCGTCGACGAAAAAGCGCTAAAGAGGTTAGCATCAGGTTTTCAATAAAACATTTTTTGCATTTACAGAGCTTCACATCATTCTCGTTTTCATTTCATAGTTTTAGAGGAGTGTAAATAAAATTTGCGTCCGAGAATTTTTCTAGCAGTAAAGGTCCCGGACTATTTTAGTTCCCGGCTTTGTCTCCACTTAAGGTTAAAATGAAATGAAACTCGTGGATAGAATAAAAGAGGTGACAAATGAAATGAAACTCGTGGATAGATTAAAAGAGGTGGCAAATGGCGGAATAATCATAAGCTTAACATTTTTGACAAATGATCAAGAAAATGGGTAATTTCATATATGCCCATGAAAAATTGCATACTATCATACATTTTCCAATCAAAAGAATTATTACCAAATAAACACATCCCAAATACTTAAAAGTTTGTATGTATCCAAAATCCAAATTCATAAAATACAATCTACAATACTACCATTATACCCATCTCTTTTCCTTGCATTCCAAACGCTAATATCCTAATGCAAGTTTAAAATAAGAGTATATATGTCAAAGTTTTTAGGTGCATTTGATATTTTAATATGTTTAATTGGGTAATAAATATGATATTGTACCCCATGAGAGGGGTATGAAATTATCATGAGCAAAAACTTTACACAAATTGATCATGTAAAAGATTTAATCAAGTGTATGATGGTGAAAACATTGCTGTTAGCAATGAATTAAGAAAAAGTAACAGAACAAAGTTCACTTTTATTATATCTTGAAAATTCATTTTGTATAAAGCGTGCAGAGGAAATGACAACAATGCTAACTCTTGAAATATAAAGTATACCATCTTCGCCTACTGTGACATTGCCAAGATCGCCAGCATGGCGGATCTCATCATCAGGGGCTCCATGCTCCTTTCCATGAGGATTGTAGTGGGGACCTGCCATCAAGAGGAAAAATTCTAAATTTTTAGATATGTCAACATTAAGCACATACAAATTGAACTTTAATGATAGTAGTGAGGAGCGCATACCAGTTGACATGCATCCGTTGGTTGTGTCACCAAGTGCATGAACATGGAAACCATGGAGACCAAGTTTAAGGCCAGAAATGTCACCGGTAACAGTTGTGGGAGCACCTGCAGCATCAATCAAGTAAGATATAACTAATATATTTATCGAAATTCAAAATATAACTAACTACCTTCTGCCTCTTGAGTGAAGAAAATGGTGCCGCTAACACCCTCGCTGCTGCTAAGAACTGCAACTGCCTTCACCATTTTTGTATGTGATCTAAACAATTGATGAAATGAATAAGCAACTATTATCAATGAAGCACCTATAACTCTATGCCCAACGATTTTGATATCAAGATATAATACTTAGATTGAAAGACTCTTTGAGGATAGACATAAATGTTAGATTCCACATAAGCAACTTAATGGAGCATTGCAAGAATCAGATTCAGATATCTAGATGTCAAATAAATCTAACTTATATAAGTTTTGGCATTGCTAATATATGTTTTCACTGTTGGTAATGGATGCATGCAAGTCGAATGACTGAGCTAATAAAAAAAGTCTAAGAGCATCTGCTCTGTCTCCACTATCCTAAAAAAGATGATAGTGTAATCAACTTACAGGTATGATTACATGCATTTAATATATAATATGAGCATACAAGCAAATCCCTTTGTTCTTCTACTCACCTTTGCCTAATTCTGCAGCACAGAGCCCCATAATTTAATAACCCCTCAAGGGCACCAATTAGTTTTTAATTGATCATTATATATAAGCAAAAAACATATTAATTAACCTAATTTATACACTAAGATAACTAAAATCACAAGAAGAAATAAAATAAGCATTTGTAAAATAAACATTCAATTTGACTAAGCTTGATCCTCATATTTCCGGTTATAAAACGACTTTATAGATAATTCATCTGTATCAGCCAACCAAGCGATATATGGACAAATTATGCCTCTACTGATTTGTGTCTGTAAGGGCCGAATACATTCATCTAATAGTAAATCTAGACAAAAAGATGAATTCATTCAAACAGAAATACGACAGGTCAGTCCATCACTACGAGAACTCATCTGTGTAAGAAACTAAGAATCTTGACACTAATTGATTTCCTCAAAATCACCTTATATAGCAACACTTAACAATAATGCACACTTATAAAAAGACAAGTGTGCAAATCTTTCAATAAATCTTTTAAAAGGGACTCTGCTCTTGCTTCCCAATCTCATCCGTCTTCAGCCCCCTGTCTTCATCTACGTCATAACACAATCACTGTTAAAAAATTAAACAAACAAAAAACGTTAAAATTTTTGGAAGGTATGAGATAAATAACCAAATTCTATGGAGATGATAGAAAGAAGAAAGTAGAAGACGACCATGTACAGGTACACAACCACAACCTCATCAACCACAAAAACCAGTTATCATCAACAGATCTGATGGAACAAACCACAAACTTTCGATGATAGCACAAAACAGATCGATGAAAGCAAAAAAATATATATAACGCATAAAACAAAACAGAAAAATTGATGACAAAACTTATAAATAATCATCAAATGATCAAATGCGCAACAATAGATGTTGAATAAGATATATAACAAACCTCATCCTTCTAAAACAGTAACTCTGGATCCTAAACTCCAATAACTGCATAATGGAAGGTTTTAGAGAGGGAGACGCCATGAATAGAAGGGTTTAGAGAGAGATTGATGAACATGAGCGATCTTGGTCGATCCATGGTGGATTTCAGAACCTAGTTTTGATTTATAGAAACATGTGTGCGGGATCTTATGTGTTTTAAGTTTTGAAAGTGAAATGTAGATTAGGGTTTTTGTGTGTGAGAGAGGGGGGAACGAAGGAAATGATTCAGAGTTTAAATTTTGAAATGTGCATCTTATCCGAGTCTTGAGCTTTAAAATGTTGGTGGGTGCTTCAAAGCTTGTAAAATTCTCAAAAGTTTAGGATTGAATCATTGTACAATATGCTTTTAAGGTTTGTACCCTGGCAAATGACCAAAGTTGATCCTCTCCACCTATTTAGGCTTTATCTAACCTCTTCTTGGCTTTGTAACTACAAGCAATTTTTTAGTATAGGTTGTTAGAAACTAACTAAAAGACATATTTGCCCTTAAAAAATCTTTATCATGTGCATTAAGTGTTGTACCTTAAGCAATTATATTTGTATTACTTAAGTTTTAAGAAGTCTCTGCCTCATGCATTATAATATAGTATAGATATATAAACGTTTTGCCTAAAATGTAGTCTACTTTAACCAACTAAAGACACATGTCTTATTTCTTAAAGTTTTTAACCCAATAACCAATTAAAGGCCCATGTCGTATTATGTAACCAATTAAGCCCAGTTAGTTAGTTGCAATAAATAAATTAACCAAAACTAAAAAAAATACAAACCGTTTATTTTTCACCTTTGTGATAGTCGATCGATCCAAGTAATTGAACCGAGATAGAAGACAAGTAAGAAGCGGACGCGCCTAATTCTGTTTCCACGACTCTCACGACCTGAGGTGACCCAGATTTTTGATCAAAGGAATCTAATCTACACTTAGGATAAAACAAACACTAATTCTAACAGACACAAGTAGTCATTACTTACTACTTACATAGCCGTTGCAAATACTTAGTTATGTAATCGCTAGACAAGAGTTTCTACGGTCGCAAGTGGCAAGTAGCCTTTACGACTAGCATAGCTGTCGCAAATACATATTATGAAGTCCAGATCCAGGGTTGATCATCACCATCAGTGGCGGATCTAGAAATTAATTTCAGTAGTAACATTTTTCAATTTTTTTCATTTTAGTAGTAACGTTTTCCAAATATCGTAAAAAAAACACAAATTTTCCATTACGCGCGCGAAGTTGAGTAACAACGGACGCGGCACTTAGCTTCAAGCTAGGTCCACCCCTGACCACCATGCATTCATTTGTTGCTACTTCCATGTGTAGCTAAGGAGACAAGCATGCAAGCAAACAAGGGCACAAACATAACATAAAGAACCAGGTAGACTCCACCAAGTGGTGTGTCCTAATAAAACAATTTTCATTCAAAAAGTTAAAGTGCAATTAAAGTATATGCTTGGGAAGATCCTCTTTCCTACCCACTCCACCCCACCCAAAAGCCACACACACATTAAGCCTAACTACATAACCTTCCTCAATCATTACATTCCCATTCCTCTTTCAACTATCTCTCTAAAATGGGCATTGAAGCGGCCGAAGGAGGAGGCGGCGGAGTGGAAGGCAATGGTGGTGATGGAGAGATTAAAGATGATATTTGGTGTTAATGAAAGTCATTAATTAATTAATGGCTTCTATGCACCATTAGGGCAACTAAGACCTTTGGCAAAGTGTACGTGTTATAATACTTAATAATAAATAACAAGGGTTCCATATAAGAATAAGATGACCTTTGTAAGAGGATATTAATGTGGTAATATCTCTTGTTATCTTGTTTATGTATGTCATCCTCTATGTATGTGGTAGTTTCCATGAAACTCATGCCGGTGATATATATATGCTTGTATCGTTTTGCTTAAATAAAGCTTTTGTTTGCTACTTATATTATATGTACTTTCTCATTGTTATAAATAACGATTAATGATGGTTATTGTTGATGTGTCATGCTATAGTAGTCATTATTATTATTATTATTATTATTATTATTTAAATTGAGTATATTTGTTTGTTATTAGTCACTACAACAGATTCGACCTTTAGCGGCGACACTTTTGCGGGTCGCTGCTAAAAATGTCGCCACTAAAGCTCACTTTTCTTGTAGTGAGTTATTACTCTAACTCCATTTTGAATGTCAAGATAGGTATTTACGTTTTTTATCTTTATCTTTATGTAATTTGCCCTTTACTTATCAATGAAATACCACTCATATCTGCTAAAAAATTCTCTTTAGAGATCTAGTTTTCAGTTATTCAATATAAAAAAATAAAAATTTATCTATATAGTTTTCCAGTTCTTTGCCAATCACGGGTTAACAGGCAAGGAATTATATATATATATATAACCATTTTTAGCCCTTTTTAAGAAAAGAAAAAAACACATGCATGTATAAGAAAACAAGAATCGAAACTTGTCCATCAAGGCATCAACATTGGTGAAGTCATCCATATATATAGTATTATTATCTTGTGACGTATGTAGAAAAACACTCGATCTCTTATTACCCCAACCGTTGCATGGGCAAAGAGCCGTGTCGTGCTGGGTCTTTTTTTTATTTTATTTTCCCATACACGTCAAGATCCATAATAGCCATAAAATGATAAATTATTGGAGTATGATCTAAGCTAACTAGCTCTAAGCATTATATATATAGAACGGTTTTATTGACATGTATTCAAACGTGAGACTATATGGGAGGTTGATTTATCAAAAGCAGTTTCTATATATATTTATCATATTATACGGTGACAACACCGTTTCTTGGTCTGTAATGCTCGCTAGATACGCGTTAAATGGGTGTGTTGTGTGATCGAGTTGTGTTGTGTTGTGCTTATGATTTCTTTTCACTTATGTAAAATAACATTGTGGAAAGCAAATCAATGTCATTCTTAAACTTGTTGTCTGTGTAGGTACATTATGTGTTTTTTAATTGTGTCCCAAATAGCTTTTTGAATCGTGTTGCCTCACGTTTTAAGATAAAAGTATTTAGAGTGTATGAATTAATAATCGTATGAGAAGGAAATTTATGCAAAGAACGAGAATGTATTTTCTGTGAAAATGTATCAAGTTGTCACTACTTAGTAGTGAGTAGTGACTTTCTACTGATCATGTTATTCTAATGTATCAAGTTGTAAGTAATCTCAATTACCATTGATGATCATTTTCAAGCGACTTTTCAAAATCGAAGGAAATTTCACATCACCAAGGGTGTTGCCCCTAGGTCCCCATCGAAGCGCTGCCTTGAAGCTCGCCAAAGGGTAGAACCCCTATGGTCTAGGGGCTTAGAGGTTGTTCTGTAGTGCCCGAAATCATAATAGTGTTGAATGAGCAAGCGTGTACTCCACACTTCGTAACTTGTATCCAATGTTTATTATAATTTATCATTAGGTCTTAACTAAATTCAACCATAATAAAATGACGTAATTGCTGGCGCTAAAGTCACCAACAATCTCCTCATAGCCATGCGCGTAGAGGGCACAAATGTGCTAATTCACAGAAAGAACACAAAAATGAGTCAAAGTTAGAATGGAATATATAATTCATGTTAAAATAAATTAAGAATTCCTTACATCAAGTAGAATAATGTTGTTTTTTTTATTAAATGTAACTCTGTAATGATAAAAGGTAACACAGTTCAAAAACGGTAACAAAAAAAAACACAAAGCAAAAAGGGCCCAACCGGGTTCGAACCGGTGACCTCTTGATCTGCAGTCAAATGCTCTACCACTGAGCTATGGACCCATGTTTGTGATCTCTTCAAAGTTTATTTTCTAATATTATATAGTCAGCATTTCACCAGCTCAAATCAGATTGCAGTATTCCACATTTGCTTAATTTTAGATTTATCACTTAAATGCAATCTTTGTTTTTATTAAAAGAAAATTGGATATTTTATGCATCAGATTTTATGAATAGTCAATGTAATTAATTTGATTTTTTTTTTTTTTACAATGCTAATATTCTAAATGCATAAATAAATATATTTACTCATTGTGAATACTTTGGGGTGACTTGTGACTCAATTGATCACTTCATCTTGTTTAACTAGTTTTCTTTTCTTTTTGATAAGAGATGTTGGTAGGATAATAATGTGTCACTATAAATCAAAGGACCTTCGGTAAAGATGCACCCATTGATGGTCACTCGGTAAAGGTAGGGCCCATCGACCTGTCGTAAAGACCAGTAGGGAAAGTGGGCATGAGCGAAAACTGCATTGATGACCATTACTGAGGGATATCACTGACGGAAAATAGAAAACTGCCCGCTACTCTCCTTTTAACCCACACTACTTTTCTAAGACTTTAAAAGAAATAATGGTAAGAAATTAACAGTTAAATTAACTAACTACCCATGTTCCCTTCATAGCTTCCAACTCCATTTCTGCACCTGGGTCACTATGGAAATGGCACCTACCATTTCGCAAGGAAGCAACTTTGGAGGAGGCTTGGTGGACTTCGTTCGGTTCTTCTGGTGGCATCCAGACGAGTCATAAAGAAGCATCACTGTGGGTTGGGCGCTACTCGGTTGTTTCTATTTGAGTTTGGTAATGGTACTATTGGAGGCTGGATATTTGTAGGATCTAAAGCCCGCGTTGGTGCAGTTATGGGTGTCAAGTATGAGGGTGATGATGGACTGATCTGCATGTTTTGGTGATGGTGTGGTTGTTGGTGCAGATGGTGTGGTCGAGGGGGCTAGTTTTGAGGCTGATTTTGGAGCAGTAACTAAAGAAGGCATAAAGCAAGAGTAAGCCATGATACGTTGATACTCATTTTGGCACCTGAATGAGCGACTAAGGAAACCAAGCGCATCACCTTGTGGTTATATCCCCAACAGATTAGCGACAGAGCGTTTACCATTAGAACACCGATGGAACACTCTATACATTTGTTATCACATGTATGTGTGTAAACTTATTGACAATGCATCAAAGATCAGTCAACAATCATCACCTAATTTGCAATTAATGTATACAAAATATGTGTTTGAACTTCCCATTATCCATCGGTGGGTATTTCTTTTACTAATTTGCAACAAATGTAAATATTTTTTACGGTTTGAATTATCCGTCAAATAACCATGAGTTGCTTAGTTTGTCACTGAAGGTCAATTTGCTAGTAGCGTATATCAACCTGGATCTGAAGGGTTCAAGGCAGAGTTCATAAGTAAGCATCAGCTGATGACCCCGATGGCGACTTGACTTGGAGAGACTAGAGATCCTATACAACAAGGCACAAGCAATGATGTAAACTGAGTGACATACGAGTCGGGTTGAACTACCAAGAGTGTTTCATTTTATATTTAGTGTCATGATGCTAAAACATATGCAATTAAAACAAGAACAAATGGACTGTATATACATTTGGCAAGTAAAAACTATGTTACAAAAATGAGGGGAAATAACCCAAAAGAAAAATGAACTGGGAAAAAAAGCATACATTTTACACATCTAAACTTCCATAAATAAGTAGATATGATTATGTACCATGCAGTTACCAATACACAAAATTTAGCTCCAATGTCTATATACTGTCACTGCACATTCAGAAACCAATCTTTAAACGCCTGCCCTGATGATTATGCTTGAATTAACAACCTCTGAATAAGTCAAACCGAAATAGAAAAAGTCAACTTTCGAATCTGTCTTCTACATGTAAACACAAATCCTCCGCTGATTGAATAGGGCACAATTAAAACTGTTTGCAAAGGGATAAAATTTTTGTTAGTATATGTACACATGAAATGAGAAAGCAAATCGCGTCTTAGCAAGAATCCATGACGAATATAAATTATAAACATATGTATCATTTAGTCAATATATCAAAATTAATAATAAACTTCTTAGATATATCTATGTGTTAGCAAGAAGCATCTCGACCCACTTATTTATGAATGGGTAGGCCACATATTGGATTGTGCTTAATATTTTATCTCAACCTGACCTAACGGGCCAAAAATAAAACTTAGCAAAGGAGAACTGATCAAAATTGGTCAAAAGTTACCCACAGTCCATCTAATTCATTTAACTCCCATGGGTTTAGATTAGTATTATTTGTTATTACATTTTCATAATAATAAATGATAAAATAATTAGTTATACAACCATATAGAAATGCACAAAAAAAGCTTTGCATGTTTCAACCCGTTAACCAATTTGTCCAACCAGCCTATCTTGCCACAACTATTTGCAACTATGAAGTATATTAATAACTAGTTCGATATTTTAACACAGAAATCTGAAAAACCCTAGGAAGAACAATATAAGCAACAAGGTTGTAGAAGGCGCTAGACAGGCGGTGGGGTCTAGCCTAGGGACTAGTCGGGACTAGGCGGAATTAGGCGTTTTAGAATTGTTATACGTATTTCACACACACACACACAGATTTAGATGTTTCTTGAAAATATGTTTAGATATATACACATAATATTTAAAAATTCATGTGTTTTTTTTAACCAGGAGGCTTATTTGATGGAATTAGGGCTGATAAACGATTTTTTTTTGTGGAATTAAAAAAAACACCTAACGCCTAGGTCTGCCTAGCACCGCCTAATCCCACGCCTAGGGCTGATTTCCACTATTGGGTCTCAACTAGAGCCTTTTACAACATTGATAAGCAAGTAGGCGGCATAAAAGTGTACATAAAATTCCACTGATAAAAGGAATAAGAGAGATGCTAACCTGAAGAGAATGTCGTACTTGATACTTGAAACCAATGTGTGTACTAGTTGACATATGTATATTGGAACTGGATGTCTTGCGTTCTGCTTATTTATTTCCACAACAGCACTTTCAAAATTTCATCCCAAAAAAGCTACAAGAATAAGGATTGAATCAACTCAAATTGGCATGTAGTCCATGTGTTCCTGGCTAGACAATGCTCCCGAGTATTTTAACCGAATTAATACGCATCTTTCACTTGTTATTTGACCGGTTCTCTCAGCTGTGTGTCACTAAAAAAAGACTCTCGAAAGGGAAAAAATAGTGCAATTTAATTCCATAATCCTTCACTCGATAACTGGAGTAGGCCACGCATTTGAAGATAAGGATTCTCCAGTAATTTCTCATTGTTACTCTGCACATCACAAAAACGAAGAGTATATTTAGTAGATAGATATGACCGTTGGGTCACATTATCTCCTTTACAACCAAAATTACTATTTTAATGATCTGAAATTACACTTCAAACTTTTTTGTAATTATAAAAACTTCTTGGACTAAACTACAGCATATATGGGTGGAACCTGCTGAGCTCTGGAAACAAGAGACGAAAGTCCACGCTGGTAATTATCTGCTTCTTCAGTCATCATCCTCTGCAGAGAATACATTTTGTATCAATAAGGTTGCTAACGATGTTTATTTACTTTATTTATCGATCAAGGTTATTAAAATTATTTAACCTTCAAAAGAAATGTTGATGCAAAATAGGCCACCCTTGAGTCAGTATCATCTAGTAGCTCCCTGCCAAATACCATAACATCAATTAAGCCGTGCTATAATTTGCATAAGGCCAGAAAGAAGTGTAAACATATGGAGGGTCATAAACCAGAGAGGGAGCCAGGGAGGTAGCAAGTTTAATTGGGTTATAGTTGGTAGGATATAACTGTCAATTTACCTGAAGAAATCTTCTCCGCCAACTTCTTTGAAAGCAGCAGGATCAGCAGTGCATTTACCAATTAGCAATAGGAGAAGGGTGGATCTGATATCTGATGTGGCCCCAGGTAGGTTCCCTCCACCTTTACTGCCAACAGAAACACCAAGTGCAATGTTGTCTGTAGCTGCAGCCGCTAGTTGAATCAACGGCCAGTAAAACAAAATTGCAGGTACACGTGCAACCAATTGCATAGGAACAATAGCTTGCCCTTGAAGAAGTAAAGCTGCCATTGATGCTGTCTCACTGGTAGGATTGTTTGTGTTAATCCCAAATCCACCCTTAGAAGCTTCCGCAGCTGGTTCCCAGCTAAAGTTCTCTCTTAAAGCGAGATCTTCCATCACACTTGTCTTTTTATTCCAAACTGAGTAATTAAAACTCTTGGAGTTACGTAATGTGTCTGTTGATGAGGACTTGTTTCCAGGAATAACTTTTAGGCATAATTGAGAGAACAAAATGTCGCACATCTGTTTAGAACACAAGAATAAATAAATAGCCAAAATAAATGAGGGCAACAATGACATGGTGACATAAAACTAGCCTAGAGGTGGCAATTTCAACTCAAATTCCTACAAATGGATCAATTTGGCGTGCGCTTTATCTCCAACAGGACAAATGATTCAAAACTTACCTAGAAGGTAAAATGGCATAGTTGCACGAGTCAAACAGGTCAAAAATTAAAGTGACTCCAATTTCAAATACTAATCATGTTATTAAACAAAATAAAATTATTATTTTAGTAATGAATCTTTAACAATCATATATACTACATTAATTGATTATTTACAAATCTCAAAGGAACCCAACAAAAAATGTTGGCAGGTCAAACAAAACCAACCGACCATTTGCACTTGTCTTAAAGAGCAATGTATCACCAGATAAAACCATCAAACTATAGATAGAAATACATCCTTTGGACAAAATCATCAAATGAGTAAAAGAAGAATGCGTCACTATTTACCTTCAATATATTCATGCGATCGGTCACGTTTATCTGAGCCACCAAGGATAAAGCACTGCTCATAATGTCTATTACAGCATTTGCCTTATCTAGACGTGTCTTTCCTTGAGTTTCACTGCTAACTGAATGCTGCAATTCATTCTCATCTAATAAAAATTTGCAGCGCATGAGAAGTCTCTCAAGAACAAAAAGAAAACCCCATCGTATGAGATTATTTTTAGATTTCAAAAGCCCACACATAAGCCAAATGGGGAGTGGAATATCTAACTCAGGAGAATAATCTTTAACCGAAGCATGCGTAATTCGTTTCTGTAAATTCTTTATGTTTGACCATATGGAATCCCCATCATCATTTATTTCTGCTATAAGCAGATCACCCAACCACACATACCCGTTTTCACGAATTGCAGCCCGTTCTGAATGAAGAAGAGAATGCAGAGTGGCCCAAGCAAGTTTCACCTTCAAACCATAACTATTTCTCAAAGCTCCATCTTCAAAGCTCTCTAAATACTTATAGGATTTTGTTAGTTCTGTCATATGACTGAATTCTTTGTCCAAGTGAGTCAGTGATCTTAAAAGCGCATCAAATTTCTCCATAATCTTCTCCAAGAGCTGCAAAAAAATAAATAAACATGCACATTGAATGAAAAAAATAACAAGCATTTGAATCAATACACTTTACCAAGGAACCACTGAATCATAAACATGAGAACTAGAGGTAGAAATCTTGACTTAGTTATGTATGGCCGTATGGGTTAATTCAGATTATGTTTAAAAGAGTCAAATGAGTTGCAAGTCTCTGATAAGTGTTTTTCCATGCATAAACCTCCTAAATCAATATATTTTACAAATAACTATTGTTTTAAGAACACATCCATTATTAATAAAAAGATTTTAAATTTGTTGACAAAAGGTGTTACTGGTTAACCCGAACGCATTTTTCATACATAAACAGTTAAACACATCCTTTATTTATAAAAAAGATTTTAAATTTGTTGACAAAAGGTGTTTATGGTTAACCCGAACACATTTTTTGATCTGTTACGGAACCCACTCATTTTACCTCCTCTAATAAGATTTAAATATTTAATGAATCACACAAGAAGATTTGTACCGTATTGAGTCTTTCACTGTTGGGGTATCGGGGTAACGCAGCCGAGATTGACCTTTTCAAAATATCCCCGATGCCTTCTATGCCAAGTTTGACAGAAATATGTAAAGCTTCAGGTGCATCAGCAAGGGTGAGCAAAGAAGCTATCGGTTGAATCTCATCATTGCTATACTCAGAAATTCCACTAGCTACGCAACTTTCATTTATTTCATGCACAACATAGTCGAAAAGCACCAGGTACAGATTTCTCCTTCCTTCTCTAGAGTTCGAGATCACTAGCTGTATATGCAAAACAAAAATCAAAAGGACACCCTCTCTAATTTTTTTTTTATAACATTCAGTATTTTGACAACACCAAAACACTACACAAGATTAAACAACACTGTTTGATATTTGTAAATGTTTACGTGCATAATATACCTCAATGAACACAAACTCAATTCCACCAATCAGATCAACCTGATCCACAAGGAAAGTAGGGGTAGATGTGGTAGAGCCTTCAGGGACTTCATAAAACATGTTTGTTAACATGTTAATCAACTTGCAATGAACCAACTCGGCCCATGAGTTTCTCCTGCTAATTTGTATAAGCACTTTAATAACCTGCAATAGTGGAAAATGTCACACACTACCCTCCATAAAATCAAACAATATAATAACTGGTTCTCTTACAAGTTGCAAAGATATAAGATTATATCTATAATTATTCATGAGACCAAGCATTTAAAATTGTCAACCTTATACTATTGTAGTAAAGAATATGCTTCCATTCAAATATAAAATAGTGCAATAAAATTAAGTTGGGACAAAATAACTCACTCTTATGTCAAGACCTTTTAACCTGCTTCTCCGAATTTTGCCTCTATCACAAACAAAATACAGTAAACAGCTGAGGGCAGAAGCCCACACAGATTCATCCTTTTCCTCTCGCTGCAAGTTATACATTGTCTTGAATAAATGCTTTGTATAAATAAAAAAATACTAAAAGAACATAAGATAGTAAGTGATTTAATAAGTTACCTGCACAAGAAGGAGGAGGACTTCATACAAAATGCACAATATCCATGATTCAAAGTTATTTATTGCT
This sequence comes from Ambrosia artemisiifolia, assembly GCA_032199755.1. Lineage (NCBI taxonomy): Eukaryota > Viridiplantae > Streptophyta > Magnoliopsida > Asterales > Asteraceae > Ambrosia > Ambrosia artemisiifolia. Next base: position 40,536,821 of record CM063529.1, read on the forward strand.
GATAAACTTTGTGCCTTGAGGTAATCTGGCTTTCTCGTACCCTGGATTGACAGTGGTTCTTGAGTATATTCTTCCTCAATGGTGGAAGCATCATCAGCTAGAATCGGCTCCAATAAATGGCCATGAACCCCAAGATTAAGAATTACGTCAAACACACGAACTTTTGAAGTCAGCTGTGAAGAACTAAGCATTTCCTGAAAATTGAAAAGGCAATAAGAAGGTGTGTCTAATAACTAAGATATCAAACAAACATGTAAGGTACTATAGTAGAACCTCAAGCATAGATAGCATAAGAGGAGCAGCCACCCCAGAATCCAACACATACCTACAAAACAAATTTTGATTAGAAGGGAGGAGTAGAGGATGGCCCAAGTTGACCTGGCATGAGCAGATTAGGCAGGATTTGATAGAGTTGCAACTCTTGAAGGACATGGTCCAGGAGGAGTTTGTTGAGACATGGGATAAAGGTTAAGGACTTTTAGGGGAGGGTACGGACGTGACTTAACTTTGTCTTAAGAGGCTTAGATTTCTCCTACACCTTTACGTAGACTTTACATAGGGTGGATTTATTGGTTTTAAGCCTTGTCTTGTCTACTGGTGACATATCTGACTATTTTGCCATGTCATTTTAGCTTTCATTTGTTCATCTTTTATTATGCCCATTTGTCTGTTGTCTGTTTTGGAGCCAGTCTCTAGCCCCAGGATAGAGGCAAGTTTGCCTGCATCCCACCCTCCCTAGACCCTACAAATAGCTTGCTATTTGTGGGAGTTACTGGGTATGGTTGGTGGTGCTATTGTTTACTACAACATTAACAAATTTCATATTATAACAATTGTATGAATTCCTCATGAACTGTTAACATATATATATGCAACTAACCTTATATCATGACATAATTGCTAATTCAACAGACCAAATAATATTCGAACAGGGGGCTTACATGTCAATTACAAGTTTAATTAGAACGCTCACAGCCACATCCATTGATGGCTTCCCACTGCTGCTACTTAGTTTGGAAGAGATTGTCATGACATTAGCAATTGGAGGCTTTTCTGAGCATACTGCAGCTATAACTTCTCCCACCTCAACAGAATTTAGTTTCAAGGGTTGCTGTTCACTGAGAAAAAAAAACTAAAAATGAGAGCAAGTTTCAACAAAAATGTATGGACCATGGATGGCTATTGGTACAAGTTGGGTTGGTTGAACCGAGATATATTTTGTTCAGGGATTTCTATTTTTATGTAAATAAAGAGTGATATAGTGTGTCAAATATCATTGCAAAAATATATTATTTTAATGATAATCTAACTTTCTGAAATATAAGGTGATTTAGGTCTTTTTGCATTAAATAAATAAATATACACTTAGGCCACTTTTGAGTTTTAAGACATTTCCTCTTTAGATAACCTTTAATTTACCCGTTTGATCAGTTAGTCATAAGTAAATGGGTCAACCAGCCACCTCTAATAATACACCTTACAAACAAATATACGTATATATTTACAGAAAGCAAGTCTAACAAGCAGTTATACCTGTAATGTCGATATTGGAAAAGTGTTCGAGAACGAGGGCGAAAGGTCGTCATAGGAGAATCTTCCCTGAAAACAAGTATAAATCATCATCATCATCATCATACTCAGTTAATCCCACCTATAGCCAAGCTAAGGTAGGGTCTGAGGAGGGTAAGATGTAGACAGCCTTACCTCTACCCCTAAGAATAGAGAGGCTGCTTCCAGTGAGACCCCTGGCTCGATGTGGTTTGGTATCAAGCCTTGGACATAAGGCACAAAACACTTAGCAATCGGGACAAACCCAATCGGTGCATGTACCCCTTTGTCTTTTGGCTATCCACGCCACCACATGATGCATGATTAGTAACCGTCCGTCGTTTTTAACGTTATTTTCATGAAATTAGTAAAATAACGTTAAAACTAGTGCAACTTTACTTTTGCCCCCCAAGGGCCACACATATATACATTAAAACTAGTGAAAACAAGTATAAATGTAAAACTTATTTTGAAAAACAATTTAAATGGATGACAATAAAGCATCACAAAAAGATAAAATTAAGTACAACATACAAGCATACCATATCTGATGAGGGTCTGTCTTGGAGCGTTTGGAAGCGGTTATTGCTCTCAAGTGAGCACGGGCGGAGGCGGAATTGGTTACAGTAGTGAGTAATGAGGGCTGTAACAGTTGATCAAGGTAAGGCATATCAATGCTACCAAAATTTCTCCAAAATTCACCTTTTGTTTTAGCTTCCATGTCCCCCAAAAGAAGGGCGGCAGCACCTACTTCAAGGAAATTGTGCTTACTCATGTCTTTATGAGTCAAAGGACGGTCACTACACAATTGGATTTCCAAGAATTAAAAGAAGCCATAATAGATAGAAGACCATTCAAATTTATTAGGGGTGTCTATTTCAACTCATTTACATGAAAATGGGTCTACTTGGGTAATATTATCTCTGGACTCTAGCAGGTACAAATGGAGGAAAGTCAAAAAAATTACTGTAAAAGAAAATGGATAGAACATTACCAAAACTTAAAAAAAAAGGTAGATTCATATTAAAATGTTGCACGCTAGCACATTAATTATTTAGGGGCTGTTTGGCAAGTGCTGAACCAGTAAGTGCTGAATCAGTAAGAGGTCTGAATGAGTAAGAGGTTCTGAACCAGTAAGTACTGAAACAGTAATGGTCATTTGGTTGTATGTCTGAATGAGTGTGTAAAATGACTAATTTACCCCTTCCCCATTCCTTTTATTATTATTATTATAATTATTTCTACATTACAAAAATATCACACTTCCTCCATTTTCCTTTATGTTCTCAGACCCATCCTTCAATATTCTTCACCCACCTACCTACCTTCTTTATCATTTCATCTTCATCATCTCCATTCAAGAAACTATCCTATTTTCTCATTTTACAATCCAAAACATACAACACACAAAAGCCCCCACATCAAACCAGCTTCTTCCTGATCCTTCTCTTCCGGTGCATCCGCTGAAGAAGAAGGCCGTATGCATCTGCGCTATTTCGTTTTTATGAGACCAAATCTTTTATTAAAAAGATTTGGTTTTTATGAGACCCTTTTGTCTGCCTAATCGTTTAATATATCCATTTGCGCTATTTCGTCCGGTGACCATGACGGGAGGAGCATGACGGAGCTCGCGGCGGAGCCACCATACGGAGCTCGGGTCAATGGCGGAGCTCGACAGAAAAGAGAAACGGTGTTGGCTTCGTCAATAGTCAAAGAACAAAGAAGGGAAGCAGAAGAGGGTATATCCGTCTTGTTTTTCATTCAGCATCTTACCAATGCTGAACCATTAAGTCTTAATGGTTCAGTTCAGAGGGCAAGCTTTTTGCAACCAAACATCACCAACCTCTGACCGATTCAGAGGTTACCTCTGAATAGAGCCATTCTGAGGTAAACAAACAGCCCCTAAATAAATCAATTGGACAACAAGTGTTCTGGACAACACAACCTGTCTTGACCTATACCAAAACTTGCCAATTTTGACCCGTTACCTAACTCCCCTAACCCGCAATTTCGCCACCTGTAAAAATTATAAAATCAAAGAAAGAATTACATGGAATAGCAGAAAAATGGGAATACCTATCAGAAGAAAGTAAAGATGATTGTGGGTCCCCATGCCATCTCCATTTGAACACATCACTGGCGATGAATTCATCACCTTCAACTCCATTAACCTCTTCAGCAATTGGCGAATCCAAGACAGATACAGCAGAACCTTCTTTAATCTCAGAAGCATCTTTACCGATTCCAGGGCTGATTTGGGAATTAAAAGATTTGCTCATTAGTGATGATAATGACGGAAGTGATTGTCTTGAAGCAGAAGTAGCTCCAGCAAAAGCTGCAGGTTGGAATGATCTCCTTGGAACATGCTGCGCCACTAAAGAACGAATATAATTTAAGGATTTCACTAGACTTCCTGAAGCAAAGCTTGCCACAGGCAAAGCTGATCCATTTATAGTAGTTGATGAACCACCAGTTTGTGGGGTCAAAGATCGAGATGTTAGTCTTCTGCTTGGGCTAATATCACATTCCGTAATGATATTTAAACAAAACCGATCAATTTCTAGCAGGGTCTCTTCACTTGGTTTATATCTATAACAAATAGAAGATATTATATCAGTTTCTCTCATGATGCTAAGTACATACAACTAAGCTGATATCATATACAAGAAGTCAAGAACAGATATAAGCTGTCAAAAGAAACACTAACCGCAAAAGATATCGTTTCAAAAGTGCCACGCACCTTGCAACCACTGCAGGGCTGTTAAGGATGTAAAAATGTATCAGAAAACAAAATGAATATACAAGTTCCTCAACATGCTTTTGACAAGTCTACCACTGAACAAGATTCATTGCTTACATTGCGCCTAGGTGAACAATGATTATGATTTTAGACTACTCTATATTTGTTATTGCTTTTAATATGATAAAGCTAACAATGATAATTGCTTTTGCAGAGTATAAGACAAATCAAGCAATAACAACCCCACTCACATTCATAAGACAAGAACATATGCTTATAGACTTATTTAGCATTTTAGAATATAAGACCATATTATATTGTCGTAATAACTATCATAAGTTTATTGATCAAGACTCACAGGCCCCTGTTGTTCTCAACATATTATAGGTTGATAGCAATTCATGCATCATTAAAGCTGCCAATATGGAAATAATTTTAAAAAGATACGTATATGCCAAGGATTATTGAAAGCATAAGGGAATGTATATAATAATTAACAAATATATTATAATTTTATAAATATGTGTATATGCCAAGGATTATTGAAATTTGAAAGTATAAGGGAACGTATATGATAATTAACAATATATGCTGAAAACCTTCGCTCTCTCTCCGCAAGTGTGTGCTCTATTATCACACCATATGCCAGGTCAGTAGTTGCATGCGACGCTAAATAATCCTGCCAAGAAGGAAACAAATCTGATCACTGTTCAAATAGGTGCTCATAATATTAATAGATGAATTACATTTCAATGGAACAGCTAACATCAGGCAAGTGTTCCATATCATTTCTTACATATAGAAGTAAGTTAAGTAATGTTATGTTATGTTATGTATTGTTTTCCCATTTTCCAACAAAAATCGAACTTCCGAGTTCCGACACTGAACTGAATCAATCGAGCTTAAATTTTTACTTATACAATTCTATCACATTTCATCACCATGTAACAGAATTAATCTTTGAGTACTGAATTTAACCACCAAATAGGATATATGAGTTCACCTGTAAGTTAATCTAAATTTAGAGAACTAGAATCTTCACTTCTACAGTTCTATAGATTCAAGGTTCTGTTCTAGATAAAACAAATTAATCTGCAGTCTTGTATTTAATTAGGACTAAACTTCAAATCCTACACCATACCATCTTACCTTTCCTCCATACGTAAGTTTGGCTAAAAATGTATATCAACTGTCTTTAATGATCTTAATTAAGGATATAAAGTTCATGCAACAATGGGCACTCTATTATAACAGCGCAGCCAGGGCCTGGTATCAAGGGTGTGAACTAGGCAGTGAAAGCGGCGATAAAATGTCTACGTCTGTGCATAGAGATTCAAAACCTAAAAGTCACATTTTTTCTTTTACTTTCCTCCAAGGTATTAGTTTTGCAATAGTGGGAAGAAAGAATCTTAATGCCTCGTAGCCGGACTATAGAAGAGTACAACACCGGCAAGGAAGTAAATCCCCAAGTCACTACTTGCAGACAACTTAAAACATTGTATTCATGAGTTCATCTCAAAACCATCAAGAAATTGATGTTAGTGCATTTGATGATCGGATAAAGAAACTCAATCGACTCAACATCGCATAACCTAAAAGACTAATTAGAAACATTTATCAAGCCTGCAAGAAAATCTTTGTATACTTTAACCCTAGATTCATAAATTAACAAGCAAAAGCATCCCAAATTCATAAATTAACAAGCTGATTTCTACAATTGAGCATTGTATATGTAATATAACAACTACATTTTGCCCTAACTGCTCCAACAAAGGGGCGTTTGGTCGCCTCTTAATGAATCCATTAAGAGACTACCACTAAATTAGTCAGCATTAAGTGTGTAACTAGTTCAGAGTCTCTTACCCAATCAGACCTCTTAATGGCACGGCACCATTGGGACAAATGTTGCCAAACAGCCCCAAAGTCCCCAACCATATAAACCTAACATGTCCATATAACTGAAATTGCAATTCCATATACAAAAAAAATCTTCTATAATCCAAATTAATACCAAATCAAAGGCAGTCACTATTTAACCCTAGATTCGAGTACATTTCCGTCGATTTTAAACCCATAACATCCTCCCAGATCAAGCAAATGCATCCCAAACATATACTCAACCATATGGTTTCTACAATTAAACATTGTATTAGGGCATTATAGCAACTACAATGTACAAATTAATATTCAAATCAATCAATAACCCTTCCACAATCCAAATCAACACCAAATCACACACAACCACAACCTAACCCTAGATTCAATAACTAAATATCTACGGGATCTGAAAAAAAAAACAAAAAAAACGAAATCGAAAACTTAAAAACGTACGCACATACCCTAAGAGTCCTGGAAGCTTCTGAAAGAACAGCAGATGAGGCTCCGTGTACGGACAGATGAGAAGAAGATAAACAATCAGCGATTGCACGACGAAGAGGCTCAGGCGGTTTTTTAGAGGAAGAAGATCTGATGGCTCGTGAGACACCACCAACGCCACCGAGCTGTAGTCTGGAGCTGCTTGCAGGGCTCCTAGGGTTACTGTTGAAGCTCGTGGACATGGTGTGTGTATGTATGTATAGATGTGTGTGTGTGTGTTTCAGTGTATGTAGTTATGTGAATGAAGAAACACTTGTTGTTGGCACTTGTTGCATTTTTATTTTTTTTTTAGTTTTTCATCAATGGAAATGTCATTTGATTGTGAGGAGCCGTGTTTTTATGATTAAGAGAGAGATTATTATTACATTGTGAGTTGTTGCCACGTGGATAATTAATTAACTATAATATTTGTTAAACTTAATTAATTGTAGAAAAAATTAGTCGAATACAATTTTGTTTTGATTAACCACTTGATTGGTACAAAATTTCCAAATTATAGTAAAAGGGTTTGTGATGGATTGGTTCGTTTAAATGATTGTAACGATTATTGTGGTCTAATTCAAGAATCGTGAGTCGTGACGGTTTGGGCAGCTCATGTCTGGTGATTTCACATAATGTGTTGATTTGAATTAGTTGCATCTTATGAGTAGGGTTTGCATAACAGGTTACACGAACCTGTTAAAACATGAAACCTGTAAACACGAACACGACACGACACGAAATCTAATCGTGTTATTTTTTCAAACACGAACCTGTGTATAAAAGGTTAACACGATAATTCTAATTGTCAACCTACCTAAATGCCATGACCATTTAAACAATAAACCACAACCTCATAAGTATGGCTGTGTTTGAAAAAATAACACGATGTGTGCGACTTATATTATTGTGACTCTTTATATAATTTCAATGTGTGCGACTTTTTGTGATCATTCTATGTATAAAAGTACGCTTGACAAACATTATTTACATCATAAAATTTTATCTTTTACGCAATGTTGGTAGTACATCATGCACGGATTAATGCCACCTAAGCATGTTTAATTAAGAAGTTCTCTTCCCTTCCACAGTCATTGTGCCATTTGAGAAGGACATTCCTTATGCCCAGTATTTCTCTTGACATGACGATGTGAGTTTGGCTAAGTGTTATAGATATCTCATTATTTTGTTTTATCTTGGGAGGTTGCTAGACAAACCCCAAAGCACATTGTCCTGGAATGCTAAAATAGCAAAATTGTTTTAAATATAGAGATCCACCATCTCAGAACACTAAATCGCGTGTTTGATTATTGTTTTGGTATAATTTAGCCAGTATTTGCACCCCAATATCACTTTGATGTCAAGTTATGCATAGTTCTCATCCTTTATAGTGCGGGTTAAGTATTGTTTCTGTGAAATTAGAGAGGGAATTATGATTGTATTGATTGATCAAATGAACGAGTTACGTCATGTATTTATAGACAAACATTGAGGCGGTGGAACTCCTAACTAACTAACTAACCGCCATTACTTACCACCGGTAGCTAACTAGTAATAACATGCCCCCTCAAGCTGAACAGGGCGCATTAACATGATGCTTAAAAATAACCAAGGGTTCAAGCCTTGGCATTAACATGGTATGTGGACCGTGTTTGCAAAGTATTTATTAGGGGTGAGCGTTTCGTGGTTCGGACCCACAGGAACCTTGGACCTGACCCTCGAGAACCTTGGACCCGAAACTTTTTAAATATATGGGTCGGTTTCTGGTTCTAGATTTATATGAATTATCGGTTCCGGGTCGGGTCGGTTCCAAACCCACGGTTCTAATATAAGAACCACAAGAACCGTTTGTATTTTAATTAAAAAAATAATCTTTTTTAGTCTTCTCACCATTCGTTTTTACGTGTTATTGTAATCGATTTCACATAATTTTAATACAATATTAAAAATATTATTTATAAGAACAACAATGTATTTTTCTTGAAATATTTTTCGATGCATAGATGTGATATATTATATAATATGTATTATATCCAAATTTAAAGTAAATATTTATGTATGTCGCTCTGATGTGTGTGTGTATGTGTGGGGGTGTGGGGGTATTTATGATGTATACATAACAGATTCACCTAATGTTTCGAGTGATAAGAATCAATGTTGCAAAAGTCGCTAGGCGCTCCCTAGTCGGATTCGAGAGTACTCGGGGAGTTCTCGGCCTCGTCGGAGAATACCCGGGAGAACTCGGCCTAGGACTAGAGTACTCGGGCCTTAGCAACCTACCTTGTAGCGATTACTCGGGGAGTTCTCGGCCTTCGAGACCTTGTTTTACAACACTGATGAGAATGACAAAATTGTTACGAAAACACAAGTCGAGAAACGAAAAGTGACTTAAAAAAGAAACTCTTTGGCTATTTTTAGAACCATATGGAGAAATTCTTTTACGAGCAATGTAAAAGAATAGAAATATGTAATCCTCTAAAAGTGGCTATTACATTAAAAGGTTCTAGAGGGTCAGACCCTTTACCCGACCCATCAGAACCCTTAGGACCCGGAACCACATAGCCTTTTAAGGTTCGGTTCGTGGTTCCTATCTTAACAATAAAAGGGTATACGGTTCTAGTGGCTCCGGGTCGGGTCGGGTCGGTTCCAGACCCTTTGCACAGCCCTAGTATTTATGACACAACAACCGTTATTTAGTACATTTAGCTAGTTATGATCAGATACATTTGTTATATCTAAGAACAATGTACAAAAATTGGAAGAAAAAAAATGTTTGTATATCATGCCTGTAAGCATGCCTCAATAACTATATATGTCTATATTGCAATGTATTACTATCTACGGGCATCTTGTATATATGCACTAACAATTCACAAACTTTGTACAATGTATGACTTTAGGTAGTTAACAAGAAAAATTATGGTCAAACTCTATTAAGCAAATGAAGACGGTAAATGCTTTTCTATACATTTGTTTTTAGATCATTGACTAATGTTTTTCTACACGTTTATACATCCATTTCATAGATAAAAACCTGGATTTGAAGTTAGTTATTTTAGAGTAAAGTGCATGGATGGTCCTTATGGTTTGCCCAAATTTCACGTATGCCCCCATATATTTTCAATGATCCCCAACGTTGACATTTTATAACAATTTGGTCCCTACCAGCTAACGTCGTTAGATTTTATCAGTTAAGTCATGTAAAATGACCAAAATACACACAGGGACCATCCGAGCAATTTAATCTTTTATACGTATATTCTTAGACCACCAACACCACCCCCTCCTCCTCCACCACCTCCACCACCACCTCTTCCTCCACCACCTCCACCACTACCACCACCTCCTCCTCCACCACCACCACCACCTTCTCCTCCACCTCCATCTGACCCGGACCCGACCCGAAAGACTACCACAACGCCCACAGCTACACGAACAAAATCACAAGAACCAGACCCGACCCGAACCTAACCTAGAACAGGTACACCACCTACCACACAAGGCCGCCGCTACTCAACCCTTACTCGAACCAGCACCACCGAAGCACCACCACAGTGTGACCACCAGACCAGCAGCTAACGACACCCACAAACCCGAACCCATCAGTAGCCAACACCACCGGAACCACTCGTGACCAAACCACCATCACCCGGATCACCACATATCGAACCGCTTCTGTTGATTTTTCGGGACCATACACCAGCGCCGCCACTATTTCTGCTGCTGATTGTTGGTGTTTCAGGGTCACAACTGATGGAGGTGGTCGATGTGTGGGGAGGATGAGAGTTTGGCAGAGGAGTATGGCGGCTCGGGCGGTGGTTGCTGGTGGTTGCCGCCGCTGCAGCTCTAGAGAGGGAAGAGAGGAGGTTCAAGTGGTGGTGGCTAGGGTTATGGCAGGTTTGGGGGTGAGGAAGAGAGTTTATAATATATTTTATTTTTATTTTTTTTAAAGGGGTATTTTAGTAATTTCACATAGGCTTAACTGAAAAACTTAACCTCCATCCAAGTCAGGGACCATCGATGAAACAAAATACAAACCACAGATCTCATACGTGTAATTTCGAAAGGCTGAGGAGCAGAGTTTAAATTTGAGCAAACCACAGGGACCATCCGTGCAGTTTATTCGTTATTTTATGTATTGTTTTGACATTGTTATTTCAATTAATTTTTCTTTATGACGGAAATATTATCTATAATAACAATTCATGAAGACCCTTAGCAACACTTCAGTTTTTTTAGGTTCCATCCACCTACGCCTGTTAGTTGTTTCTCAGTTTATGATATGTATAAATATGATATGTATAAAAACGGTAACATGTTAGCTACAGTAATGCTCAATTCGCCAGCAAGTGAGTCACAGCCCAATAACAGCTTGCTATGTGGATGTTTGAGTGTTTTTAGTATAGAGAGAAACAACAAGTACAAGTCTCATCAGCATGTATAGGGCCCTTGTGTATAATATTTTATAGCATGTAGCTACGTGTTAAAGATGTTAAGATACAAAACCCTTTGTAAATTGTAACTATCACTAACTTTTAGGGCAATACTTTTGTATTTTTCATGAAGTGATAATGTGTGTTATGATGTAGCATATAAAAAACAACAATTTTAATCATGTGAAAAAGAATGAAAATGTATATTAAAGAAAGAATGTACGTTTGGATGATGACAAAATGCACAACAGTCATTGGAGGGCGTGATTGAATGGGCGATATTGAAGGTGTAACTTTTTTAGAAATGACTGGTTAACATATTCAGCTCTGATGCAAACAGAACTATCATCTATAGTTTCATTTAGGGTAAAGATTATTAGAAATTTGTGTATCTCATTGGTTATAACAAATTTTGTTTTTTTTATTTATTATTAGGTTAAAAAATTTAAAATTACATGAGGTTGGATCACTAAAATATTAAATAGCTTTTACTAAAAAAATATAAAAAAGAATTAGTTAAAAAAATAAATATTAAATAAATAAGAGATAATTGTGAACTTTTAATTTAATTATAAAACCAGAGAAATTTAAGATAATCATAAAGTTTTTTATTTATTAGAGTACTAGCTTTTATCCCGGAAGTGTCCCGGGGTTGAATTATCTAATATAACATAATAAAATATGTAATATGACAACATAATTAATGATTTGCCAATACATGATTAATGAATAATAATAATCAATGTTTTAAAAACCGGTTTATACCGGCCGGTTGAACCGGTTATACCGCTTACCGGTGTCTTGGCCGGCACGAATCAGTCCGGTAATTTGGGGAAACGGTAAACCGCCGGTATATTCCGGTATACCGGTTTATACCGTTATACCGGTACAAGGTTAAATTTTGGACTTTATCGGCCCATAATGATGATATAGATATCATGTTAAGTGAGAAAGAACATGAACCAATTTATCAAAGACAATGTTACTTGGTATATATGTTACTTATCTTACGCAATTTTTGTATATTTTTATTATCAGTAACTAAACTTCTTATTAAAGAACGTGGAAAATCAAAATAGTTATACTTTTATTGATGAGGATGACGATGATAACGAATTTTATCTTTTAAGCGATGATGAACTTGATGCTTTCATGATTCAACACTCTAATGAAATAAACCAGTTATAAAAATTCAACTTTGTTCAAAATTGAGTACTTCGGGATTTTTTTATTATGGATTCACCTTTAAATTATTATTTTTTTTATTACGAACTCATGTACCGTGTTAATTAGTGAATCCGGTTAAACCACCCGACATTTTTTATTACGAACTCAGATTATTTTTGAGTTAAAGTTGTATTTATAAAATTGTGGGGTTAATTAGTGAATCCGGTTAAACCATCCGACATAACCCGGTTCAAACGGTTGAACCATTTTTAAGTCCAATCCGGTATGGTTAAAAAACCGGTTTTTAAAACATTGATAATAATAATAATATTGTTGTTATTATTAATTATTATTATTATTATTTATTTTAAACAAATTTCTGCCATAAGTTATCATATTCAAATATAAAAAAAGGAATCTCCGCCTATGAAGTTATGTTTATCGTTTGTGATTTATTAGTAGAGTAAAATATATTTGAAAACAAAACCCCACAAAAATAGTTGTTTTTTTCTCCGTTTTTTATATAGCACTATGGTACTTGTTGGAAAGATAATAAAACGCTCGTTAATTTGGTGTAATTTTTTTTCTTTAAAAAATCTCGTATATAAAAGATATTAACGTTTAAAAGTTATGGGAGGAAACATTAGAGAGAAAATTTAATTTTGTTTTTAAATTCTTATCTTTTCCTAAAATAATTATAATATATATAGATTTATTAAAAAAAACTCAAAAATTAAAAAATCCTACATGATGCCACATGGCATATTCAAGGAGAGGTTGAGGCCTCCATTGAATGCCACATCATCAAAGTTCAATTCTTTTATTATAATTTATTTATAGATTATAGATATAGCAAAGTACTCCGTAATAATTAAGATAAAGATAAAAATTATAAAAATCCCATCAATTCTATACTATCTATATATATATAAAAGAAAGCATATATGCTCATTGAGAGTGCCACGTGGCTTAATAATTGAGTGTTTTTGGTGTTTTTGAGTACTTTTCTAAATTTATCTCTCTATCTCTTAATTCTCAATTACTAAAATTAAATTGAGTTATTTTAGGAAAAAAGAATTTAAAAACAAATTTAAATTTCTCTCTTATCTTCCTCCCATAATTTTTAAAGATAAATATCTTTTATATTCGAGATTTTTTAAATAAAAAAATTACACCAAATTAACGAGCGTTTTATTATCTTTCCAACGAGTACCATAGTGCTATATAAAAACGAAAAAAAAACGACTATTTTTTGTGGGGTTATATTCATACAGAAAAAAACACGAAGTGTTCAGGTTATTCATTAATCAAATTGTAACATATTTTAATTTACGTGAAGATGATTATATGTTGAAGGTTATCCTTTTAGTACTTTATTATGTTTAATATGGTTTCTGCTTTTTATTTTTTTAACTTTTTAAATAAATGTTTTTTAACTAAGATTGATTATGTTTAAGTTATTTACTCTTTTCGTGATTTGAGTTTTCTTTTTTTTTATCATTTTTTATTAAATCATATAAATTTTTCAACCCCGGGACCTTCCCGGGGTAATCGGCTAGTATATATATAAAAGAAAGCATATATGCCCATTGAGAGTGCCATGTGGCTTAATAATTGAGTGTTTTTTGTGTTTTTGAGTATTTTTCTAAATTTATCTCTCTATCTCTTAATTCTCAATTATTAAAATTAAATTGAGTTATTTTAGGAAAAAAGAATTTAAAAACAAATTTAAATTTTTCTCTCTTATCTTCCTCCCATAATTTTTAAACATAAATATCTTTTATATTCGAGATTTTTTAAATAAAAAAATTACACCAAATTAACGAGCGTTTTATTATCTTTCCAACGAGTACCATAGTGCTATATAAAAACGAAAAAAAAAAACGACTATTTTTTGTGGGTTTATATTCATACAGAAAAAAACACAAAGTGTTCAGGTTATTCATTAATCAAATTGTAACATATTTTAATTTACGTGAAGATGATTATATGTTGAAGGTTATCCTTTTAATACTTTATTATGTTTAATATGGTTTATGCTTTTTATTTTTTTAACTTTTTGAATAAATGTTTTTTAACTAAGATTGATTATGTTTAAGTTATTTACTCTTTTCGTGATTTGAGTTTTCTTTTTTTTTTATCACTTTTTATTAAATCATATTAAATTTTTCAACCCCGGGACCTTCCCGGGGTAATCGGCTAGTATTAAATAAAAGACACATTAATAGTGCCGTTTATCTAACTTGCGCCGGCATTTTTTTTCTTTTTTATACGCTTGAGAATCGTTTCAAAACAACTGAGATTAATTGTTTCAATATTTTGCAATTTTTACCGATTTGTGTTAAAGAGGTAATATTTTAAAAAACAAATCACTAAAATGAATCTTATCTATCCTGTTTGGAAAATTATTTTATATAGTTCTATATGTATTAATTGAAGGATACCTTAATAGTGTATTTCTTTTAATATATATATATTGACCACTAATTTTTAGGTTAACTTTATTTTCTGCCATTAATTTTTAGGTTAAATTTATTTTCTTTCAATCTGATCACCAAACTTTTACCTTTTAGCCGCGAGTATTTTTTTGAAGCCCACGCGACAATAACGATCACTTAATATTATATTTTATGTCCACGAAATCGTCCGCAATTACGCGAAAGAATGCAGGAAAATCGTTGCCCATAGTGCTACTAAACACTTCTGCACAACAAACGTGCCCCGCCGCTTTACTTAATATTATATTTTATGTCCACGAAATCGTCCGCAATTACGCGAAAGAATGCAGGAAAATCGTTGCCCATAGTGCTACTAAACACTTCTGCACAACAAACGTGCCCGCCGCTTTGCGGCGGGTTAACAAAAACCCTAGTTAAGATAAAGATAAAGATTCCTTCCAAAAAAAAAAAAAATAAAGATAAAGATAAAAATTATAAAAATCTCACCAACGTATCCCTACCCTGATCGTTAAAAAAAGATATAAGTTTTTTTGGTGTGAAAAATATATATATATATAGATAGAAACATACAAGAACTAAACTATAAAAGAACCCTAAAAGTTGTGGCCAGTTTTGTGATTGGTTGAAGCTTGTGATTGGAGTCGACCATTAACCCTCTTCGCTTTTTGAAGTCAGATCTCGACCACTCCGTCTCCGTCTTCTACACCGATCGTCTCTCTCTCTCTCTCTCTCTTCAATTATTGCTGGTACATCTTTTTCTCTCTCTACTAATTCCAATATTTAGAATACATCTGATTTACTTGTAATTGTTATAGCTAATTTGGATGGATTTTCATTGGTTTGGATCGTCAATTATAATTATAAACACTTTATTGTTGTACTGTAATACTAATTTGTCAGGTCTCTTATAACTTTCAGATCTTACAAATAGTAGAAGATTGTGTTTTTTTCTTTAAATTTACGGTTTTTGGTATCCAATCGCAGACGAGAATAGAGTGTTTATTCATAGTTCTGGATTTATGTGTGATTTCTAGGGTTTAAATTGAATTATGTTTGGGAAGCACTTGATTAAGAAATTAGGATATGATATCTGCAATTTGCATCGGAATCGAAATTGGAATTTAAATAGTTCAGTTTAAAATTGCATCGGAATCGAAATTGGTATTTAAATAGTTCAGTTACAGGATGTTACTCAAAGTTGATTAAAAGTTTAAAACATGTAACCCAATTAGGTACCATGGGAACCTGGAGATGAATTTAGTCATGGTTATCAAAGGCGTGAGGCGCACTCAAGGCGCTTAGGCTCCGCCTGTGGCCTAGGCAAGAAGCGCAAAAAAAGCGCGAGCCTGAGAAAAAAAAGAGCAAATAAAAAAAAAAATCACCAAATCATTACAAATAACAATCATCTTATAAAACAATATAAATATAAACTGGCTGATTTAGCTATAGCTGCTAAAAGGATTAACACGCCTTTTATAACTACGTAGTAGACAAAATCAGTTGATGGTAAATCAATGAGTTGAGGTGTTTATATTTTGAAGAATAATTCAATATCTATAAATGTTTTAATAAACAAATATATTAAAAAAAAGATTTGATTGAGATTTAGATATATCTCTATAAATTGGTAAGTATTGGTCGATTATATTAGTCAGGGGATTAGGTTTTAAAAATCAGACCGTGACCTTTTTTATCTAGGAGGGAAAAGCGGGATACAATGGCTTCTAGGAAATTGGTGGCCTAGGTGGTCAAGGCGATGGCTTTTGATAACTATGAATTTAGTAAGATCTAATTGATATCTTCTGTGACTTGTTGGGCGCACCCGCGCACCTGTTTGGCTTCATTTATGGGCATGTATAGTATATTAGTAAGAAGCATGATTCTGTTGCTAATTGATTCATTATATTAGTGCCATTCTTTTTATTATTTGATTTGCTACCATGTGAGATTTAATTGCTAATAGCATGAACTGAGTATGTCACAATCTAAGTGTCCAGCTTGTTCTCTTTAAACATCTAGCTAAGATTTTTTTTTGAGTACTTCATAATCCATATATGCTAGTTTAAGTACTCCTGAAAAATGAAGTCAACTGAGAGGTTTAATCAGCTTTTTTACTTTTCTCACCTAGTGTTTTTCTGGTTATGAGAACATGGATAGGGGTGTCTTTTTATTGGCAATTTCGTTAACGAAAGCGAAACATTGTCTATATATTAGTCTGCGTGTACAGTGGCAATTAGAGTAGTTACACATAGTTTGTTATAGTTGGTTGTTCTAGATTCCTCCTCTCTCTATATATAAGCGGAGATGTGGTTGTATTGTGAATTCATTCATGATATCGATAGTAGATGATTTGAGCACCATATCTGTTATCATTCTCTGATTATAGTCTATTTTTTTTTCAACTTCAACTATCATTATAGGCGGTATGGGTGGTCCAGGAGGTTGGGTAACCGGTCAAAATGGATTTAGTATGCGTTAAAATTGGCCGGGTTAGGTCAGGTTTATATTAAATTAATTTTATGCGTTTTACAAATAACTGATATGTTAAATGTTACAAAAAGTCTAGAGCAAGATTATTACAATAGGATATTTTAACTTAAAGCTTACAAAACACTACTTAGGATGTATTTTGCGTTTTGGATTACTTCAGATGACTTGCGATTTATTAGACCGATTTGATCAGTATCCTTTCTAGTTTAATCTTTTTTAGCTTAAGCCATTTGACCCGTTGGCTATAAGACAACCTACATCGCTAAATGTGTCTTGTAATTGTGTATTTACATGCACAAGAAGGATCATAAATTAATTACTCACATGCTAATCTCAGTTCAACTTTGTGTAGATGGAAAAGGGGAAAGGAGTGATGGGAAGTCGCAAATGGGCCGTTGAATTCATGGACAACTCATCCGCACCGTCCACCCGTGACATTCCAGACCCACCTGGCTTCACTCGTGCATCTCAGGATCAAGATGATTCATCTCTGAGTCGCCAAAAGAAAGACGCGGAAGCAAACTGGAAGTCTCAGAAAGCATGGGAAGTCGCGCAAGCCCCTTTCAAGAATCTAATGATGATGGGGTTTATGATGTGGATGGCTGGTAGCACTGTCCATTTGTTTAGCATAGGCATCACATTTTCAGCTCTTTGGCAGCCGTTAAGTGCGCTTCAAGGTGTTGGGAAGGTTTTCGAGCCTTACAAGGATAAGAAAGTGGACCTCCTCGCGCCCAAGTTGCTATATATCGCCCTAAATTTAGGAGGCATGTTGCTTGGTGTTTGGAAGCTGAACTCACTAGGTCTTCTTCCAACTCATGCATCTGATTGGGTTTCATCTTTACCCCCTGCACACGAGGTCGAGTTTTCGGGTGGAGGTGCTGCTCTCTACTGAAACCGTCTGTCGGTTTTTAGTTTATGGTTTTCGAGTTTTTAGAATCAGGTCTGAGCTTTTACATTGGTGTGATCTAAACTATTTAGCATTTCTATTATGGAAGTCAGAACTCAAATCATTTGTCACATTATTTGGCTTTCGAAACGCTTAATCGTATTATACACTGCTGTTTCAAAACATAAATACATGTACCACAACTGCATTCACAGATACAAGTTACAGAACATAAAATATATATGCCAGAATTGCAATTACAGATGCTAGTATTTTTGGTCTTCACAGCTGCTCATTGTGTTTGATGACGGTTATGGACAATTGATGTATGAAATCTTTGCTCACCAGCCCATCAGTGTTCGACTGACTTCGTCAACGATATCACGTTTAGCTCGGTTGCTGGTTAACGGGAACCCTCGACTTTCATCCAAACGGAATCTGTATACCTCCCATTGTCGTTTTGATGACGAGTGTCTTCCTATCTCGGCCTGTAAAAACACAAAAGAAAATAGAATTTAGTCTTGGAACAAAAATTACCATATTTAACATGTCATGTAAACCGCAGTCGAACCATATTAACACCATTACATTAAGCTATTAAAGATGAAAAAGTTCAAAAAAGTCACTTTAAACAACTAAACATATTAATGTAAACCGCAGTCGAACCATGGGTCTGGTTTGGATGTTCAACTTAGGGGGACGGGGCACTCCTCGGGTAGTTCCACTCGGCTAATGTTGCCGATCGGCAACACTACCGCCACCCCCTCGGCAACGGTCAAAACCTTCACCGCTCAGCAAGAAGTAACCGACCGGCAAGGTGTATTTCACCAAAATCAAGGTGGGGTTGGGTGGGGCTCAACAACTTTGCCGGGACCCCCCTTATGGTCAAGGGTTCAATTCGAAGTTTAAAGGGTTGCATGTTATTGTCACAGGTTCAATTTAAAGTTCAAAGGTTTGAATGTTATGGTCACAGGTTCAATTCAAAGTTCAAAGGTTCTCATGTTATGGTCAAGTGTTCAATTCAAAGTTCAAAGGTTCGCATATTTCAATTCAAAGTTCAAACTACTCACCGAAAAGACGCATATCTTGAGCTTCTTTAACGCGAGTGTGACATCATAAAAAACGCGAGGCCTTCCCTTCCCAGATAGCTCGACAGGATTAGCAACCAGGAGTTCTGTATCAGGGCCACAGTTGGTAATAATGACCCTCAACGGATGTTGCATCTCGTCCTTTAGTCGGCAACACAAACCAACTTGGTTATCCTTGTCTACAATCCCTTTACCGTTTACATTTTGAATAAATAGGTCCAAACTCCGGTATCCTCGAACACTAGCATAAAATCGTCCATGCACAACCTAAAAGTAAGCGAACAATTCAATTCATGTCTTTTTTCTAATAGCGTGCATACTAGAGAGCATGGGCGGATACAGGGGGTTTTAGGGGGTTCCCAGGAACCCCTCAGTTTGGAAAAAAATGGAAAATTTAATAGAAAATTTTGAAAAATTAGTGAAAATCTACAAAAGGAACCCCTGGAAATCCGACCTTGATACGCCACTGTAGAGAGGATAGAAATATTGTTTGAATTTGTTTTTCTCTTCACAATAAAAATCCACAATTTTTAAGAACATAATATAAGAAAAGGAGATGGGCATACCCGTATATCACAGTCCTTGAAAATCTTAAAAACGTCATAGATGAGACCCTTTTGATCAGGACATTGTATTTGAAGCAGCGTATGTGTTGGACTGAGTTGATTATCAACTGTTATACTAGCCTTGTCAACTTTGGACACTTTGTCACGTATAGTTTGCGGCTGATCTTCCATCTCACTGCTGAACAATTCTTCAGCAACTTCTTCAGAAATACAAGAATGCGCTTCCTGAATGTCGTATTCGGGTCCAGCTAGCTGGAGTTCACAGCTGATACAACATTCGCCTAACGTGACCCTAAGGTGCTCACATGTCTCCTCACGTCTAATGTTTGTTTGAATTTTATCCCTGTTAATTATTAATTGAACAATGTTTCACATTAATCATTGGCTCAAATAATGTACTCCCAAAAATAGAACCAAAAGTAAACCACACGTTATAATTGCATATCAAAAGGAAGCCATGAGGGTGTTTGGATGCATGGTTACAACAAAAGTGATAAGCTATTAAGCTAATATTAAAAAATGATGATCAAACTCAGGGCCGGCCCTGAAAATTCAGGTGCTCGGGCCGAGCTGCAAAAATTGTGCCCCTTAGCTTTAGCTTTAGCTAGGTCTTAACGAAATAAATAATGTAAACTATTTTTTAAGCTACGATTAAAGTAATATAAAATTGATGGATCAAATTTTATTTCCCACTTAGGTTGTAGTCTAACAAATCCTCTAGGGGGAGGTCGAGAGTTCGAATCTCACAAAGAGTGAAAATATAAAGGGGTGAAAGTTTGGCAATTAAAAAAAAATTTGTTTCATAACAAAAATAAAAGTTAAAAAAACCAACCAGTAAAAAGCAAAAGCAACTAAGTGTGAGCCCGCTTCATTTCATCTTTTTCATTTTCTCTAGTCTTACACTCATTAATAAACCAGCAATTTTTTTCCTCAAACCATTTCATTTTCTTTAATTTTTAACCTTTCTCAACATTTCTTTACTTTCTGTTTTATATAAACTACCCTTCACTTTGATAAATACTTGATTAACAATTATGGGGCTCAAACATGAAAAAAAACACATCGAATTAAGTACATCACTATTAAGAAAACTTGGATTGCCGGAGAGTTAATGTGCCCCCGAGAAATTGGGCCCGGGCCGGAGTCCTCCCTGCACCCCTTAAGGGCCGGCCATGATCAAACTATGTCACTTAAGTGTTAAGATAAATTCTGATTGTTCAATAACTAACATAGTGTCGATTTAAGAGGTGGAATATTCATATTTTGAGCAACTGGACAAAAGCAGGGTGGGCTTGAAACTTAAAGCGAACATAACTTTTAATCCGTGCGGATTATCCGTAGAATATGAACGAAACCGATAATGGGCTGGTAGAATATGAAAGACTGAATGGATATGGAATACTAAAGGTTGTCTTGCAATAAATACTAAATAATAATATTCGATGAGACGATTCCAATGCCGCTTGCATGAGTTCAATCGGAGTCCGTTTGATACCCTTCCTACGACTTCCTATTTTTCTTTCATTGTGCATTTGATCCTAACCCAATAATATATTGCAATAAATGAAACCGATATAATAGGCTGGTCACTGTGACGATTTGCTATAGGAGGCAATTCCCAATTTTGATGGTTTTCCACCTTATACACGTTTATTTAGTCATCTAGTTTTGTTGTTGTAAATTTTCAAATGAATTAATTACACGACTTTGATACATATTTAATGAAAACTACACCACATGTCCAAAATTATGCATAAAGTAAGATGGTTTGTCCAATGTTATGCACAAACGTAACATGGTTGGTCTCTAGCCAAAGACTAGCCACGTTGCGCCAATGACCAACCATGCTACACTTATGCATAACTTGGACAAACAATGTAATTAATCCTTCTCGAATTCACGGTTTCTTTCGTTCATAAACTTTGACATACTTTTTTCCTGTTGTGCCACGGCTCTTCCTTATAAAATTAATTGGCCAATAAATCATATGTCCTTTTGAAGAAAATAGATGCAACTAATAAATTTGAGCAAAATTTATAAATAGAGTAAATAAAACTTTATACAGTCATACAATATGAGAACAAGACTTACGTGGCATCAGTGATAAAGAACAAGTCCAAAACCTTGCCATCAGGTGTTGTCGTCACTTTAACTCTTTGAATTGAGAGATCAAGCTCACAAAGAGCTTCCGTGACATCTATAATACAAAAGTTCATGTGCCTCAATATCAAAACATGCAAAACAAGTCTCAATAAAACTAAAACATAAAAACAATAATAATATATATTAAAGAGTGGTTAATTACCATGTATTAACCCTGTCCGGTCGAGGGAAAAAACGGTCAATAGGTATAGCGGAGGTGGTTTCGAATCACGGGTGAGCTGATTGAGATAAAATGCGGGCAAAAACGACGGACAACACGATAAGAGCCGCTTGTTTAAGCTCTCCCAGTCGACCCTCAGTGAGCTTGGGCGTGTAACTACCCATAACACTATGTAACACCATTTTCCATCGGTTGAGAAATCTGATCACAATATTGTTTAAGCATACAAGGACTGATAAAAACCAACATTCGATTAATAGGTTTCCAACATATCTCGTGTAAAAAAAACAATAAATTAAATTCTGACCACACATTTATTTTTGTACCAGTGGATCAATTTTCTATCTTTTTTTTTTAAATATGGACAGCTCCTACTCGTGGAATAAATACATCACAACCAAGCAAAAATACCTAGAAAAATATGTAGGCAAAAATTAAAGCGTTACACACAAACTATCTTTAGAGGATAATGACATTACATTACATGTTAGATTTTCGAAGTAATGAACTTCAAAATAAATGTGCCACCAAGTTTATTGGTGTTTAGTCAAATGTATCCCTGACCAATATCTAAAAAGATAACGAAACGAAAGTTATATTATTTTCTAGGTAATTTCATTGTCGTGCTTGCGGACGGTTGGGTTACCGGGTTTTTCCCAGAATTGGTGTTTGACAACTCAAGTACCATCGGAGTACTTGAATTTGTCGAGAGGTTGCCCCGAAAGTGCTTGAATTTGATTTGTCAACCGTTACACCACGTCCCTTGATATAATCAGGGGCGGCCCTTAAGGGGTGCGGGGAGGGCTCCCGGCCCGGGCCTAATTTCTCAGGGGCACATTGACCCTCCGGCAATTCAAATTTTCTTAACAGTGATGTCCTTAATTCGATGGATTTTTGTATGTTTGAGCCCCAAAATTGTTAATCAAGTATTAATCAAAGTGAAGGGCAGTTTATATAAACAGAAAGTAAAGAAATGTTGACAGAAGAAGAAAATTAAATGGTTTGAGAAAAAAAATTGCAGGTTTATTAATGAGTGTAGAACTATAGATGATGAAGAATATGAAATGAAGAGGGTTCACACTTAGTTGTTTTTGCTTTTTACCCGCTCGTTTTGACTTCCTTTTTAATTTTTATTTTTGTTATGAAACAAAAAAAATTTTAATTGCCAAACTTTCACCTATTTATATTTTCACCTTTTGTGGGATTCAAACTACCAACCTCCCCCAAGAGATTTTGTTCCCTCTCCCGTTAGACTACAACCTAAGTGAAAAATAAAATTTGATTCATCAATTTGATATTACTTTAATCGTAGCTTAAAAAAATGGTTTACATTATTTATTTCGTTAAGACTTAAAGCTAAGGCTAAAAGGCACAATTTTTGGAGCTCGACCCGGACACCTGAATTTTCAGGGCCGGCGCTGGATATAATGATCGACCGAAAATCTAAACGTACCAACGATAATAATCAAGAATCTAATAAAAAGAAAACGAACCTCCACGGGTAACATATAGCCCGAATTCTAGTATAACTCGTAACAAGTCACAACCAAGCCCGGCTTTATCCGGGCAGTTCACGGTCACCACGGTCGGGTCGCTAGAAGTCTTACCTTCATCGATCAACACCACGTCTTCCCATGACATCCTCATCCTATTTCTTTATCTGAATTCAGCTGGTTGACATAACTGGAGACACGATAATTCTGGTATATATATTTTGTGCTTTTGTTTAATTATGATAATAATAACAATAATAATTTTACTTTTTCATAGTTTGTTTGTAGAAAAATGTATGGGGTCGTTTGTATATTTGTAGTGTGGCGGTGTGTTGGACCCACGTCAGCTCTCTGACATGTGACACGCGTAAGTGGGCAGTAACCGATAAGTGGTGTAGATCTAGAAAGGTGTGTATAGCTGTGTGTCGTCAGGGAAGCCTCTCTTGCCTTCTAATACATTTCCATTAAAATAAATATTTGTTACTATAATATATACATACGTTCTTGCTATTATTTAAACTAGTAGTATTCATCTACGCGCGTTGCGCGTTTGTTAAACGAAGACTCAAAAGGAGGTGTTAATTCGTTGGCATCCACTCGTCGTATTACACCAATAAGAAAACTTAAAAGGCGACTCAAACTTAGTCAAGTGTACTACAATGGTAACAATAATAGGTTGTTCGGAAAGATATTTATTTTAAGTGTCTTTCACAACACATACATACTTACCAACTCAAATGGTTTAGACTACTTCGGTACACCACCATTAGGTCCATGAACTACATAAGACGGTTATTATGGGATTACAAAAGTTGTATAAAAAATAATATATCCTTCGGTTTCACTTTAGGTTCTAGCCCTTGCGCCAAAATGTGTTCTTGAATACACACGTTCCAAACTTACTTTTGATTTGAATCTCATCAAACAAATCACAAACTTATGCTACAACAATGATGTTTCTAGGTTACTTGTGGGCAGCTAAGCTAATCAGTACATGAGAAACCTTAGCCATCTTACCTACAACACAAGTGTGAATGGATATTATACAAAACTTTATAAAAAAAATCATAACAGGACTTGACTATCATGCAAACCACCACAAACACCACTGCCCTTGCCACCTTCTATTTACTGTATTGTATTGCAGAATCATGTATTAAAAAACCAAAAGAAACAATCAAGTTATCTATCTTACCACCCTTATATTAGCATCTCCACCATCCTAAACCTGAGCACAAACGCTCATTATTTTACCACCACTAATTCTACTATAAGCTCTAATAAACAAACAAAGAAATCAAAAGCAAGATATAACATTAAAAAAACACTTGCACCAGATTCGAACCCATCAATAACATGATCTTTAAATGAGTATTCTTCTATCTTCATACATAACCTTAAAATCCTTTACCGAAAAATAAAAAAACTTACAAGATTTCCTCTGTTTCAGGACGTTGTACAGATATAGTTGCGACTTCATGATTGAAGTTAGAAATTTCACTTTGATTATTATGTGACCACTCTTCCAAATTCTCAAGCATTTGTGTAACTTCTATTTGCCTTTCACCGTTTCAAGGGCGAAACCTTGGAGCTTTAGTAAGGTCATTCACGGTACCACACGGAGACGTGAACTTTCGACCCATTTTGAAGATTTGAACTTCCAAAATAAATACCCACCACCTTATCCTTACATCTGACAAAAAAAAAAACTAAAAAGTTATTAACCTATACAATAAAAAAAAGAACTAAACGAAAGCCGAAGTTACGAAAACCAAACCAAAGAATGACATATATGACTTTTGTGTTAAAACAAATAGGATTTCTCCTGTCGCGCGTTGCAGCGACAACACTAAACTTCCTTTACGTGTTGTAAAAATTGTTTGCTGTTGTGTTAAATGCTATCATATGGAGTACACTGGCTTTTAAGTACTGTTGAGGTTGTGATTGTTGATATGGCAAAAGGCGGCCTGAAAAATATGTCCGTTTATGAATCTTTTCAGTTCAACTTTATCCTCTGGTTTGCCATGAGCGTTTTGCTGCATTACTTCTTCTACTTTATCTTCGAGCTTCAAAAATTGAGATATGAATCATTTAATAAGTAATCAAATAAAAATCATTCAAAACGACATGCATTTAGTTTCTTACATGTTTTCTTCTTGCAGCTCTATCCTCTGTCCTCAACACGAAGGGAGTCGATATAATTGGAGATTTCAAGCTGCTTTTATAAGCAGTCAATGACTCTGAACGATTAAAAAAAATATTAGGTTTTTAAGGAATATATCGATGATACATTAGTTCTGCGCCACACACAGAAACTTACACTCCTGAGAAATTGTGCCATTCTGGGCCAGTCGATTTGCATGATATCTTCCAACAACTGTACGATGAGCATGTATGTATAAACTTCACTGTGGCATCATTCATCGCCAACGTGGCGAGGAGAACGCCACCCCAATTGTCAATTCCTATCACCACAACATCAATGCACACATCAGCATCATCAACTATATCTTCAGAATCGTTGGCATCAGTTATTATAAAACCATATAAGTACTATAGTGATCAAATCGTGCTATTACCTTGGGAAAAGGGTACCACAATCGCATCTATATCCACGTGTGCCACGTATCTTGGAATGAGCTTTTCAGTCTGATTGAGCGGCGTAACGCTTTGAACACTTTTCGCACTTCCATTTCTACTCACCGTAAATGGACATCCCTAACCACAGCTTAAACAAAAAAAACATACAATAAGCTCAATTTTACACAAAATCTACAAACTAAAAACACTGTAAAATAGCGCATCAAACCACAGCAAGCTAAAAAGGGACTTACAAATATAGCCGAAGCAGTCTCGGTGGATTCACCATCAACTCGAACCATAGTACTCTATTGCTGAATAAAGTAGGAACCAACCTCCACATCAAGAACCAATAAAAAACCCACTTTTCAATCAATAATCCAACAAAAACCAAAATTTCTTACAAACCCACATCAATAATCAATCAAGAAGCCAAACGTAAACATCCAATCTTTAAAACAATAACAACCCATCAAACAAAATTAAATCTTTATAACAACCCATTAAACAAAATTAAATCTTTAAACCAACCCATAAAACAAAATTGAATCCTTATAAAAACCTATTAAACAAAATTAAATCTTTAAACCAATCCATTAAACAAAATCAAATCTTTAAACAAACCCATGAAAGAAAACAAAAAAAAAAAACAAAGCAACGCATGAAGAATCTTAAAAACTCAAGAACAATAATACCTTAATGAACCGATCTTTTATGAGAATCTTGATATGGGATGAAAAAGATTAAAGGGTCATCAACCGTAGACCTAAACAGTCAGGAGGAGTAGAGGAAGAGTAGATGAGATACTCCAACCCATGTTAATTGGTTCATCATCTCCACATTATTAACATTAAAACCCTAGTTGGTGAAAAACAAAAAAACTAAATAACACAAAGCAATAATGATGAAACCATCTTAGAATAGAAGGAAATATGATGAAACCCATACTCCATACAACACAGACCAAACAAATTAGATAAATGGGCCTCAGAGATTTAAAACAAAGAACACACCATGGCTGCAGGGGGGTTGCTGGTGAATACCAAGCATCCATCAACCCTGCCACGCCAACGAACATCAGTTACACTTTGTGGTCAGACGTATGAACTCATCCCAGGCCAACGACAAATCTCAACCACCAAACAAAAACAACGGTCTCCATATTCGCCGGAAATGGTAGCCGACCGGGTAAAACCCAGCAAAAGACCCATGCAAATAGAGTCACGGGTCAGATCTACCAGGCAAAGGGACTGTTAACAAATATCCTCAACAAAAAACCTAGCAAAATATTCATATCCTCTACAAAAAACCCAGCAAAAGACATGCAATAGAAATCAAGTTTACAAACATGCCATATAACACTGTTCAAATCAGACAGATCAACCAGACAAAGGCGCTGATAGAGACGGCCACAACATCTCTACACCTCACAACATAAACGCCACCAAAGGCGGCCAGAGGCGGCCACCGGCGGCGTCCAACCGATCGAAGTTCGATTACAATTAGGGTTTACCAAATTTAGGGTTTTTTAGCGGCAATCAAATTTAGGGTTTTTTAGCGGCAATCACACCACCAACGACCACTGACATGCGGTGGTAAAGGGAACAATGGGTATGGCGGTGGTAAGGAAACCAGAGAAAGAAAGGAGAGGAGGAATGGGTATAGCGGATTAGCGGTGGAAATCAGATCTCGAGAGAGAGGAACAGACTCAACATAGTATAATGATGTTAAACAAAAGACCCTCAACAATATAGTGTAATTACAAATATGCCATAATCAGAACTATAATATTGTAATATTGCCATAATCAGAACTACTGTTCAAAGTGGAAGGTAAACTATAATATTGTAATGTAACTAGAGTGACATTAAATCACTATATTGGTTCGGTATTAATATTCTTTTTATTAGATTCTTGATTATTATCTGGAGGGTCGAAAAGTGTTTTTCGATAAACTGCTGGTAGGTTATTGTTTCATGAAATTCCAATAACACAATAAATATATTGAAGAAATAGTTGTATAATGTATATAAAAGGAAGAAGTAATTATATAGATTTTAAGAAATGGAGGACTAATATATAATATTCTTACATTTAGTTGTAAACCAGTCTTTTTCTATGGCATGAGATTTTTAGTTATCATCTTTAAGTCAATGATTAAAAGAAAGCAAAACATATTTTGTACTCTAATCGAATGACACATGATTACTGTGTATTTTGGAATATGGTGGTTAGTTGGTGTCTATATTTATTGATTTGTCTTTTAAATCTTGATTATTGTCGTTTGCTATATCCAAATATGCAATTTACTATATGTCTATATCTAAGTTGCAATTCTTGTATATAGAGTTTTCTTATTATGGTGTAAAGCGTGAACACATTTGGTTCTAGTGAATCGTAATGTTCGATTCAATCATTTATCGTAAGTGTCTGTTATCGTTTTAATGTTTTACTATCATTCGTCGACAAGATTTTATTTAGAATAAGATATCAAATGTTTACACTTTCTTGTAGTTTAGCCTCATAAATTGTCATTGTTTGAGTAAATGGAGTGAATGTAAATAGTAACTATGTTGTCCTAGTTTGAAATTTTTTGGATTTTGTAAAAAATACCGATTATGATGCAACAAAATTAAGAAATATGGTGAGTCTCAAATTATGACTAGAGGGAGTAGGGGCTTGGAGAGGAGAGGGGAGGGCAAGCCTCTCCACGCCACCCACTTCACCCACCTTCAACATTTTGTGGGTATTACCTCTTCCCTAGTGGGAATCCTCACATGCATTGCCCCTTTCCTTGTGGAATCTCTACGGGCGTTGCCCTCTCTTCTTCTCACCCACCTTGTCTTTTTTAGCTAATTGTCAGTGTCTCATTGCCTTTCAGCAACCATTCATTTTTGTAATTTGAAGGGCAAAGTCCCCATGGTCTATCTGGCATGACTTTGCCCCTCTTGCCCTTCACCAACACTCCATGCGGTCTAAGCGCTCATGTTTGTTAGTGTTATGAAATCAAAATGATCACTTTTGAACTAATTACCCAATAATCACTTTTAGTTTAATCTTATAAAGTTAACAAGCTTTTGGTGGTTTCATTATTGAAAGTCCTAAACTAATAAAAAATATGTGTTACCAACTACCAAACACTTTCGTTTCGTCGTGATCGATCCACTCTTGTTGTAATGATAACGTTTGTCCATGACTTGAATATCACAATTACTTAAAAAGCATTAATGATTGTGTCTCACAATGCATTGTATTGTAATGAAAATGAGTTACACATGTCTTGCATTATTACTATATGGAATAATCATTTGAGAAGAATTTTAATATGTAATAAATTGTATGTTTGTTGTGGGCGTCAATGGTTGGCTAAAACTCAACCCCTCGGACCCCGCCAAAAGGGGTCCATAAGTGAATTTCCTTGGTGTTAAAAGTATTCTCAAACATGTGTGTATCTCCCACCTACTGATTCGATTCAATGATCAATTGAATTTCCTTCTTTTAACTAAATATTAAATAAAAAATGACTTAATAACATTAAAAAGGATTAATGCACTAAAATGATTAATAAAATATAAGAAATACGAAGGATTAATGAACAAAATCATCAAAGTGGGCACATTATCCCAATTTCCATATCAATAGCAACGTAGGGTAATGAAATGTTTGCTTATCACATCACAAAGTCATTCACTTAAGTAGTTAAGTTGGAATGAATAAATACATACACCAACTTCAAAGATTTATAAAATAATTTAATCTATATTACATTATAAAGAGTGAGCAATGGGTAAAAAGGTCCAAAATGTCAAAGTTAAGGTGGCAACTTAAAAGTCACAAGTGTAATTCTCTAAACTTGACCACTTTTCTTCCTTTTATGCCCTTGTCAATGCATTAAGATGCTTGTACCATGTGATGCATTAAGATGCTTGTACCATGTGCTTTAACAATTTTGACATCAATATTGTGCATTTATATCCTTTTCATTATGTAACCCTCATTCATAAACACTCATAACACCCAATTCAATATACATGAGTTACAAATCCCTTCCCCCTATCTTTGTATACTCACAATTTCGTCTCACCCCTAGCTTTATATGGACCAATCGGCTGGTTGCATTGGTGTACCTTCATACAAAAAAATATACATGAATTTTTTTCATGTAAATAATTGATATATTCCCTTAACTGTATATGCGTTTGATGATGATCGTGGTATACACCCTTCAAAAGGGAAGCTTTGCAGGTATTGAAAACTCAGTTTACTTCTTATATTGATATAAATTACATTATATATTTTTCTTTTTTTCTTTTTGCAGCTGCATAATATAGTCTACTCTCTCCGATTTGTCAACAGGTTTGCTTTGCTTCTTTTTGTGATGCAACAGGATGTAGCGTGTGAGAAAGTTGTGATGAACTACATTGAGATATTGATCGATAGTGCCAGAATTCATATCTCACAAGAGTTGCCATCAGAAATTACCAATCTTCAACAAATTATCATGGCCATTAATGAACTAAGCAAGGTTTTCCCATCCAACAAATTACCATACTGTTATTGTATATCACCATAATTACTTTTCATTAACTTAATTGGTAGTCACTCATCAAGACCTTACCACCCGTTACAGAAACAAAAGGGTTAAATTTATTATTGATGGAATTTCATCCATAAATAATTGCCAATTGAAACTGTTGAAGACACCAGATTAAAAAGAGTGTTCGGGGTGGAGATTGGAATTCCGTAACGCCCGTGATTTAATAGAACATATTTTCTCAAGGTATGAAATTGATTCTTGGGAGTTTGGTATGCTAACATGTAGTCATTCGATTATTTTTTTTAATGTTAAATTAGATTTATTTATTTTTTGTCTTGACTTGTTATAAGTTATGAGAATATTTTTTGTAGGTAATGAGTTAATTCGTCAGGGGATTGGTGAAATGGTAGATGCTGAGGAGTATGAGAATGGATTGTTGCATTTCCATAAATGTTGGGTTATCTATGAATTCTGATTGTCAGATGAGTTAATATCAACTTCAAGATTGATAAGACTCATTAATTCGATACAAATAATGATAGCTGCATCTTACTATACAAAAATGAAATGAGGTAAGGTATATACAAAAATGTTGGATTTAAAAAACTGAAAGATTCAATGCTTGCTTTGAACAAAAAGAAAGTACTAGGTTGGAGTTGGGTTCTTAAAAGTCATCAACGAGGCCAAAATTATATTATAGGTTTACTTTTGAACCGCATGTGATAAATTATAATGAAATTTTTATTAGTTTAGAAAATATATGTTAGCTTATATGAATTTTTTATTACTCTAGCAAAATGATATGTGTCGCTTATATGAATAGTGACGGGATGAATACATATATTATCAATTTTAATTTTAATTGGAGTTGTGGTTTTTAACCGATGTAAAACACATGTTGATATATTGTACAAACCGAACCGATATCGTCCGAATACCTGCTGCAAGGTGCCCCGTCTCATTAGTGTTGAAATGAATTAAAGTGAATTCAAATGAGGAGATATCTTCATATGGGTTGGGTTAATCAGTTTGAAACTTTTTACTTAAAATCCTAGCTAAAACTTACCCGTAGCAACGCGGGCATTCCTACTATACCTTATTAAAGAAACTCGATGGATAGGATTGTAATTTTGCCACACTTTTAAGATG
Source organism: Ambrosia artemisiifolia (assembly GCA_032199755.1). Lineage (NCBI taxonomy): Eukaryota > Viridiplantae > Streptophyta > Magnoliopsida > Asterales > Asteraceae > Ambrosia > Ambrosia artemisiifolia. Next base: position 40,568,635 of record CM063529.1, read on the forward strand.
GCATATCAAGAGGCACAAGTATACATCTCTATATTTTACCCCTTTTCTTCCTTTAATCCCCTATAGTACAACTTTTGATGATAATTATACAAATAAGTAATGCAAAGTGACTCTTCACATACATGCATTTATATGATGACTCTCCATATGTTTAACGCCTATATTTGTATTACTCTTATATTTATGTAAGGGCTTATGACTTTTCATATGTTTAAGTCCTATATTCTTATTACTTTTGTATTTATGTAAGGGCATATATAAAGAGACATTTGTATATCATAAGATACATCAATAAGAAAAGCATTATCTCACTCTCTCATTCTTCTCTCTATATTGTTAATAGGCTTATATGAGTCATGGAGTTATACATTACATTAGGACAATTGATAAATTGAAGTTTAATGTGAGTTTGTTATTCTCCTTCATTATGTTAATATATTATGTAGTATTTGAAGACTCTTTGAGTCTATTAATGGGCTGCAAAAATATATCACATGACAATTGTACAAGAAAATGAGAAATGACTTACTAGCGAATGATGGGTATGGAAGCTGTGGTGGTTTGCAGGTAATTGTTTTTGAAATTAGATACCTTTTGAAAAGAAAAAAACGTACTAAGGTTAATTTATGTTGATTACACTGCTTCGGGGTTGGGTCACGCTTTTAATTTAACTATGTATCATGACATTCTCAAATTAGATGCAGGCATGTTAAGCAATCCGGCATGATATATAACAGTGAATGCATGCGCCGAAGAATAATAAAATTGAGATATAGAGATTGGCCAAAGAAAGACATGATGGCTTTTTTGACATGTTAAAAAGATTTGTTGTATATATCTAAATCTTAAATATTTTGTTACGTAATTTAGGAATTACAACTTTGTATCTCTTTTAACTTTTGTACAACAATTTACCACATGATTTCTTTTGTTCACATACTCTTACGTAATAATATACAAAATTTTTACCAATTAGTTTCTGTTTAGAAGTTAGGCATTAAATTAGCCGTTTTACCTGGGTCAAAACGATTCCAAAGTTTCTCAAATTGCTATTCAAAATGTAAGTGTATAGTCATAATTTTGTACCCATGAGATTGTTGACCCACTTTTTGACCCGTTACTCAACCCGCTTACTTTATACACATTCAATTTGTGATTGTACATAAAGTTTTAAACGAGCCGAATCAAACCTAAAGTTTGATTTGTTTATAGACCTAATTGTAGATCTTTCATGGCGACATTTTGTTAATATCATTATTCAATTTTTACTTTGGTTTCGGTGTGAATTTGAACGTGTTAATGGATCAAACCAGACCCAATTACACCTAACAAGTGACCAATGAATGTTTGAAGATGAGTTTAAGTGACGGGTTAGGTTTTGTTAGTACAAACTTCAAGCTTTAACGTTAACATTCGTAATAGATATCATAATTGAATCTGATATCAGTCGAGACACCCGCCGCAACGCGCGGGCATTCCCACTAGTAATATTTATAAAAACAGTTATAAAAAAAATCAATCTTTTGTTGCTCTATCGTTATATAAACGGGTGAGTTACATTTACATTTATATATTACTATATATATTAATTTCTATCGTGCGGCGGAACAGTGATACTTTTGTCTTCTTCTTTTTGTCTTTTTTTTGTGAGGTGGAACCTCACTATTCTTACTAGTTTATATAATACATCAAACACGTTTTAACTTTATAATATAACATATACAATATCTTAAGTTTACAAACATGACAAAGAAAGTGGTGAAGGTATGTAAATCATGGAAAACATGTTTGGAGAGGTTGATTTTTCTATTACCCGATTTGACAAATTGAAATGGATTAAACTATCATGTCAAAGATGTCTGTCAAAAGACTCGAAGCTTTCTTCTATGGTTGTTTCTTTGTCTGATGATGGTCACTGGTCAGATGGTTGTTGTGTGATGGAGAGCTATATGTGTCATTCCAAGAATTTACTATGACTGTCAAAAAAGATAATTAAAGAGGGTGGCCGTCAAAACAAGGTTAGGTTATTTTATTTTATGCGTAGGCGTAAAATGATTAAAAGAACAAATGAAGGACAATAGTTATGACTGACAAAAAAACCGGTTTAGAACCGAATCCCAAAACTTAAACCGGTTTGTAACCAAATGGATGAGCATTTTGGTTCTCTAAATATCCCGATACCGAATATACCAAACCGTACCATAGCATATATTTTCATTATCGGTATCAAGTTTTGGCAAAAATTGGTATCTGAATCGGTTCGATACCGAGCTTATATTGGGCCTGATTAGTGATTTCCAAATAAAAACCCATAAGTAAATGGGCCTGACTCAACCCAGCGTTCATATAATAACACTCATGACTCACCTGATTTAACTCTAAACTAGCAGGGACGGTGGTGGACGACTGATCGACGACGATGAGCACAGAACATTTACCGACGAAGGAGGCGAACGTGTTGAAGGGACACGAAGGTGCAGTTTTAACGGCGAGATTTAACAGAGACGGTAATTACTGTCTATCTGGAGGCAAAGATCGAACAATTCGTCTGTGGAATCCTCACAGAGGCATTCATATCAAAACCTATAAATCTCACGGCCGTGAAGTTCGTGACGTTCACGTTACACCGTAAGCTATTGTTATTATTATTTGTTTGTTATATAATGTATGTATGCTAAATTATTATTAGGTTATGTTAGTTGTACTTAATTACTTATGGACAGTATCTTATTATGCTGAATTGATACTTATTATATGTATTTTTCATATAATTTATGGACAATTTGCTACTGCTATTGATTAATATATGCTAAATGATAACAGGTTATGCTAATCAGTAGTTATAATGCACTGCTTTTCTGCTGAATTGAATTGGTACTAGCTTAGTTGATACTTGATAACCTACTGTGTTCTATAGGTTAAGTACAGAGAATTAGCATGTTCTCAAGTTGTTGGCGGTTCATCGTATGTCCTGAGAGATGAGGGAGTACCGAGTACGATTCTTATATCGAAATGATTTTATATTTTGTGGCTTGTTATTGGGCTGCTAGTATGTTCGTAAATCATCTGAACTTGATGTTTGAAGGAATTTAATCGTTGCACAGGAAATTTAGAAACATTGGGATTTGGGGCTAAAAACTTCTCTTGTTGATGTTTGGGAGGAAAAATTTATAATCCGAGCTCTAATCTAGAAATATTATCTTCTGTTATTGGTTTGTTATATTTATCATCTGACTAGTTCTTGCTCTGAGTTGTTAGGCTATTTGTTTTGGTTTTAGGGTATAAGACTTATGTTTTGTACTGTATTGTAGAGATAATTCGAAAATCTGTTCATGTGGTGGTGATCGGCAAGTCTTCTATTGGGATGTATCAACCGGTCGTGTGATCCGAAAGTTTCGAGGCCATGACAGTGAGGTATCTAAATTTTTGCTAGTTTCACCTGTTATGGAGTTAATAATGCTATGCAGTCAATGACGGTATAGCAGTACTATAGCGGTCCAGATAGTGGAACCGCTATTATCGGTGCTATTTGAACGCTATTTTGATTCCTGGATAACGGTCATAGCACCGATTTTCAAGGTGTTATATTTCCGGGCCAAAATTAACAAAAAACCGATAAAATTCAATATATTTGAAATAACCGAACACTAAAGTTATTTCATATCTATTGATTTATGTTATGTTACTATGATGATTTGATAGAAAGGACATTACCTAAATGATAGCAAGCATATAAGCATGCTATTGATTTGTATTGTTGAGTGTGCAATCGAGGACAGTGTGAATCATCTATTTGTCATGTTCTCTTCCATAATTTATGGCAAGAAGCTTCAAGGCTTTATGAAGACAAAGTCAAATTAATTATTTCATGCCCACTACCTGTTTTACCAACTTTTTATCCTAACATATTTAATCAGGTGAATGCTGTAAAGTTCAATGAATATGCATCTGTAGTTGTATCAGCCGGGTATGACCGTTCTTTGCGTGCCTGGGACTGTAGATCTCACAGCACTGAGCCTATTCAGGTTTCTTTTTCTTGTTCTTGTATGCAACTATGCATACCTAAAAAGATAAGTGCGTATTCATATATGCTAAAAGTTCTAATTTATTTGCAGATTATTGACACCTTTCTAGACAGTGTCATGTCAGTTTGTTTAACAAAAACTGAAATCATTGCCGGAAGTGTTGATGGAACTGTCCGTACATTTGACATTCGAATGGGTAGGTATGTGAGAATAGTTGACATGATGTGATGTCCCCTTTCCCCAAGAGACTTGAGTAGAACGGGTCCTTAGAACAGTTCGAAATCAGCCAGATTGGGTTGTGTAGCTGGTTCAGACAGGTTCTTAGAACGGGTCGAAACCAACCAGATTGGGTTGGGTTGACGCCCAAACTCCTTTTGTCTACTTTTGAATCGCTTAATACAAGTTTAGAACAATCATTAAATCTTCGAATTAAACAATTTAGGTAGACGTTAAAAGTGGACATTACATGACTTTTAACTCGTTGACTCGTTCTTCGTTAAGACTCTTTTTCCTTTGACCTGCTTGAGGTAAAATATAACCCACAAAACGGCCCATTTATAAGTAAATGGATCAATATTGCCACCAATACACAAGACTACCTGTTCCCTCAATTTCTCCAACTGTTATAATGCAATATTTGAAACAATTTTCATTGATTCCTTGTTGAAAGAGGTTTTAAAATATATTTTATTTGTACTACCTCAGAGAATTATCTGATGACTTGGGGCAACCTGTCAATTGTATCTCTCTGTCAAATGACGGTAACTGTGTATTAGCTAGTTGTCTTGATTCTACTCTGCGGCTCTTAGACCGGTAAGTCTGTGATTTGCATTCTTTTCTTCGTATTGAGTTAACTAAAGAGATGAATGTGTACTGACTGTCCGTTTTCTTTTCAGAACTACTGGTGAATTACTACAAGAATATAAAGGTCATACATGTAAGGTAATGTCAGGGTATCGAACTGTCATTAGTTTTTTGAGTAAACACAATTAGAGGTGGCACTTTCAACCTATCAACTTGAAAGTTAATGCTTTGGGTCATTTGAATGTTTTCAACCTCCCGACGTCGATTTGTTCAAAGAAGTTGGATATTATTATAATAATAAAAAATTGGAAGTTTTGATAATCAAACTAGTTAAATTGGCTTGAGAATGCTATCAGCTTTCAGAATGTTTGTTTCTATACTTTCTTCCTATTTATACATCAAACAATTATTGTAGAAATGACGGAAAAAGCATTGTTCAGTTTAATGCTATTTTGACTGCTTTTTCTTAGGTTATTGTATCTAACTTTCCGTTTCTGTTGACCAGTCATTCAAAATGGATTGCTGCCTTACAAACAGTGATGCCCATGTAATCGGAGGATCAGAAGATGGGCAGCTTTTCTTCTGGGATCTGGTGGATGCATCAGTGGTTTCAAGTTTCCGTGCTCATTCCTCAGTGGCAAGATTCTCTTAGTTTCTTTACATTTAAAGTTGGATTAATTTTTATATCCAACGGGTCGTATGGGTTGAGCTGGTCAAACATGCAAACAGTCACCCAGAGTTTTCTCACATGCTTAAAACCTTCTAATTTATTATTATAAAAAAGTTTTAATTACTCTTTTAAGTTTTAACAATACAGTTCTTATCAACTATATGCAAAATTACAGAGTGGACAAAAATTGTGTTGTATCGGCTCAAACGTTTCATCCGTATTAAAAAGTTACCCATTTTGTAATGTGGAATTGACGCATAATTTGTGTCAAATTTGAAGTCGGGAAGTGGTAGACTCATTATCAGAACTCGATACACATCTAATATTTAGATCCTCTTAATTCCAAAATGTACTGAATAAAGTTTACGTTGTGTTGGCAGGTAACAAGCGTTAGTTATCACCCAAAAGATGACTGTATGATAACCGCATCAGTAGATGGATCAGTACGCGTTTGGAAAGCTTGAGAATCATAAACCTGCCACTGCAAAGCTTGAGCATTGCAAGCCTGTCATTGAAGTCTGCTTTGTATGTATGCATCAGTGGATGGATCAGAAATATCATATCTTTTAACGGAACCAGCTCCTTGGTCAAAAAGACCATCAAGACTTTTTGAGCCTCATCTGTGTATACTATTACTTTTTGTTAACAGTATTCTCAATAGATGTTTTTTTTTCAAGATATTCAAGTTTTTAAGGCTGGGTATTTTTGGAGCATTGTCATGGTAATTTTTTGTAATCATCTAAAGCTTTTAATCGACTTTAAGCTTGGTTTTTGAAACGATGCCCTATGAGTGAGTCAGTGAGGCGCTGGAGAAAAAGCATCAGGTAGGCGGTGAGTCAGGGACTTACACTTGAGTTTTTGTCTCCAGTAGCGCATTTTCTCAGATTAAAGATGAGATAGATGGAGAAGGGCTGGCAAGACAATGTGATCTTAGAAGCTGGGAGACAACTACTGATTTTTAAACTAAACTCTACTTTACTCCTCTGTGTTCTTCATTTTTGGTTTCTTTTAAAGTGCTACTTTGTCAGCTTGCGCTTTTTTATAACAAACGTCTTGTGCGTGTCAGGCTCTTGTCTCTCGCCTCAGATTTTGAGGCCTAAACACCTTGAAATGACTCGTATTTTTGTAAATTAAGACTTCAGGTTCAAGGTACGATCATACTTGCACGAACATAGCTGGTCAAATCAAGTGCAAATTACATTTATCAGATCAAGCTTGAGCGGCTTCGTTTAAAGCCCAAAATTTAACCTACTCCGTCTCCAGCTTTCTTCCTTTTGCCCATTGCAAAAGTTGCTCTAGCGATAACAGTAACCATCATTCAAAAGACATGAATTTATTAGATCCTGACATCAAAGTTAGCCAGATCAAACTCAAAACTGAACATTCCTTATTGTCTTTCATTATTCTGAACAAACAAAGCAACCTGATTTACTAGTTTTCCAAACTCAAAAGATAAAATATTCCTACATGCCCAATTTAGTAGGGAATATGGGACAAAAAAAATACTTAAACTGCTTGTCTCGCTTTAATGTCTTGAAGTCGAAGTGTTACTGCTCTTTTATGGGCATCCAATCCCTCGACCTCAGCCATGGTTGCCACATGTGGCCCCAGCTTTGCAAGCCCTTCTTCTGTCAAAGACTGGATGGTTATGTACTTCAAGAAAGAGTCTAGTGACACCCCACTGTACATGCGCGCATACCCATAAGTGGGAAGGACATGGTTAGTCCCACTAGCATAGTCTCCCACACTCTCGGGGGTCCACTGCCCTACAAATACAGACCCTGCCAAAAAAATATAATAGTGAAAGGCGCTTTATGGTAGGTGACTAGGTGTATGCCGTTTTTGGCTGTAAATAAACATAGCTGTTAATGAGATTTGAGTTCCATTTTGGTAACACTGGTGCAGGTCCCATCACATAATTTTGAACATTTTGTTTTCAAAGTGTTGTTCAATTCATATTTCATATGGCAAGCAACTTTATAATATGGATCGTGTTTTCACATTCACTGATTCACGGGGACCAGCATTATGATATTTCTATATTGCAATATACTCCGTATATAGTACATGTGGCAGTTTTGATCCATGTTCTTTTAGTGGGCTGATTAGGGTCATATTGGGTCAAAGGGGTAACTAAAAATCATAGCGAAAAAAGAAACGGATCAAATGAGTTAAAACTTGCCCAAGGGTGTATTTTTAATGCATTAAACGTTCGAAGTCTTTTACTTGGAAAAGTAGTTTATACATGAAATAAGACAACTTTGTAACCATATTTGATACACTAATTGTTGTTTCTAGAAACTCTAGGACAAAAATGTTTCTGATCATCCCAAACCAACCAACCAACCTGTTTCGACCAATGCCAAAAGGTTACCGGTTTTGACCTGTTTATGTTTTGCCACCTATACTAAATAGATTCAACTCCAAAGCGATAAAGGCCCTATATTCTTAAGAAGGAACCAAGTTTTAAATGAGAATGGATTTTGATTATTTAAGAAATGATAAAAGATAGCAAACTTAGTGTGTCAACATGACATTCACCTGCATTTTCAATAAAGCTCTCCCACTTCTCTGCATCTTCAACATTAATGATCAGATGTTCAGGTGCATACAAGTTAGAAAACGTAACTGCCTGAAAATTGCAACACCAGATTCAATTTACAGTACCGCCCTTCTAATATATATAAGTTTTAAAAGTTGTATGATGCACATAAAAAACTAAAAAGAAAACTAACCTCAACCATATCACGTGCAAAAACAGTGAAGCTGTGACTAAGAGCTTTTAAAGCAAACTCTCCCCTTGGGAGACTGTTGCATTGCTTGGAGATTTCTTCCTCAATGGCTTTTATGTCTACACCCTCACCTGCAATTACCAGAACCACCTGGCTATCTGGCCCATGCTCAGCCTGAAGATGGAAAAGTTGGGACTTGAGGATCATATTATTAATTCACATAACATTTGTCAACTTCATTGAACAATAAGATCATTCCTTATACTAAATATTACTAATGAGGCTACCTAGTAGTCTAGTACCTACAGCAGAATAAGGTACCCAAGTTTGATCTGCCTTGCATTTTGGGTAACGGTAACTATCTTTGTTTTCACCGATAACAAGATAACCAACTTTGAGAAGATTTAAAATAAGAGAAAATCATCCAAACAGCCATTGACCAAATATATTACCCAAATAGCCATTGACCTCTATTTCAAGTTTCTCAATTTGACAGTTACAAATGATTTCATCAAATCAAAGTACGCCATGTGTATCAAGATTATGTCAAGGTGTTATTGGTTGCTAGTTTAATAAGCGCAAAAGCAGTAGACTACTGCACTAATGCCTCATCCGCCCAAAAGTGGCTAAGTTTTGTGCAAATTATGACAAAAGTCAATGTGTTATTGGTTGTCAATAAAATAAGTGCAAAGTGGTAGACTTTTATGCCCATGTCTAATCTAGTAATTGGCACAAAAGTGGCTAAGCTATGCGCAAAAATGACCCAGGTGTTCGATACTGATTAGGCTAAGTCAAACCATGTCACCCTCTATACACTAACCCCGAAAAGTAAATTCAAAAGGTTACCTGAGAAAGCAAATCTGCAGCTATGTGAACAGGACTAGCATATTTGTCTGCAATGACAAGCACTTCTGACGGTCCTGCTGGCATGTCTATAGAAACCATAGCTTCACTGTTCTGTTAAAATATTAGATGAACCTTTATCATAACAGAAAGAATTTACAACAGCATAAAGACATCTTTTTTTTTTTTTTTTTTTTTTTTTTTTTTTGCGAGTGTACACAGCAATTGAAATCATGTTGGGAGGCATATGTACTTGGAGAATCATTTTTGCAGCTGTCACATATTGATTTCCAGGACCGTATATCTTCTCAGCCTAAAATAATGGAATTTGCAATTAAAAAAAATAAAATGTAACATATATCGAAAGAATTAGCATACATAACCCTTGTATCTTGTTACTGAAAGGAGTTAAGGAGCAAGGGATAAAATAATTAATATACTAATTACTACAACAAAGATTTACACATCTGATGTAACCAACCTTAGGACACGACTGTGTTCCCCATGCCATGGCAGCAATGGCCTACAAGAACAAATTCATCAGAAATAGATACCCAAATGGAATTACTAAACTGAGGCAAAACAAAAAACAGTTCCTAAAATTAAAAAAAAAATGTAGAAACGGGGATAACATCGTCATGGTAAAACCTGAGCTCCTCCGGCTTTAAGAATGTGGGTTACACCAGCTTTCTTCGCACAATATAGTACCTCCTACATGATGTCATGCCACACTTTTTAATTAAAACTAAATAACCAATCTCCAAAGGACTATCTCATTCAGGTTAAAGCAAATACCTTACAGATGCTGCCATCACTAGAAGGAGGAGTTGCAAGCACTATCGTTTTACATCCAGCAATCTGGGCTGGCTGGTGTACACAGTAAACTAAAGTCAGCTTACACTACCTTACTTGGATATTATGAGGTGGCAAGATGGGCGGGTTGGTAACAGGGGCATGTTGAAACAAGTCATTTTTCATCGAGTAGTGTTGACTCGCAAACACTTTTTGTCCATTTCCTTAGATTTTTATAATAAAACACGTCAATTAAGCAATAAAAGCTGTATTCATCAAACATAAACTTTGGGCGACCTTCAACACGTTCAATTCGAGTTATCTTTCAGCAAAAGCGTTTGATTTAATAAGACACAACTCAAATAAACCCTTTCAGCAAAATTGCCACATAGATATATATGATGATCAAGATATATATTTTTTTCATACAACGGCAAGCATGAGAGCTGTTGATGGTAGAACTGCAGTGCCTCCTGGCACATAAAGACCAACAGAAGCAATGCTCCTTGCCACTCGTTTGCATCTCACACCCTGAAAACTCATAAACAAATATTAAATTAAAAGTTCATGAACAACAAAATTGGTAAAATTTATACAACTTAGTAACTTACTTTCATATTCTCCACAACTTTTTCAACCGGCTTTTGTGCAGCATGAAATGCATAGATGTTGTTGTATGCCACATCAAATGATTCACGAACAGCTTCATCAAGCTGAAATATGGTTAAGACTTTAAAGATAAGTTTTTATGTTTTGGATTTAGATTGCTTTAAAGAAACCTGATCATTATAATAAACAGGCGTAGGCTAAAAGATTGTATTAGGAAAGGTGCATGCATTGATGTATATAAAGGTACCTCCGGATCTGGAATCTCATTCACATTTTCGATAATATTTTCTAGCTGCACTTTGTCGAAGCGTAAAGTATATCTGCAAAAGGATATGTAAAGTATATAAATAAAAGGTAAATAAAGGATGGTCCCATCAATATCAACTGTTGGTTCTTCATTAATCAAGATGGGTATACAAATGAAAGGAGAAGAAAGCACAAACTCTTTAACAGCATCATCGCCTCTGACGCGAACATCATCAACAATGGGCTGGACCTGAGATAAAACAATTGCCAGTTTTAACCATGTTACTATCAATCTGATAATTCAGGATTTCAGCCTGATATAAGCATATTAAAAGGGGTGTTCGAATTTGTGTTTTTGAACTCATTATCTGGTAACCGAGAAATAAAAACGTAGCAATAGAACTTTACTGTATGAATGCACAAACCCAGCCTCTGATTATCAATAATTAATGGGTTGAATAATCTGTTTGATATCAGTGGAAACAACATTGATTTCTATCCCTTTGCAATTAAAAAGGGGATAGCGGCGCAGCTTGTTGGTCGCTTACCCATTATCCAAATGTAACTTGGCTTTTATTGTGGAAAATGTTTGCACTTTAAAAAAAATAAAAAAATAAATTCTATCTCTTAATTCCTTACAAATATTGTCAAACATTTAAACATATAACCATCTGACCATTATAACTTTAAACAGCATAAATATATCCAAACACTATTTTCTACCACCTGTTATACTACAACTGGTAATCTCAGATTCTGATTATTCATATCTCATAATCACTTTCAAATCATCCAAACACCCCCAAAATTTATAAAAGCTTCCTTCCCAAATCCCAAAGAAGCATACAAAGCAACTCACCGTACTAAAAATAGAAGAGAAATCTATTCGCGGTCGAGCTTTAAGACCATCAACCTCCGTCGGTGTGAGATCAGATAACTTATACGACTTCATTGCACATCTAACAGTGTTGGAAAGAGGTTCTGCAACAAAACCAACGCAACAACGTTTTTAAATGAAGAAAACCGATCCGCATCAACGCTTAGCAACATGTATTAGTTATACCTGGTAAAAATCCTCTCTGATTGTTGAATAATAACTTTCTGTAAATAAGCACAAGCAAAGGGAACAATATTCAGGTTTAATATATCATACATGTAATAATATAATACACAGTTACACACACATATAATACACTCACTAGTCAAAACGAAAACGAAAGATAATCACTAGTCAAAACGAAAACGATAAAGGGAAAAACAAGTGATTGAGACACAAATATAAAAAAAGAACAGAGAGAAAGAGACCTGGATGATAATGATACAGCTTTGAAGGGGCGAACCGTTGACCGGTGTAACGAACGAAAACTAGAGAAACCAGAGCTCTGACCAAAAACCAGTTGGCTGTATGCAACAACTGACATTACCTCAAACAACTAGAATACGCTCAGAATCCTGATATCTACGAAATAAATAAATAAATAAAACAAACTAAATATCACAAACCCTTAATATTCAAACAATACTTACAAAATGCATATGATAACACAACATACATTTAGTAGGCTAAAGTTGGACAAATACTAATTAATTAATCATAATTATATAATTTAAGACGAATTATGAACAAAAAAAGTAACAATTCAATTGTATGACGTAAATTATGAATTCAGCAAACACTACTAAATCATTAATCCTGATGACGTCAGCAGAGGATTACTTACGTCAGCAGTGGCGGAGATGAATCGACGGCGGAAGGATACGACGGAAGGCGGCGGAGTGTGGACTCTGTGAGTGTTGGAGAGTTTTGTGTGTGTGTGGTCTGTTAGTTTTTGTAGCATCAGAGTATCAGTATTGACTTCTTCTATGTGTTTTTAAAACACCCCCCTCTACTTTTAAAATTGATGACTTGGTGATTAATGTTCAAGAATTTCAACAATTTCACTGCTTCGGGGGAATTTAAGGGTGCAAACGAGTCGAGCCGTTCGCGAGCTACTCGAGCTTGGCTCGGTAAAAAACTTGAAACAAGGCCAGCTTTATCGAGCTCGAGTCGAGCTTGAGCCTAAAACAAAGCTCGTTTATTTATCGATCCCGAGCTCAAGCCTGGCATGTGAAGCTCGTTAGGCTCGTCGAGCCTTATCGAGCTTAGTGTATTATTTTTTTTAAATATTTAATAATATTTACCACTCATTTAAAGTTGTTTAGTAAACGAGCCCGAGCCCGAGCTCGAGCCTCACTTATCGAGTTCGCGAGCCTAAACGAACTATTATTTATATTATTTAATATATTAATTAATAGATAATAAACGAGCCGAGCTCGAGCTTGAGAATTTACCAACGAGCTCGAGCTCGACTCAACTCGTTTGCACCCCTAGGGGAATTCTTCTTGCGTTAATATGGATGCTCACTCTATGCCCTCAAAAGGCATAACCACATCGTATAGTCTTATAAGCTTTAAAGTAAAAACATAAGTTTAAAACAAATAATAGTTAATTTCATATTAACAATATATTAATAAACAAACTTAAATGAATAGTGATAAAAATGAATAGTAATTTTAATAATATTTTATTCAATTAACTATATTATTATTAACTCTATTATTATTTTATTCAATTAACTATATTATTATTTTATTCATATTATTTTATTTAAAAACTTTATTATATTATATACTATTAATATAAATAAATAACATAATATTTATACTATAAATATAAATAACATAATACTATCTAATTTCGTTACAAATTTCCTGTGTTACCTTATGTGTAGAATTCTTTATTTTTTTTAACGTTTACAATCAAAATGGAATCTCGATTGTATAATTCATTGATTGATTAACACCTCATCTAAATCTCGATTATAAAACGCGTAACGCGCGTGATTTTATACAACTAGTTAAATTCATTTTGCTATTGATATAGTATCTAATAATTATCTTTAATTAAAAAATAAATATTCGTAATAAAGTATGAGAGAGAAATGGGAAAACAACAAGTGGATGACTCCAATAAATAACATATAGTATATAAATATAGACAAATAAATTTATGTTTAGGTTTGTTGGACCAATGAGGTACTGATGGAGTGGTTTGGGAAAGACTAGTTGTTCCTTATGACCCACGTTCAATTCCTACTCACCCCATTATTTTCTAGCGGCAGTGGCGAGGCTTTGTTGGGGCGGGAGGGGGGCGGCCGACCCCCCCGAATTTTCGTGCAGAAGTTCCGATTATATAGTATTCGTATAGAAAATTTTGTAAATATAGGGTTTCGACCCCCCGAAACTGGTTTTCGACCCTCCGAAACTAGTGACTTCCGACCCCCCGGTGACTTCCGACCCCCCAAACCTTCGGGTCAAGCTTCGCCACTGTCTAGCGGCAAGAAGTGAAGAGCGAATACGGGTGGCGTGTGTTCGACTCAGATAGGTTGTGAGGTTTTACCGATTATTCCACTGCCGTGCCTTCGGGCGGGTAGAGTTCGGGTTTCCACACATCAGGGAGAGCCAAGGGGTTGGCGACTTGGCGGCGGTCAAGTAATCGACCTTTGCTACAACGCATGGTATCACAGTGGTTAGCACGTCGTTCCTTACCGTTCAAAAAAAAAAAAGTTTGTTGGACTGAAAAGATATATGAAAAAGTTAACCGACTAAATCTATAAATTGAGCATACATACAAGGACTATATGTGCAACTTACTCGCCTATACTATTTACCATCTCCTGGACTCCAGTCGATCCATTGACCTCTACTGCTATCATCTTCTAGAGCAATTGATCAAAGCCTCTTTAAGGTATGTAATTTCTTTCTATTTTTCAATTATTGCAGTAACTTTTAGTTTTTTAACCTCCAAACCGAATGATATAGATCTAATTTTGTTAGTAACGTCTGGAATATCATATCTCATTTCCAGATCTCAAAAAAGTTATGATATAGATCTAATAATTCACACGTTAAATTAGTTTTTTTCGATCGGTAGTGGCAAATCGGCGGGGGCCGGACTCAATTTACCTACGAAAATCGCAAATTTCCACTACTGTGTTAAAGGGGGGGGGGGGGGGGGGGGGGGGGGCACCCCTAGCCCTTTTAATTCCTTCGCCACGGAATTTTAATATATATAAATTGTAAGGGGTTGTTTGGCAAGTGCTAAGCCAATAAGAGTACGCATATGTAGTGGTGGTGCATAAGTGATCAGATGAGGGTTATGAACACAAGTAATGGGACAAAAGGGTATAGTTTTCATTCGATGCCATTATTTTGAAACATATTGGGTAAAAGGTTTGCTACCTAATTCAAAGGCGTCCTTTTGGTGAACCAAACACACTTAATGTTACTGTTTCGGAGGTAGTCTCTTAATGAAATCGTTGAAGAGGCTATCAAACAACCCATAATTGAGTAGTTCATCAGTTATGAAATTATTTGTATGTTAAAAATATTAACTTTTGTTTTTATGTATATCATATTGTGTAAACATATAAAGTTATTTTTTTTTTTTTTACAAATAAACGAGTTGGCTCAAGCTTTTCACGAGGTGAGCGCCTTGGCTCAACCTTTTAGCTCGTTAAGACTTGAGACAAACAAGGGAGCCGGCTTATTGGTTTGTAAACGAGCCGAGTCTAATCCCGACCCTTAGTTTAAAAAAAGCGTGCTTGCGCAAGGCCTTTCGCTTTTGTGTAGATGGTGCAACTTGCAAATGAGGCGCGCCTCATGTACCGGGAGAGTTTTGTGTATCGGGAAGTTGTATAGATAGCTTTTAGGTCGTACATGTTGGTAATATGAAGCTTATATGTAGCTAATTTGGGTAGCAATGCTAAAAATCTGTTGGAAAGATATAAAAAAAATTATTTTATAAATTTTGTGTCCGAAATATCGTGTGCTTTTGTGCTTGAAGCTTTACGCCTCGGTTTTAGACCATCATCTCAGTGCGCTTTCTCACTTTTTAAAACCAAGCCCCAACCTATCTCGGCTCATTACAACCCTTTCTAGATAGCAAACGTCAAACGAGTTAGCAGACACTAGATGGAAAGGTTCTTTAATCTCGTTACGAGTTTGACAATTGTAGCAGATGCAGACCCTTCAAATTTTCAGACTTGATTAACATAATGTCTTAAAAATTAGCACTAATTTTAAAGGTGTATGTCAGTTGATTTATACACTAATTTCAACTTGGAACACCTAAATTTATACCAATGTTGCAAAAATCGGCCTAGGCGGCCGGTGAACAAAATCGGAATTAGGCCCTAGTCGAAGTTCTAGGTGTTTTGGCCATTAGGCGGGCCTAGGCGGTGATTTTTTTTATTTTTTTATTAAATTTCTAAGTATTTTTTAGTATTATGTGTATATATCTAAGTATTATGTGTATATATCGTAACATATTTAAAAAAACACCTAAATTTGTGTATATATATATAATACGTATAAAAATACCAAAACGCCTAATTCCGCCTAATTTCGCCTAGTCCCGACTAGTCCCTAGGCTGGACCTCACCGCCCGCCTAGCGACTTCTGCAACATTGATTTATACAAATTATGATCATGTGATTCTTGAACAGCCTGGATTTACATGTATGCTTAATCTTATATTACTGGATTTTTCTTGGTGTTTTGTTCTTGCAGATGATCACCGATAACGACTTGGGATTCATTGCCAACTTCCTTGGCATATTCATATTTGCTCTTGTAATTGCTTATCACTATGTGCTGGCCGACCCGAAATATGAAGGGAACTAAAGGAGTTTTGTAGTGTAATGAATGATGAAATGTAGTTGCAGAGGTGTTATGAGATTTTCAGATGATTAAGAATTATATACATGACATTAAGAAGGCGTAAATGCGCAATAATGATATTTAAACTTTGGTAGTTCTGTTTCTCTCAATTGGTTGAAATCGTGTTTTGTGTTTTTAAGATATACGGTTGGATGGTAACTACTGGAGTACCGGCTATTTACTTATTTTATCAGTACTTCACCTTGTGAGCTTTAGACTGTGAGGTATGGGGGGCCGTCCCCAGCCAGGCAAGCCCATCTTGGGCTGTCCCACACCGTGCCGGACGTTCCAAATGCGGCCAAAGAGTCCAATTTTGGACGTTGAAGACGGCGACGTTGATTGGTGGGTTTGAAATTCGTGGGGCCACTTTGAACGGTTACATGAACGTTATTAATTTTTTTTTTTACCCTTTTCCACCTTTAAAAACCACCCACCTATCTTCTCATTTTTAAAAAAACCATTCAAACTTCAACTATCCTTTATATAATCTTCATCCCATTTTTATAAAAACTGCCAAAAAAAAAACTTCACCCTCTTCTCTAAAAAATGGCTTGGACTTTGGATGAGGAGATCAAGTTGGTGAAGGCTTGAATCAATATGACTCTAACAACGGCCGAAAATGCAAATACGTCTTCTTTTTGGAACAATGTTTTGGTGGAATTCAATCGATTAAGCCAAACAAATCACCGCACCGGTCTTTTTATAACAATGTTTTGGTCGAAAATGCAAATACGTCTTATTTTAGCTTTTCGGTCTTCTTTTTTTAATTCGGTAACTTTTTTTTTTTTAATTTTAGGTTTCGTTTTTTTTTAGTTTTTAATGTCTACTTCTATTGTAACCTTTTTTTAATATTATGCGACTTTTTATGTTATTTATTTTAATTATTCAGTTATTTAAAAATTAGAAAATAAAAATTAGATGTTGGCCAATAGGAGTGAAAGACAACCAAGGAAGACTATCCCCATACCCTTGGGTAGTCTTCAAGTTGTCATCATGAGAGGAGAGCCCACAATTTGCTGACGTGGCGGAAAGTCCTCTCAAGCCTTGCCTCTCCACACCTCATAGTCTTAGATAAATATAACTCCAGTAGCGAGTGGAAGTACAGACACTCGGTACTAAGGACAAACAAAGACATGTTTATCCAAGTCAGCTTTAAAACATTTGCTCATATGAGTTGATTTATGTTGTTTTCTATATCCCTTGAATAATTGAATGAATCGCCACACCATGAAAAATGACAACAAAACGATACAAAGACAACTAAGTTTGAAAGTTTTCTAAATTCTATATAAATGGTTTTATTTGATTGAATAATGGTTTCAAGAACCAGTTATGTAGTACAACTGAGGGAACACAAGCTGGTAACAATAAACAGCTAACATGAAGATGACACATACCCATAGCAGCAAGCCCCTTGCAACACCAATTTTTAGGTGCTCATGGTTTGTATCTAAGCTAGAACCAACACAAAGCTCAGAATCCGAAGACGAGCCTTTGGGACGATGATCTCTAAAATCAATGCTTGTCTTCTTGCCAACTGTTGCCGCCTCTTTTGCACATTTGGAGCAAGAACAATTCCCACCAAGAAAAGGCGGTGAGTCTTTAAAGAATCTGGAAAGGACTGCTTGGTAGTCTTCACCCACAATCATTAACTTTCGCCGTGTCCTAGGCTTTAAAACCTGATCCATTGAACCAAAACTATCGTCAATGTTTTAGAAAAGGTTGTTATTCAAAGTGGCACATTGAGTGGGTCAGAATGCTTAACTAATTAGGACGTTTTACACATCTGCATACACGTTGGATGACTTTTAGCCCGTTTGACCCATCCTACCTAGTCGACCCTTCTACTACTCAAAACTTCTACCAAAACCCTCCCAACATCTTTCTATGCCCTCTTTTAGTAATAATGATTATGGATACATAATGATGATTTGAAAAAAAAAAAGCACTAAATCAAACATGCTTACTTGGAATAGCGTTCGAGTTATGACTCGGGCAACAGAGGGGAGACGTACGACGAGCAAACAGCCAAGGCGGTTTGGGTAATGATTTTGAAGAAGTACAGCACATGATCTGAATGTTGTTACGGGGAACCCAAAGGGCGATAATCCTTCACAGTCCAATAAAACAGTAATCTGAGGATGTTCTGCATCAAGCAAGTTTAGTACTCCATATTCCACCTGGGAAACTGAAATATAAAATATGATTAGAATATCATATAAACCGCAAAATTGTTGGATAAAAAGGAAAAAGAACAAAAGCCAACGGAAATAATGAAGAAACGCATTCAAATCACACTTCGACATTTAACATCATATCTTCTACCATGACAATTAGTAGGGCTGGCATAACAGGTTACACGAACCTGTTAAGACACGAACACGAAATCTGTAAACACGAACACGACAAGATTTCTAATCGTGTTTACAGATTTCGTGTTCGTGTCTTAACAGGTTCAGACCCATTTACTTATGAATGGTAGCTTTTTAAGAGATGTCATATAAAAGAAATAGCTTAAAAGGAAACGGGTCGAATGTAGCCCTAACTGTATTCTAATGCATGGAACCTCCTAGATCATCTTAATAAAAAAATCAATGAAACATATTGGCAAGCGATTTATTTATCAAAAAAATCTAAGCATCCATTAGCCACATCAATAAATATATATCAAAGATCACTAAGAAATTAAGAATTATGTTCACACTTAAAGGAAGAACTGCATACCAACAGCTCTAACAAACTGTGCTTGGCCATTTGAAGGCAAATCAGCTGCAAGCCTAACGCGTATAATAAGGCAAGGTCGTTGCATCACATCAGATCCATGCCAAAAGACCATATTGACCCAAGCCTCAAGTTCTTTTGGTGAAAAGATACCATATTTCTGCCTCCAGAGAATAGTTTTTTTAACTGATGATAAAAACCTTGCAGAGTCACCATCACTGACATCATAGAATCTACGAAGCTCGTCCACATTCATCCTGGATCCATCATCTAATACGTTACGAGATATCACAATGGTTCTTTATAAGCTTAGATGAGATTACAAGAATACAATGCGAGAAAGGAGCAAAACGACAAAAAACACCAAATCAGATCTATAATAATGTAGTCCTAAAATGATACTACGTGAAAAAGTGAACAAATAGTTGTGTATAATCAGAAGCTAATCGACTTGATTCTTCAAAACTAACCATGTGCCGCATCAAGGACAAAAATAACTAATATATACTTTACTAGAGAAGTGACAGTACCTTGTCGATATAGTGATACTCTGTTTATCAAGTTCCGCATAGAGTTCTACCAACCAATCTTCCATAACAACACTTCTAGAAACCTTGTTGACAGTCCTACATAACTCAAATATGTAAGACATGTTAAAGTTTATTAAGAACAAAGCTCGGACATGTGCATATGCTTGTCAGACTTATTGTCATTCCCAGCTTTATCTTTTCTAGACGAAAATACATGTAAGATATCAAAATTCAACACAAATCAAGCTGCTACACTAACTAATTAAGGTCCAGCTTTTAGAAACAAGTATCGTAGAACAAGCAACAATTGCAGACCTTATGTCTTGTGTGGCTAATTGGGAAGATAGCTCTGTGAGCTCAGCGCTCGAACCACTTAGTGTTCCTTTTGAAGAGCCTGATTCATCAAATAACCATGTTGCCACTGAAAGAAACATCAATGGCCTAGATAACACCTGAAAGAAAGATAATTTAGTGATCAAATGACATCAATCAATATGTTTATACTTTATATCATATGTAGATCCAAGTCCAACCTGCATTCCTTTAACCAAACTCGTAAAAGGTGCCCATTTCTGGATCCATTTAAACGGCGGACAACAGAGAATTTGAAGCGCTTGAAGCCCACGCCAAATAAACGGACTGCGCGCTGAAGAGAACCTTCTAACAATCTCTAGTGCTGCAGTTGTCAAAAGAAAGACTCCAACATCTCCAGCAGCACCAGTGGCCACCAAGCTGACTTTCGTCGAAGGAACACATATAACCGTCTTCTTAGAAAATTTGCTTGCAGTTAAACCAAATAAACGACGAGTAGGACCAATTCGCAACTCCAACTTCTTATTTGATTGGAAAAAGCGGACCGTCTCCCCCATCATATTACATTATTCTTCATTAAACCATAAACTTCATCAACCGTTTAATACTTTAATTTAAAAAAGGGATCAAACTTCTGATTATACTTATTTTATATCAATCCGATTATTGCTAACACATTTAAATTACAATTTACAAGTTCAATAATATGTATATTATTATACAGGAACCACATTGCCAGAAATCACAAACAATATTTGCATAACTGCATCAACAATAAATCCAATCAAATTCTAACTATGTTTTATTATTGTTATTATTATAACAATAATAACAATAGAAAACATATCAAAATAAAAACTAAGAAGCTTCATTTTGCAAAATCTTGTAATTTATAATTCCAAAAATACT
Organism: Ambrosia artemisiifolia; assembly: GCA_032199755.1. NCBI lineage: Eukaryota > Viridiplantae > Streptophyta > Magnoliopsida > Asterales > Asteraceae > Ambrosia > Ambrosia artemisiifolia. Next base: position 40,589,588 of record CM063529.1, read on the forward strand.
AAAAAAAAGTCAACATTTATGGATTTCAAATAGTGAATTATGTTTGCAGGGAGGATCATTTAAACAACAAGGCATACGATGATTGACAACAATGATGATGATAATAATAATAATAATAATAATAATAAATAAATAAATAAATAAATAAATAAAAACGTAAAGGGAGACTAAAGAATGAAAAGAGCGGTTTGTTACCTAAAAGGTTTTTGTGTTGAATGGCGGTGACAGCTATCGTTTATGACTTTATTCTGACATGAATCATATGAACTGATATGATTATGAGTTATGACTTTCTTTGACAAGTCAAAGACCGTATATTGTATTGTACCGTATTACCATAAATGTTTGGGATTCGACCCGTCCCCAAACGGAGGACGATTTCATTCAAAATTAGGTAAATCAAATGTGTATTTTAATTTTTTTAACGATCAACAGACTTATTATATTCAAACCAATCGGCTAGCTGGGGACTAGCCAAACAGCACTGATAGGCATTTTTTTTTAAAAAAAAAAACTTAAACTTCATTAACACAGCGGACGCTCCAAGTCGGAGCAAACCGCGAAACCAACTACATCATATCAAAATTAAAATTACACCAAGATTTCCAAGTCACGCTACCATCCTTAAACCTACTTCTAAACCACAAAAAACCCAAACATTTAATATCCGACACAATTTGCGCGACCTTCACTTCTACATTACGAAAGATGTTATCATTACGGGCCTTCCAAATACGCCAACACGCCAGCACGAACATCCCATACACAATATTCTTCTTCTTTTCAGCCACTATATCTTGATCTAACCACGTCTGGACATCGGATATTGAAAACCAAAAAAACCGGAGGAATTATGACCAAGCCGATATACCACACCACACCCCACTAGCCAAACTACAACCAGTAAAGATATGATCCGTAGTTTCTTCTACATCATCACAAAACACACATAAACCATCACAAAACTACACTGATAAACATTTCTATTTAATTGTATTTTAAATTACTTTAGATGAAATAGAGTACGTAATATTTATCATTAAGAATAATATTTATAAAATTTACAACTAACAAAAGGAAAGAAAAAAAAAGAAGATAAGAAAAGTACATAAGTTCATAAAAATATTCATTTCATACACATTTCTATTTAATTGTTACAAAAATAGAAATATCTAAAAAGAGCCAAATTTATTGGATTGGCTATTCTTAGTTGGCATGAAAAGTCATATAATTGTACATGTGAGACCACAAATCAATCAACCAAAATTTAACATTTTGAAACACCAGCTAAGATTACACACCTGGTAGCGAGTTGGTTTTAATATCAACTAACCATATTTGAAGTCGTTCGATTGATGCCACATGTGACAATTCCCACATCCAAGGGCTAAGTTTTAGCTGGCCATCTTTGACGTGTCTTGCATTTTCTACGTGTCCCTTACATTTTCTACGTGTCCTAGCCAAATTACTAGCCAACTTTCTAGTCGGCTTGTCTTTTCCAAGCCGCTACCTGGTGGTTAACAACCAGTCACCAACTACTCTTTAAGGGAGGTGTTTTGGTCTTGCAAAGTTAAGAGGGCTAAAAATAGCAAATTACAAAGTTTGAGGGGTGTATGTGCCCCACCGACACTTCTCTTTAGGATATAGACGAGAAACGTAGCCCCGCGCTACGTGGCGGGAAACATACCTTACTGTTGAGGCGTTGACACTAACATGGGCACGCACAAAAGGAAACGTATAAAATTAGCGTTGCGACGTAAACAGGATAAAAGACAATTATTTAGGAGAACCGATGTAATAAAGTATGTGAGAGAAACCATAAACCAATAAGTGAATGACTCTAATAAATAACATATAGTATTGATATATAAACAAACAAATTTATGTTTAAGTTTGTTGGACCAATGAGGTAGTGGTGGAGTGGTTGAGGAAAGACTCATTATTCCTTATGACCCAGGTTCAATTCCTACTCACCCCATTATTTTATGCGACATCCAGGTGGCGCCGGTTCGACTCGGATGAGTTGCGAGGTTTTACCGATTATTCCACTGTCGTGCCTTCGGGCGGGTAGAGGTCGGGTTTCCACGCATCAGGGAGAGCCAAGAGGTTGGCGGCGGTCGAGTAATCAACATTGGCCACAACGCTCGGTGTCACAGTGGTTGGCTCGTCGTTCCTTGCCGTTCAAAAAAAAAAAGTTTGTTGGACCAAAAAGATATAAGAAAAAGTTAATCGACTAAATTTATAAATTGAGCATACGTACAGGGACTACATATGCAACTTACTTGCCTATAACCATCTCCAGGACTCCAGTCGATCCATTGACCTCTTCTGCTATCATCTTCTAGTCTAGAGCAATTGATCAACGCCTCTTAAGGTATGTCATTTCTTTCTATAATTTCAATTGTTGCAGTAACTGTTAGTTTTTTAACCTCTAAACCGAATGATATAGATCTAATTTTGTTTGCCTTTGTTTCGGACTTTCGGTCTTGTTTGGTTCTGAATTATGTTTTACCTACCTTGTTGAAAGGAAAGGTTCGTTCATCAAATGTTAGCTACTAGGATTTTGAATTAGGGTTCTATCTAATTAGGATTGTTTTAGATTAGGGTTGTTCAAGCTTGTGGCATGCTCGAAAAGAGCTTGCCGACTAGGTTTGTAAACGAGCCGAGCTTGGGTGTAAGTAATTGTTTAATTAAAGCCCACTATTTAATAAATATATATAAATTGTAAGGGGTTGTTTGGCAACCTCGGCGCTAGCAAGTGCTGAGCCAATAAGAGTACGCATATGTAGTGGTGGTGGTGCTTAAGTCCGACCCTAAATATGCTCGCACCTAGCTAAGCTAGAAGGTGCTAGAATTAAAAATACTTCACAACACCTACATTTGTTAAATAACCAAACAAACCGAAAACCTAAGTGAAAATAGATGTCACTGTGTGTGTGTGTGTGAGAGTGAATGAGGGCTTCTTCCAAACCCTAACACCTGCAAATAGCTACGAATCTGAATTCAAACGGCATTTTGTAGGTATTTTGTTCTCTCTTAAGTTTTGGATTTGCTTCTTTATTATTATTATTATTATTATTATTATTATTATTATTATTTTCATTTTCTGATTGAATTTGCTTCTTAATTTTATCATTTTCATGTTTCGAGTTAGGTTTTTATTTATGCTTAGATTTTCATTTTATAGAGATGACATCTGATTGTTGTTTATTATTCAGGATTTTTCTCACAAATCAAAATGTCAGACAACATACCGTTCGAAATCCAAGTGGAAATTATGAAATGGCTTCCTGTCAAATCCTTGATTCAGTTTCGGTCTGTCTCGAAGACATGGAAGTCTATGATAGACAGCTCTGCTTTTGTTGCTGAGTATAGCCGCCAACACACGCACATGCAACATATACTTGTACGTTATGAAGCCGTAACTGATTTTGAAATTACATATGTTTCAATTGTCGACGATGATACTTTCCCCACCCGTAGAGTTTCCCTCCCTCGCCCCAATATGCATGGAGCTCATATAGTAGTGGGCTACTCTCACGGCGTGTTTTGTCTATATCAATTTGGACAATATGATGGCCGCGTCCGTGGAGCGGGCAAGGCTGTACTTTGGAATCCTTCTATTAGGAAAACAATTGATGTTGTTCTGCCTAATATGGCAGCTGGGAAAACATATGAAACCGTACTGGGCTTTGGGGTTTGCCGGGAGACTAATGACATGAAGATTGTCAAGATTAATCATATTGTTAGTTGGAGTGATGTAGAAAGTGCGAGTTGCATCCCTTGGCAGGTTCAGGTTTTTACCTTAAGCACAAGGACTTGGAGAAGTCTAGGCGGTAATCTCCCCCGTAAATTGGTCTGCTTCCATTTTGTTACGCGTTCGGTAGTAGCTATAGATGGGGTTATTTATTGGCTTGTTACAGATAGGGTTACCTCTTGTAATCTGATTATCTCGTTTGATATCACAAGTGAAGGCTTCGGAGAAATAAACCTCCCAAATGGGTTAGCACGTCCCCCGTTGGGACATAGGCTTTTCATGTTTAAACTAAGGGGGTCTCTTGTTTTGGTTGACCATGCTTACAGGGCCAATGTATTGGCGTACGATGTATGGCTGATGGAGGGCGGTGTTCCAAAATCATTTACAAAGCTATCCACCTTTAATCCTAACATGCATGTGCCAGATGCTGCAATGCCACTGGGATTTAGAAAGAGTGGTGAACATATAATCGGAAATTCAGAACATGCATTAGATGCAATGCCACGTGGATATCTTCTTGTTTATGATCCCCACTCAAAGCGCATAAATAGTATTGGGATTGAAGGATTGTTGTTTTCATTTTTTGTGCATCCCTACATGGAAACACTCTTTCTGCTTGATCAGCCTAATCGTACAGTTCATAATTAATTGGAAACCCAAATAGAAGGAACCGAACACCGGATGATGGGGAGCCTATCTAATGTCGGTTAAATTGTACCATGTTTGATGATTGCATTTTCAGGTAACTTATTTTTGATTTTGCATTGCAAAGATGATATGTAACAATGAAATCATGAATGATTGAATTTGATGATATTGCATGGTTAAACAACTTGATTTTGTTGCTGAATTGAACTAATTTTAATATCTTCAAAGTATATTTAACTAAATGTCCGTGTGAATTTTAAACAGAGAGTTGTGATCTTGCTTGTGTATTTGCACCCCAATTAACGCATGTCTGTCTGTTGTAGTCGTATGGTGTCAATGTCTGGCATTTTGATATACAGTTTTGACTTCTGGTTCATGAAAGGAACTTTTTGCTGATGATGTCACTGCTTTTTACTGAAGATGACAATGTACAACACAATTGTTAATCAACTCTTTCGTGTAGTAGGATATAGCTTGGAACTGATTTTTCGGTGCTTACTGCTTAGTAGTAGTCAAAATCCTCATCTCTAATAGCTGTTCACAAGAATCATAGCTTAGAAACCATAAAATGTTAAAGTATCAACATTACAGACATTAGTTTAACTATGGGTCATTTTGTGTTTTTCTTATGCTACAATGGGTGGATTTGGGTAAAGAAATACAAGTCCAAGGGTCAATCCGCGGGTTAATTTGAAAATGTAGGATATTAAAGCAGAGTCAAGATGGGTTGGAAACAAGAAAACAACGGGTCAGAGCGGGTTAAGTAATCTGAGAACATGTCATCATCTAGGGTCACATTAGGAGACAGGAATTCAGGGGATCAATCATCTAGATCTATTCATCTTCTTCGCTATTCCCTGCCTGGCTACTTCACTGCTAGGTTATCGTAAGGGGATCTATACATCTGCAGAAGAAGTGAGTTTTTAGTGTTATTTTTAGGTTTTTTGTTTAAATTGAGTTGTAATAACACAAAAACCTAGATCTTTAGCTGTTTCTTTTTTATTTTTGGTAATGATCCTAACCTAAATACAGAACCCATTACTGTAATCCATGGTTTGACTGTATACATGTAGGTGATTATAATGAAAATTGCTTATTTTAACCTATGATGAATTTGTATACAAAATCATGTTTTAGAATTCGACTATTGTCTACAAATTATTATAGCAATTATTTAAATAAAAGGGTAATTGTATTTAATTATTTAATTATTAAATTTGAAAACATAGTTTTAGCCAAGAACTATGATAAATTTGTTTACAAACAGTAGTCAAACTCGTAAAAGGGCCCCATTTCTGGATCCATTTAAACGGTGGACAACTGAGAACTTGAAGCGCCTGAAGCCCACACCAAATAAACGGACAGTGCGCCGAAGAGAGCCTTCTAACAATCTCGAGTGCTGCAGTTGTCAAAAGAAAGACTCCAACATCCCCAGCAGCACCAGTGGCCACCAAGCTGACTTTCGTCGAAGGAACACATATAACCGTCTTCTTAGAACATTTGCTTGCAGACTGGTTTTAGGGTATGTTTGACAATGAGCTTTTATGAGCTTCAAGCTTTCAAGAAAAAGCTGCTACACAATAAAAAGCCTTGTTTTGTTGAAGGAGCTGGAAGCTTTTAGGTTAGGAGAAAAAACTCTATAGTGAAAAGCTACTAGTACTAGCGTTTAGGAAAAAACTCCTACTAGCAACAAGCTTTTAATGAATAAATGACATAAATACCCATTCTATAATAATAAAAATAAAAAAAACATGCATATAAGCTTTTAATTAATGCTCATTTTTGTCATTTTATACATTTTATTAAAAACTCCAGCTATTTTGACAAACACCAAAATATATATTTAAAAAGCTACAGCTACTTGTTTTCAACTACTCAGCCACCAGCTAGTTTTGCCAAACATACCCTTAATATCAACTAACCATATTTGAAGCTGTTAGATTAATGCCACATGTAACCGCCTGACAGTTCCCACATCCAACGACTACATTTTAGCTGGCAATCCTTGGTGTGTTTTACATCTTCTATCCTAGCCGAATTACTAGCCAACTACTTTCTAGTCAGCTTGCCTTTTCCAAGCCACTACATGGTGGCTAACTAGTGGTCACCAACTACTCTTTAAATCATTGTCCATCCGCCACGTGTTACAATTGGCAAAAACATGTGATACAATTTATACTTGTTTTTATACAAATATCGTGTTTCGCTACACGACTTGAAAGTTTCTATAATCGGTTTGACCACTAAATTTCAGGCAACCATTCAAATTCATGAAATTTTTTGTGTACACAATACACTAATCAAAATAATTTGAGAGCAATTAGAGTTTTCACTCTAATTATTTGATGAACGAGTTAGGATTTTCAGCATGGATTTGCATATGCCCTTTATCGTCTTGAATCATCAAGAAGTTCACCACCAAGTTATAATCAGGTCAGGTTTTAATGACTGACTCGATTATTTCTTTAAATTGTTGGCAGTTTCGTTAATTTAAATAGTTTAGATGGTAAATTGTGCTTCATACAAAGTATAAGGCAATAAAATGGGAAGGAGAGCCAAAAGCATTATAGCCAAGCGGCATCTTGGTGGTGGGATAAGACTTAAGGTCTATAAGGTCCTGGGTTCGAATTTCACAAGGGTTTTTTCTTATAATTATGAGTTTACTCCTGAATTCGTGATTTGGTGATGGAATATGATCGCATGGTAAAAATGATGGCACGATAATACTCTACTGATCCGTGAGTAATTTCAATCACGTGTTCAAAAAAATTAAAAAAATAAAAAGGAAAGCAGAAAGCCACCCAGAAACTTAAGTTAACAACCTAAAGAATAATCCAGAAGTAACGAGAAGGAAAAAAAAAAGTCAAACTAGTCAAATCTAAACATGCTCTCTATCAGCCGTTGGATTCCAATTTAGCTGCTAATCTGGCGGTCATAAACCATCCTAAAGAAACTTCTAGAAACTCCACAAACTATATAAACCCATTCATTATCACCCTCCTCAAATCATCATAACTAAAAACCATAACAATACATCCACACAAACATCTTATTATTATTATTATCAGTGATTGAATAACCGACGATATGGCGGGAAAAGGTGAAGGACCAGCTATAGGAATAGATCTAGGAACGACGTACTCATGCGTCGCATCATTCCAACATGACCGTGTTGAAATCATCGCTAATGATCAGGGCAACAGAACGACGCCGTCTTATGTCGCGTTTACGGATACGGAACGTCTGATCGGTGATGCTGCTAAGAATCAAGTGGCTATGAATCCTATCAACACTGTTTTTGGTAAGCTTAATTTTGTTTATATACTCCGTTTTACTTAGTTTATGAACTGCATTGAATGATTTGATGTTATTATTAATGGTATTATTATTATTATTAGTATTATGAACGTAGGATCTGAAACTGTTGTGATTACGATTTTCTGCATTGTTTTTATGTTAAGAATTAGTTTCATATTATGACTTTGATAGATGTTTATTTGAAACTACACCACGCATAAAGTAACATAGTTGGATCAAAATTATGCATGACCACTCGTGTTACGCCAAACTATGTTATGTTTATGCATAACTTGAGACCGATGCTATAGTTTTCAATAAATATGTATAAAAGTCGTAATATGTACATATCACATTATAAACTAACTGTGCAATTAATTCTTATGTTAATTAGCTTACATTTTTTTGGTTCTTCGACGGTTGGTGTGTAAATGCATAGGGTTTGTATTGTATAACTATGAGATTTGTATTAGATATTGTTATTTGTGTACAGTAGCAGATTTAGTTCCAATAGGTTAGGAGCTTAGCACATTCAACATCTTTGATTTAATTGATAGTATACAATTAATATGATGCAATTGTCGACAAACTATATAGTCTAGAAGTTCAGTAGTGTGAATTATAACGATTTTGAACATAAATTTTGGAAAACTGTGGTTCAGTTAGGATATTATTCTATGGATATCTGCCCTAACCGTATAATTTCGCGCAGTTATATGGAATTCAAACTCGGTCACCTGTAGTCATGTCGATATGTTAATTAGTTTTGTTAATTATTTAGAATTTCAGTCAGGTTGAACTATTTGAACGTCACTTTTGGATCTCTTTGTTATAATCATAGATTTGTTAAAGCTAGATTGTGTACTTAACGAAGGTAATGTTTAAATGGCAGATGCAAAGCGGTTAATTGGTAGGAAGTTTAGCGATGCTTCAGTCCAGAGTGATATGAAGTTATGGCCATTCAAGGTCATACCTGGTCCTGCTGACAAGCCAGTGATTGTGGTTACTTACAAAGGCGAAGAGAAGCAATTCGCAGCAGAAGAGATTTCTTCCATGGTTCTTATAAAGATGAAGGAGATTGCAGAGGCGTATCTTGGTACCTCTATCAAGAATGCTGTTGTGACTGTTCCTGCTTACTTTAATGATTCTCAACGGCAAGCTACTAAAGATGCTGGTGCAATCGCTGGCCTTAATGTGATGCGTATTATTAATGAACCGACGGCTGCTGCAATTGCGTATGGTCTTGATAAGAAGGCGACGTCTTCTGGAGAGAAAAACGTTCTTATTTTTGACCTTGGTGGTGGTACTTTTGATGTTTCGCTTCTCACCATTGAGGAGGGTATATTCGAAGTGAAAGCTACTGCAGGTGACACGCATTTGGGTGGTGAGGATTTTGACAACAGGATGGTTAATCACTTTGTTCAAGAGTTCAAGAGGAAGAACAAGAAAGATATTAGTGGGAATCCGAGAGCTCTTAGACGGTTGAGGACCGCGTGTGAGAGAGCAAAGAGAACGCTTTCATCTACCGCCCAAACAACGATTGAGATTGACTCTTTGTTTGAGGGTATTGATTTCTATTCAACTATCACTCGTGCTAGATTCGAGGAGCTTAACATGGATCTGTTCAGAAAATGTATGGAGCCTGTGGAGAAGTGTTTGAGAGATGCTAAAATGGACAAAGGCAGTGTTGATGATGTTGTTCTTGTAGGTGGATCTACTAGAATCCCAAAGGTACAACAGCTGTTACAAGATTTCTTCAATGGGAAGGAGCTTTGCAAAAGCATTAACCCCGATGAAGCTGTCGCGTACGGTGCTGCTGTCCAAGCTGCTATATTGAGTGGTGAAGGTAACCAGAAGGTGCAGGATCTCCTGCTATTGGATGTCACTCCGTTGTCTCTCGGTTTGGAGACTGCTGGTGGAGTCATGACTGTTTTGATCCCAAGAAACACCACAATACCTACCAAAAAGGAACAGGTTTTCTCAACATACTCCGACAATCAACCTGGCGTTTTGATCCAAGTTTACGAAGGAGAGAGAGCAAGAACAAAGGACAATAACTTGCTGGGCAAGTTTGAATTGTCAGGAATCCCTCCTGCGCCTCGTGGCATCCCTCAAATCAATGTTTGCTTTGATATTGACGCAAACGGTATCTTAAACGTCTCGGCTGAAGACAAAGTTGGTGGTCAGAAGAACAAGATCACCATTACTAATGACAAGGGAAGGCTGTCAAAGGAGGACATTGAAAAGATGGTGCAGGAAGCAGAGAAATACAAAGCAGAAGATGAAGAACACAAGAAGAAAGTGGAGGCAAAGAATGCTCTGGAGAATTACGCCTACAACATGAGGAACACCATTAAAGACGATAAGATCGGTTCGAAGCTTGCTGCTGATGACAAGAAGAAGGTGGAGGACGCAGTTGAGCAGGCCGTGCAGTGGCTGGACGCGAATCAGCTTGCAGAGGTGGAGGAATTTGAAGACAAGATGAAGGAGCTGGAGGGTATTTGTAACCCTATAATTGCTAAAATGTACCAAGGTTCTGGTGGTGTTCCTGATATGGATGCTGGTGGTGCAGGCCCCAAAATTGAAGAAGTTGATTAAGTCCACTTATGACAATGGTTTTTAGTAATTGTTTTTGCTATTATAAATGTCTGGGATGTTATGTTTTCTATGATTTAGCATTTTGAAATTACAATCAACTGAATATTTCCATAATGTCCAAAGGTAATACTTGATCTATCTTTCTGAAAATAGGTAAGAACAAAATGTCTGGTTTGGTAGGTTTCGATAGAAGTTAATAACTGAACCGTTAATTAAATTAACGGTTAATACAAACCGAACTAGCTGGGTTGAGTGGGTTTGCTGGGTTCAGGATAATTTTTCAAAATCATCATATTTTTTGAATCTCATTTTTTGATCATGCAAAAACCGTCAAATTTCTCAACCGTTAAAAAAATACTTTTTCAATCTCATACCGTCCGACTTGCCTTAGTTTAGATTTAAAATGGTTCAATTAGGTTCAACGATTAAAGCCAAACCAGTAGAGTCATAAACTGCAAAAACCGGACCAAAACGTTAAATTCCTAAACTGAAAAAACCAGCAAAAATCGTTAAATTTCTAGGCTGCAAAAACCACTGCGAAAACCAGACAGGATCGCTAAGTTCTTAAACTGTTCTAAGGTTTCATATTCGACGATTCAATTGGTTTCATAGACTAAAAACCAAACCACCATTAATTCAAATACAATATAGATCAACGATCTCACAAAAAGCAATTGACGCGATTCAGCAAGCAAAGATGTAAAAGAAGTCTATAGAATGCAACTTCCTCTCCCTTTGGAGTGTCTACTGTTTTGTCTCTTAAAAAAATGCAAACCTTCACTAAATACCGCAATTGTAATAGAATAAATATAGTAAAGTTAGAAAAAACAATGAAACTGCAACATTTTCTTCTATAATCACCCCTACTCATGATTTCTAAATTAATGTTTCTGTGAAGTCAACATATGGGCGATCACAGGGGCGGAGACAAACACGAACCTCATGTTCTTCAGGTCCTTCCCGGTGTTTGGGAACAATAATCTCGAGCATGGTCCCAGTTTCATCGCCATAAGCTTCTATTTTAGCGTCTTCAGGAATACGCGCAGGAAGAGATATTTCCCGGATAAACTCCCCTGGAGGACAGTGTTCAGGTGCAGGATCGGCTATCTTGAAAGTCCTATCTTTTCTTTTCAAAGTCGGCATACACCCTGTACTTACACAAAAGATCTTTACAATCCCATGAGAGAGAGTGTTTCTCCATGTAACTTTAACCCTTTGAAGATCAGCACAAGGCAAGCTTACAACAATCAAGAACCCTTCTTCGTCTTCATATATAGTCTTGGCAGCCGTCACAGGCCCATACGCGTTTCTCATAACCCCTGAAAATTCAGTCCCCCAAAGTGGTCCCGCATAATTGACATAAACAACTCCATCATGGTTATCATCATCATTACCATGCGGGAACAAGTTTTTCTTGCGCTTATTATTACACCCGACCGTAAGATCAACACCATTTAAACTCCCGTTTGTCTCACTGGCCGAATGCTCTGATGACTGAGTTGAAAGATTCAACCCTGAACCATTCAACAATCTTTTCGGTTGATGGTGATTCCCATTAGCAGAACTGTTCCTGATTACCGGAGGGCGTTCGATTTCAAAATCCGTACTAGGAAGATTCCTCCAAGAACCAAAATCACTAGCATCCAGAGGAATAGTAAAGTTTAAATCTCTTCCCGTAAGCTCCATCCATCGTTTTCTTTCTTCTTCATCTAACCCTGTCAAATTCGGCGAACGAACAACTTCAATCCCATGAACACACTGCGGATTAGATAACCCCCTGTAATGTTTTCTTTGCATTCTGTGAGACCTAACAAACCCTTTATCCGCACTGAACGGAAAGTGTTTTTCACCCTGTCGTGAATGCCCGTTCATATAACTCCTTAACTGCATCTTCCCCAACGCATTCTCCGGCCTCTCTTTAAACGCCCACATATACATATTCTCCATATCATGCTGAACCAAGAAAACATCCAACTTCAAATCCGATTTATCATACCCATTTTCCCTATTCCCTTTACTCTTCGCCTTCTCATTCAACGCCGGTCTAAAATAAAAATTAAAGAAAAACCAAGCTCCCCACATGCTATCAAGCCGTTTAGCGCACTTTTTCCCAATCTTCGTCACACTAATATTCGTCTCAACCTCATAATGCTGAGAACCTAACCCAACATCCAACATATCACACCCCTCATTCCATAACACCGGTGGAGGACTCGGCTCCACCGAGAACGGAAGATTAATATCCGGCGGCAAGCTAAGAACCACCGCCCGATTCAGCTCTCTCTCCATCTCATCATGAGCCGTTAAACACGAATCCATCGACAACATAGTCGACAAATGAATATTATTATCCATTGACAAACTAGTCAACAAATCCCCACCTAGTTTTTCCTTTGCAGGCATTATTATCATGTTATTGTTCGAATCGTCTTCTTCGGTGGAATCGTTAATTCCACCACAATCAACACTTAACAGCATGAGCTAAACCTCACACAGTCATGAACTTAAACTAAAGCAAAGTAACTTAATAGTTTATACACAACATACCTAATACATACTAATTTCATAACCCTAAACGAAATTAGACAAATTCTCAACAGTTTACAACGAATTAAACAACAGTTAATGAAACCCTAACCCTAGATAAATGAAGATAGAGTGAAGAAATCTAAGGGTTACCTGTGGAGACTAATTATATGATTGAAGGTAATAATAATTGAAAGCAAATAATAATAATAATACAGAGAGGGATACAGAGAGGAAGGTGGAGGAAGATACGGCGTCGTTTGAGGGTTGGGTGGCTGTGAGGATGACCTACACCAGATGAAACCGAAGGGTTTGTTTTGTGACGACCGAAATTCACGCCGTTACATTTTAACAAAAGAGAGAGGGTATCATGCATTCATGTGTGTGTTTACGTGCAAATAAATACAATAAGCCTAATGCCAATTTGTAGAGTATAAAAATATAACTAGTGTTTTCGAAGTACGGCGCGTTGCGCCGTTCGCCGTGATCTACGCAATGGGAGATCGAACATAGGGGAAAGAACTATACGAACATAGGCGAACGTAGACGAAAGAACTATACGAACGCACACGAACGTATGCGAAAGTACTATACGAATGCAGACGAACGTTGGCATAAGTACTATACGAACGTAGACGAAAGAACTATACGAACGTTAACGTAGACGGCAGAATTATACGAACGTAGATGAAAGTATTATACGAACGTAAACGAAAATTGGTGGCGAAAATGGGAAAAAAAACTTAACCAAAAAGTCGGTGTCCAAATTGGGAAAGAAAATTAAAACAACTTACGTTGACGAACGGAGACGAACGTACTGTACGAATGTAGACTAACGCCGCATAAAAAATTGCTATACGAACGTAGACGAAAATACCATACGAACGTAGAGCAACTTGGGTTAAAGATCGGGTGTTACAGACGAACGGAGATGAATGTATTATACGAACGTAAGCGGACACTACGTAAAAAAGAAAGAAATAAAATATGGCAAAAGTAGGGAAAAAAACTTAACCAAAAAGGGTGTTACAGACGAACGGAGACGAAAGTACTATACGAACGTAGACGGACACTACGTAAAAAAGAAAGAAATAAAATGTGGAAAAAAAGGGGAAAAAAAACTTAACCAAAAAGTTGGTGGCCAAAACTGTGGAAAAATAAAGATTGTGGGAGAAAAAGCAAACCAAAAAGTTGGTGGCAAAAATGAGGAAAAAAAAATTGAACACCTAAAGAAAGGAAAAGAAAATGTGGCAAAAATAGGAAAAGAAAAACTTAATAAAAAAGTTAGTGGTCAAAACGCAAAAAAAAAAAACTTAATAAAGGAAGGAAAAAAAAACAGAGACGAAAAGGAAAATGTTGGAAATAAACTGTTTCTAAGAACTCTCCGTTTAATATATATATAATTTTGGCTTACTATTATTACAACTCGGTTTTTTTAGGCAAAACTAGTTTGGTTTAGGAATTGATTTATGGACTGAAAACCCCAACACAGTGTTTTCAGAACTGGACCCGAAGTTGAACTGGAGTTCTCGGCGGTTCGCCGGTCCGACCGGTCTAATGAACCGGCCCCAAAACAAATAAAAACCTCAAAAAAAAAAAACCCGGTCCGACCGGCTGGGTCACCGGTTCAAAAGCGGTTCAATGCACAGGCGGTCCGTTGTATCAAATCGGACCAGCTGGGGGCCCAGAGCCCAGTCCGGTCCATTTTTCAAAACCCTGCCCCAACACACTCTAATCGGCTTTAATCGGGATCTAAACCTGGTTTGTAGACCAAGCTGGTATATTTGCACAACTCCTGGAACCGGTTCAGGCTCAGACTTTTTAGAAGCTAGGGATTAGCCCAGTACTGCAAGTACCCATCCCAAAAATAGCAAAAAACAGGCACTGGTGCCGAACAGAAAGTACCGATCCCGAAAAACTCAAAACGTCGGTACTAAATTGGTACCCAAAATTGTTCGGTACGGCACATTCGATACCGATTCAGTTTCAGTACCATTTTCACATCCATATAGAAACCTCACGCTAAGTCAGGCCCAAACTGTTTTTTTGTTGGGGCAGGGTATGATTAAAACCGATTTTTGTACACCTCTACTTTTATAGTATTTTTTAGTTATAAATTTTAATATGTTATTTCAGGGAAAATTTGTTATCCAGGCTGGCCCTAAGCATGAGCTGAGGTGGACACTGCTTAGGGCCAAAAATGTAATGGGCCCCCAAGTTTTATATATTATCCTTTAGTTTAGGCCCTAAGTTTCAAACCCAGTTTATATATCATCCTTTAGTTTAGTCCCAAAAATTAGAACCCACTTTATTATAATATCATTTATGGAATTTTACAGTTTCAATCACGTTGCTACACTTCATTTGTTTTATTTATTTTATAACAATTGTCTTCGTATCATGTTTTTTTTTATACGGAGTATATGTGATTGATGAGTTTATAATATATGGCGAGTGGGGCACTAATTTTATCTCGTCGTCGTCGAGGGACCAAGTTTTTTTTAACATTCTCGGAGAGGGGCCTGATTATTATTGTTCAGATCTTATCGATACAACTTACTTCTTCAAACAAAATATGTTTGTTATGCTGATAATGAACCATATACATCTTTTCACCCAAACTGGTTTGGTAAAGATCGATTTTGACTTCGATTGACCAAAACCAAATCGGTTGAGGGATGTTGTTCGGGTTTTTTAATTGTTATTTGTGGTTTTGGTTATAGGATTCCAACCCGTTTACCGACCCAAATAAGCTTCAGCTTAATTATCTGGGTTTGGGTTAATTTGGGTGGGTTTCTAAGTACAAATATGAAGCATGCACCTAGATGAATCGTATTTGTATACCTCGTATGACGCTGTTGCAGTGCAAGAAACAGGATTGTAACAGTTGATTGGGTTGGGAGTCACTAGGGTACAGTTGAACTCGAGTTTGTGATCATTGTCGACCTTGTATGAAATGAAGACAATGTTGGATTACTAAACATTCATGTTTTACATTGTAGTGCTTTGTTAATATTTTTGGTTAGTAAAATGGTTTACAATGATATAAAAAATAGTAACTTCTATGTTATATATAGATATAAGAAGTCTCCAAACGAAGAGGGTAAAGATTATTGAGTATTGAATGATACATTCATACATCACTTTCTTCCTGTGCAGTGGCAAAGCCATGTGATTTTGCTACCCTTCATTAAAACCATAAATTAAGCTCTGCATGATTTGTTCCACACATTTTACCCATGTTATAAAAATATCATTTGTAAATGGTGGAAGATCCAATGAAAAATAGAGGTGCGAAATAGCAGAACTGCTCGCGAGCTACTTGAGTTCGGCTCTGTAAAAAGCTCGAAACGAGTCGAGCTTTATCGAGCCCGTGCCGAGATTTAGCCTAAAACAAAGTTCGTTGAGACTAATTGAGCCTAGTGTAATATTAGTTTTACTAATATTTAATAATACTTACCCCTTATTTAAAGTTGTTTCGTAAATGAGATGTTTTGAGCTTATTTAAACTTGTTTACGTGCCGAACCTAAACCAAAAAATAAGCTTGTTTAGTAAACAAGCCTCAGCTCGAGCTTCATGTATCGAGCTCGCAAGCCTAAATGAGCTTATTATTTATATTATTTTTATTTAATACATTAATTAATAGATATAAAATGAGTCGGGCTCGAGCTTGAGAAACTTCTAACGATCTGAGCTCAAGCTCGATCCTGGTCGAGTCCGGGCTCAACCTTTGCACACCATGAAAAATCAAGATTTCAAATTTGATCCTATTTTTTCTTTAAAAAAATATATTGAAAAATAAAATACAAATAGTTAAAACAAAATGAGTTGTTTCTTAGAATTACAATGATTAAAAAGATATATGTCTTATAGTCTTTGAGGAAATATATAAAAGGTGTCATTTTTAAAGCAAATTTGGTAGTTCAGTAAGAATAATGGGTGTGGAGACGTGAGACATAAGGGACGGCCAATAAGATTGTATGTTCTCAATGTTTCGGATGGAGCACACCGCTCCCCTCCCATGTCTCCGTCTCTTATGTCTCTCTCGAGACATATGGGACAGACCAATGGGAGGACCATGTGTCTGTCTCTCATGTCCCAAACACTACCCCCTCCCATGTCTCATTTCTTAATATTTGTCCCCACTGACAAGTTTTCCTACGTGGATGGCTCTTCTCCCGTCTCCACACCCGTCAGCCTAACTAACCATTGAAATTCTTGGTTGTCATGCCCCACAATTGTCTATACTTTTTATTCAATATACAAGCAACTAGATTTTGTCAAACGTATCACACTCTACTCTATATTTTTCACCGAATGCATCTTGTATCACATCGGTAATTTTATCTTTTTCAAATCACGCTACATTGTCCATATAGCTTGCAATTCACTTGCAACCTATAACACGATATATGAGTCCTTATAATATCACATCACTAGGGGTATAGAAACTATAACCCAGTAACAATTCGATAATCTTTGCCTAATAAATAAATAACTATTTAGTATCACTTGTCACAATTATGTGACAACCAACCTTTTTCCACTTTTCTAAATTTTCATTACTAACAATTTAATATTTTTTTTATAAACACACATAGATACGAGTTTATAACACATGTATACATTGGCGCAGCTTTTAAGAGACGGGGAGGGGCGGCCGACCCCCCCCCCCCCCCAATTTTCGCTCAGAAGTTCCGATTATATAGTATTCGTATAGAAATTTTTTGCTATATACAGTTTCGACCCCCCAAAATTGGTTTTCGACCCCCTAAACTAGTGATTTCCGACCCTGGTGACTTCCGACCCCCCGAAGTTTCGGATCAAGCTTCGCCACTGCATGTATATACAAGTTTATAAGCAAAAACCCCTATCGAATGACTCAAATCAATAAAGGGAGTCTTTGGGTGGAGATCTTATCTTGTCTTTAATCTTTATATTACATCACACATTTCTTTTCTTTTTTTTTTTTTTTTTTTTTTTGCAAGGAAGACAAAATGTGGATGCCTCTTGTTCTAATCTTGTGGTCTTGTATAGTTGTATAAAGTGAATAAAAAGATGAATTCACGAGTTTAATGATCCATGATCATTGAAGGGCTTGTTTTCAAAAAAAAAAAAAGACACATTTTCTTTGTTTAGAGCACAGTACCTCATGTAGATAATATCACACTTTATAGTTTGGGACACCCCTGTCTTTGGATCAAAACTTTTTATGGTTTCATCATGCTTTCTTCTTTTCTCACCTCACATAAAGATAAGGACTAAAAGGCTTCTATGTACTAACAGTTTTTGTATCTGTAATGTGAGTAGAAACAGTTATGAGATCTTCAAGTAGTGTAGGACTTGGATTAAGTGTTGTATTTGGATGTTTATTACTAGCTCTTATTGCAGAGCTTTACTATTTATTATGTTGGAAAAAGCATTCATCTTTGAGCTCAACAGGGCTAATAAAAGACACCCAAGTCCATGAACCACAAGCATCACCACCCTCATCATCATCATGGGTCAGACCAGTTGATCAAGATTATGATGACACGAGCGTCGAAACTGAGCTGTTGAGTCTGCATAACTTATGTGCCCCTGGCCCACCAAGATTTCTGTTTACAATAAAAGAAGAAACAAAGGAAGATTTGGAATCAGAAGATAGGAGTAAAAGAGGGTCAAGAGGAAGAAGTTTAAGTAGTGAGGTTGTGTTTTCAGTTGAAACACCTTTTTTTACTCCACTTGCTTCACCAGCATATTTTACTCCACCTTTAACTCCTAGAGATTTAGCTTATAGACAACCCTTTAGTCCTTTGAGTCATTCATCAAGTGATGCAGAGTTCAACAGGATTAGAGCATCACCACCTCCACAATTCAAGTTTTTCAAAGGTACTGAAGATAGACATGAAAAAAGTAAACCGGTTGAAAGATTTGGCGTTGCTGATTCGGTTAAACCGATCACAGGTTCATTCAAGTTTCATATATGAAATAAATTGTGTTTTGATTAGTACATATCTTTTATGTAGAACTTTGTATAAGACTATTAGAGCTTTAGTAGAAGTTTTAATTCAACTAAAGCCCATTATGCCATTGCTTATTGATTTATTGAGTGTGATTTTCAGCCCTTAGTTATGCTCATTTCAAGTAGAGTTATATACTTATATCGCGAAAGATTTCGTGAATCATTATTCTTAGTATAGTGGTTATTGGTGTTTTTTAGGTTGTGATCAGGGGCGTAGCTTAGTTGGGGGCCTGGGGCGGGAAGGGGCAGCCCGCAACCCCCCCCCCCCCCCCCCCCCCCGAATTTTCGCGCAGAATTTCCGATTATATATTATTCGTATAGAAAATTTTGGAAATATAGGGTTTCGACCCCCCGAAACTAGTGACTTCCGACCCCCCGAACCTTCGGGTCAAGCTTCGCCACTGGTTGTGATCATGTAAGCTGAACACAACTAAAGCTACATTGGATGTATATGGAAAGTTAAAACACAAGCTTTATCTTTTCATTATTGTACAATAACTCGGTCAAATTTGTTATAAAAGATAGTTTGTTACGCACTCGATATTTGCTCCAAAGGTGGTTGCGAACCGACTCTGATTCAGCTAGGACAGTCTTCTGTTTTCTGTTTCTTATTTTGTTCATGTTGTCCATGGTTATTTTGGCCTGTTAGTTAATGCATCAAGTTCTCACAATATATTGTTAACACTTGTCCAAAAGAATCAAAACTGTTGTATAATTTTAGTGACAGAAGAAGGTTCTGTTACAAATGTCAAATCATATGATATTGTCACGTTTTGTGGTTTGACCTCTGTTTTTCTTCCATGTATTAGCGCAAGGGAAAATCACCATAATTATTGGAGATTATGACCAAGATTACTTCTCCTTGACGTATGCTCCAAGACTAGCTTCTTATCTTGTGCCCAAAGTTTATGACTGTCTCCTTCCCCTGCTTTTGCCACTTTTATTTTATTTTATATTCTTTCTTGTTGAATCACTACACTTCATTCAATTATTCTTCTTCTTTTCACCTGATTTCGAAACAAACCTTTTTGTTTTTAGATAGACTGATGTCCCCTTTTCTTTAACCGATTTGATTTCGTAGCTTCTCGACGTTTCGTTCGATTCGGCCTTAGAGATGGTGACGCTGGAAGCTTAACCCACCCATAGACCAGTGGGCTTCTTCGGCCTACGACATGAACGGGTCGGTTGTTGTGGGTGTGAGGTTACGACCGTGATGAGAGGGTTTCACGGTGGCGGCGGTGGCGGCAACTGGTTTGTTTGTTTGTTTTTTTTTTTGTGAGCAGGATAGTAACCTGCTCTGATACCATGAAAAATTCTATGCGGAAGCGATTTTGTGGTTGGGTTGAGCTTGTTTGTTTCGGCCTTGCGGCCGGAGGCCGCTCGGTTTCTAAACAATGACTCTCAAACCGGCAAGTAGATTATTTGTTTAGATGGTATAGAGATGGAACAAGTGTTTATTATTGATAGAGATGTTTGGTGCATTCAAATGAGGAGTTAATCTCCTCTATAAATACATAAATGAAAATACATAAAATAGGAAAATAGTTAATCTTGGGGTACCAACATGGAGCTAATCTTGAGGAACAAATCAAGGAGCCACAAGTCTTGAGGCATAGGATAAGGAGGAGAAATTATCTCCAACATTCATATTGGAGATTATGACCAAGATTACTTCTCCTTGATTTATGCCCCAAGACTCTTATCTTGTGCCCAAAGTTTAGCTCATTCCTCATTTTATGTATTTTCAATATGTGTTTATAGGAGATTGTTTTCTCCTCTAGTTTGTACCAAACATTACAATCAAATAAATCTTTCTTATTCTATCTCTATATCCTTGTACCAAACCCACTTTGCCATTTTAAGAGTCAGGTTAGTAAGAAACCGAGCCGCCCTTGGCGGCAGGGCTAAACTAACCAAACCCAATACAAAACCGCTTCCGCTAACCAAATAACAAAACGCTTCCGCTCGAAATTTTACATGGTATCAGAGCAGTGATCTGATCCTTGAACAATCTGCTCATCAAAAAAAAAAATCTAAATAAATATCCAAGCACAGCAGCAAAAGAATCAACAAAAACAGTGAAACGAAGATGGTCAACATGACGACTTTCTTTGGGATGTCGCTTGGAGCATTTGTGTTCTGGCAATCAATGGATAAAGTTCATGTTTCGATCTCTCTTCACCAAGACGAAAGGAAAGAAAGCATGGAGAAGTGTGTAGAAAATAAAAGATGAAAAAAGGTGATTTAAAAAAAACAAGGAGGGAGGCAATGACGGGCAAAAGCAAGATAGAGAAAATCGAAGACCAAGAAAAAGAAAAGTTGGGTTCAAATCTACGAGCCCGCAAGAAGAAAAAAAAAAGTCGAGTTCTTTGAACTCACAAGAAAAAGAAAAGTCGGGTTTTTTGAACCTGCAAGAAGAAAAAGTTGGGCTCCTTGAGCCCGTGAGAAAAAAGTGAGTTCTTTGAACCCGCAAGAAGTAGAAAAGTCGGACTCTTCAAGCTCGCAAGGAAAAGAAAAGTCGGATTCTTTGAATTCGCAAGAATAAAAGTCGGGCTCTTCAAGCTCGCAAGGAAAAGAAAAGTCGGATTCTTTGAATTCGCAAGAAGAAAAGTCGGGTTCTTAAAACCCGCAAGAAGAAAAGCCGGGTCCAAGTCTATGAGCCCTCAAAAAAAGAAAACACTCCAATTTGAAGGAAGGGGAGTGTTCGAAAAGAAAGAAACATTACTTGGCAAGTTGGGCGTTCGTGATCTGCATGCTCCAACTTGAGGGGGAGTGTTGGAGATAATTTCTCCTCCTTATCCTATGCCTCAAGACTTGTGGCTTCTTGATTTGTGCCTCAAGATTAGCTCCATGTTGGTACCCCAAGATTAACTATTTTCCTATTTTATGTATTTTCATTTATGTATTTATAGAGGAGGTTATCTCCTCATTTGAATGCACCAAACATCTCTATCAATAATAAACACTTGTTCCATCTCTATACCATCTAAACAAATAATCTACTTGCCGGTTTGAGAGTCATTGTTTAGAAACCGAGCGGCCTCCGGCCGCAAGGCCGAAACAAACAAACTCAACCCAACCACAAAATCGCTTCCGCATAGAATTTTTCAATAATAGCCTTTGACTCTGTTGAAAAGCCAAAACAGCCACCTCAGACGTCTCAGGTGAGACGTTTCACAGAAACGACGCCTGAGGGGTCTTCAAAGATGCCTAAGGGGTTTTCACACCACGTTTCATGTTTTGATTCGCTAGTAGTTGAGGGTTTTCGCCTGAGAGGTCTTGGTTTCCGTGAGGCGTCTGCGTCTCTATAGAGACGCTTCACGTGTCTATTTTCACTTTTTAGAAAAGTCAATGTGTAAATTCGTGATTTTTCTTAGCAGAATAGCATGTGAGAAGATTAAACCCCTTTTGTGACTTTTAAAAAGTTATCTTTTAACAAGCAACATGAGTTCAGTTTAGACTTGAGGGAGTGGGGCGGCTTTGAGGGGGCGGCGAAGCATTCCCGGGCGGGAACACCGGCCCACAGGGCGGGAAGTGGGGGGCGGTGAGGGTTGGGCGGTGGGGGGAAGACGGGCGGTGGGGGAAAGGGTTGGGTGAGTTGGCAGTTTTTGATTGGTTGGGGGCACAAAGTTACCGTTTGACTTTAAAAAAAAAAAAAAAAAAAAAAAAAAAAAATTTGAATATAACCGTTGGTTTTTAACGGTAAAAAAAAAAATTTAATATTTAAACCCCACATTTTATTTAAAAACAACCACTACACTTCACCCCAACCTCCAAACTTCTCAATTTTTATACCACTCTTCTCCATATTTTATACATTTCAACATATATTTTATAAAACCATGAACCCATACAACAGAGGCTTTGACCCGAACAACCCATTCACCTACGTCCCGAACCCGAATACCCCACCGGTTCGTCCCGTACCAACCCGTCCACCCTATCCATCACATTGTCCCGACTACGCGGGTTACGCGGGCTATCTTAGCGGACAGATTTTTCCAAATTTTCCCTTTAACGATTCCACCGTTCCTAATACTTCTTCAACACCACTCGAATACACAACGCCACCGGATACCATACCCGAAACACAAGTAGAAAATGTTGGGGGTTCATCGTCCGGTAAAAAACAACCCGCCAAAAGAACTCACAAAAAGAAGACGGCGGCGGAGAAGGCGTTGAACGCCGCCAACCGCCAACATCAAAAGTGGACGGTCCCCGAAGAGGTTGCCCTTACCCGAGCGTGGATATCAGAGTCGGAAAACGCGGTTGAAGGTATTTATTTTTAGATATTATTTTTTTTAGACATTATATATTTTTTTAAATTACATAAGACTAACGTTGTATATATTTTGTTATTGTGTAGGAAATAATCGCCACCGAGAAAACTTTTGGGACGACATAAACAACTCGTTCCATAACTTGATGGGCCGAGAGATGTATCGATTTAACGAGAGTCTCTCGTCTAAGTGGACGGACATAAACAAGGCGTTGAACGCCTTCAAGGGTTTTTATTATCACGCTAGAAATTATCCACGAAGCGGTGAAACGGGCGGTGACTACTTAACTAACGCCCTAAAAGCTTATCGTGATGATAAGAACTTTGATTTCAAATTTTTGCACTGTTGGGAGATCGCGAAGAATTTTAATTTTTTATGTATTTTTAATTTTCTAGGTTTGTATTTTAATTATTATGAATTTTAATTTAGTTTTTAATTATAAAACTTATATTTATTACTTAAAAAACAAAAAAAAAAAAAGAAAAAAGAAATGCCACATGGCAATTCCCCCCCACTCTTCCCCCCCTTCCACTCCCCACAATTTTTTCCCCCCCCCAAATGGACCCCACAAGTGCCACATGGCAATTCCCCCCCCCTCTTTCCCCCCCTCCACTCCCCATAGTCTTATAGTGTTTTTGTTTAGACGTGTTTTTGTTTAGAATGATGTTAACGTGTGCCATATCGATTACACAACCAATTGGCTTCATTTTATAATACAATACAATGAGGGTGCACGTTTTGATGAAATCTTGGTCTCAAGAATTGTACATGTAAATTTCTATGTGTGAAATAAATTATAAGTTTAGGCCAAAGGTAAAATTGCTTTGTAATTATAGGATCATGGTTAAAAGTAGGGCTGTTCACGAGTCGAGTTGAACCGAACGTACCTTTGCTTGTGTTTGGCTCGTTTATAAACCGAACCGAGCGGTTCATTTACAACGGAGCCAAAAACCAAGCGAGCATTCTTCGTGCGTGAATTTTTCCGAGCGAGTAACGAGAGGAGAGTAACTCGGACAACCATAAAATTAGGATGTTTTCTTCAATGTTTTCGTTGTCGTGGTGACACCCAAGGTCAAAATTTTCATTGTTGACCCTAATATTGAGGTTCGAGTGTTCGAAAATGAGGCTTATGTTGAGGTAGTGAGGTGATGAGCATACTGCAAAGAAAAAAGTTTCGCATGGTGACATACGGTGATATTAAGCGATGTTTAGCAACGGATGACTAATAACATAATGAAATCAAGACTGTTACTTCACGACTTTGGGTTTATTATTAAACTTAGTGTTAAATTTATATTGGATTAAGCGGACTAGTTATATTTTACTTGTTTATATTGAGCAAAATGCTATATATAAAGCTATAAATATTACTATGATTTGGGTTGTATGTATAATTATATACATGATAAATAAATAATAATTTATTCAATCCGAACCGAGCCGAGCCGATCGGCTCATTTACATCCGAGCAGAGGATCGAGCGAGTATTTTTATAGCATTTTTTCGAACGAGCGGCGAGCGATTCACGAACGGCGAGCAATTTAAACAGCCCTAGTTAAAAGACACATATAATTCAGGGGAAGGGGACACAAAATGATTGACATTCGTAGGACTATTTACCCCTTAAAATTATTAATTACATTACATATAATATTTTTTAGAAAGAACATTACATGTAGATATTACACCATGTTGCAAAGTATCTATAGACCATTTGTTTATAGCCACCTCATTTGGGGTCATACTTGGTATCTGTAGACCATTTTTTTTGAACGGCATGATCTATAGACCATTTGTTAATTCCAAATAAAATATTATATGTACTAGACCTGGGTGGCTTATTTTGACAATACTATCAGACATTAGACCATTTGTTTATCGGTTGAAACTAAGAGTATAAAGCATACAAAAATGAAAGAAACCATGACTGCACGTAACCCACAAATTTACCTTAGCGTATACAACTGACTAACGGCTACTTGTAACTAAAAGCGTCATCAGGCCCCATAGGCCATGGCTCATGTGGTTCATTATGCACACGCCTTAGTTGCTATGACAGTAAATTGCTTACTTTTCATATCTATGTCACACACATACGATCTATTTTACTCACTAAATATATGGGACGATGGATGAATAATGAACCACAAAATATGGATTTTTTCTTTAGTTCTCTGCATAATTTGAGGTAGGGGATATGGGGAATGGGGACGAGGACTCCAATGCATGAGTGAAAATGAACAAAATAAATAAAAATCTCATACTCCCTTCGTCATAATTAATAAATCTTTGTTTGTATGTTATAAAATGACAATAATATCCTCAAGTTATTATTTCAAATCTTTGATTGTGTTTTGTCTTTTACGGGCAAAACTGAAAATTGTTTAGAAATGAACATTTAATTTGAGACAATAAAAAGTGTAAAAATGAACATTTAAAATGGGACGGAGGGAGTATTTTCCCTATAATTTAAAGTATGGTGAAGCTGCTAGAGACTCCATTGTGAGCCTCTTAAGACCTAAGAGCATAAATAAAGAGTTTAAAAGCAAACATAAATAATTATACTAATCCATTTCCAGACTTTTTATTTTTTTACAACATCTGAAGAAACCAATATATACAATAGCAGAAATTCTACATATATACAACTAACAAGATCAAAATTACCAAAGATTTATAAACAGACAATTTTACAAAGGCTACTTAGGCACATATACAGTATCTCACAAGATGGTACAACCCTCATTTGGATGATCAAGGGTACGAGATGGAGACACCGCATAAAAATCTGGTGGATACCCATAAACCACTTCGTCCGTCATGATGGGAGACATCCCATAAAAATCGGGTGGATACCCATAAACCACTTGTTCCGCCATGGGCATCAGTGGTGCTGATGGTTCTATAGCTGCCCATGGTGGGGATCGTTGTGGAGGTCGTCGAGGTGCATACTCAATGACATCCACATGATCTATGACCTGATCACTTATATTGCCATCGGATACTGGTCTAACAACCAATGGGGTCATTTCTTTATGGATGAAGTTGATCCTAATCGTATTCGAACTTGTAATCTCCACACCATCCAAATCCCGGACCATTCTAAGCAATTGGCCCATCTCTTGAAGATCAAATGTTTGATTTGTAGGTACTTGATGTGATACGATAGAATTAGGGATTTGGTTGATAGGGACCATAACAAAGTCTACTTGTTTCTTTAGTGTTCGCGCGAGGTCTTGCCTGATTACTTCGGGGTTTTTATTAGTCTCGATCGTGACCTTCCCAGTTTCACGATCGAGTTCAACCAACTTAACGCCAATGCGACGTAACACTTTTATAACTTTTCTTACACAACCATCGCAGTTATGAAATCCAACGATCCGAAGAATAATTTCCATTGAGATGTAATTTTATTTTCCGCTAAGGAATTGGAAGTGAATGGGATATAACCTACATGTTTATATAGGACGTGGGTAAGTTGATTGATCCATGCACGACATTTCAAAAACAGTATCCGTACATTTCCTGGAAATTTATTCATGTTAATTTCCACACCCATTTGCCCATGTTGAATCTAGAATACGTACGTGTAGCGTGTTTCAATTAACAACAAAAAAAAAAAAAGGAAATCACCACTTAATTGTATAAAATAATAATAAATCAAATTATTATTATTATTATTATTATTATTATTATTATTATTATTATTATTATTATTATTTTTAATCCTAGTTTTCGTCCATTATTTCCATTCAAAATTTCAATATCAAATTTATGAGGTTTAGTTTTGTTTATTTGTTAGTTATTTTTGTTTTTTTAACAAGAATTTCTAGATTACTAATGATGAATACATCACTATTTACATACCAAAATATCAACTCCCAACATTTTGCTTGTGGAGCATAACAATTAATGACCAAGATGTTACATGATAGAGACTTGTATGAGGTTTAGTTAGTCAAGAACCTGAAGAACATTCATATTGAATTCAATAACAAGCACCGACCACTACCGTGTAATTTACTTCATGAGATCGTAATGTCTTATTCATTAAGAAATTATGTGAAATATATTGGTTTCTATGAATTTTCTAGTACACATACCAACTTTTTCTTACATAATACACACTTGCGTTCGTTTTTATATATTTTTATTGATAGTCTATAATATTATACACCTAGTAAGATCATTTTTTATAACTAGTATAGGTATACAAATAACTGAACTCTTTTATTTGTTCAATTAACTTAAATCACGCCCTGCTCCTCATTCAAACGTACATATTCTTTTAATATACATTTTCATTCTTATTCACATGATTAAAATTGTTGTTTTCTTGTATTGTAGTACATTAATTTCTATGTTATATCATAATATATATTTTAACACTTCATATTAGATGTGTCTATCCCGAAAATCTTCCGGGAAATAATCTAGTTTGTAATATAAAAGTTGAACACAATGTTGAATGTACGGCTGTCTCAACGAAAGGATAATCAGCACATGTGTGCATTGTTGAATGTACGACTATGTCAACACTTAAGATAGAATACACGTTTGTACACGGGTAGGTTCCAAGGTAACCACACTAACATCCAATTTAAATTCTTATACCTATTAAACATCATAACAGAATGACGTGTTCTAAGCTTGGGTTGGCTAGCTAACATGAATATCAGATCAAGGGTAAGAGCACCCACAATGTGTAGAACCGGACGGTCCGGTGGGAGTGGATACTACCAACCGGACGAGCATCCATTGTAGGTGCTGTCTGGAACTTGGTCTGGAAGGTGCTGGTCTGCTAGAGCGGATGGTCCGGTTTGGGGGAGGGTCCCAGACACACACACATACAATATTTCATTATTTGTTTGTTAGTGTAAAAGTGGGGTGTGAGGTAGAGGTTCGAAATAATTTATGATTGTAGAAAAAATATGTTTAGAATGATTGTGGTTTGAAATAATGTGGAGGTTTGAAATTTAAACCACCCTCATTAGAATGTTTAGTTTTGGTTTTTCACATTCACAAGGAGTCCAGGAGTCCAGTTTCGGTTTTTTTGGTTTCCCCATTTTAAAAATTCCTAGGAGGCACATCCTAGTTTTACTCTTGTTTGAGCACACTTAGGGTATGTTTGGCAAGGAGCTTTTAAGAGCTTTTAGGAGCTTCAAGCTTCAAGCTTTTAAGAAAAAGCTCATACTCAATAAAAAGCCTTGTTTGGTTGAAGGAGCTAGAAGCTTTTAGGTTGGAGAAAAAGCTCTATAGTGAAAAGCTACTAGTAGTAGCTTTTAAGAAAAAGCTCTACTAGCTACAAGCTTTTAATTAGTAAATGACACAAATACCCATTCTATTTTAAAAATAAAATAAAAACCTTCTTTACAAGCTTTTAATTATGTCCATTTTGGTCATTTTGTACATTTTATTAAAAGCTCCAACTACTCTGCCAAACACCAAAATATATTTAAAAAGCTTCCAGCTACCAGCTTCTAGCTAACAGCTTGCAGCTACCAGCTAACAGCTTGTAGCTACCAGCCTCCAGGTAGTTTTGCCAAACATACCCTTAGCCACTCGTTGAGTTAACGAATCACGATCGTGTCCATGACCGATATGGTATTTTCAAAGGTTGCTATAGTCACCCTTCTTATGGATTCATCGTCCTAGATGAGGTCCCCCCCCCCCCCCCCCAAATCATCTCAATCAGTGACTTGAGACTTGCCTAACTTTTTCCTTTGTTTGAACATCCCAATGGACTGAACATACTCAATGAGATTTGTTGGATCAGTGGCTTAGTTTATGAACACTTATGTGTTATCAGATTTATATATGAGTTATTAAGCAGCGGAAATACAAGTGTTCAAAGGTCTAAAAGATCACTTTGATGAGGAGTTATTACTCCCCCTTGACTGAACAATAAATGAGAAACAATAAATACAGTTAAGTGTAAAGCAGTAAGAACAATTTATGTTTCTCAAATATGAAATGGAATAATAAGTTTAAAGCCGAAGGATTTCAATTTAAGTTGAAAGATATTACACAAAATCACATATTGAAATAGATGAACAAACTCATCTATTTATAGACCAAAGGACTAAACCTTTGTCTGAAGTAACCTAAGATATTTCGGCTAAAAGATAAGGTTACAAAAGTCTTTGCATCGAAACTTGTAATCAAGACTTTAACAAAACAATATAATAATAAAACTACAAACTGCTGATCTTCAGTCGGTTAGAAGCTTCTGATGCAAAGTACTGATGAGTGACAAACTGCTGATGAGCAGTTTGTCTTCAGCAGTTCTTCAGTGAAATGTCTGGTTAGACTTCAGAACTTCTGATGAGTTTACTCTTCAGTACTTTGGTGTTTGTTCTTCAGTACTTCTTCATTTGTTCTTCAGCAGTTCTATACTTAGGCAGATATGAATTAGACTAAGGTTATCAAAAGGTGGTTTCGTCAATCCTCTTTGTCCCAACAATCTCCCCCTGGATTGATGAAGCCAAAACCTTATCTATTCTTTATTGTTCATCTTTTCTCCCTTCTAATATCCTCCAGATCTCTGCTGTCATCCGGGTAGTAAGGGTACATCTTTGTTGCTCAGTGAGAGGACCAAGTTCAGGTGTTAAATGCTGAATGGTAAGAAGGTCTTTGGACGATAAAACACTCAACTCCTTTGAGTTTTTGTAAACCTTACTTGAACGGTCTCTCCTGGTCACAAGTACTGAGTTGGAATCAGTAAAGGACCACTTGACAATATTTACCTTTGACCTGTCAAAGTCAGAGGCATAGGAAATTAAGCCAGTTTCCTTAGGTTGACCTGATTGAGGAATGTCTTCTATTTCAGTGACTCTCAGGTGAGATTCTTGACTTCCTTGAAGTTCAGCAGCACCTTGAATAGGCATGTTGGGCAGGTGATGCTCTGTAACAACCCTTGTATGTGTCTTCTCTTGGATGGATTGTTGTAACTGATAAGCATAGGTAGCCTTGTCTCTGAATTGGGTCAAGATGGGTTTCTCTTCAACATCAAAATCACCATGTACTAACTGATCTCCTTCTAGCAATATCATTTTGAAGTCAGTCTTGACAATGGGATCTCCATCTGCTTTTCTCTTGGTGGCTGGCCTTCTTAATGCACCAGATGATCTCTTGATAATAGAAGTTGTTTGGACTTCTGGAGTTTCAAACCTCTCTGGTTCAGCAACTTTCTTTGCTTTGAATTTCTTGTAAGCCTCATAAAGAGTTTGTTCTTTCCATTTGCTGATTGAGGCTTTTGAACCATAGCCATTTGCCACTAATTCTTCAATCACTTCAGCTCTTTTGGCTTTCCTCTCATCTTCTGTTGCTATTCTATCAGATAGCATTTGTGCTCTTCTGGTCAGCTCTTGTGTTGAGAGTCTTTTGAGGGCCACTTGCTTTGATTTGGAGTTCTTTGTAATGAATGTTATAAGCTGTGCTCTTTTGTCTTCTTCAGCAGCAGCTTCAAGTGCTCTCTCTTCAGCCTCAAGCTCATCAAGTTTCTCTTGGTACTTGATCAATTTTTCTTCAAAGCTCAAATCATCTCTAGCTTCTAGGCTGTTCCATACTCTGTCTTCTTTTGCCTTCTTTGCAGCCTCTTTTAAACTCTTCTCCAATAACTCTTTTGACATGCTGATGGGAGTAGGGCTTAAAACAGTTGTGGAAGTTGTTGTAGGCAAAGGAGTGGGAGCAGGTTCTCTTTCAGTTGCCTTAGGAACTTCTGATGTTGGTTTAGGAGGTAAAACTGCTGATGTGGTAATTGGAGTCACAACTGCTGAAGGATTGTCTTCAGTAGTTTGAGAAATGTGATCAGCAGTTTCCTCTGATGCCTTAGATAATTTGAACTCTGGTGCTACTTCTTTTCCTGGTCTTTGGGATGGTCTTTCAGCTTCAGGATCAGGAGTTTGTCTTTGAGTAGTAGCAACTTCAGTTGGTTCCTTAATCATCTCCCCCTTTTTGGCTTCATCCACTTCTGGAAGCCTAATAGAATGAGATGTTGCAGCAGACAACCTTGCCAGTTGATCTTGTGTTTGATCCATTTTCTTGTTCAACTCAGCAAGTCTCGAGTTGATCAACCCAAACTGATTGTTAGCTTTTAACTCCCAAGCAGTTGTGAAGGGTTTGAGTTGATCAGTAATAATTTGTTTGAGTGCCTGATACAGGGGACCATCTGGGCTGCATAGGTGGTTCAAGTATATGCTTGTGAGCCCAGTGAATTGGGTAGGTTGTTTTGGTGAAGGGGTGCTTTTTGGGTGATCTTCAGATTGCTCTGAAGATGCCAGTTTTGGGGAATTTTGGGCTAACTGGTCTTTAACCTGATCCTTGGTGACCAGCTTCTTGAGCTTGGATACCTTAGATTCAGGACCTTCAATATCAACCGTCAATTCAGTTTGTGGAATGTTTGATTCATCAACCAATATAATGGAATCATCTGAATCCCTGATAATGTCCTCAGAGAGGGCAGGATCAGTTATATCATGAGCTGGACCCAAACCAGTAGTCTCATGAACCTCTTTGTCTTGGTACTGAGGTTTTCCTACTTCTGGCCTTAGGCTTTCATCAGTAGTTGCCAAGTTTGAGGTCTTAGCTATGTTACTACTGTCCTCAGGTTCACCACTGGGTGATAAGTGAGTAGTAGCAGCCTCAAAAGTATCAAAAGTTTGTAAGTTTGGGCTTACAAACTCTTGTTCATCCTCATCTCTTTGGGTTGGGCTAACAGGATCCACATTCATGTCAACTTCTGAAGGCATCTCCCCAATTTGATGTGTTGCTAGGGGAGTGACATGTGGTGAATGGGTTCCTTTTAGTCCTGAGAGAAGTTGGGCAATTTCTATTGTTGTGTGTGAGGGTTCAGGTTCAGTAGTTGTGAGGGGTTGGTGTTCAGGAGTTTTGATGGGTTCAGGGTTGGTTTCAGCAGTTTCAAAGGCAGGGTCAACAGTTATTGGTTTCTTAATTTTCTTTCTTTGAAAAATAACTGTGACTGGTTTTCTTTTTGGTGGAGAAGGAGTGTGCTGAGAGGATGTTTCAGCCACTTCCTTATCAAGTGCAGATTGCACATCAGTAGTTTCAGGTTTCTCCACTTCCTGAACTTTCTTTTTCAGTGACTTGGTTTGTTTTGGTTTTTGTTGTTTAGGCTTTTGAGTTTTCTTTTTGGGTTTGGAAGATGTGGGTTCCTTGGGGATGGGTTGTTCTTCCCCTTGGTCATCTTCTAGCACAAGTGCTGGTTTGTTGTGCCTAGAGAATACTTGAGCAGTTAAAGGGTTTAAAGTTGTTGCTTTTCCCTCAAGTACTCCCTCTCCAAGCTCTTTTATTATGCATTGCATAACAAATCTTGGATACAACAAAAATTTCTTTTTATCATTTTCATGATGTAAAACCAGTTCATTGAAAAATAATTTTGATGCCTTGAAAGAAGTTTCATTTATGATGGAATGACAAATAGGTTGAAAAGTAGAAGACATCTGATCTATTGACCCAGTTTTTGGACTAAGACACATGATAATATAATGAAATAACAGTTTATATTGAGGGTCAAAATATTTCTTATAAACTGTTGCTTGTTCCAAAGTACCTTGATAACCACACTCTGTCATGGTTAGATGGATGTCTGAGTTTGGAATATGCTCAGGTGCCTCAGAATCCTTCAAACCAAGCCTGATGCTTAGTGTTTCCGGTGATATGGCCATCATTTTCCCTTTTATGGAAGATTTGAGGGAAATCACTTCATTGTTTACCTTCACCGTCTCTAAATTAGCCCAGAACTCATTAAGAGTTTCTTCATGAATGGGTGGATCGATGGTGAAAGCATCATAGTATTGGGATTTCATGATGAGATTAAGTATCTCATCATACTGGGACCAGGCTTCATCTTTAACAAAGTAGCCTCTTTGATTGTGTCCCTGTTTTAACACGAGAGCCATGGTTGTTTTTGATCGAACAGTAATTTTTAGGTTAGAGAAGGGGTATTGCTTTGAATTTGAGAGAGAGAGAGGGAATTTTGCTTTTTGAATGGATAAGTGTTGGAACAGGGTATTTATCAGAGGTTTTTAACCGACTACGTCAAACTTCTGATGAGTGAAAAGTCTGTTTTACCCTTTTAGTCAAACTGCTGAAGAAGAAAGGTTTCTTTATCAGTGGTTTTTGTTATCTCATCAGTAGTTTCAACTGCTGATGCAAATGACTTTTAAAACACTTTTCTAACTTCTGATTTTCATCAGTAGTTATATCCATTTTGAAAATATCCCATTTTTGATGTTTATCAGTAGTTTTCAAAATTTGGTCATCAGAACTTTCTCTTTCTCAAATTTTTGGTCTTCAGAGGTTTGTGACAGATAAGTATGTAAGTGAAAAATAAAATATGTGCAGAATTAAAAAGTGAAACACTTACAGACTTTCTTCCAAATTTAACATCCCAAGCATGGATACTAACCTCTGAAAAGTTGTAGAATCAAGGGGTTTGGTGAAAATGTCAGCTATTTGATTAGCTGTTGTGACATGCTTCACCTCAATCTTGCCTTTTTCATAGCAATCTCTTATGAAATGATACCTGATTTCAATGTGTTTAGTCTTTGAAAACTGAACAGGATTTTGAATGATGCTAATGGCAGATTTGCTGTCTACTAAAAGTGGAGTCTTGGTCTCTTTGATTCCATAATCAAGCAGTTGATATTGGAGCCATTGTATCTGTGAAGTACAGCTTGCAGCAGCAATGTATTCAGCTTCAGCTGTTGAGGTTGCCACAGATGTTTGTTTCTTTGATTGCCAGGACACCAGACAGTTTCCTAAGAATTGACAACCACCAGATGTTGATTTTCTTGACATCTTGCAGCCTGCATAGTCACTATCTGAAAAAGCAGTTAACTTGGTATTGCTTGAAGCAGGATACCAAATTCCTAAAGTAGGAGTTCCTTTCAGATATCTGAAGATTCTTTTGACTGCAATTAGATGTGATTCTCTTGGTGCAGATTGGTATCTAGCACAGACACAAGTTGAAAACATGATATCTGGTCTAGAAGCAGTTAAATACAAAAGAGAACCTATCATACATCTATACATGGTTTGATCAATGTGTTTCCCTTGATCATCTGGTTCAATTTGTGTGATTGGTGTCATGGGAGTGGAACATGTTTTACAGTCTTGTAAAGAAAATTTGTTCAGTAATTCTTTAACATATTTTGATTGATGTATAAATGTTCCATTTGACTGTTGCTTGATTTGCAGTCCCAAAAAGTACTGCAATTCTCCCATTGTACTCATTTCAAATTTTGATTGCATGAGTTTCTTAAATTCTTCACACAGTTTTGAATTTGTTGAACCAAAAATGATATCATCTACATAGATTTGAACAAGTAAGATATGATTTCCAACATGTTTTATGAAAAGAGTTTTATCAATGGATCCCCTTGAGAAGTGGTTCTTAAGTAAAAAGTTTGAAAGTGTTTCATACCAGGCTCTTGGAGCCTGTTTTAGCCCATAAAGAGCTTTGTCAAGTCTGTAAACCCAATCAGGATGAGAAGGATCCTCAAACCCTGGAGGTTGACAGACATACACTTCCTCTTTTATTTTTCCATACAAAAATGCACTTTTGACATCCATTTGATAAACTTTAATGTTGTTGGAAATTGCATAAGCTAAGAATAACCTGATAGCTTCAAGTCTTGCAACTGGTGCAAAGGTTTCATCATAATCAATTCCTTCCTCTTGGGAATAACCTTGTACCACTAGTCTTGCTTTGTTCTTGATTATCATACCAGCCTCATCTGATTTGTTCCTGAAGACCCATCTTGTTCCAATTGGTTGCTTGTTTTCAGGTAAGGGACAGATTTCCCAAACCTGTTGTTTCTTAAATTGAAGCAATTCTTCTTGCATTGCTTGCACCCAATTGTTGTCTTTGAGGGCTTCTTGATACTTCTTTGGTTCCAACTGAGAAATGAATGCTGAGAAGAGGCAAAAGTTGGAAAGCTGGTTTCTTGTGAGTACCCCTGATGCAGTATCACCCATGATTTGATCCAATGGATGATCCTTGTGTTCAATCAGTTGTTGTAAACCTGTACTGGATGATGGCTCTACAGGTTCTTCAAATAAACCACTGAGATTGATAATATCTGGTTCAGCTGTTATTTGAACTTCAGGAGTTTTAGGTTCAGCTGAATCAGTAGTTTCAAAATATTCATCAGTAGTTCCTGAAGTTGAAGCTATTGAAACTTCTGAAGGTTTGATAGTTGATCTTCTGACTGTGTTTGGAGTCCATGGTGCAGGACTATCATCTTCAAATCCTTGAAAACCATTTTGAGGAGGTTTGGATGATTCAACAGTCTTTTCAGGTCCGAAATGAAAATTGTCAAGATCAAATAATTCAGCAGGATTTGCTGGAATAAGAGTGTGTTTTGATTCATTGAACTTGACATTCAGTGTTTCTTCTACTATCTTGGTTCTAGAATTGAAAACTTTGTAAGCTTTTCTCAAAGAAGAATAACCAAGAAAATAACCTGTATCAACTTTTGCAGCAAACTTAGAAATAGAGTCTTTGATGTTGAGGATATAACATTGACATCCAAAAGCTCTGAAAAAGGAGATAAGAGGCTTTATGCCATGAAGAATTTCATAGGCAGTCTTGGTATGTCTCTTGTTGATAAGAACTCTATTCTGAACATAACATGCAGTGTTGACTGCTTCAGCCCAAAAATACAAAGGTAGGCCTGAATCAGCTAACATTGTTCTGGCTGCTTCAATTAAGGTTCTGTTCTTCCTTTCTACCACACCATTTTGTTCAGGAGTTCTGGGAATGCTGAATTGTCTAACAATCCCTTTAGACAAACAGAATTCATCCAGAGTTTTATTCCTGAACTCTGTCCCATTGTCACTCCTGATGACTTTGACAGATAGAGAGTATTGCTTCTCTACTTGTAGAATAAAGAACTTGATGATTTCAGCTGCCTCATCCTTGGAATATAAGAAGAAGACCCATGTGAATCTTGAGTAGTCATCAATGATGACCAAGCAGTACTTCTTCTTACCAAGGCTCATAATCTTGACTGGTCCAAATAAGTCCATATGGAGTAGTTGAAGACATGCAGTTGTTTTTGATTCTTCAATAGACTTATAGGAAGACTTATGCTGTTTACCTTTTAGACAGGAAACACAGTGTTCTTTGCACTGATATTCCTTCAAAGGTAGACCCCTGACCAAGCCCATTTTTGTGACTTTATTGATGGTTTTAAAGTTCACATGGCCAAGTCTCCTATGCCAGAGATCATTTTCTGAAGTTGATGCCTTTGAGAAGAAACAGGCAGTTTTGTTCAATACTTTGTCTTTTTCAATGTCCACTGCATAGACATTGCCACACCTTTTGGCAATCAGCAAAGTATGATCTTCAATAATCTTCTCTATCAACTTCTGGCCTTCTGGTGATATGATCTTGCATGCTGTCTTGGTGAAAAAGGAAGAATATCCTTTGTCACACATTTGTGAGACACTCAGCAAGTTGTACTCAAGGTTTTCAACCAGATTGACCTTGTCAAACTGCATTCTGCCTGAGGATACATTGCCATATCCTAGCACATATCCCTTGGCATTGTTCCCAAAGGACACAGATCCTTCTCTTTGGCTGATAAAATTGTTTATCAGGTATCTGCATCCAGTCATGTGCATTGAGCCTCCACTATCCACATACCATATGATGTTCAACCCTCTGGAGACCCTCTGCACAAGATAGCAAATTAGTTAGATTTGGCAACCCAAGCCAGTTTGGCTTTGGGTTTGCTCTTGAGAACAGGTGCAGCTTGTTGTGGACCATTTTTAGAAATCCATGTCTTTTTGGCAATGGATTTGTCATTAAGAACAATGGTGGGTTCTTTTTGGTTTCCACCATCAACTTTGGTCATCAGAAGTTTAACCAGGTTTATCAAATCTTTAACTTCAGCAGTTTGTGAAACTGCTGATGAGTTAGGTGAAACTTCTGAAATTGAACTTTGAGAAGATGACCTTTGTTGAGATAAAGGCCTCTTCTTAGAAAGGGTTTTATTTGATTGTTGTTTGTTGGGAAAAAAGGTATTTAGATAATCTTGTTTTATCTGTTTTCCCACAATCAGTTGTTGTCTTTGTTTATTTAACTGATTTACCTTTCTATATCTACAAAGTTCAGTTATGTGGTTAAACAGACCACATATTTCACATGCTTTTGCCTTCTCTTTCCTTTTAGATAGATCAAGAGACTACTGACAAAATCTGATTTTTGAAATAGGTCATCAGCAGTTTTCAGGGTCTCAACTCCTGATGTAGTTGAAACTGCTGATGGCTTATTGTCAGTAGTTTTGACTTCTGCAGTACTTCCCTTTTTGAGGAAGTTCTGATGGTAGGATGTGCATTCCTCCATATCAGAAGTTTGAATCAATTTCTTCCCATCATTATCAGTTTTGTGGGTGAAATCTGTTGGTGATTCAGTATGGGTATATCCAATGCCAAACTTAACATTGGCTGCAGTTTGTTTGTTAAGCAACATTTGATACCCTTTACAAGACTCAACCCATTTTTCACAATCAACCTTGGTGTCAGCAAGCTCTTGTCTGACATTTCCTAGGCTGTCTATCATTGTTTTAATTTGTGCTTCTGTTTCAATGGCTTTATCATTCAGTTTGGAAATTTCTTTGTTTTTCAAAACAATTTTTCTTTCCAAATCACACTTCATTTGTGTGTATTTTCTTTCCATGTCAATGGATTTGCCTTGTAAATGCACATTAGTTTCTCTTATTAAAGCAAAAGATTCTTTGCAAGATTTAGAGCAAAGCTTTAACAGAGATTGTTGTGATACCTGTGTGAGAGCAGAATTTGAAGAGTATCCTTCAAAAGCCATTAAGGCAAAGTTCTTTCTGCCATTATCAGGTTCTCCCCAGTTGACATCATAGACCTTATTGTCTGCATCCTGACTGCATTCTGATGTGTCATAAGGAAGACTGCTCCAGTCAACATACCCTGAGGTAAATAAGCTTTGTTGCTGAGGGGGTTGTTGAGTTTGTGCAGGTTGTTGAGCAGTTGGAAAAGGAGGCATGAGCTGTTGTTGTTGTTGAACAGGCATCTGAACATATTGTACTTGTGGCACATATTGAACATGTGGAGCTTGTGCCTGTACAAAATGAGCACTCCCTTGAGTTCCATTATTCCTATTATATGAGGGATTAAATTGATTTCCAGAGGACATTAGTTGGTTGTAGCTAGAGCTTCTACATTCTCTAGCAAAGTGTCCCAACTTTTGACACTTATGACATCTAAGTTTAGATTTGTCAAAACCAACTTTTGTTGAGTTGTTTAGTCCTGGAAATTTCCTTCCTGACCTTTTATAAAATTTGTTAGTTTTTAAGCTTAACAGGGCCAGTTGGTGCAATATTTCCATTTCTTCTAAGTCATCACTGCTGAAATATTTTAAATCATCCATGATGAAACACATGTTGTCAGCAGTTTGACTCAGTTCTTCATTGTCATAAGCTGGGAAAGATCCATCTGATGAGATCCCAGCTGTTATGTCAATGTGGTCAAAAGAACCAAAATTATTAGAACAGGATGGTGAGTCTTGTCCTAATAAGGCTGTGCTACCCGGAGTATAGTCATCAGCAGTTTTACCAGATTCTTGCAACTTTTTCTTTTGATTTATTTCTCTTTCAAAAGTTAACAATTTGCCATGTAACCTAGTTAGGTTTAAGGTGTTAAAATCTGAACTTGTTCTGAGGACTATAGAGTAAGTTTCCCATTTAGAAGGTAGAGATCTTAAAAATCTATGTAACATAGATTCATTTGAATAGATCTGATTATTAATTTTTAACTCAGAAATAAGTGAAGAAAATCTTTCAAACTGTTGAGTTAAAGTTTCTCCTTCTATGTAAGTAAAAGTTTCATATTGTTGAGCCAATATTTCTCTGATGTTGGCTATCACCTCAGCAGTTCCTGCAAACTGCTCTTTTAGGCAATCCCACAGCTCTTTGGCACTTTCACAGTGTAAAAGGCCAGCATAAATTTCATTTGGGAGAGCCATAGCCAACATGGAGAAAGCTTTTGCATCAAGCTCAAATTTTTGGAAATCTTCCTCCGTGTATTCTCTTGGATCTTTTGGTCTTTCAGTCTTTCCCTCTGGATCACTAACAACTGGTTTGTGAGGTCCAAAAACTACAGACCTCCAACATCCAGTGTTTGTTTGGGAAATAGTATGTGCCAACCTTTTTGACCATATGTTATATTCATTTCTGACTAACATAGGAGGTTTGTTGGCAGATCCAGTATTATAAGAATCCATTTTTAAGAAGTTTGGATTTGTCAATACTTCCTTAAAGTGATGGATTAAAAAGTGAGCCTTTTATCCTTTATCGAATATCAATATTGAGCCTGTGTCTGAATCTCAATTTGTTAGATTGATTTTGATCAGATTAACCAGTGCTCTGATACCAATTGTTGGATCAGTGGCTTAGTTTATGAACACTTATGTGTTATCAGATTTATATATGAGTTATTAAGCAGCGGAAATACAAGTGTTCAAAGGTCTAAAAGATCACTTTGATGAGGAGTTATTACTCCCCCTTGACTGAACAATAAATGAGAAACAATAAATACAGTTAAGTGTAAAGCAGTAAGAACAATTTATGTTTCTCAAATATGAAATGGAATAATAAGTTTAAAGCCGAAGGATTTCAATTTAAGTTGAAAGATATTACACAAAATCACATATTGAAATAGATGAACAAACTCATCTATTTATAGACCAAAGGACTAAACCTTTGTCTGAAGTAACCTAAGATATTTCGGCTAAAAGATAAGGTTACAAAAGTCTTTGCATCGAAACTTGTAATCAAGACTTTAACAAAACAATATAATAATAAAACTACAAACTGCTGATCTTCAGTCGGTTAGAAGCTTCTGATGCAAAGTACTGATGAGTGACAAACTGCTGATGAGCAGTTTGTCTTCAGCAGTTCTTCAGTGAAATGTCTGGTTAGACTTCAGAACTTCTGATGAGTTTACTCTTCAGTACTTTGGTGTTTGTTCTTCAGTACTTCTTCATTTGTTCTTCAGCAGTTCTATACTTAGGCAGATATGAATTAGACTAAGGTTATCAAAAGGTGGTTTCGTCAATCCTCTTTGTCCCAACAAGATTTGCCTGACCATCCTAAACGGCACAAGAGTAGTTGATCCCATTTGAAACATGTGGTCACAATCACAATCAATATTATTCATTTTGCCTACAAGGGCTACAAATTTGTTTTTATTGCTTAGATGTATACTTCATAGGATGTCTCTCATCAAAGTATCATTCTCACTTAACACACTTAACTAGGGATGAGCTTGGAACGGTATCGGTATCAACCGATACCGATCCCGAAAAAACCAATACCGAAAACACCCTAAATCCAATACCCATACCGAACACATACGGTACGGTACCTGTATAGTATCGGTAGTTTACCTTAAAATACCGATACCATATCGATCCCGTACCGATACCGATAATACTGAAACCGAAAACCTCTAATTGTGAGTATCGATACCGATACCAAACACCCTCGGTTCGGTATGGGATCGGAATCAAGACGGGACGGAATCAGTATTCGACAGTATTGGTATTCGGCTCTATGTGCTCATCCCTACACTTAACTATCAAGTTGTATTCTCATCCATAACTTAAAAAAACATATATGTTGGTTTGTAGTAACACATAGTTTATAAATAATTAAGAAAGTCACCTTCCAAAAAAACGGACTGACGGAGTGACAATAGGTCACTCATAACGAAAGTCACATTCCAAAAAAAACATACATAAAAAATAATCATTTTTCTAACGGCCAACTAAATATCACCTGAACCTCCGGTGGGTTAGCACTGGACAAATGGCTACCCGTTGGGCAGCTCAAGTCCACCAAGCCTCAAATTCAGGGAAAAACCCGCCGCCCGAAAGCCCACTGTGGAAATCCCTTTGGATCGGATTCGAACTTGAGACCAAATAGCCTCTAGCTTTTATCTTCATTTCCCCATACCACTTCAAATGGTGGTGGTCAATAATCATTTAATATCCGTATGTTGGTTTAAAAAAGATCAACCTCATTAATGGAGGGAGATCTTGAACTGATTTTTGCGAGAAGAACCAAGAACGACTCAAATCCCTAACATGGAAGTCACGGAACCATCAATAACGTGAACTATAAATATAAATCAACGCGTTTAAAGAGAAACGAAAATTTCAACACTAATCTATTAATTTCCAGGTTTATTGTTTATTACAAAATCTGAAAACACATTCAAAACCACCAGAAAACCCAAGTAAACAAGATCATACATATAGAGAAGAGAATAAAATGCATCGTCAATAAACGTAAACAAAAAACAATTACATTTAAAGGCTTCAAAAGACGCATATATATACATCCTCATGTGATGTTGCAACACCCTTTAGGGTGGTCATGGTTAGGACATGTAGAGTGTCCATAATAACCCGGTGGATACCCATAAACCGTTCGTTCTGCCGCTGGCATCAGCGGTGCCGACGGTTCTGTGGTTGTCCACGGCGGTGTTCGTGGTGGCGGTCGTGGAGATGCATATTGATCATCAGATTCTCTGATTCGAACACCGGTATAATCAACGTGTTCCTGCCTAACAACCGGTGGGTTTCCTCGGTGGATGAAGTTGATCGTGGTTGTATTCGAACGAGTGATCTCCACACCATCCAAGAACTCGGCTAGGCCAAGGACAACGTCTTGAAGGTATAAAGCTGGATTAGTAGCAACTGGATATGGTAAAATAGGATTAGGGTTTTGGTTTTGATTTGTGGGGACAAGGTCCCGTGACAGAACGACAACTGATTTATTCAGTTGTCGTTCAAGAGCACGCCTGATCACTTCAGGACTTTCACCACTCTCGATCGTGACATTCCCATTTTCACGATTGAGTTCCACCAATTCGACACCAATTTTACTTACCGCGGTTCTAACTTTTTTTGCACAACCATTGCAGTTATGAAATCCAAGGATCCGAAGAGTGATTGTCATTTGAAATATAAATTTTTTTTGTTTATAGAAATTAGGCCAATGAAACTCATTAGTTTATATAGGATCATGTGGTCGTTAATTTAGTCCATGCATACGTAACAACATTTGAAAAATTGTGTTATTGTGCATTTCGAGGAAGTTCTATGTTCTCTTCCCTCCATTTTGTTGGTGTTTTCCTGTCGATGAACGTGTCGCGTGCTTAAGTTAACAACATAAACGACTTTAATTGTATATAACCTATATGGTTATATTTAGAGTTGTTTATTGTATAATATAATTTAAATACATAATTGTGTATGTTATAGGGATTCTTTCATATATTTAATCATTTTTATTGTCAACTTTTCACAATTAAACAATCAAATGAAATTTGATGGAAGTTCATTTTTATAGTCAAGAAAGTGTAGAACGTTTATATGTGTTTGTAACAATCATGCATAAACTACCACGTAAGTTACTTCATTCATGACATGGTTGTAATTTTGATTGGTTCAAATCTAATATGGCCGGCTATATAGCCTACTTAATAAGGTAATAATTATAATACTAATTTTTTATGACTTTCTTTTAATACAATTTGAAAGTCAAATTCATTAGTTTCTAAGAATTTTCTTACACACTTACTAATTTCTTTTCTGTATATGATAATATGATAGTTTATAATATCTTCCATATCAACTAGTTTACTTTTACTTCATTTTTCGCCATCTACTACCCACCATCAACATCAACATCATCATTACCACCACCCTCCACAAAAATCCCCACTATTGTCCACCGAGAACATTTCAAAAGAGCCATAGGTTGTAACCATATCATTTAACATACACACTAACTTGCAAAGTAAATTTTACATACACACAAGGTCATCCATGTAAGCGCCATTTTGCTTCACACTTAGCACCATTCTTCAAGTTGATTGTTCCATCACCGACCAATCCTCTCACGAAGTGATACCTTATCCCGATGTGCTTCGTCTTCTTGTGATACACATGATTCTTAGCAAGTTTCAGTGCACTTTGCATTATCAGAGTACAAGAAGTATTCAACTTGCTTCTTTCCTAACTCTTCCAACTTTAATTTACAGAAAATCCACTTAGTATATAAATTTGTTAAATGCTATTTAATTCCTCATATAAGTTTATTTTTATTGAATTATACCCCAAATAAATACTGATAATATGAATAAAAATAAAATAATAACTGGAGGGCCCGAACTTTTATTTCGTTTTGAGCCACAAAAAACGGTTGAGCAGGCCCTGGTAACGCATATGGGCTAATTTTTGTTTCGATAAAACTTAAAAGGTAGATAGAATTTTTTTCTTTCAGGGCCAATCATCGAGCCCATTTAAGTTGGCCTATTGGATGTCCTACAACTATGAGTCTATGCCAATGATCTTCAGTCCAGCTGGTTTGAGGTAGGGTGGGTTTTCCCTTAGGGGTTCCCATCCTGGGGTATGTCACAGGTTCAATCCATGCACACTACAAAAAAATTCTCCGTGACGGTTTGAGCT
The DNA here is from genome assembly GCA_032199755.1 of Ambrosia artemisiifolia. Lineage (NCBI taxonomy): Eukaryota > Viridiplantae > Streptophyta > Magnoliopsida > Asterales > Asteraceae > Ambrosia > Ambrosia artemisiifolia. Next base: position 40,633,235 of record CM063529.1, read on the forward strand.
TAGGCAAAGAGGACACCGGTGTGTGGGTAGGGATTCGAAATTGGGACCGCTAGGTTAGGGTTGTACATGGATTTCCACTAAACTAAGCCTTTCAAAAAAAAAGACTTTGAGAGTTTGAGTCTGTGACTGGAATCTTAAATAAAAGGCCATACAAGTAGTCTAGATACAGATAAATAAGTACCCACTAACCCACAAATACAATACAATAACATATATAAAAGATAAAAACGACCGAGGTCACATCGAAGATGACTCAATTGCCTAAATTTTGTATAACCTAGTTACTGAAATTCTCGGGTGTGTATTCTATATTAGCCTATTAGGTTTAAATATGAAACTTAAGCTTTCTAATGGACAACTATAAAGAACTCGAAATGTTTTCGCATTAATGTCTATTAATGACATCGTATGCCATGAGTTCGGAGTCAAGCATCGACTCATACCAACTTTTATGAGTTCCTTCAACTATGACATCAATTGAATAGTAAAAGCTAGTTCAGCAAAATTACGGGTGGGGGCTTGCGTGAACTTGAGAATTTTGGTTCGACATTTTTACTAAAACTAAAATGTAAATAGAGAACATTGAACAAAGTCGTGCTGATAACGTGTTACAAAAATTCGAGAACATCCAGAGAAACTAATTCCATTCATTTGATTCTAAAAGATCAAAAACATAAATCTAGACTATTTAATAAATACAAAAACTTCGGCATCACATACCATGACTTCCTCCTCAACTTTATCTCCTAAAATTCATTTACACATTGTAAGATTCATGTGAATCTTTGACCCATTCTTTTTTTTAACGAACGTGAAAATATATAGCACATGTTCAATTGAATTTCCTAAGTTACGATCTTATTATTTTGGTTAATTGTATTTGTTCTCATAAGCCCCTTACGGCTATGCGCATATAATGTATATATGTGTAGCCATCGGGGGGCAAAAGTAAAGTTGCACTAATTTTAACGTTATTTTACTAATTTCGTGAAAATAACGTTAAAAATGACGGACGGTTAATCATGCATCATGTGGTGGCGTTGATAACTAAAAGACAAGGGGGTACGTGCACCAATCGGGTTTTGTCCCGATTGCTAAGTGTTATGTGCCTTATGTCCAAGGCTTGATACAAAGCCACTATCGAGCCGGGGGTCTCACTGGAAGCAGCCTCTCTATTCCCACGGGTTAGAGGTAAGACTGTCTACATCTTACCCTCCTCAGACCCTACCTTAGCTTTTGCTATTGGTGGGATAACTGAGTATGATGATGATGTATTTGTTCTCAGTTTGATGAGGTGTTGCTGTTTTGCTATTGTGCTTATTGGACTGTCTAAATGTCTAATGATTGCTGCTAATGAGCTGAAGGTGGGCTTGCTGATTGGGCTAGTGCTGATGTTATGTTGCTGATTGGACTAGTGCTGTTGCTGTTATGTTGATGTTGGACGTGCCTAATGGGCTTGGTTGGTTCCTTATGTGAATAGGCCTCATCTGATAAGCCCAGTTTCATTAGACTCTGTATATAAGTCTAAGGGGGTGTTTGTTAGCCTCTTAATATTATTTAACATTAAAAGTGTTTGTTTCAACCAAAAAACACCTGAATGGTTCCATTAAGCTCTTAACCATTCCACTAATAAGTGGTGCTGAATCATTCAGACCCAGGGCCGGCCCATGGGGGGTGCAGGGAGGACCTGTGGCCCGGGCCCAAATTCTAGGAGGGCCCATTTTTTGCTAACTTAGGCCTGCATTGGTGGATCGATAACCTTCTACTCCAGTGAAGGTTTCTTCAACTCTTCTGTGTTTCCGATCTTCTGATGTCTTATTCTAGGAGGGCCCATAGAATTTCCGCCTCCTTGGTTGCCTTGGTCTCTGCTCTCCATTTTTGTGTAGATAATTCCTTTAACAGTCTTAGGCCCTGTGTATTTGTGTGGGTTAAGAAAGAAACAAAGAAAGGAGTAGGTAGCGCCAGTCAAAAAGAAAAAGGGAAGTAAAGTGATTTTTTTTGGAAGGTGGGAGAAGTATTGGAAGAGGGGAAAGTATGGTGATATGACTTATCAATGATGAATTGTGTGTTTGTTTATATAGAATTTTAGTGATTAGTAGATTTGTTATATTTTTATTAAAAATATATGAGGGGTAAAATAGTCATTTTGTTTAGTTATTCAGAGGTCCAACCAAACAACACTTTACTGGCTAAACACTTACTGGTTCAGAACCTCTTACCCATTCAGGCCTCTTACTGATTTAACACTTAATGGTTCAGCACTTACCAAAAAAATAGTTTACGTTATTTATTTTGTTAAGCCTTAAAACTAAAGAGCCCATTTTTCGCGGCTCGGCCCGGGCCCCTGAATTCTCAGGACCGGCCCTGTTCAGACCCTCTTAATAATTCAACAATTAATCAGACAGATCCTACCAAACAGCCCCTAAGTATGATGCCTTTTTAATATGTGCAGATATATTTTTTTCTTTCAATTCCTAGTTGGTGTTGTTTCGTCTCTCTATTAGTGTATCATTGAGTGTATTCTTGAGACTGGTTTGTAACTCTATGTTTCCTATAATTGTAATATAAGTTTGGGATTATTGATGATAAAGATTGTTGACGGTTTAAGATCTCTTATCATGTTTTTGACAACGACAAACCAGAGGCGGACCTAGGCTTGCCCAAGGTGGGCGGGCGCCACCCTTGAAAAGAATTTTAGTGTTATATACGCGGGTTAATCCCGTTCGCACCCCTTGAAAATTTTCAATCGCACCCCTTGGACTTTTAAAACCAGTGTTTTCAAACCTAATGAAACCAGTTTTCTCGAGCGCCCCCGTTAAATTTTGACATCACCCCCATTAAATAGCAATAGTTGAAGCAAAAGAGTATTTGAACTAAATAAAAAAATTATAGTGTTTATCGGAACAACTTTCCAACACTTGGGAGTTGCAGAAAACTTTAGAAAAGATGACTAGGTGTAGGGTTCATTTGGTAATTAAACATATCCACTTGAAAGTTTTCACTTATTGCTTACACTTTTTTTAGTTTTACAAAATATGCCCCAGTACTTTCTAAAATAATTTAACTTTTTTTTGAACAATGATGCGAAAAGACTAGCATGACATCTCACCATTTGGTGTTGTATATTTGCTTGAGTTTGGTAAATAAAACTAACGGTAGTTTATTCGTTTATTCTCTAAAAAGCAAAATATGATGGAAAAACATAAATCAATATCACTTTTTTTTTGTTCAAGAATGTAAAAAAAAAAAAACTCAATGTTAGCAATAAATTATATATGTGTGTGCAAGTAGTTGGAAATGAGGGTATCTAGAAACTTTGTTTTCACTATGGGTGATATCTTGTTAAGTGATGTGTTCCGAGGATGAATAAAAACACAATCCATATATTTACCATTATATGTTAGTGTAGCTAACACTTTTATTTTACAAAAAGAAATAAATACCCTCGGCTGGAGTCCATGGTAGAAACGATCGATGTCTACAAAGTGTGCGTGGCAGAGCATAAAGGTTCCACAAAATGATTGCAAGTTATGATAGTAGGGGCGAGTGATGATAGCAGTTATTTACCTTATGCAATTATGAAACCGACCCGACCCGGGCCACATGATCGATAAACGACCCAGCGGCCTAGAGACTCCGCACCCAAAAAAAAGTTTCATGGGTTCGCCACTGCGACCAACATAAACTCTTTTACTAAAACGGCTAGCCAATAGCTAGCATGCTTATACCATGAAAATAAACAACATTACACATAATACTAGGGGTTATAACCTAGTCATATATATGCCAATACATAATACAACCTAAACATCATGGATAGAAGTTGCATAGGCTCCATGAAAAACGGCTATTTTTCCATGGACATCAATGGTGCCGACGGTGTGATTCCCCGTGATCGCGATGGTGGCGGTGTCTGTGTTGATTATCACCAACACTGCTACGGGGTTCATGCCGAGTTTCACGGTTATGTGACTCCCCGTGATGACTATGATGGTGGTGTCTATGTGTATGATCACCAACATTTCTACGAGTTTCAAGCCGAGTTTCTCGGTTATGTGACTCCCCGTGATGGCGATGGTGGTGGTGGTCATGTGGATTAACAACCCGTTGACTTTCTTTGTGGATGAAGTTGACCCTGACCGTGTTCGTACTCGTAATCTCTACACCATCAAATTCCTGGGCTAGTCTAAGTACTGCAGCCTGGCTCAACTCTCGTATATCAAAAGCTTGATTTGCGCGTACATGACGCGATACACTAGTACTACTAGTGGTTTGGTTTGCTGGGACAAGGTCTCGTGACAGAACGACAACTGATTTCTTTAGATGGCGTTCGAGAGCGGATCTAATGACTTCACGATTTTCAGAACTTGAGACCGTGACATGCCCGGTTTCGCGATTGAGTTGCACCAACTCAACGCCTGTTTTACGTAGTGCACTTGTAACCTTTTGTGTACAACCATCACAGTTATGAAATCCAACGATTCCAAAGGTGATTGTCATTTGATATTAATTTTGTTTCGGTGTTAAAAGAAAGGTCTAAGGATAATAATTTATAGAGGAGTACGCAACTAACTTTATAAAAAAATGTGTATGTAAATTTCTTGGAAACGCTTGTGTCTTTACACACTATTTTAATGGTCTTGTCCTATCATCACAATGCCGTGGGCTTCACTTAACGACATATAACATCAAGAGTTGATTTTTTTTAGATGATAGAGTTTTAGAGCATCCCCATTCCCCATTAAGGGTTTTTAGCGGTTTTTAGATAAGGGTTTTGGTAGGGTATCTATTGTGGGGAATGGGGATGGTTTTTGATGGAGGTTTTTCATAACAGACCTCTAAAAACCTAAGAGGTGGGTTCGGGTGGGGAGTTGGGATATTATTATAAAAAAACGTTTTAAATAAATGTAAAAGGTGGTAATGATGACAGCTGACTGGAAAGGTTTTTAGGGGTTTTTAGTAATCCTTATTGTGGATGCTCTTAGTTGGATATGATAATTATTGAATTTATTAATTTGTATTTGGATATATAATAATTCATTTACCATTGACATGTCATTATCCTTCCAATAATTATAATCCTAGTCTTCGTCCACGTTTAGTAATTAAAAAAGAAGAGTTAGGATCAAATAAATAAGACACTTTTTCTAGGAAGAGTGAAAAGGATTGTGATCCATTGATCATATATTTGAAGGGTTGAGATTAGTTTGTTTGAAAAAAATAAATAATAAATTAGTTGGTGAAATTCCCCACTTCACGCTCAATTCACCAACGATTACACCTAGCCTTAGTAAAGAGTCCTTCAGTCTGTCATTTTTAATTTGTTCTTGTTCATTATCTATTGCTTTATGCCAACACTTCCGGCATCTCTATTTTCGATCTGCATTCAATGTTATTTTCAAACTATGGTCACATGCATGCACTAGCTTTTGATTTTATTACCTTTGTTTATAGAGCATATTGTCACGGGGTTATCTTTCGATCCCAGTGTGGCGTCCCCAATCCCCCGGGACAAGCCAAACCTTCCCGCTTCTTTGATCTGGGTCACTGGTTTCGTCCTGCCTTGGACTCATCAGAAGAGCGGCAACAGCTCTCGACCAGTGGTGTGTTCGACACATAGACATGTCTAGACACGACACGCCTTGTTCCGCTGAGACCATCCCCGATGAAGTCCAGGATTCGGCCAGCGACCCTAGCGTTCAAGCGCAACCCATAGCATAATGACTATCATAATATTTGATCCGTGACACTCTCCCACCACCATTCCATGCACGTCCTCGTGCATGTGCCTCGCATCGCGACAGCACACCAGTCGGACAATGCAGCTTCACCCTGAATAATTGAGCATAACTCACTTTGGTTAAGTGGAACACTCGGTAGCACAACAACAATGATCTTCTTTCGTGCCGGTTCAAGAATTTGCCTCGGTCTTTTTATGTTGGCGTCGACGTTCCGCCAGTTATTTCAGGCATATGAGAAACCTAAAGAACGTTGCAGATTTTAAGTTGCAGAGCTGCAGAACCGTAGTTTTGAACTCGAACACGGAGGGCTTCATTGACACCATACTAGAGCGGAGCTCACAGTCCCATACCTGCGGCTTACAAAGACCGTCACCGAAGTGGCCCCATATTTGGTCTTCTCTCACCACCATTGCATAATTATACTCTCCATTAAGGCAAAGTTTATACCCTTCTTCATAAATTTTGGGTTCTTTTAAGATCGTGGTTTCTGAGGTGCTTACTCAACCCAGTTAATTCCGGCGTGCAGCGACCATCTTCAACACGGATCCCCTTGATCCTGCCCCCTTGGGCCTGGTCCATTACCCTTTCCGGCAATCGTACGTAGTTCCATGACTTCCCACACCTGGCCACTACCGAGCAGCTTTCCCTTGGGCCAAAGATCTACTTTCCCATTCTTCGATCTTCTCCCGACCACTTCTGATAAGCCATCTTTCTAAATTTCTTTTGGGTGAGTGTACACGTTCCAACGTATCCGAGAATCGTTCTGCTCTGATACCAAATTGTCACGGGGTTATCTTTCGATCCCCGTGTGGCGTCCCCAATCCCGGGGACAAGCCAAACCTTCCCGCTTCTTTGATCTGGGTCACTGGTTTCGTCCTGCCTTGGACTCATCAGGAGAGCGGCAACAGCTCTCGACCAGTGGTGTGTTCGACACATAGACATGTTGTCACACCACGCCAATGGCGGAAACACGTGGCGCGACGCTCGAAAGCATATCAAAGTCAAGATTAACACAAACTATATTTAATTAGAAAAGATCATTATATTAAGATGTCGGGAAGGAGTACCTGGTTTCAAACATTACTTAAAACCACAAACATTAAGTTTTAAAGTGGGGTGTTTCCGTTTATGTCCCAACCCGAAGGTAACAATGGATGAAACCCCCAACCATTGTCCGACATCCCAAATTCCACCGTACTAGCCGCATACCTGTTCAGCACTTAGTTACCTGAAAGATATGTTTAAAAGGACGTCAATATATAAAATATTGGTGAGTTCACAGGTTTTAGTTTCGTAAATACGACATTTTCACATCCTGTGCAAATCCAGCACATTTTACATCCTGTGCAAATCCTGCACATTTTATATCCAGTGCAAATCCAGCACATTTTGTGGCCTTTGTACGGAGTAGCTAGCTCCTACAAACTATGATGTTAAGCAATCCCCTGAGTCCCATAACCAAACCAAGACTAACAATTTTGCCCCGCTCCAAGTCGTTTCTCGGAACCCAACGACTTAAGTTCAGAATACGTGCACCTCTTGTCTTTACCGGGTTGACGCTATCAACCAGAGGTGGGCCTCGTCAGGCACCAATAGTACTATCCAAATATTCCTTTGGTTTCATTTACCTGAATTAATGGTTACAGTAGCGAGGACCCAACCCCGAGTGGCGACCAAAAACTCAAGTACTCATCATGCCACTTACCACATTTTAACCTTTGAAAACATTTCAATATGTGATAACTTTTGACAAACATATCTTTCCCCCAGTTAAAACAGTAAAATGGGGCCGTGAAACTCACCTTGATTTCCTTGCTTAGCTAGAAAACAAAGCCCGAAGCTTTGACCGACTTCCTCGTGCCCTAATTACCAGTAACGGACACCTTAAAAGTCTATCATATATAAATCTAGCTTATTTTCCGGTTAAAAGATAGTTTATTCAACTATCTAGACTCGTGTGTATGAACCCGAGTCTTTAAGTGTTTCAACTCGACGAACCGATCTTGACTTAGATTAATGCATGTGTTAACATACGACATAGTACCCAAGTTGCGCACCTGTTACTATTCGTGTGTAACCACGTTGGACTAATACCTCGAAACGTATAACTCATTCCGAGTCGTAGCTCGTCTCGTAACTCGGATAAATGTAATTGCCTTGTATAGCTACTTTAGAAAATACTCCATGAGAAAATACAAATATAGTTATTAAACCGATTAATAACATTTGCTATCTCTTTTCCCAAATAAGCCGAGCGTTTATGTATTTCCAATCCGTATAATTAACAATGTTTTAGTTACCAAAAACTATTGAATAACTCGACATACTTGGCGCTCGGTATAACTATATATTTACTTTGAAAACGTTGTCCGAGATTTAACATTATAGTTACAAGTAATCAATTGTCGTAAACGTTTCGATTTCACTTATCATACACTTGTCAATACATTTTGGGAAAAGTCATTTATAAAATACGTAACAAGTCGTGTTTGTTGCATTTGGATTTTCTAAAAATTTCGCCAGAGTTTCCTCTGTTTTTGCACAAACCAGACAACACAAGTTGTCTACAATTTTCCCAAAATCAACTTCCAAAGCACAAGTCAACAATTTCATTTATCCGCAATTCCATTAAACGAGACACTATACGTTTTGATAACTTGTATAAATAGAACACTTATTTGTATAAATATATATATATATATAACATTATATATATAGTATAGTCCAACAATTTAGTCCGATAATAAATCACACAGTCACGCTTTTCATGTACAATACAAATTATCCTTTTATACTTTTCATTAATTATTTTGTCGATTCGTTTGGCGAGTTAACACCGGTTTTATTCGTGTTTATAATTTATAAACTATAAATATAACAATAAATAAACACGAAATAATTTATACCATAGCGAGTCTGGAACTATGAGTTAACCGGAACCGATCGGTTGACCAAATGTTGACCTGAACGAAATCTGACCGTGGACCGGATCTGACCGAGTTGAATGTTTGACCAAATCGTTGACCAGAGTTGACCGGACCGGATCTGACCCATTTGACCCTGGGTTTACCAGATCTAACCGGATCTGACCCGAGACTTGAACCGAACCACCGAAACAAACCCGAACCAGCTCTGAATATGAACAAACAACCCGAGACCCGAAACAAAACAAACCGGGAACCAGATTTGAGCTAAAACTCAAGACTCGAGTTGAACAAGCTCGCAAAACGAACCTGGACTCAGACCAAAACCACGAGATTGAGCCAAAACCAAATCGATCAACCACCTATCGGACCACCACTAACAACCGAAAACCCCACAACCAACCACCATGACTGTCACCGTCGTTGGACACCCAACCCGAACCACATGTGATCCGGACGAGACCAGATCTGACCCGGACGAGCAAACCCATCACCAAACCCCACAAACACCACCATCTCACTCCCTTAGCCACAAACAAACCTGATCCGCTCGTTTTCAGGTCTAACCCACCATCTCCACGTCCTTCACGCCGGAAACCACCCTCTCTGTCCTTTTATCACTGCGCCGCCACCACCAATGAACGTGGTGGTCGGCTGTTGCTTGAAAACGGGACGGACAGAGGGTAATGAGAGGGGAGAGGCCAAGAGAGGGGAAGGTTTAGAGAGAGAGTAAAGAGAGATCGGTTTTTAGAGAGAGAGTAGAGAGAGAGAGAGAGTAGCGGCTGGTGGAATGAAAAGGAAGAGGAGTTTGAGATGCTTTTATACCTAGGGTTTGAGTTGGGTAGGCTGGCACCGCGTATCGAACCCGTTTTAAACGAAAAACGGTTCGGTTTAATATTAGGCTCGAAAATAAATTACAAAAATTATTCACTTTTGTTCGTAATAATAAGTGACACTAAACCGAGCAATTAACTTATTATTTCTGTTGCCCGACGCGTGTTTTCGAGACACGCGTTTAAATCGCGTTAATCGATTCGGCCGTGCTATCCTCCATTTAAACGATCCGTTTACTTTCGAAACTAAACAAATGACATTATTTATAGTAAATAATTATTCCGGAAGTTCCGATAACGGTTAAAACCACGCAGTTCGACGTTCGAATCCCACGTCAGTTCCTCTCCGCGTTCTCCAAAACGCTGCGTTTTTGGCCGTTTACCACGCCGATTTCACATCCGTTCGCATCGATAGTAAATACGTGTCGTATTTTCATAGAATAAGCTTATGTTATTCCAGTTTGACAAATTTTTGCTGATGTCAGTTCGTTACGTTAAACACGCGAAGTCTTTCTTTAAAGGCATCAAGACTTCAACGAACTTTCAAAAGGACATCGTAGGACTCATATCAGCTCAACTAACCATAATTAACCTTAAACCATGTTAATTATTTCTAAAACATGATTAGCATCACGTTAATCGTTGTACGGAATTTGCCGGTTGTCACATTCTCCCCCCGTTAAGAGAATTCCGTCCCGGAATTCAGTTCAAGTCATCCGATACATTAGTATCCTTGAACAGGGCGGGATGTTTGCAACTCACACGATTACCCCTTTTCTTCGTGAACTCCAGTTCACGCTTAGCGTCCTAACGAACACAATGTCATGAGTCGGCTACGGCCGAGCTCTTGGGTATCGCAATCCGGCACAAATATCGGTTTTCCCGAAATAGTAGAGCTTTGCGTCAACCTGAATCCTGTCGGTTGAGGAATTGACAATGCTTCCTCAAGCCAGACCTGCGGGATTCGTCAAGAGTCCCACTAAGCTCTTGCGATAGTTCGAGCTTGTTCGTTGCAAGGCCAATTTTTAACTGACATATCCGAGTCACTGGAGTACTAAGCGAAGTCACTCCATTACCGTTTTCGTGCTTAACAACACCCCTTTTAGTGTATAACACTCAGCAAAGTCCTATACCGATTTGAAGTTCCTAAGGCTAACTCCTTGTTAGCACAACTTCCCGATCGGTTTGGCCACTTATTCAAGAAGATTTGAATCTACCGGATTCGTTGGTCACCTCTTGAACTCACGCCAGATCATGTGTATATCTCTATCTGTCATTCAATGTACTAGAGACGTACACGTATGCACTCCAGAGGACTTCGAGCAGTACACCCCGAACACTAGGGTGATGATTCCTATCACATAGGAAATTCTGGCGATGAAGTACACGAATTTGATTTGCCACCGACAATAATCGTATCACACAGGACACTTCCGTCTAGGACAATAATTCACTCGTTCGAGAATGGTAATCCATACTCATCTCAAATTGAGTATCCCAGACTTGCGTTCAAGGTTTGGCACACCCTGGGGCAGGATAACTACTAAAATCCGATATTGTGAACGTTGGCATCTAGTGTCTAGCCACGACTCTCCAAGAGTATAGGTGGCTATCCGTATGCCTCATATTATAACTGCAAACGAGTAGGGGATGAGAAGGTTCCAAACGGCGATCGATTATTGCCTGTGTCTCATCATAGTCACTAGCCACCTCAGGCGGCATGACCATTAGATTTGCTCGTTCGAATTTCACTAATCGGGTGATCTTACCAGATCACAAAGCGGTCGACATCCTCGAGGACGCTCCAGGTTGTTTATAGTAGCGGATGGTAATCCTGTGTCCTCACATGGACCGAAATCCACTATGCATCCACTTTCAACCTTTTCGTATGAGCGATTATGGTTAGTGGTACTTGGACGTCTAATATGGACTGATGGAGGTCGAAAGTTTTTGCGTCACTTTCACCCCTCAGTTCCCCAGGCAGTAGACAGTGTATATTCAACATACAGCCGTACAATTCCACAATACGTGAGGATTTAAGCCGACTTAAACGCAATTGACTAAAGGCTCACATCTCCTCATCACACTGGTCAACACAGAATGATGTATACGAATCCTCATGATATGGTTGCCGTAACAAACATGGGATAGGGTTTCGACAACATCTCGTCACGGTCTCCACCGAAACGGTGTACAGAACACCGGTAACTACCGAAAACGAGGGTATCCAGTACTTGTTCTGTTATATGCGCCTCACGGGCACTGGTGTCCTATCGGTATTAGCAACCTAGTAAGTCAATTCTAAATAATACATGCCACTCGCCCTCGAATTGACTATCAGATCCTATGCAGAGATCTGAGTGAAAAAAAAAAGTCCGGAAACCGGAACCCTCACTCACCGAAGGTTCCATCGTTTTGGGATCTTTCGATGTAAGAGGTGAAATTGAGTCATAGATGAAAGCATTTGGCATAGATTTCACATTTGGGGCTTGACAGCTTCACACGCCAAAGTCGTTACTTAAAACAAACTAACGACCAAGATCACACCCCAAGCAATAGTCTGGAGCCTTCCCAAAAGGTATCCCATTCAACGACTCAGGTAGTCACACATGTGGGTGCAATACGTAAGCTTTCGAGCTCATCTTGATTAGTCAGGTACTAAACGCATTGACCTGTCAGCTCGCATTACTATAGGGTCTCCAATAGTGTCTGTCAAAGACAGGGGATTTTGCTCTAGCTCGAGCAATGCTACCAATGGATAACTGGGAAAACCAGTATCGATCTAAGGTCGAAATGGTTCCCTTATCCCAGGAAGGGAAACATCAACGCCGAGAATAAATGGCCTACCATTTCCAGAAATAACTACATTAATCAGAGGGTTGAGTCGATCGATCATCTCAACACGGTAGGGTAGCACCCTTATAGAATAGGCGAGGTTATGTGCCCTTCAGGATTCAGGGTTTCATACAACCCCAGAATACTGTACCAGGGACTCCACCAATGCACACACCATGCGTGGGGCCACGATGGTATTTCCATAATCGTCAGCACAACACGTCGGCAAGTATCACATCAAACGAACCCAGTAGGATGAGCAATAAATGAGTTGAGTCTTTCAACTCTTGCTAGTCCCAAAGGTATGGGTCCTAAAATTGCTCACAATCACTCGATACCTTCGAGGTTCGAGATGTATTCGAAATCCCTTTTATCGTAAAGACGAGCCTCACCCCGTCATGTGTGGATCATGGGATTTCCTTCCGACTTGATTCAAGAGTGGTTAGTCGACCAAAATGCGCGTAAAAGGTTAAGGCTGGACATGGCGTCACCGATGCCTTAGATTTTGAAGAGGTAATGCTCACAAGACGCGCGAGCATATAAAGAGGTCGACACATGATTCGGTCAATTACCCAAACTACGAGATTCGAACTTTGGGGAGATACATGTGCTAACACTAGGACTAGAGTGTCTTAGTATGACTACTGGGAAGTCCGTTAGACACCCGAATTCCCACATTATCGATGGCATCACTACACCACCATTCAGCAACATAACAACGGTTACGTGGGTTTGGGGTAGTGTCTTTATCCCGAGGGAACCAAGAGTGAAACAAACGACAAGTTATCACATCATCAAGTCAATCCAACAATTGTAGCAATACGTTCACGGTGCAATATGTCACAACCCGACATTTAGATGTCCGGTAGTAATAGTTGGTCTCGTATTTTCTTAAATAAAGTCTTATAGTTTCCGTAAAAAGGAGCGCAACGAATTCACAACAACTTATTTACATTAACACTTAACAAAGTACATAGTATTCAACCATATCACAACTTAACAACCAACATTACTACACGTCGTTTATTTAACACAAAAGCTTAACATACTAGACCTTAACGATTTTATACCGCTACCTTCTACGATTCCACAACACGCTACTTTTCACTTCCTTTCCCAAGTTTCCTGTTAAGATAAAAAAAATAGAACAACAAAAGGGTCAACAATAGTTGGTGAGTTTATGACTTGGTTATACTTGCTTTCATTCAAATTATGGAATTCAAGCCACAATCTCAAACCTTCCCTTGGAGCTTATAAACTGCCAATACAAGCTCTCACGGCAAAACACATGCCACATTTGGTTAAAAATCACGATGGTTGGTTTTCGGATTACTCTTCCGAACCCATCATGTGTGGGGGTTTCCCCAAATAGCGCTATTCACATGTTAAGCGGCTTTATTAAGTTAATGAGTGTGGGTAAAGGTTTCGGCAGTTCCTTCTTGAATCCCCTTTTAGGTACAACAATGGTTACACACACACTTGGTTCATAGGTTCATAAACTCACCTGACACTTGCAATCGCCTCCTTCTGGTTCCTTATTGTATCAGCCTTCACGATTCCCTATTCCTGTATTATCAATCGGTTATTACAATATACAAAATATCATTATTTCATTAATGGTTTCATAACCCCTAGATTCCTTATACCCTACCGATTTACACTTTGAATCAATATTATCTAAAATCTGCAGCTATAGATTATATAATACTTATAAAGGAGGTTACAGAATCGGTATCATACCTAGTATTATAGCAACCATATGAACTCTCCTTTGCTAACCTCCTGATGGATCCATAGCTTGTTTTCCTTTGTTATTCTTTTGAGTATCTAAAAGTGTGGTATATTAACTTGGTTAGGGTTTATATAACCGATCAAAGTTTAGGAGAAGAAGACACCTGTTACTATGAGGTGTAAATTATCCCCCGGTTTTGTGTGGGTAAGTGGTATTAGGTTGCTGGTTTTTTAGCCCCTTTTTATTATTATAATCCCTAATTAAACCCTATGCCCTTCCAGCTTCTTTTCTTTTTCCCCACTTAATATTATTCGGTTATCTATAACTTATATATTTTCTTGGTGTTTATCAAATGTACACAATAACATACTACAACATAAACATTAAGTTCATTCATAATATACTATAATATAGGTATTAAATTATTATATCGGAAGGTTCGATTAAATTATTAGATCGGAAGGTTCGGGTTGTTACATTCTCCCCCCCTTAATTCGGAATTTTGTCCTCAAAATTCACATCATGGTATTTAAAGTTTTACCTTGATCATTTGGTTTTGGGAATAGATGGGGATACTTCTTTTTCATCTCATCCTTTCTTTCCCATGTGAATTCGGGACCTTGCTTTGAATTCCATCTGACTTTCACAATCGGTATCTTACTTCTTCTTAATCTCTTCTCACCACCTTCCATAATCTCTACCGGCTCTTCTATAAACCGTAATTTTTCATTGATTCTTATTTCATCCGGTGGAATTATTTGATCGGGACTAACCATACACTTCTTTAGATTCGAAATATGAAATGTGTCGTGTATGCCTTCCAACTCACTAGGTAATTTTAACTTGTAAGCCATTTTCCCGATTCTATCTAAGATTTCATATGGCCCGACATACCTAGTGCTTAGTTTCCCTTTCTTTCCGAATCTCATAAGACCTTTCCATGGGGATATCTTTAGTAACACTCGTTCTCCTATAGCAAATTCTAACGGCTTTCTTCTTTTGTCAGCATAACTTTTATGTCTATCTCGAGCACTTTTAAGTTTCTCCTTAATTCGTCGAATCTTATCACTTGTTTCCTGTACAATCTCAGGTCCAGTAAGCTGACTTTCTCCTACCTCTGCCCAACATAATGGAGTTCGACATCTTCTTCCATATAGTGCTTCGAATGGTGCCACTCCTATACTTGTATGATAACTATTATTGTATGCGAACTCTATCAAGGGTAGGTGTTGGTCCCAATTGCCCCCAAAGTCTAAAGCACAAGCTCTTAACATGTCTTCCAATGTTTGTATCGTTCTTTCACTCTGACCATCTGTTTGGGGATGGTAGGCTGTGCTTAGGTCGACATTTGCTCCTAATGCTTTTTGAAGCCCCTTCCATACCTTAGAGGTGAACCTGCTGTCCCTATCGGAAATGATGGAAGTAGGAGTTCCATGTCTTGCCACTATTTCTTTGATATATAACCCTGCTAATTTTTCTACAGCCCATTCTTCCTTGATGGGTAAGAAATGTGCAGATTTTGTTAAACGGTCAACTACCACCCAAATAGCGTTATGTCCTTGGGAAGTTCTAGGGAGTTTCATTACAAAATCCATAGTTATCCCATCCCATTTCCATTCGGGTATTTCGGGTTGATGTAATAAACCAGAGGGTCGTTGGTGTTCCGCCTTTACCTTTGAACAAGTCATGCATGTTTGCACATACATAACTATATCTCTTCTCATGTTCGGCCACCAAAAATCTTCTTTCAAATTGTGATACATCTTATCATTTCCTGGATGTACCGTGTATTTGGACCTATGCGCCTCATCCAGAATTTGTTTTCGTATTTCCTCCCTTTTTGGTACCCAGATTCGACCCTTATGTGTCCTTACCCCATCATTTCGAACTTCAAAAGAATCACTTGTTCCTATGATTTCTTCCTTTTTGAAACATTTTTCTCTCATCACCTCATCTTGTGCTTTCAAGATTTTCTTCTTTAAATTTTCCATGTGACTCATTTGCATGATCATTATCTTAACGGGTTTTTCTTTTATTTTTCTACTTAATGCGTCCGCCACATGATTTCCTTTTCCCGGGTGATACTTGATTTCACATTCGTAATCACTTAACAATTCTACCCACCTTCTTTGCCTCATGTTCAACAGTTTTTGAGTCAGGATGTGTTGGAGACTCCTATGATCTGTATAAATTATACATTTGGTTCCGTACAGATAATGTCTCCAAATTTTTAAAGCGAACACTATTGCGCCTAACTCTAAGTCATGGGTGGGATAGTTTTGTTCATGATTCTTAAGTTGTCTTGATGCGTAGGCTATAACTCTTCCTTTTTGCATGAGAACACATCCTAAGCCTTGTCGTGACGCATCACAATATACTACAAAATCCTGAATTCCATCAGGTAGTGATAGAACGGGGGTACTACAAAGTTTTTCCTTCAAAGTCTCAAAGGCTTCTTTTTGTTCTTTAAGCCACCTAAAAGTTATTCCTTTCTTGGTTAGAGTGGTTAAAGGAAGCGCTATTTTTGCAAAGTTCTCAATAAACCGTCTATAGTACCCAGCCAATCCTAAAAACTGCCTAACCTCAGTGGGTGTTTTCGGAGGTTCCCAATTTTTAATTGCTTCCACCTTGGAAGGATCTACTTGAATTCCTTGTGAGTTTATCATGTGGCCTAGAAATTTTACTTCTTCCAACCAAAACTCACATTTTGAAAATTTTGCATACAACTTTTCTTTTCTTAACATCTCTAAAACGGCTCTTAAATGATGTTCATGATCAGTTTGGTTCTTAGAGTACACTAATATGTCATCAATAAAAACAATCACACACTTATCTAAGTAAGGCTTACAAACCCTATTCATTAAATCCATGAAAGTGGCAGGTGCATTAGAAACTCCAAAGGGCATAACTAAAAATTCATAGTGACCATATCTTGTTCTAAAAGCAGTTTTTGATATGTCATCTTCTTTCACTCTAACTTGATGATATCCTGATCTTAAATCTATTTTGGAAAAATATTTCGCTCCTTGTAATTGGTCGAACAAATCATCTATTCGAGGAAGCGGGTATCTGTTTTTGATGGTCACTTTGTTTAATTCCCTATAGTCTATGCACATCCTAAACGTCCCATCCTTTTTCTTAACAAATAATATTGGAGCTCCCCATGGTGACGTACTAGGCCTGATAAACCCTTTCTCTAACAACTCCTGTAATTGGTTCATTAGTTCTCTCATTTCAGTGGGTGCTAGCCTATAAGGGGTTCTTGCTATTGGTGTTGCCCCAGGGATGGTTTCGATTTGAAATTCTACTTGTCTCGGGGGAGGTAATCCGGGTAAATCTTCGGGAAATACGTCTAAAAATTCCGACACTACTGGTACTTCCCCGGGTTTGGTGCTTATTTGTTTTTGTGACATAACATAAGCCATGTATATAGCATTGCCTTTCCTTATGCATTTGTTGGCTTTTAAACAACTAATTATCTTAAAGTTATTTTTCGGCTTTTCTCCATACACTACTAGCACCTTATCTTTATGTACAGGTATTTTCAAGAGTCGTTTTCCACACACAATTTCTACCTGATTCTTTGTCAGCCAGTCCATGCCTATGACTACATCAAATCCTCCTAATTCTATTGGCATCAAATCTATTTTAAAGGAATATTCATCTATGGTTAATTCACAATCTTTTATTACTTCATCGGTTCTTATTATTTTTCCATCGGCTAACTCAATTTCATATGTTTCACTTAATTTTTCAGAACCTAAACCAATTGTAGATCTAAAAGTTCGTGAAATAAAACTCTTATTAGCTCCTGTATCGAATAACATAGTAGCAAGATGATTGTTTACTAGGAACGTACCTATCACCAACTCAGGTTCCTCCTTAGCCTCTTCGGTGTTCATAACAAAAGCCCTTCCTCTAGGACGTCCATCGTTTGCTCCCTTTAGTTTAGGACATTCAGCACGGAAATGACTTAAATCCCCACATTCGTAACATCCATTCCCTTTGTTCAGATTTGTCTTGCAATTTTTAGCCTGATGTCCCTCTTTCTTGCAGCGGTAACACACATTTCCCTTACACTCTCCCCAATGACTGCGATTGCACTTGGTACACTTGGTCATACACTCTCCTTGGTGGTGTAAATTACACTTATTGCACAACGGACTGTTCCCCTTGTATGGCTTTTTCTCCCTGCCTTGTTCATTATTTCTTCTTTCGGGGTTATTATTCTTTTTGTTTGCACCATCGCTGAATTGTTCGTAGTTTCGCTTGGCTCCTGCATGACCTAATCCTCCACATCTTATTATCTCGTCAGTCAATGTTGCTGACATCTCCACCGCTGCTTGATAAGTCGTGGGTTTAGCAGCTCGTACCATTCCTCTAATCTGGGGTATGAGACCCCAAATAAACCGTCCGATCCTTCGGCTTTCAGGAGTGACAAGATGCGGAACTAGTCGGGACATTTCATTGTATCGGTTTACATATTCCATGTGTGCTAACCCTTGCATTTCTAACCTTAAGAATTCTGCTTCAATCCTGTCGAGTTCATTGACTGGGCAGTATTTCTCAGTAATCATACCCCTAAATTCTTCCCATGACATTCGTTGTAGTATGTTTCTTCCCCTTGTTTGCAGTATCATGTTCCACCAAGCCAACGCTCCGGATTTTAACGAATGTGTTGCAAATCTTACCTTGTCCTTAGGTGCACAATCACTGATATCTAGTACTGCCTCCATCTCCTCCAACCATCGTAAAGTTCCGGTCGCCCCTTCATTCCCATAGAACGATTCAGGTTTGCATGCCATGAAAGCCCTATACGTACAACCGGTTCGCACATTCCTTTCATTTTCCTCAAAGTTTCCACCTTCATTATATTCACCAAAATTATTATTTCCTCCACCATCGTTATTCCCTCCTATACCACCTCCCTCTAAATTTATAATTCTGTTGTCGGTTTCCCGCTCACCACCAATCTGAGCGATTAAAGTGGGGATCACCCGTGATATTCCTTCCGATATCATTTGTTCGATTTTTGACTCCAGGTTTTCATTTTCCGAATTACCATCCTGGTTACTTTCGGTATTCGTGAGTAGATTATGCATCGACCGAGTGTTCCGAGTACCACTTGGTCCGGTTCCACTTGTACGGTTCTCTTTCTCAGGTTCCTTTCCGGGTCGCCTTTTCGTCATCTCTAATTTCTTGCATTTAAACAAAAATGATTTAGTAACATACTCACATTATTATATTTACTCAAGACTTGTTGGTATACTATATACACATATTGCAAATAACGGTGACCTTTATATATATATATTGATTTGAGATTACCAATAGTCCATGTACAATATTTTTGACTCATTATTTCGGTTCACTGTATGCAAGGCTACTTTCTTTATTTTCAACACTTATAGTTCTATCATATTGTGGTATATCAAATTCACACATTCAACATAACTTTTATTTATCAACATGAGCTTGGTTAGTACATTTATACAATCAAAATTTTAACCAAGGGGCTTTTTCAGCCTTCACATCCTACTTCCATAACCACACTACTACTACTAATTACTTGGCATTCATCTTAACCACCTCCTACCATTACCCATACTACTTATGGCTACATAGCTTGCTTCTTCACTACTTCCATGCTTAGACGGGTCACTAGTTAGGTCCTCCATCCAAGATCCTCCTCATCCTAACCATGAATTGTTGCATGTTTCTACGGATTCGGGTCACTTGCACTTCGGCTAAATTTCGTTGAAGCACGATTCGGTCAAAGTCTTCACACCTACTACACCTCCTATTGTCCCTTCTTGCCATCTCCGGTTGCCTATACCTCCATTCTCTTGCTCGCCTTCTTATTTGCTCATACGGATCTTCCAATGGCATACCCCTTTCTATCCTAAATCGGTAAAGATACCGATTCTCTTGTGATTGATTTGCCCTATCTTCTTCGGATGTTTCTATAACATCCCTTTGTGCAAGTAGGTGAGTTGGAAATCCGGGCCTAACCGACATCCTAGCTCCTCTAGCCCTTCTAGATGGACCTTCTTCATTGTTTCTTACTTCTTGAGTCTCGGGAACAAACTCTTGAGACCTACTCCTACTACGATTAGACTCATAAGGTTCTTCCTCGGGTTCCTCTTGGCTATCCTCTTCTTGTTGGGTTTCCATAGGTTCATCCTCAATGTTATTCTCATGATCACTAAGTATAAGCCTTTCTTGTTCTTCCATTGTAGGGGGTTCTATTTCCATTGCTAGTTCCTTACCTTTTCCTGCCATAACACTATCACAAAACAAATTTCTTTATCACATATTAATCTCAATTACTCTAATTTTCCCCAAGAATTTTTATTCGGTTGTTAGGATCGTTTTCGCTCTGATACCAACTGTCACAACCCGACATTTAGATGTCCGGTAGTAATAGTTGGTCTCGTATTTTCTTAAATAAAGTCTTATAGTTTCCGTAAAAAGGAGCGCAACGAATTCACAACAACTTATTTACATTAACACTTAACAAAGTACATAGTATTCAACCATATCACAACTTAACAACCAACATTACTACACGTCGTTTATTTAACACAAAAGCTTAACATACTAGACCTTAACGATTTTATACCGCTACCTTCTACGATTCCACAACACGCTACTTTTCACTTCCTTTCCCAAGTTTCCTGTTAAGATAAAAAAAATAGAACAACAAAAGGGTCAACAATAGTTGGTGAGTTTATGACTTGGTTATACTTGCTTTCATTCAAATTATGGAATTCAAGCCACAATCTCAAACCTTCCCTTGGAGCTTATAAACTGCCAATACAAGCTCTCACGGCAAAACACATGCCACATTTGGTTAAAAATCACGATGGTTGGTTTTCGGATTACTCTTCCGAACCCATCATGTGTGGGGGTTTCCCCAAATAGCGCTATTCACATGTTAAGCGGCTTTATTAAGTTAATGAGTGTGGGTAAAGGTTTCGGCAGTTCCTTCTTGAATCCCCTTTTAGGTACAACAATGGTTACACACACACTTGGTTCATAGGTTCATAAACTCACCTGACACTTGCAATCGCCTCCTTCTGGTTCCTTATTGTATCAGCCTTCACGATTCCCTATTCCTGTATTATCAATCGGTTATTACAATATACAAAATATCATTATTTCATTAATGGTTTCATAACCCCTAGATTCCTTATACCCTACCGATTTACACTTTGAATCAATATTATCTAAAATCTGCAGCTATAGATTATATAATACTTATAAAGGAGGTTACAGAATCGGTATCATACCTAGTATTATAGCAACCATATGAACTCTCCTTTGCTAACCTCCTGATGGATCCATAGCTTGTTTTCCTTTGTTATTCTTTTGAGTATCTAAAAGTGTGGTATATTAACTTGGTTAGGGTTTATATAACCGATCAAAGTTTAGGAGAAGAAGACACCTGTTACTATGAGGTGTAAATTATCCCCCGGTTTTGTGTGGGTAAGTGGTATTAGGTTGCTGGTTTTTGAGCCCCTTTTTATTATTATAATCCCTAATTAAACCCTATGCCCTTCCAGCTTCTTTTCTTTTTCCCCACTTAATATTATTCGGTTATCTATAACTTATATATTTTCTTGGTGTTTATCAAATGTACACAATAACATACTACAACATAAACATTAAGTTCATTCATAATATACTATAATATAGGTATTAAATTATTATATCGGAAGGTTCGATTAAATTATTAGATCGGAAGGTTCGGGTTGTTACACAATACGATAGTAGAAATAACATGACATGACAACAACACATCCATGAACACATCAACAAGGGAACACCGCAACATGGACCGCATGACACAGAGAAATACGACAACAAGGCTACACCACTGCAGGAGCAGCACAACAACAGGAATGCACCGTCGACAGCGAAACGCAACCGCATGGATATGCAGTCGGCAAAACTGTGCAGCTACAGAATGCACAATCGTTAGGGGTAACACCACAACATAAATTCACGACAGCAGGACGACACACAACCTAGCGAGTCCACTATACATAACTACAAGAAGCTCCATTACGGTGAGCACGCACCCCGGTGCGTTTCAGCTCACTTAAGGTGACAGAATCCTTATTTGTATCCTCAGCCACAAACCTATACTCCATAGGCTCATTAGTAGGAACGATTGGATCACCCAAAGGCATCCGTCATCACAACAGAAATGGGAACAATGGGTTCCACATAATTTAGTAGACTTATCAGGTCGATATCGTTCTTAGGGAGAATGACTGTATGCTCGAGATAAGTCACTCGAATAATGGCAACTGCAGCATCGACAGGCTCAACCATACCTGAGAGCCATCGCCAACATTAGTCTTGGCAGGAGCCAGGGAATGATAACGAGTAGTTCAACGAAAACCTCAAAGAAAATGGAGTTAACAGCAACGAACTCCATCGTGACACGAGCATGGTCATAGCAGCTTGGCAAGGGTCTTATAGATGCCTATGTCAATGACAGTGATCTTAGTAGGAGCCTTCGAAACAACAGCAACATCAAACTTGACAAGAGCCATAGCAACATCCTCAACACACTCAGTATGAATTACACTCTCAGCAACGACAACATGATTCGCTTGGGCCATAGGACAATGATAGCAGCAATAACAGCAGGCTCAACAGAAACCTTAGGCCCGTCGTAGCTATTAGATGTGTGGTAAATAGTATCCATAGGACCTAGAAACCAACCAACATCTTTTCCAGTATCAAAGCATTGGTCACAACAAGAATAGTAGAGGTAGGAGGATCATGATTTATCGAGACACCATGATAAAATAAAACGATACAGACTCTGGCAATTCAGCCGAGTCATCCTTCTCATTAGGGTCCTCTTGCATGTTATTTGGCCCTAGCACCAATGGTCATCAACTGAAATGCCTCTCCGACACTTAAGCGAGGCCAGTGAACTTTCTTCCTGGTAGGCCACGCAGTGAGAGTATCGGAATACGACAAGAGATTAGACAAGTCACTTTGTCCATAACGAATGGATCTCGCATCCTTAGTTTATAAAACACCGTGACAAAAGGGACGCAACGTCTCAATATCTATGGGGATTGATGGAAAACACTTCGCATCAATTGCCACCCCAAATAACCAACCAGTCTCGTCGTCCTGACGAGGGTAGCGGACGTTCAACATTGCAAGATGAGCAATGGAATTGCCGTCCCATGGGTAAGTTTAGTTGACAGAATAACATGACCACTTCCAGTAGTCCGTTATTTGATTTTTCGAGGGGAATTTCGATGTCAGCCAGAGCGTTCCGTGACACTTGACAATTACGAGTCACACGCTTTACGATTTCGGCTCCCGAAATGTGGTTTCACTCCCCGAGTATTATGACGGATTCAGACGCAAAACGCACGTCGTGATCCTATATTCAATATATATGTATGTCTCCATATATATTAACTGACTTGGATAAAATTATCTCCGACTCGACTCACTTTACCATATAACTACTTTCCCATTAAGTAGTCATACTAGGATCTTGTCAGTCGAGATTTCATTTTTCCCGTAATCGACTCGACTCACCTTTCCATATATTTATTTTCCCATTAAATAAATATACTATGATCTTGTCGATTCGATATTACATTTTTCAACCATCAACTCGACTCACCTTACCGTATAATTATTTTCCCATTAAATAATTATACTAGGATCTTGTCGATTTGACATTTCGTTTTACAACCATCGACTCGACTCACTTTACCGTATAATTATTTTCCCATTAAATAATCATACTAGGGTCTTGTCGATTCGACATTGTATTTTACGACCATCGACTCGACTCACTTTACCGTATAATTATTTTCCCATTAAATAATTATACTAGGGTCTTGTCGATCGATATTTCGTTTTCGGCACCCGACTCGGCTCACTTTACCATATATTTATTTTCCCATTAAATAAATATACTAGGATCTTGCCGATCGATAATTCATTTTCAACACCCGACTCGGCTCACTTTACCATATATTTATTTTCCCATTAAATAAATATACTAGGATCTTGCCGATCGATAATTCATTTTCAACACCCGACTCGGCTCACTTTACCATATATTTATTTTCCCATTAAATAAATATACTAGGATCTTGCCGATTCGACATTGTTGATTTAGCTGGGGGCTATCATGCCTTCTAGATAAGATGATCAAGCCTATTAACTCAGCAAGGACGATTCTGCCCTACAATGGGGGAAGGAACGCCTGACCCTCGAAGACAACTTGGGCATGTGCTAGATCAAGAATGACTTACTCACAGTAATAATATAGCAGCACACGGGCCACTAGTCTCAATACTGATCCACATAGGGTCCCGTGCTCCAAACGCACTGGTTTTGCAGGGACGCACCCTCGGTCTTCACTGGTTTCCAAGTTTAGCATTCCACGCATCGTACCAAGCATTCATCTCCTCGGTAGGCAGTGCATCCTCGTATGTCCGCTCCTTTGAGGAACCTTGAGTGGAGGCATTCAACTCCTATACAAGGAAGTTTTCATCTCCTGTCCCTATCCGATGCGAGGGTTTACGTCAATTACTCATATGAGGTAGACGTTCGAGCTCTTCCGTGTTCGTACCTTAGAGGTAATGCTGAAGAAAGCTCATTCAGTTTGCGAGGATCGAAATCAAGGGATATCAACCAGACCTCCCTTTTAGCCCGCTGGCCAATCAAAAGCTAAGACTGAACCTAAGGAACAAGGATAGACAAGTCAAGGAGTGATCACCAACCCCAGCCCTAGCGCCCACCAAGGTTACCGTGCACCACAAGTTATTATTACGTGTGCACCCGCAATGATAATCGGTGTTGCCAGGTAATTTTGGTGCCCGCTAGTTCCGAGCTTCCTGATCCAAAAACAAAGATTTCACACAATAAAGGACCTAGACTAGCTTCGCCTTCACAACATCAGCAACACGACAACGTCCACTAGCACGATAAAGGTTAGCCCTTTCGATCATCCCGTCCGCAGGTAAGCGGGTGAGTTCGTCGTAGACCACCGCTTGTCCTTCCCGCTTGTCGATATCGGTAATCGATGCAAAAGTGCGGACTAAAGTGAAGTGTGAGACGATATCCTTATAGGCAAGCTATCTATACTACTTATATGCATTAACTAGCACTTGTTAGAAAATCGGATCTCTACACAATTTAAACATTCATATCCTTATTTTCTAACATTTTATATATTGACACACATGGCTAGTCGGTCGGAAATTCCCCTTGTACAATCCATGTACAATTTTCTTTCTTTTCTAAAAATATTTCGTTGTGTTTTATTTTTGAAAACTTCGTTTTCGAGCCAAAACCGGTTATAGTCTAGATTTTTCAAAAACACTAGTTCGCTATAACCTTGGCTCTGATACCACTTCTGTCACACCACGCCAATGGCGGAAACACGTGGCGCGACGCTCGAAAGCATATCAAAGTCAAGATTAACACAAACTATATTTAATTAGAAAAGATCATTATATTAAGATGTCGGGAAGGAGTACCTGGTTTCAAACATTACTTAAAACCACAAACATTAAGTTTTAAAGTGGGGTGTTTCCGTTTATGTCCCAACCCGAAGGTAACAATGGATGAAACCCCCAACCATTGTCCGACATCCCAAATTCCACCGTACTAGCCGCATACCTGTTCAGCACTTAGTTACCTGAAAGATATGTTTAAAAGGACGTCAATATATAAAATATTGGTGAGTTCACAGGTTTTAGTTTCGTAAATACGACATTTTCACATCCTGTGCAAATCCAGCACATTTTACATCCTGTGCAAATCCTGCACATTTTATATCCAGTGCAAATCCAGCACATTTTGTGGCCTTTGTACGGAGTAGCTAGCTCCTACAAACTATGATGTTAAGCAATCCCCTGAGTCCCATAACCAAACCAAGACTAACAATTTTGCCCCGCTCCAAGTCGTTTCTCGGAACCCAACGACTTAAGTTCAGAATACGTGCACCTCTTGTCTTTACCGGGTTGACGCTATCAACCAGAGGTGGGCCTCGTCAGGCACCAATAGTACTATCCAAATATTCCTTTGGTTTCATTTACCTGAATTAATGGTTACAGTAGCGAGGACCCAACCCCGAGTGGCGACCAAAAACTCAAGTACTCATCATGCCACTTACCACATTTTAACCTTTGAAAACATTTCAATATGTGATAACTTTTGACAAACATATCTTTCCCCCAGTTAAAACAGTAAAATGGGGCCGTGAAACTCACCTTGATTTCCTTGCTTAGCTAGAAAACAAAGCCCGAAGCTTTGACCGACTTCCTCGTGCCCTAATTACCAGTAACGGACACCTTAAAAGTCTATCATATATAAATCTAGCTTATTTTCCGGTTAAAAGATAGTTTATTCAACTATCTAGACTCGTGTGTATGAACCCGAGTCTTTAAGTGTTTCAACTCGACGAACCGATCTTGACTTAGATTAATGCATGTGTTAACATACGACATAGTACCCAAGTTGCGCACCTGTTACTATTCGTGTGTAACCACGTTGGACTAATACCTCGAAACGTATAACTCATTCCGAGTCGTAGCTCGTCTCGTAACTCGGATAAATGTAATTGCCTTGTATAGCTACTTTAGAAAATACTCCATGAGAAAATACAAATATAGTTATTAAACCGATTAATAACATTTGCTATCTCTTTTCCCAAATAAGCCGAGCGTTTATGTATTTCCAATCCGTATAATTAACAATGTTTTAGTTACCAAAAACTATTGAATAACTCGACATACTTGGCGCTCGGTATAACTATATATTTACTTTGAAAACGTTGTCCGAGATTTAACATTATAGTTACAAGTAATCAATTGTCGTAAACGTTTCGATTTCACTTATCATACACTTGTCAATACATTTTGGGAAAAGTCATTTATAAAATACGTAACAAGTCGTGTTTGTTGCATTTGGATTTTCTAAAAATTTCGCCAGAGTTTCCTCTGTTTTTGCACAAACCAGACAACACAAGTTGTCTACAATTTTCCCAAAATCAACTTCCAAAGCACAAGTCAACAATTTCATTTATCCGCAATTCCATTAAACGAGACACTATACGTTTTGATAACTTGTATAAATAGAACACTTATTTGTATAAATATATATATATATATAACATTATATATATAGTATAGTCCAACAATTTAGTCCGATAATAAATCACACAGTCACGCTTTTCATGTACAATACAAATTATCCTTTTATACTTTTCATTAATTATTTTGTCGATTCGTTTGGCGAGTTAACACCGGTTTTATTCGTGTTTATAATTTATAAACTATAAATATAACAATAAATAAACACGAAATAATTTATACCATAGCGAGTCTGGAACTATGAGTTAACCGGAACCGATCGGTTGACCAAATGTTGACCGGAACGAAATCTGACCGTGGACCGGATCTGACCGAGTTGAATGTTTGACCAAATCGTTGACCAGAGTTGACCGGACCGGATCTGACCCATTTGACCCTGGGTTTACCAGATCTAACCGGATCTGACCCGAGACTTGAACCGAACCACCGAAACAAACCCGAACCAGCTCTGAATATGAACAAACAACCCGAGACCCGAAACAAAACAAACCGGGAACCAGATTTGAGCTAAAACTCAAGACTCGAGTTGAACAAGCTCGCAAAACGAACCTGGACTCAGACCAAAACCACGAGATTGAGCCAAAACCAAATCGATCAACCACCTATCGGACCACCACTAACAACCGAAAACCCCACAACCAACCACCATGACTGTCACCGTCGTTGGACACCCAACCCGAACCACATGTGATCCGGACGAGACCAGATCTGACCCGGACGAGCAAACCCATCACCAAACCCCACAAACACCACCATCTCACTCCCTTAGCCACAAACAAACCTGATCCGCTCGTTTTCAGGTCTAACCCACCATCTCCACGTCCTTCACGCCGGAAACCACCCTCTCTGTCCTTTTATCACTGCGCCGCCACCACCAATGAACGTGGTGGTCGGCTGTTGCTTGAAAACGGGACGGACAGAGGGTAATGAGAGGGGAGAGGCCAAGAGAGGGGAAGGTTTAGAGAGAGAGTAAAGAGAGATCGGTTTTTAGAGAGAGAGTAGAGAGAGAGAGAGAGTAGCGGCTGGTGGAATGAAAAGGAAGAGGAGTTTGAGATGCTTTTATACCTAGGGTTTGAGTTGGGTAGGCTGGCACCGCGTATCGAACCCGTTTTAAACGAAAAACGGTTCGGTTTAATATTAGGCTCGAAAATAAATTACAAAAATTATTCACTTTTGTTCGTAATAATAAGTGACACTAAACCGAGCAATTAACTTATTATTTCTGTTGCCCGACGCGTGTTTTCGAGACACGCGTTTAAATCGCGTTAATCGATTCGGCCGTGCTATCCTCCATTTAAACGATCCGTTTACTTTCGAAACTAAACAAATGACATTATTTATAGTAAATAATTATTCCGGAAGTTCCGATAACGGTTAAAACCACGCAGTTCGACGTTCGAATCCCACGTCAGTTCCTCTCCGCGTTCTCCAAAACGCTGCGTTTTTGGCCGTTTACCACGCCGATTTCACATCCGTTCGCATCGATAGTAAATACGTGTCGTATTTTCATAGAATAAGCTTATGTTATTCCAGTTTGACAAATTTTTGCTGATGTCAGTTCGTTACGTTAAACACGCGAAGTCTTTCTTTAAAGGCATCAAGACTTCAACGAACTTTCAAAAGGACATCGTAGGACTCATATCAGCTCAACTAACCATAATTAACCTTAAACCATGTTAATTATTTCTAAAACATGATTAGCATCACGTTAATCGTTGTACGGAATTTGCCGGTTGTCACACATGTCTAGACACGACTCGCCTTGTTCCGTTGAGACCGTCCCCGATGAAGTCCAGGATTTGACCAGCGACCCTAAGCGTTCAAGCGCTGCTCATAGCATAACGACTATCATAATATTTGATCCGTGAAAATATGGCTACTTCCTGATGCTTTTTTCATTTTATATTTTTTCACAGCAATGTCAATTAGTGTCGATAAAATGGTAGGTTTTAATGATTTTGTGTTTTGTATATGTAGGATTAAAGCTCATTTGATTTAACTTTTAGATTAATTTTTGTTCAAATTCAGTTTTGCGGTCAGACGTTCTTTTGCTATTTAATGCCAAATTGCAATTGTTACCGAACTAATTCATACTTCTATTTTAGAGACTAGACAACTACTACAGGCGCAATTATAAGAACTTGAGAAGGGTATTCTTGATTGGCATCTGTTGTAAATATGTTATACTTCTTAAACTTCATTTTCATTACTTAAAAATTGGTTTTGTCATATTGTCAGGTTTTAAGGTATTAATGTCAGATTTTTTGGTTAATATTTGGCTTTGACGTTTGGTTGGTTTATAGACCTAGATGAGGCTAAGGATGGTATGCATTTTATGGTATCTTCCCGTGAAGAAGAAGAAGGAGGAGGAAATGTATAAATTACCCCAATTGACGTCTTAAGTTTTAGTGATTGACTATACCCCTCTAAAATGTCTTGCGCTCCTTTGTACATGTTGCTACGCGTTTCAAAATTACAATGTCATCGATCCCAAACGTTTTATAATGTATTATAGATTATAGATTAGTTAATTGTCTTATTCTTTTAATTTCTAAAAATACTTACTTTTTTATTTTATTTCTTTTCATGTATTACAGCTCTCGTTGGTTCTAATACCACAAATACTGGTACAGAACAGGCTCGAGGAGTATTCACACACAAATGAAAAGCAATAGAAACACATGATTAGTTATAAGCATTCTCCAATTACTATTGATTGCATGAGATTACAAGCCAACATCAAATAAACGGAATCAAAGATTTGCACAAAACGCGGTCAAGTGTCAATCATGCAACAAACTTGACCAAAGCCATTTATTCACATTTCAAACTTTGAAGCTTCTGATTCTTTGCTGACCCAACTTGAACCAAAAACTAACCCATTGATATATAATTACAGTTTTAAAGAAATCAATCCTCCAAAGAAGTATCCTTCAAACAACAACCAATGGCATCAATGTACTCACCCGCATGACCATAAAATCCATCAAACAAACCTGCGTCCCATGATCCTGAAAAATGATCAGCGGCTTCGTGAGTGAAAGGACCATACTTCCCTTTGTTTGTCGTAACACACAAACTCGTGACCAATTCATGGTTATCCCTATATTTCCCGACGCTTCCTGATAATCCAATTATTTCTTCGTCGTCATCAATGTCAATCTGTGTATCATTAAAAAACTTTCTTTAAGTCTAGTGATGTTATTTTATAACATGTCACTCGATCATATATACTTATAGTAGCACTTTATTACGTGTTAATAATATATTGTTCACCTCAAACCTCCTAGCATTACTACCCTCACGCACCCACATGTAGTAAGGCTCGACACCAAATTTTTTGGACTCTAACAATCCATTGGAATCTTTGGTCGTGAATATGAGTGCATGAACCCAGACGTCGTGAAAAATGATTATCTTCCTCAGCTTTTGATTGCTTTGAAGCTGGAACAAAAATGGATTTCCACGCGTCTGTGATCCCCATAACCTGGTTCGTGTACCCTATCAAATAAAACAAGCATAACTTGTGACTATATATATATATAGAGTGAATAGCTAAAATCGTCCTTGAGGTTTGCACACTTTTGCTAGATCCATCCAAAAAAGTTTTCTTTCTCAATTGAGCCACTAAGGTTTCTCAAAAGTTGCTAGATCCATCCATTTCTCTAACCCTGTTAAAAACTAACTTTAATTGTGGGGTATTTTCGCCATTTTACATATTTGTTTTGTTTTCTCTAATAAACCCCATATGTTTCTTCCATTTCTCTCTCTATGTGTGTATATATAACAATTTTTGTGTGTGTATATATAACAATTTATCAAAAATGTAACCTTTTCTGCTAAGGATTTTGCTCCCGGTTCTGATTCTTATTGTGATACTCCCACAAAAATCTAGTAAGTGACCTTGTTAAATCTCATTATGAATTTCTTGATTTTCGTGGTTAGCGTTTCATACTTTATACACATACTGGACATACATATAATAAAGATATTATATTCACCATCTCAAAATGCTAGTTTAGTTTCTTATTCCATCTTCCACAATGCCCATGTGCTTTTTGAATTCAATCATCGGATGTCATAGCAACAAAACAATATGTAGATTGGCCCTATGGATCATGCACGATCAAAGAAGCACCCTACCCAAATTCATAATTAAATTGCATTATATTTATTTATACAATGTTGGCATCAATATTCCTGCAAGAAAACAGACCCCATAATACCAGATTCATATACTCTGTAAAAATAAATTCTTCAATGGAAATAAAAAAAAAGAATTAGAAAACAAAAAAAAAGTATAAAATGGCGAAAATACCCCTCAATTAACGTTAGTTTTTAACAGGGTTAGAGAAATGGATGGATCTAGCAACTTTTGAGAAACCTTAGTGGCTCAATTGAAAAAAAATCTTTTTTGGATGGATCTAGCAAAAGTGTGCAAACATCAGGGACGATTTTGGCTATTCACTCTATATATATATCAGTTCAAAAAATTTAATAAGATCACCGGCCACTTGAGCTGATTGAAATTAGTTTCAAGAAAATGATAGATAGATAGATAGATAGATAACTTACGGTTTGACGTTCTGGCTCAGTTATTCGTGTACCCTATATAGCAAAAAAGTTAGTGAGTTTAAGTTTAAATTCTAATAACGTAATCATGAGAATAGGCATCTTGAACAAACATATTAGCAGAAAAAATTTGTTAAAATAGGCATTGACTTTTCTCAATGCACGCTATGAAAATGTGTTTGTCAAAATGTGGGCTATAAAGCTATGGAGGTGTTGATGACTTTATTAAGGACTAAGAAGTTGTCAGAATATTGAAGGGTGGGCTATGAAGGAGTCGTCCGCTTTAGAAGTGCCAACTTATCAAAAGGTATGCTATGGAGCGCTGACTTATCGAAGTGTGGGTTATGAAGGTGTCAGATTATCGGATTGTGGGCTATGGAGCTGACGTCTATGCCTGTTTGTCCTACTTTGATTTGTTGTTTTGGAGTGCCTACTTGAATAAATGTAAAAATAAATGCCTATATTGCTAATATGTTAGGTCAACATGCATATTCACATTATTTTCCCTATATGTTATGCAATTAATTAAATTTCAAGAAAATAATTGACTTACAAGTTGATGTTCTAATGCGCTTTCTAGTTCTTCGACAATGGATCTCATCGTTGGCCGTTGATTTCGTTCGTCATTTAGGCATCTGAAAGCAATTCTAGAGAATAATTCTAACGAATCCGGCTTCATTTGCCCAACTAGACTTGGGAAGATGATTTCATCTAACTTTCCCTCTCCATAATGTTTTTTCACTAATTTAGAGAGAAAGTCAAACTCCTCTTTAGATTTCGCAATCACTGCAAACCTCCCACACATAACTTCAAACAATACAACACCGAAAGAATACACGTCAGATTCTTTTGTTAGCACTCCTGTATTTATAAACTGTGGATCTACATAACCAAGTGTGCCACAAGGCGCCGTGACTATAAAGGTATGGGGCATATTTCTTGGGGCTATTTTAGACAAACCAAAATCTGAAATCTTAGCTTCCCAATTGGCATCTAACAAGATGTTTGAACTTTTGACATCACGGTGTAGCACCCGGTGTGCTGTTCCCACGCCGCTATGAAGATACTCGAGTCCATGAGCCGCACCAAGGCATATCCGAAGACGTTGCTCCCATGTGAGGTCTTTGGAGTCTAGATATTTGTCGAGGCTTCCATTATCCTCCTTGTTGTAAACCACAATTTTCTCGGTACCTTCATCACAGAATCCAACGAGAGAAACGAGGTGTTTATGCTTGCAAGTAGCAAGCAGAGCGATCTCCATTAAGAACTCATGATTGCCTTGGCCTCCTTTCACATCTAACCTCTTTACAGCGATGGCAGCACCTAGCTCACCAGTGGACCGATGGACAGGAGGGAGTTGACCTTTGTACACATTACCGAATCCTCCATGGCCAAGAATATTGTGTTGAGCAAAGTTGTCTGTAGCTGATATGATTTCCTCAAGTGGGATTCTAAGGTGGTCTAGCTCCTCAAGGTCCATTGATGATATGTGAAAGAATGAATCTGAAAGTTAAAGAAATTTATGGCAACCGCTATCTCCGCTGATGACTTTAAAAAATAAAGAAGATAAGGTAGACTTCGACACATGCAAGTGCATAATTATATAATTTAATTACAATATTATATTATTATATTAATTACAAGTTCCTTCTTGAAGCAACAAGCTTTTACTCTAATTCAGGACAAAAGTTATTATTTACTAATCTTGACTATAAACGACAAAACAAGCCCCTATTTCCAATCATCGCTCAACACATGATTTCTTAATCAAAAGGGTTAGGCTTAAGAGCATCCACAATGGCAGGCACTTGAGGGTCCGCTGCTAAAAAAACGGACCAACAAGTTTCAATTCCCCCATTGCAAGAATTTGTCCAAACCTTGGAGGTTTGCTCAAACCCACGGTTCATTGGACTTGTGGGATGGACCCTTGGTGTATTTTAATAGGGAAAATTGCAAGAATAGCCTTTGACCGAGTGGTTTTGCCAAACTAGCCCCCTCAGCCGTCTTTGGGAAGACGGTTCCCAGTTCCCGAGGCGTCTCAGACGTCTCCCGAGACGTCTCCCACTCCAACCAATAATTAACCGCCACGTCAGAGACGGTTCCACGTTCCCAAGGCGTCTCAGACGTCTCTCACTACAGCCAATAATTTACCGCCACATCATCACCCACCCACTCTCTCTCTCTCATTCTCTCCTCATTTATTACCTCACTCTCCTCTCCTCCTCTCTCTCTCTCTACCTTTCTCTCTCCTCTCCTCTCTTCTCTCCTCTCTCTCCCACAAAAGTTTCAAGAGAGGTGGTGGCAGCACCAAGACTTGGGGAGGTACCGGCAACTCGGAGGCATTCTGCACTTGTGCCTCCCAGTTGTCGTTGAGATGGGGATTGTCGTTGAGATGGGGAGAGTTGAAGACAGGTTTGGATCCACAAAAGTCCCCTGCTTTGAGGTTACTGGAGTTAAAGAAGCCACTTCTTCCACCATTTGTAGTCATGGTTGGCAACTGTCACAAATGAACATCGAAACTAGGATATGGAAATAGGAACAAGTATAGAATGGAAGGAAAGTATTTACAAATGGATGGATTTAGATGAATGTGTATAGATTAGATTAAAAAGGAAGAAAGTAGATCGTGATTCGTACCGAGAAAGTATTAAAGCTGTTGGTGTTCATGGGGAGAGGAGAGAATTAATGAGGAGAGAACGAGAGAACGAGAGAGGGAGTAGGTGGGTGATGACGTGGCGGTAAATTATTGGTTGGAGTGGGAGACGTCTCGAGAGACGTCTGAGACGCCTCGGGAACTGGGAACCGTCTTTTCAAAGACGGCTGAGGGGGCTAGTTTGGCAAAACCACTCGGTCAAAGGCTATTCTTGCAATTTTCCCATTTTAATATTAAATAAAAAAGAATCTTTTGCGTGTGAGATATAAATTAAATAAAAGGAAAAGTAAGTGATGAAGTGAAGGTTTGGAATGATTTATGAGAAAAAAAATGGGTTTGAAAGGGTTATGACTTGAAATAGTCTGCAATGATGTGGCATGGTGACATGACGATTTGGTGACTTTTATGAGAAAAACAGTAAGTATAGTGTTTTTTAGGTACAAAAAAAATATTGAGTGACTTTTATAAGAAAAAAATTAAAAGTATAGTGTTTTTTACGTGCAAAAAATTGTTGAGTAATTTTAGTAAGAAAAAACATAAAGTTTAGTGTTTTTATGGTATTTTCCCATACATATAATAGTAGTGTGTTATAGGCTCTCTAAGTATGAGATGCCTTATCCAAGCAAATGATACTTCGATTAAGTCAAAACAGTTTTTATAAAGCAACTTTTGTCGAACAATTTAACCTCCTACAAATTTTTAGATACGTTTAACGCCCACGAACTAATTTTTTATGTCATTTTCTGACGTCAGAGACGATTTAAATAAAAAACGTTACAACTATACACATCTATATATATATAGGCTAAAGGGATACTGGAAACCCTCCAAAACAAAGAAACCCGGGAAACTCGGACTTTCCGAACTTTTTATCATCTGAAAAAATTAGGGTATGTAATATACATGATTTTAAGAGTTTTGAGCCAAAAAAATCAAAAAAGCGCCGAGTGGATATTTTAAAAAAAAATAAATAATTTTTTGTGTTACATATGTTACATGTCTGTTTTGTGTAACATACATAACACAAAAAAAAACTTATTTATGTTTTTTAAAAATATCCACTCGGCGCTTTTTTGGTTTTTTTAGCTCAAAACTCTTAAAATCATGTATATTACATACCCTAATTTTTCAGATGATAAAAAGTTCGGGAAGTCAGTGTTTCCCGGGTTTCTTCGTTTTGAGTGGGTTTTTATTTTAACCACCCCCTATATATATATATAGGATTTGGATCATTTGAGAACCACTATTTAGAGAGAGAACCAAAGAACCAAGTGTGAACACAAAGACCCCTCCACCAAAAAATAAAAAAATAATAAAAAAATTATATAACCTAATAAAATAAAAAAAGTAAAAACACCAAAATGTTTTTTTAGTGTTAATCTTTTTGAAAAAAAAACAAAAATACAAAAAACGGCTTTTATTACGTCATATTTACGTCATGTCTGATGCACATGTGCGTTTTGCTGTTATATATATACATACATATACCGTATGCACATGTGCATTTCACTATTAGAGCACACTTTTGAATAAATTGTCAATTACCATAATGAAATGATCATTAAATGGACGTGATATGATATATAAGGTGGAAAAAAATTTATTCAATGATCATTAAATAGACGCGAAGTGCATTTCACTATTATAGTTGGGTTTTTTTTCATGGATTTAGCTTTAGGGTTTAGTTTTTAGGTATGATGGGAGGGGGATTAGGTTTTTTTTTGGGATGAGGTGGTGGGTTTAATTTTTTGGGGTTGGTGGTGAATAAACTTAAAAAAACCTCTATATAAAACTATAAAATAAGATAATTGTACTACATGCACATGTGCATTTTACTATTATAGTTAAGTTTTTTAATGGGTTTAGTTTTTGGGTATGGTGGAAGAGAGGGTAGCTTTTTAGGGGGATGGGATGGAACGTTTTGGTTTTTTTTTTTTTTTTTTTGGGGGGGGGGGGGGGGGGGGTTGGGGCGCTGTGAGAGATGGGGGGTTTAGGTTTTTAGGGGGTTAGGTGGGTGGGTTTAGGTTTTTACGGGGTGGAGGTGGGGTTTTTAGGTTTTTTCTTTTTGTGTTCACACTGGTTCTCTAGTTCTCTCCCTAAAGTTGGTTCTCGTATGATCCCTACCCTATATATATATAATAAAAAACAATTTTAATGACATGATACTCAAGGAGGCATCCTCCCCCATGAGTGTGTCAGGTGTCATGCCATGTGGCAAATTAAAAAAAAATAAATAATAAATATAAAACATAATCTACTAAAATTAAATTGAGTTATTTTAGGAAAAAATAATTTAAAACCAAATTTAAAATTTTCTCTCTTATGTTTTCTCCGATAATTTTTAAACATTAATATCTTTTATATACGGGATTTTTTAAAGAAAAAAATTACACCAAATTAACAAACGTTTTATTATCTTTCCAACGAGTACCATAGTGCTATATAAAAAACGGAGAAAAAAACGACTATTTTTTGTGGGATTTCGTTCATACAGAAAAAAAAAATACAAAGTGTTCAGGTTATTCATTAATCATGTTTTTTCTTATAAACAGGTTCTTATCTACGATGTTGAAATTCAGCCCAATCGTCATGCTATCATTGGAATTTTACTCTTCTAAAGATGCATAGGTATATTTCATCAAGAGAAGGTAGGAGAAAGAATCGCGCAACACTGTGATGGACGGGGTCAATCATGGTGTTTAAGATGCTTAATTGTGTGCTTTTAGTGTAATTTAAATGTTTATATGTCATGAATAAGATGACTACGCGAAGTTTGGATGTGCAGGTTAAGCAGCTTAAATGGATGGACTTAAGATGGAATTGTGTAACGCGTGTGAGCCGAAGGAAAATGATCAAGTCGCGTACACTTGAAAGCGAGCACGGACGATGGAGCGTTGAAGAGGAAACTGTGGATAAGCCAAGAACAACCGAGTCGAAGGCTAATAATAATAATAATAATAATAATAATAATAATAATAATAATAATAATAATAATAATAATAATAATAATACTTAAAAGAAAAAAAAGTGAGAAATCGTTGAAGCAAGAAAAGAAAAAAAAAGAAGGTGAAATAAAAGTCAACAACATTAAATGCAACAGCATGAAGGTTCTATTAAGTTGGCTTTATCCGTAAGCCATGGAAGTGCCAGGCGTCCCTTACGGGGAGTAGCAGCAAACAACAAGGAATTTGGGCAGTGAATGTTGGCCGTAAAGGGTCTTCTGCCAGACGTAGGTTACTGCGCAATTGAGGAAAAAAAGGAAAAGTTGTTGTTTAAGGTATTTAATCAAAGAAACTTCAAAACCTAATTTTCCAGCCGTGAATAGTCGAAGATACACCATCAATTGCAGGATTTTGGGAGCCATTCATCAGACAAAAACATCATACAACCCATCCTTCATCCAAATTAAGATGGTTTCAAGTGTTATTCGATTCGTGAGCCTATTCTCCACCACCATGAGCGGCTAATCACCCGTGACCCTCTCCGGGTGAATGGTTAGTTATGATTGCAAGGTTTATGTTTGTCAAACAATTGAATTGAGATTTGAATGTTTAAACTTTCAGTTTCGATTGTGGTTTATTTTAATATTGATGTTGAACGTTTATTGAATGGTGTGTTTGTTTTGGATTTCATCAACCAACACGGTTTCTTATCGAGGGTCATTGAATACATTCAAGTGTGTCTTTCAATATTACGAGTCATTAAGATATTGTTAGGTGATAATCAACCGAGTCAACAGTCGCGGTCTAGTTATCGGCTGTCACAAAGTCATTAATCAACCTTCTTTATCAATTGTATTAATCCACATATCATGTCTATGTGATATCAATTGGCAAACTATATTAACCTTGGCAATAGTAATTAACCGGGATCCTGGAGAGGTCACCATTTCTCTAATCGTTTACAATTCACTTTTCTTTTCGTTGTTTTTATTATTTGCAAATTCATCAACAATCAACCAATCAATTTTACATTTCCGTCTAGTTTAATTTAGTTGTTAAAAAATAACACTTTCCACAATACTCCTCGTGGTTCGACACCCGACTTACCCTAACTAGTAAGGTAGTTGGTCTTTTCTTAAACTCTTATTTTTGGCCGGTCCTTCGACACCGATCAAATTTTGGCGCCGTTGCCGGGGAGTCGTGCGCAAAGTGTTTATTTTTCTTAGTTTAATTAAAAATTCCAAAAATCCAATAAGATTTATTTTCTATTTGTTTAGTTTATTGTTCAGTATTACGCTCGGTTTTCTTGTTTGTTTTGTGCAGGTCACTCTTCAGTTGCATGCATCATACAAGACACTCAGGGAAGTCATCTCCGTTAGTGTTCGATCCAGAGGTTGAGAAAACAGCTCGGCAGAACCGAGTACTTCATAGAGAGAAAAAAATCTTACACTCACCAGTTTCGCAATTCAAATCTATGGAGAACATTGACTTAACCACTGAACCAATGTCCCAACCACAGTTTTCACCCTCTCAGAACCATCCATCACCCAATACCTTCGCCACTTCTGAACTACCACCACAATCCAGTACCCAATCATCACAAATTCCACCATTCCCGAAATTTGATAACCTTCCACCATCACATTCACAAACATCATCTTTACCACAACCAACTACAACTCACACTTCTCCAATAACCTCTCTCCCAAACTTTGAGAGATTCAATCCACAACAAGGCCAATCTTCGGCACAAGAACCAATTTTCACCCAAAAACCTGTGACCAGTCACTCTTCACCTTATGTAAGAGTGATTTCTGATGATAACACCCTAAACCAGACTGATACACAATTCCCACAAACTTCCACAACTCAATATGCGTCGTTTCAACCACCATCATTTAACTTCAGTCAAAGAATGAATCAAGGTAACTACGAGTATGATGATGGGGATTTGGATGGGGATGAAGGAGATCATGGGACATATCAGTTGGCGAGGCCACAAAATTTGAATCATCAAGGGTACCCTCAGTTTAATCCTGCACCTCAAGGGTATCAAACATTCCCAGAAGTTCCAGTTCACCCAGCACCTAGACAGCAACCAACAGTGAATCGACCCTTGAGACCTAACCCAAGGAATGTGATACCTCCAGCTAACAATCAAGCAGGCATTCCCATGAGGTTTGAGAGAGGCCCGGTGAGAGGTATTGAAAGCCACTTCAGACCTGCTATTGTTCATAACCCATCAGCAGTGGTCATTCCACAATTGCATGGTAGGTCATTTGAAGTGAGGTCACAGGCAATTCAGAGTTTGCCTAAGTATCACGGGTTAGTGACTGAGGAGCCATATATGCATCTTGGGGCCTATGATGCGAGATGCAACACAATCGGGGGACAAGGGTTTACACAAGATGAAGTGAAGTTGGTCCTCTTTCAATTCACTCTCGAAGACAAAGCACAACAATGGTTCCAATCTTTACCTTCAGCCTCTATCCGTACCTGGTTGGAAATGCAACAACAGTTTCTTGATGAGTTCTATACAAGTCAGCGAACAAATGATGCTAGGAAGAACATCAGGAATTTTTCTCAGCAACCAGGCGAGCTCTTTCATGAAGCACTCACTCGCTTCAAGATGATGATCAACAACTGCCCACATCATGACATCCAGTTGTGGGAATT
Source organism: Ambrosia artemisiifolia (assembly GCA_032199755.1). Classification (NCBI taxonomy): domain Eukaryota; kingdom Viridiplantae; phylum Streptophyta; class Magnoliopsida; order Asterales; family Asteraceae; genus Ambrosia; species Ambrosia artemisiifolia. The sequence goes on from CM063529.1 coordinate 40,673,297, forward strand.
GATAAACTCATTTTATGAAGGACTCCACTACGAAGACCAAGGTGCGTTAGATTCAATTTCAAATGGTACTTTTGGCACTAACGATGAACAGGTTGATTGGGAGTACCTTGAGAGGAGAGCAGAAACCACGAAGAGGAAGGCACAGTCTTCAAGACGTTCAAGACAAGCAACTGTGAAGGCTGCAAGTAGTGGTAGTGTTGTTGATGTGGAGAGAATAGCTAGAATAGAGTCTCAACTAGCTAATTTAGGTATTGGTGGATAGCCCTCGTGTGGGCATTGTGGGAATGTGGGACACATAGCAGATAGTTGTCCTAGCATATTAGGTGATATGGAAGAGGTAAACCAGGTACAAGGGGGGAATAGGAATTGGTCTAACATGAACTCCAACACCTACCACCCAGGTCTTAGGAACCACCCAAACTTTAGTTATGGGAACCCTAACAACCAAAGCAACCCAGGTTTTCAAGGTAATGGGCGAACCAACCAACAACCATATGTCCCTAGGTATCAAAACAATCAAGGGAATTATCAAGGGGGTAGTGGTAGTGGGGGTTACCAAAAGAGTAGTCAATCTTCTGAGACATCAGGTGGAGGGTTGAATGAGGTGATGAACATGCTGAAGGCTATTCAGCAGGATATTCAGGGTATCAAGCAAAAGGATGAGGTACGTGACAAAACCATTCATTCCTTAACTACACAGGTTGGACAGCTTGCAGGAGATGTAGCAGAGCTGAAGATGGGCAATGGGAAGCTCCCTAGTGACACACAGGTGAATCCGTCGCATCAGAGTTCGGGAGCAAGGAACACAAAGAGCAACCACGTCGGACAGGTAAGTATTCTCCGTAGTGGTAAAGTTTATGATAATAAAGTGGGTCCTTCATCAACCTTCATTGAAGGTGAAGTGGAGGACGTGAGTGAAAGTGAGGATGAGTCGGAATCTGTACCAGTTAAAAATGAGAAAAAAGTAACTTTTCAAATACCAGCTAATCAATCTGAGTCCGCTAAGCCTAAGGAGGTGGAGCCAATTCAGGCTCCATTTCCCGCAGCTTTGATGAATCCGGCGGAAAAAGTGGTAGTTAATAAACGAGGACCTCAACAAGAGGAAATTTGGGAAGTTTTGAAACAGGTCAAAATTAACTTACCTTTGATTGATGCAATCAAGCAGATTCCGGCTTATGCCAAGTATATTAAGGATATGTGCACCCAAAAACGGCACCACAAGTTTCCTAAGAAACTTGATTTAACTGAACGAGTCAGTGCCGTCTTGACTGGGGCCCTGCCACCAAAGCTCCAAGATCCGGGAACGCCACTCATACCCATTCAAGTGGGTGATTTTAAAATGTCTCGGGCGTTGTTAGATCTTGGTGCTAGTGTGAGCATCCTCCCGGGAAGTTTGTATGACCAATATGATTTTGGTCCACTGAGACAAGCCGACACCACTGTGGTGTTAGCCGATCTAACTCTCAAACTTCCTAGGGGGATTGTTCGGGATGTCATTGTAAAGGTGGAAGAATTTTATTATCCTGTGGATTTCCTGGTGCTTGATTATGTTTCATCTGATAAAATCAAGCAACCGAATGTTATTTTGGGTCGACCTTTCTTAGCCACAGCACATGCATTGATTGACTGTCGTTCTGGTACGGTCGATATGACTTTTGGCAATAGAAAGATTCGACTTAATGTCTTTTCAAATGAATCTAACTCTCTGGTTAGTGATGAATGCTTCATGGCAGACATCATTGACGGGTGTCATCCTCATCTGGAGGATGAAACCACAGAGACTTGCTTTTTGTGTGACAGGTCCGAACAGGAGCTCGTGTATGAATTGGAGGAAGAAGTCAAGAGCTTGGAAGTGATGGCAGCACATGAGGGTAGACCCCCATGGACACACCATGTGGAGAGTTTACCTACTGAGATTTCCACAGGTCTGAAGCCATCATTGGAGAGTCCACCCAAAGTGGAATTGAAGGAATTGCCCAATCACTTGAAGTATGCGTTTTTGGGAGAAGAACAGACGCTCCCAGTCATTATTGCAGCTAACCTGGACGAGAATCAGGAAAAGGCACTACTGAAGGTGCTCAGGGCTCACAAAGCGGCTATTGGATGGACAATTGCTGATCTTAAAGGTATTAGTCCTTCTATTGTTATGCATAAAATTATTACTGATGCAGATGCCAAGCCAGCGCGGGATACACAACGAAGATTAAATCCCAATATGCGCGAAGTTGTGAAGAAAGAGGTACTCAAATGGTTGGATGCTGGGATTATCTATCCCATCTCAGACAGTCCATGGGTGAGTCCAACCCAAACGGTGCCCAAGAAGGCGGGCATTCAGATTGTGAAAGGTGAGAGTGGCGAGCAAATAGCTACCCGGCCGGTAACCGGGTGGCGTGTATGCATTGATTACAGGAAATTAAATGCTGCCACCTCAAAAGACCATTTCCCTTTACCCTTCATTGATCAGATTATTGAGAAGTTATCAGGTCAGAAGTTTTATTGCTTTCTAGATGGTTACTCAGGTTATAATCAGATAGCCATTCATCCTGACGATCAGGAAAAGACTACATTCACATGCCCATACGGCACCTTCGCGTTTAGGCGAATGCCATTTGGGTTGTGCAATGCCCCGGCCACCTTTCAGAGGTGCATGATGAGTATCTTTTCAGATATGGTCGGGGACACCTTAGAAATTTTTATGGATGATTTTTCAGTTTTTGGTTCATCATTTGAGTCATGTCTAACTGAATTAACCAAAGTTTTAAAAAGGTGTGTAGAAACTAACTTGGTCTTAAGTTGGGAAAAGAGCCATTTCATGGTTCAGGAGGGAATTGTGTTGGGACACGTAGTGTCAAGTAAGGGGATGGAGGTTGATAGGGCAAAAGTGAAAGTAATCTCAACCTTACCTCCCCCTACTAATGTTAAGGAAATTCGGTCATTTTTGGGACATGCTGGGTTTTACCGAAGGTTCATTAAGGGTTTTAGTGTCATTACAAAACCTCTTTGTAACCTATTATTAAAAGATGTCCCATTTGAATTTAATGATGATTGTTTAAAAGCATTTAACTTGTTAAAAGAACAGTTAGTGCAGGCCCCAATCTTGCAATCACCCGACTGGTCAAAACCGTTTGAAATAATGTGTGATGCAAGCGATTATGCTGTGGGGGCCGTACTGGGTCAAAGAGTAGAAAAGAAACCGGTTGTTATTTATTACGCTAGCAAAACCCTCTCTGATGCACAGTTGAACTATACAACTACAGAGAAGGAGTTGCTCGCGGTTGTCTATGCATTAGATAAGTTCCGGTCTTATATTTGTGGTAGTAAAGTAATTGTGTATACTGATCACAGTGCAGTGCGTTATTTGATGGAAAAGAAGGATGCCAAACCGAGGCTGATTCGGTGGATCCTATTGCTGCAGGAATTTGATCTTGAAATTCGGGACAAGAAGGGTTGTGAGAATGTAGTAGCTGATCATTTGTCCCGCATACCCGCCACAGAGAAAGATACTTCACCTGTTATTAATGAACAATTTCCAGATGAGTATTTGATGTCTGTTAATAATTTGCCTTGGTATGCTAATATTGTGAATTATAAAGTGACAGGTCAGGTGCCTAAGCATTGGCAGAAGAAAAGGAGGATGCAATTTTTCTCACAGGTGAAGCAATATATATGGGAGGAGCCAGATTTGTTCAAAGTTGGCGCAGATCAAGTCATTCGCAGATGCGTACCTGATGAAGAAATTCACTGCATTCTATCATTTGCACATGCATCACCATGTGGTGGCCACTTCAGTGGACAAAAAACAGGGCATAAAGTTTTAACATCTGGTTTTTATTGGCCAACTATTTTTAAAGATGCTGCTGAATTTGTTAAAAATTGTTTGAAATGTCAACAGATCGGAAGCATCTCAAAGAGGAATGAGATGCCCATGCAACCAATATTAGTCGTAGACATCTTTGATGTTTGGGGCATCGACTTCATGGGCCCATTCCCAAACTCTGATGGAAATCTATACATCTTGGTGGCGGTCGATTACGTGTCTAAGTGGATTGAAGCAATCGCCACCAAGACAAATGACCATGCCGTTGTGTGCAAGTTCGTGCAAAATAATATTTTCACACGGTTTGGTGTCCCTCGCGTGATCATAAGTGATGGGGGATCACATTTCAAGAACCAATTCTTTGCGAAATTGCTCAAACGGTATGGCGTAAACCACCGAATTGCTACACCTTATCACCCACAAACAAGTGGGCAAGTAGAGGTGTCAAATAGACAAATTAAGGAGATCCTGCAAAAGACGGTTCGAACTGACCGCAAGGATTGGTCGAGCAAGCTTAATGACGCCTTGTGGGCATACCGAACCGCTTACAAAACGCCCATTGGCATGACTCCTTATCGGATGGTTTACGGGAAAGCATGTCATTTACCTGTCGAATTAGCCCATAGAGCCCTATGGGCCGTTTCTCAATTTAACATGAATTATGATGACGCAGGTAAAGAGAGGAAATTGCATCTCAACGAGATCGAGGAGTTGCGTGACGAAGCATATGAGTGTGCTTCCGCGTACAAAGATAAGATGAAGAAGGTCCATGACGCGAAGTTGAGGTTGCAAAAGTTTGAAGTTGGCCAAAGAGTGTGGTTGTATAACTCCCGTCTGAAGCTGTTTCCAGGCAAGCTGAAAAGTAAATGGGTGGGGCCATTTTTAATCGTGAGAGTTGGAAACCACGGAGAAGTGGAGATCGAAGACTTCGATGATCATCTTCGCCAAGTGGTGAATGGGCACAGACTGAAGCCATATCTATGTGCCAACGACATTAACAAGGAACAAGAGGAGTCGGTATGCTTCTTGGTGAGCGTACCGACTGATGAGGTCGTCTGAGGGCCAAGTAAGCTACACATGTATATTTTTGTATATTATCAGTTTTTTTTTTCTTGTTTCTATCACGTGCAGAATCTATTACGTGTACCCAAAGTTTCACATAAGTGTGGGGAAGGTTGATCCGCTCAGCAGTAGCAGGATAGAGGCCTAGGGAGTATCTTTGATATGACAAAGCTCTATGAACATCTGGAAGAGCTCTATGGCAGAACGCCCGGTCCATCTTATGGATGAACCTCCCCGTCTTGATCAGGTCACGTGTTCTACCCTATTTTGTACAATTTGTGTTTTGGTTTTCAGCACTTGTTTGCCTTTTTGTTTGTTTTTTTTTTAGTATTAAGTCATTTCTAGCATAGTAGCTAATCATATGGTAGTTGAATAGCCGGTTTGGGAATTTGTGGTATTTGAGAGAGTTGAAAGGCATGAAAACACCATACATTGGGGACAATGTATCCCAAGTGTGGGGATGGGGGACCCGAGGAAAGTAAGGTGGAGTTACTTACCATGCAAGAAATTTGGAAATTTTGAAAATTTTACAATTTTTGAAAAATTTTAATGAAAAATCTTGCAAAATTGTCCCTTTTCTGCTTAATCAGACATAAAAGCCAAATTTTCAATCACCAAAGAGTCTTTTGCCAAATATGAAAATACGAGATCCTTAATCATGTTTGTCCCTTTAAGTTTCATGAGAGTGTTTCTGGTGAGCGTTTTTAGAGAAAATGAAAAGAGATGCCTAACTAGGGGTAACATGTTTATAGGATTTGCATATGCTACATGTCGGCAACCTATTTCCCTACATTGTGAGATCTTGAGCCTACTAGATGTTTAGTTGATATAAATGTTTCATTTCATGAGAGTAGGCCAAATGTTTCTTTGTTGCAGAATTTGTGTAATTCGATACATGCTAAAGCTTTAGGCGATATGTGTGCATAGATGAGAAAGGCAATGTAGGAACCCACTTGTTTGTTGATACCCATGTGTTGTTTGTGTTGACCCGTTCGTTAAACTTCACCATTAGTAAACCATGTTGAGCCTATACCTTTCATTTGTTAAACCTACATTATTACCCAAATCGACCCGTTTACCTTGTTGAATAAAAATGTTAACATCCATTGTGTTCGTGATGTTTATTGTTTTTAGTTGTTCAATGTTGAAAAAAAAGAAAAAAAAAGAAAAAATATATATACGAGAAAAAAGAGAAAAATCGAAGAAAAAAAATACAAAAAAAAAAAACAGAAGTTATTGTTATGGGTCAGTTATGCCCAAGTTAGTGTGTTTTTGTGATATGTGAATAAGGATGTTCAAGCATTTGTGATAAACCTTTGTTTTCGAGCCATTTGTTAACCAAATTATCCTACCTTTACCCAAAGCCCAAAACCCGTAAGTCCTTTTGATATGTGCACGGTTTAGAGCTTATGTGTGATTGTTATACAAACCTATGATAACGAAGTCGCATTCTTGGTTTTTTGAGCGATATATACTAGCGCATTACATGCTAGTCCAGATATTAAACCGAGAAGAGCGAACATTGTGAGGGGTGTGTAGCATATGTGTATGAACATAAGCATGTTAGTTTTGGATAGGCAAGTCTTGTTTTGAAAATGCGCAACATTTGCTCGCCAGATTGTCAATCTCGATTGTGTAAGTCTATGGGACGGGTATGATTGGGGACCTTAGAAAATCAATAGGTAAAGGAATTGGAGGTGGCTTGTTAATAAGGTGAGTCATGTTTTTGAGATGGTTTGATTGGGGACAATCAAAGGTAAGTGTGGGAATGTGATGGACGGGGTCAATCATGGTGTTTAAGATGCTTAATTGTGTGCTTTTAGTGTAATTTAAATGTTTATATGTCATGAATAAGATGACTACGCGAAGTTTGGATGTGCAGGTTAAGCAGCTTAAATGGATGGACTTAAGATGGAATTGTGTAACGCGTGTGAGCCGAAGGAAAATGATCAAGTCGCGTACACTTGAAAGCGAGCACGGACGATGGAGCGTTGAAGAGGAAACTGTGGATAAGCCAAGAACAACCGAGTCGAAGGCTAATAATAATAATAATAATAATAATAATAATAATAATAATAATAATAATAATACTTAAAAGAAAAAAAAGTGAGAAATCGTTGAAGCAAGAAAAGAAAAAAAAAGAAGGTGAAATAAAAGTCAACAACATTAAATGCAACAGCATGAAGGTTCTATTAAGTTGGCTTTATCCGTAAGCCATGGAAGTGCCAGGCGTCCCTTACGGGGAGTAGCAGCAAACAACAAGGAATTTGGGCAGTGAATGTTGGCCGTAAAGGGTCTTCTGCCAGACGTAGGTTACTGCGCAATTGAGGAAAAAAAGGAAAAGTTGTTGTTTAAGGTATTTAATCAAAGAAACTTCAAAACCTAATTTTCCAGCCGTGAATAGTCGAAGATACACCATCAATTGCAGGATTTTGGGAGCCATTCATCAGACAAAAACATCATACAACCCATCCTTCATCCAAATTAAGATGGTTTCAAGTGTTATTCGATTCGTGAGCCTATTCTCCACCACCATGAGCGGCTAATCACCCGTGACCCTCTCCGGGTGAATGGTTAGTTATGATTGCAAGGTTTATGTTTGTCAAACAATTGAATTGAGATTTGAATGTTTAAACTTTCAGTTTCGATTGTGGTTTATTTTAATATTGATGTTGAACGTTTATTGAATGGTGTGTTTGTTTTGGATTTCATCAACCAACACGGTTTCTTATCGAGGGTCATTGAATACATTCAAGTGTGTCTTTCAATATTACGAGTCATTAAGATATTGTTAGGTGATAATCAACCGAGTCAACAGTCGCGGTCTAGTTATCGGCTGTCACAAAGTCATTAATCAACCTTCTTTATCAATTGTATTAATCCACATATCATGTCTATGTGATATCAATTGGCAAACTATATTAACCTTGGCAATAGTAATTAACCGGGATCCTGGAGAGGTCACCATTTCTCTAATCGTTTACAATTCACTTTTCTTTTCGTTGTTTTTATTATTTGCAAATTCATCAACAATCAACCAATCAATTTTACATTTCCGTCTAGTTTAATTTAGTTGTTAAAAAATAACACTTTCCACAATACTCCTCGTGGTTCGACACCCGACTTACCCTAACTAGTAAGGTAGTTGGTCTTTTCTTAAACTCTTATTTTTGGCCGGTCCTTCGACACCGATCACACTGCAACACAAGGTGTCACCTTATAGCAAGGTTATTTTTTATTTATTTAATTACAAGAGTAATAATTATTACTATTAGTATTAAAATTATTAGAATTGTTATATTTTTTAACCCCGGGACGCTCCCGGGATAAAAGCTAGTATATATATATCTCAATCCTACATGGCACTCATATAGCCATTCTCCCCATTGAGACTGTCATGTAGGATGCCATGTGACATTAAGAAGTTTTAGAAAATAAAAAAGTTTAAAAACAAAATTGGATTTTTTTTCTCTCATGTTTCCTCCCATAATTTTTAAACGTTAATATCTTTTATCTACGAGATTTTTTAAAGAAAAAAATTACACCAAATTAACAAGCGTTTTATTATCTTTTCAACGAGTATCATAGTACTATATAAAAAACGAAGAAAAAAACGACTATTTTTTGTGGTGTTTTGTTAATACACAAAAAAAAACGTGTTCCGGTAATTAATTAATCATGTATAGGGAAGTCACTAATTATGTTCAAACCAGTAAATATGAATTCTATTTTCAAACAGAGCTAATAGGTTACTAGAGTTATATATTGTTTTAGGTTAGATATCAATATTAGTATGTTAGAGTTATACATTTTTTTAGCCTTTAAGATAGGTGTTAATATTAGAGTTACATTGGAGTTATACATTGTTTTATGTTAGGTGTTAGAATTGGAGTTGTACATTGTTTTAGGTTAGATATTAATATTAGAGTTATACACTATTTTAGGTTGGATGTTAACATTAGAATTATACATTGTTTAAGGTTAGGCGTTAACATTGAATATACATTGTTAACTGTTTTAGGTTAGGTGCTACCTGAAGCTTTCATGCATCTAACTGTAAAGCGCATCGGTCGATTTCATATATAAAATTGATGTGTCATATTAAATTTCTCAACCACGTGACGCTCCCGGGTATAATCTAGCTATATATAAAGGAATAACCTCTTGATGACATGACATTCAAGGGGCAACCCTCCACCCCTTGAATATGCTATGTGGCATCATGTGGAGATTTTTTTAATTTTTTATTTTGTTTTTTTAAATAAAATTAAATCACATATATTAAAAATATTAAAATAGTAAAACCCTACCTAATTAGGTATTCTTCCTTATTACGCCTCTGATATCTTTCCTTCTCTTCTACATCTTCATTGAAACTCATCATCTCCTTCTTGCGATAAAAAAATACATAGAACTTTCTATTCTTTACTAAATCATAAATGTGAAGTAGCAACATATTAGAATTTTTATTTCTATTCGTAACTCTGATTCAAATCATATATACTCTTGCTTATATCATTTTAATAATAGGGGTTTTATATATAAACAATTGTATTATATGTTGTAAACTGATAAATAATATACTTTCTGAAAATTGTAAAATGACTGGAGCTAGAGTTATTGATCTTCATTTGTTTGTATTATATTTCTTTGCAGCTGTATTTGGTTGAGTTTTTTTTTGTGCAAAGCATAAATTGGATATTTTATTACGTCATATTAGATACTTCAACCTCGAGACGCTCCCGGGGCAAAAGCTAGTTGTACATGTATTTAAATAACAACAATAATAATAGTAGCAGAAAGCTACTAACGACCTACCTTAAAGGGGAAAATCACTAAAATGGTTGTTGACCATCTTGATTTACGATCATAGCCACCTCATGTCTTTTGGGAGAATCGACTCATGCCTTCCGAGGCCATGCAGACGTCTTCGGAGACGGCTCCGGAGACACCAATCCGAAAATGCCATGTGTCTAGACATCTGGCGAGACATCTCTGGGGCTGTGGGAGACGGCACCACTATCAGCTCGGCTCCTGAGATATGTGGCTCGACTTGAGCCGTTTCAAACTTTGGATATAAATACTTGGTTGTGTGGAGAACAAAAATCATATGTTTTACATCATGTGCTCTAAAATATTGCAAAGTCATGTTAATATTTGTCGGTTGTCACAATATCATCAAAACCTTGTCTGGTGCATGTATGAGATATCGACGTTTTATGGCATATGAAATATATGTTGCTCGTTTCACACCATCAAATTTTCCCCAATAGCAACATTTTTTTTAACAAAAGAAAACAACAAATAACCAAACAACAAACACTACTAGAAATCAGCGAAGTTAACTGTCGAATACGTATTCTGAATAACAAAATCTTGAAAGTTTTCTAGTTCAACAAAAGTAGGCGATGGTGTTTGACGAACAATTTTTTGGCTTGAATCGCGCATTGAGGATTTGGATTGTGATTCCATTGGTGTTGAACATCGACCACGATGATGGCCATAATTAAGTTTTACAACGACTACAATATACAGGTGTGCGTTCCTCACCTCTCGATAAGATTCGACTGTTTTCATGAGGACGACCTGACTGTCATTTTGTAATATGTTGTGATCATAGACGTATTATTTCGCCGGGTATCTCCCATTCACACCTGTGGGGTAGGGGATGAGGATTCGAGGACAATATGAGGATTCAAGTCCGCCAATAACTTGCGTCGTTCTCGACTCTCGTCCATTCTACCATCTTTGCCGACTTGTATTCGGCCATCTCATCCACCCAAACCGCTTTCCCTTTGCCAGTTGACGACTCTTGGCTTTTCCTTCGAGCCGCGGCTTTCTCCAGTGTTGTGTCGTCGGTGGGGGTGGGAAATTCGCCATTCAAATTGATATCGGTAATATTGCTTGACAACCCATTAGTTGATAGTGTACAATTTCCCGAATCAGATGTTTTAGATCATTTTTTAGAACGACCACCCCTTCCCCTTCCCCTTCCCCTTTCTCTTCCTCCACGAGTTTAGGGGAGGCCCATGTTCGGTCAGCCCCGGGATGTCAACGGGAACCCACTTGGAATGCACTCTTGCAACTTCCCAAGCATCCAACGATCCAAAGCCGGTCTTTATGTAAAGTGACCGATAGTCGCCAAGGGCGGCACGTATGATTTCCACATCACTCGATCCACTTGGCCAAAGACGTTTCTATTTTAAAAAAAAAATATAAAGTTAACAAATTATAAAGATATATATAAAGTTAACAATTTAAAAAAGTATATATGCCTTTGTAACGTAGAGGCCATTGAATTGGCTCATTTTTTAATTTAATTTGGTCCATTTACCTGTTATTTGATCCATGCGACGTTCGGTTCCACCCACGAGTTGCGAAAAGTGGGCCATGACCCGATTCCAAAACGCGTCTCTTGGTTGTTGATTTCCGATGTCTTTGTCCTCGGAAATATGTAAAAACGACTTTGTCAAAGCCACCTCTTCCTCTTGCATCCAAGGCATTTTCACATTGGACATTTTATTTTTCCCTTTGCCTTTGCCACGTGCCAATGGTAGGGGCAGCAGTTCTATCTCCTCTTCTTCCTCTTCCTCTTGCTCTTCTTCTTCTTCTTCCTCTTCCTCTTCGTCATCATCTCCATCTGAATCTATGCTCGGAACCGGGTTACGATACGAGGTATTTTGGTATGGTTGGCGAATCCCAAAAATGTCAAACATTGGCTCATCAATCGGACCGGGAGCTACTTGAAACAACCCGGATGCGACTTGGGTTGGCATGTTTGGTTGGGAGTAATGTAGTGGATATTGGTTTGGAAGCGAAAATTGTTAGGTTCGATACATATGGTTTTGAAAACCTTGGTTTTGAAAGGGTGGGGTGGGCATATGTTGTGTTTGAGACGCTTGGTGTGTCGGTTGTGGGGTTGGTGGTGCGTCTTGACGAAACCTAGTCGGTTCGCCTAAATTATACCGAACCTTTGGTTTAAACTTTCGCTTCACAGCCGATTGTTTCTTGCTAGGTCCTTCCATTTTTTTTCTGAGATTGAATTTCTTTTGATTTAGTTTGTTTGATTTTTGGAGATATTGTTTGATTGTTGTGGTAATAACTTTGGTTGAAAAAAAGAGGTTACATAGAGGGTTTAATTATTAAAAACACTTTTTCATTTAAACGGCTAGCTAACGGTCATCAGACCATTGCCAAACGTTCCACTGGCTGTGATCACCATCACATTCTGATTCAATCGCGGGCGTGATAAACTGAGCGGGCCAGTGTTTGCGGGCATCAAAGACATTATGGGGTCGCCATCACAAACCACACACCGCCCACCCTTAGATAAAGACTTTTAGTTGGATATGATAATTATTGATTTTATTAATTTGTATATGTAATAATTCAAGTACCATTGGTATGTCATTATCCTTTTTTTTTTTTTGAACGGTATGTCATTATCCTTCTAGTAATTATAATCCTAGTCTTCGTCCACGTTTAGTAATTAAAAAACAAATCAACTTCAGGTCTAATGCTAAAAGCTTAAAGCGACTATTGCGGTGCTTTTATCTTATTTCAGGTCTAAAGATAAATCTTGAAAAAAGCTGCGTTTTTGGGGTGGGGGCTGATGATGGTGAAGTGACTGATATGGCCGGTGTCCTGGGCTGCAAAGCTGGTCGGCTCCCGTTCCTGCATCTTGGTGTCCCGGTTGGCGCGAACATGAACCTTGTTCGTAGCTGGGAGCCGGTTGTGGTTAAGTTCCAGCAACGTTTGTCAATTTGGAAGTCCAAGACTCTGTCTTTTGGAGGCCGCATTACACTCCTTAAATCTGTCCTCAACGCACTGCCGCTTTATTATTTTTCACTATTTCGGGCCCCAGCGCAGGTTATAAGCTGTTTAGAAAGGCTTCGTCGTGTGTTTTTTTGGGGTGGAAATGACGAGGTGGACAAGATGACTTGGGTCGCGTGGGAGAATGTTATTGCGTCGACGGACTATGGCGGGGTTGGTCTTGGATCACTTAGAGACGCCAACTTGAGTCTTTTGACAAAGTGGTGGTGGCGCTTCAAAACGGATAATGGTAGCTTGTGGCCATCCATGGAAACTCAAGGGCTTGGAACTTTATTCCGGTTACTTTGTCGATTGGCGGAACTTGGAAACAAATCGCAAATGTACCATGTTACTTTGAGGTACTTCATATTGACCCTAAACAGTTAATTCGAGGCAATCTTGGATGTGGTAATTCCATTTTCTTTTGGCAAGACCTGTGGATTGGGGCCGAATCCCTTGCCTCTTGTTTTCCTAGATTATATGCATTAGAAAAGAAAAGGAGGTGTGTTGTTGCAGACCGTTTAAAGTACAGTGTGGATGGACTCAGCTTTAATTGGGAATGGAGGAGGAGATCCTTCTGTATTGAAGAAAATATTGAGTTGGATGGGTTGATTCACTTGTTAGGAGATGTGGTGCTTACCACGGGTCTCGACACGTGGAGTTGGTACCCTAATGGCGTTAACGGCTTTTCGGTTAGTAGTGTGAAGCGCTTATTGGCAGAGGCGTCTTATTCCCAGGTTCGACCGATTTTCGCGTGGTGCAATTGGGTTCCCAAGAAGGTTTGCATAGTCGCTTGGAGAGCCAACCTTGATCGCTTGCCTACGGCCGGGGCTCTGGAAAGAAGGAACATTCACCTCCCTTGTGTACAGTGTATGTTTTGTAGAGAGCATGTTGAGACAGTCGAGCACTTGTATACGGGCTGTCCGTTTTCTATTCAGGTTTGGCAGCAGCTTTCATTATGGTGCAGGATTCCGGCTATGCTCGTTTTTCATGTCCGGGACTTGCTCGAACTCCCAGCTTCGGTATTCGCAGGTGAGAGGCCTAGGAAGGCATTTTACGCGGTCATTTTGACTGCTCTGTGGAGTATTTGGAGGGCCAGAAACGACGTAGTCTTTCGCCTAAAGGCTGCATCGGTTCAGAAGGTTATAGAGGAAATCAAAACTATGAGTTACTTATGGGTCAAGAACCGGGCAAAGATGTCGGATATGTCTTGGGAATCATGGCGAAGGTTTGATACGTCAAAAATGTAATAGGCTTGTTGTTTCCGGTTATGTGTGTTTACTAGTCGGTCGGGTCTTGTCTTATTTTGGCTAGATCATTATTGTTGTATGTCGGATGTTATGTTTGTCGGTGTGGTCGGATGTATGTTTTGGCTAGCTTCTTGCTAGCATGATTCGGAATAAAGAGTTTTGTTGGCCGTTCAAAAAAAAAAAAAACAAATCAACTTTATGAAGTTTAGTTGGTCAGAGGAATATTTATATTGTTATCAACTTTATGAAGTTTAGTTGGTCAGGACAAAAGTTATTGTTTTTAGACAGGCCAACAAATCTTATTAATATAAACAAAACAACTTGCCAAGCAAGATGCTAGACAACCACTTGCAGCATATCATCACTGTCAAAGGCTGCACAATCCAAACAGATGAACATTACACCAACAGGAAAATTGTTTTTTTTTTTTTCCCAAAATGGAGGTATAGTAAAAAAAATTGTACATTTGGGGTCTGTCAGAAGTGAATTTGGTCTTTTGGTGAAACCGCAAGATGGTGTTGCGGTTTAGGCTGAGGTGGAGGTGACTAGGAGGGAGAAGCATGCACTTTTGGTGATTAGGAGGGAGGGTGTTGGTGAGTAGGAAAGAGGAAGGAGAAACCGCAAGATGGTCTTGCGGTTTAGTCTTAGGGGCTGACAACAAACAGGAGGTAGTGGATCGATGAAGGATATATATAGTAGATGTTTAGATAGGTGAATGACTACGTTTGTAACTTAAAATATAAAATCGGGGGACCATCTTGCGGTTTATCTTTTGGCTGACAAATGAAGGATAATTATATTAAATGTTTAGATAGTTGAAGGACTACTTTTGTAACTTAACATATAAAATCGGGGGACCATCTTGCGGTTTATTTGTCTTTTGAAATTGCATGGTTTTGTCTTCAAAGAATCATATGTACACATGCATGCATTGATTGTTATATAATATTCGACACATGAGAACATGTAAAAGTAACCGCAAGTTAAAGTTGCAGTTTACCCAATATAAATTGTAAAGTGTTATTACGTTTGCTCATTCCATTTTCACTCACCCAAAGCACCAAAGCAGAATACATGATCTTTCTTTCCACAATTGTGCACACACATAAATATATCTTTATCCATTTTTACAAAATGATTTATTTCCACAATTGTGCACACACATAAATATATCCGTATTCCATGTTTACAAAATGCAGAAGAAGGGTTACAAATATGCGGTGTTATCATACTGGTGTTGGAGGTTATGGTTTTTTAGTGTTGTTGGACCGGTGTTACATCCACATTCCATCATTTCAATGTATTTAATGATGGGGTCCAAAAGCTGCATAATAATCCATGTAGTTTCTTGTTTCCTTTCCCTCTGCCAAATTGGTGGTGGCTGGAGAGGTTTCGTTGGAACATTGGATCGATGTTACATCCACACGTGGTATAACACGTGTAGAATGCAACACCGGGACTGTAGTTTATAATATTGGGGAGTTGCATGCCAATTTTTTCGGCAACAGCTTGTTTTTAAACTCGTAGCATACAAGTTTAAAAACAGACTCCCCCTGTTTCATCCCCCGCCTTGCATCATTCCTCGTTGTTCTTATAGAAATATGGCGAGGCGTGGAAAACTGGCGATGCATTGAGGGTTTTTTAGGGTTCTTTTGTTTTAACCTTCCAGGTGTCATCCCCTGCATTGCATCGTTCCTGTTTCATCCCCCGCCTTGCATCATTCCTGTTTCATCCCCCGCCTTGCACCATTCCTCTTGTTCTGCCGTTAAAACAAAAGGTGGATGGGGAGCTCCTTCTGGCACCTAAGGTAGAAGACCCTTTTAAAGTTGGAATTGGTGTTCTCGGAAATTGAAGGTATGCTTATCTATCCTCTATTCCTCTCTACAACCTGCATCCCGTACCGTCCACAATAACCACCACCCTTGATAGTTTTTTCATTGTGCTTCTTGATCGATCGGTTACTTCAAGATCTAAACATTGGTCGTTTCACCCACCCCTGCTGCTTGAGCCTATAACCATTGCTGCTTCATCTCATCATACTCTCGCTACTTGAATCGTCACTGGAAAACAATGTGTAACGACCCTGGCTGACGTGGCCGGGTCGTCGGGTCGGTTGATCGGAGCTACGCAGCGGAATCGGATAATAACAGTTTTTAGTCTTCCAGGATCCACGTCATCATATCTGTTGGGTTACCTGAACACATGCCAAAAATAGTTTCTGTCAACATAAAGTTGGTGAGGTCGTGTATTTTATAAAGTGAATGGCCAGTTCGTTTATCAATAATTCTTTTATATAAACATTCTTTTATAAACATTCTTTTATAAACATGCTTTACAATTATAATTCTGAAGGGGAAAATATATTTCTATTATACCAACTCTATTATATATCCATTCGATTATATCCCAATTCTATCATATCGATTATAGTTCGTGCCATTCCTTATCGATTGGACCACTCTGCTTGTGGTAACTTGCTTATAACTACCCTCTAGTTGGGTAAACCTGGTTCCTGTCCTCTCCTGGAACAAGAATGGTTCCTGCCCATTTACCTGAGCAAGAGAAGGAAATGGCGGATACCGTCCAGTACTGTCCTCGTCGTTTCTATGTCCCCTTTTCTATTATACTTCTTTTATTTCTATTAATAATCTTTTTATTATGTAAAGCATTTCTAGGTTTAATAAGTGACATGTATTCCCCCGAAAACACTTAATAAAACAGTAAAAGTGGGGAGTTCACGATACTCACCGGTTTGCGTATAATCTTCTGCTTAATCTCTTATTATAATTATATGTCATATATATATCGATACGTGTTACGCGTGGGACTTGTTAGATTGTAATACTTAGGATATATATCATATATACAATTTATACATATAGAATTCGGTATATATTAGATAATCCTAAACTCGGGGTTCATTATTGATATTTATTATATGAGACACGACCCGGACATCCTACATCTAGCTGGCCATTACAGCTTGGCACTCGTAAACTAATAAAGCTGGCCATTACAGCTTGGCACACGAACCTAAAGAACTCTAGACACAACTTACCCGGATGATGGTTCGGCAGAGCATATTATTATTAACCCGAGTCTAGTATATCGTTTTATATATCGAATCTTATATATATAAACATATATATTTTATATATGTTTATTATTCTCTTATTATTATTATCAAGTCCGTACGTTCTCGTATTATATATATATTCGTATAATTCTAATACTATTCCTCGTCTAGCTATTGGACCGGGTTCTATTCCGGTAGTTGATCGAGTCACTGTATCGACTCAGTGTCCGACTTGTATTCCTGATACGGTTAATGGTACCTCGCAATCAACATGATTATTATATTAATAATTAATCATAAGATTATCAACCAATTAACCCAATTGAAATACATATTATCGGATAAATAGTCAATCTTACCGGATTATTATAGGAACACAACCAAAGAGCAATCGGATCTGGTTATAGATAAACATCATCATCGATTCAACTCTTGAATTTCCTGATTATACATACACAACCCATATAGGTCAGTAACAATAATCAATCCCAATCGATTATATGATAATTAACTTCAAGTACACCGAGCACTGATCAAAACAGGAAGAGGGTCCCGGTTATGATTCAGAAATGGAAAAGGGGTTATTGGATTCAATACCACACACACATCCGATGTGTGTGTGAGTTATAAGACATCAGGGTGGTTAGCGAGTACCAACCAGAACATAAAAGAATGGATTCTCAGATTACTTATCAACACCGATTAAGAAATAGAAGCTGGGTTTGAATCGGGTATCAGGAAAGGAGGATTAAGGCTTGGGTCCGGCTGGTTATAGTTATCAGGTGACACACCGGTCACCTGAACAGAAAAGACGAAGGGTCACAGATGACAGTCACCAAGTCCGGTGACTGTCTTGGTTCACTCAACAGAAACAAACGGAAGGGTGTAGGGTTCTCTGGTTGGTTATCGGGTTATAATCGGAATCAGAGGAGGAAAAGGGTTACACCATCGGTTTAGTGAGAGGGAGGAGGAAGAGACTTACCGGAGAAGAAGGCAGACGTCGGCGGCGGCGGTGGCGGCGGTCGCCGGAGGTGATGACCGGCATGGCTGCTGCTGTTTTGTTTGCACACATCAGTGTGTGTGTGTTTCGTTTGTATGTAGAGAAGGGAGAAGCAAGCAAGGTTTATAAGGGAATATAAAATAAAGGGGTGTTTGGCAACGGGGATAATAACTAGAACTCGGGTGTTTGGTAATGAGTATAACCATAAAATAAGAAACGTTTGGCAACGTTTTAATAGAGGATAAGGAGCGTTTGACCGAGATAATAAAAATCCAATAATTATTATCTATATATTCGGTTGAACCGGTTTGTCGCGAGATTCGAACTGGAATATTTTAATAAGTAATCGGGTGGTCGGGTACGACCCGACCCGTTTACGAGACCCGTAACACCTCGGGGTGTTACATTCTCCCCCCCTTCAGGAAATTTCGTCCCCGAAATTTGAGGTATCTTATCCTTTATACCCTTACTCTTTAAGGATATTGCAAATTTAAACCAAGATACTTGTCAACGAGACATGATAAGTTCCGTTGATTACAAGGGAATCAATCTTTATATCAATCTAAGATCATATTAGAAATGTCAATCTGTAAGACTACATCTTGATCATTCCACTAATCTCGTTTTAACCTTTCTTGCTATAGTCATGTTACTTCAGATACATGGATTATCTATAATTTCTGGTATGACTATTAAAGGTTCTCGATATAGATTGATATTTTTCTTTATACTGTGAATATTTTTCCTATCTTGTTCCTCATTAGATTGAGAAACAGACTGAATATTATTCTTATATAAAGATGATTTAAACATACTTTGAGATTCTAATCGTTTGTCTTCTGAAAGATTTACAAACCTCCAGCAAACATCACTAGAGTTTCAAATTGCTACAATATTCCTCTCGTTTAATATTCGGATTCAATTACAATGATGGATTCTATATAGTTCTCAGGAGATAGATACGGAAGTCCCTTCATTATAATGTCTTGAATGGGATCCGAGCTACTACCTCCCTTATTCGAACGTTAGAATTTATTATCATTGTAATTCCGATTTTTAAAGAGTAGGAATATTTCCTGGTAACTCTCGGATTATTTCTTACAAATTCTATCTATATCGGTATAATAGGGTTGATTTCTGGGTTATCTCTAGTCGTGAATATACTTAGATGGTTTCTCAGATCATTAAACGTATCTTCCGAAGTCTAAAGGTGCAAGAAAAGACTAATCGAACTTGTTGAATTACACGGTTTCAACAATTCCTTTTTATCTCTGGAGAGATGAAAGGCATCAGCATTGACGAGCCTTTTAAGAAAGATCTTGGAATTATATTCTAATATCTCTTTCTTTGAATTCTTATCCTTTTCATTATCTTGACCTACCGAATTTGGTCAT
The DNA here is from genome assembly GCA_032199755.1 of Ambrosia artemisiifolia. Taxonomy (NCBI): domain Eukaryota; kingdom Viridiplantae; phylum Streptophyta; class Magnoliopsida; order Asterales; family Asteraceae; genus Ambrosia; species Ambrosia artemisiifolia. The sequence goes on from CM063529.1 coordinate 40,692,708, forward strand.
TGAGATTTTTCTTAAATCATCTATAATAATCTTATTGACTATTTCATTGATGATTGACTGCATTATTTATAGCTAACCTTTCTTTGACTTAAGATTCTTAGGATAATGCATTACTTACTCTATCTCAAAAACATGATTATCATTCGAGATTCCAAATACTTATCGCATTAACTATTTCTATAAAATTCTTTCTTAATTCTATTTCGGGATTCGTTGACACTCTCGGTAAAAATATTCTTTATAATTACTTTTCACAAAACATTCGTTATAAAATTCTAGTCGTTCATCTTACGACTTATATTCTTTTCTGTTAATTTCTTTCAATATATATTTATTAATTTCTTTTGGCATATCGGATGCCTTCTGATAATATTTGGCACATCGTTTGCCTTCTCGTGTTATCTGGCATTTTCAATGCCTTTTTATTATCCAGACATATCGGATGTCTTTTCAAATTATAATTCTTTGTATTTGTCGATTTATATTCTTTTATTCATCGATTTATATTCTTTTATATCCAACCAATTATTGGGAATCGTTTATAGCAGACACTATAAATCTGTCATTTCTATGATATACACTTGCTTGAAATAATTCTTTCTTATTTATATATTCGATTAGAGTCTATACGTTCAGTGTCTGAAATTACTTTCTGATAAACTTATATATAGGCAATGTATCATATCTTCTTAATCCAACTTATTATAAGCGAGGCTTATTTCGTCGAGATATTCGTATAGATAGTTCTTGCCAGAACAGTGATATCTTAAATTATCTCTCACGACCTTTAATTCGGGACAGGAAATTCGTCGTTCCTTGGCCGGAGAGTTTCACTGGAAAAATGAGCATAATTCTATTCATTTTTCGTTTTCATTTCGATTATACCTTGCGGATCTCTACATGATTCCACTTGGTATTAATCGTATTTCGATATATTCGTTATAAATTATTTTCTTTTGATAATTCGTTGGATTCTACCATTTCCGGTTTCCGAATCCATATATATTTCTATCTATTTTATTTTCGGGATTTTAACAGTTCTTTCATCACTTCTTATTTATGATTTTCAACTTGGTAACACTTGACCGTTTTACCAATTTGATTATACTATAACTCCCGCAAGTTTTCATACAGAAGTGATTGCAGAGATTCTTTCATAGTATCATATATCCTTATAAAGAATCCTGTGCCTTGGTGGCAAATGTCCGGATATACCTTTTGTAAGGGTCCAGATATCATTTGCCCGGAAGATTGCACAGGGGACATGCACTATCTTTGGTTGGCGATCTGAAATCAATAAACTGATTTCTATGATTTGTAGAATTTAACCAATCGATGGCTTGTATTCTGCAAACATATTCTTAGTCGTATTTCACGAAGGAAATTTCAACTATATTGCCAGTTTTGTGGTCGTATTCTCCACATACGATATGCTGATAGTTCGGATTTATATTTCTTCTTATTATTATTTCTTTTAATATGCTCATTACACAGACAAACTGTGATCTTGATAAATTCCTACTCGAATGTTCCTGTGCCTGTGACATTCATAATTATGTCGCGATCATAATTACTATTTCACCTCACCTAACATTCCAGTATTTGTTTATTTTAATCACAATAGGTATGTGTCCTTCACATATTATTCTTTTATTTTGTTCTTTATTTTCTCATAGATTTGAAATTATATATTCGGGAAGAAAACATGTTGATCGGAGTCTAACGAAATAGACTGTCAATCGTTCAAGAATTTTAATCGCGTCAAAAGATGTCCAATATAACCATCCAATCTTTTTAATCTTTCTGACTTGTTCGGGTCATAGGATTAAGATGGTACTTATATTGTCGCGTAATCAAGCGAGTAAGAATTCGGTTTCTTTAGAGAGATTCCAAATTATTTTATTTATTTATTTATTTATTTATTTTTTTATGAGAATAATAATATTTCTATTCAAAATATTAACTTAATTCTCGGAATAAAATATCGAAGGTATTGTATAGCTTAGATTCTATATATACACAAAGAGAAATTTAAATTATAGATCGTGATAAAATAATACTCATTATTCATATCGGGAAGAAATATCGAAAGAAATATACAATCGGATATAGATATAGAATTTTGCCGAAAAAGACTTTTAGCACATATACGGATACGGATTTGTTTAAAGATCTTTACGAAAAAGGTTACCAGTTGTGGAGTAAAATATACTCTGGTGAAAATAAAAATGATGATTCTTACAAAGGTAAGATAGGAGTTCATGCATTAAAATCGAATTTCTAGGGAGGTTTTATAATAGCAATATTGGTTCGAGTTGCGTAATGGTATATATTTTTGAAAATAATAACTATTTAAAAAGAGTCGCGGTAGATTTTTTTTTTTTTTTTTTTTTTTTTTTTTTTTTTTTTTTGTGATCACTTACGATATCAAAATTCTTGAATTCTTAATAAACGGGTTTCTTATTACGGATTAAAGAAAATAGAAGAAAATAGATTTCTCAAAACGTTGATGTCAAAAATTTACTATTAAACGAATAATTCCGGGTAAACTTGAAACAAATTCTGGGGTTTTTCAATAATATAAAGAATATCAATACTTAGTTCGATAATAAGAAAATTATAGTATTGACAGATTTTCTCGATCTTATAAATTTGAATAAAGCGTCTATTTAAAACTTTAAACGGAGGGGTATTTATATATTTTTACTTAAAACTGAAATACTGGTTTAATATACAAATAGTAATGACTAAGAATAAAATCAATAAACTTCATAATTATACTGAAAAGTTTTTAAAACATTTTAAATAATCGCGGAATATATTTGATCTTTTGATTAAATAATCGAGAGAAATTCTTTAGAAATACAATATTTATATGTCTCTAGCATATCGGATTTTATACAATTTCGGAATTTACGGAGTAAACATATATTCTTGGAAACTTGATCATAGGAATGTTCAAGTTGGAGCATAAAATTTGTATTCTATTTATAAATACCGGAATAACCGTAAAGTTAACGATCTGAATAATTACTGGGACTGGAATAATTCGATAATTTATACAAAATTTCTGGAATATGAGACGAATGATTATCAATCAACAAGTATTTCTAGAGAGTGAAATACGATTTCTAAACTCTCTTATAAGTCGATTAAATTATCGAGGAATAATTTTGTAATTTTATATCTATTTATATATATACTTCTATAATTTTCATATTTTATATCTGGATTTATTTTCTAATTTCTATTTAATATCATGGTTTCTGTTTTATGTATTCTTTCGTATTTCTTATAGCCTTAATATCCTGTAAGATTTCCCAGAAATTAAATGTGCATATAAATTCACAATTGTGTACAAAATTGCCAATTTATCCCACATAATCATTCTAGTAAATATCCTGTAGTGGATTCGTTCTGATTTCTAATATACTGTTATGGTTCTCACCAACTTTATAATAGATAGGCATTTTAGGTACCCAAATATTTAATAGCCTGACATTTTCTTCAATATTTCTGATATCATAATTATTTTTCTAAGTAACATTTCTTTTTAGAAAATATTCTGGTAGATCCTGGATTAGTAAAGACTTCAAAACTGTTATTAAGCGCCGCTCTGATACCACCTGTAACGACCCTGGCTGACGTGGCCGGGTCGTCGGGTCGGTTGATCGGAGCTACGCAGCGGAATCGGATAATAACAGTTTTTAGTCTTCCAGGATCCACGTCATCATATCTGTTGGGTTACCTGAACACATGCCAAAAATAGTTTCTGTCAACATAAAGTTGGTGAGGTCGTGTATTTTATAAAGTGAATGGCCAGTTCGTTTATCAATAATTCTTTTATATAAACATTCTTTTATAAACATTCTTTTATAAACATGCTTTACAATTATAATTCTGAAGGGGAAAATATATTTCTATTATACCAACTCTATTATATATCCATTCGATTATATCCCAATTCTATCATATCGATTATAGTTCGTGCCATTCCTTATCGATTGGACCACTCTGCTTGTGGTAACTTGCTTATAACTACCCTCTAGTTGGGTAAACCTGGTTCCTGTCCTCTCCTGGAACAAGAATGGTTCCTGCCCATTTACCTGAGCAAGAGAAGGAAATGGCGGATACCGTCCAGTACTGTCCTCGTCGTTTCTATGTCCCCTTTTCTATTATACTTCTTTTATTTCTATTAATAATCTTTTTATTATGTAAAGCATTTCTAGGTTTAATAAGTGACATGTATTCCCCCGAAAACACTTAATAAAACAGTAAAAGTGGGGAGTTCACGATACTCACCGGTTTGCGTATAATCTTCTGCTTAATCTCTTATTATAATTATATGTCATATATATATCGATACGTGTTACGCGTGGGACTTGTTAGATTGTAATACTTAGGATATATATCATATATACAATTTATACATATAGAATTCGGTATATATTAGATAATCCTAAACTCGGGGTTCATTATTGATATTTATTATATGAGACACGACCCGGACATCCTACATCTAGCTGGCCATTACAGCTTGGCACTCGTAAACTAATAAAGCTGGCCATTACAGCTTGGCACACGAACCTAAAGAACTCTAGACACAACTTACCCGGATGATGGTTCGGCAGAGCATATTATTATTAACCCGAGTCTAGTATATCGTTTTATATATCGAATCTTATATATATAAACATATATATTTTATATATGTTTATTATTCTCTTATTATTATTATCAAGTCCGTACGTTCTCGTATTATATATATATTCGTATAATTCTAATACTATTCCTCGTCTAGCTATTGGACCGGGTTCTATTCCGGTAGTTGATCGAGTCACTGTATCGACTCAGTGTCCGACTTGTATTCCTGATACGGTTAATGGTACCTCGCAATCAACATGATTATTATATTAATAATTAATCATAAGATTATCAACCAATTAACCCAATTGAAATACATATTATCGGATAAATAGTCAATCTTACCGGATTATTATAGGAACACAACCAAAGAGCAATCGGATCTGGTTATAGATAAACATCATCATCGATTCAACTCTTGAATTTCCTGATTATACATACACAACCCATATAGGTCAGTAACAATAATCAATCCCAATCGATTATATGATAATTAACTTCAAGTACACCGAGCACTGATCAAAACAGGAAGAGGGTCCCGGTTATGATTCAGAAATGGAAAAGGGGTTATTGGATTCAATACCACACACACATCCGATGTGTGTGTGAGTTATAAGACATCAGGGTGGTTAGCGAGTACCAACCAGAACATAAAAGAATGGATTCTCAGATTACTTATCAACACCGATTAAGAAATAGAAGCTGGGTTTGAATCGGGTATCAGGAAAGGAGGATTAAGGCTTGGGTCCGGCTGGTTATAGTTATCAGGTGACACACCGGTCACCTGAACAGAAAAGACGAAGGGTCACAGATGACAGTCACCAAGTCCGGTGACTGTCTTGGTTCACTCAACAGAAACAAACGGAAGGGTGTAGGGTTCTCTGGTTGGTTATCGGGTTATAATCGGAATCAGAGGAGGAAAAGGGTTACACCATCGGTTTAGTGAGAGGGAGGAGGAAGAGACTTACCGGAGAAGAAGGCAGACGTCGGCGGCGGCGGTGGCGGCGGTCGCCGGAGGTGATGACCGGCATGGCTGCTGCTGTTTTGTTTGCACACATCAGTGTGTGTGTGTTTCGTTTGTATGTAGAGAAGGGAGAAGCAAGCAAGGTTTATAAGGGAATATAAAATAAAGGGGTGTTTGGCAACGGGGATAATAACTAGAACTCGGGTGTTTGGTAATGAGTATAACCATAAAATAAGAAACGTTTGGCAACGTTTTAATAGAGGATAAGGAGCGTTTGACCGAGATAATAAAAATCCAATAATTATTATCTATATATTCGGTTGAACCGGTTTGTCGCGAGATTCGAACTGGAATATTTTAATAAGTAATCGGGTGGTCGGGTACGACCCGACCCGTTTACGAGACCCGTAACACCTCGGGGTGTTACACAATGGGAGGTTGGTGTGGTGTTGGTGGATAGTTGCTTCATCGGAGTAACAAGATGCAGGGTGCTTAGTGTGGTGGATGGTCGATGGTGGTGGGTGGGTCAGGTAGCGCCGATGGGTGGTGGGTTTGGTGTTATAGAATTAATGGGTGGGGGTAGGGTGGGGGTTTATTCAGACCATCAATGGCGGATTATGATGGTTTTGGCAGAGAGTGGTATTTGGGGAGGTATGGTGGTGGTGATTTTGAAGAACGCAGTAGGTCATAGGTGGGGGTGGATGTGGAGGTGGAGGTGGAGGTGGTGTGGTTTACTTATTTATATAAAAACTAGGTGAAATCAGGTGTGAAAACACGGGACTACTGTATCATATTTTAAGGTTTGTTTACTAAACACCAAATCAAGAAGCCAATCGTCTGTTTTAAGGAAAAATTGTTTAGTAAGATCTGTTCTTTTCACGATACCAGTTAATGGTACTGATCAGATGTTTAATACTGAAGGGTGTTACAACCACGGAAAGATAAATCAACAGACGCATGATAGCTCTGTTGGGATAACAGATGTTAAAAAGAAACAGAAGATACCCTAAATATCAACTCCTCTACTTCATTTGCAGACAAAAATTTAGCTAACTTCAATACAGTCACAACTAACAAAACTTCAAACATCTAAAAAAAATATAAATATCTGAACATCTAGGTGCAACCTCATGTGAAAACACGGGAAGAGTATATCTTTTCCCACCAATATGCAACTATCAACATCAAAAAATTAGTACATAACATTAAAGCAATATTCCCATCCAAATCATCTACATGTACAACCATTTAAAGAAAAATTAGTACATAACATTAAATATCATGTAATACTAATTAAATTTAAATTCTTATATTATATACAAAACATATAAACGGTTTTTAACCTGCAAATCCTGCTGACCATCATCAGAAATTTCAATACCTTCAACTGATTGTTCAAGTTGGAGATTTTGCCGAAAAAGAGTAGTACAGTTGTTTAAAAAACCTTAATTTCAAATGTGGACAGGTCTCTCATCTCCAGAAACACAAAATCGAAAAGATCCAACTTAAGATCTTTAACTGCTTTCAACCACCCATCATACAAATAATATTGTTTCTCCAAAGAAATCATCTTTAAACTCCATGAAAGCTCACCAAATTTAATAGTTACTAAAGCCTCAGAAACTTTATCACGAAGATAGACAGAAGAAAAAGCATCAGGTACTCTCTGTAAGTAAACCAAATAAAAAAAACTTCTTTTATTTGTTATTTTTAATTGTAAATACGCATATAACAATAGCAGAAAAATACATACTAATAATTCGCTTGAAGGGTCATATAACAACTGCATGAAAGACTTCCCACAAATCAAGTTCCAGAAACAGGACATTAACAAAGTATCCTTAGAAACATAAACAAATAATAATATGTCATACACTTCAAGTCCCATATCCTTAACAACAGTTTGCCATCCTTCACTGAACTCGGCATCATTAAAAGCAACCCTCCTTAAAACAACTTTCCATTCCCTTTTATCTGTTGTAGTAATTATTATTACGTGATTATCCATAGCTTTAGGAGGATAAAGGCTACCAACAAAATTTGCTGATAAGATCTATAAAGAAACAACATTTAAAAGAACGTAAGAAACAAAAACATTTTATTAGAGGTTTTAAAAAAAAATATAACTTTCAATAACATTATAAATACCAGATTTTTAGCTTTTAGATCAAAAACACAGATGAGCCCATTTCAACTGTTTAACCTATTAGAATCAATGTAAAACAAATTAATAAGACAACTATATTCCTTGAGACAAATCATAAAAATATTATCATAATAAACAAGACATCTGATTTGCATGTTACTTAAATATTAGAATACTTAAATGAATCACTAAAACTAATAACAAAAGAACAGTAAATACTAAAAACTATAGTTAACTAACTTGTAAATATTCACATAATATAACTTGATTCAGAGATATTTCTTACCTGATTTAATGTTTGTGAACTTAACTTTAGTAATTATAATAATAATAATAATAATAATAATAATCCATGCAGCTATTAAACTGCATCATGAACTTCAAAAATACAAACTGATGCATAATAACATCACAAATATTAAATCAAATCCTAAACTACAGCAAAAAAAGGAAAAAAAATGTAACCTGAAATCATGCAAATTATTATAACTAAAAACCTAAAGGCCGAGTGTGTTTGTCTAAAACGGTGTCGTATTTGGAACGAAACTGAAGAAACGATTATTAGTGATGGAGTCTGCAATTTGGGTGCTTATTATACTTTGTGGGAGCAGAAAGTATTTTATTCTAGAACTAGAATATATATATATATATATATATATATATATATATATATTTCATTGTTAGGTGGTGGCCAGAGGTGGTGGCTGGTCATGGTGGTGAGAGAGAGTGAGAGAGAATGTGTGATATTATGTGTTTATATAGGGGGGAATGATTCAAAATTGAAAAAGAGTGGAAATATAAAATGACAACTATACCCTTTATAATAAAAAATTAGTGGGGTTATGTTGCTAATTGTGGTCCTTGTATTGGGTTTGATAAGGTTTTCTCAATTTGAAAGGTTTTCTCTCTATCCTTAGCCTATATAAATATATAGGGTGTAGTTCTTGAACAAAGTGCACATTTTTCGTACAAAGTGTGAGAAGTCTATATAGGCATTGTGTTTTAAATTTTAGACATGATGTTTATATTATTTAGGCGTAGTATTATATAGAAAAACGAATAAATGTAACAATTTAAAACACTACTTAATGTATTCTCGACATGCAATCTAAAACACCATTCGAAGAAAGTAATCAGTGTGTTTTAAATTTCATGTCCAGGACACATTTGATTGTGTTTTAAATCTCAGAGTTAAAGTCCTCAAGCTTGAAGATGAAGATTATAATGCTTCATGATGAAGAAGAAAGAGAGGATTTTGTTTTTGTGAGAGAGGGTAAGAAAAGAAGATGAGATTATGTAACATATAGACATATAGACATATAGGGAGACAATTGAGTGCAATCGATGAGGGAGGTTGAGGGAAGCGGAAGAGATAATGTAACATCCGGCAAAAATCGATGTGTTTCCGTACGTAATTAGTATATGTAATTAACGGTTTAAGTGCATGTTTAAATTAATTGGATTAATTTAATTGATGCCTTAGAGAATAGCAAATTCCCCATAAGATGCATAGGAATGCACACGTTTAATGATGAAGCATGATAGGATCTTGTGCGAATAAACTTGTCCGGTACGGACGTTGGCGATTACCCGGTAAAAATTAAATAAACAAAAAGGATCCCGGACACCCAGGATATAAAATAAAGGGTATTTTCACATAATATAATGAGTTTTGGAACTCCAAAACCATAAGTGAAAACTTTCCATACAAATCTCCCGGTAACGAATAAAGTGCGCGTACCGCACCCGGTACGCGTATAACTCATAATTTCACCTGGCAAGAGCCTAAATAACCAATCAACACTTAAACTAGGCTATGTTTAAGGGTTATTAGAGGCATTTTTAATATCCAAAGAACGCGTAATTAAAGTCCGATTAAAACCCGAACTAAACCCAAACACTAAATATAAAGATTAAGATGTTATTTTAGCATGTGTTTTATATGTGGCCCCCACCCTAAGCCCTCCCCAAACCGTCCCCCTAACCGCTCACCATATCATAATCCTTTTTTTTGTACCATGTAATCTAGGATAATCATGGAAGGCATGGTGTAATATTATATTAAGATATGGCATAAAATTTACATGTATTCTTGGATTTCACATATCTTCCTTTGCTTCTTTTAAATTCACGGCCAAACATCCAAGAAGCAATCCAAGTAAGATCACCAAGTACACCACATCCATGTTTTAAGGGATTTGATATCCAAAACTAGATTATATGTGATCTTGGAAGATTGTTGTAGATATGAAAATATTATAAGGGATCATGTGGCTTAACACTTAATCAAAAACTCTTCTTCTTTTCTTTCCTTGTGCCGTGAATCACCAAGCCACACACACACTTCACTTTCAAGTTTAAACAATCAAAATTTATCCATAAAGCTTCCATTTCCAAGCCCCCTTTGGTGTATCTCAAGCTAGGAACTAAACCACATAGGAGGGACACACTAATCACCATCAAAATCAAGTGTTGTTAGCTTCCCTAGCCTTGTGCTAGTTGTAAGTATTCTTGATCTTGTTTTTGTCTTTAAAAGTTTATGTTTATTAGCTTGAAGCAAGTTGTACATGGGTGAACTTGAATAAGCTTTTCATAATAAAACATATGATTTTTAAAGACTAAAATGGTGTTAGTTAGTATGTTTGTGAGCCAAAATGGTGATGGATATGTGTATTATTTTTGTAGTTTTTTTTTAAAGCTCATAAATACTTAAAGAAAATGGTGATCTAAACATAACATGTTAATAGAACTTGAATGAACTTAAAGTTAGTTTTAATCATCTTAACATAAGCATCTATGACTTGTTATAATGTTGATCTTGTTAGAAAATAAGTTATACAAATTTGACATTATTAAAGTCTACTAACTTAAAAAATGAAATTTGGACTTGTTGGACAAAATACACTAACCACACATATTAGTAGCCTTATTAATGGTATATGAGACTATTAAAAGTGTTAAAATGTAAAAATAATCCAACATTATAAAGATGACCCTTTAAAGCCTACTAGTTTAGTAGGAAAATGCTAATCTTGAAAGTTAGGATGGAAAAATACAACTTTTATAAGTTAAGGGACTAATGTTGTAACTTGAAAGTTGAGGGACTAAAATGGATATTTTAGAAACTTGGGTCCAAAAATGCAACAATGGAAAGTTTGGTGCCAAAAGTATAAATAATAATTTTTCCAAGGTTGGTTTGGTAAATATTAGTAAATACACTTATGTATTTTGTATAAAGTGTATTTTTATAAAAAGGAATTTTATAAAAATATGGACTTTTCTAAACATAAGGATTATTATAAAAACAAGAGTTTTTATAAAAATACTAGACAAATTAAAACTTGGGAAAAACTTATATAAAAATGAACACTTTTATATAAATGGGAATATAAAAGTGTTGGAACATTTTTGTATATAAGTTGTCAAGTTTTGTATTAAAAATACAAAAGTATTTTGAAACCTCCAAGTAATATGTGTAGGAAGTTAGAAAATTGAATAATATTCTAGAAACACATATTGGAGGACTTGGGAAAATTAACTATATATATATATATATATATATATATATATATATATATATATATATATAAAAGTTAAGAAATCGGACTTGGACGTGTTAACGAACAATGACGTAAAAGCGGACAAACGAGAAAAATATCGTTACGGCAAGTTAAGTAAATACATATTTCAAGGAGTAAAATATATAACTTGGGTGAAAAGTTACATAACACTTTCCTAAGTGTTGGAGAAATATTCGTGGGAGAAAACATAACGTAAATAATCTAACGATTAAAAACGTTAAACGAACGTATGGACTTAACGAGGAAAATACATGTATATATATATATGTTCGGCTCGACGAAATTCTAGTATATTTACTTAATGGGAAAGTAAATATACGGGAAGGAAAACCGAGACGAGTAAATAATATATATATATATATATATATATATATGTATACCGAACCGACGAGATCCTAGTGTATTTACTTAATGGGAAAGTAAATATACGGTGTGGTGAGTTGAGTCGGGCGTTAAAGAAATATTATCGAACGACAAGACCTTAGTATATTTATTTGAATGGGAAAATAAATATGCGGTAAAGTGCGTCGGGTCGAGTGTTAAAAAGATATTATATCGAACGACACGATCTTAAGTATAATTATCTAATGGGAAAATAATTATACGTTAAGTGAAGTTGAGTCGAGAACAATCTTATACAAGTTAAGTAATATTCATGAAAGTATAAATGTAACTTGTAACGAGGGTAATCCATCACCAACGGACCTAGGACATATGTTTAATTAAACGGGGAATTATATGTAAATGGTGGTGTTGGGAGTTGGGTGTACAACTTGCCGGAAAAACACACGCTATAGACTTAGTGACTTACACGCACTAGGACGTTCGTAGGTGTTTGACCACGGACTTGCTATTCTCTGCTATTTGATTGCACGCTATACTTCAGGTGAGTTTCACGGCCCCATTTTACTGTTTTAACTGGGGGAAAGATATGTTTTTTCAAAAGTTATCACATGTTGAAATGTTTTCAAAGGTTAAAATGTGATTAGTGGCATGATGAGTACTTGAGTTTTGTTGTATGTTCGCCACTCGGGGTTGAGTCCTCGCTACTGTAACCATTAATTCAGGGAAATGAAACCGAAGGAATATTTGGATAGTACTATTGGTGCCTGACAAGGCCCACCCCTAATCGATAGTGTCGATTATGCATCGGCGTATGCCTGGGGTGCACGTATTCTGAACTAAGTTGTTATTTGCCGAGAAACAACTGGTGATTGCGGGGCATATTTATCAGTCTTGGTTTGGTTATGGGACTCAGGGGATTGCTCATCATCATAGTTTTGTAGGAGCTAGCTACTCCTTACAAAGGCCACAAGTTGTGCAGGTTTCGCACATGTTGTAAAAACGAAATATCGATCGACAAGATCCTAGTATAGTTATTTAATGGGAAAATAATTATATGGTAAAGTGAGTCGAGTCGATGGTTGTGAAAATATTGTTATTACGAAACTAAAACCTGTGAGCTCACCAATATTTTATATATTGACGTCTTTTTAAACATATCTTTCAGGTGACTAAGTGCTAAATAGATATGGGGCTAGTGCGGTGGAATTCGGGATGTCGGATACTTGTCGGGGTTTCATCTGTTGTTACCATCGGGTTGAAACCTAAACGGAAAAACCCCATTTATGCACTTCTTGTTTGTTGTTTGGTGAAATATTGTAACAAGATAATTATTTTCGACATCTTAATAAAATGATATTTTCTAATTAAATATAGTTTGTGTTAATCTTGATTTTGATATGCTTTCGAGCGTTGCGTCACGTGTTTCCGCCATTGACGTGGTGTGACAGATAAGTAGGCTTGTAAACGAAATGAACAAAGACATGTTGATGTTTGTTCATTTAACTTGTACCGAACACGAACACAAAATCGAACGTACATTTTTTTATTTGTGCTCGTTCATTTCGCAAACTGTCATGTTCATGTTTTTTTTTTTGTTCGTTCGTTTAAAACCAAATAAACAATTAATGAACGAACATAACTGATCGATCAATGTTCACAAACATAAATGAATTTAAATAATTTTGTGTAACTAAAAAACTCAATTACTAATTGATTATATTTATATAAGTAGCTAGAAAACCCAATTTATGTTTATATTTATATATATATAACTACTTATGTCATTAATAAAA